>JAJQQW010000001.1:26643912-28019693 GCA_025583905.1 Ia io | reverse complement strand
TAAAATTTTATTTATATACTTATTTTTGTTTGCTCTTACATTTTCCAATAAAAACATTTTAAAAGTTACTTATGTCACGCTTTTTTCCTACTCCCTTCCATATAGTTATATCATATATTGGTAATGAAGTTAGATTCATTACTTACAGCTTGCATTCCATCATTAGATACCCTGATTTTGTTGTTCGTAATCCACACTGGAGGATTTTCTCTTTAGATTCTATATATGAGTGAGATCACGTGATATTTATATTTCTCTGACTGGCTTATTTTGCTTAGCTTAATACTCTCCAGGTCCCTCCATGCTATCTCAATGCATAAGTGATCCTTCTTTTTCACAGCTGAATAGTATTCCATGGGTAAATTTACCACAGTCTTTTTATCCACTCATCTACTGTTGGGCACTTGGGCTGTTTTCAGATCTTAGCGATTGTAAATTGTGCTGCTATGAACATAGAGGTGCATATATTCTTTCTGATTGGTGTTTTATAATCAAAACAGTCTGGTAGTGGCACAAGAACAGGCATATGGATCAATAGAACAGAACAGAGAACCAAGTCATTGACCCAAGTAATTATGTTCAATTAATATTTGAAAAGGAAGCAAGAGCATACAATGGAGTCAAGACAGTCTCTTCAATAAATGGAGTTGGGAAAATTGGACAGGTACATACAAAAGAAGAAGAAGAAGAAGAAGAAGAAGAAGAAGAAGAAGAAGAAGAAGAAGAAGAAGAAGAAGAAGAAGAAGAAGAAGAAGAAGAAACTAGACCACCAACTTACACCATACAAAATAATAAACTCAAAATGAATAAAATACTTAAATGTAAACTGTGAAACAATAAAAATACTAGAAGAAATGATAGGCAGCAAAATCTCAGACATCTTATGTAGCAATATGTTTGCTAATACCTCTCTTAGGGCAATGGAAACAAAGGAGAAAATAGACAAGTGGGACTACATCAAATTAAAAATATTCTGCACTACAAAAGAAACCATCAATGAAATGAAAAGGGAGCCCACTGTATGGGAGAATATATTTGCCAATGATACATCTGATAAGGAGTTAATAGCCAAAATATATAAGGAACTCATACAACTTAACAAAAGGAGACAATCTAATTAAGTTAGATTGTTTTCTTATTTTTCAGTTTTTAAAGTTCTTTATATACTCCAGATATGAGTCCTTTGTACAATATACTCTTTTGAAAACTGAAAAAATTAAGTGGGCATAAGGTACAAAAGAAAACAAATTTAATGAATTATCATATGGAAAATTTGAAAGTTGCCCAAATGAACTTTAGGATATTTTAGATAAGTGAATATTCATATTAGCAGGCTAGTTATGGTATGATTAAGAGAATGTTTGGATTATTTGCTCTTGAATTTAGTACAAGTTTATAGAATTTCTCCAAATAAATTAGGTAATAATATAATCATATCATGAAATCTACTAAATATCTTGAGACTTTAAAGCACATTCTTAGAGTCAATAAATGAAAATATTTGTGAGAGTTAAGTAGAACCCCATGACTTTTGTTTCCCCTATATGCATTGACTCTATTTTCTGATTATAATTATGCTGTACAAAATATCAATATTATACTGGATGCTAATTCTGTACCAGAGAACATGCAAAATCATGTTGTATAGATTATCTTGATTTACACATAATCCGTTTGTTTGACTTCTTAAGAAATTTAGGAGGAATATGTCTTGTATCCAGTGTCCAGAGGAAGATCCAGAGGCAAAAGAGGCATTTATCATGCCTCATTCACCAGGAGGAACCAAGGCATACTTGCTAATAATGGTAGTAAGCATTGTTCAGCTATATCTAACAAAGGAAATGATAACATTTTCCTTGACAAGTTAGTAAACATGTTCAGAACCCTGTATTCTGTAATTAAAATGATATGGTAAAAGAATAATCCACATTGAATTTGTCTATATTTCAAATCTCCATAAAACAGCTTTTTCATAGGTATTGTAAGCATTACAACAGAGATAAAAATTTAACTGATATTATTTATGGAAAATCAAGGATTGCAGTTGGACCTATAGAGTAAGAAATATAAGCCTGTGACTTTAATTGCCAAATGCTTAAAAGGAAAATGTCTTAATTTTCAAGATCTAATCTATTTTTTGGATCTTTCTTTTCTTCTTATAGATCATGTTATGCCACCACTATTTAAAATTCTCATATCATTCCTTCATTTAAAAAATCATTTTGTTAAAGCATCTTTATAGAATTAAGAAAATATATGAATACATGATGGGAAAACTTGCTTAGCATTTGCATATTTTCCTTAGTTTACAGAATTGATCTTCTGACTGGGTAAAAATTGTTGGTACAAAATAGTATTAATCAGGCATTATTCTATTGATATCTAGTATCCAGCATTTCTGATAAAGGGTTGGAATTTGCATCTAATTGCTATTACTTAGTAGGCACCTTGTTTTTCTGCTCTGAAATCTTTTTAAAAAGACTTACCCTTGAGATTCTAAAATTTCATCAGTATATATTTTGGTATGGATCTTTTTTATCCCTTGAATTCTGTACTTCATAGATCTGTTTCTTTCTGAAAACTTGGATATTTCTTAAGCTCAGAGATACCATTTTAATAAAATCGCTTTGATGATTCCTTCTCTATCTTTTATATTCTCTGATTTTAGGACTTGTGTTAGTTTTGTGTTGGACTTAATCACCACACTTCTTAATTATCACTCATATATTTAATATATCTTTTGTTCAACTTTCTGTAATATTTCCCAGATTATATTTCCTTTTGCCTAATCTAGTTTGTTATTTAATTCATATACTGAAGATTTAAATTTCAGAAGTAGTATTTTGATATTTTATTTATGATACATAAATATAATATTTTATATAGCAGCACAATTTACAGTAGCTAAGATTTGGAAACAGCCTAAGTGCCCATCAGCAGATGACTGGGTTATAAAACTGTGATATAGCTATACAATGGAATACTATGCTTCTGTAAAAAAGAAGGAACTCTAACCATTTGCAACAACATGGATGGAACTGGAGAGCATTATGCTAAGTGAAATAAGCCAGTCAGAGAAAGATAAATATCACAGGCTCATTCATATGTGGAATATAATGAACACCATAAACTGCTGAACTAAAATAGATCCAGAGACATAGAAGCATCGAACAGACCATCCAACCTCAGGGGGAAGGGTGGGAGTGGGGGGGAATTTTAGAATCTCAAGGCGGGAGAGAGATCAACCAAAGGACTTGTTTGCATGATATAAGCATAACCCATGGACATAGTCAGTGGGGGGGTGAGGGCATGTACTGAGGGGAGGGAATGAGTAGGGAGAGGTCAATGGGGGAAAAGGGAATCATGTGTAATACTTTAAACAATAAAGAATTTAAAATTAATTATGGTAATTAATCAATTAATAAAACACTAAGTATCCCTAAGCCAATTATGAAATGTAAATGATTTTTTTATTATCTCAAACCAAAAACTTGCTACTACAGGATCTTCTCATTTAAGAATAATTTTTCAAAAGGAAGTTTTTAAAAATATTTTATTGGAACACTCTATCTTTCAGATACAATTGAAGCATTTATACTTAGAACATGTATAGTTTTATCTGAGTTCCCAGATATGTACTGAAAAAGTACACTCTTACTGATTTGTTTTCTATCTCTAGGTTCCAAGTTTGTTTGTTAATTTGTTTATTTGCTTGGTTGTTTGGTTGGTTGATTCTCCATGCATATGTACATTAAGACAGATTGTGTACAAGATATGTACACATATAATTCCTTAATAAAAAAATGAAAAAAAAGACAGATTGGACTGACAAAAAATTAATTTCAAAATATTAATTTATATTACTTGCTTAAACTAAATTATAAAATACAGATAATATTCTCTTATCTTAAACTTTTCCCAATGATGTTCTACTTGATCTGTGAAAGTTTCTTAGATATTACTTGAAAAACATAATCTGTTCTGAGGTGCAATAAGTTTAGGAAATAATTTGTTTGACAAATATTAAACTTATTCCTTGAATCCATTATTGTAAATGGCACTTAAAAATGCATGGACATTGGTAAATTTTACAAAGTTTTTTTATACAGGGACTTGTTTTGATTTGTTTACTGAAAGTATTTATCAATTAAGGAGCACATTAAGGCACAGGGAAGTTTAAAAACTAGGACAATACCACTTGAGCATATATAGCATTGCAAATATATTTTTTACAATGAAATTTTGCTTAATTTAATGTGATTTATTTCTAGAAATTTTTAATATCTTTGTATTAAATAAATACATTAAGAAGTACCCTCTCAATACAAGAGTAAGGGAATAACATTTATTCCTCTGTGCTCCATTCCATTTCCTCCTCCAGGATTTCAAAACTAAATTTTTACATCTGTGCTTTGGTGACAGTTGGAAGTTTGTATGTATTTTTTCTAGATGATTGTAATTATATAAATGAGGGAAATTGAAGGAGTACTGAAAGGCTTGACTAAGTTTATTTCAGCTTTCCTCCTTATCACTATTAGGAAAATAGTATTCAATTAAGATCTGCCTGTATGGAGGTAGAATAACTGTTGACAGGTTCTAAAAAAATGTTGTGTAAGATTGTTTCTTGTGTAAAATTTATTGCAATCAGATCAACAATGGGTCATTGAAATAGCTTTGTAAAAGTAGAACCAATCAGTCAACATACATATTGACTATATCTTTGTAATAAAGTAAGCTGTATTGGTCACTGCCTGTTTTGTGGCCAAATTACAGGAAAAAAAGGCAATTGTTTATTTCAGTGACTTTTTTGCCCCTAACAGGATGGACAAACAGTCTCAGAAACATTACAAATATTTTCAGTATAGTCAGTTTTGGGGTTACAACTGTTATTTATTTGATTTAATTCATATGGTTAAGTGCTTGTAAATCCCTTTATATGTAAACTAGAGGCCTGATGCATGAAATCCATACACCAAGAGGGTTGGCCCTCAGCCCATCCTGCACCCTCTGCAATCTGGGACATCCCTCTCACAATCCAGGACTGCTGGCTCCCAACTGCTCACCTGCCTGCCTGCCTGATTGCCCCTAACTGCTTCTGCCTGCAGCCTGATTACCCCCTAACCATTCCCCTGCCAGCCTGATCAACACCTAACTGCTCCCCAGCCAGCCTGGTTGCCCTAACTGTCCTCCCATGCAAGCCTGGTCACCCCCAACTGCCCTCCCCTGGTGGCCTGGTCACCCCTAACTGCCCTCCCTTGCCAGCCTGGTTGCCCCTAACTGCTCTCCCCTGCCAGCCTGGTGGCCCCCAACTGCCCTCACCTGCAGGCCTGGTCCCTCCCAATTGCCCCTCCCTGCTGGCCTGATCACCCGCAACTGCCCTCCCATGCTGGCCATCTTGTGGTGGCCATCTTGTGTCCACATGGGGCTGGCCCTCTTGTGTGTTGGAGTGATGGGCAATTTGCATATTACCTCTTTAACATGTAGACTATTTTCTACATTGTAGTACATTATTTAACATTGAACTATGTACAGTTCATTAGATAATGAACTTTAATAAACTTTATTAATTTTTCCTTTTCATATCCAAGAGTAAATAAATAAGTTTCTTGTTTCAAATAATAAATTTTGTAAGATGACTTTACTTCAAAAAGGGCAAGCCAAGATAAATAAATAAATGAAAATCTTATTGCTATCTTCTGCCATTGTTATCTTGCAGAATATACATTTCATATTCACATTGAAAGACATATTGCTGATGTTGATCATTAACCAGGAAAAACAGCCATAGGGGATACATTAAGCTAAAGAACAGTTAAATGAGACATATTCCCAATACACTTGTCTCTTGAAAACAGCCTTTAAGTAAAATCTTTTAAACAGCATTCTGTTATATAAAAGTTACTAGAGGCCTAGTGCATGAATTTGTGCATGGGTGGGGTCCGGCTGACCCGGGCCCAGTTGGCACATCGGGACTGGTCATGTTGGGAGGAGGAGACAGTGGGAGGTTGGATGGTGGGCCCTGCCCCTGAATCAGGTGGTGGGCCAATCAGTGGTCAGCAGCCAGGGGAGGGGCCATGGGAGGTTGGCCAGCCAGCTCCAACCCAAATTGGTGTGTGGGGGGACTGATTGGGGGCGGAGCTGACTGGGGGAGGGTCTGTGGGCCGAATGGGGTGGTGGGGGCCTATGGGGGCCTAGGGTGTCCAGGGGTAGGGGCCGCAGGTGGAGACCAGCCAGCCCTGCCCCTGATCAGGGTCGGGGGCTGATCTGGGATTGGTCTGAGTGGAGGAAGGGGCTGCAGGAGGTTGGCTGGTCAGCCCCACCCCCTATTGTGGTGGAGGGAGTGATCAGGGGTGGGGCTGGCTGTGGGAGGGGCTGTGGGCCAATTGCAGGTGGGTGAGCCCTGGGGGAAGAGCCATGGGGGGTTGGCTGGCTGCCCCGCCCTCCATCAGGGTGGGAGAGGCTGATCAGGGGCAGGACCAGCTGCGGGGAGGGGCCACGGGAGGTTGGCCAGCCAGCTCCACCCCCTGATTGGCCGGTTTTCTGGCTGCAGTGAAAGTCATAACAACCGGTCATTCTGGTTGTTACAGTATTCTGGTTTCTGGCTTTTTATATATATATAGATAACTGAAAAAGTTAATAGTCAATGCCCAAATTTAAGATGTAACTACAAACTTACATTGTGTGACCTCATCTGTCCATAATCAAAGTCTTCCTTTTGCATTAAATTTAGTTATAATAGTGAATATTCTGGTTGTAAAAGGTTATAAATAATAGCTTTATGATATAATGGCAGCCTTGGTAAATGAGATAATATGATCTAGAGTCTCATTGTGCTACTGCTTCATTTAAGCTTCACAGGTGCACAATGAATGAAATATGCATTTTTATTCTGTTCTTAAGAGGTGAAGTAAGATATTTGGGGGGGGGAGGGGGGCAGAGTGTTCTATGTTAAATAGTCCTCAGTTGAAAGGCCAAGTACCCATTCCAAGTTGTGCAAGCTTTTGTATAGTGGTTTAATCATCAGAAAAATGGAACTAATAATGCTAGATATTATAAGTATTAAATTAGGTGATGCATTTAAAATGACACTAATAGTAAATTTAATTCAGTGGTTTCAATCAATATATGGTAGCAATTGTTTTTAAAAGGCTGACCTTGAGAAGGTAGTCTATTCATTGTATAAAACTCAAGTTAATTTTTTAAGTTTAGGTTCTACTATAAGTTTGGAAAGCTAATATAATACTTTATCTCTTCCCTTTCATGTTTTGTTTTGTTTTTCTTTTTCAGCTAAAACCTCACTTATATTTTTTTCAGGTAGAAGTGTTAGTAGGTAGTGAATTTCCAACATTTGAATAGCTTTTGGAATCAATAAATCCCAAAGATTAGTCTGAGACAGTAGAACCAAACTTCAAAAAGTAGCCTTTAGACATTTCTTATATTATTGTCCTGAATTGCTATTTAATTTTAAGAGTACCTGTCTCTCTAACAACAATAACAATAAAGGAACCTTATATTTTGTCTATGTTTCCATTACAATTTTGTTCTCCTGAAGGCTTAATAATAATGATGTAATAAGTAGTAGATCCTATAGAGTTATTTTAGTCCATTGACTATAGATCCACTAAATACTGGTATGGATATTTTGTACTGTACTATGAAAAATTTGATAGCTTATAATGCTGAATTTACTTTAAAAAATGAGGGAAAGATTACAAATATACAACATAATAGAGGCCCAGTGCATGAAAATTCATGCGCTGGAGGGGGGTCCCTCAGCCGGGCTTGCCCCCTCTCACAGTTCAGGAGCCCTCAAGGGCGGGAGGTGACCCAGTGATCAGGGGAAGGCGATGCCCCCAGCACACTTCTGCTGCTGCCACTGCCTGCAACGCAAGCCTCAGCCGGCCCTGGTTACCTGAGCCTCAGGTGGCCTTGGGCGGCTGGGTGGCTGGGCAGCCACCATCCAAGGCTTGCCTATACCTTAGGCTGGCCCTGGGTGGCTGGGCAGCCACCATCCAAGGCTTGCCTATACCTTAGGCTGGCCCTGGGTGGCTGGGGGGCTGAGGGCGGATCCGGTCGCGCTGTGCGCCTGCCATGCCCCCGGCGGGGCTGAAAGGACTGGGGGACTCCAGCGGAACTGAGGGGACTGAGCACTGCCATCTTGTGGCTATGGGTGCTGCCATCTTTGTCACGGTGTGATGGTCAATTTGCATATTCCCTCTTTATTAGATAGGATAGTAGATTTGAGTAATTTTAATTTTTAATTAAAAACTTTTCCAGCTTTATTGAGATATAATTTATTGTATAAATATACAATATTGTGTATATTTAAGGTGTACAATGTGATGATTTGATACACATATATATTGTGAAATGATTGCCACTATAAGGTTAGTTAATATATTCATCACCTTACATAACGACAATATTTTGATGTGTGTGTGAGAATATTTATGATCTACTCTCTTAGACACTTTCAAATATATAATACAGTATTGTTAACTGTAGTCACTGTGCTGTACATGAGATTTCCAGGACTTATTAATCTGAACTGGAAATTTGTACCCCTTGACCAACATTTGCCCATTTCCCTCACTCTCTAGCCCCTGACAACCACCATTCTACTCTGTTTCCATGAGTTTTGTGTTTTTAGATGCCACATATAAATGATGTCATATAGTATTTGGCTTTCTCTGTCTTCTGACTTATTTCACCTAACTTAATGACCCCTAGGTTCATTCATGTTGTCACAAATGATAGGAGTTTCTCCTTTTTTTTCATGACTGAAGTGTGTGTGGTGTGTGTGGTGTGTGGTGTGTATGTGTGTGTGTGTGTGTATACACACATTTTCTTTATCCATTCATTGATCAACAGACACTTAGATTGTTTTCATGTCTTGTCTGAGTAATTTTTAGATGATACTTCCCCATGGACACAAGGTACAATTAATATAAGTAGAATCCCATGTAGCTGTTAACTGCTCACATGAAAAAAAAAGATTGGAGATTAAGGACTCAGAATGGTTGGTTCTTTTTGTTTGTTTGTTAATTCTCACCCAAGGATATTTTTTTCATTGATTTTTATAGAGAGTGGAAGGGAAGGGTAGAGACAGAGAGAAACATTGATGTGAGAGAGACATGGATTGGTAGCTTCCTGCACACACCCCCAACCGAGGCAAGGGATCAAGCCTACAACCATGGTACGTGCCCTTGACCAGAATCAAACCCATGACTCTTCAGTCCCCAGACTGATGCTCTAACCACTGAGCAATCAGCTAGGGCCAGTTGTTTCTTTTTTAACAAAAATACTTAATTTGCAAACTAGAGGCCACAGGAGGTCAAATTTAAATTGTGAATTCAGAGGCAAATAAATAAATGCACTAAAAATTTTTCTCTGGTGTTAGGCAGTTGCTCTGCTACTTTGCCATCCTTACCCTATCCTGCTCGATGCCTACAATAATAATCACTCTGACCTTCTTATGTCAAATTTCTTAACTATATGGTAATTAGGCCACCTTCTCTTTTTATTAAGAAATGAAACCTATCACTGCTGCCTTTGTTGTAGGTCTTGTGTCATCATAAGGAACTCTTCAACTACCATATATATGGGGAATGATTCCTGAACGCTAATAAAAATGCAATTATTTTCATTGTATTAAATGATCCCGCCCTTTATTTCTCTAAAAATCAATTTTAGGGCTAAAAGAAGTGAGGTTGATCTCTGCTCCTCAAATGGAACAGAATTAAAATTTTCCATGGTTTACATTTAGATCAGAATTACAATTATTAGGGGCAATTTTAGTCCTTTATTTTATGATACTCAATAATTGGTATATAATATATCAGTTATAATATTGATGATGTGTTTTTACTTTCCTCTTTACTCAAGCACTTCAGGAAGAATTTGAAAATGACAAAGTAGGTGGTCAGTTTTTAAATTGTATTGGCATAAGTTTGTGAATAAGTTACTTAATCTTCAGGCCAATGCCTGAAAATGTGTTTTTTAAATATTATCAAGGGACATATTTCTGATATCATATTTCTTCTAATGTTCAATAAGGAACACTTCACACAGTTCTCACTGAGCATAAAATTTATGTTACAAAGAAAAGGATTGTACTTCTCTGCCTGGGAGCAATTTCATATCTTGACATTTTCTATGAAGTTTAGTCTAATTGATTTAAGATATAAATGAAAGGTTATGGTACAATATTCAAATTCGGTTCAGTAGTTCCTTAGTGGTATATATTAGGTCTAAATATTAGATTTATAAAATTAATCAAGCTTTTTCTGATGTTTACGTAAGCTTCTTCTTTACACTGATAATTTAACCCTTTGCACTCACTTGCTTTTTTCTCGATTCCTTTATTCTAATGCTAACCGTGTCGAGTCACACTCAACATCCGAGTGCAAAAGGGAGGTATTTCATGTTTAGCTCATTACCAAGTGATGAACAGGGAAATTTAATTGATCACCAAGACTTTTAAAGGCATTCCTACATCATTTAATCTTTAAAACCTGTCCAGGAGAGGCTCAGAGGTTGAGCATCGACCTATGAACTAGGGGGTCATGGTTCTATTTAAGGTCAGGGCACATGCCTGGATTGTTGGTCCCATTCCCAGTGGGAGACATGCAGGAGGTGGCCAATCAAAGATTATCTCTCATCATTTATGTCTCTCTCTGTGTCTCTGTCTCCCTTCTCCTCTGAAGTAAGCAAGAATATATTTTAAAAAACCCTGGGTGAAATAAGCATCGTTATTTCACATTTGAGATAAAATATTCTGTGAAGTATTTTGCCTGTAATCATAGGATAAGAACATGGCTGTGCTGGAACATGAACTTATTTCTGCCTACCTCCAAAGGTTGTGCTTTTAATATTCATTTTAAGTATGTTTTGATTGATTTCAGAGAGGGGAATGGAGAGGTAGAGAGACATAGAAATATCAATGATGAGAGAGAATAATCGACTGAGTTATAATCCAGGCATGTGCACCAAACAGGAATCAAAACGTGACCTCCTGTTTCATGGGTCGATGATTAACTAATGAGACATGATGGTCTGGTGCACTTAATACTCCTTAGACTGTCAGAGATGAAAAAAAAAAAAGTCCTTTGTCTTTATTAAACTACATGTTCCTAGAGCGAAATTCTTCAAAGGTTCTGTTACTCCTTATGTGACAATATAATACATTTGACTATTACAGTATTTGTTTGGGTTTCTTTATGTTGTGAAACTCAAAAACAAAATCAAAGGTTAAAGACTCTGGACAGGCTTTAAAAACTTCACGGGTCTATGCTAACACAATTAAATATATTAGGCTCTTCTGACTTTCCTCCCCTAAAACGTACAGATTTGAGGTCAGGTTATGTTTCCTACTTTCTCTGGTGTTAAAAAATTCAAATGGATCAAGCACTGTTTCTGTTTGTTTCTGTATGATGACTAATTCCAATGCACGTAATTACAGCAGCGGAGAACGCCACATAATTTCTCCATGAAAGTTTCTTTTGCTGGACATAGCCATCACCAAAGCCAATAGGAAGCTTCACTGATGACTTATTTTGCAAATACACGTTTTCATCTTAATCAACAGGTAAGATTGAGTCAAATGTAATTGGAAGCTATCACACAGGATAACCACCATTACAACTTTTTTGCCTTGGCTTCTTTGTGACTTTTTAGCACTCTCCTTTCTCCTTCTCCCCCTCCTCCTCTTCCACAAATATATGCTGTGCATCATTCTGTGATGCTTGTGGTATTAGGCACTTGTGTAAAGTTACCCTTTAATTCTCACCAAAAGTTGAGTTTGATGATACAGTTTCCATTTCATAGATAAGGAGACATGTTCTGGGAAATGCAGGGTCACATAACCAAATGTGGAAAAGCAAATTTTATGGACCTGAACAAAGAATGTGTAAGGATGAATGCTGCTGCACGTATTCCAAGGCTTGAATGGAGACCCACAGAAACTACATAATGCTGAGCCAGGGGACATTATGTTGACCTCTTTAATATCTGAATAAATAAGCCTGGGAATTTCCCCGATTTTGCAGCCATTGGTGACTCACTTCTCTTGGAAATTAGAGTGAGTTCTTTAGTAAAAGGCAGCTCTCTGAAAACAAGGTCTTGATAAAACCAATCATAAAATTGGCTCTGGAGGAGAGAGCATTGACACAGGATTACAGTGGCCTGGTTGAAGACCTAACAATAGGGAAGAGTGTATACAAAGACATAGAGGCGTGAAAGCATATATGGACTGGAGTCTGGAATGTAGGAGCATGTTTGTATGGCAGTATGTGTGTGCGAGATGTGCCTATGTAAACAGATATGTTATTGATTAGCCCGGAGAGATAGCAATCTTGTAAATTGGACCAGATTTGCATTTTTGAAAAATATACTTAAGTAGAAGAAAGACTAGTTTGGAAACCAATGCAGAATTAAGATACAATGGTGACATAGACTTAATTATTATGAGAAAGTCTGGGTCAGAGGGACATTCTAGGCCTTGACTTACAAAAATACATAGAAAATTCCTGGTTTTTTGGACTCACTATACTCACAGACAGACTTCATTTAAAATAGAAAATTTGCAAATAAACATATATCTGTCCTGTCCTGTAAAGATGAAATACTATATACCTATAGTTCCATTTACATGTGACTTCCTTTATGAAGGCAAGCAGAAGTGCACTCTAGATCTGCACTACAAATCTTTCTAGCTATAAATTGTCCCGTCACAGACAGATTTAGCTGTTATTTTTAAAACGTAAAGAAGTTGCTTGATTTCTCATTTTATATGTATGAGTGAATTTTAAGTTGATATTCATGGCATGCAAAGATTACTTGCACTTGAATAGAAATGAGAGGATATTTGGTGGTGCTGGGTAGTTTTATTCATACATCAATTTTCTACGGAGATTTTCAGCACTTGAAGCTCCCTGGTGTTCTGTAGCTGTGATACATGACATGGAAATACACTTTCAGCCCAGATGGCATGGCTCAGAGCTTGAGTGTCAATCCATGAACCAGGAGGTCATCTTTCGATTTCTTGGCAGGGCACATGCCTGGGGTTTCAGGTTCAATCCCCAGTAGGGGGTATGCAGGAGGCAGCCGATCAATGATTCTCATCATTGACAATTCTCTCTCTCCCTCTCCCTTTCTCTCTGAAATCAATAAAAGTACTCTTAAAAAGATATACACTTTCACAGTGAATTTTTATGAAAATAATAAGAAAATTTAAATATTTTCAATAGGGAGCAATGATAAAACAAAACACCTAAAGGTTATCCTATAATCTTTGTTTAGTAGGTTCTAATCAGGTTTGGGGCCTTGATGCAATCCTAATAAAGGTGATCACAATTTTATTATTAAACTAGAGGCCCCGTGCATGAAAATTCATGTACTGGAGCGGGGGTTCCCTCAGCCTGGCCTTTCCCTCATTCACAGTCCTTGAGGCCTCAGGGGCGGGAAGCGAAGCCCCCATCACACTTCTGCTGCTGCCACTGCTGGCAGCACAAGCCTTGGCCAGCCCTAGTTACCTGAGCCTCGGGCAGCCTTGGGCAGCTGGGCAGCCACCATCTGAGGCTTGCCTGTGCCTTGGGCCAGCCCTGGGTGGCTGGGGGGCTGAGGGCACTGGGGGACTCCGGAGGCAGGTACATGGAGCCTGGGGGCGGCCCTTGCCTTGTCACGCAGCTGCCGCCCCAGCGGGGCTGAGGGAACTGGGTGCTGCCATCTTGTGGCTGTGAGTGCTGCCATCTTTGAGGGCATGGCAGTCAATTAGCATATTCCCTCCTTATTGGTTGTGGGCACCACCATCTTTGCAACAGCATGAGGATCAATTAGCATATTCCTTCTTTATTAGATAGGATGAGATTAACTTGGCTACAGATTTCAAGTTTTGATTAGCAAAATAATTGTCATAATAAATTCCTTAATAATTTTAATATTAGTGGAGCTATGGAATTCTTTTATTCTTTTTTTAATATATTTTATTGATTTTTTTACAGAGAAGAAGGGAGAGGGATAGAGAGTTAGAAACATCGATGAGAGAGAAACATTGATCCGCTGCCTCCTGCACACCTCCTACTGGGGATGTGCCTGCAACCAAGGTACATGCCCTTGACCGGAATTGAACCTGGGACCTTTCAGTCCACAGGCCAACGCTCTATCCACTGAGCCAAACTGGTTAGAGTTAATTTTTTATTCTTTATTCTATAACTCAATCCTAACATTGATGCTAACAATAATTGCAAAATATAGGTATTTTTGGTGGCTCACAAACAGAATGATGATAGTAGCCTCATTTGCAAGAATTAATGATTTTAGTGAAAATGTTTTCATAATTTGTAGACTCTAGTGACATCAGGGAACATTCAGCTTCTAGTTCAAAGGTTATAAACTCAAATACCCATGTGGGCCAGGGAGGTAATTTAACTGTGTAAAATGGAACAAAAGCTTACTAAGACAGGATGAAGATGGTGATAAAGTAGCAACTGCAGCCCCCACAGAAAGGCATTCAATTAAAAACATTAAAAAAAATTTATAGACATACAAAACATGTTTCATGGCCAACCCACCTTTGTGGACATCCAATTGAATTAATTAGCCATTTCAGTGGGGAAGAAAGTTAGTCTGTCGTTATCATGTTCAGGCTGCCTTACCTCACATTTAACATCCACATTTTTGGAATCATGGGGAATATCAGCATGACAAGTCATCCCATGGAGAGACATTACAAGAAGCAGGGAATGTAAGATATGAGGATATGCCTCAGGGATTTTTGACTCTGGGAATATTAAAATTAATAGGCTGATTTAAAAAGGATTAAGAAAAGGTCTAACAAAATAGTCAATTTAAAAAAAATTACTTTATCTATTCTCAGATGAGCATGTATTATCTTTCCTTCAACTAAAGTGTGGCATCATTGATTTAATATATGTATGAATATATTTTTCTTCTAGATTAGGGGAGCAGTAAATTTTACTGTAATAATTCAGATAGGAAATATTTTAAGCTTGCAGGCCATATGATCTCTGTTACAATTCCTAAATTCTCATGTTGTAGTGCAAAGGTAGCCACAGACAATTCACAAACAATACATAAAGTTACTTTGTCTATGGGTTACAAGTTGTGCTTAAGAAAATAATTGTCATAATGCATTAAAAATTGAATGTTATTGGAGTGATACAGTTCTTTCATTCTGCACAATTATTTTGAGAGTCATCCCACATTATAGATGGCATACTTTTTTATAAATATGTTTTTACTGCCGAAACCGGTTTGGCTCAGTGGATAGAGCGTCGGTCTGCGGGCTGAAGGGTCCCAGGTTCGATTCCGGTCAAGGGCATGTACATTGGTTGCGGGCACATCCCCGGTGGGGGATGTGCAGGAGGCAGCTGGTCGATGTATCTCTCTCATCGATGTTTCTAGCTCTCTATCCCTCTCCCTTTCTCTCTGTGAAAAATCAATAAAATATATTAAAAAATAAATAAGTATGTTTTTACTGATTTTCAGAGAGGGAGAGGAAGAGAGAAAAACATCAATGATGAGAGAGAATCATTAGTTGGCTGCTTCCTGCATGCCCCCCCGCCTCCCTTGGGATCGAGCCTGCAACCCAAACTTGTGCCCTGATCTGGAATCAAACCATGACCTCCTGGTTCATAGGTCAACGCTCAACCACTGAGCCACATCAGCTGGGCAACAAGATCCTTTTTAAGTAATTATTTTATTTATGATTTTTTAATGAATAATTGAAATAAAAATATAATACTCCTAATGCGATAAAAACCGAGAGAAGTATATGTAAATATTCACTTCATAGTTGGTAAAATATATAAAACATTGATGAACTCAAGCAGAAGCTCATTTAGAAATTTTTATTAGCACTAGGTGTTAAATTTACAGATGTTGTGGAATCAAAGTTGTCCATACACAGTGAGGCACTCATGGTGAATTCTGACTGATGTTAAAATGAGAGAGACACCAGCCAAGTGAGTAGTAAATAGGGAATTATCTAATCCTCTTCATCCCCTGAATCCTCCTCTTTGGGTTTGGAGAGGAGTTTCATTACTCGGTGTATAGGAGTCTTCACAGACTCATATTTCCATCCCTTCCTTAAAAACATCTTCTCAATCACACCTGGCATCTTGTAGCCCTTGCTTACAATGAAATCTTTGAAGGCAATTGGTCCATAAAGTTCATCAATAATGTCTGGTTCAAGATGCCTTCTATAGCACCAATAATCCTTGTCACGGACGACTTTAGGGTCGGGCAAAGGTGCGTCATTGACCAGCTTTGTCCAGATTTTGGGGTCCAGGTACCATGCTCCATACCTTATCTTCTCCCGTTTGGGTTTATAAGGGTCATGTGGTTTTCGGAGTTTCCTTTCCCAGTTATCTTCCTGCAGGGAGAATTTTCTCTGCTTTAAACCATCTAGCTGTTTGCAGGGCCTTATATTCAAAGGAAGCTGGCTTATTTTCTTTATTTTGACTATAGTATGGGTGAGTGGGCCCTCAAAGTCAATTTCAAACTTTTTCATGATGGACTCTTCATCAATGCCTATGTCTCCAAAATGATCATCAATCCATTTGCAGAATTCATGAACTATTTTTCTTGCATTTTGGTAAACAGGAACTTTGGGGATATCCGTTGTGCATGGTTCTTTTGTCTCTTCCTCAGGAAACAAACTGAATAAATAAGACTGGAGACACTCTTTGGCCGATTTCACATGGTCTTTTTCCTCAGGTTCCAGGTTGACTTCTTCGGGAGGTTCCTGGTTCTCAGCCTCTGGAGGTTCCAGGTTGAACTTCCAGGGAGATTCTGGGTTGAACTTCCAGGGAGATTCCACGTTGACTGCCTCAGGAGGTTCCAGTTTGACTGCCTCGGGAGGCTCCAGGTTGACTGCCTCGGGAGGTTCCAGGTTCACTGCCTGGGGAGCTTCCAGGTTGACCTCCTCAGGATGTTTTTCACACAGGTGTGTGGGGGTCTTCTTTCTTTCCTTGGTGCCCTCACAATAAGCCCATGTGTCCTCCAGCTCCCTGTCAGGATCTAGCACTTCCAGCACCTTGAGGAGGATGTCTGGAGGGAGATCATCCTCCAGATTCGGGCAGTCCGCCAAGGGATGCTTGTTCAGGTTGGCTTCAATGTTGTCTACAAAGGCCTTCCGTGCTCGCTGGGCTGGCGAGAGCTTGGAACCCAGGTCCGCTCCCTTGGGCGGCTCCCTGTGAATCTTTTTGGGCGGAGGGCGGGGAATCCTATGAGCAATCATGGGGAGAAAGCCCTCCCGAGGGCCACGAGTGATCATATCTTCAGGAGATGGACAGCCCGTTCTGAAGTCGTCCACCCCCTCCTTCACAAATACCCACCGCCGACTGTCCATGGAGGTGGGGCACTTCCCAAGCTTGTCCTTGTGCCTGGAGAAACAGCAGGAAGGCAACCTGTTCCTGTCCTTGAACCAGGGTTTACATTTCATGCCCAGGGCCACGGGTTCCAGCGGCGCTGACCCTAGCAGCCACTTCTTGCTGAGCTCTGGCCTTAAGAGCCCCTTGTCCAGCTTCGGCCCTGACACCCACCGCTTGATCAGCCCGGACTCCAAGAGCGCCTTCCTCCTCAGGTCCGACTTCAACAGCCAGCCCTTGTGGGGCTCCGGTAAGGGCCACTGACTGCCCGCCATGGCGCCCTTGGCCCAGGGCGACCAGGGGCCTCAGTGGTTTGTTGTCCCAGCCGCCCAGTCGCTAGGAGACCATTGCCAAGTGCGGCGCATTCTTACTCTTCCGGAGGCGGGTCAGCAGGCTCCCCTGCACAGCCTGCACTGTCCAGGGATGGGCCGCCAGGTGGCATTCTTGTTTGTGGTAGAGAACTGTTCCCCTGTATGGGCACACCACAGTTTAGCTACCAATTCATCTTTTGATGGACTTTTGGAGTGACTCCAGTTTGAGGCTGTTTGGAAATCAAGGGGCCACGAATATTTCACGTGTTCACATCTTCGTACACGTACTTTCATTTGTCTTGGGTAAATTATAGCTAGAAATTGATAGGCGGGAGCTTCTGAGAGGTGTGATTTTTCTTATGTACTCACAGCCCTCAGGTGTTGATATTTGCCCAAATATGGGTGCGGTGCTGGAGGCATTGGGTCTGAAACTTAAGGTGGCATCCAAAAAACCCCTCAGAAGTCAAGACCCATTATCTTTTAAGGTAACATTTTCAACAATAATCAGAAAAACAGTACCACATTAAAGCCCGAGGGCAAAGGGTAGATCAGTGCTCCTACTACTGATCCTGTATTTAAAACCCATGTGTTGCCAAACCCGGTTTGGCTCAGTGGATAGAGCATCGGCCTGCGGACTGAAAGGTCCCAGGTTTGATTCCGGTCAAGAGCATGTACCTTGGTTGCTGGCACATCCCCAGTAGGAGGTGTGCAGGAGAGAGCGGATCAATGTTTCTCTCTCATCCATGTTTCTAGCTCTATATCCCTCTCCCTTCCTCTCTGTAAAAAATCAATAAAATATATTAAAAAAAATAGAACCCATGTGTTGTTCACCATTGGTTTTCTTTTTACAATTAGTATTTGCCTTTTTTGGATACTGTTATGTTGCTTGGAAAGAGTTTGATTCTTTGGGGTCCTTTTTAAGATTTGATTGAAATAAACGGAGCAGTTCCCTGTGATAGTACATGGCTAAATAATGTTAATCATGTCGTATGGTTAACTGTTCCTCACTACTGCAGCAAGAGCCTTCCAGGTAAATTATTCAATGTCTGTGCATCTAGAGGTTTTCTAGTCTGGCTGACAGTAAAGGTCGCTATTGCAGGCCCTGTGTGAGTATCACTTATCAAGAATCCTTTTCAGTGGTTTCTTTCCTGGCTTCTAATAATGTATCCACACACGAGCTGATCAGTAATCCCCCGAATCACTCGTGTGGGGTGCAAGATTCTGGAGTTCCCTCTCTTGCTCTCATTTTCCTCTCTGGTTGTCTGTCTTGAGAACTCTACCCACCTTGTTCTCTACAGTGTCTTAGCTCCATCTCCTCTACATAGCGAGACTGCTGGTCTTTGCCTGGGTTCCGCCTCCCTGAACTGTGGCCTAGAAACTCAAGGAATGTGGAGCAATCAGAGGACTCACCTCATTTATTTCCTATTTGTGAGGGATCAGTCTCTGCTTCCTGATGTCGTGTCTCTCATTTTCTTCCCTTTTTTTTTTTTTTTCAGGTATTCCAGGGCATAAATCTGATCCCTGTTACTCTACTTTGGCCAGAACAGAAAATATAATTTACTTTTTTTGTTTTGTCTCCATCAATTTGTGAGTCTGCCTTTTCAAAGTTCACCGAAGACTTCTAAGCCATCAAATACATTATTAAGTTCTTGCTGTTCTCCATGATTAGAAATTGTAGATCACACCCACATTATTGAAATAAACGCCTCTCTTACAATCCTTACCAATCTATTTTTTTCCCCCTAATACTCAGGATACACATCTACTTTAAAATCCATAAAATAAATACTAAACTCCTTCGCATATAACATTAGGTGTTTTACCATTTCGATGCAGCATAATACACTCCAGGACCATTGATGCTTTTGCAAATGGTAAGAGTTATTCCTTTTTTACAGCTGCATCGTATTTCATTGTGTAAGTGAACCACAGCTTTTTTTATCCACTCATCTGCTGATGGGAAATTAGGCTGTTTAGAAATCTTAGCTATTATAAATTGCACTGCTATGAACCTTAAGGGTGCATATATTCTTTCTTATTGGTATTTCTGGTTTCTTAGGATATATTGCTAGAAGTGGGATCACTGGGTCAAATGGGTGTTCCATTTTTAATTTTTTGAGGAAACTCCATACTGTTTTCCACAGTGGCTACATCAGTCTGCATTCCCACCAGCACTGTACTGGGGTTCCCTTTTCTCCACATGCTCTCCAACACTTTTTGTTTATTGATCTGTTGATGATAGCCATTCTGACAGGTGTGAGGTGATAACTCATTGTCAATTTAATTTGCATCCCACTGATGATTAGTGACTTTGAGCATTTTTCATATATCTCTTGGCCTTCTGTATGTTCACTTTAGAGAAATGTCTATGTAGGTCCTTTGTCCTTTTTTTAAATTGGATTGCTTGTCTTCCTTTTGTTAAGTTGTATAAGTTCCTTATATATTTTGGAAATTAACCCTTATTGAATGTATGATTGTCAAATATATTCTCCCATGCAGTGGGCTCTCTTTTCACTTTATTGATGGTTTCTTTTGCTGTGCAGATACTTTTTATTTTGATGTAGTCCCAATTTATTTATTTTCTCCTTAGTTTCCTTTGCCCTAGAGCTGTGGTCGGCAAACTGCGGCTCGCGAGCCACATGCGGCTCTTTGGCCCCTTGAGTGTGGCTTTTCCACTAAATACCACAGCCTGGGCGAGTCTATTTTGAAGAAGTGGCATTAGAAGAAGTTTAAGCTTAAAAAAATTGTCTCTCAAAAGAAATTTCAATCATTGTACTGTTGATATTTGGCTCTGTTGACTAATGAGTTTACCAACCACTGCCCTAGGGAATGTATTGGCAAGCACATTGCTACGTGAGCTGTCTGAGATTTTGCTGCCTATGGTTTCTCTTAAGACTGTTATGGTTTCACAATTCATTTTAAGTCTTTTATCCATTTGAGTTTATTCTTGTGTATGGTGTAAGTTGGTGGACTAGTTCTTTCCTTCCTTCCTTCCTTCCTTCCTTCCTTCCTTCCTTCCTTTCTTCTTTCTTTCTTTCTTTCTTTCTTTCTTTCTTTCTTTCTTTCTTTCTTTCTTTCTTCCTTTCTTTCTTTCTTTCTCTTTCTTTCTTTCTTTCTTTCTTTCTTTCTTTCTTTCTTTCTTTCTTTCTTTCTTCTTTCCTTTCTTTCCTTCTCTCTTTCTTCTTTCCCTTCCTTCCTTCCTTCCTTCCTTCCTTCCTTCCTTCCTTCCTTCCTTCCTTCCTTCCTTCCTTCCTTCCTTCCTTCCTTTCTTTCTTTCTTTCTTTCTTTCTTTCTTTCTTTCTTTCTTTCTTTCTTTCTTCCTTTCTTTCTTTCTTTCTCCTTTCTTTCCATGCACCTGTCCAATTTTCCAAACACCAATTATTACAGAGTCTGTCTTTACTCCATTGTGTGTTCTTGCCTCCTTTGTCAAATATTAATTGAACATAATGGCTTGGGTCAATGTCTGGGTTCTCTGTTCTATTCCATTGATCCATATGCCTGTTTTTTTGTTTGTTTTTTGTTGTTGTTGTTGCTGTTTTTTGTCAGTACCAGGCTGTTTTGAGTACAGTGGCTTTGTAGTATAACTTCATATCTGGTATTGTTATTCCTCCAACTTTGGTCTACATTTTCAAGATTGCTGTGGCTACTTTGGGTCTTTTTTTATTCCATATAAAGTGTTGAAGAGTTTGTTCTAGATCTGTGAAATATGCCATTGGTATTTTAATAGGGATTGCATTGAAGCTATAGATTGCTTTGGGTAGTATGGACATTTTAATATTGATTCTACCAGTCCATGAACACTGTATATTCTTCCACTTGTTTAAACCTTCTTCTATTACTTTTTTGAACATTCTATAGTTTTCCAAGTGCAGATCTTTAACCGGCTTGGTTAGGTTTATTCCTAAGTATCTAATTTTTTGTTACAATGGTAAATAGGATTATTTTCTTAGTTTTTCTTTCTGAGAGTTCATTCTTGGTATATAAAAATGCCATATATTTCTGGGTGTTAATTTTGTAAACTGCTATGTGGCCGAATTGATTTTTAATATCTAGTAGTTTTTTGGTGGAGTATTTATGGTTTTCTATGTACAATATCATGTCATCTGTGAATAATGCAAGTTTTATATCATCTTTTCAAATTGGTTACTTTTTATTTTTTCTTCTTGTCTGATTGCTATGGCTAGGACTTTCAGTACTATGTTGAACAAGAGTGGTGAAAATGGTAATCCCTGATTTATTCCTGATCTTAGTGGAAATGGTTTTAGTTTTTGCCCATTTAGTATGATGTTGGCTGTAGGTTTGTCATATATGGCTTTTATTATTTTGAGGTATGATCCCTCCATTCCCACTTTGCTGAGAGTTTTTTATCAAAAAAAGGGGTATTTTATTTTGTCAAATGCTCTTTCTGCAGCAATTGATATTTTCATATAATTTTTGTCCTGCCATTTGTTTATATGAGGTATCACATTTATTGATTTGTGAATATTGTGCCAGCCTTGCATCCCTGGACTAAATCCCATTTGTCATGGTGTATGATAGTTTTAATTGTATTGCTGGATCTGATTTGCTAATATGTTTTTGAGGAATTAAGCAATTAAATTCATCAGGGATAATGGCCTATAAGTCTCTTTCTTTGTAACATTTTTATCTGGGTTTGGAATTAAGGTAATGCTGGCCTTATAGAAAGAGCTTGGAAATGTTCATTCCTCTAAGTTTTGGGAATAGTTTGAGGAGGATAGGTGCTAGTTCTTTGAATGTTTGGTGAAACTCCCCTATAAAGCCATCTGAACCAGCACTTTTGTTTGCTGGGAGGTTTTTTTTGTTTGTTTTGTTTTGTTTTAATTACTGCTTCAATTTCATCAGTAGTTATTGGCCAATTCAGGTTTTCTGATTCTTCTGTATTGATTTTTGGAAGATTGTCTTTTTCTAGGAATATGTCCAGGTTGTTCAGTTTTTTAGAATATAGTTATTCATAGTATTTTTTTATGATCCTTTGTATTTCTGTGGGGTCAGTTGTTACTTCACCTTTTTCATTTCTGATATTTTTTAAATGTGGGTCCTCTTTATTTTGTGATAGGTTTTCCTAGAGGTTCATCAATCTTGTTTAACTTTTCAAAGAACCAACTCTTGGTTTTATTGATCTTTTGTATTGTTTTATAATCTCTATTTCACTTATTTCTACTCTGATATTTATCATTTCCTCCCTTCTACTTTTGTATTTTCTTGTTCTCTTTGTAATTCTTTAAGTTGTAGGGTTAAATAACTTAGTAAACATTTTTCTTATTTTTTTTTAATAGGCCTGTAATGCTATGAACTTACTTGTCAGGATTGCTTTCACTGGGTGTGATAGATTTGGGTTGTTTTGTTTTCATTTTCATTTGTTTCTGAGATTTTTTTTTTTAAATTTCTTCTTTGATCTCTTTGGTATCCCATTTATTGTTTAATAGCATGCTATTTAGCCTTCATGTGTTTGAGTATTTTATTGTCGTTGATTTCTAATTTCATGCCATTGTGATCTGAAAAGATGCTTAATATGATTTATAACTTCTTAATTGTAGAGAATTGTTTTGTGTTCTAATATGTAGTCTATCTTTGACAATACCTCATGTGCACTTGAGAAGAATGTATATTCTATAGTTATTAGGTGAAATGTTCTGAAAATGTCAAATAATTCCATCTGATTATTGTTTTGTTTTGGATCGCTGTTTCCTTGTTGAATTTTTGCCTAGAAGATCTATCCAGTGGTGTCAGTGGGGTGTTAAATTTCCCCCACTATGATTATAGTGTTGTCAATCTCTTCCTTAAAATCCTTCTGAATTTTTTTTCTTTATTCATTAAGATATTACAAATGTGTCCTTATCCCCCCATTGCCCCTATCCCCACTCATGCCCTCACTCCCCTGCTGTCTGTGTCCATTGGTTAGGCTTATATGCATGCATACAATTCCCAGATTTTTAAAATATATTTGGATGCTATGGTATTGGGTGCATATATGTTTACGAGAGTTATATCCTCTTTTTGTCAGATACGAGTATTGCCACACCAGCTTTTTTTTTTTTTTTTTTTTCATTTCTGCTTGCATTTTACCTAGCAAATATCTGATAGGAATTTTTTTTTTTTTTTTTTATGTGTGAGTCCTTAGTTCCGAGGTGGGTCTCTTGTAGACAGAATATATATGGGTCATGTTTTCTTATCTATTCAGCTACCCTATGTATTTTTATTGGAGCACTTAAGCCATTTACATTTAAGGTTATTATTGATAGCTACCTATGCATTGCCATTCTTATTCTCTATGTCTGTGACCTTCTCTTTCTCTCTGTTTCTTCTTCTTACAACAGTCCCATTAGCATTTCTTGCAGTGTTGGTTTGGTGATAATAAACTCTTAGCCATTTTTTTTTTTTTACCTGCAAAGCTCTTTATTGCACATTTGATTTTGAATGTTAGCTTTGATGGATAGAGTAATCTTGGATTCAGTCCCTTGATTTTCATTATTTTGTATACTTCATGCCATTCCTTTCTGGCCTGAAGTGTTTCTATTGAGAAGTCAGATGACAATCTAATGGGAGCTCCCTTGTAGTTAACTTTCTCTCTCTCTCTTTTGCAGCCTTTACGATTCTTTCTGCATGTTTAATATTAGCCATTTTACTTAATATGTGCCTCAGTGTTGGTCTTTTGCAGTTCATCTTGATTCAGACTCTCTGGGTTTCCTGAATTTGAGTAATTTTTTTTTCCTTCACCAGGTTAGGGAAATTTTCTACCATCATTTCTACAAAGCATTTCTCTGTTCCTTTGTCAGATTCTGCTCCTTCTGGCACACCTATAATGTGAATGTTGTTACATTTCATGTTGTCCCAAAGCTCGCTTAGACTCTCCTCCTGCTTTTTAATTTTTTTTTCCCATTTGCTTCTCTTAATGGGTGTTTTCTTCCACCTGTCATCCAACTCACTGATTCAGTCCTTAGATTCTTCTAGTCTACTGCTGAATCCTTCCAGTGTATTATTTATTTCAGCTATGTTATTCCTCATTTCCAGTTGATTCTTAAGTATTGTTTCAATATCTCTTTTCATGTTGGTGTAGCTCTCACTAAGAGCATTATAATTCTCATTAAATTGCTTGTAGTTCTCACTGAATTGTTTGAGCACCCTTACTACCATTACTCTGAATTCTTTATGTGACAAATTCTTTACCTCCATTTCATTTAGCTCATTTTCTGCTGATTTCACCTTTTCTTTCATTTGGGGGTTGTTGTTTTTTGTCTCCCCATTTTTGCTGTCCTTTTGATTTTGTTTCTGTGTATTAGATCAAACTTCTATGCCTCCGAGATTTTGTGGGGTATGTAGTATTTGTTTTGTGAAACCCAGTGGTGCTGTCTCTTAAATCTCCTGAACTGGGTGCTCTAGGAAAGTCCATTACTTGAGTTATTTGGGGTTCTGCTGTTGTAGATGGGTTTTGAATGTTATTGTCCCTTTCATGGATGGAGTCTCCTCTCAGGCTGCCTGACTATGTTGCTCATCCCCGACCATTTCATGGGTGCTGTCGTGGAAGTGCTGAATGAACAGAACAAAATATAGCGTAAAAAAACACAAAACAGAATAAACAAAAGAAAAATGTACACAAGACCCCTACAGCACCAAAAAAAAGCAAAAAACCAGAGGAGAGAGAATTATAAAAGAGAAAATAGAGTAAGAATGATAGAAAAAAGAGTATAAAAATCATATGAGGAGAAAATAAAAATAAACAAATAAATAATTAGAAAGCACAGACAAAAAAAATAAGAAAGGGGGATATGGAATATATAGATGCAGACCTGTAATAAATAAAATCAGAATAAGGAATTAGAGGAACATGGGAAGGAAAATGATTTAAAATATAGGAGGGAGAAAAGAAATGACAAGAAAGGACCAGAAAAAAATTGAAATGGAGGGACTGGGAAGATGGCTGCTGATGGGAAGGCAGACTGCAAGATAGTGTGTGAGTGAGAGAACGAAATGAGAGTGTGTGGATGTATGGGGAGTGTATATTTGTGGGTAAGGGTCAGCTATACTCCAAGGGACTGTTGGGGACTGCTGGACCAGGCTCCCCTGACCGGGCAGCCTACACTGCTGCTGAAATCTCTCCCAGAGTGACAGGCTCTACCATGGAGGCTGCACCATCTTGAAGGGGAGAGTGGCTGTTATTGGAAGCCTATACATCCCAAGACTCTACAAACAAAACACCCAAGGACCAACTGCGAACCCAGGAACACCAGATCTAAGGCAGAACGAATATGCTGACTCGGAGGAGCTCTGCACCTTCTCAAGGAAAGGTCAGATTACACCTAAGGAAAGGAGAGAGAGAACTACATAACCAGACACCCGGAGAAGAGAGATCACGGGGAGACAAAGAAACAGCCCGCATATGAAAGAAATGGAGGCAAGCAACCTGTCAGAGAAAGAATTCAGAGAAATGGTCATAAGGTGGATGAAAAGAATGGAAGACAAATTCAACAATATGTGTAAGAACCAAGAGGAAATGAAGAAGAACCAAGAAGACATGAAAAATGACATTGCTGCTATAAAGAACTCAATAGATAGCATCAAGAGTAGACTAGAAGAAGCAGAGGACCGCTTCAGTGAGCTAGAAGACAAGATGGAAAAAAATACCCAAGTAGAGTAGCTTCTAGAAAAAACAAAACAAAAACAGGAGGACAGCCTAAGGGAACTTTGGGACAACACAAAACGAAACAACATCCACATAATAGGGGTGCCAGAAGGAGAGGAAACTGAGCAAGGAATAGAAAACTTGTTTGAAGAAATAATGACAGAAAACTTCCTTGATATAGGGAAGAAAAAACTCACACAAATCCAAGAAGCTCACAAAGTCCCAAAAAAATGAACCCCAAAAGACTGATGCCAAGGCACATTATAATTAAATTGGGAAACACCAATGACAAAGTAAGAATCTTAACCTTTTGCACTTGGATGTTGAGTGTGACTCGACACGGTTAGCATTAGAATAAAGGAATCGAGAAAAAAGCAAGCGAGTGCCAAGTGTTAAAAGTGGCCAGAGAGAGACAGAAAGTTACCTACAAAGGATCCCCCATCAGACTAGTGACTGATTTCTCAACAGAAACACATCAGGCCAGAAGGGAATGGAATGAAATATACAAAGTCGTGTAAAGGAAGTGTCTGAATCCAAGAATACCATACCCAGCAAGGCTATCAATCAAAATTGAGGGTGAAATCAGGAGCTTCACAGACAAAAAAGGACTAAGGGAGTTTATTACCACCAAACCAGCAATACAAGACATGCTAAAGGGTCTGCTGTAAAAAGAAGAAATAGGAAGCAAAGAAGGAACACAGGGATAAAGAATAAAAATAGCAGCGACAAACAAGTACCTATCAATAATAACTTTAAATATAAATGAATTAAATGCCCCAATCAAAAGACATAGGGTAACTGAGTGGATAAGAAAACATGACCCATATATCTGCTGTCTACAGGAAACCCACCTCAGAAAAAAAGATGCACACAGACTGATAGTGAAGGGATGGAGAAAGGTTTTTCAGGTGAATGGAAATGAAAATTAAAGCTGGGGTAGCAGTACTTATATCTGACAAATTAGATCTCAAAGTGAAGGACATAACAAGAGATAAGGGAGGCCACTTCATAATACTAAAGGGAGCAATCCAACAAAAGAAATAACTCTGGTAAACAAATTGAAATGGAAAATAGTGGAGAAATCAGATAGATGTAAAATAATAAAAATAAATGACATGAGAAAGCAGGAGAAAAAGAAAAGAGAAAAAATGAGTATTGAAAAAAATAAAAATAAAAAATTGAGTAGGAAAAAGGAAGTGGAAAATTAGATATATGAACAAACAACAGACTAGAATAGTAACAAATCAATAAAGCAGGCAGATAATGAAGATAAATTTAGAAAGGGAAAAAATAAAGAAAATATAAAAAAGAAAAGAGAATTAAAAATGGAGGAAAAAAAGATAAAAACAAGGGAGAGAAAAAAGATTGAAGTTCATTAGTTTCAGCTGAGTTTATTGCCCCATGGGAGCTCGCTATGGATCTCACTCTTCTGTTCTGTCTGTCAGTTCTGGGCTTCCTGTGATGTACTTAGGTATTAACCACTGTTAGGAACTGTCTTCCTATGGCTTTAAGCAACCTGCTTGAACTTCCAAGGGATTCACTGATCCATTGTTTGTCTCCACAGGACTTGGCTGCAAGTAGGAGGGGTAAGTCTGTCCTCTAAAGTAGGTTTGTTAGCAGCATGGGGCTCAGGGATGGGTCAGCAAACTTCCTCTGGTTCCCCAGGCTGAACCTCTGCTCCTTTGCCTGCTAGCTAGCTGTCAAACTTAATCACTCAAAAGTCTGTTTCTGAAAGGGCTTTAGGCAGGGGAGGTGCTATTTTGCTTTCAGGGAATATGGTGGGTTTTCCTGTCCCAGAGCTATTCCTCTATGAGTGGCCCAAAGTATTACTCTTCCCTCAGCTGGACAGAGAAACTTGTATGGAAACCAATGGGGTCGGCTGGAAATCTGGAGTTTTTATCAGTTCTCCTTTACAGGGAAATTATCAGTCTGGTTCCCATGATAGTGGGGCTGATGGCCCCTCCCCTAATCCAGTCACTGATGCTCCTGAGACTGTTCAAACCTGTAAGCTTGGCCTCTGCTTTTGTTTCCTCTAAAAAGCGCAAAATGCTGGGTGTGGCATGCAGGAGTCCTGTGTGGGGTGGGCTATTAGAGTGTGTGTGTTTGTGTGTGTGTGTGTGTGTGTCTGTATGTGTGTTTGTTACCTGCCTTCTGGCTGCTGTGAGTGGCCAGCTCCTCTCAGGAAAAATGACCGTTTTGGTTTGGGGACTTACAATCAAATGCTACTGTCTGCTGCTTTTCCAAATCTCCCCACAGTGCTTTCCACCCCTGCCTCTCCTTAGGTACCTCAAGTCCACAGCTCCCTCCCTGCACCAAAGCCTAGGTTGAGGAGTAGCTGCAAATGAGAACTCCTGTTCTCTGGGTTAAAACACACACACACAACACACACACACACACACACACACACACACACACACACACACACAACAAAAATGAAACAAATCTATGGTTTTCTCTCCAACCATAGATTTAAAGGCTCCAGGATCTGCTGTGGCCAGCACCCCTGCTGGCTTTCATGGCTGAATGTTACTTGGGCAGCGGTTCTTGGCTCTTATGCTCCTAGCTGTGTAGCCCACCCTGGGTTCCAGGCCTCTATCTTCTAAGGGAACAGACCCTCCCATAACCCAGCGTTCCCTCCACACTCTCAGCCTGCCACCCCTGGGAGCTGGGTCAGCTCCTCTCACAACCTCGCCCATCCTGTCTCCAGGTGTTTTCTGTCTGTCTCTTCTTCAGCTGGACCTCAGTTGGTAATTCCAGGTGAATGTTCTCCAATTTAGTTGTACTTTCATCAGGTCCTGGGAGAAGGGGCACAACAGGTATGCCTATTTGGCCCCCATTTTTTCCTAGACCATCTTTTATTCTTTTGATAAGGTATATTACATTAGTTGTATTTTGGATATTAAACTAACCTTACATTCCTGAGATATATCCCACATGGTCATGGTATATGTTCCTTTTAATATGTTGCAGAATGTGGTTTGCTAGTATTTTGTTACAGACTTTCTTTTTTAGAATAGCCAATTAAATTCAAGAGCTTTTGCAAGGGTAGTTTTTCTTTTTTAATCCTCACCCAAGGATATATTTTTATTTATTTTAGAGAGAGAGAAAGGCAGATGGAAAGAGTTAATTTCCAAAATATATAAGGAACTCATCTCACTTCATGTGAGAGAGAAACATCAATCAGTTTCCTCACACACACACACACCAGTTGCCTCTTGTATGTACCCATACCAGTGATGGAACCCAATAGGTATGTGCCATGACTGGGAATTGATCCTGCAACCTTTTGGTGTACGGAATGATGTTCCAACCGACTGAGACACACTGGCCAGGGTTACAGGGGTGGTTTTTGAGACAAGTATTTGAGGGTTGTTTTTTTTTCTGGTTCTTCTGGTAAACTAGCTGGCATATGGTTTAGCTTAAGGTTTTTTGTTTGTTTGTTAACCCAGAACATTTATTGTGTGACTTGTCATTGAAATCATTAATATCAACTGGATGCTGCAGCAGCTGCCCTCTTGGGTTTAGGTGTTTCTTCACAGAATCCATGCCTAAATCTGTGGTATACAAATTTAGGGGCCTCATTCGACCAGTCCCAGTGATATTTCATCTTATAGGCTTGGCACTCCAGTTAAACTTTCTCTTCTGCTTGGAACTTGCAACAGGTTGACTTCTAAAGGTAGTAAGCCTTTAAACCACAGCAGCGGCACATGTGTGTGTCTTACTGTGATGCTTTCCAAATGATGATGTTCTCCTCATCTCACTTCTGTGGCCAAGACCCTACCTTGAAGTTTTCATAGAGCTGCCAGATTCTTCTTTATGCTTACCACCAGAACCTCCATCGTTGTTAAGATCAACATTAGGCTTGAACTGTCTCAATCTATGTTTCAAATAAAGTCAGTTTCTTTGGGAAGGACTTAAAAAAACCCTATGTTCTTAAGAATGTCTCTTCCCAATATGCAAAGTTTCAGAGTTGAATACTGGCATGATAGCCCTGCTTTATAAGTAGGGTACTGGGTGTTCAGTAGCCTTTGATTGCTCCCATTTGTTTCTCCTGTTGTGAATGAGCGAGCTGGGGCAGGGCTATTGGAACCCCAGGATTCTTAGCCTGCTATGCTTAAGATAGAAACTCTGCTTTACAAATAAGGTTTTTTATTTTATTATTTTTTAAAAATATATTTCTTTATTGATTTTAGAGAGGAAGGGAGAAGGAGAGAGAGATAGAAACATCAATGATGAGAGAGAATCATTGATCAGCTGCCTCTTACACACCCCCTACTGGGGATCGAGCCCGCAACCCAGGCATGTGCCCTTGGCCGGAATCAAACCTGGGACGCTTCAGTCCGCAGACTGACAATCTATCCACTGAGCCAAGCCGGCTAGGGCAGGTTTTTTATTTTTTAAAAAATAAGTTTCACCAGTTATGATTGTTTTGTTGAGTATCGGGTCTATTTTTCATATCACTATTTCATAAGTACTAGTGTAAGAATAATCTTGGGATTGATTATGACCATATCACTTTCTCCCTTGAGTAATATTGCTTTCTCGTTACTCTATAAACAATTTATTGTCATTTTCTAAATATGATGGTGTGTTATCTACCTTTCAAGCCTTGTTTTCTATTTTGTTCATCTGATAAGCTAGGCACAAAGAATGATACACCATGTCCTAAAAACACCTCTACCTTTCATTATTTGTACTTTCAAAATAACATTTCTATAAGAACCATCGACAAAGTGAAAAGAAAGCCCACTGCATGGGAGAACATATTTGTCAATGATACATCTGATAAGGGGTTAATTTCCAAAATATATAAGGAACACATACAACGTAACAAAAGGAAGACAAACAATCCAATTAAAAATGGTCAAAGGACCTAAATAGACACTTGTTCAAACTGGACATACAGAAGGCCAAGAGACATGTGAAAATACTCAAAGTCACTAATAATTAGAGAAAATCAAATTAAAATGACAATGAGGTATCAACTCACACCTGTCAGAATGGCTATCATCAACAGATCAACAAACAAGTGCTGGCGAGGATGTAGAGAAAAGGGAACCCTAGTACACTGCTGGTGGGAATGCAGACTGGTACAGCCATTGTGGAAAACAGTATGAAGTTTCATCAATAAATGAAATATGGAACTGCCATTTGACCCAGTGATTCCACTTCTAGCAATATATCCTAAGAAACTTGAAACACCAATCAGAAAGAATATATGCACCCTATGTTCATAGCAGTGTTATTTACAATAGCTAAATTTTAGAAACAGCCCAAGTGCCCATCAGCAGATGAGTGGATAAAAAAAGCTGTGGTACATTTACACAATGACATACTATGTGGCAGTAAAAATGATGAAACTCTTACCATTTGCAACAGCATGGGTGGACCTGGAGAGTATTATGCTCAGTGAAATAAGCCAGCCAGGGAAAGATAAGTATTACATGATCTCATTCATATGTGGAATCTAATGGGCAAAATAAAGATGAGCAAAATAGATCCAGAGACAGAAACATGGAAGAGACTGATGAATATCAGAGGGAAGGGGGGGGTGGGAGTGGGTGGGTGGGAGAGTTTAACCGGAGAATTTATGTGCATACTAGAAACCCAGCCGCAGCCCCGCCCACCCACACCCGCCTTGCTGTGCCCACCTGCCCGCCGTCCCGTCCACCCACTGGCCACCAGCCTTGCTGAAATCGAAGCCTGTGGGCCGCGCTGCCTGAGCCAAAATCGCACAAGACCCCAGACCCGCTGCACAAGGCGGGATCCCAGACCCACTGCTTGAGGTGGGACTCAAAACCCGGCACATTGGCGAGACCCATCAATGTACTTCCTGGTGACCGGTTGTTTGGTCATTATGGCGTTATGGCCACGGGCATTTTATATATGTAGATATGCATAGCCCATGGACACAGACAATAGTGTGGTGAAGGCTTGAGAGGGGCAGATGCCGGGTGAAGTCAGTCAATGGGGAAAAAAACAACAAAAAAACTAAGGGGATATTTGTAATACTTTCAGCAATAAAGATAAATTAAAAAAAATATATATTCCTGCATTGTTCCTTTGTTAACCTCTGTCAAGATTTGTCAGTGTTTGAAAAATCCCTCAAATACCACCTTCTCCTTCATGAATACTTGGATGATATCAGGAGGCAAAAGAGGTATTTCCATTATCACCTATATTATCAATGTGAAATTATTCCATAGCCTTTATTCAATTAAACTGTCTTTTTAGAGTCTTTTTATGTGTACTTTTAAAATATTCCATCCCATGAGTTCTTTGTAAATAAGGTTTCTACTATTTATTGGTACATTTGCACAATATTCGAGCACAGTTTCTTGAATTGGATCTCACATTCCTGTTGAATCTGAGTGAATAAGTGTTTTGTCTCCAAGTACTGTGCAGCTTTTGTGTCCTTTAAAGAATTCTAAAGCATAAAATATTCAGAATTGATCATGGGGCAATTAAAACTTGCTCTCCATTAATTATTTTACTGGACCATTAAAACACTATATTCATCTTCTAATTAGGGCACCTAGCAAAATGAACAAAGCTGGCCATTCATTCTTCACTACGACTGCAGCAATACCATGGGTTACAGTATAGATTACACTGATTTACTGCTAAGTAAATGGAGATTTGTGGACTAGTCAACAGTGTATGATCTGCTCACTAGTAATATTAGGTCACAATGTTGCTTCTATTTGCAATGGATTTACTGAGGTAAGGGTGAAATAAAATCTTATCCTCCTAGGGGCCCTAACAGATCATATTTACTTTTACTTTGGTTAAAATTAATATTTATGAAAAAGTAAAATTTCCAAGGAATGGCTAGCATTAATAAGCACTGATTTGCTTTGATTGGATAATTTAGGAGAATGAAATGTGGTTTGAGAAATGTTATGAACATTCATAGTCATTTAGAAATTTTTACCAGAGCTATTTGGAAATGTGAAATTGAAAACAGATGAAATTTTGACTTGATGGTAAGCAGCGCTTATATTTGCCATGAAACAATGCAGGATCTGTTTTCTTCTTCATTACAAAAGATAAAGGACAATTTGAGTATTATTTTTGCACAATTTTATAAACTTGTTTTTTGACTTGTACACATTTTGCAATGTATACAAATCATTATGGTGGACATCTGAAACTAATATAATGTTATATGTCAATTATACCTCAATTTTTAGAAGTATAAACAAACAAAAAATAGCATCCTTGACCTCAGTACTCTCTGTCACCAAGTAAATTTTCTTTTTTTAAATGCTTTTGCATCCATGGAAATGCTTTTTAAAGTGGCTGATGTTACTTACCCTGCACAGTTTTGGGAAACTGATGGGGACACTCAGAATACTGTGAAGAGAGGATGATGAAGTAAAAAACTGGGTAGACTGTGATACAGTGGTCATGAAGTAGACAACTACTAAAGAGGTGCCAGAAGAAAAGATTCAAAATAAACCAACACCTTTTCTTAACTTTCACAGCAAGCTTCCCTTCTTCCTTCCTCAGTGCTGAAAATGGATCTAGAGCAGATTGATGTACACTTAGTGCCTACTTATCAAGAGAAGAGGTTAATGTGCACATTCAGCACATTCATGGGTGAGAATATGGGTATTAAGCATTTAAATAAGAGTTTCAACAATTTCTTTATTGATCTTTTGCTTAGGAACAAATGGCATTGACAAAAATCTTTAAGTGTGTACACACACACACACACACACACACACACACACACTCTCAGAAGACCCTAAGAAGTAGGATCATGTTTCTCTAAGCCCATGCTCTGTCAGAAGAACCAGATCTCAGGTTATTTACTGAAGCATTTAGTACTTAATCACAAAAAATCAACCAATCAATTAGTCAAATATTTATTGAATGGCCACTAAATGCAAGGGGCTTATGATATAGCTTGGGTTGAATATTAAATTCCCATGTTTAAGCGTTCTTATTTTTCTTATATCATGTATTCATTATTCAAAACTTAATCCTCTTATTATTGCTCATACTTCAAGTTATCCCTATTGAAAATTTTCTTGACTTTTTCTACCTCTAACCTACCTGCTCCTAATTTTCTTATTTTTTTTCATTTTCTTTCCATTAATCCATTCTGCAAAGTCTTTGTGAGGAAGAAAAGTAGAATTAAGAATCCTTGAGGTATATTTCAAAGTTATTATAATTTTTTAAAAGTTATTATAATTATATTACTATTATTTTGTGAGCTCATGCTATGTATCAGACACTAAAATATGTTTTAAATATATTAGTCGTATCTACACTAATAAAAGAGAAACATGTGAATTGATCATCACTCTGCTATGCCCACCAGCCAATCAGAGTGAGTATGCAAATTAAGCCAACTAAGATGGTGGCCACCATGAAGCTGGAGTGAGCAGGAGGCTTGGGTTGCCCCCAGCAATGGAGGAAGCCAAGCTTCCTGGCTGGCCCTGGCCTCCGCTCAAGGCTACAAAGTTTCAATTATAGAAGATAAATAAATCCCAACAAAGATGGTGGCAGCCACGGAGCTGGAGCCAGCCGAAGGCTTGGGTTGCCCCCCGGCAATGGAGGAAGCCAAGCTTCATGCCCCCCTGGCCTGCCCTGGCCTCCGCTCAAGGCTACAAAGTTCCAATTATAGAAGATAAATAAATCCCAGATACCTGCTTCCAGCTGGACTTGGCCTGTACTTGGGTCACTGGGGGGAATGGCTGGCCTGCAAACCACCACAGGCCCCTTGCCTAGGCTGCCCCATGCCCCCAGGGAACCCCCACCCTGATCCGGGACACCCTTCAGAGCAAACCAGCTGGCCCCCACCAGTGTACCAGGCCTCTATCCTATCTAATAAAAGAGTAATATGCAAATTGACTGTCACTCCAATGCACAAGATGGCTTCCCCCATGTGGACACAAGATGGCTGACAGAACATGGCCAGCAGGGGAGGGCAGTTGGGAGGGACCAGGCCTGCAAGAGAGGGCAGTTGGGGGTGATCAAGCCTGCAGTGGAGGGCAGTTAGGGGTGACCAGGCCAGCAGAGGAGGGAAGTTGGGGGTGACTGGGCATGCAGGGAAGGGCAGTTGGGGGGACCCAGGCCTGCAGGGGAGAGCAGTTGTGGGGTACCAAGCCTGCAGGGGAGGGCAGTTGTGGGGGACCAAGCCTGCAAGGGAGGGCAGTTAGGGGAGACCAGGCCTGCAGAGGAGGGCAGGTGGGGGGGGGGAGACCAGGATGGCAGGGGAGCAGTTAGGCATCAATCAGGCTGGCAGGGGAGTGTTTATGGGGTGATCAGGCTCGCAGGTAGAAGTGGTTAAGGGCAATCAGGAAGGCAGGCAGGTGAACAGTTGGGAGCAAGCAATCCTGGATTGTGAGACTGGGCCTAAACGGGCAGTTGGACATCACTCAGGGGTCCCAGATTGGAGAGGGTGCAGGCTGGTTTGAGGAACACACACCCCCATGCACGAATTTCATGCACTGGGCCTCTATTCTATAATAATAAAAGCGTAATATACTAATTAGACCAGATAGCCGAACAACCTTCCAACTTCATTCTGGATGAAGATGCAGCAGTGGGGGCCAAGGCAGAGGCAGTTAGGGGCAATCAGGCAGGCAGGCAAGTGGTTAGGGGCAATGAAGCAGGCAGGCGGGTGGTTAGGAGTGATCAGGCAGGCAGGCAGAGTTGGTTAGGGGTGATCAGGCAGGCAGGTGAGTGGTTAGGGGCAGTCAGGCAGGCAGGCAGAGGCAGTTAGGGGTGATCAGGTAGGCAGGCAGAGTGGTTAGCGGCAACCAGGCAGGGAGGCAGGTAAGCTGTTAGGAGCCAGAGGTCCTGAATTGTGAGAGGGATGTCCAACTGCCAGTTTAGGATATTCCCCCGAGGGGCCCTGGACTGCGAAAGGGTGCACACTGGACTGAGGGACCCCCCCTCCATGCAAAAATTTTGTGCACCAGGCCTCTAGTACTCTCAATAAGGAAAAATTATTAAAGCAGAGTTATTGACATTTTATCATTGGTCACATAAATATACTTCTCTGGATCTTTATTTATTTACCAATTTATGAAACAAATAGTTTGTTATGTGTATTCTGTACCATGCAATGTATAAATTATTATTGTTACACAGTGATTAGCCTATTGAACTTTTTCTTAATAAGGACAACAACTAAGCAAAAAAAATATAATAGTAGGTAATAAGTGCAGTGGTAGAGATATATCCTTGGCATCTCATAAGATAAAGACAAGGATGCCAGGAGAAAGTTTTGAAGAAGTTAACACACATTCCTTTTTGAAAGTGGAGTTATCCAGATAAACAAGGTTTGTGTGGACATGGCCATGTGTAGAGTATCCCAGGAGGATAAAAAAAAATATGAAAGATGTCAAAAACACAAAACATGATATTTTCAGGAAATTCAAAAGAAGTCAATAAAAGGAAGGTCAGAAAGAACAGTAAGTACCAGATATTGAGAGCTGGCTAACAGCAGAATTTTTTTGTTCCCCTCAGCTTTATTGAGTTACTAGAGGCCCGGTGCATGAAATTCGTGCAAGGAGGGGGGTTGTCCCTCAGCCCAGCCTGTACTCTCTCCAATCTGGGACCCCTGGAGGGATGTCTGACTGCCCGTTTAGGTCCGATCCCGTGGGATCGGGCCTAAACGGGCAGTCGGACATCCCTCTCACAATCCAGGACTGCTGGCTCCCAACTGCTTGCCTGCCTGCCTTCCTGATTGCCCCTAACGGCTTCTGCCTGCCAGCCTGATCACCCCCTAACCACTCTGCTGCCAGCCTGTTTGCCCCCAACTTCCCTCCTCTGCCGGCCTGGTCACCCCTAACTGCCCTCTCCTGCAGGATTGATCACCTCCAACTGCCCTCCCTTGCAGGCCTGGTCCTTCTCAACTGCCCTCCCTTGCAGGCCGGGTGCCTCCCAACTGCCCTCTCCTGCTGGCCATCTTGTGGTGGCCATCTTGTGTCCACATGGGGGCAGGATCTTTGACCACATGGGGGAAGCTATATTGTGTGTTGCAGTGATGATCAATCTGCATATTACTCTTTTATTAGATAGGATAGAGGCCTGGTACAGGGGTGGGGGCCAGCTGGTTTGACCTGAAGGGTGTCCCGGATCAGGGTGGGGGTTCCCTGGGGACATGGGGTGGCCTGAGCGAGGGGTCTGTGGTGGTTTGCAGGCCAGCCACGCCCCCTGGCAACCCAAGTGGAGGCCCTGGTATCTGGAATTTATTTACCTTCTACAATTGAAACTTTGTAGCCTGGAGCGGAGCCAAGCCTGGGGCTCCCTCCGAGGCCAGCAGCCATTTCTGTTGGGGTTATAATTGAAACTTTGTTGCCTTAAGTGGGTGGGCCCGGCCAAGGTGTGCGGAAAGCTCTGCTTCCCCTGTTGCCGGCGGCAACCTTGGCCTGCTCTCTCAAGCTCCATTCTGCCACCATTTGTTTGAATTTGTTTACCTTCTATAATTGAAACTTTGTAGCTTGAGTGGAGGCTTAGGCCTGGCAAGGGCAGGCGGAAAGCTTGGCTTCCTCTGTTACCTAGGAAACCTTGCTCTCTGTGGCTGTAGCCATCTTGGTTTGGGTTAATTTGCGTGCTCGCTCTGATTGGATGGTGAGCGTGGCTTGTGGGCGTGGCTTGTGAGTGTGTCAGAGGTATGGTCAATTTGCATATTTGTCTATTATTAGGTAGGGTAATTGACAAAACATTTTGTATAAATTTAAGATGTACAATGTGATGATTTGTTATACATATATAGTATGAATTGATTGCCACAATAAAGTTAGTAATGCATTTCTGGAGTCCTACAGCCTTGGTTCAAATCCAAGTTCTACCCATTGTTGCCTGTTATTTAATCCTTTTGTAACCCAGATTTATACCTGTATGATGGAAATAATTTTAATCTTATCATTATAACGTTTTGTTAAGGATTAATAGCTTCAAATATTTTACAATATCCTCTCTCATGTAACAAATGCTATATGAGTATTGCCTGTTATTATGCTCTGCTGAAGAAACTGAAGGGACAGGGATAAGTTTTGATTTTATTTGAATAGGATCCCTGTGGAAGACTGAGAAGAATGGACAGTGGGGTGCATAACTACCCACAGGGAGACCAGACTAGTGTAGTATGTGGCTAATAAATGTTACACAGACCAAGTCAGATGGTAGATGTATGTATAGGGAACAAGGCATGGGTGTAGTTTGTACCTAACTCAGGAACTTTACCATGTGGAGAAGGAAAAATCTATTTTGAAAAGCTGGCTGAATTGTAGTTCTGCTTAAGAAATAGGAAAAAAGGGAGTGTGCGCCCTAGCCGGTTTGGCTCAGTAGTGAGAGCACACACAGGACGCAGCTCCACTTCAGGGAATTTGGCACCCCGGACACAGCTGCCTGGGATCCCTGACTCACAGCGCATTCACACTAAGAGCCAACGACCCCAATTGTTGGTGCATGCACACACAGGGACCCTGATTCTCAACGAGAAACTGCACAAGGCAACAGAGACTCTGACACTCGATTCTTGGTGCAGATACAGGGAAACTCTGACTCCTGGCACATGCTAAGGATCTCATTTTCGGCACATACCAACAGTGTGGTGCTGACAGGGCCCCTGATTCTAAGTGTGCACACAAGACCACACGGAACACTGGGACACTGACCCTGGGCAAGTCTGGTTCCCACCAACCAAAGGCAGCACACGTCCTAGTGTCAGAGCACTTCAGTGAAACTCGGGTGGAGCGAAGTCCCCACAGCGCATGGCTGAGGTGCACACAAACGGAAGCTTGAGCTTTCTGGTGATAGCCAGAATGGGGAAATGAAATAACTCACAGAGGAAAGAAAATGTGGAGTCGCCAAGAAAGGAAATTAGTGAAACTGAAGCTTGTAACATGACCGAAAAGGAGTTCAGAGTAATGGTCGTGGAATTTATACATCGGATGGATGAGAAAATCAACAACTTATGCAAGAATCAGGAAGAAATGAAAAGTGATATAGCTACAATCAAAAACACCATGGAAAGTTTCAACAGTAGACTACAAGAAGCAGAGGACCGAATTAGTGAGTTAGAAGATCAGGTACAGAAACAAGCTCAATCTGAACAGCAATTGGAGAAAAAAATTAAAAAGCAGGAGGAAAGCCTAAGGGAGCTTCGGGACAACATGAAGCGAAGTAACATGCGTATAATAGGGCTGCCAGAAGGACAAGAAGAGCAGCAGGGATTAGAAAATCTATTTGAAGAAATAATGACAGAAAACTTCCCGGATATGGGAAAGATAAAAGTTACGCAAGTACAGAGAGTCCCAAGCAGGATCAACCCCAAAAGACCCACACTAAGACATGTCATAATCTCAATGGCAAATATAAATGATAAAGAGAGAATCTTAAAGGCAGCAAGAGAGAGACAGAGAGTTACCTACAAAGGAACACCCATCAGATTGTCAAATGATTACTCAACAGAAACACAACAAGCTAGAAGTGAATGGAAGGAGGTATACAAAGTGTTGCCAAGCAAAGGACTGAATCCAAGAATACTATATCCAGCAAGACTATCAATCAAAATTGAAGGGGAAATCAGGAGCTTCGCAGACAAAAAAAGACTCAGGGAGTTTATCACCACCAAACCAGCAATGCAAGAATTGCTAAAGGGAATACTGTAAAAAGAAGAAATAAACAGGTAAGAAGGAATACAGACACAAAAATAGATATGACTACAAACAAATACCTTTCAGTAATAACTTTAAATGTAAACGGACTAAATGCTCCAATCAAAAGACATCGAGTGGCTGAATGGATAAAAAAGCATGACCCATATATATGCTCTCTACAAGAGACCCACCTCAGAACAAGAGACTCACACAGATTGAAAGTGAAGGGATGGAAAAATATCTTCCAGGCAAATGGAAATGAAAAAAAAGCTGGGGTAGCAATACTTATATCTGACAAATTAGACCTCAAAGTAAATGCCATAACAAGAGATAAGGAAGGCCACTTCATAATACTAAAGGTAGAAATCCAACAAGAAGAAATAATTCTGGTAAACATATACGCTCCCAATATAGGAGCACCCAAATACATAAAAAAACTCCTGGAGGATATCAAGGGAGAGATTAATAGCAATACAATCATAGTAGGAGACTTTAATACCCCACTATCACCATTGGACAAATCCTCTAAACAAAAAATCAGCAAAGAAGCAGCAACCCTAAATGACTCACTAGACCAGATGGAATTAATTGACATCTTCAGAACATTTCACCCCAGAGCCACAGAATATACATTCTTCTCAAGTGCACATGGGTCATTTTCAAAGATAGACCATATGCTGGGTCACAGGCAAAGTCTCTTAAAATTCAAGAAGATAGAAATTATATCAAGCATCTTCTCAGATCACAGTGGCATAAAACTGGAAATCAACTACAATAAATACAATCCAAAGAAATCAAACACATGGAGACTAAACAGCATGCTATTAAACAAGGACTGGGTCACCAGAGAGATCAAGGAAGAAGTAAAAAACATCATGGCAACAAATGACAATGAAAACACAACAATCCAAAATCTATGGGACACAGCGAAAGCAGTCTTGAGAGGGAAGTTCATAGCTCTACAAGCCTATTGCAAAAAACAAGAAACCATGGTAATAAATTACCTAACCCTACAACTCCAAGAGCTAGAAAAAGAGCAGCAAGAAAAGCCCAGTGTAACCAGAAGGAAGGAAATAACAAAGATCAGAGCGGAGATAAATGACATAGAGACCAAAGAAACATTACAAAAGATCAACAAAACCAAGAGCTGGTTCTTTGAAAAGATAAACAAGATTGATGGACCTCTAGCCAGGCTCACGAAGAAGCAAAGAGAGAGGACCCAAATAAACAAAATCAGAAATGAAAGAGGTGAAATAACAACAGACCCCGCTGAGATACAAAGGATTGTTACAAAATACTACGAACAGCTCTATTCCAACAAACTGGACAACCTGGAGGAAATGGACATATTCCTAGAAAAATACAACCTTCCAAAAATCAATCAAGAAGAATCTCAACAGCTCAATAGGCCAATAACTATGGACGAAATTGAAGAAGTCATCAAAAAGCTTCCGGCAAACAAAAGCCCGGGGCCTGACGGCTTCACAGGAGAGTTTTACCAAACATTCAAGGAAGAACTAAAACCTATCCTCCTCAGACTATTCCAAAAAATTCAAGAAGAAGGAACACTTCCAAGCTCCTTCTATGAAGCCAGCATCACCCTAATACCAAAACCAGATAAGGACAACACAATGAAAGAGAATTACAGACCAATATCCCTCATGAACATAGATGCCAAAATCCTCAACAAAATTCTAGCAAATCGGCTCCAGCAGTACATCAGAAAGATCATACACCATGACCAAGTAGGATTTATCCCAGGAATGCAAGGATGGTACAATATCCGCAAATCAATAAACGTGATCCATCACATAAACAAATTGAGAGATAAAAATCACATAGTCATATCAATTGATGCAGAAAAAGCATTTGACAAAATCCAACACCCTTTCTTGATAAAAACTCTCAACAAGGTGGGAATAGAAGGCTCATACCTCAACATAATAAAAGCTATATATGATAAACCCACAGCAAACATCATACTCAATGGACAAAAGCTAAAAAAATTTCCCCTAAGAACAGGAACAAGACAGGGATGCCCACTCTCACCACTCCTGTTTGACATAGTACTGGAAGTATTAGCTATTGCAATTAGACAAGAAGAAGAAATAAAAGGCATCCAAATTGGAAAAGAACAAGTAAAGCTGTCTTTATTTGCAGACGACATGATATTGTACATAAAAAATCCGAAAGACTCCGTCAAAAAACTAATAGACTTAATAAATGAATTCGGCAATGTAGCAGGATACAAAATTAACGCCAAGAAATCTATGGCCTTTCTATACACCAATAGTGAACTTACAGACAGAGAGACTAAAAAGGCAATCCCATTTACCACCGCACCAAAAAAATTAAGATACCTAGGAATAAACTTAACTAAGGAGGTAAAAGACCTATACACGGAAAACTACAGGACACTGAAAAAAAGAGATAGAGGAAGACGTAAACAGATGGAAGAACATACCATGTTCATGGATTGGTAGAATCAACATCATTAAAATGTCCATACTACCCAAAGCAATCTATAGATTCAATGCACTCCCCATTAAAATACCAACAGCATATTTCACAGACCTTGAAAGAACTCTCCAAAAATTCATCTGGAATAAAAAAAGACCCCGAATAGCCACAGCAATCCTGAGAAAGAAGAATAAAGTAGGAGGGATCTCAATACCAGATTTCAAGCTGTATTACAAAGCCACTATTCTCAAAACAGCCTGGTACTGGCACAAGAACAGACATATAGATCAATGGAACAGAATAGAGAATCCAGATATTGATCCAAACCACTATGCTCAATTAATATTTGACAAAGGAGGCATGAACATACAATGGAGTCAAGACAGTCTCTTCAACAAATGGTGGTGGGAAAATTGGACAGATACAAAAAAATGAAACTAGATCACCAACTTACACCATACACAAAAGTAAACTCAAAATGGATACAGGACTTAAACATAAGACGGGAAACCATAAAAATACTAGAGGAATCCACAGGCAGCAAAATCTCAGACATATGTCAAAAGAACTTCTTCACCGATATTGCCCCTAGGGCAATGGAAGCTAAAGAGTAAATAAACAAATGGGACTACATCAAAATAAAAAGCTTTTTTACAGCAAAAGAAACTATCAACAAAACAACAAGAAAGCCCACTGCATGGGAGAACATATTTGCAAATGGCATCACTGATAAAGGTTTAATCTCCAACATCTACAGGCAGCTTATACAACTTAATAAAAGGAAGATAAATGATCCAATAAAAAAATGGGCAACGGACCTAAATAGAATCTTTTCGAAAGAAGACAGAAGGAAGGCCAAGAGACACATGAAAACATACTCAAGGTCACTAATTATCCGAGAGATGCAAATCAAAACAACAATGCGCTATCATCTCACACCTATCAGAATGGCTATCATCAACAAATCAACAAACGACAAGTGTTGGCGAGGATGCGGAGAAAAAGGAACCCTCGTGCACTGCTGGTGGGAATGCAGACTGGTGCAGCCACTGTGGAGAACAGTATGGAGTTTCCTCAAAAAACTGAAAATGGAACTCCCATTTGACCCAGTAATCCCACTCCTAGGAATATATCCTAAGAAACTGGGAACACCAATAAGAAAGGAAATATGCACCCCTATGTTCATAGCAGCACAATTTACAATAGCTAAGATCTGGAAACAGCCTAGGTGCCCATCAGCAGATGACTGGATCAGAAAACTATGGTACATCTACACAATGGAATATTATGCTGCCATAAAAAAGAAGGAATTCTTACCATTTGCAGCAACCTGGATGGAATTGGAGAACATTATGTTAAGTGAAATAAGCCAGTCAATGAAAGAAAAATACCACATGATCTCACTCATTTATGGATAATGAAGAACATTAAAAACTTCAACAAAAAGATAGATACAGAGGCAGTAAAGCATCAAACAGTCTGTCAAATTACAGCAAGAATGTTAGGGAGAGGTGGGGAAGATAAGAGATCAATCAAAGGACTTGTATGCATGCATATAAGCATAACCAATGGACGCAAACCTCTGGGGGGTGAGGGCATATATGGGAGTGGGGTGGGGGGGGCAATGGTAAGATATGTACACATATAATACCTTAATAAAAAAATTGGGAAAAAAACAAACAAACAAACAAAGTGAGCCAATGAAAGAGGCAATATACCAATCCTGGCAGTCCAACACTAGAACCCATACTCTAACCACCAAACATATTACCTTGGTTTCCCCAATTATATGATAAAAGTTTGTGATCACTAAGGAGTCTTAAAAAAAAAAAAAGAAATAGTAAAAAAGAGTAGGAATAGGATTTTCATTTGAACACATTGACTTTAGTTGCTTATGGTACATTGTAATAGAGATATCTGGTAATTTGTTGAAAATGTATGCCTGGAGCTCAAGAGCTACTAGTAAATCTAATTAGGACAATTAGATTTGGAAGAGACTCAGCATAAAAAATTGGAAATATTTTTGAAATATAGTTTACAGAAATGTGTAAGAATCAGAGTTGTACAGTTCAATGAATTTTCACAGAATGAAACACCCATCTCATCACTATAGTTTAATCTGCAGATAACTCAATTGAATACATGAAATTTGTATTCTATACTGAAAGTGGGGTTTTAGTACAAAAAACACAGATCATAAATTAAATGACCTTCAAAATAATTGGAGTTCTTTACTTGTGTTTATAAAAGATTGGCAACGATATTGGAGTTTAGAAAAAACCCTTATTAAAATTCCATTGTATTTCCCTTACACTTCCTTTTACCCATAAAATTCTCAAATTATCTATTCCAGACTATTTATTAGAACCCCAACCCTTTCTGCAATCCTCTTTACAAATTCTGCCAAAGTAAGTATTTCTTAAGCAATAATATATTTCTCTTAATTGTTTACTTAATCTTCTCCTGATTTAGTGTTTCCCAAAACCTAAAGAATTAGGCTGCGAATGTCCAAACACTTTCAGAGAATGAATATCAGCAAAAACACTGATAAAGAAGAGTCAGAACCTTTTTTATAGGGAGAGAGAACCATTTGGGAGTACTCACAGAACAATATTTTCCAAATATACATATATTTTAAAAGCATTGAGAAAGGGATTCTGGAAAACACCAAAAGAAGATATTGCAGCAGGATATAGATAAGCAAGTGACGTCTGGAAATGAGTTATAGAAATCAAGGGAGAAAGAAATTTCAGGGAAATGGAGATGGCCATTAGTATAGGAGGTTTCAGAGGTAATGTAAGATGATTTCCAATATTTGTCCATTAGATTTCACAAATTGGAAGCTTTTGGTGATTTTAGTGATTGTTTCTAGTGGAGAGACTTGAAAAAAAGCTAAATTCTAGTGAGTTGGAAAATGCATGGAGATTAAGAAGTACAGGTAGAGAATTGAGATAACTTTTCAAAAGAAATGTAGATATGAGGGTTATGAAAGGAATTGTAAGATCTCTTGTGATATTATTGGCAGGGTCAGGAAGATGCAGAATAGATGGAGAGTTGCTTTTGAAAATTTGAGTAGCTTAAATGAATATTTTCTTAAATGCTGAGGATGAAACAGCTTAGAGAGAGGAAGAAGATAATGATATATAAATTAGAAGAAACAAGGTGCTTGAAGAAATGGAAGTATATCAAATCCAGAAACTAGATGGAAAGATTGTCACAGTCATGAGGAAAAATACTTCCTTCAGTGGGACAGGAAGGAGAAGTGGGTGTGATGGGACAGATCAGGAAGGTGAACCCTGCCTCCAGATATTTCTTGCTCAAAAACCATCTGCTTGAATTCAGGTATGCTGCTTCCATGAGAAGTAATTCAAGGCCACTATCTCTGACCCCTTCCTAATCCCTCATATACTTCGAAAGGGAGGAAGATAGTTTATGAATTGGTTAGAATGAATAAGACTTGATTACTTTTGGAAGTGGATGATGTGTTAAAATTGTGTTTTATTTAAAATATATTTTTATTGATTTCAGAGAGGAAGGGAGAGGAAGAGAGAGATAGAAACATCAATGATGAGAAGGAATCATTGATTGGCTGCCTCCTGCACGTTGGACCGAGCCCGCAACCCAGGCATGTACCCTTGACCAGAATCGAACCTGGGACCCTTCAGTCTGCAGGCCAATGCTCTATCCACTGAGCCAAACTGGCTAGGGCTAAAATTGTGGTTTATCAGAGCGGTTCTTTCTTTTTTACCCAAAGGTCTAGAAAATTAAGCAAACCAATGACCTACTCTGTTAGATAGGCCCATTTCCTTTTTGTTCTTTCTTCTGCCTCTTCTTACCATTCAGCTAGAATGTAGACAGTAAAGAGGCTTAGTTTGGACACTTGCCATATCATCTATCTTCTTGCTTACCTGTTCTCCCTGGTAGCTTCCTCTGGGTAATACCTATTGTTAGGGCCTGGTGAAATTGTTCACTCTTGATAGAGGTCATCTCCAGTATTACATCTGAATCATGACAGGTGTTATATTTATGTGTCTCACAATAGCCATTTTTTAAAATATACCAAACAATTGTCAATATATGTGATTGCACATTTGTAATATTATTGTTGTGTCAATGTTGCTTTGGAGACAGGGCTCACCTTCCTGATCTCTCCAGACTGTAAGATTTGGAAAGATAGGTTCAAAGGATATTTTTTAAAGGAAATATTTGACTTAAAGCATAGAACCAGTCACATTGTAAATTTTCCATAATAATTGTGTTGAATAAGTTAGAGAAGGATTAAAGCAGAGTATGGTCTGCTTTGACACAAAGATATTTAATCCTAAGTACTTTAGAAAAAAATGAATTATTTTTATGTGTTCCATTTTAAGTATACCAAAGCATTAGAAAAATGGGGCCAGATATTCAAGTGGATAAAAATTCTTATTGTAACTTTAACTTCCCATTGTTTCTTTTACATCTATCTATTTAGAGCACAACCATCCACCAACCTCACCCCCAAGGAGAGACATGGCTCTTGTTCACAGCAGGATTAAGATATTTTTTATTATTCTTTTTATAATTTTGCCAACAAGCACTACAATAACACTGTGGCTTCAAAGCCAGTTGGGGGAGGGGACAATTTATTATTAATGATCTGACTGACATAATAGAAAACACACTCATTAAACTGTAAGAGGACACTGGAAATGTCTGGATGGGCATTAAATGACTTTGAAAAGTTCCTAGTGTATTTTTCTATTTAATTGGATACTCTCATCATTACTCAATGCCATTTGTTTCCTTTTTGTGCTCTCACTTGATTTACTGTTTCTTAGTTAAAAAGAATGCAAGCATCTGATTACAGTCAGCCTAACCAGCTGAATACCAGACCAAACGGGAAAAGAAATGAGAAACAGATTAAAATTAATTCTTGATGTCTAGCACATCATTAGTCATCAGGCACATAAGCAAATGATTATTTTCTTAGTTAACTCAGAAGTGCTAGTCCAAAGAGTTAAGAAAAAACCCTCTTTCATTTGTTTATTTTCATATTTAAAACTTTCATAGCCTACAAGTAAGTGAACCTCAACAGTGACAAGCAACTTGGCTCAGAGGCATAAGCCCTACTAGAATTAAGCCTAAGGTTACTGTGAATCTTTTAATAAAATTATGCTGTGTTTTTAAAAGCACTTCCCCTTTATGAATAAGGAATAATTCAGAAGGCAAAACAAGTTTTAATTAAATAAAACAAAATAATTTAAAATATACATAGTTTCTGACCTCTGAGTTTCTATAGCATAATAGTAGCTTCTTAAATCCTAATATCTGCACACATGATCTAAAACCCATAGATATTAACAAGGAAAGAATTAAAACCACACAAAACTCATGCCAACAGCATAACTATTCAAAGACTATTACAAGTTGAGTTTACGTCTACAGTTGTACATCGCTTAACGAAGGGGATATGTTTTGAGAAATGCATTGTTAGGTGAATTTGAGGTGCAAGCATCATAGAGTGCACATATACAAACCTAGATGGTATAGCCTACTACACACCTAGGTTATATGGTACAGTCTATTGCTCCAAGGTTCAAACCTATACAGCATGTTACTGTACAAAACCACATGAGATTAAAGCAACCATAAGAGAAAATGATGCAATTAAGAAACGCAGTAATCGTGAGATGTATAAGGCTGCTGCTGGTGTAACACAGTTTTTCAGGAAACCTTTTTTATAAGTAGAAAGAGTACATTCCAAAATAATACTAAAATATAGCATAGTAAATATATAAGACAGTAACATAGTTATTTATTATCATTATCAAGTGTAATTTACTATACATAATTGTATGTGCTATATTTTTATATGACTGTCAGAGTGGTAGGTTTGTTTATACCAGCATCACCACAAACATGTGAGTAATGCATTGCTATAAAATGTTACAATAGTTATGAAGTCACTAGGTGATAGGAAATTGTTAGTTTCATTATAATCTTACTAGTGGCTCGGTGCAAGAAATTCATGCACGTGGTGGGGGCAGTGTTCTTCAGGCCGGCCTGCACCCTCTCCTATCTGGGACCCTTAGAAGGATGTCCTACTGCCGGTTTACAGGGATCGGGCCTAAACTGGCAGTAGGAAATCCCTCTCACAATCCGGGACTGCTGGCTCCAGCCACTCACCTGCCTTCCTGCCTGCCTGATTGCCCCTAACCACTCTGCCTGCCAGCCTACTCGCCCCCAACTGCCCCCCGCCGCTGGCCTGCTTGCCCCCACCTTACCTCCCCACTGGCCTGCTTGCCCCCAACTGCCCCCCTGCTGACCTGTTCACTCCAAACTGACCCCCCGCTGTCCTGATCACCTCCAACTGACCCACACTAATGGCCTGCTCACCCCCAATTGACCCACCTGATGGTCTGCTTACCCCCAACGGCCCCACCCCCCACCAGCCGGATCACCCACAACCACCATCCCATCCTGGCCTGATCACCCTCCAGCGACCCAAGCTCCCAGCCCCTCCTTTTTTTCTTTTTCTTTTTTTTCTCACCGCCTCCTTGAGCGGACGCCAGGGCCGGCTGGAAGCAGGTATCTGGGATTTATTTATCTTCTATAATTGAAACTTTGTAGCCTTGAGCAGAGACCAGGGCCAGCCAGGGCGGGCGGGAAGCTTGGCTTCCTCCATCGCCAGGGCAACCCAGCCTCCTGCTCACTCCAGCTCTGTGGCGCTGCCATCTTGGTTGGGTTAATTTGCATAGTTGCTCCTGATTGGCTGGTGGGCGTGGCTTGTGGGCATAGCAGAGTGATAGTCAATTTGCATTTTCTATTTTATTAGTGTAGATGGGATCACCATTGTAGAAGTAGTCCATTGAAACATTGTTATGTGGCACATGACTATACTAGGAAAACATCTGAAACCAACATAGCCTGCTTCAGGGCCCAGGCTGAATGTGAGAGTCAGATAAGACTACTTGAAAATCAAGAGCAGCAGGATGGTACCAGTGCTAGAACAGATAAATTTATATTAGAAAAATGATGTCTTACTGTGAGTGGGGGAAATACCAAGAACAGATATGAGACATTATGGACCTGACCACTGGCTATTGAAAATTCAAAGGAAGGAACCTAAAAGTGTGGTACCAGAGGTAACAATCATAGGAAGGCACTGATTCTGTGGGGAAGGGAGCAATTTAAAACATTGTGAGCATCCCCTGCACTTTTGAAAATGAAGAGAAAGAATAGAGTAAATAGAAGACATTAAAAGCCCTACAGAAACAAATTAATTATCTGCACTAATAAAATAATAACATGCTAATTGACTGTACCTTCGTGACGCCCACCAGCCAATCAGGAGTCAGTATGCAAATTAACCCAACAAAGATGGCAGGTTAATTTGTGTATGCAGGCGCCTAGTGGCTGGGGGCGGGGCGGGATGCTTGTGTCTTCGCCATGGCGATGACGCAGGTGTTCCGCACCACTCCAGCTGATCCCGGCCGCTGGGTAGCGTGGAAAGGCGGAAAGGCAGCTCTGGGCTGGAGTGAAAAGGAAGTTCTGGCCAGAGCAAAAAGGTGGCTTCGGCCAGAGCAAAGGCAGTGCCGGCAGCCAGGGGAAGGAAGGCCCATTCTTGCATGAATCTTCATGCATCGGGCCTCTAGTGCATAAATAAGTGGAACAATAAATTGATGTTTTTCTCTCTCTTTTTCTTCCTCTCCCTTCCTCCTTCCCTCCTCCCTCTCTCCCTCCCCCCAACCTCTTGCTCTCTAAAAAAAATCAATAAACAAACAAACAATATTGGCCTGTGTGCTCAGTGGTTAGAGCATTGGCCCACACACCAAAGGGTGTAGGGTTCGATTTTCAGTCAAGGGCACATACCTGGTTTGTGCCCTGACCCCAGTTGGGGCACATGTGGGAGGCAACCAGTTGATGTGTCTCTTTCACATCAATGTTTATCTTAATCTCTCCACCTCCCTCCCTCCTTCCCACCTTTCTACTTTCTCCCTTCCACACTCTCTGAAAAGTAATGGAAAAAGTATTCTCTTGTGAGGATTAAAAATAACAAAGCAAACAAACAAACAAAAATAAAACAAGACTAAGGTTGTTATACAGTTTTAAGTCATTGCCTTCTATATTGATAAAAGTTTCGAGAGATTTACTAGTAGAGTCATTCTCACCTTCTTGGTATAGAGGGGAAGACACCCTTACAAATGGAGATTTGTATTATAAATTTAAATGTATACACCTTATTGCTCCCAAGCCAAATGACTGGCAGAAAGGTATTTAGCTACCCATTTACCAATTATTTCTTATAAAACTGGCGTTTTTTCTTTAAATAAATAAAATATTGTCTCCAGGGTGAACTGCATCAGCTAGTATGATTGTTACTCTTCTAGATCAAAGCCTCATTCTTTCAACATTTATAGGTCTTCAGAATAGTGGCATGTCTCCTCCATCTGTTTACAGGGAAATTAAGCCTTTCAGAAGCCAAAACCTAACCACATGTCGTTTATACTCCTCATTCTTGAATATGGATAGAAAACAAAATATCACTAGATGTTAACAAGAAATGTAAACTCCTAGAAGGTAAGGGTTTTGTAATTTTTAAGACAATATTCATAGGAACCAGAATACTGCTTTTCCTAGAGTAGGTACTCCATAAATTATTTGTTGAGATATTTGAGAATGTTGTGACATGAGTGTTGCCAGAGAAAAATGACTCATTATGGAGTCAGGAGAAAAAAATTCAGGGACACATATGTAAGAGAAGTTTAAACATAGTGGCAAGCCTTATTGAGATGAAAAGAAATACACCCTTGGGGGTGTACAGAGTGGGGAAGCTCTAGTAGCAGCTGCCCCTCCAGATTCTTGGTAATCCTCCATATATTTTCTTGGTTTTAGGAACAAGCAGACTATATATATATATAATAAAGAGGGAATATGCTAATTGACCCTCACACCATTGCAAAGATGGAGGTGCCCACAGCCAATAAGGAAGGAATATGCTATTGACTGTCCCACCCTCAAAGATGGTGGCGCCCACAGCCAATAAGGAGGAATATGCTAAATGACTGCCCCACCCTCAAATATGGCAGTGCACACAGCCACAAGATGGCGGCACCCAGCCCCTCAGCCCCCCAGCTGCCCAGGGCCAGCCCGAGGTGCAGGCAAGCCTCGGATGATGGCTGCCCAGCCACCCAGGGCTGGCCTGAGTTGCAGGCAAGCCCCGGATGGCAGCTTCCCTGCTGCCCAGGGCCGGCCCGAGGTGCAGGTAATGAGGGCCAGCCGAGGCTTGCACTGCCGGCCGTGGCAGCAGCCAAGGTGTGATGGGGCATCGCCTTCCCCTGATCGCTGGGTCGCCTCCACCCCTGAGGGCTCCTGTACTGTGAAAGGGGGCAGGCCAGGCTGAAGGACCTCCCCTCCAGTGCATGAATGTCATGCACTGGGCCTCTAGTGTGTGTGTGTGTGTGTGTGTGTGTGTGTGTGTGTGTGTGTGTGTGTGTGTGTATTATATTACATTTATCTCCTAGAGTAGAAAATATCAATGGTTAACTCGCCATAAAAGAAATTGAAAAATCTAGCTTCATCCGGATGGATGGGTGTTCTGCTATTTGGCCTAATTAGCATATTAGCTCTTTATTATATAGGATCAATATAATTGATTTCAGAGAGGGAAAGAGAAACATCAATGATGAAAGAGAATCATTGATCATTGATTGGCTGCCTCCTGCACACCCCACACTGGGGACCGAGCCTGCAACCCCAGCATGTACCCTGACCAGGAAATGAACTGTGACCTCCTGGTTCATAGGTCAGTGCTCAATCACTGAGCCATGCTGGCCGAGCAAGCAGACTGTCTTTTAAAGTGTCAATTTCTTTCCTGATTCTTCCCAGTGACCTTCTCCCTATGCGATCCTTTACCTGGATCTTCTGATGTTTCATGCCCTTATCCTATGTGATCCTTTTCCCATATTTTCCCAGCATAGACTCCTCCCATTTATGGTTCTCATTTTGACTCCTATTGTGCATGCCTCAAAGTACTGCTTCTTCATCTGGCTTCTACTGTACATGCCTCAGCAGAAGAATTTCCCCCTTGCTGATTACCCACCCCCCCCTCCCAATAATCTGGGCAACTGGGCCAGTTGTTCCCTGAGGAGATTGGAAAGCCAGCCTTTTCCGCCTGCTCTGGGATTAATGTCCCTTTGGCAGAAGATACAAGTGTCCCCTGGGGTGTATGTGAACCTGTAGCTTCCAGACCTAATCAGGCTTAGCGAGTTTAGCTGTCTTCTATTTTGTTAATATTTAACTAGCTACCTTTGCTAAAAAGAGAGGATAAGATAAATATTAAATAGAAAAATATATTCTAGGGGAAATAGGAATAATTCATGGAATAGGAAAAGAACTTGAACAATCATTATCAGATAAACATGAGTAAATATTATATCCAAAACAAGTGGAATTGATACTATAAAAAGAATAAGAGAAAATGGAAATTATATATATATATATATATATATATATATATATATATATATATATATAGTTTAAGTTTTCAAAAGCATTGTAAAACCAACATAGCCTTTAAAAATATCCACTAGTAATGGAATACATAAATAGTATATTCTATACCTACTAGAGGCCCGGTGCATGAAATTTGTGCACGGAAGGGGGGTGTCCCTCAGCCCAGCCTGTACTCTCTCCAATCTGGGACCCCTGGAGGGATGTCCGACTGCCCGTTTAGGTCCGATCCCGGTGGGATCGGGCCTAAACGGGCAGTCGGACATCCCTCTCACAATCCAGGACTGCTGGCTCCCAACTGCTTGCCTGCCTGCCTTCCTGATTGCCCCTAACCACTTCTGCCTGCCAGCCTGATCACCCCCTAGCCACTCCGCTGCCAGCCTGGTTGATGCTTAACTGCTCCTCTGCCAGCCTGTTTGCCCCAAACTTCCCTCCTCTGCCGGCCTGGTCACCCCTAACTGCCCGCTCCTGCAGGGTTGATCACCTCCAACTGCCCTCCCTTGCAGGCCTGGTCCTTCTCAACTGCCCTCCCTTGCAAGCTGGGTGCTTCCCAACTGCCCTCTCCTGCTGGCCATCTTGTGGTGGCCATCTTGTGTCCACATGGGGGCAGCTATATTGTGTGTTGCAGTGATGATCAATCTGCATATTACTCTTTTATTAGATAGGATAGAGGCCAGGTGCACAGGTGGGGGCCAGCTGGTTTGCCCTGAAGGGTGTCCCGGATCAGGTGGGGGTTCCATTGGGGCTTGGGGCGGCCTGAGCGAGGGGCCTGTGGTGGTTTGCAGGCCGGCCATGCCCCCTGGCAACCCAAGCGGAGGCCCTGGTATCTGGAATTTATTTTCCTTCTACAATTGAAACTTTGTAGCCTGGAGCGGAGCCAAGCCTGGGGCACCCTCCAAGGCTGGCAGCCATTTCTGTTGGGGTTATAATTGAAACTTTGTTGCCTTAAGCAGGTGGGCCCGGCCAGGGTGTGCAGAAAGCTTTGCTTCCCCTGTTGCCAGGGGCAACCTTGGCCTGCTCTCTCAAGCTCCATTCTGCCGCCATTTGTTTGAATTTGTTTACCTTCTATAATTGAAACTTTGTAGCTTGAGTGGAGGCTTAGGCCTGGCAAGGGCAGGCGGAAAGCTTGGCTTCCTCTGTTACCTAGGAAACCTTGCTCTCTGTGGCTGTAGCCATCTTGGTTTGGGTTAATTTGCATGCTCGCTCTGATTGGATAGTGGGCATGGCTTGTGGGAGTGGCTTGTGGGTGTGTCAGAGGTATGGTCAATTTGCATATTTGTCTATTATTAGGTAGGATAATATGGAATTCTGTGCCACAGCTCAAAAAGTAAATCTAGCCATAACTGGTTTGGCTCAGTGGATAGAGCATCGGCCTGTGGACCAAAGGGTGCAAGGTTTGGTTCCAGTCAAGGGCATGTGCCTTGGTTGCAGGCACGTCCCCAGTGGGGGGTGTGCAGGAGGTGGCTGATCAATGTTTCTCACCCATCAATGTGTCTGACTCTCTATCCCTCTCCCTTCCTCTCTGTAAAAAATCAATAAAATATGTTAAAAAAATAAAAAATAAATCTATATATACAGATAAAGAGCTATCTTCTTTTAGATCTTGTTAATTGAAAAAGCAAGTTGCAGAAAAGTACACTGAAAAAAAATCTCATGGATAAAAAAGTTTGAGATGGATAATGTCACAGTGATAACAGTGATTAATTTTGCTAGTGAAAGAGAGAAGTGGGAAAGATGAAACTAATCATAGGAAAGACTAATTTATTTGTATTTTTTTAAATGACCAAAATGTACTCTTTCATTATTTGTAGGAAGCAGTTATAGGGTTAAGCCTCGGACTTACCTGCTGGCAAAGTCGCAAACAAGTCCCAGCTTGGAGGGCACAGTCCTCTAAGCATAATTAAGTGTGATCTTGTGACTGCTCCCTAGATCTTTCCTGGGTAGCTAGTGGGCTGTGGGAGGGGCAGCAAGTGCTGCCAAAACAAGTGAAACTTACAACAACATTGTAGATTACCTTGTTTGTCCCTGACTATAAATAAAGCCTCAACTTTGCAGTCTGGATCTGTTCTGTGGCCTCAGTCAGGCACAGAAAATCCACCTAGACCCAGCTTTTTCTCTTTGTCTATCATTTCTCCATCCTTCACCACCTCCGTCAGGCTCGCTGAACCCTTGGCTGTGCTGGCGTGGCACAATTATTACTTGTTTTAACCCAAATTTTTAACACAAATTTGTTTAAACACAAAGTTATAAAATTTCATGTACAAATTGATGATTATAATTTGAAAACATTTTCAAAATGTTTCATCTTCTGGGAAAAATATGGAATACATTTATTTCCTAGAGTAGAAAATATCAATGGTTAAATCACCATAAAAAAATTGAAAAATCATTCAATAAATCCATAAAAATATGCTCTATATGGTATTTTCTTTAGTGAGGAAGAAATTCATAATGTTTATAGAACAGAGCACTTTCAATTAATACGCCGGACGTTGGGTGCTATTTAACAGCAGTGGTATTGATCTAGAAGGATCTAGAAGGGTTCAGCAATATGGAGAAAGGGCTGTGCATAAATTAAATAAGAGTCCAGAGACAAAACATAATTTTGAAAGGCAGAGGAGCTTGGCTGAAGAAACCACGTTCTCCTTGTCTCAGGACCCCTTGCTTTTTATTAACACAATTTGTCCTAAGGCAAGGTGGAGATATACACATCAAAAGGTAGGGTTTCCATACAGAATCCATTGTCAGATTGGGGAATTGCCTTCAGCTGTTCAGGTGTTTGGCCAACAGGAGGCAATAACATGTAGATTAAGATGCCCTGAGCTGTCTGGCAGCAAGCAAGCATCCTTTTCAGGTTTGGGGAAATGCCGTTAGCCATTCTCAGCAGGCAATAACATATGTGACTCAGTCCTTGTTGAGTCCCCAAGTTCCATCAACCTTTCGATGAAACTCTTGCAATTATGAAATGCTGGAATTGGCTTCTGGCAAATTAATATAAATTATTCTTGGGATTTTTTTGGAAAACTTCAAAATCATTTTACAGAAAGAACATAATTCTCACATTAACATTTAACTTTGTTAATACAAGAGTTAAAATTGAAGGCCAAGCTCAAAGTCTAGAAAAATAAGTCCAAACAGGATTTATTCTATTCATTCAGGGGTGTTATAAACATTACAATTAATTTAATCAGCCTTATTACATTCTCAAAAGTTACTTTGCAAAATTCAACATCAATTCCAAGTTTCAAGTTCAAAATTAGTAACACATTTTTTACATAACAGAGAATATCTTCTTTAAACAAACAAGCAATTCCTCATTTAATGTTAGGACATTGGTAGAATTTCTATTTAATCAGAGGCACTCAGAGGGTGCTAGATATGAATTTCAATGTTATACAATGTTAACTAGGGCAATTTTATATGAAAATCAATATGTATATATTCCAGAAGGTTTAAAGAGTTAAATAAATACATATTAAAAATAAAAAAGAATATCTGATTTCTAAATGAGGAAGTACCCTTTATATATATGAAAAAATGGAAGAAATAATGAAAACATGTCAGATTTTTCCATTATACTATTTTATTTGTAACCATTAACAAAATCATAAACTTATAAAGGCAGGTGACAAACTATGCAATATATGGCTAAGCTCTATGACTAGGTTTATATATATTTTGAGTAAATATATAATATGCAAAATATATATTTAAAATGGATATGATCTCGTACAAAATAAGAAAAAAATCTATATGCCCAAATATGCCAAGTATAATCAGATAATTCATAAATTTCAACGGTGATATAACAAATTAAATTAAATTTATTTAATTATTAGTAAGTCCTAATTAAAGCATTAAACATTTTACCTAATATTTGACAAAGAGCTGTTTCCTTTGGTTTGCTTTTTGTCTTTGTTTCTTTCTTCTTTCCTTCCCTCCTTCCTTCCTTCTTTTTTGTTTTTTGTTTTTTTGGTAAGAATTGTTTCCTCCTTTGAATGGTAATTGTTTGTAATGATAAAAAAACAAAAAACAATGTTAGTAATAGTATACCCATTTGGTAACTTTGGCAAATTATTGGAGAGAATGTAAATTACTACAACTTTTTGATGTTTTGGCATTATAAATTAACTAGTGACCTGGTGCACAAAATTCATGCACATTAAAAGGGAATTACAGGAAATATTTTAATATTGCTATTCGCACTTTATCTATAATAGAAGTGTCAGAGATGAAAGAAAATTAGTAAAATGTATATGAAAATCTTCCTCCTGTCAGAGTCTGGGGCACGCCATGGGAACCAGAGTCAAGTCCCCGCCCACCCACGTGCACCTCGAAATCGTGCACCTCGAAATCGTGTGAGACCCAGACCTAGCAGGCCCCACCCCCATTAGGCTAGATCCAGACCTGGCCGGCCCCACCCCTGTCAAGCCCTACCAGGTGGGGGGTGCAGCCTCAAGTTGCTGGCCCAATGCCAGGACATGGGGCACAGCCTGAGGTCCACCAGCCTGGGCCAGGGGGAACACCTTGAGGTCCCCTGGTCCAGGCCATGGGGCATGGCCTGAGGTCCCCCATCAAGCCCCACCAGGCAGGGGGAGCAGCCTCAGGTCACCCAGCCCAGCGCCAGGGTGCGGTGCATGGCCTGAGGTCCCCTGGCTCGGACTGGGGCAGGGGGCATGCCTTGAGGTCCTCCATCAAGCCCCATGGGTGGGTGGCACAGCCTGAGGTCCCCGTCAAGCCCCGCATGCCAGGGGTTTTGGCCTCAGGTCCCCTGGCCTGGCACCAGGGTGGGGGGCACAGCCTGAGGTCCCCATCGAGCCCTGCTGGGCAGGGGGCACGGCCTGAGGTCCCCTGTCAAGCCCCACTTGGTGGGGGGCATGGCTTCAGGTCCCACGGCCCAACGCTGGGGCTTAGGGTGCAGCCTGAGGTCCCCTGTCAAGCCCCACCAGGAGGGGGCGCAGCCTCAGGTCTCCTGCCCCAGCCCAGCGCCATGCAGCCTCAGGTCCCTGCTGATTGCTTGTTTAGGCTCGTTACGGGAACTTGGCCTCCACTGTGGGCATAGACCTCTTGTGTTACGGGATCCCCGCCTCTGCTGTGGGTGCAGCCATCTTGTGTTATGGAATCCCTGCCTCTGCTGTGGGCACAGCAATTTTGTTACAGTGTGATGGTCAATTTACATATTCCCTCTTTATTAGATAGGATGGCCTTAAAATGGTTTGTAGCCTTTGACCTGGTAATTTCTACATCTGTAAATTTATTTTAAGTAAATATATAGGTACTAGAGGCCCGGTGCACAGATTTGTGCATGGGGGGGGGTGTCCCTCAGCCTGGCCTGTGCCCTCTCGCAATCCAGGACCCCTCAAGGGAGGTCCGACTGCCACTTTAGGCCAGCCCTGTATGGATTGAGCCTAAACCTGCAGTCAGACATCCTCGAGGAATGTAGCAGTGCACAAAGTAGTAGGTGGCCAGGGCGAAGCCTGAGCCAGGCCGGGTTACACCCAGCTCAGCCCTCGGTGCTCTTGCCACTCTCTCGCCACTCTCTCACCTCTCTCACTGCTCTTGCCATGCTCTCGCCACTGTCACTGCTCTCACCACTCCTTAGCACTGCTGCAGTGGTGGGAGAGGCCACCACCACTGTGCTCACCAGCCATGATCCCAGCTTCTGGCTGAACGGTGCTCCCACTGTGGGAGAGCACTGACCACTAGGGGAGAGCTCCTGCATTGAGCATCTGCCCCCTGGTGGTCAGTGCACATCATAGCAACTGGTCGTTCTGTCATAATGGTCGCTTAGGCCTTTATATATATAGATAGTCACAAAATATTTTTTTAGTGTTACCAAAGAAAACAAATATATGCACACATTTTTACTGTTAAATAGTATTCTAATTTCTAATGAATTATATTTATTAGCCATATACTAAAGTACTAAGCTTCTATTTAAAATCATGCTTTTAAGTAGCATATTTTAATTTTTAAAAATCTAATTATTTTTGAGCTAGATAACTTTTTCAAGTGGACTCTTGGCATTCACTTCTTCTGAAAACATTCTATTTTCCTGGCTTGTGTCACATCATACATTTTTTATTATCTTTTTACCTGTCTTTTAAAAGTCTTAGTTATCTTTGCTATCTTGTTTTTTTTTTCCCTAGGCAATATCTTGTACTTCTTTGACTTCAATTAGAATCTTTGTTCTAATTTTAGAAGCTTACTCAATATTCCATGACAGCTAAACACTGCCACTAACATATATATATATATATATATATATATATATATATATATATATATATACGTGTATATATATATATATGTATATATATATTATATATATATACATATATATACTATATATATATACACACACAATGACTCTGACATCTCAAATCTCAGAGATCCCAGCTGAATTGTCATCTATACCTCTATCATGACAAAACTGTTATATTGCTTTTCTCTTAATAGTGGAACCTCCCATAAGCCAGCCACTCAGCCACCTAAACCAGCAATTTGAGGTCCTCTTTAAATTATCCCTACAGCTACCAGATCTGTGCTTTTTAAGTACTACATCCACATCTCACCAATATTTAGGACCTTATACATTTTTTCATGCAATTAATGCCACAACTCCATAAGTGGGACAGTCTAACTTTTCTACCATCTATTCTGCTCATATCTGCTAGTATGACCATTCTAAAAATTGAATAATTCTATCCCTATTATTAAAATTACATTGAATGTGCATCACTTTAGAAGATCTAGTTCAACTCTTCACCGTAAGAGTTGTTATCACTTTGGCCTCATCTTTTTTTTTTTTAATCCTCACTCGAGGATATTTTTCCATTAATATTTAGAGAGAGTGAAAGAGAGAGGGAAAGAGAAATATCAATGTGAGAGAAGCACATTGATTGGTTACCTTCTCCTCACACGTTGACCAGTACCCAGGCCAGGGAGGAGCCTGCAACCCAAGTACGTGCCCTTGACCAGAATTGAACCCAGGACCCTTTGGTCCACAGGCTGACACTCTATCCACTGAGCCAAACTGGCTAGGGTTGGCCTCATCTTTTATGTTTTGCTAATGTAATCAGACCTCTTCCTCTTCTATCCCATGATGATTCAGTTGCAGTGTAGTGCCTACCTACTGATCCCTAAATTTTCAATGCTTTGTTATGCATCTCTACTGTTGCATTCAGTGTTTGTTTTGCTTAGGATAAAATTAATGACCACATTTCATTAGCTAATTACCACTAGCCTTACAATATATAACTCAGATATTACTTAACTTTGGGGAGGTTTGACTTACTAGTGTAGATTACTCCTCCTAGATCATTCCATTATACCTTGTATCTGAATCTGTATCAGGGCATCTATCACATAGAGTGTTAACATGTGTTTATTCATCTTCTTTCTTTAGAATTCAATATATTTATTTTTAATTTTTTATTGTTGACAGTATTCTAGATGTCCCCCAATACACCTCCTTTACCCCCTCTTAATGATAAGTCCTGAACTTCTTAACTATAACCATAGAACCCAACATTAAGCTTGGCACATTCTGGATAAATATACAGATGCTCCTTGACTCCCAGATTTGAAGTACAGTTTCTATCAAATGCATATGGCTTTGCACCATTGTAAAGCCAAATAAATTGTACTGTTGTAATTCAGGGACAGTCTGTATATGTGCTCAATGCATGGAATAATTATTAGAAAAAGATTTGGCAGATGTTATAACTCAATGAGCAAGAAATACTATACAAATATGTTAACTAAGTGGGAGAGGTCTAGGCAGAAATAGATCAAATCCAGGATGCTTGGTAACAATATTATAAGTTTTCTTTGGAGAGTAGAGGGTGAAAAATAAGTTTAGGATGCTGACATTGGCCAAAAGTTCTAAAACAGAGCCAAGAACTGTCTTTGAAGGTGGGAGAATATAATACGTATATGCCAGTAACTGTTCTTGTCCTTAAAAATGTAGTAATTTTAAAAAAGGAATGATATTTTGGAGCTTCTATTTTGAGGTAGGAACGGGGAAGAAAACAAGCACAAGATAAATAATAAATGTTTTAGATAGCCACAAGTGCTATGAAAGAAAAAAATCTACTGCCAAAATAAAAGATATAGCCAGGGATGGTGGAAAACTGTGATGTCAGAAGGAGTAACCCAGAACCCAGAGTTGGATAATCAGTGTCTGTCCTGTATGAATGGTGGATGAAATAAAAAGGTATTTCCAGAAAATGCTTTTCAAGTCCCTACATTTTTGCAATCATGTTGGAGATGTTGGTTTAATGACTGAAAATGGAGAGTTTCAAATATTACACAAAGGAGAGTTTCTTATTATTTCATAGTGAAAAAGCCTGAGTTTGGATGGGAAAGAATGTTCAAATCTTAAGTGAAGTTTCAGAAGAGAAATATAGCTCAGATTTCCATTGAAATTTCTCACACCAGAAAACTTCTCATAGAAGGGACTACATATTCACCTCTCAAATAATCAAAAGATGTAAACTGTTCGCTTAATTGTTGTAAAGGAGATACTGCAGATAAATATACTGAAGATCTCAAAATATATTGATAACAGGTAACATTACTCAACAGAAAAATCCTATTTCTTTGTGAAACTTCTAGTACATGGAGTGTTTTGGTATTTATTTATATTGTTAGGAGCTCAAGCTTATTTATGCTTACAGAAGGATCTTTACACTTGATTCTTCATGCAAGTTGAGAGCACATGGTTAGCCAAAAATTATAACTTTTATATTGCTATCAAAGACCTATCTGTCGGCTATAACTTTTCTCAAAAGAATATATTAGATACGGTTCATTTATTTGGAAATAGGCCAGAATAAATAAATATTTTTTAAAGCTAGAAAGAAAATACAGAGAAAATTCTCAAGATGGAACTATTTATGCTCACAGTCACAGCTTTGTTTGATTCCATGGATTTACACTGATAGAATGTAATGTAAAAAACAGAAATCAGATGGAGCTTGGAAGGTTCAGGTTCAGATCTTCCCAACTTTGATATTTAGCAGGACAGATATAGAGGAATGCGATTTAGGAGATCAATATAATTCAACAGTTGCTTTGAGATAAAAATAAGTGGCTACATAGTTTAAGAGTCAGGGTAGTAAACTGGGTTTCTGATATAAGCAGCATACACTGGTAAAGTGGGAAACTTGATATGAAGCAGTCACACTGATAAGATAATGGTGGTTGTTCCAATAAGAAGGGTATTATCTTATTGGAGCTTCAACAGCAATAATTAGGTAGGGCTTCCATTCTAGGGAAAAATGGTGTTCCTAAGTTAAGAACTGCATTTTCTGAAGGAGCAAGAATATAATAAGGCCACAGTAGGCCTAGAACCAGGACTTTGAGCCATTTAGTTGTCTATGACTCATTATCATCTTTTTCTGGGTATGGGATGGATCCTAGATGAGCAGTTGTATTAATTTTCTATTGCTATATTAATAGTTAGCACAAATATAGTGGCTTAAAACATTCCCTTGTGAGCTTACAGTTAGGTTGGAATACTGGCATGGGGTGACTGGGTGCTCTCTTCAATGATTTAAAGGCCTGAAATCAGCATTAAAACCCTTGTCAGATAACTCTGGTATCTAATTCATCTTGGGGTTAGCATGATTTGTCATTTTTCTTTCAAGTTGTCCTGTATCTGGTTCTTGGTGTAAATGTGATATTTCATTGTCTATTTTACATTTTAGCTATTATGTTAGGATACTTTGGTTCTTATTTCCAGATTTTTTTTAAATTTTAGCAGGCATTCCCTCTTTTTAGGTTTGGCACACAGTTCCTCCTCTACTTTTGTGGACTGTGGTTTCATGACATCTAGTTTTCAGAACATTTGTTGTACTATTTTAGTCTTTTTTATTTAGGTTGTACAGGTTGATTTACCACCGGTCCCTGCTCATGCTGCTATAGGGTGCAGAAGAAGCTTCCCAGGACAGGGTACCTTGTGCTTCTAGGTAGGGGAAAGGAATCACAGGTCCATATGAATTAAGAATACTTCCTAGGCCAGGGATTTGGTGCTTACTAGGTTGAGAGCTTTTTGTGTTGGTATCCTTCTTGCTAATTCCAGAAAGTTGCCTGATATGTCTGGGTAGGAGAGAGGTGTCTCAGGCCCAGCTAAGAAGAAAAACGTTTTCCAGGTGGGCTTTTTGTGGTAGGATCAATTTCACTGGCACCCTTGGCCACTGGTATGTCTGGGTGGAGAAGGAGAGTCTCAGGCCCAGTGGGGAAGGAGAGCACATTTCTCTGGTCACTTATCATCATCAGGGTTTCTAATTGTTCTTCCTTGGAGCTTCTACAGGGGTCACCTGATGTATTCAGTAGGACTCACATTTTATCTTGTAGAAGAAGAGCCTATTTGAGATACTTCCTGGTACTAAATTGGGAATTAGGAAATGCTGGGCCTAAGCCACCTTTTCCTGTTAAGAGGGGGTGGTCATAAGATGGCCTGCCATAAAATTGTTCATCAATTCCAAGGGTCCCTAGCCAACTCACCTTCTTCTTTATACCTTTCAGAGATATCCTTTGATTGTCTTACATTATTTCTAGGATTTATAGTTGTACTTACAGAAGGGGAGCAAGAAGACAGGAGTATAAACTGTCTTATCTGGACTGGAAGTCCTCTCTGTGCCATTTAAGGGCTCACCTAATTAAATCAGGCCCAGTCTGGATAATATCCTAATCAATTATGCCATGTATCATCACTTAATAATGGGAATGATATTAATTATATTCACAGGTTTCATACTCAAGGGGTGGAACTACTACAAGAGTCATTAGGGGTCATTTTAGAATTCTGTCTACCCCAGAAGGCATATACGAATGTACTGAAGCATTAATTAGGCAGTTATCATCCTTTGGAAGGTCAGAATATGTTAAGATAGTGAAAAAGTCAACTACTGTCATAATTATTCTACTTACTTTAAATGAAGTAGATCTGGCATCAGAAATACTTAATAAAAACCAGAATATTTGTGCAATTTTCATAATTTAATTGAAATTTTATAGGATTGATCTAAGTCTACATTTCTGTCTATGCAAATACCTTCTGTGTGAAAAATATGCTAGCTCAAAGATGTATTAAAACACTTTACCACCACTCCCCATTTATATTTTATAGTTCTCTGCAATTACTGTGGCTGCCAACAATTCACATAGGAAATAAAGGTCAGTGATGATTCTGACTTTAAATGTTTAGAGCAGGTTTATACTTAACACTGTTCACATTTATATAGGTTGTATATTACACAAAATTTATGACTATTATGATTTTTGCTTTAGATTTTAATGCAGTGTATTCTCACCTAAACCAGGACTGAAAATTTTAAGCAAAATTTGCTGGGCTGGCCAATATATACCCCCCCCCCCCAAAAAAAAAAAAAAAGAAAATGAGTTTTTAGGCTACATTAGGAGAAATCACTATGTTTGGATTGGAAAGGAAGCATAATCTAAAATTTGGTTATAATAGTCATGATTTGGGGAGATATTTTTATTTGTACTGGAGGCAATTAGAACTGAATTAGTAGACATGTTTTAACTCAGGTATTACTTTTAAGTCTTTCAGATTGCAACTTGGGAGGTTACAAGCAGCAACTAGGTACTTTGGATCATTTACGCAAAAATTAAGAGGCATATATAAACCATAAAACCCTTTATAAGAAATAAGAATCTATTTTAAAATGATTATATGAACTATATATAAGAAGATATTGAACCTTTAATATACTAATGAAGCAAAAATTAAAGAAACACCTATACTGCCCTTTTTCTTTAGTTGTCTCCAGTCACAGCAAACCTAATGTACATGTTTAAGAGAAAGAATGAATTTCTAAGTTATCTCATCACTTCTAAAGATGAAATGTACTTGTTTCTCCTTTATCATACAAGATCTGAGTATTTAGAGGGTTGTTAAAGAGCTGAGTCAAGTAGCAAAAAATGAAGAAAAAGAGGAAGAGGCAAGAAAGCATAGATAGACTGGATTTGAAGAGAATTGCAAATGCAGGTAATGGTAGATGGTCTCTGATTTGCTCTTCAGATACACTCACCATCCTCTCTACCCTGATCTATGATCCAGGAGGCTGATCTTTTTTAAAAATTATATATATATATATATATATATATATATATATATATATATATATATATATATATATAGATTGATTTCAGAGAGAAACAGAGAGGTAGAAACATAAATGATGAGAGTGAATCATTGATGGGCTGCATCCTGCACACTCCACACTGGGGATGGAGCCTGCAATCCGGGCATGTGGCTTGATGGGGAATCTGGGGAATTGAACTATGACCTTCTGGTTCATAGGTTAAAGCTCAACCACTGAGCCACACCGGCCAGGCCAGGAGGCTGACCGTTAATAGCTTTATCAACCAGTCTCTCTTGCTCTGTGTCTTCTGATTGGGTTTGACTAATGTGAACTACCAACAGGAAATTAGAAGTCAGGAGGAAAGCAAGGTAAGGGTATTTATTTCCACGAACCCTCTCAAATTGTAGGTTGGCAGTGACTACCATTTGTCTATTTAAGGTCACAGCTCTTGTTGGGTGGCCTTCTGTTACAATTACAGGACATTCTGTGTTGCAGTCTCTATGCCCCTTTAAGCCTAGTGGTGATAATACTGGCTTCTCACAATTGTTAGCCTCAGGGTACTCCATCATCTCTTGTTTCCTTCATTCTTTATGCATTTTGCTAAGTAGTCTCTTCATTAAATGCTGTTCCATCACCTTTTTCAAGTGTGTCATTAATTTTCAGCCAGAACTCTGACTGATACATTGGTAGTGAGGAATGGGAGAAACTTCAAGGTGGTATTAGGGTATGATAAACTGCTGGATAGAGAGATAAGAAGAGAAGGATTTTAAAGTTTTTTTACACCATTTTATGAATGTAACACAACTTCTTTTTTAAAAAATATATATTTTTATTGATTTCAGAGAGGAAGAGAAAGGGAGAGAGAGATAGAAACATCAATGATGAGAGAGAATCATTGATCGGCTGCCTCCTGCACGCCCCCCACTGAGGATTGAGCCCATAACCCAGGCATGTGCCCTTGACTGGAATCAAACCCGGGACCCTTCAGTCCCCAGGCCAACACTCTATCCACTGAGCCAAACCGTCTAGGGCGTAACACAACTTCTTTATGTGAGTGACTCTGATTCTTAAATTGCTTAATTATTGTGGCTTGGCTCCTATTTCTTTGCATACACGTCCAAGATAGAACATGGCTATGAGATACGTATATGGAATTTACATGACTAGATAAGACTACCAGGAGCTATGTGGGTTTATTAGATCATATTAAGACATTTCTTTTATGGAATAAGGATCAACTCAACTCAGTGTACCTGCTAAGTTTTTTCTTGAAATTCAGTGACTTGCTATAGTGTTAAATTTATTTTTACTGTCAGGTAGGTCAATATTATTTGGCTTCTAATATTTCCTTGTATTCTCAAACAGAAATTGGGGAAAGTACAATAATTCATTCAACAACCAATGATTTAGTTCATATTAATACATTTAGATTCATAATTAGATTATATTCATATTGTTCTATTTAAGCATCACTCCAAAAGTGGGTATAAGAATGATGACTGTTGTTTGTCTATCACTATAACAGTTTATATAGGTGAGAATTCAGATCTCAGTTAGAATTTTCTCTCTCACCAGAATCCATTATTTTCCTGCGATAAATAGAATAAGTATAGTTGTCGGACTGCCAGCTATCAGTGCAGTGAGTATGATATTCATGGGAGCAAGGTAGGATGCAAAGCTTGTTGCCTTCTGTGTACTCTGTAATGCAAATGCTACAGAATTCTAATGTATCATTTTCAACAAAAGATCATATAACCAAGTTGTCAATCTGTGCTTTGCTGAGTCCTGTAGGATGGTTATGATTATCATTTAAGAGAAAAACCTGATCAAGGGAGCACCAAAAGTAACTTTCATCAAATATTACTGGGGTCATAGATTTACTGTCTCTTCTAGTTTTCTGATGATGAGTTTGGTGATCATCTTCTTTCAGAGAACAGTATGCAAATTTCTGAATTTTCATCACTGGAGCTGGAATTGGACATCGAATTAGAACTGGAACTAAACATATACCTGGAGTTTGAACTAGAAGTCAATGTGGAATATGAACAGGAAACATAGTTAGAATTTGAATTGGAACCAGAACTACTATTACCATGAGAACTATTTCTTCCATTTGGTGACTGCCCTTTCTATGTTTTGACTTGGGGCTGAAAGACTAGGCTCTAAATCACCGTCACTGTCTGCCTTAGCGTGCTTTGAATTGCAACAGATGTTGTATCACTTAAACCAGTATTTAAAATTCTATGAATGGGTATTCCGATGATACTGACATAAGCTCTCATGCCTGCCTGTTCATAATGTGAAAACATATGCCTAGGTTCTCCTTGTTCACTTTCTAAAGTGACAGTGTTATTTGGTGTCAGATGTTATCTGAGTTCTAATAATTATTCTGTCTCTATCAGAATATGCTACAGGATGAATGCACCCTATTTCAGTATCAAAGGATATGGTTGGATTTATGTGTCTCAATTCACAAGATTCACCATCACTTGTTTTCTCCTTGAATGACATTCTTTGGTCCAGAACTTGCAAAAAGATCTCTGTTTTCCAATTCAAGTCCAATTATTTGCTGTCTCAGTGTTTCTTGGTGCTGAGTTTTAAAAAACATGTGTCCCATTTACACAAAGGCTGCTCAAAAATTGGAGATAATACACTGTGATGGAATCTTTGTAAAAGTTCACCCAGTGAATGTAGAGGTGACTTACTTTCAGTCCTTGCTCTGGTTCCGCTATGGTCTGGGCTTCTGCTTCTTGCTGACTTCTTGTAGGCGGGACTTCCATTAGTGTTCCAGTTATACTTGGTTTTGATCTAGATTGTCTTATAAATCTTGATTCAGATTGTGGATTTTCCACATGACTTTGGCTGCTGTCCATTTTATCCCCTGGGAAGTCTTGTAGATGGCGCATATTCATTCTCTGCATTTGGACTCCCATTATTAAGGTTAAAATTTATTTCTGAACTGAATCTGAAATCATTGTGTGGATTAACCTGGCTCACTTCTCTCAAAGGTTGGTGTTCTCTTTGCCCACTTGTCACATTTTCAGTTTGTTTGAAAGAGATAAGCCAGTCTATTAAAGGGTCGCTGCTACACACATCATCTGGAGTCTTTTTCACCTGTTAACAAAGAAAAAGGGGGAACTCAGAAAGGAACTACCAAGATCAGAGCCATCATAAAATAGCACTCTGAAACTTTGTTTCAAAACACATAAAAATGATGACAAATATTCAGATGTTGTAAACAGCTTTCACAATTATAGAATTAACTGGGGGCTCAGTGCATGAATTCATGCACCTTGAAAGGAACTGTGGGCCTCGAGGCTGTGGTGGGCACAGGGGTGGGTCTCAGCCCATCCTCCGTGCCCCCACCCAGCCCCCCTGCCATGCCCCCCAGTCCCCTGTCTGCCAGCAGCCCTGCTCCTGCCACCACCACTCCCACACATTGACAGCGCCAGTCCTGCTTGCACCTGCTGACAGCGTGGAGCAATTGGAGCCAGCGGGTGCAAGGAGTGGCAGCTGCTGCCTTGATCACCCCTCAGGAGCAGGGGGAGGTGGAGAAGTCCTCAGGGGTGATTGGGGCCAGCAGTCGCCACTCGAACCTGCTGATGGCGCCGAGTGGTCAGGATCAGCGCTGGGCGCCGGCAGCAGATGTGAGTGGTGGCTCTAGTACCGGCTGTGGGTGCAAGCGGGGCCAGTGCTGGGAGCAGGTGTGAGCACTGGGCATGACTGCAGTGTGTGGGAGCAAAGAATTTTCAGTAACCACCAGAGGCTCACCCCAATGACAGTGACCAGCAACCTGCCTTGGTCTGGCACCCCCCACTCACCTGCTCCATAATCCCACTGCAGCCGATGTCTGCCATGTTCCACGCATGTCCCCTGGTGGTCACCGCATGTCATAGCGACTGGTTGTTTGGTTATTCTCTGTTCAGTCTATTTGCATATTAGCCTTTCATTATATAGGATATTTTGTAAACTACACTGTAAATTGACAAGCAAAGGCAAGAAAGTTTCTATTCCATATGAAAAGAATGAGATAATCCTAGATAAATTTGAGATTTGTTTTAAAAAAAGGAATCTGGAGAAAGTCTATTTTCAACATTTCATCATATACACAGCCTTGTGTACCACTGTGGGAAGAATGCCAAAAGAAAATATTTTTTTCACTCTGCTGTCAAAATACAAGTGCAATTAAACAAGGCAAACACCAGTTAAAGTACAGTGCTTGTTATTTTAGTTCAATTTACATTATTGTGTAATTCTCAGTCTATAACATAACTTCTAGGCTTTTGACTTAAATGCTTTTGATAATATATAAAGTTGTTTTTAAAATATATGGCTATTGTAGCCATTACCCAAAATGTAATGAAGGTTTAGATTTAAAAGTATTTGAATACTTCTTGATGTTACCAAGATTTTAATTGACATGAAATTGAAGGTTAGATCAAATGAATAAACTAAACCTAGCAGAGTACATACAAGACCATACTCAAGAACCAAACTATTTTAGTATCCTCTTCATTACATAGTAAAAATCTCTATATCAAACTGGGATAGAAACACCATACCTGAAATTTGAGCAGGATTTCTTAACACTATTGGCATTTTGGCACTGTACAATTCTTTGTTTGGGGGAGCTATCCTGTACATTATGGGGTGTTTGACAGCATTTCTAGCCTCTGCCCACTGGTTGCCAGTAGCACCCACGCCCTACTTGTGACAAACAAAAATATATTTAGACATTGTCAAATGCCCCAAGTTAAAAACTACTTGATTAGAATATGAAACATTTATTTTTGCTGGTGTGGAAGTCACATGTCCATACAGAAAAAAAAAATATTTCAGGAAGTAGGAGGAACTTTTTACCCCTTTTTATTGAATTTATTGATGTGACACTGGTTAACAAAATTATACAGGTTTCAGATACACAGTTCTACAACACATCATTTGTTCACTATATTGTGTGTCCACCTCCACAAGTCAAGTCTCCAACTATCACCATTTATTCCCCCTATACTCTCTTCTACCTCCCACCTCCCCAAATCCCAACAGTCACCACACTGTAGTCCATGTTTATGAGTTTTTTTCTTTTTTTTGCTCAATCCCTCCACACCTCCCATTCACCCCCGCAACACACACACACACACACACACACACACACACACACCTGTCAGCCTGCTCTTTACCAGTCTGTCTCTATTTTTCTTGTTAGTTCACTATGTTCATTAGATTCCACATATGAGTGAAATTGGTACTTGTCTTTCTCTTACTGGCTTATTTCACTTAGCATAATGCTCTCCAGGTCCACCCATGCTGTCACAAATAGAATACTATTCTATTGTGTAAATGTACCACTGCATCTTTATCCAATCATCTACTAATGGGCATTAGGGCTGCTTCCAAATCTTGCCTACTGTAAATAATGCTGCAATGAACATGGGGGTGCATATATTCTTTTGAATAAGTGTTTTGGGCTTCTTCAGATAAATTCCCAGAAGTGGAATCGCTGGGTCATAGGCAGTTTCATTTTTTAATTTTTTGATGTAACTTCATACTGCTTCCACAGTGGCTGCACCAATCTGCATTCCCACCAACAGTGCATGATAGTTCCCTTTTCTCCACATCCTCATCAACACTTGTTGTTTTATTGATGGTAGCCATTCTGACAGGTATGAGGTGGTATCTCATTGTGGTTTGAATTTGCATCTCTAATGTTGAGCATCTGTTCATATGTCTATTGGTCATCTCTCTGACCTCTTTGGAAAAGTGCCAATTCAGGTCCTTTGCCCGTTTTTTAATTGAATTGTTTGTTGTTGTTTTTGGTGTTGAGTTTTATGATTCTTTATAAATTTTGGATATTAGCCCATTATTAGATGTATTGGCAAATATGTTCTCCTATTCAGTAAGCTGTCATTTCATTTTGTTGATGGTGTAACTTCACTGTGCAAAAACTTTTGTTTGATGTAATCCCATGTGTTTATTTTTTCTTTTGTTTCCCTTGTCCTTGGAAACATATCAGAAAAAAAAAAACAAAACATTGCTATGAGAAATATCTGAGATTTTACTGCCTATGTTTTCTTCTAGAATTTTATGGGTTTTAATATAACATTTAAATCTTTAATCCATTTTGAGTTTATTCTTGTTTATGGTGTAAGAAAGTGGTCTGATTTATTTTTTGCATGCATTTATCCAATATTCCTCACACCATTTATTGAATAAGCAATCTTTACTCAGTTTTATGTTTTTGTCTTATTTGCAAAATATTAATTGACTAGAAAGGCATGAGTTTATTTCTTGGCTCCCTATTCTGTTCCATTGATATATATGCCTGTTTGTGAGCCAGTACCATGCTGTTTTGAATACTATGGCCTTGTAGTTATAGTTTGATATGAAGTAGTATGATTCCTCAAACGTTGCTCTTCTTTCTCAAGATTACTATGGCTATTTGGGGTCTTTTGTTGTTCCATATAAATGTTTGGAATACTTGATCTAGTTCTGTGAAATATGCCACTGGTGTCTTGATAGGAATTGCTTCTACTTACTTGTATCTTTTTAAATTTCTTTCTTCAGTATCTTATAATTTTCTGAATACAGGTATTATACATCCGTGGTTAAATTTATTCCTAAGTATTTTATTCTTTTGAAGCAATTGTGAATAGGAATGTTTTCTTAGCTTCTCTTTCTGATAGTTCATTATTACTATATAAAAATGAAACTGATTTCTGATTATTTCTTTTATATCCTGCTACTTTCTTGAATTAATTTATTAGTATTTGTAGTGGCCATGTAGCTCAGTTGGTTAGAATGGTGTTGTCCTGTTATATCAGGGAAGAACTTTCAATTGAGGTGGAAAACCAAGTGAAATATCAATATGTTATTTCACATTGTTTCCCAATTAAAGCAGCCCTAATGTGAATCCGGAAAAAAATGTACCTCAACATTCTCACCAGAAATCAAGTAAATTTCAGTTCCTTTTTTTAAAATGAGAAGTTACTTAGCACCAGATTAATTTGTGTCACTCTGTGTGATCTCTGGCTAATATTTACTGTCATGAAGTTCCTTATCCACCCCATTCTATTTCCCTTACAGGCAAAATATACCTGTACTAGAGGCCCGATGCACAAAATTTGTGCAAGGGGCTTGGCCTGTGCAGACCTGGCTTTGTCCGGAAGGTCATCCAGAAGATCGTTTGGTAGCATATTATGCTTTTATTATTATAGATTTTCATCTGATTTTTCCAGTGGGTTTTTTAATCAGTTCAAGTCTTTTCTGTAACTCTTCTGTACTTTCACCTAGGTTGCCTATCAAATTGTCATCCATCATAATCTTGTGATCCTCTCTCAGGTTATTTACAAAACAATAGATACCTTCTTTCTGAACCAATTGTCCATCTAATTTCCACACTGGGACACAGATTCATCTCCTTGTTCACCAGAATCTGAGTTTTCCATCTTGATAAACCAATGGAAAATTACCTGACTTTTATAAAATGTCTTTGAAATTCAAACACTGCTTCAGTGTCAGGGCACAACTCAGTCAGACCCACCTAGCTTATGTTTCTCTCACCTCTCCTGCCATGGCAGTTCTGCATCTTCTGGTGAGTCCACCTTTATACCAAGCATGCTAGTAATTGTTGCCTAGGCAACCATGATCTTCTCCATGGGTAACAAATAAGGACCACATTCAGGTTAGGTTTCAATTCATTCCAAACCAGCAAATATTGAAGAGGGCTTCTTGTCTTCCAAGCACAGTCCTTTATCTCCTTTCACCCATGTGAGCTTATTCTGAGGCTTTCAGGAGGCTTTTTCAGGCTTTGATATGCTTTAGTTATCTGTATGTTAAATTACAGAACCCAAATGCAGCTAGTTACATTTCACATGACTGCCTTTTTCAATATGCCATGCCAAAGTCATAGTTAAATGCATTTTCAGGTGCCCATTTACCTCTGTATTTTCTCCTAATAATTCCTTAAATCATAGACACTCACTAAGGAAGCCCACAATTTTTGGTAATTTACTTGGACCATAGCTAAATATGTTTAACTGGGTCCTCTCCTTTTTTAGCTCTTAGTGGCTTCATCTTTCATTATATAATCCATCAAGCTCCTGTTTTAAAAAATAAATTAAATAAATATATTAATTAAAATTTTGGCTGGTTTTCTCTCACCTAGAGAATCCCTTTTGGGAGGGGTGGGGAACCATTTTTCTGCCAAGGGCCATTTGGATATTTATAATAACATTCTTGGGCCATACAAAATTATTAACTTAAAAATTAGCCTCCTATATTTGGTCAAACATTTAATTAACTCACCCATAATGCCTTGGTAGGGTCCAACCAATGATTTTACAGGCCTTGTAAGCTCACAGCCTGGATGTTCTCACCCCTGCCTTAAGGAATTCTCCACAAATTCATTGAATTTCATTTTTGTTTTCCTTTCTCATAAGTATTATAAATATCAATTAAACAAAGCTAGCCAGAACATCACACTTTTTAAACGGATCCATAAAAGTTATTTTGCCTATTGTAATGAGTGCTAACTTTGCTAATTTTGTTCCAGGTTTTAGATGTTCCTGCAGCCAAGAGGGCTTGGTAAAAATAATGCTCATTTGCAATCCCATCTGAAGGACACCTCTGAGAGTTTCTGGACTCATGAATGTTACCCATATCACTTAACACAGGCTTAGAAATCCTTCATTTAAGTTATTCATGATAAGATTTGCCTGCTAAATTTGAGACATTATTCCACTTCACTTACTTAGTACATTGAGCATAAATTGAGTCAGTTACTGACCTAGCCACTACAGATATGTTAACTGTTGCAGCAGTCTGTACTCCCAAGTAATTCACACTCCAGTTGAGGGAAACATCACATAGAAACTATCAAAATAAAATATATTAATGCTGTAACAGATTTATATATGTAGCATTGGGTAAGTGTGAGGACTGTGTGATGATTATTTCATGGGAGTTGGAAAATGTTTCAGAGAGATATTGCACTTAAATCTGATTCTTTAACTATTATTATGAGTTTCCACAGATGGAAACTGGCAGTTGGGTATGTGTTGGTGAAGAGAGACTATGTCAGGCACAAGGAATATACTTAAGCTTATTTGGCTTTTTTGGGCAACTGTGGCCACAATTTTGAGGTTGGTGGAAATGTTGTTAAATTAATTGCAGAAGGAATAAGGGCACAGAGTATAAATTGACCTTTGATTGGTGTGTGTGTGTGTGTGTGTGTGTGTGTGTGTGTGTGTGTGTATGTGTCTGTGTGTGTGTGTGTGTGTGTGTGTGAGAGAGAGAGAGAGAGAGAGAGAGAGAGAGAAATAGGACACTGGTGAAAAAACTTGGTCTTTTTTTTTAAATCCTCACCCAGTGATATGTTTAAAAAGAGGGAGGGAGAGAGAGATTAATTGCTCTCCCATACTTGCCCTGACCAGGGATTGAACCTGAAACCCAGGTATGTGCCCTAACCGGGAATCGAACCTGCAACCTCTTGGTACATGGACAATACTCTAACCCAGTGGTCAGCAAACTCATTAGTCAACAGAGCCAAATATCAACAGTACAGTGATTGAAATTTCTTTTGAGAGCCAAATTTTTTAAACTTAAACTTCTTCTAATGCCACTTCTTCAAAATAGACTCGCCCAGGCTGTGGTATTTTGTGGAAGAGCCACACTCAAGGGGCCAAAGAGCTGCATGTGGCTCGTGAGCCGCAGTTTGCCGACCACGGCTCTAACCAATTGAGTCACACAGGCAGGGAAAAATGTTTGTTATTTTTTTAGAATAAGCAGTGGATTTTGTTTTTAGGTGCTTAGCATCGACCTAACATACTTATGATGATAGCACCCTGATTTTCCTGGGGGAAAACCCATTCTCTAACCTCAGTTCAGTTGTTTTAGGTTTAACTAAAGTCACTGTCATTGATTGGCTAAAGGAAAGGACAGATGATGCATCTATGTCCAATTAACATATCTAAAATTGCTGGTTATGGTAATTGTTTTAAGCCTGGGTATGTGACCAAACATGCATTTAGGAGTTAAATTTGAGATTTAGATAAAACTACTGAACATGAGAAATTATTTTCCACTGTGGTTGCTAAGCTGGTAGGATGTAAACCTAAAGATGCTCATGGCTATTTTGTGTCCATGAACATGAAGAAAATCAACATAAAGAGACAGAGGAAAACAAAGATGGAGAAAGAGCCATATATCCAAGAAAAAAGTTGAGAAATATGTGAAGTTATTTGTGTCATAGGATTTTTAGATCTATAAACCAGTGTGTTTTATTTTTTAAATTTAAGCTTGTAAAGGATCTATGTCACTTACCATGGAAGGATCCTTATAATTGCAACAGGAAAGTAATATGATCAGCGATCTAATCAGATGTCAAAAAAAGTAATTCTTAATAAATTTTATACGTAAGACTCGTTGACTATTGTCCATTCTATAAAATTAACATGTTTATATAACTTAAGTTTAATTGGGTTTAATCTTTTATGAAAAAATAAGAAAACATATTTTTTCTGTCATTTTTTTAACTAACTATTAGGCACCGAACTTGTGTATAATTGAATTGAAAGAAATGAAGAATCACTTTTATTTGATTATGAATTAAATGTGATTATTTACTATTTCTCTTTACTATGAGGTCCTTTCAAAACGCAACACACTGGGGGTGGGGGTATGAGGGCAAGTGCCGGGGGGTAGGGGAGGCCGGCGGGGAGGTCAGTGGAGAGAAAAAAAAGGAGACATATGCACTACTATTTGTAATACCTTAAGCAATAAAATAAAATTTAAAAATATCTCTATTTTTGTATTTGTTACATATATTTACTATACATTGTAATCTGATAACTTGGCCCAATAATACTCATTTAATTCTCAGATGAAGAGAAAATATCCTGAAGTAAAGTACAACTGAACATTTGGTTTATATTAAGAAACAAAATGTTCCTGGTGGCAAGTAAAATGTCTTTCACTGTTACCTTAATAAAGAAGGAGATAAGGTGACCAATTAGCTCCCTGGTGAGATTTTTAGGATAAGTTTAGCAGTGTTCATGAGTGTGAGTAGGTGTGTGTGCACAAGCGCATGTATGTGTGGTGTATTTAAAAAGTTTAAACAGATATTTGGTTAACTTAGTAACCATTGGCTTAAGAGTAGTTTCTGGATACTAGTAAGAGGTCAATTGCACTTAAGTTTTGAAATTTCCTGTGCAATGTGAATGTATGTACTTCATCATAAGCATCTAATGTACTTCATCATAAGCATCTAATTCCTACATTATAGTTATTGTCTACTTTAAAGGCTTTAAAAATATTTTTCCCAAATATCACAATTAGTGCTCCCAAACATCATTTCAATTCAATGCATTTAAATACAATATACTGGGGGAATTCAATATATAGGAAAGATGATTGGATTGAGAATTTAGAGACCCAGGTTGAAGTCCAATCATTAGTCCATTGTTTGCCCAGTCATTTAATCTCTCTAGACTTTTTTAAAAACTCAGAAAGTTTAATCTCTCTCTCTTATTTTTTTTTTTAAATTTCATTTAGTCAGTTGCTCAGACAAAGAGAATTGGGCAGTGGAAATAAAAAATAGTGTCTGAACCAGATTGGGGGATTGGCAGTCATGAAGTAAAGAGGAAAAGGTTGAGTGGGGCTAAAGTACCAGCAATGCTGAGCTAAAAGAGAAGCAAATGAATCAGAGCAGGTACAGATTCCAAAGTGAGGGCAGGAATAACTCTCTCAAAACATGAAATCAAAGCCAATAAGTTGAAATGGAGAATTGAGCCATAGAAGGCAATTCAAGAAGATTCAGAGCAGAGCCAGTGTAAGGTCATGACAAGCGTGGGGATCAGAGCCTTGTGGTGGTAGCAGTGTGTGACTTTGATTTTAGCTTAGGTTGGTACTCAGTTGTCTTGATATTTTTATTCATGAAATATTTGAGACAGATGACCTCAATATCTTTTGTTTCAAAATTTTATTAATGAGAATATCATCACAACAAATTTTAGTTTTTAAAACTCCAGGAAAAATGTTTTAATTAAATTTCAGAAAGTGGTTATAGTATAGTATATCCATAAGCAAAAAGATACAGCATGTTATTGTTACTTACAAAGGTAAAACTAATTTGCTTCTTAAAATGTTATATACTTAAATTCATAGATGATCAGCTTTACCACTTTGGGATAAGAGGAAAAAATAAAAGTGTCTTCATCATCTACTAAATGTGCTTACTGTATGCTCTGTTACATATATGCAAGGCATGGGTGACAGGAAGTGCAATTGTCAGACTTTTTAATAAACCCGATAGCCATTTGTTTCTGCACAGCACATAACCCTTACATAGGGACAATCAGGGTAAAACATGAAATAGCCAAGTATTCAGCACTGAGAAACACCATTTAAACAGCTAGCCCCCATTACTCAATTGCTATACAACTATGTCTAGTGCACAAAAATACATAAGAGGTTAGAACTGTGTTGATAAATAATCCCTTAAAAATAAATTATTTTCATCTGAAATGTTTTTATAGAAATGCAGGTCCAGATTAGCATTTGGATCCAAAGGTAAACTGCACATGTAAATAAATTTACAGCAATTTTAGTGAGTCTTTATTTTTATAAGGATGATGCAATTGTCAATCACTAGACAGTTTTTGACTGCTGAAGAAAAGGCTGCTTACATTTTCTTAAATTAAGAGGCTACAAATTAGATTATCTGTTTACTTTCAAAGAAAAAGTACGTAACAAAAAATGAAATTTCACCTGAAATATCTCAACCAATAACAACTTGAAGTTGTCCAGTTCACGAACTTAGAAGATATTTTAATAACAGCAACAAAATACCAAGTAAAATGAAGTTTACCACTTGAAACAAAATTAAAACAATTAAAAACTTAGACATGTTAAAGAATAACCATTTCAACAGCTAGTAGCTTATTCCAAGGACTCTGATTCAGTTGTTCTCCCCTCTCCCAAGTCCTCAGTCAGGTTACTTGCTAATGACTCATTATCCTAGTAGGGTGCTGCTCCTTCCTCTCCAAGAGACTTGAAGGGATTCTTGGGTGGTGATCTGGACTTCTCTTCTGGTGGAAGGCTTCTGTATCCCAGTCTGGATGTTGCTAGTGAGGAAGATCCCGCCATCCAGGAGAAGTTGGACTTGAAACAACTGGTTGATGTGGATTCAGAGGTTGATGGAGATGCATCAGGAAAGCTAGATGAGGACTTCACATGGCTGTAGAGATATGTGCCTTGAGATTGAAATTGGCTTTGCCCCATTGGGCTGCGGCTCTGGCATTCATACCTGTGCACAGGATTTACCACATGGCTTCCATAGTGGAGGTCTGGAAGGCGATTGTAGCGTGCCATATGTACCCTCAGTACATGGCCATCCAGCATGATCTCGTCGAGGGCATCAATGGCATCCTCAGCATGGCGCCTGTTGAGGAAACGAACAAAAGCAAAGCCTCGAGATTTTTTAGTAAAGCGGTCTCGTGGGATATACACATCGCCAATCTCCCCATACTTCTGGAAGATAATCCGCAGGCTGTTGGTTGTAGTACAGGGGCTCAGGTTGTCCACCTTAACAGAGGTCATGCCAAACACATTGAGAGGAGGGCACCGGTAACTCATGGCCTTTGAGAATTCAGCTTGAGCCTCCACAAACTGAGCACCGCGAAACTGACAATCTGGGAAGGTGGCAAGTATGGCGCCAACGGCTGTAACGTTTTTTTGTTTCCTCCTCTGTTTCACTACATTCCACGCAGGCGCATGGGTACCTTAGTGACAACAGAATGTTCTATGCAGTCCCGCTTATCTCCAGATCTGAGACCACGTGAGAAATAGCTACATACAATTTTTTAGAAAACGAATTTTCGTAACCTATCATTTTGTGACTTTTCTAGTATATAGCTAAACACCCAGTTATAATTGTGGAATATATATCGAAATAAATTTCAATGCTGATTCATATAAGCTAGAAACATTTCTCTACTTAGAGACAAAAACAAACAAAATAGCAAAATAAATCATGAACAAACAGGGTAGTCAATAATACTAACAATAATACTAACAGGCAAAGAGAGATTGACAGTGACCAGCAAGGCTTGAATTGTAATCAGAAACTGAATATGAGTCCCCTTATCTGCTTGAAAAAGAACAATTAACTGGAGTCAAAGATGTCATGATCTCTATTCCAAATTATATAATGGATATAATGCACAGTGTTAGAATTTACTGCTTCCTCATTAATTGACCCAATATACTATCTGATAAGTTTACTTGATGTAACTTTCATTTAAAAAATTGTTTTCAGAATTAATAATTATATTTAGTCAAATTGTTGACATATTTTCTGATGAATCATGTCCATTGCACTCCATTAAATGAGCTTGACAATGATAGGGAATATAAAATATTATTTAAGTACTTCTGACCTTCAATGAGCATTTTGTGCTCTTTGCAAGCCATAACATCTTCTCTATATAATTAATATGTGCTCTGGTTATCCACTGTTGCAGCAAAACTTAGTGGCTTAGACTAACAATTTATCATAATTTTATCTCACAATTCTAAGCCACAGGGATTAATATAGGGGGCAGTAGAGTTTGCTTCTTCTCCATTATATCAGCTGAATTAGCTAGGTGACATATGGCTCCTCTGGAACTGCTGGGTGTCAGCTGATTCCCATTCATACCCCCTTTTCCAGAGCTACTTCATGTCATTAGCCTGGCAGATTTCTAGTCTAGTTATATTTCTTACATAGCTGCTTAAGTTTATAAGAGACCACAGTAGAAGCACCAGTCCTGTTAAATGATAGGCCCAGGCCAGTATATAGTATCAATTCTGCATGACTTCTAGGATATTCCATTGGTCAAAGTAACCATAGGCCAGATCAAGTTCAAAGGGAGGGGAAAAAAGAATCCCTCAATTAAATTGTGAAAGTTTTGCAACCATTTTTAATCTACCATAGTCATTCATCTGGACAGATGATATTTGCATTTTTTCTCACATGAAAAATAATCTTATCCTTTTATGGCAGTGTATGAACATCTAGGACCTTATCATTTTAATTAAGCCTAGGTACAAAAGAGATGCTTCAGGTACAGTTCCTCCAGTTTTATTCCTCTTAATCAGAAGTCCTGTGGCATAAAGAAACAGATCATATGCTTTTCTCACATCTAACATACAATATTGAGATACTTATAGGAGAGCCTTAAGTGAAAATTCTATTCAAGAGGGGGAATAGGCCATAGTAATTCTAAAATTCAACTGGGCACATGCTTCCAGCTCCTTGGTTAAGGCCCATTCTCATTCCATGAGTCACCAATTGGTCCTCTGTTACCTTAGTTCAGCCTTCTGAGTTATCCTACCTTCCTTAAAATAATGGTCCATGTGTGTAGCTGATTAACTTTCTTAGTGTGCTTCCTGTGTGCAAAGGTTGAGGGTACCGAGACTTCTAATTCTAAATTGTTCCTGTCCCTTTTAGTCTAAACTCATGGTGCTTCTAATAGCACAAATTCTGTCTGTCTGTCAGGTTGTTCATGATTCTTATTCAGTCTTCACTCCATTAAACAAAAGACACACCCACACTTTTTTCCATGACAAGTTCTACCTTGGGCCACCTGTGAGGCTGATGTGGGGTTGCTTGCAAAGAAAGTTAGTGAAGAATGCTCTGAAATCTTTCTGAGATCTTAAAAAAGGATCACATAGCTATATCCTTTCCTTGTTTACCTTGAGACTGCATTTTACTGTCCAGGTTTTGTTCTTTGCTCTGAGGCCATTGTTCATCTTTGAATCTTCTTAAAAATAAAGGAAACCTTATTTAAAATGGAGTCAGGAAGCCCTGAAGGGGGTACTCTCATGCACTGCCACCGAGATCCCAAACAGTAGGACAAACAGCAGGAGGAAAGAATTTCTTCTTGCTCAGAAAAACACCTTAATTGTCACCTGAACCTCTTTAGCTAGTTGCCTTCAGGTTTGGGCTCCTGGTTATAGTCCAGCCAATGAGAAACTGCTACACTCAGCCAATGAGTAGCCATTATCACCCTGAATTCTTCCAAAACAGCCCCTCCTAACTTCCTCTTTTTCCCTTATAAAAGCAACCCTTTTCCTCTGTTCTTCAGACTTGTCCATGGCTCTCCTTTATTGAATTGTCCCAAATTGTCATTCCTTTGCCATTCTCAAATAAACCCATTTTGCTGGTAAAACAACTGGCCCTTTTGCTTTTAAGGTTAATCTTTCCTTGGCTGTAAAGGCTGTCGTGGGCACTCTGTTCTTTTGTCTACATTCTGTTCTAAAACAGAACAATTCATTTTTATTTATTTTTAAAAAATATTTTTATTGAATTCAGAGAGAAGGGAGAGGGAGAGATAGAAACACCAATAATGAGAATCATTGATCGGCTGCCTCCTGCACCCCCCCTACTGGGAATTAATCCTGCAACCCAGGCATGTGCCCTTGACCGGAATCGAACCCGGGACCTTTCAGTCCACAGCCCGATGCTCTATCCACTGAACCAAACCAGCTAAGGCAACAATTCATTTTAAAATTAATTTTGACATTTTCATATATTATCAGAGGAATTTAAATAAATCAATCAAATTATTATTTTTAAAAATATATTTATTTTTATTGATTTCAGAGAGGAAGGGAGAGGGAGAGAGAGATAGAAACATCAATGTTGAGAGAGAATCATTGATTGGCTGCCTCCTGCATGCCCCCTACTGGGGATGGAGCCCGCAACCTGGGCATGTGCCTTTGGCCAGAATTGAACCCGGGAACCTTCAGTCCGTCGACCAGTGCTCTATCCACTGAGCAAAACCGGCTAGGGCTAAATTATTCTTTCTAGATATTCTCTTAGCCAGATGTATGAATTTATTAGGTACACTTGCTATTTTCTGCAATACTCCAAATGATAATTTTGCTAATAATTTTGTAGCAGATAATGTAGGTGTCTGTTTATCTATGTTCTTATTTACTTCCTTTCAGTAATTTCAGATTTTAACAGAATTATGCCATGGCCTACTAAGGGATAAAAATATGCATTTTAAAAATTGTAAGCTCTTTAATCACTTTCTCAATAAAAAAGATATTAGCTCTTAATTACATGAGTTCTTTTAAGAGAAATCACTCTAAGGCAGTGGTCGACAAACTCATTAGTCAACAGAGCCAAATATCAACAGTACAACGATTGAAATTTCTTTTGAGAGCCACATTTTTTAAACTTAAACTTCTTCTAATGCCACTTCTATAAAATAGACTCGCCCAGGCCATGGTATTTTGTGGAAGAGCCGCACTCAAGGGGCCAAAGAGCTGCATGTGGCTCGCGAGCCGCAGTTTGCCGTCCCCGGCTCTAAGGTAAAGGTGAATTGATAGATATTTTGTACCAACTCAATAGCAGTATACTTGGCAGAAGTGTTAAAAATTATATGGGTTTTTATCCATTCAAAGAGTTCTATGCCTTTGTATTATAAATTAGTTTCGTGAGAAAAAATTATATAGTCACCATGAAAATCAAGTTTGATTTATGTCAGAGAAGAGAGAGCATTGAATCAACTTCTGGGTACTTAGATTTGTATCCTGGCTCCACTACAAATAAGCCACAATACTTGAGATAGTCAACTCCTGGGCTTAGGTTATGATATCACTTAAATGAGGGAGTTAGACCAGTTGATCTTGTTGTTCAGCTGTAAACATCACTTATGTAAATTGCTGAAATGCTCATTTTTAAAACGTTGACAATAATTTAAATAAATTATTAAAACATAATTATAATATTAAAAGTCTTTTCCCCAAATGTTAGTTTGCAAGCTTTGTTGTATTCAATTCTATGGCAACATTTTACTTATTTATTTTTGTTTACTCATTTAACATTATCATCACTATGTGATTTGGATCAAGAATAACTTCAGGAACTTTAGAGGTTTGTTATTTAAGGAACTTACCCCTGATTTAAAAATAAGGAAACATGTGATTCTGTTTTACTTTTTCCTTTCACTATCAATGATTTAGGGCAATAATTCTTCACAAATCCTCATTCCTGTTGTGATAAAGAAGGTCATATAAATTGGGAGGTAATTTGAGAATTTCTAAGTATGACATGAACTGTCTTTAGAATTTCTAAGTATGGCATTAACTTTGTCCTTTCAACTCAAATAATTTGAAGTCTAATGGAAACATCTCTTCATGGAATTTATCCTCCTTGCTCAATATTTATATTTCTTTATCTTCCACAAATATCTGTAGACTTACTACTATGTATACAGACCTCTTCTAGATGCTATATTTTTCTTAGTTTATGTATTTACTACATGAAAATATTAAAATGAATGCTATGCTGTGCATTGTAGGTATCTTCACAAGTAGATATGTCTCCTGGGAGGAAATGTGCTGATCCATATGTACAAGTGTTCGAAATGCTGTTTAACGTAGTAATATACACAAATGTAACTCAATACATTTATTTTTTAGTTCCATTTCCAAATTTCCTGAATTTCTAATAATTTTATGACTTTAGAGCTGTGAACCAGAATTACAAAACTAGTAAGTTCTGTTTTAGTAACTAATAAGCAATGTAACCTAAAAACACCATATGTAATCCTGGGAAATGGTGACCTACTCAAGGTCTTTTCACTTCCTAGTCCTGTGTGAAAATGGGAGATGCAGTGTGAGAGGCCTGTCAAACTTCCCCAGTCTGAGCTCCCATACCTTATTGTCCTACTGCCATCCTCAAACTGCAATATGTGGCATAAAGATACTAATAATCTTAAGGCACGGCTGTGATTTACTTGAGTCCAGACTCTTCAGTCCTGAAACAACTGTATGTCTCACAATGGAATATTATTCAGCCTTAAAAAATAAGGAAATCCTGCCATTAGTGACAACATGGATAAACCTGGAGGCCATTATGTTAAGTGAAATAACCCAGTCACAGAGGGACAAATATTACATTCCATTTATGTGAGTCATCTAAAATAATGAAACTCATAGAAGCAGAGAATGGAATGATGGTTGATAAAAACTGGGGAAAGGGTGAAAATGGGAGGTCAACAGGTATAAGTTTTCAGTTATGCAAGATGAATACGTTTTAGAGAACCGCAGTGCAACATAGTACCTATAGTTAACAAGACTTTTTACATTTAGAAATATGCATTGTACATTTAAAAATATGTTAACAGGGTAGATCTCATGTTAAGTTTTCTTATCATGAAACAAAATGGAACAAAGCAAAAAAAAAAAACAACAAAGAGATGCAAAGAAACTTTTGGAAGTGATGGATATGTCTACTACCTTGATTGCGATGATGGTTTCATGGCTGTATGTATATGTACCAATTCATCAAATTGTATACATTAAACATATATCAAATACGTATTAAGTATGTATATTGTAATGCATATATAAAATATGAGCAGTTATACATAAATGTACATATAAATTTCTATAGTATTATAAATTATATACATTAAATATGTTCAATTTACCTCAATAAAGCTGCTTAAAAAAACACACACAAAAACTCATAGACACAGACAACAATATAGTGATTACCAGAGGGAAGGAAGGTGAGGGGGTGTAAAGGGAAACTAATGTCATCCTAATAAATTTAATTTTTAAGAAAAGGTTGCTTAGTGTTCAGAGATGAGCAAGAGCAACAGCATGACGTGTTATTGTTTTTTTTTATCACCTCAAAAGCTGACAGGCAAGAGGTGGAAAAAAGTGTTACCAAATTTGTGAGAATTAGAATCTTGGAAGTAGGCTTGCCCAGTGGGAGAGATAGTCATCAGAGCTAGTCGTTGAGGGATTCAGAAATCGCACAACATGTGGCTCTGGAGAAGGGAAGGAATGAAGGAGATATCTGCCAACCTTTCTTCTTCTCACTTGTATCCAATTAATGTTACTGTTTAGCTGAACAAAGGAAGTCAGGAGAGCCTGGGAGATGCTGTGTGAATGGGGCAATATTCCAAGGCACAGCATAATTAGAGAAGAGCAGAAAATTAAGCAGAGTGTGTGAACAAACTGAGAAGGAGTATCATATCCTGTATGTTAGTCATAACTTCCTAGAATCCTGAATACCTTGAGTCAGGCACACAACTATTTTACACTACATATCCACAATAAGAGGCTACAAGTAACTTCTTGCATTTGTTTGCTTGATAAAATAAGTGCATCATTTTGCAAGAGGGTTCTTTCAGAATATTTTTGTTCTTGATTTTTGCTTTGTTTGATTTTATGCCCTTGAAGTCCCATGTTCTTATAGAATTAACTGTCCACCCTATAAGTCAACTGTATTTATGGTGTTATTTTAAAGAGTTATTAAGTGGAGAAATTTTTTTAGGACAAATCTGATGAGTGGCCTTATAATAATGCAATCTTGAGGTCCTTCTCAATCCTTTTTTTTCAATTGGGGTGACATTGGTTTGCAGAACCATACAAGTTTCAAATGTATAATGCAATAAAACATCATCTTGCACACTGTATCATATGCCATCATCCCAAGCAAAGTCTCTTTTCATCCTCATTGCCCCCACCTTTGCCCACTTATACCTATCCCCACACCACTTTCCCTATGGCTATCACTACACTATTGTCTGTGTCTATAGGTTATGTATATGTGTTTTTTGGTTAATCCCTTCACCTTCCTTCATCCAGTGCCCCAACTGGCCTCCCCTCTACAGTTGTCAGTCTGTTCCATGTATCCATGCCTCCTTTCAATTTTGTTCCTCAGTTTATTTTATTCATTAGATTCTACATATAGGTGATATTATATGGCATTTGTCTTTCTTTGCCTTCTCAGTCCTTTTGGAACCCTGATCTGTTCTGGTTTGTACTTTGTAAATTAATCCTCATGTTGAAATGAATTTAGGCCTTGCCTTACTGAATCCTGTTGGTGAATAAGATGAATTTGCTCATTTATCAGGGTCAACTCCTTGGCCATTGTTGATTTTGGTCTTCTGTACCTTAATTTTGAACTGCAATTTATGACTTACTCTGCTATCATCTCTCAAGAGCTTCCCTGGAAAAAAATATAAATCTCTTCCAATAAGGCAGAAAAATGGGTTGGATTTAATGTTCCTTATGTTTTCCTAATTCTCTTTTCATGAGAAACTAAATATAAAGCAAAAATTTGAGTCATAATTTAGTTCATAGTGTGACAAAAATAGCATGGAGCTGACATCTGCATTCTTCGGCCTGATTCAACAATCAGTGGTGTGATTATGGGAGAGGTACTCTACTCCCCAATATCTCAGATGCTGCATCAATAAAATGTGAGAATTGAACTGCTTTATATTTAATAGTACATTCACCCTCTAACATAATTATTCAGGAAGAGAACTAAAGTTTACTGAAGGCTTTTTTCCATAGTCAATACTCTATGGTATGAACAATGAAAAAAATAAAGAGGTAACATTGTATTATAAAATGATTTTATTTACAGATAGAAAGTGTTGATTCCTTCTGTTCAAACACTGTACTCTTACCTGATTTAAAAACAACAACAAATAAATAAGACATGCTGAGCAATAAAAGTCATCAAACTTGTGATATTTCCTTTCCCTGGACTGAAAAGTAATTTCTTAAAAATTGTTAATGCTCACAGGTTAGCTGAACCAAGTCAATTTATTACCTCTTTCAGCTAAGCACCAACATTTTCATTTCAGTGACTGTGATGATCACAATATCTTGAATTTGACTGATGCACTCATTATAAATGATAGTATAAATATCCACCAAGAGTTCAGGAATGAAGAAAAGAAACGTTTTGTGCCACTTGGCATCAGGAGATCTTGAAAGCAGATCAAATAGTGTGATCAGGAAAAAATTGCAACAAAAAAGGAAAGAGAATGGAGAATAACAGATAAGAGATCCTAAAGAAACAGTTGGATTTTTCCTCTTTAAAATAAATTGATATGAAAGAAAAAAATCCATAGTCCATTATATATAACTGTCCCCCTTTTTTCTGAATAATTCAAACTATTAATTTTATATTAACAAAATTTTAAAAAATAATATTGTATTTTTGTATACATTTCTCATTGAAAGGATCTTACTTGGTCACTAAGTTTTTATGCATTTCAGAAATAAACCTAAATACTTTAAACAATAAAGAATTTTTTAAAAAAGAAATAAACCTAAATCACAGCCAAGTATGGCCAAGTGAAACAGATCCTAATAAATTATCATAGAATTTAGTCTGGAGAGTGATTTTAAACTCTATTTTGCTTTCTTCACCTCCTCATTTCTATTAAGGAACTTCCTAAGTGCTATGGGACATGGCTCCCTATAATCTCTATTCATTCTTTATAAAATTTCAATTTATTTCTTAATATTATTTTTTAAAATTTATCTTTATTGTTGAAAGTATTACAGATGTCCCCTTCATTTGTTTGTGGGTTCTTTTTCTCCACTGACCCCTCCAACCCATAATCACCTCTCCGAAGCCTTCACCACTCTATTGTCTTTTTCTCCACTGACCCCTCCAACCCATAATCACCTCTCCGAAGCCTTCACCACTTTATATATATATATATAAAGGCAGTGACCGTAATGACCGAAGGCTCGACTGAACACTGGAAATCAGTCCTGCAGTTAGTGCTGGGTTGCCATGGTGACCCAGCACTGACTGCTGAGGGGGCTGCGGATCAGGCCTGGAGAGAGCCATGGAGAGAGAAGCAGAGTCTGATCCATAGCCTCTGTGGCAGCTTTCTCTCTGGGCCTCCGCAGGGGCTGCTGATCAGCCCCACCTCTCTGATCGGGCCTGGAGATAGGCCCAGAGACACTGACTGGCATACAAACTGACCAATCAGAATCAAATCTGGGTGAAGTGAGAGGAGCCAATGGCTGCCTAGGAGGCAGAGCTTTTGACGCTGACTGGCATAGGCACTGACCAATCAGAACCAAATCTGGGTGAAGTGCAAAGGCAGAACCTAAGGTGGGGGCTGAGGAAGGGTTTTAAGGCAGTTGTGGGTGAGATCAGGCTGGCAGGGGAGAGCAGTTGGGGGTGAGATCAGGCCAGCAGGGGAGGGTAGTTGGGGGCAACCAGGCCAGCAGGGAAGGGCAGTTGGGGGTGAGATCAGGCCAGCAGGGGAGGGCAGTTAGGGGTGATCAGGCAGGCAGAGGCAGTTGGGGGCAATCAGGCAGGTAGGCAGAGAGGTTAGGGGCTATCGGGTAGGAGGGCAGAGGGGTTGGGGCAATCAGGCAGGCAGGCAGAGGCAGTTGGGGGCAATCAGGCAGGCAGGCAGAGAGGTTAGGGGCTATCGGGTAGGAGGGCAGAGGGGTTGGGGCAATCAGGCAGGCAGGCAGGCAGGCAGAGGCAGTTAGGGGCGATCAGGCAGGCAGGCAGGTGAGCAGTTAGGAGCCAGAGGTCCCAGATTGCAAGAGGGATGTCCAACTGCCAGTTTAGGCCTGATCCCACAGGGGTCTCTGATTGGAGAGGGTGCAGGCTGGGCTAAGGGAACCCCCCCCCCCCCCCATGCATGAATTTCATGCACCAGGCCACTAGTCTATATATATATATAAAACCCCAAGTGACCGGTCAACCATTTCACCAGTTGCTATGATGCAAACTGACCACCAGGGAGCATACGCTTGATGTAGGAGCTACCCCCTGGTGGCCAGTGTACTCCCACAGTGGGAGTGCTGCTCATCTGACCCAGGAGCACCAGACATCTGGCTCATGGCTGGCAAGTGCAGCTGTGGTGGCGCGAGCCTCTCCCGCCTTCACAGCAGCACTACCTAGTGGTGGCAGCAGGCGCAATGGGGCCAGGATGAGCAGGAGCGGTGCAGCGCCCGGTCCAAGCTCCTCCCCAGCCACCTGACATTTTGCGCACTATTATATCCCTCAGGTGATGTCTGACTGCCAGTTTCGGCCTGATCCCAGCCTGGCCTGTGGGGATCTGGCCGAAACCAGCAGTCTGCCATCTCCCGAGCTGTCCCCAATTACGAGAAGGCGCAGGCCAGGCTGCGGACCCCACTGGTGCACGGCACTGGGCCTCTAGTCTATATATATATAAGCCTAAGTGACTGGAAACTGGACCACTGGATGACCAGCTGGTAGCTATGATGCACACTGACCACCAGAGGCAGACGCTAAATGCAGGAGCTTCCCCCTGGTGGTCAGTGTACTCCCACAGCAGGAACACTGCTCAGCTCACAGCTGGTGAGAGCAGCTGTGGCAGCTCGAGCCTCTCCCACAGACACTCTCCCGCACGCCCAAGCGGTGGCTGCTGCAGGCACAGCAGGGCTGGGATGAGTGGGAGTGGCTGGTACCCAGCCCAGGCTCTTCTCCAGGCGCCTGCCACTTCCCGCACTACTTCTGCTGTGCGGGATCAAAGTGGGCAGCGGGCTGGAGCCCAATGAGCTGGTGGGTAATGCCGGGCTCCATTCCCAACCCCCACCTTCCCTCTGAAAGTCGTCGGTCTGTTCCATGCCTCTATGTCTCTGATTCTATTCTATTCATCAGTTTGTTTTGTTCATTAGATTCCACATATAAGTGAGACCATGTGATACTTGTCTTTCTCTGACTAACTTATTTTGCTTAGCATAATACTATCTAGGTTCCTCCATGCTGTCTCACAGTGTAAGAGATCTTTCTTTTTTACAACTGCATAGTATTTCATTGTGTAAATGTACCACAGCTCTTTTATCCACTCATCTATTGATGGGAACTTGGGCTGTTTCTAAATTTTAGCTATTCTAAATAACACTGCTATGAACATAAGGATGCATATATTCTTTCTATTTGGTGTTTCAGGTTTCTTAGGATATATTCCTAGAAGTGGCATGAAGGGGTCAAATGGGAGTTCCATTATTAATATTTTGCGGAAAATCCATACTGTTTTCCACAGTGGCTGACCAGTATGCAGTCCCACCAGCAGTGTACTAGGGTTTCCTCTTCTCCACATCCTCACATACACTTGTCATTTGTAGATATTGTGTTTTTGTGTGTTTGCTTGCCTTTGTTTCCAGGAAGATTATGTTCTATTCCTTTATTTCATTGGCAACCCATCTATTGTGTAGTCACATGCTATTTAGCCTCCATGGGCTTGAATGTTTTTATTATATTTGATCTTCAATTTCATGCCATTGTTATCCGAGTAGATACTTGATATGATTTCAATCTTCTTGAATTTGTAGAGACTTATTTTTTATCCTAATATGTGGTCTGTCTTTGAAAATGTCCCATGTGCACTTGAAAACATGTATATTCTGCAGCTTTGGGGTGAAATGTTCTGTAAATGTAAATTAAATCCATCTGATCTAATGTGTCATGTACAGCCACTCTTTTCCTGTTGATTTTTTGTCTGGAAGGTACATCCATTGAAGTCAATAGGGTATTAAAGTCCCCTTCTATGACTGTATTGCTCTCAATATCTCCCTTAAAGTCCTCCAGAAGTTTTTTTGTTTTTTTTTTAATAACTTTTATGTGCTCCTATATTGGGTGCATATACACTGAGTGGCCAGATTATTATGATCTCTGAAAGCATAATAATCTGGCCACACAGTGTATATCCTATATAATAAAAGGCTAATATGCAAATTGTCCCCTCAATCAGGAGTTTGACCAGCAGGCAGGCTGGCCAACTGCCCATGTCCCCTACTCCTGGCCAGGCTGACCAGACCCCACCCATGCACAAATTCATGCACCGGGCCTCTAATATATATACTGAGTGGCCAGATTATTATGCATTCAGAGATCATAATAATCTGGCCACTCAGTGTATATTTAGCAGGGTTATATCCTCTTGTTGTATTGATCCCCTTAGTATTATGAAGTGGCCTTCATGTTCTCTTGTTTTGGCCTTCATTTTGAAGTCTATTTTGTCAGATATGAGTATTTCTACCCCAGCTTTTTTTTCATTTCCATTTGCATGGATAATTTTTTTCTGGCCCTTCACTTTTATCCTGTGTTTGTCTTTTGTTTTGAAGTGGGTCTCTTGTAGAAAACTTGAGTTGGGTCATGTTTTTGTATCAATTCAGCAACCCTACGCCTTTTGATTGGAGCATTTAATACATTTACATTTAGGGTTATTATTGAGAGGTACTTATTTATAGCCATTTTAATTCTGTATGGCTAGGTTTCTCTCTCTGTTTCTTCTTCTCAGCAATCCCTTACAGCAATCCCTTTAGCATTTCTTGTAATGCTGGCTTGGTGGTGATGAACTCCTTTAGCCTTTTTTTTTTTTTTTTTTTTTTTTTAATCTGGGAAGCTCTTTATTTGACCATCTATTTTGAATGATAGCTTGCTGGATATAGTAATCTTGGTCTCAGATCCTTGCTTTCCATTACCTTGAGTACTTCATGCCATTACCTTCTGGCCTGTAGAGTTTCTGATGAGAAATCAGGTGTCAGCCTTATGGGAACTCCTTTGTAGGTAATAGTTTTCTCTTGCTGCCTTCAAGATTCTCTCTTTGTCTTTAATTTTTGGCATTTTAATTATGATGTGTCTGGGTGTGGGTCTGTTTGGGTTCTTCTTTTTGGGGTTCTCTGTGCCTCCTGAACTTGTGTGACTTTTTTCTTTACCAGGTTAGGGAAGTTTTCTGCCATTATTTCTTCAAACACCTTCTCTATTCCTTTGTCCCTTTATGCCTTTTCTGGCACACTTGCTATTGTAATATTGTTACATTTCATGTTGTCCCACAGCTCCCTAAAGCTGTCCTCCTGTTTTTTAATTGACTTTTTTTATTTTTGGTTCTCTGATTGAGTGATATTTTCAACTCTGTCTTCTAATTCACTGATTCGATCCTCAGCTTCCCCTAATTTTCTGTGTATTACTTCCAATGTGTTCTTTATTTGTGTTATGTAATTCTTTATCTCAGACTGTTCTTTTTTCATAGTTACTATGTTTTTTCATACTGTTGAGCATTTTTGCCATCATTACTCTGAACTTTGTTTCAGATAAATTTCTTATATCTGTTTCATTTATCTCTTCTTCTGGAGAAATCTCTAGTTCTTTCATTTGGAGGTTGTTTCTTTGTCTCCTCATTTTGGTTGTCTGTTTGGGTTTGTGACTATATTTTAGGTAGATCCTCTACACCTCTCAATCTCTAGTGCAGGACAGTGTTAAAGGCTGTTTCTGACTAATTGAATCAGGCAAAGACTCAAAGCCTGCAGAGACTGCTTCTGCCCACAGACTGATAGGATTCCTATGTGGATTGCCCCCCAGGCAATTGTCCTCAAGTGTAGGGAGAGGATTTTTTCAACAGGGTGGGCAGTTGCTCTGCCTGAAGGCTGTTACTTTTAATCTCTTAAGTGGCCTTAGGGCAACATATTTTCCAATAGGGTGTGTCGACTGTCTTCCCCCCAGGCAAGGCAAATGTCTATGTGGGAAAGATGTCCTCTGCTGTGTGAGGGAATGACAGCCCAGGAAACTTGGGGTATCTGTCTTCGGAGCTCTATCCCCTGAGTCCCCAGTCCTAGGTTCTGCTCTCACATCTCCAGTCCACTTCACCCTCCCTCTGCCAGGGCACAAGGTGGGTGGCTCCACAGGGAATTTTTGTGCATTGGCCTTTCAAGAGGGTGCCCAAACTTTCAGCACCAACTCCCTGGCAGACAGCACCCTGCTGCTTTTCACAGCTAGATATTATGTAGGTACCCTCCTCAGATTTGATGCTCTTTGGGGGTTAGATCCCAGAGTTCTCAGTGGCACCCCCCATCCCCACAGATGAGATATCTCTCCCTGACTTCAGTTGCTGTCTGTGGGTGCCTGGCCAGCCCTTTCCTGCTTCTGCCCCTCCTACCACTCTCTATTCAGTCTCCACCTTTGGTCCTCAGGTATCAGGATTCTCTCCTGTGAGTTTTCCATTGATTATTCAGGAAGTCTTTCTGTATTTCAATTGAAATTCCATTGTTCCTGGGAGCATGTTCGTGCAGCATTCACTTACTCTGCCACCATTTTTAATCTGCCTCCAACTTTAATGTACTTAAAATCACCCAGAGCACTTGTTTTCTCTCTCTCTCTCTCTTTTTAAATCCTCATGTGAAGATATGTTTTTAGAGAGAGGGTGATAGGGAGGAGGGAGAGAGAGAGAACAAGAGAGAGGGGTGGAGAGAGAGAGAAACATCAGTGTGAGAGTGAAACATCCATTGGTTGCCTCCCATCCCAACCCTGAGTAGGGATCAAACCCACAACCTAGGTATGTGCCCTGTCCAAAACCTGCAACATTTGGTGTATAGGACGATGGTCTAACCAATTGAGCCACCAAGTCAGGCATGGTTTTTTATTTATTTTATTTTTTTTCCTGTGATAAGAACTTCAAGACTTACTCTCTTAACAACTTTCAAATACACAATAGAACATTTTAAACTATAGTCACCATGCCACCATGCTTTACATCCCAATGACTTATTTATTTTATTACTAAAGCTTGTACTTTAGTTATGTAGTTTATATCATTGACCCTTTTTACCTATTTCACCCCATGCCCACCTCACAACCACCAATCTGTTCTCTCTATATATAGCTTGTTCATGTGTGTGTGTGTGTGTGTTTAAGATTCCACATTTAAGTGAGACCATATGGTATTTATCTTTCTCTTTCTGACTTATTCACTTAGCATAACACCCTCAGGCTTTATTCATATTGTTGCATATGGCAAGATTTCATTCTTTTTTAACACAAAATAAAATTCCATTGTATATATACAGGCACACCTCAGATGTATTGTGGGTGCAGTTCCACAGCACCGAAATAAAGCAAATATAGCAATAAAGCAAGCCACAGCATTTTGGTTTCCCAGTGCATATACAAGTTTGGGGTTACACTATAGTCTATTAAGTGTACAATAGCATATGTATAAAATACAATATACATACCTAAATTAAAAGATTCTTTATTGGTAAAAAATGCTAACCATCATGTTAGCCCTCAGCTAGTCATAATCTTTTTGCTGGTGGAGGTTCTTTTTTTTTAGGCTTTTAAAGTAACATTTATTTTTTTAAAGTTAACGTGCATGTATAGAAAACTGAAAAACACAAGCAAAGAACAAAGATATCCATAATCACAAGCAGTTTACAGTCTGACGTGTCCTTCTAAGTCCTGTGTACCTACACAACTAAGCTTTCATTTTTATGTAATTAAGATGGTACAGTTATGTATCATGCTTTCTCACCCATCATGAATATTTACCATTTCAAAGTCCCAAAGCTAAGAGTATTTTGATAACCAAGAATACCCTACATCAACTCAATCTGGAAGAAAATGTAATCCTGCCTTACTTGGTGACAAAAATTTCATAAAGGACAAAAATTGCAACAGGCCTCTAGATAAAAGATATTTACAAAGTTGCAATTAAAATAATGTGTTCCCTTAATGTTCCATTAAAAATGAGACCCAAAGCAAGAGTACACAAAGTATAATGCTTCTAAGAGAATTATGATCTATTCTTTAAAATATTAGCAAGGTGGTAAGTTTTGACTGAAGTACTTAACAACATATTCCTATAGCACAGTCTAAAGAGATGCACGCACATCAGTGGTTATCACCACAATGTGAATATGAACACATCCACACACACCCCTCATATGAATAACTCCTGATGTCCATTTCTGAGATGGTTCAACTACTCCATGTCCAAGATGCCTCTTTTCTAACAATTATAACAAAAAAGATATTTACAAATTGGTTAATTCACTAGCTCTACTTTTTATCAGATGTTGTCACCTCAGAACATCTAAGAAGCTCCAATGTTGCAAAATAAAGAACCTTGTCCACAATAAACACAGGAACTTTAAAAAATGCATATAGACCTATAATTATAACTTAAAACTTTCTTCTAGGTATGGAGATATTAGCAAAGAGCCCTTCCCTTCACCCTTCCTCTTCTCCCTCCTCCACCATGTCAGTGACTAAATACAGAACACTTGGCTCCAAGAGGTGGATTAACAAAGACACTCCCAGATGACAGTCCTTCCTAAAAACTAATGAGAGGGCTTTTATAAAGGGATTATTTTACTACCTCTACTTTTAATATACTTTAGGCATTATCCTTGAATACACAGCAATATTAACTAATATGCACATATGTAACAATGGTTAGATAATTTTAATTTCTTTAAAGACTCATGGGCACAGAACCCTTTTTCTGTACTTCCTTCCCTTGTGAATAGTCAGCGTACTCTCCAAGACATCAAATTTAACAATTACATTCCTCAAATACCACCATTCCTATAAATTAACAGAAAAAATACTTAAAGGGTGTCACTTTAACTCTTTTAACTTATGTTGTGCACTTTCAAATATCTAGAAAGACTAGCCATCTCAAATAAGGATTTGTTTGATTAAACTGCACATAGAAGCTATAATCTGAAAGTGTCTTCTGAATAGGAAGGAACTTTCTGGCCTAAAATTCTTCCCCTTTTCATCTCTATCAACACAGTGGATAGTACAATAAGCATCTGTAATGCTTAGAGAGGATTTTAACAATTTTACTTCTCATGTTTTCAGAACAGTTCTTCTTAGGAATCTAATACAAACAGTACACCATGTATTTGTTTACTAACTACTTCTGTCATACACTGGCAACCTCTGTAACATCTAGAAACACAATATATTGTAAATTAGAACAGTTTGTCCTTCACATACACTATATACACAGCTAAGTAAAACACATGCACAGGCACAATGGAAGATGGTTAATCGAGCCTAAATATAAACATACTGGTATAAAGTCCTTTGCACTTTCTTCTCCTTCCTCCCTGAACCAGTACAAATATAATAATGTGTACCACCCAGAGAGGTGGTTTGATCATCCCATTTCCAAAACATAGTATTTGAAATGAATCTTAACAAAAGGATATATACAAAATATGTTATTTTACTACCTCTCCTTTTAACATACTTTGTGCACTTCTAAACATCTAGAAAGACTAGATGTTTCAAATAAGGACTTAAGTTTGTTCACTATATACACAGTAGTGTTGAATAAACCACACAAAACAATATACATACCTAAATTAAAAGTTTCTTTATCGCTAAAAATTGCTAACCATCATGTTAGCCTTCAGCTAGTCATAATCTTTTTGCTGGTGGAAATTCTTACCTTTAATTTTTAAAACAAAAACCCACAATATATGTGAGGCACAATAAAGTGGAGCACAATAAAATGAGGTATGCCTCAATACAATTTCTTTATCCATTCCTCCATTGATGGACATTTAGGTTGTTTCCATATATTGGCTATTTTAGATAATGTCATAATTAACAAGCAGGCGCATATATTTTTCTGCATTAGTGCTTTTGTTTGTTTGTTTGTTTGTTTGGATAAATATCCAGAAGTAGTTGCTGGATCATATGGTAGGTGTATTTTAAATCTTTTTGTGAGGAACCTCCATACTATTTTCTATAGTGGCTGTGCCAATTTACATTCCAACCAACAGTGCCGAAATGTTCTCTTTTCTCCACAACCTCACCAATACTTGTTGTTTGTTGATAGTCATTCTGACAAGTGTAAGGTAATTTCCTATTGTCATTTTGATTGGCATTATCCTGATGATTAATGATGTTGAGCATCTTTTCATGTACCTGTTGGCCATCTGTATGCCTTCTTTGAAAGAATGTCTGTTCAGTCATTATGCATATTTTTAAATCGATTTTTTATTTTTATTTTTAGATTGTGACAGGGGACTTGTTAAAATGCATTATCTGATTGAGAAGTTTTGAGTGGGGTCAGATACCCTATATTTCTTACACACTCCCAGGTGAGATTAATAAGGTTGCACCTACACACATATAGTAATAAAAGGTTATTGCTTAGTGATGGGCAACCTTTTGAGCTTGGTGTGTCACACTTCGCCAAAAAACTCAGCATAACTCGGGTAGTGTGTCACTTTGAGGAAAAAACTAACTCCAAGACTCTAGTCGCAAATGTTTCATCCTCAGGAGCAGCAAATGTTTCATCCTCGGCATGCGGCCACGTGTCATCAGAAATGGCTACGTGTGTCAGTGCTGACATGCGTGTTATAGGTTCGCCATCACTGGTAGGATATGGTGTCAGACAGATCAGAATTTTAATCAAAGCTTATGTATTTATTGATATCTCATTTTGACAAATTGAAGTTTCTATGTTTCAATTTCCTATTCAGTAAAACTGAAATAAAAGTACCTCTATGGTAATTTTGTGGCTATTAAACAAAATATTAAATATTTTGGACACTAAATTAAATACTTAGAACATGTATGTATGTATGTATGTTTGAATGCATGTATGTTTGTCCATATTATTGTGACTAATATGTGGTAAGTTCTTTTTAAATGTAGTCACTTTTATTTTTAGGTAAAATATCTGCTTATATTTAACATAGATTTCTGTCTACATCTTAGGATGCCAGATAGTATGAAGAGCTATTTTTTTTTCTGACAGAATTTCACACCTTACAATATATTCATTTTTATTCTGTTATCTAAAGCAAAGAATATAGAAAGGGATAGAAATTCCTCATAAAATGGATGAGTGCCCTTGAAGCAATCACCTCTCAGAAATGGTCTGCTTTTATCCTATCAAGTAACATTAAGCTTGTCAGATTAAAAAAGAGTGCAAGGACATAGCAAAGATGGAAAAATGCTGATACTAAGAAAATGCAGTTGCACTACTACTACTGCTACTACTACTACTATTATTTTAAAGAAGAACTACAAAAACTTAGAGGCTGAAGTGTTAATGAAATAATCCTATATCACAATTTGGAAACTTAGAGGAGTGCTCATTATTTCTTACAGCAATATGCCCTGTCAGCCACAATATGTGTTTTATTTTATTTTGTTGTTTTCCTTCCTCTGTTTGATTTATCTTTTCAAATCTCATCGCTCCCTCTTGTGTTTACAAAGGGACTAGACTTTTTTTTTTTTTAATGCTGTATGCATTTCCAAGTCATCAAGTTGAAATGAATATATTTTATAGTCCCTAACAAGTGGCAGGAGAAAATTGGGAAGACATTTTTGGGTATTAAAGTGTCAGTACTTATTCAAAATGAAGTGGGTATCTATTCATTTATCTCTGTTTCTTTTTAAATCTGTTTTCATTTATAAAACTACTTGTAAAAATAGTATGATTTTTATTTACCTATTTGGAAGCTATGGACATAGAGTCTGTAGTCTATCCCTAAAATTAATTCATCACACTTTTTTTTCAAGTGGTTATGTGCAGTTTATTATGAAAATATCACAGGTGTCGGGGGAGCAAAGACCCAGTTCCTCTCTATAAGGCTCATTATCTTGGATGGGATAGGTAGGTCTTAGAAAGAGCATGCTACTTTAGCACTGGTCTTGATTTTGCTTGTGATCTCTGAGCAAGGTGCTTATCTTCAGGCAGACAATTTCAGTTACTCCACTTATGTATCACGGGACTAGACTTTGCAAATTTTTCCTAAATTTGAGTGGTGATGAACTCACCTGGATCATTGTTAAAGGTAGAAATCTCCAGATCCTGAAGATTCCTATTATGTAGAATTAGGGTGGCATTCAGAAATCTAGCTTTTCAGTGAACACCTTTCCTAGTGATTCTTTTCATCAAGCAGGTGTCACAGTGAGAGGAATTTCCCCATACTTCTCTTGAGTTCTTTTTGCCTGACTAATGATAAAATTGATGTAAGACAGATTAACAGGTGAAAAACCAAATCAATACTTGCACACGGGAGATCATAAATGATGCTCAGAGAAATTATTGAAGCAGGAAGTCTTTTATGCGTTTTAGACAAAGAAATAAATTTGTGAAGATTTATCAGGACAAAGAAACTTGGGTTTAGGTGCTCATTAGTGAGGAATCTATGCAAAGTTTGGGCTTGGGTAGTAAATAAGTTTTAAAAAATTACAATGTTTGTTTTTCTACATTACTCAGCCCTGGATTCCCTAACTCTGGTGATACTGCGGTTTCTCTTGTTAGCTTCTGGGTGCAGGGAGGGCTCCTTTCACATGGGAGATTTATCTCCTGCTTTTAGGGGGAACCTAGAAAGAAACAGAGGTCAGAGTGTTCTTGAACTGGCAGTTTCTTAAGTAACTTTAATTCAAAATAATACCATCGTGGGAGATTTTGGGGTGGTCTGCTCTGGGCCCCTACACAAGCTGCGCATATATGGAGACATGAATTTCCTAAGTTTATTCTATCTAGAACATTCTGAGTTTACAAGTTCAAAAATAACTACAATTTAATTAAATGTATAGTATCAAATGAATTATAAGCAAATGCCACTGGAATTTATTAAAGAAGGCACTAATTTTATCTTGAATGATCAGGGAAGGGTGTCAACTTTAAAACACAGATATAACTTGAATAAATAGAAAATGAAGAGACTATAGCAGGTGTAGGTACAGAACAAAATAAATACTAATAAAATAAAATGAAAATTAAGTTTGACAATACATTATTTATTTCTTTAGAGCATATGGACTATTTAACAAATTAGTGGGAGATAAAGCTGAAAAGGTAGATTAGTTTATATCAAGGAGAAACTTGAATTGTGGCTAAGAAATTTGGGAGATATATATATAGCATGTCCTTGAATCACATTGATTCAATCAACACTGTTTTGTTATAATATCGATAAGGAAAAAAAAATCAATTCTTGGCCTAGGCCACTGGCTGTGTGGAGGTAGCACATTCTCCCCATGTCTGCATGGATTTTCTCTGAATGCTCTGGTTTCCTCCCACATCATAAAGGTATACAGATGAGATGGACTGGCATGTCTAAATTGTCCTAGTCTGAATGAGTGTGGGTGTATGTGTGATACAACCCTTCCATCACAGGGTTGGGCTCTGGCCACCCACAACCCTGAACTGGAATAAGTGGGTTGAAAAATAATTATCTTACTTAGCTTTATATGGATTACACAATGTGGGGGGAAATTAGGTTTATAGTTGCTATGAAAAAATGCAATAATTAATAATACAAGAATGCACACTATGTTTCGTGTACTCACAACTGTAAATCTACTTTTTCCCAACCCTAAATATATATATTAGTGGCCCAGTGCATGAAATTCGTGCATGGGATGGGGGTGTCCCTCAGCCCGGCCTGCACCCTCTCCAATCTGGGATCCCTATGGGATTGGGCCGAAACTGGCAGTCGGACATCCTTCTGGCAATCTGGGACCGCTGGCTCCTAACCGCACAGCTGCCTACCTGCCTACTCACCCCCAACCACTCTGCCTACCGGCCTGCTTGCCCCCAACTGCCCCCCCTGCCAACCTGCTCGCCCCCAGCTGCCCTCCTCTGCTGGCCTGATTGCCCCTAACCACCTCTGCCTTGGCCCCACAACCATGGCTTTGTCTAGAAGGATGTCCAGAAGGTCTCCTGGAAGGTATCCCAGTCTAATTAGCATATTACCCTTTTATTAGTATAGATATACACTGAGTGGCCAGATTATTATGCGTTCAGAGATCATAATAATCTGGCCACTCAGTGTGTATATACTAGAGGCCTGGTGCATGGATTTGTGCACCAGTGGGGTCCCTTGGCCTGGCCTGCACCCTCTTGCAATCCTGGACCCCTGGGGGGATGTTGGACTACTGGTTTTGGCAGATCTCCACAGGCCAGGCCAAGGGACCCCACCAGTATATCGGGCCTCTAGTATGCATATAAGATCATTGGTTAATCTCTTCCCGCCCTCCCCATTCCCCCTTCCCTCTGAGATTCATCAGTCTGTTCCATGTTTCCATGCCTGTGTCTTGAGAATATGCCCCCTGGTGGTCAGTGCACATCATAGCTACTGGTCGAACAGTTGAACAGTGGAACGGTCGGCTGGTGGCTTAGGCTTTTATATACAGTATGTAGATATATGCAGTCCACTCAAAGCTTTTTTAAAAAATTATGTTATTGTTGAAAGTATTAGAGATGTCACCATTTTTTCTGCCCCTGCAACCCACCACAGGCCTTCACCACACTATTATCTGTTTCCATGGGTTATGCATATGTGCATATAAGTTATTTGTTTAATCTTTTCCCAATCACCCACACACCCTGAATTCCCTCTGAGATTCATCAGTCTGTTCCATATATTTATATCTCTGGACTTATTGCATTCATCAGTTTATTTTTGTTCTTTAGACTCCACATATGAGTGAGATCTCTGACTGGCTTATTTTGCTTAGCATAATACTCTTCAGGTCCCTCCATGCTGTCTCAGAGGTGAAGAGATATTTCTTTTTCACTGCTGCATAGTATTCCATGGTGTAAATCTACCACAGCTTTTTTATCCACTCATCTACTGATGGGCACTTGGGCTATTACCAGATTTTATTTTATTTTTTTATTTCCAATTTTTTTATTAAGGTATTATATGTGTACATATCTTACCATTGCCCCCCCCACTCCCATATATGCCCTCACCCCCCAGAGTTTTGCGTCCATTGGTTATGCTTATATGCATGCATACAAGTCCTTTGTATTACCAGATTTTAGCTATAGTAAACTGTGCTGCTATGAACATAGGGGTACATATATTTTTTTTCTAATAGCTATTTCTGATTACTTAGGATATATTATTAGAAGTGGGATCACTGGGTCAAATGGCAGTTCCATATTTAATTTTTTAAGGAAAATCCATACTGTTCTCCATAGTGAATGTACTAGTCTGCACTCCTACCAACTAGGGTTCCCTTTTCTCCACATCTTCCCTAGCACTTGTCATTTGTTGATTTGTTTATGGTAGCCATACTAACAGGAGTGAGGTTTTAATTTGATACCTCATTGTGGTTTTAATTTGCATCTCTTGGATGATTATTTACTTTGAATATTTTTTCATATGTCTCTTGGCCATCTGTATGACAACTTTGGAGAAGTGTCTATTTAGGTCCTTTGCCCATTTAAAAAAATTGTGTTGTTTTTTCTTCCTTTTGTTGTTGTATGAGTTCCTTATATATTTTGGATATTAACCACTTATCACATGTATTATTGGCAAATATGTTCTCCTATACACTTTGTTCCCTTTTCATTTTGGTGATGGTTTCTTCTGCTCTTCAGAGGGTTTTTATTTTGATGTAGTCCCTTTTGTTTATTTTTTCCTTAGTTCCCCTTGCCCTAGGACCGTGGTCGGCAAACTGCGGCTCGCGAGCCACGTGTGGCTCTTTGGACCTTTGAGTGTGGCTCTTCCACAAAATACCACGGCCTGGGAGAGTCTATTTTGAAGAAGTGGCATTAGAAGAAGTTTAAGTTTAAAAAATTTGTCTCTCAAAAGAAATTTCAATCGTTGTACTGTTGATATTTGGCTCTCTTGACTAATGAGTTTGCCGACCACTGCCCTAGGAGATGTATCAGAAAACATATTGCTGCATGATATGTCTGAGATTTTGTTGCCTATAGTTTCTTCTAAGATTTGTATGACTTCATGGCTTACATTTAAGTCTTTTATCCATTTTGAGTTTATTTTTGTATGTTATGTAAATTTATTATTGTGTATGATGTAAATTAATTTTTTTGCATGTACCTGTTTAATTTTCCCAATACCATTTATTGAAGAGCCTGTCTTTACTCCACTGTGAAGCCATCCAGACCCCGGCTTTTGTTTGCTGGGAGTTTTTTAATTACTGCTTCAATTTTGTCCATTGTTATTGGCCTGTTCAGGCTTTCTCATTCTTCTTAATTCAGTTTTGCAAGGTTTTATTTTTCTAGGAATTTGTCCATTTCATTCACATTGTCCAGCTTGTTGGCATATAGTGGTTCATAGTATTTACTTACAGTCCTTTGTATTTCTGTGGTGTCAGTTGTTATTTCACCTCTTTTGTTACTGATTCTATTTATTGGGGTCCACTCTCTTTGTTTCTTTTATTTATTTATTTATTTATTATTTAAAGTATTACAATAGTAGTACATATGTCTCCTTTTTTTCCCCCATTGACCTTCCCCCGGCCTCCCCTACCCCCTGGCACATGCCCTCATCCCACCCCCCAGTGTCTTATGTCCATTGGGTATGCTTATATGCATGCATACAAGTCCTTCCGTTGATCTCTTACCCCCCGCCAACACTCCCCAGCCTTCCCGCTGTAATTTGACAGTCTGTTTTATGCTTCTCTGCTTCTTTATCTATCTTTTTGTTCATCAGGTTATAATGTTCTTTATTATCCATAAATGAGTGAGATCATGTGGTATTTTTCTTTCACTGCCTGGCTTACTTCACTTAGCATAATGGTCTCCAGTTCCATTCATGCTGCTGCAAATGGTAAGAATTCCTTCTTTTTTATAGCAGCATAGTATTCCATAGTGTAGATGTACCACAGTTTTCTAATCCACTCATTTGCTGATGGGCATTTAGGCTGTTTCCAAAACTTAGCTATTGTAAATTGTGCTGCTATGAACATAGGGGTGCATATATCCTTTCTGATTGGTGTTTCTGTTTTATTGGGATATATTCCTAAAAGTGGTATTAGTGGCTCAAATGGGAGTTCCATATTTACATTTTTGAGGAAATGCCATACTGTTTTCCACAATGGCTGTGCCAGTCTGCATTCCCACCAGCAGTGAAGGGGAGTTCCTTTTTCTCTGCATCCTCTCCAGCACTTGTCATTTGTTGATTTGTTGATGATAGCCATTCTGAAAGGTGTGAGGAGGTATCCCATTGTTGTTTTGATTTGCATCTCTCCTATGATTAGTCACTTTGAGCATGTTTTCATGTGTCTCTTGGCATTCTGAATGTCCTCTTTAGAAAAGTGTCTATTTAGGACTTTTGCCCATTTTTTGATTGGGTTGTTTATCTTTCTTTTGCTAAGTTGTATGAATTCCCTGTAAATTTTGGAGATTAAACCCTTATCGGAGCTAGCATTGGCAAATATGTTCTCCCATGCAGTGGGCTTTCTTGTTGTTTTGCTGATGGTTTCTTTTGCTGTGTAAAAGTTTTTATTTTGATGTAGCCCCATTTGTTTATTTTGTCTTTATTGTCTCTTGCCCTAGGATCTGTGTCTGTAAATATACTGCTAAGACATATGTCTGCAATTTTGCTGCCTATGTAGTCTTGTAGGAATTTTATGGTTTCCCAACTTACATTAAAGTCCTTTAGCCATTTGAGTTTGTTTTTGTGTATGGTGTAAGTTGGTGATCTGGTTTCATTTTTTTTTCATGTATCTGACGAGATTTCCCAGCACCATTTATTAAATAGGCTGTTTTGACTCCAGTGTATGCTCTTGCCTCCTTTGTCAAATATTAATTGAGTATAATGGCTTGGGTCCATTTCTGGGTCCTCTATTCTGTTCCATTGGTCTATATGTCTGTTCTTGTGCCAGTACCAGGCAGTTTTGAGAACTGTGGCTTGGTAATATAGTTTGATGTCTAGTATTGTGATACCTCCTACTTTGTTCTCCTTTCTCAGGAAACCTGTGGCTATCCGGGGTCTTTTTTTGTTCCAGGTGGATTTTTAGAGAGTTTGTTCTAGATCTTTGAAATATGCCATTGGTATTTTAATAGATATTGCATTGAGTCTATAGATTACTTGATGTAGTATGGACATTTTAATGATGTTGATTCTACCAATCCATGAACATGGTATATTCTTCCATATGTTTATGTCTTCCTCTATCTCTTTTTTCAATGTCCTGTGGTTTTCTGAGTACAGGTCTTTTACATCCTTGGTTAAGTTTATTTCTAAGTACCTTAATTTTTTTTGGTGCAATGGTAAATGGGATTTTTTTTAAATTTCTCTTTCTTGAGTTCATTATTTTTATATAAAAAGGTCATAGATTTCTGGGCGTTAATTTTGTATCCTGCTACATTGCCAAATTCATTTATTAGGTCTAGTAGGTTTTTATGGAGTCTTTGGGGTTTCCTATGTATAGTATCATTTCATCTGCGAATAAGGACAGTTTTACTTCTTTTCCAATTTGGATGCCTTTTATTTCATCTTCTTGTCTGATCACTATTGCTGGTACTTCCAATACTATGTCGAACATGAGTGGTGAAAGTGGACATCCTTGTCTTGTTCCTGTTCTTAGGGGAAATGAGTTTAGTTTTTGCCCTTGGAGTATGATATTGGCTGTAGGTTTGTCATACAGGGATTTTATTATTTTGAGGTATGATCCCTCGATTCCCATTTTTCTGAGAGTTTTTACCAAGAAAGGGTGTAGGATTTTGTCAAATGCCTTTTCTGCATCAATTGATATGATTATGTGATTTTTATCACTCAATTTGCTTATGTGATGTATCACATTTATTGATTTGCGGATATTGTACCATCCTTGCATCCCCAGTATAAATCCCACTTGGTCATGGTGTATGATCTTTCTAATGTATTGCTGAATCTGATTTGCTAGAATTTTGTTGAGGATTTTAGCATCTATGTTCATCAAGGATATTGGCCTGTAGTTCACTTTTATTGTGATGTCTTTATCTGGTTTTGGTATTAGGGTAATGCTGGCTTCAAAGAAAGAGATTGGAAGTGTACCTTCCTCTTGAATTTTTTTGAATAGTCTGAAGAGGATAAGTTTTACTTGTTCTTTAAATACTTGGTAGAACTCCCCAGTAAAGCCATCTGGACCAGGGCTTTTGTTTGCTGGAAGATTTTTGATTGCAGTTTCAATTTCTTTGGTAGTTATCGGCCTATTCAGGTTTTTTTATCCTTCTTCGTCGAGTTTTGGAAGGTTGTATTTTTCTAGGAATATGTCCATTTCATCTAGATTGTTCATTTTGTTGGAGTAGAGTAGTTCATAGTATTTTTTCATAATCATTTGTATTTCTGTGGGATCGGTTGTTATTTCAACCTCTTTCATTTCTGATTTTGTTTATTTGGGTCCTCTCTCTTTGCTTCTTGATGAGTCTGGATTGAGGTTTATCAATCTTGTTTATCCTTTCAAAAAACCAGCTCTTGGTTTTGTTGATCTTACGTATTGTTTTTTTGGTCTCTATTTCATTTATCTTTATTATTTCCTTCCTTCTGCTTACGCTGGGCTTTTCTTATTGCTCTCTTTCTAATTCTTTGAGTTGTAGGTTAGATAATTTATTACCATTGTTTCTTTTTTCTTTTTTCTTTTTCTTTTTTTTGCTGTAGGCTTATAGAGTTATGAACTTCCCTCTCAAGACTGCTTTCATTGTTTTCCATAGATTTTAGATTGTTATGTTTTCATTGTCATTTGTTGCCATGATGTTTTTTATTTCTTATTTGATCTCTCTGGTAACCCAGTCATTGTTTAATAGTATGCTTTTTAGTCTCCAGGTGTTTGATTTCTTTGGATTGTTTTTATTGTTGTTGATTTCTAGTTTTATGTCATTGTGATCTGAGAAGATGCTTGTTATGATTTCTATCTTCTTGAATTTGAAGAAACTTTGCCTGTGACCCAATATATGGTCAAAGACTTTGCCTGTGACCCAATGTATGGTCTATATTTGAAAATGTCCCATGTGTACTTGAGAAGAATGTATATTCTGTGGCTTTGGGGTGAAATATTCTAAGGATGTCAATTAATTCCATCTGATCTAGTGAGTCATTTAGGAATGATGATTCTTTGCTGATTTTTTGTTTAGAGGATTTGTCCAGTGGTGATAGTGGGGTGTTAAAGTCCCATACTATGATTGTATTGCTGTCCTATCTCCCTTGATATCCTCCAGAAGCTTTATAATGTATTTGGGTGCTCCTGTATTGGGTGCATGTGTGCTTACCAGTGTTATTTGTTCTATTGGATTTCTCTCTTTAGTATTATGAATTGTCCTTCCTTATCCCTTGTTAGGTCCTTCACTTTAAGATCTAATTTGTCAGATATAAGTACTGCTACCCCAGCTTTTTTTTTTTTTTTTTTCATTTCCATTCACCTGAAAATCCTTTTTCTATCCCTTCACCATCAGTATGTGTGAGTCCTTTTTTCTGAAGTGGGTTTCCTGTAGACAGCAGATATATGGTTCATGTTTCCTTATCCACTCAGCTACCCTATGTCTTTTATTTAGGGCATTTAATCCATTTACATTTAAAGTTATTATTGATAGGTACTTGTTTGTCACCATTTTTATTCTTTACACCTTTGTTCCTCCTTTGCTTCCTATTTCTTCTTTTTACAGCAGACCCTTTAGCATTTCTTGCATTGCTGGTTTGGTGGTTATAAACTCCCTCAGTCTGCTTTTTCTGTGAAGCTCCTGATTTCACCCTCAATTTTGATTGATAGCCTTGCTGGGTACAGTATTCTTGGATTCAGACCCTTCCTTTGCATAACTTTGTATATTTCATTCCATTCCCTTCAGGCCTGATGTGTTTCTGTTGAGGAATCAGTTGCTAATCTGATGGGGATCCTTTATAGGTAACTTTCTGTCTCTCTCTGGCCGCTTTTAATATTCCTACTCTGTCGTTGGTGTTTGCCAATTTAATTATAATGTGCCTTGGCATCGGTCTTTTGGGGTTCATTTTGTTTGGAACTCTGTGAGCTTCTTGATTTGTGTGAGTTTTTTTATTCCCTATATCAGGAAAGTTTTCTGTCATTATTTCTTCAAACAGGTTTTCTATTCCTTGCTTAGTTTCCTCTCCTTCTGGTACCCCTATTATGCAGATGTTGTTTCATTTCATGTTGTCCTAAAGTTACCTTAGGCTCTCCCCCTGTTTTTTAAGTTATTTTTACTAGATGCTGCTCTGCTTGGGTATTTTTTTCTACCTTGTCTTCTATCTCACTGATGCGGTCCTCTGCTTCTTCTAGTCTACTGTTGATGCTTTCTATTGAGTTCTTAATAGCAGCAATGTCATTTTTTATTTCTTCTTAGTTCTTCATTTCCTCTTGGATCTTACACATATTGTTGAATTTTTCTTCCATTCTTTTCAGCGACCTTATGACCATTTTTCTGAATTTTCTCTGACATATTGCTTGCCTCCATTTCGTTTACTTCCTTTTCTGGTGTTGCCTTCTTTTCTTTCATATGTGGGCTGTTTCTTTGTCTCCCCATGATCTTTCTTCTCCAGTTACCTGGTTATTATAATTCTCTGTCTCCTGCATTGATTTACAGGCACAAAATACAACACAACGATTCACAATGCACAAGACACTGAACACCAATGTATTCATGATACTAATACTTATTATCGTGAATAATAATACTGTGTTTACAACACAGTATTTATGATACTTTGTTGTAAACCATAGTCCTGGTTTTTCCAGCAGGCAGTATTTCTTTGTTTCTTAGACTCCTTTATTTGTATTTACACAAGGCCAAATAAAGGTGGCCACCAGAGAAAAGAGAATTAGGGGATAAGAAAAAAAAGGAGTGCAAAAATGATATTGAGAAAATGAAAAAAAGTAAGAGAGCAAAGAAAGAGAATAAAAAGGAGGGGAGGAAAACTATTTATATGGGGAGAAAACTACAATAGAACAACCACTAATCCCAAAAAATGCAAACAACAAACACCTAGAGATGAATGCAAATCACAGAAAACACCTAAAACAAGTGAAGAGAGGGAAAACAGAAGCAAAAATCAAACAAAAACAAACAAAAAGAGTAACAATCTCACCAATAAGCATAATACTAACCAATCTAATCGACTATCAAACAAATGACAATAGGACAGAGATAAAGCCAGACAAAACAAAACAAAATAAAACATGAAAACCCAGAACAAAAAATTAAAACAGAACAGAAAAACAATAACAACAGCAAAAAACAGACAAACAAAAAAGGGCAGAGAGGAAAAAAAATTTGGATAGTGAAGAAAGAGGAGAGAGAGTTGTGTATGGACTTAGAGCCAGGGGATCAGGAATTAGATATATAAATAGGGTGAATTTTTAACAGGGGGTAAAAAGAAGGAATAGGGAAAATCTAAAGCAGGAATAGGGTAAGAAAAACAGCACAACAAAAGTGGAAAAGTGAGGAAGAGAGTGTTGGCATAAAGGTAAAGTTGAGAGAGAGTAAAATGATGCTAAAGGAAAAAATTAAAATAAAATGTAGAACACTAATCCCAAAATACAATAAAAGAGAAAATAAAATGACACTTTTTAAAAAATGGTAAAATAGTAGTGGTAATAATACTGATTAAAAATAAAAGTATCATAATTAAAAAGATAAAATCAAGTGAGAAAAAAAGATAAAAATTTTAGTTTCTTAAGTAAAAGATTAAAAAATAAAAATGTGCAGTAGTGAGGTCATTCACTTCCTCTACTCTTCTGTTTGGTATGCCTGTTTCCTGTCCGGTAGTCAGGACAGTATTGAATTTCCCTGTGTTCCATTGCTCCTCTGTGTTGCAAACCACAGTCCTGATTTTCCAGCAGGCAGTATTTCTTTGTTTCGTAGACTCCTTTATTTGTGTTTACACAAGAGTCAATTTGTGATTCAACCCTTGGGTGGCAGTGTTTCTGGATTGACCTCCAAGATTATAAGCCCTCTCTAGCCAGTATTTAGATTTTGTTTTCCCAGTTGCACTTAATACTGGTCTTGGAGTATGGACTGCCCCAGAGCTGGTTCTCTGATCATTTCTCTCAGCTCTGATCCCCAGGTTCCAGAAAAACAACATTCCCCTGAAGTCTGTGAGAGTGTCCCCAATTGGGCGATCCTGTGTACTGGGATTAGTAATCAAAAGCAAGGATTTAAAGAGAAAAAAAGAAAAAAGAAAAAAGAGCCAAAGTAAGTGCGGGAACTCATGACTTTTACCCTCTGGCGCTGCATGCAAGTCTGTGCAGTCTTTTTCCCCTTGCTCTAAGCAGCCAGCACACTGTTAAAATTTTTATGCTGCTCTTTTGTGCTCAGTTCAGCTATGGATTGCTTTTTAGAGTTCCCTTCTGTTAGCTGCCCTGTGGATCCCCTTCCACATTCACAGATCACGCTAGCCCCAATGTCTGAGGATTTTTGGGGCACAGACTTCCCCAGAACCTTAAGTTCCTGTTGTGCCCATTTCTCTCTCCTGCCTGGATCGCAGACCTAACCTTTTCCTATGCAAAATCTGACCTTTCCGTGAGAAGGTGCAGAGCTCCTCCAAGTCCGCATATTTGCATTGCTTAGGGTCCAGTGTTCCTGGGTTCACAGCTGTTCCCTGGGTGTTGTTGTTGTAGATTCCTGGTATTTTTAGGATTCTGATAACAGCCACTCTCCCCTTCAAGATGGCACGGTCTCCATGTCAGAGCCGGTTGCTCCAGGATGGATTTCAGCAGCAGTCGAGGCTGCCTGGTCAGGGGAACCCTGTCTGGCAATCCCCACAGTCTTTTGGAGTATAGCTGTCCCTCAACTCACAAATATACACTCCCTGTGCGACCACACACTCTCCTTTTGTTCTCTCACTCACGCACTATCTTGCAGTCTGCCTTCCCATCAGCAGCCATCATCAACTCCCCCACTTTGTTTCTTGATGAGTCTGGCTAAAGGTTCATCAATCTTGTTTATCTTTTCAAAAAACTAGTTATTGCTCCCATTGTTCTTTTGTATTATTGTTTGTTTTTATTCTCTATGTCATTTATTTATGCTCTGATCTTTATTATTTCCTTCCTTCTACTTACTCTGGGCTTTTCTTCTTGTTCTTGCTCTAGTTATTTAAGTTGTAGGTTTAGATAGTTTATTATCTACTTTTCTTGTTTCTTGAGGTGGGCCTCTCATGCTAAGAACTTCCCTTTCAGAACTGCTTTTGCTGTTCCCCATAGATTTTTGGCTGTTACGTATTCATTTTTATTTGTTTCCAGGAAGTTTTTCCTTCTTTCTTCTTCTCATTGGTAAGTGATTCATTGTTTAATAACATGCAATTCAGCTTCCATGTGTTTGAATGTTTTTGAGTGTTTTTATTGTAGTTGATTTCTAATTTCATGCCATTGTGATCCAAGAAAATGCTTGGTATGATTGCAATCTTCTTGAACATGTAGAGACTTGGTTTATGTTCTAACATATGGTTTATCTTTGAGAATGACCCATGTGAACTTGAGAATGTGTATTCTGGGGCTTTGGGGTGAAATGTTCTGTAAATTTCAATTAAACCCATCTGTTCTAGTGTGTCATTTAGAGTCACTCTTTCCTTGTTTTTTTTTTGTTTGTTTGTTTTTTTTCTGGAGGATCTACCTATTGAAGTCAGAGAGGTGGAAAGTTCCCTACAATGACTGTACTTCTGTTGATCTCTCCCTTAAATTCCTCTAGAAGTATATATATACAGTATATTGCTCCTATATTGGTTGCATACATGTTTCCTAGAGCTATAACCTCTTGTAGGATTGATCCCTTCAATATTATGTAGTGACTTTTATTGTCTCTTGTAATGACCTTCATTTTGAAGTCCATTTTGTCTGATATGTGCATTGCTACCCCAGCTTGCTTGCTTGCTTGCTTGCTTTCTTTCTTTCTTTCTTTCTTTCTTTCTTTCTTTCTTTCTTTCTTTCCATTCCCATTTGCATGGAAAAATTTTCCCATCCCTTCACTCTCATCCAGTGTGTGTCTTGTTTGTTCTGAGGTGGGTCTTTTGTATACTGCATATATTTGGGTCGTTTTCTCATGCATTCAGATATCCTGTCTTTTGATTAGAGCATTTAATCCATTTACATTTAAGGTTGTTATAGATAGGTTCTTATTTATTGCTATTTTAATTCTTTATGCCTATGTTTCTCTCTCTCTTTCTCTCTCTCTCTCTCTCTCTCTCTCTCTCTCTCCTCATTATAGAAATCTCTTTAACATTTCTTGCATTGCTGCTTTTGGTGATTATAAACTCCTTTAGCCTTTTTTTTGTCAGGGAATCTCTTTATTTCACCATCTATTTTGAATGATAGCCTTGTTAGATATAGTAGCATTGGTTTCAGATCCTTGCTTTTCATTACCTTGAATATTTCATGTCATTCCCTTCTGGCCTGTAGAGTTTCTGATTAAAAATCAGCTGACAGACTTATGAGAGCTCCTTTGTAGTTAACAAATTGCTTTTCTCTTGCTGCCTTTACAATTCTCACTTCGTCTTTAATTATTGACATTGTCATTGTCATTGTGATGTTTCTGGGTGTGGGCTCCTTCAGTTCTTCTTGCTTGGGACTCTCTGTGCCTCCTGAATGTGTGTGACTTTTTCTTTCACTAGGTTACAGAAGTTTTCTGCTATTATTTCTTCAAACATGTTCTCTATCATTTACTCACTTTCTTCCCCTTCTTGCACTCCGATAATGTGAATATTGTTAAATTTCATGTTGTCCCACAGCTCCCTTATGCTGTCTTCCTGATTTTTAGTTATTTTCCCCCTTTGAGTGATTTTTTTCTACGCTGTTTTCTAATTCACTGATTCAATCCTCAGCTTCCCCTAATTTACTGTTTATTTCTTCCAATGTGTTCTTTATTACTGCTATGCCATCATCCTTCATTTCCAACTGGTCTTTTTTAATAGTTTCTATATAGTTTCTCATGCTGTTGAGCATCCTTGTTATCATTATTCTGAATTCTATATCTGAAAAATTGCTTATCTTCATTACATTTAGCTCTTCTTCTGGAGAATTCTCTTGTTCTTTCATATGGGGCTTAATTTTTTTGTCTCTCTATTTTGGCTACTTGTTTGGATTTGTTTCTATGTATTAGGTAGATCTGTTATGATTCCCAGTCTCTGATTGTCAGATGCCATTTGTGACTGTCCCTGAGTACCCTGTTTAGAGTTATCAGAAATTCACAGCTTGTGGGTCCCTTTTCCAGGGCTGGATGCTTTTGGAAAGACCAAGGTGTCCACCAAGGTCTGCTTTTCCTAGCCCTGGGTTCTGAAGCCGATCAGGTAACATTAAAAGCTTTTGGCTCATGAATATTTAAGATATCTATCCTATATAATAAAAGGCTAATATGCAAATTGACTGAACGGCAGAATGACTGGTTGCTATGACACACACTGACCACCAGGGGGCAGATGCTCAATGTAGGAGCTATCCCCTGGTGGTCAGTGTGCTCCAAAGGGGGAGCGCTGCTCAGCCAGAAGCCGGATTCAGGGCTGGCAAGCACAGAGACGGTGGCAGGAGCCTCTCCTGCCTCCATGGCAGCGCTATGGAGCGAGCGGCAAGTGATTAGGATTGCCAAACGCCACATGCTGAGAGTGGCTTGGGCTCCTCCCCAGCCGCCTGCCACTTGGCACACTGCTAACTGGTAGTCCAACATCTCCCAAGGGGTCCTGGATTGCAAGGGGGTGCAGGCCAGGCTGAGCGCCCCCACCCCCGTGCACGAATCTGTGCACTGTGCCTCTAGTATCTTTATATTGGGTGAGGAACATATGACATAAAGATTGATCAGTGATACCACTAATAAGATATGTTGGCTAAAGTGACAAGTGCATCACTAACATGATGTACACTGAAATTAGAGAACATGATTGAGATAAAGGGAGAGGAGGTAGGGGTGGGGATTAGGAAGAGTTCTCTGAGTACATAAATTTGGGACTTAGGAAGAATCTGTCCTCTTCCCTCTTAAAATTCCAGGAGTTGGCAGATTCTGTTTTATACATTTTTGAATTATATATCCCCTTAAATATTAAAATATATTTGCAATAATGATACAATCATATTTATTACACTCTTTCTTATATTTCTCTCTTTCAGTGTCAAAGTCTTGATGATATTGTACAGTCCTGTCAACATCTTTTTTTCTAGTTTTGCATGGACAGGCATTGTTTAGGAGAAGGCCAGCTTTCAAAAGACTGCCAAATAATCCCAAGATGTACCATTTTTCTTCTTCCTTTCTGACTTGGTCAGTAATATTTATGTCTAAAGTGTGGTGAAAATCTTTAATAGGTATTTTTTACTCCTCTGTTCCAGTCTTGCTCTGACTATGAATTCTCCTTCTTGTGTCTGTTTCCTCCTATGTATCTTGGCCTATTGCATCTTTTAGGAAGTGCTTGGATATAAAGACTACAATCACTGCCACTGCCAGCCCATCCAATAACTCTTGGTTCTCATTTCAGTCCTGAAATGTCTCTGGCAGGCATGGATAAGACTATTTATGAGATGTCATTAAGTAGCACCAGGCATGAGTCACCTTGAGCCTGGCGATTCCAATGCATCCACAATGACAGAAGAGGAAATACTGGAAATAAGGCCAGAGGAATCAGTGGTCTATTGCAGGGGAACAGAATTTGTCACTCCAAAATATGTCTTTTTGTGGATATTGATTATATTAGGCTGGTTAACTGTAATAAATAGCAGGTGGGTGAGAAGCTCTTAAAACTAAGTAGAAGTTACCCTTTATAAAATACATTTAAATTTATAAGGGAAATCTCCACTGGGTATTTTCACCTCTGTACCAGGAAGAGGGGGATAACTTTATCTCCAGAAATTCTTAATGCAGAAGGCAACTTAAATCTGCATAAGAACCTTACCCATATTTGCTGTGTTTTTCCTGGCAATCTCCCATAACTGACACCCCCCAACATCTTTTGTCTTCAGCTGAAGATGTTATTTAAGGTGACGGTGGTGGCTTCAGTTATTTGAGAGAGCTACTCAGTTTTCCTGGGTCTCTCCCATGTTTATAGGAGGTATATGTATTATTAAACTTCTGATTATTATTTTTTCCTGTTCATCTGTCTTTGATTATAGGGATGTCTCAGCCAAGAGCCCAGAAGTGTAGAAGGAAAAATGATTTTGCTTCTTTTACATTATTCATTCTGGAATACTCTTTTTGTTGTTGATCCTCACCAGAGAATATTTTTTCCATTGTTTTTCAGAGAAAGTGGGAGGGAGGGAGAGGAAGAGAGACAGACACATCGACTGGTTGCCTCCCACACATGCCCCAACCAGGGGGTGGGGAGTGAATCCCACAACTCCGGTATATACCTTTGACCTACAATCAAACACAAGACCTTTCAGTGCCTGGACCGAATGCTCTAACCACTGAGAAACACCGGCTAGGACTGGAATACTCTATTAAAGGTAATATTTACTTGCTTTACCTATTACAGGTTTTAGGATTTTGTAAAATGTGTATAATTCACTTACTAATTTTGCTACTGAGATTATGAGATGAATTTTAAGTCCAATTTTTCTTGGTATCTGTATTAATTTCCTAGAGCTGACATAAATCATCATAAACTTAGTGGCTTGAACAATAGCAATTTTGTCTTTCATAACTGAAGATCAAAAGTTTGAAATCAAATTGTTGGCATGGTTGGGTTGTTGCTTTCTGGAAGCCCTGAGAAATCATCCCATGACCCTTTCTTAGTTTCTGGTGGTTGTCTGAAATCATTGGTGTCCCATAGTTTGTGGCAGCAAAGGTTTGTATATTTCACTCTGTTGCTGGTAGAAGTGGGTTCTTGTGGTGTCATGAGGAAAAGCATTTTCTAGGACCCAAAAGGGAGGATGATGATGTCTAGTGGTAATATTTATTTGTGATGCAAAATCAAAAGGATGTCCCTCTGATGTCTCATCTCCATCTTTCCCAAAATGGAAAAGCAGGGCCAGAAATAGGCAAATGTTCAGAGATCCTGTGCGATATTAATGCTTAATTCAGTCCAGCATTTAGTGAGCTTAACTTGTGTTCACAGCTGCAATCTGTCGCTTTGTTACTGTACCCAGGCTTCACCTGGAGCCTGCACTTGGAGTCCATAAAGCCATTGGCCATGAGGCTGCTAGGGCCACATGGCTACTATGGAGAGAACAGTCGAGCACATGGGGTGAGTGTGGGTCATAAGCAAAAGAGAGCTTCTTTGTTACCTTGGAGTTTTTACCAGGAGCTTTTTCAAAATAATCACTCAGCTTCACAAGTTTTCACGGGCCTCAGATGAGTCCAGTGATCCCTTTCTCTGGTTAGACTGACAGGACTCTATGGTCTAGCACCTCCCCCTGTGCCATTTTGATTTCTTTTGATGTCCTTATCTCCTCCTTCCCCCTCAACAATCCAGGAGGGGGAAGGGAGGGTTGTTAATCACTTGGTGGGGCAATGCTATTATCCCCTGGAGTGTGTATGCAGCTGTAGCTTCCTGGTGAAGCAAACAAACCTCTGTTTCCCAACTAAATATGCTCAACAATGTCTGATTCTCCTGCTCTCTTTTCCTAACCAATAATTAGCTAAGGATGGTAACAACTCTACATCTTCACATGGCCTTATTCTGTCCACAATCTGTGTTCAAATCTACTTTTCTTTTTCTTATGAAGACATCAGTCATTGAATTTAATACCTACTCTAAATCCAGGATGATTTTATCTTGAGTTTAAACTAATTATAGCTAAAGACTTTATTTTCAAATAGTGGCAAGATGATGAGACCTTGGTTCTTATCTTCTTGAAGGAATGATTTCAATCAAGAGACAAAATGCAGCAAAGCAAGCAATAATTTATTGACTGCAATAAAAACACACTCAGGGCAGTGAAACATGGAAGGGCATAGAAGAAGCAACAAGATAGACTAGGCTGGGCTGCTTTGGATCACTAGGAAGTCAGAGAAAGGAGGGTCTTGGAGACAGGTTCAGAGGCTTAGCCTGGGATGAGCTTCTGCTGCCCATTGTTTCCCTTGTTGCAAGTCTTGTGGTTTCCTTGGGAGTTTAGGAGGTATGTGCCTGTGGGGGAAGAAAGAGGAAAAGGAATGGCACAGGCATGCTGCCCAAATGAAGAGTATGTGCTAGTTCCTTTGCATTGAGGGTATTTATCTCTCTCTTGTAGGTGGAAATCTTAGGGGAGGTCTCATGGGAAGGTCTTAATAGAATACACATCAGCTTTCTAGTTGTATCCTTTTAGGGCTGTAGACTTGGCTGATTGGTCAGCACCAGGGTACGGGGTCATCGGTCAATGAAGCTGGTCCTGAGGCAGCCATGGCTTCATTTGTCTAGTTTTGCTGCTTTTCTTGGTCTGGAGCTGAAATTGTGGAAAGGGTCTTGTAAACTTATTCCTTTGATCATAAAAATTCCATTTCTGAATCAGAGCTGAAAATGAATCTCATTTCCCTTTAAATAGATAATTCAGATATATGAATTCTAGCCTGGTTGGCATAGCACAGTGGTTGGGCATTGACCTATAAACCAGGAGGTCAATGTTCAATTCCCGGTCAGAGCACATGCCTGGGTCACGGGCTCGATCCTCAGTGTGAGCATGCAGGAGGCAGCCAATCAATGATTCTCTCTCATCCTTGATGTTTCTCTCTCACTCTCCCCCACCCCTCTCTCTCTCTTCCTTTCTGAAATCAATAAAAAACTAACAATAATAAATAAAATATAAAGAAGATATATGAATTCTATGTAGCACTATTAAATGCACTAGCTAGTAATAGTAGTTTAGTTTAGGGATATTACAATTTAACCATCCTACCTAATAAAAGGGTAATATGCAAATTGACTGCACCTTCGCTACGCCCAAGCCACTCCCACCAGCCCAAGCCATGCCCACCATCCAATCAGGGCGAGTATGTGAATAAACCCAACCAAGATGGCTATAGCCACAGAGAGCAAGGTTTCCCAGGCAACAGAGGAAGCCAAGCTTTCCGCATGCCCTTGCCAGGCCTAAGCCTCCACTCAAGCTACAAAGTTTCAATTATAGAAGGTAAACAAATTCAAACAGAATGGTGGCAGCCATGGAGCTGGAGAGACCAGGCCAGGGTTGACCGCGGCAATGGAGAAAGCAAAGCTTTCCACACACCCTGGCCGGGTCCAGGCCTCCACTTAAGGCTACAAAGTTTCAATTATAGAAGGTGAATTAACCCAAACAGAAATGGCTGCTGGACGTGGAGCATGCAGGAGGCTTGGCTTCACTCCAGGCTACAAAGTTTCAATTGTAGAAGGTAAATAAATTCCAGATACCAGGGCCTCCACTTGGGTTGCCAGGGGGCGTGGCCAGCCTGCAAACCACCACAGGCCCCTCGCTCAGGCCACCCCATGCCCCAAGGGAACCCCCACCCTGATCCGGAACACCCTTCAGGGCAAAGCAGCTGGCCCCCACTCCTGTACCAGGCCTCTATCCTATCTAATAAAAGAGTAATATGCAGATTGACCATCACTCCAACACACAATATGGCTTCCCCCATGTGGTCAAAGATCTTGCCCCCATGTGGACACAAGATGGCCACTACAAGATGGCCAGCAGGGGAGGGCAGTTGGGAGGCACCCGGCCTGCAAGGGAGGGCAGTTGGAGGCGATCAAGCCTGCAGTGGAGGGCAGTTAGGGGTGACCGGGCTGGCAGAGGAGGGAAGTTGGGGGCAAACAGGCTGGCAGGGGAGCAGTTAGGCATCAATCAGGCTGGCAGTGGAGTGGTTAGGGGGTGATCAGAATGGCAGGCAGAAGTGGTTAGAGGCAATCAGGAAGGCAGGCAGGCGAGCAATTGGGAGCCAGCAGTCCTGGATTGTGAGAGGGATGTCCGACTGCCTGTTTAAATGGGCAGTTGGACATCCCTCAAGGGGTCCCAGATTGGAGAGGGTACAGGCTGGGCTGAGGGACACCCCCTTTCCGTGCACGAATTTTGTGCACCAGGCCTCTAGTCCTACCTAATAAAAGAGTAATATGTAAATTGACCCTAACTCCACAACACCCACAAGCCACGCCCACAAGCCACACCCACCAGCCAATCAGGAGCGAATATGCAAATAAACCCAACCAAGATGGCTACAGCCACAGAGGGCAGGAGGGAGGCTTGGGTTTCCCTGGCAACAGAGGAAGCTCAGCTGTCTGCCTGCCCTTACTGGCTTAAGCCTCCACTCAAGGCTACAAAGTTTCAATTATAGAAGGTAAACAAATCCAAACAGAAATGGCGGCAGCTACAGAGCTGGAAAGAGCAGGAGGCAAGGGTTGCCCCCAACAATGGAGGAAGCAAAGCTTCTGCAGCCCTGGCTGGCCTAATCCTCCACTCCAGGCTACAAAGTTTCAATTATAGAAGATACATCAATCCCAGGAGAAATGGCTGCTGGCCGTGGAGCAAGCAGGAGGCTTGGCTCCGCTCCAGGCTACAAAGTTTCAATTGTAGAAAATACATAAATCCCAGATACCAGGGCCTCTGATTGGGTTGCCAGGGGGCATGGCCTGCCTGCAAACCACCACAGGCCCTTCACCCAGGCCACCCCACATCCCAAGGGAACCCCCACCCTGATCCGGGACACCCTTCAGGGAAAACCAGCTGGCCCCCACCCATGCACCAGGCCTCTATCCTATGTAATAAAAGAGTAATATGCAGATTGACCATCACTCCAACACACAATATGGCTTCCCCCATGTGGTCAAAGATCCTGCCCCCATGTGGACACAAGATGGCCACCACAAGATGGCCAGCAGGGGAGGGCAGTTGGGAGGGACCCGGCCTGCGAGGGAGGGCAGTTGAGAGGGACCAGGCCTGCAAGGGAGGGCAGTTGGGGGGACCAGTCCTGCAAGGGAGGGCAGTTAGGAGTGACCAGGCCGGCAGAGGAGGAAAGTTGGGGGCAAACAGGCTGGCAGGGAATCAGTTAGGCATCAATCAGGCTGGCAGCGGAGTGGTTAGGGGGTGATCAGGCTGGCAGGCAGAAGCAGTTAGGGGCAATCAGGAAGGCAGGCAGGCAAGCAGTTGGGAGCCAGCAGTCCTGGATTGTGAGAGGGATATCCGACTGCCCGTCTAACGGGCAGTCGGACATCCCTCGAGGGGTCCCAGATTGTAGAGGGTGCAGGCTGGGCTGAGGGACACCCTCCCTCCATGCATGAATTTCGTGCACTGGGCCTCTAGTTTTACTTATAAAACCATGTGGACTATACCACTAAAAATAACATCTCAGCTCAGCTGGTGTAGTTCAATGGTTGAGCATTGACCTATGCACCAATAGGTCACCAGTTAGATTCGTGGTCAGGGCACATGCCCTAGTTGTAGTATCAATCCCCAGTAGGAGATGTGCAGGAGCCAGCTGATTGATGTTGATTCCCTCCCATTGATGTTTCTCTCTCTTCTTATCCCTTCATCTTTCTCTAAAATCAATAAAAATATATTTTTTGAAAACACCCAAAAGACACAACCCTTATTTATATTTCTTATACTATCAACCCAGTTCTTTTTGTATGTGTGATATGTGGGACCCTTACCTCTTCAATATGATGAGTGGTACTGAACCTCCAACATCATAGCTAATACTATACTCAAGTTTAATTTTTCTCATATTAATAGCCCCCACCACTACCTCTCCCACCAGTTCCTTCTGAGAAGTTGTTAAATTCTATGTGGTTTCTAGAGAAATTTTGGTCTTCAGTAGGACAGTCAGTTAAACACAAGATATCTAATGTATACTCAGCACCACCTAGTGGCAAAAGCATATATCTGAAATGATGTTTGCATTTTTTTGGGATTGGCTGTCATGAAGGCTACAGGAAGAAAAAAGTGAACTCTTGAAATCCATGTTTTTTTGTTTTGTTTTGTTTTTTAAGATTTTTAAATTGATGTTTTAGAAGTCACTTAAACACAGGATAACTAATGTATACTCAGCAACACCTAGTGACAAAAGCATATATCTGAAATGATGTTTGTATTCTTTTGAAATTGGCTGTCATGAAGGCTAGAGGAAGAAAAAAGTGAACTGTTGAAAGCCATCTGGTATTTTTTGTTTTGCTTTTAATATATTTATTGATTTCAGAGAGGAAGGGAGAGAGAGAGAGAGATTGAAACATCAGTGATGAGAGAGAATCATTGATTGTCTGCCTCCTGCATGCCCCCTTCTGGGTATCCAGCCCACAATCTGGGCATGTGCCCTTGACCAGAATTGAACCAGGACTCTTCAGTTTGCAGGCCAATGCTCTATCCACTGAACAACCCGACTAGGGCTTGTTTTGTTTTTTTATAGATTTTTTAATTGATGTTTTAGGGAGAGAAAGAGAAATGTAGAGAGAAAAATCGATCAGCTGCCTCCTGCACACTCTCTACCAGAGATCGAACCCACAACCTGGGCATATGTTCTCAATGGGAATTGAAGCAGCAACCTTTTGCTGCACAGAGTGATGCCTAACCAACTGAGCCAGGGCAAAATCTACCCGGGGTTAAAATTGTCACAGAGTACTTGAACACAAGCTTTCAAAGTCTACATTAAGTTCCATCAGTGAGGTAGAAGTTTAGCAAAGAGAAATGGGAAAAACAAAAGAAAGTAAATTGAGGAAGAAGGTTAAAAAAATGAATTAAAGTGCATGGGGAGGGCCTTAAGTGAGGTAAAGAAAAAAAAAGATAAAAAAAGATAAAATAAATTTAATGGATCCAGTGTCATGAGTGGTAGTATAAATCTGTAGAGAAAAGAAAAATAACTAGATTTTTTTGAAAACCCACCTGAGGATATCCCCCACCCCCCAACAGAGATAGTGGAAGGGAGGGAGGGAGGGAGGGAGATGGAGAGAGAAACATCAACATGAGTGAAACACATCGGTTGGTTGCCTCCCGCACACATCCCAGTACCCAAGCCCTTGGTGGGCAATTGAACCTGTGATCCTTCAATCCGTGGGCTGACACTCTAACCAGGGCTACATTTCTTAATAATTTTCCTTTTTCAAATGACGTAAGCTTAATAAATCTCAAAGATACCTAATGGGGTATGGATCATTATCCTCACTTAAAAGATAAATAAGAAATAAGTAGGGATTAGGGAAGATGCTTAACTCAGCTTGATCTGTTTCTAAAACAACTCATTCTTTAATCTGTACCAGAAAATCACTAAAAGAAACCCTATTTACTGTACTATACCACTGGTTCCCAAACTCAGCAGTACATTATAATCATGGGGGAAGTTCTAAAATATACTAATGCCTGAGTCTCACTGGAAGATGTTTTGATTAAATTAGTTTGGGGAGTATAGACTGATAATCTAGATTTTTTAAAGCTTCTTGGGTGATTCCAATGTGTACCAGAATTTAAGGATGATTCTACACAAGTCTTTAACTTTCTTGCCAGTTATATAGTTCAGTAGGTTTCTAAGAACTTTTAATAATGTTATCAACACTAGATATTTTAATTTAATATTTCAAATGCAAGTCATTTAACAGCTTTATGAAACAAAATGTTCTGCTCCTGCCCATTCATGTCAGAAAGTTTTTACTTTTGTGAATTAGCAGGAATTGACATGGTTGCCAATTCTCTCTCCTTTTTCTTAAATCTGGAGGCCACTCCTGTTCTCAATTTTCTGGTAAAGTGATCTTTATCCCTATCATTACAAGGAGCAGGCGACACCACCTATGTTTCTCTTAGGACTATTTTATCTTCCAGTGACATGGCATATAGCTACAGTTGCCACCATGATAGCAGTTTCCCTTTCTTCAAGTGCCCAGGCCTTGGTAGTCTCTCTATCAGAGTACAATTGCCCCCTTCTGTTGAAATGTTAGGTGAAAAAGTTTCTGCCACCATTCTCTATATACAACTGTTTTATATCAAATCTGTTTTGTCCTCAGAAGGTTTATTAATTGTGATTAAAAACAAAGGGGGTTATTTAGAAATTGTGGCCTACTTTCAGAGTGCCATACTCTGATGAGCTATTTAATGTCAAACACGTGTTTGTGTGCTTTTTTTAGGACCAAATGTGGTCAAGCTGTTTTGCAAGTATACATCTGTATCTACTTATGCTTGGTTTTTGTCTCTTAAGCTGATAAATGTCCTAGGCCTCAGCAGTTGTGTTGCATAGATGCAAGACTTCTAGTGCTGTACTTTTCCGTTAGGATTGCCACTTATGCTCTGCTGTTTGCTGCTAAATCCCACTGAGAGTATTGCATATAGCAAAATGATTGCATAGAAAAAGAAAAATATTTTTCAAAATGTCAAGATTGGGAATCAAAGAGTTTCTGTATATCTGCAAAATATTATGTGAGCAGACGTGTTCCTAAAAATTACCTTATCAAAGTAATAATGAAAATGTTACAGTGTAATATTTAGAATGTACTACACTTTTAGTAGTATCTTCTACAGAGTTTTAATAATGTTGTGGTCAAAGAGTAAGTAAAGATAAATCCCATTATAAAATAAAAACTGAATACCCCTGAATCCTATTTTCTAGTAATCAATATTTCACAATGTTCTTTTTTATTTCAAATATGTAATCAAACATTGAAGATATATGTACTATTTATCTTTGCATTTCTTTTACTTCAATTAGATGCAAATTGAATACTATACAAAGTAGTATGTGTGTTTCTTGGTGCAATCACAACTATTATGGGAAAATGTACACACACGAAATGGTGGCAGAATAGACAGATGGGTCCCGAGCCTTGTCCCGGAGCAGAAAGAAAGAACAGCTGAGGGTTGCACTGGAAGTATTTGTTGGCGAATTAAGGGACAGCTATACTCCAGAAGAAGGTGGGGGACTGCTGGACGGGGTTCCCCTGACCAGGCAGCTCCCACTGCTGCTGGGTCCCCTCCTAGAACGACTGGCTCGGAAGCGGAGACCGCGCCATCTTGAAGGGGAAAGTGGATGTTATCGGAAGCCTGAAAATCTGCAACTGTGGCAGCCACCGAACAGCTGCGAGCCCCAGAACACCGGTCCCCAATTGGTGCAAACACGCAGATTCAGAGGAGCTGTACACTCCACCACGGAAAGGTCAGATTTCGCCTGGGATAAGGTGAGGTCTCTGGTCCCAGAGGGTGAGAGAAACACACACACTTCATGAGCTGGAGGACCGGGGGAAGACTGTGACTAGAAAAATCCGTGGCTGTTGGGGCTGGCATGATTCTTGAATGTGGAAGGGGGTCCTCAGAGCTGCTAACAGAAGGGATCTCTAAAAAGCAACCCATTTTGTTATGACGCAAAAGGACGGCCTAAAAATTTTAAAAGTGTGCCGGCTGCTTAGACCCAAGGGGGAAAGGGGGACTGCGCAGACCTGCCTGCAGCCCCGTTGTTCACACACTTGGGCTTTTTCCTCTTCAAATCCTTGCTTCTGATTATTAAGCCCAATACATAGGATCACCCAGTTGGGGACACCCTGGGAGACTGCAGGGGAAAGTTGTTTTTCTGGAACCTGGGGATCAGAAAGGGGAGTGACCATCTGAGAGCCAGCTCTGGGGCAGCCCACTCCCACAAGTGAAAGCCAGCTCTGCGGCAGTGACCGTCTGAGAGCCAGCTCTGGGGCAGCCCACTCCCACTCAACCGGTATTGAGTGCCACAGGGAAAGTAGGATCTAAGCACAGGCTAGAGAGGCCATATAGACCTGGAAGTCAATCCAGAAACACCCAGGAGCTGAATCACAAATTGACTCTTGTGTAATCAAAAATAAAGAAATACAAGAAATTAAGACACCGCCTGCTTAAAAGTCAGGACTGGCTTACAACACTGAGGAGCAGTGGAATGCAGGGATCTGCAATATTGTCCTGACTGGGAAACAGGCGTGCCAAACAGAACAACAGAGGAAGTGAATGACCTTCACTACTGCACATTTTAGTTTTTTATTTTTAATTTTTATTTTTTTCATCTTTAACTTAAGAAACTAATTTTTTTCTTTTTTCCTCACTTGATTTTACCTTTTTAATTATTACTTTTTTTTCAATCAGTATTATTACTACTATTTTACCTTTTTAAAAAAGTATATCATTTAATTTTCTCTTTATTTTACTTTGGGATTAGTGTTCCACATTCTATTTTCATCTTTCCTTTAGCATTGTTTTACTCTATCTCAACTCTACCTTTATGCCATCACTCTCTTCCTAACTTCACCCCTTTTGGTGTCCTGTTTCTCTTACCCTTTTCCTGCTTTAGATTTTCCCTATTCTTTCTGTTTACCCCCTGTTAAAATTTCACCCTACTTATATATCTAATTTCCAATCCTCTGCTCCAAGTCCATACACACCTCTCTCTTCTCTGTCTCAACTATTCAAAAAATTGTTTTTCTCTCTGTCCTTATGTTGTTATTTGCTTGAATGTTGATTATATCAATTCTTTATGGTTTTTTGTGAGGTTGTTTTGCTTATTCTTTTTTTTTGTTGTTTGTTTGTTTGTTTTGTTTGCTTTGTTTTGTTTGTTTTTTTGCTTCTGTTTTCCCTCGCCTCACTTGATATTAGTTGTTGCTTGTAGTTTGTATTAATCTCCAGGTACTTGTTGCTGGTATTTGATGGGATTAGTGGTTGTTCTCTTGGAGTTTTCTCCCCATATATATATAGTTTGTTCCCCTATTCTTTCTTGGTCTCTTACTTTTCTCTCTTACTTTTTTTTGTTTTTCCTTTTCCCATTTTCATTTTGGCAGTCCTGTTTTTCTTTTTCCTCTTCTTCTTTCTCTCCTATCCCCTAATTTACCATTCTCTGGTGGTCACCTTTATTGAGGGTTATTAATATCAAGAATACATTTCTGTTCAGTGCCTTGTGGGTTGTACCTGGTTGTGTTGTATTTTGTGCCTTTAAATCAACGCAGGAAAGAGAGAAGCACATAACCAGACATCCAGAGAAGAGAGACCATGGGGAGATAAAGAAAGGGCCTGCATATGAAAGAAAAGCAGGCATCACCAGAAAAGGAAGTAAAAGAAATGGAGGCAAGCAACCTGTCAGAGAAAGAATTCAGAGAAATGGTCATAAGGTGGCTGAAAAGAATGGAAGACAAACTTGACAATATGATAAGAACCAAGAGGAAATGAAGAAGAACCAAGAAGAAATGAAAAATGACATCGCTGTTGTAAAAACTCAATAGAAAACATCAAGAGTAGACTAGAAGAAGCAGAGGACCACATCAGTGAGCTAGAAGACAAGGTAGGGGAAAAATAATGAAGTAGAGAACCTTCTGGAAAAAAAAAGTGAAAAGTAGGAGGAGAGCCTAAGGGAACTTTTGGACAACATGAAACAAAACAACATCCACATAATAGTGATTCCAGAAGGAGAGGAAAGTGAGCAAGGAATAGAAAACCTGTTTGAAGAAATAATGACAGAAAACTTCCTTGATATAGTGAAGAAAAACCCACACAAATCTAAGAAGCTCACAGTGTCCCAAGCAGAATGAACCCCAAAAGACCGACGCCAAGGCACATTATAATTAAATTGGCAAACACCAACGACAAAGTAAGAATCTTAAAAGTGGCTAGAGAGAGGCAGAAAGTTACATACAAAGGAACCCCCATCAGACTAGCAACTGGTTTCTCAAAAGAAACTCATCAGGCCAGAAGGGAATGGAATGAAATATACAAAGTCATGCAAAGGAAGGGTCTGAATCCAAGAATACTGTACCCAGCAAAGTTATCAGTCAAAATTGAAGGTGAAATCAGGAGCGTCACAGACAAAAAAGGACTAAGGGAATTTATTACCACCAAATCAGCAATGCAAGAAATGCTAAAGGGTCTGATGTAAAAATATATATACAAATATATATATAAGAAGCGAAGAAAGAACACCAGGGTAAAGAATAAAAATGGCAACAAATAAGTACCTATAAAAAATAACTTTAAATGTAAATGGATTAAATGCCACAATCAAAACACTTACGGTAACAGATTGGATAAGAAAACAAGACTCATATATCTGCTGTCTACAAGAAACCCAACTCAGAAAAAAAAGACACACACAGACTGAGGGTGAAGAGATGGAAAAAGGTTTTCCAGGCGAATGAAAATGAAAAAAAAAGCTGGGGAAGCAACACTTATATCTGACAGATTAGATCTCAAAGTGAAGGACATAACAAGAGATAAGGAAGTGCACTTCACAATACTAAAGGGAGCAATCCAACAAGAAGAAATAACTCTGGTAAACATATATGCACCCAATACAGGAGCACACAAATACTTAAAAAAAAACTCCTGGAGGATATAAAGGGAGAGATTGACAGTAATACAATCATAGTAGGAGACTTAAATACCCCACTATCACCATTGGACAAATCCTCTATACAAAAAATCAGAACAGAAACATCAATCCTAAATGACTCACTAGATGGAATTAATTAACATCTTCAGAACATTTCACCCCAAAGGCGCAGAATACACATTCTTCACAAGTGCACATGGGCCATTTTCAAAGATAGACCATATGCTGGGACATAGGCAAAGTCTCTTCAAATTCAAGAAGATAGAAATCATATCATGCATCTTCTCAGATCACAGTGGCATAAAACTGGAAATCAACTACAATAAAAACAATCCAAAAAAATCAAACGCATGAAGACTAAACAGCATGCTATTAAATGATGACTAGGTTACCAAAGAGATCAAGGAAGAAATAAAAAAACATCATGGCAACAAATGACAATGAAAACACAACAATCCAAAATATATGGGACACAGCGAAAGCAGTCTTGAGATGAAAGTTCATAGCTCTATAAGCCTACTGCAAAAAACAAGAAACCATGGTAATAAATTACCTAACCCTACAACTCAAAGAGTTTGAAAGAGAGCAACAAGAAAAGCCCAGTGTAATCAGAAGGAAGGAAATAATAAAGATCAGAGCAGAGATAAACGACATAGAGACCAGAGAAACAATACAAAAGATCAACAAAACCAAGAGCTGGTTCTTTGAAAGGATAAACAAGATTGATGGACCTCTAGCCAGGCTCACCAAGAAGCAAAGAGAGAGGACCCAAATAAACAAAATCAGAAATGAAAGAGGTGAAATAACAACAGACCCCACAGAAATACAAATGATTGTTAAAAAATACTATGAACAACTTTACTCCAACAAACTGGTAAACCTGGAGGAAATGGACATATTCCTAGAAAATATAACCTTCCAAAACTCAATCAGAAAGAATCTAAACAGCTTAATTGGTCAATAACTATGGAAGAAATTGATGCAGTCATCAAAAAGCTTCCGGCAAGCAAAAGCCCGGGGCCACATGGCTTCACAGGGGAGTTTTACCAAACATTCAAGGGAGAACTAAAACCTATCTTCCTCAGACTATTCCATAAAACTCAAGAGGAAGGAACACTTCCAAGCTCCTTCTATGAAGCCAACATCACTGTAATACCAAAACAAGATAAAGACAACACAATGAAAGAGAATTACAGGCCAATATCCCTCATGAACATAGATGCCAAAATGCTCAACAAAATTCTAGCAAATTGGATCCAGCAGTACATGAGAAAATCATACACCATGACCAAGTAAGATTTATCCCGGGAATGCAAGGATTGTACGATATCCACAAATCAATAAATGTGATACATCACATAAACAAATTGAGAGATAAAATCACAAAGTCATATCAATTGATGCAGAAAAAGCATTTGACAAAATCCAACACCCTTTCTTGATAAAAACTCTCAACAAGGTGGAAATTGAAGGATCATACCTCAACATAATAAAAGACATATATGATAAACCCATAGCTAACATCATACTCAATGGGCAAAAACTAAAACCATTTTCCCTAAGAACAGGAACAAGATAGGGATGCCCACTCTCACCACTCCTGTTTGACATAGTACTGGAAATATTAGCCATTGCAATTAGACAAGAAGAAGAAATAAAAGGCATCCAAATTGGAAAAGAAGAAGTAACGCTGTCCTTATTTGCAGATGACATGATATTGTACATAAAAAATCTCTAAAGACTCCATCAAAAAACTCAGACTTAACAAATGAATTTGGCAATGTAGCAGGATACAAAATTAATGCCAAGAAATCTATGGCCTTTCTATACACCAATAGTGAACTTACAGAAAGGGAAACTAAAAAAGCAATCGCATTTACCATTGCACCAAAAAAATTAAGATACCTAGGAATAAACTTAACTAAGGAGGTAAAAGACCTATACATGGAAAACCACAGGACACTGAAAAAAAGAGATAGAGGAAGACAGAAACAGATTGAAGAAATACCATGTTCATGAATTGGTAGAATCAACATCATTAAAATGTCCATACTATCCAAAGCAATCTATAGATTCGATGCACTCCCCATTAAAATACCAATGGCATATTTCACAGACCTAGAAAAAACTCTCCAAAAATTCATCTGGAATAAAAAAAGACCCCAAATAAGCACAGCAATCCTGAGAAAGAAGAACAAAGTAGGTGGGATCTGAATAACAGATTTCAAGCTGTTTTACAAAGCTGCTGTTCTCAAAACAGCCTGGTACTAGCACAAGCACAGACATATAGACCAATGGAATAGAATAGAGAATCCAGATATTGACCCAAACCACTATGCTCAATTAATATTTGACAAAGGAGGCATGAACATACAATAGAATCAAGACAGTCTCTTCAATAAATGGTATTGTGAAAATTGGACAGATATATGCAAAAAAATGAAAGTAGATCACCAACTTACACCATACACAAAAATAAACTCAAAATGGATAAAGGACTTAAACATAAGACGGGAAACCATAAAAATACTAGAGGAATCCACAGGCAACAAAATCTCAGACATATGCCGAAAGAACTTCTTCACTGATACTGCTCCTAGGGCAATGGAAGCTAAAGAGAAAATAAACAAATGGGACTTCATTAAAATAAAAAGCTTTTTCACAGCAAAAGAAACCATCAACAAAACAACAAGAAAGCCCATTGTATGGGACAACATATTTGCAAATGTTATCACTGATAAAGTTTTAATTTCAAGCATCTACAGGCAACTTATACAACTTAATAAAAGGAAGATAAATGATCCAATAAAAAAATGGGCAATGGACCTAAATAGAATCTTTTCCAAAGAAGACAGAAGGAAGGCCAAGAGACACATGAAAACATGCTCAAGTCACTAATTATCCGAGAGATGCAAATCAAAAATGACAATGTGGTACCATCTCACACCTGTCAGAATGGCTATTATCAACAAATCAACAAACGACAAATGTTGGCGAGGATGCGGAAAAAAAGGAACCTTCGTGCACTGATGGTGGGAATACAGATTGGTGCAGCTACTGTGGAGAAAAACTAAAAATGGAACTCCCATTTGACCCAGTAATCCCACTCCTAAGAATATATCCTACGAAACTAGAAACACCAATCAGAAAGTATATATGTACCCCTATGTTCATAGCAGCACAATTTACAATAGCTAAGATTTGGAAACAGCCTAGGTGCCCATCAGCAGATGACTGGATCAGAAAACAATGGTACATCTACAGAATGGAATACTATGCTGCCATAAAAGAAGGAATTCTTACCATTTGCAACAACCTGGATGGAACTGGAGAACATTATGCTAAGTGAAATAAGCCAGTCAATGAAAGATAAATTCCACATGATCTCACTCATTTATGGATAATAAAACATTTTAAAATGATGAACAAAAAGACAGATACAGAGGCAATAAAGCATCAAACAGACTGTCAAATTACAGCGGGAAAGTTAGGGAGAGTTGGGGTAGATAAGAGATCAACTGAAGGACCTGTATGCATACATATAAGCATAACCAATGGATGCAAAACACTGGGGGGTGAAGGCATGTATCAGAGTGGGGTGGGGGGGCAATGGTAACATATGTACACAAATAATCCTCTCTAATTAAATGGTAATATGCAAATTAACTATCCCTCTGCTACATAAGCCACTCCCACCAGCCAGGCCATGCCCACTAGCCAATCAGAGCGAGTATGCAAATTAACCCCAGCCAAGATGGCTACAGCCACAGAGAGCAAGGTTTCCCAGGTAACAGAGCAAGCCAAGCTTTCCGCCAGCCGTTGCAGGCCTAAGCCTCCATTCAAGCTACAAAGTTTCAATTATAGAAGGTAAACAAATTCAAACAGAAATGCGGGGCAGAACGGAGCTTGAGAGAGCAGGCCAGGGTTGCCGCCGGCAACAGGGGAAGCAAAGCTTTCTGCACACCCTGGCTGGGCTCACCAGCTTAAGGCTACAAAGTCTCAATTGTAGAAGGAGAATTAACTGCCACAGAAATGGCTGCCACCCCGGAGGGAGCAGCAGGCTTGGCTCCGCTCCAGGCTACAAAGTTTCAATTGTAGAAGGAAAATAAATTCCAGATACCAGGGCCTCCGCTTGGGTCGCCAGGGGGTGTGGCCGGCCTGCAAACCACCACAGGCCTCTCACCCAGGCCGCCCCACACCCCAAGGGAACCCCACCCTGATCCGGGACACCCTTCAAGGCAAACCAGCTGGCCCCCACCCGTGCACCAGGCCTCTATCCTATGTAATAAAAGAGTAATATGCAGATTGACCATCACTCCAACACACAATATGTCTTCCCCCATGTGGTCAAAGATCCTGCCCCCATGTGGACACAAGATGGCCACCACAAGATGGCCAGCAGGGGAGGGCAGTTGGGAGGCACCAGGCCTGCAAGGGAGGGCAGTTGAGAGGGACCAAGCCTGCAAGGGAGGGCAGTTGGAGGTGATCAATCCTGCAGGAGAGGGCAGTTAGGGGTGACCAGGCCAGCAGAAGAGGGAAGTTGGGGGCAAACAGGCTGGCAGGGGAGCAGTTAAGCATCAACCAGGCTGGCAGTGGAGTGGTTAGGGGGTGATCAGGCTGGCAGGCAGAAGAGGTTAGGGGCAATCAGGAAGGCAGGCAGGCAAGCAGTTGGGAGCCAGCAGTCCTGGATTGTGAGAGGGATGTCCAACTGCCCATTTAGGCACAATCCCACCAGGATCGGGCCTAAACGGGCAGTCGGACATCCCTCTAGGAGTCCCAGATTGGAGAGGGTACAGACTGGGCTGAGGGACAACCCCCCTCCGTGCACAAATTTCGTGCACCGGGATTCTAGTACCTTAATAAAAAAAATGGGAAAAAAAGAAAATGTACACACACACACACACACACACAGGAAAGCCAGCAAAAGAGCTATTAATGACTACATGTGTACATGAGAGGGGCTATAATATCATGATATTATCATTAAGCTGTCTAATAGCTAACATTTATAAGCATACTCTACACACCAAAATATACCTCATTTTTCCCTAACTGGAAGAGTAACTTTTCTTTTAGAATTGGAATCATTTTGGTGTACTTAACCAATGACATAATATAATGTTACTTCACTGCTCCATCCATTATATATTTATTGCTAATTTTCAATGTTACTCTGTGATTTACTTATTCCCTCCCTCCTTAAATAAAGGATTTGAGATAAATGTACATTTTTGGATAAATTCAGGTGGATGAATATTTTTAAAGAGTAGTTTGGAAAGCAATATTGATTTGAGGGGATAAAGGGGAGGATGGGAAAGATACTCAAAACATGTTAAAGAAAAAAGTTCGTTGAAGATGAGAAAATAAATGCCTTTTAGCTAATAAAATAGGAAACAAGGCTAAAGAAAGTAAAAATTGCCAATGCCCACATTCCAATATCATGGTTGTTCATATGAAACACTGTTGTACTACTAGAGGCCTGGTGCACGAAAATCATGCACTTGGGGGTGAGGTGCCCAGCCTGTGCCCTTTCACAGTCCAGGAGTCCTCAGGGGGATGTCCAACTGACAGCTTAGGTTCACTCCCCAGGAGTGGGCCTAAGTCGGCAGTTGGACATCCTTAGTGCTGCCGTGGAGGTGGGAGAGGCTCCCATCACTGCTGCTGTGCTCGCCAGCCATGAGCCTGGCTTCTGGCTGAGCAGTGCTCTCCCTGTGGGAGCACACTGACCACCAGAGGGAAGCTCTGCATTGAGCGTCTGCCCTCTTGTGGTCAGTGAACGTCATAATGACTGGTTGTTCTGCATTTGGTTGATTTGCATATTACCTTTTTGTTATATAAGATGAGTTCCCAAATAGGGTTTTAGGTCTAATTCTGCTACCATATTGCACTATGACATTGGGAAAGTCACCAAATCTCTCTTGTCCTTGCTTTCCCCTTAGATATAATGTATTTCTATTAGATAAGTGACATTGTAACTGAAGAAGTAACATCCTCTAAATGGGCAATACCAGGAGTAGAAGGCCTAGGTTTGGATCTCATCCCTGCCATTTGCTATTGGGTGAATTTGTGCTTCAGTCTTATCATCTATAAAATGGAGCTAGTAATAGTACTTTCCTCATGCATTTCTAGTAGAGATTGAGTATGTTGAGATCTGTTAGGTGCCTGGGGTAGTGTTGAGTTCCTAATAATGGCTGCCTATTGATCTTATCATTTCAAATTGTGCTCAAGTCAGCCAACTGGCTCCTGAGAGCTCTTTCAGGGGTTTCATTGGATGAGCTGGGGAGACAAAAAATGTGCTATTAAGAAGATGACTATATAAAATTAAAAATAGTGTGATTATATTAGCATAAAGTATATTCTAAAGATGTATTGGTTTCAGTGATTCTCATATTTTGAGTAGAAGGATCGTTTTTCAATGTCTTAAATTTTAAAATGATATTCTCTACAAGACACTAGCTACATTTTTAGCATATGTTTTTTTGAAGATATATTTTATTGATTTTTCACAGAGAGGAAGGGAGAGGGATAGAGAGTTAGAAACATCAATGAGAGAGAAACATCAATCAGCTGCTTCCTGCACACCTCTTACTGGGGATGTGCCCACAACCAACATACATGCCCATGACTGGAATCAAACCTGAGACCTTTCAGTCTGCAAGCCAATGCTCTATGCACTGAGCCAAACCAGTTAGGGCTAGCATATGTTTATTGAAACAACACAATGATTTCAGTAATAACTTTCAATACATTTGCATGTATTAGGATAACTGATAGTAGTTTATTATTTTCTGGAGAGGGTATGATTAATTATCTTTTTAAAAAAATTCTTTATTGTTTAAAATATTACATATAGTATTACATATGTGTCCTTTTTTCCCCCATTGATCTCCCGCTGGCCACCTCCCACCCCCGCGCACATGCCCTCACACCCCTAGTGTCTATTTCAGTTGGTTATGCTTACCTGCATACATACAAGTCCTTGGTTGATATCTTACCCCCCCCCCCCCGCATCCCTCCACTGCATTCCCTCTAATGTTCGATAATCTGTTTGAAGCTTCTCTGTCTCTGGATCTGTTTTTGTTCATCAGTTATGTTGTTCATTATATTCTATAAATGAGTGAGATCATGTGATACTTATCCTTCTCCAAATGGCTTATTTTGCTTAGCATAATGCTCTCCATGTCCATCCATGCTGTTTCAAATGGTAAGAACTCCTTTTTTTACTGCAGCATATTATTCCATTGTGTAGATGTACCACAGTTTTTTAATCCACTCATCTGCTGATAGGCACTTAGGCTGTTTCCAAATCTTAGCTATTATAAATTGTGCTGCTACGAACATAGGGGTGCATATATCCTTTCTGATAGGTGTTTCTGATTTCTTGTGATATATTACTAGAAATGGGATTACTGGGTCAAATGGAAGTTACATTTTTAATTTTTGAGGAAACTCCATACAGTTTTCCACCAGTATGCATTATCACTAGCAGTGCACAAGCCTTCCTTTTTATACACATCCTCGCCAGCACTTGTATGTCAATTTATTGATGATAGTCATTCTGACAGGTGTGAGATGGTATCTCATTGTCGTTTTTATTTGCATCTCTCAGGTGATTAGTGACTTTGAGCATGTTTTCATATGTTTCTTGGCCTTCTATAGGTCCACTTTCAAAAAGGGTCTATTTAAGTCCTTTGCCATTTCTTGATAGGATTGTTTATCTTTCTTTTGTTAAGAAGTATGAGGTTCTTACAAATTTTGGAGATTATACCCTTATCAGATATAACATTGGCAAATATGTTCTCCCATGCAGTGGGCTTTCTTGTTGTTTTGTTGATGGTTTCTTTTACTGTGCAGAAATTTTTTATTTTGATGTAGTCCCATTTGTATATTTTCTCCTTAGTTTCCATTACCCTAGGAGCTGTATTGGTAAAGATATTGCTACAACATATGTCTGTTATTTTTCTGCCTATGGATTCTTCTAAGATTTTTATGGTTTCTTATCTTACATGTAAGTCCTTTATCCATTTTGAGGTGTGTTTTTGTGTGTGTGTGTGTGTGTGTGTGTGTGTGGTGTGTGTATGGAGTAAGTTGGGGTCCAGTTTCATTTTTTTGGGCATGTATCTGTTCAATTTTTCCCAACACCATTTACTGATGTTGAGACTGTCTTGAATCCATTGTACGCTCTTGCCTGCTTTGTCAAATATTAATTGAGCATAATGGCTTGGGTTGATTTCTGGGTTTTCTGTTCTGTCCATTGGTCTATATGTTTGTTCTTGTGCCAGTACCAGGAAGATTTGAGAACAGTGGGTTTATAATATAGTTTGATATCTGGTATTGTGATCCCATCAACTTTGTTCTTCTTTCTCAAAATTGCTGTGGCTATTCAGGGTCTTTTTTTTTATTCCAGATGAATTTTTGGAGAATTCTTTCTAGGTCTGTGAAATATGCTGTTGGTATTTTAACGGGGAGTGCATTGAATCTATAGATTGCTTTGGGTAGTATGGACATTTTAATGATATTGATTCTATCAATCCATAAATAAGATATATTATTCCATTTGTTTCTGTCTTCCTCTATCTCTTTTTAAAATGTCCTGTAGTTTTCTGAGTATAGGCCTTTTACCTCCTTAGTTAAGTTTATCCATGGGTATCTTGATTTTTTTTTTTTTTTGGTGCAATGGAAAATAGGATTTTTTTGTTTCTTTGTTTCTCTTTCTGTGAGTTCATTATTGGTGTATAAAAAAGCTATAGATTTCTGGGTGTCAATTTTGTATCCTGAGATATTGCTTAATTCATTTATTAAATCTATTAGATTTTTGATGGAGTCTTTAGGGTTTTCTGTGTACAATATCATGTCATCTGTGAATAATGACAGTTTTACTTCTTCTTTTCCAATTTGGATGCCTTTTATTTCTTCTTCTTGCCTAATTGCTATGGCTAGCACTTCCAGTACTATTTTGAACAGGAGTGGGCATCCCTTTCTTGTTCCTGTTCTTAGGAGAAATGGTTTTAGTTTTTGCCCATTGAATATGATGTTGGCTTAGGTTTATCATATAACGTTTTTATTATGTTGTGGTATGATCCCTGTCTTCTGACTTGCTGAGAGTTTTTATCAAGAAAGAGTGTTGGATTTTGTCAAATGCTTTTTCTGATTTAATTGATATGATTATGTGATTTTTGTCTCTCAATTTGTTTATGTGATGTATCATGTTTATTGATTTGTGGATATTGTACTAGCCTTGCATCCCTGGGATAAATTCCACTTGGTCATGGTGTATGATCTTTCTAATGTAATGCTGGATCAAATTTGCTAGGATTTTGTTGAGGATTTTAGCATCTATGTTCATCAGAGGTATTGGCCTGTAATTATCTTTCTTTGTAGTGTCTTTATCTGGTTTTGGGATTAGGGTAATGCTGGCTACATAGAAAGAATTCGGAAGTGTACTTTCCTCTTGAACTTTTTGGAATAAGCTGAGGATAATAGGTCTTAGTTCTTCTTTGAATGTTTGATAAAACTCCCTTGTGAAACTGTTTGGCCCAGGGCTTTTGTTTTGCCCAGGACTTTTGTTTTCTGGACGTATTTTGATGACTGCTTCAATTTCCTCCATAGTTATCAGCCTATTCAGATTTTTTAATTCCTCCTGATTGAATTTTGGAAGGTTGTATTTTTTCTAGGAATTTGTCCATTTCTTCTAGGTTGACTAGTTTGTTGGAATAGAGTTGTTCATAGTATTTTTTTTTACAATCCTTTGTATTTCTGTGGGGTTTGTTGTTATTTCGCCTCTTTCATTTCTGATTTTGTTTATTTGGGTCCTCTCCCTTTGCTTCTTTGTGATCCTGGCTAGAGGTTCATCAATCCTGTTTATCCTGTCAAAGAACAAGCTCTTGGTTTTATTGATATATATTTTTTGTGAGTGTCTCGGTTATGTATTTCTGCTCTGATCTTTATTATTTTCTTCCTTCTGCTAACTCTGGGCTTTTCTTTTTGCTCTCTTTCTAATTCTTTTTTCCCCCAATTTTTTTAATTAAGGTGTTATATGTGTACATATCTTACCATTGCCCCCCCACCCCACTCCCATATATTCCCTCACCCCCAAGAGTTTTGTGTCCATTGGTTATGCTTATATGCATGCATACAAGTCATTTGATTAATCTCTTACCTTCCACACCTCTCCCTAACCTTCCTGCTGTAATCTGACAGACTGTTTGATGCTTTACTGCCTCTGTATCTATCTTTTTGTTCAAGTTTTTAATGTTCTTTATTATCCATAAATGAGTGAGATCATGTGGTATTTTTCTTTCATTGACTGGCTTATTTCACTTAACATAATGTTCTCCAATTCCATTCAGGTTGCTGCAAATGGTAAGAATTCCTTTTTTTTATGGCAGCATAATATTCCATTGTGTAGATGTACCATAGTTTTCTGGTCCAGTCATCTGCTGATGGGCACCTAGGCTGTTTCCAGATCTTAGCTATTGTAAATTGTGCTACTATGAACATAGGGGTGCATATATCCTTTCTTATTGGTGTTCCCAGTTTCTTAGGATATATTCCTAGGAGTGGGATTACTGGGTCAAATGGGAGTTCCATTTTCAGTTTTTTGAGGAAACTCCATACTGTTCTCCACAGTGGCTGCACCAGTCTGCATTCCCACCAGCAGTGCAGGAGGGTTCCTTTTTCTCCGCATCCTCGCCAACACTTGTCGTTTGTTGATTTGTTGATGATAGCCATTCTGACAGGTGTGAGATGGTAATGCATTGTTGTTGTGATTTGCATCTCTCGGATAATTAGTGACGTTGAGCATGTTTTCATGTGTCTCTTGGCCTTCTGTCTTCTTTGGAAAAGATTCTATTTAGGTCCGTTGCCCATTTTTTTATTGGATCATTTATCTTCCTTTCATTAAGTTGTGTAAGCTGCCTGTAGATGTTGGAGATTAAACCTTTATCAGTGATGCCATTTGCAAATATGTTCTCCCATGCAGTGGGCTTTCGTGTTGTTTTGTTGATAGTTTCTTTTGCTGTAAAAAAGCTTTTTATTTTGATGTAGTCCCATTTGTTTATTTTCTCTTTAGCCTCCATTGCCCTAGGGGCAGTATCGGTGAAAAAGTTCTTTTGGCATATGTCTGAGATTTGCTGCCTGTGGATTCCTCTAGTATTTTTATGGTTTCCCATCTTATGTTTAAGTCCTGTATCCATTTTGAGTTTATTTTTGTGTATGGCGTAAGTTGGTGGTCTAGTTTCATTTTTTTGCATGTATCTGTCCAATTTTCCCAACACCATTTATTGAAGAGACTGTCTTTATTCCATTGTATATTCATGCCTCCGTTGTCAAATATTAATTGAGCATAGTGGTTTGGGTCAATATCTGGATTCTCTATTCTGTTCCATTGATCTATATGTCTGTTCTTGTTCCAGTACCAGGCTATTTTGAGAACAGTGGCTTTGTAATGTAGCTTAAAATCTGGTATTGAGATCCCTCCTACCTTATTCTTCTTTCTCAGGATTTCTGTGGCTATTCGGGGTCTTTTTTTATTCCAGATGAATTTTTGGAGAGTTCTTTCAAGGTCTGTGAAATATGCCATTGGCATTTTAATGGGGAGTGCATTGAACCTATAGATTGCTTTGGATAGTATGGACATTTTAATGATGTTGATTCTACCAATCCATGAACATGGTATATTCTTCCATCTGTTTACGTCTTCCTCTATTTCTTTTTTCAGTGTCCTGTAGTTTTACGTGTATAGGTCTTTTACCTCCTTAGTTAAGTTTATTCCTAGGTATCTTAATTTTTTGGTGCGATGGTAAATGGGTTTGCCTTTTTAGTCGCTCTGTCTGTAAGTTCACTATTGGTGTATATAAAGGCCATAGATTTCTTGGCGTTAATTTTGTATCCTGCTACACTGCCGAATTCATTTATTAAGTCTATTAGTTTTTTGACGGAGTCTTTTGGATTTTTTATGTACAATATCATGTCGTCTGCAAATAAAGACAGCTTTACTTGTTCTTTTCCAATTTGGATGCCTTTTATTTCTTCCTCTTGTCTAATTGCAATGGCTAATACTTCCAGTACTATGTCAAACAGGAGTGGTGAGAGTGGGCATCCCTGTCTTGTTCCTGTTCTTAGGGGAAATGTTTTTAGTTTTTGTCCATTGAGTATGATGTTTGCTGTGGGTTTATCATATATAGCTTTTATTATGTTGAGGTATGAGCCTTCTATTCCAACCTTGTTGAGAGTTTTTATCAAGAAAGGGTGTTGGATTTTGTCAAATGCTTTTTCTGCATCAATTGATATGACTATGTGATTTTTATCTCTCAATTTGTTTATGTGATGTATCACGTTTATTGATTTGCAGATATTGTACCATCCTTGCATTCCTGGGATAAATCCTACTTGGTCATGGTGTATGATCTTTCTGATGTACTGCTGGAGCCGATTTGCTAGAATTTTGTTGAGGATTTTGGCATCTATGTTCATGGAGGATATTGGTCTGTAATTCTCTTTCATTGTGTTGTCTTTATCTGGTTTTCGTATTAGGGTGATGCTGGCTTCATAGAAGGAGCTTGGAAGTGTTCCTTCCTCTTGAATTTTTTGTAATAGTCTGAGGAGGACAGGTTTTAGTTCTTCCTTGAATGTTTCGTAAAACTCTCCTGTGTAGCCGTCAGGCCCTGGGCTTTTGTTGGCCGGAAGCTTTTTGATGACTGCTTCAATTTCGTCCATATTTATTGGCCTATTGAGCTGTTGAGATTCTTCTTGATTCATTTTTGGAAGGTTGTATTTTTCTAGGAATATGTCCATTTCCTCCAGGTTGTCCAGTTTGTTGGAATAGAGCTGTTCGTAGTATTTTGTAACAATCCTTTGTATCTCAGCGAGGTCTGTTGTTATTTCACCTCTTTCATTTCTGATTTTGTTTATTTGGGTCCTCTCTCTTTGCTTCTTGGTGAGCCTGGCTAGAGGTCCATCAATCTTGTTTATCCTTTCAAAGAACCAGCTCTTGGTTTTGTTGATCTTTTGTATTGTTTCTTTGGTCTCTATGTCATTTATCTCCGCTCTGATCTTTGTTATTTCCTTCCTTCAGGTTACACTGGGCTTTTCTAGCTGCTCTTTTTCTAGCTCTTTGAGTTGTAGGGTTAGGTAATTTATTACCATGGTTTCTTGTTTTTTGCAATAGGCTTGTAGAGCTATGAACTTCCCTCTCAAGACTGCTTTCGCTGTGTCCCATAGATTTTGGATTGTTGTGATTTCATTGTCATTTGTTGCCATGATGTTTTTTATTTCTTCCTTGATCTCTCTGCTGACCCAGTCCTTGTTTAATAGCATGCTGTTTAGTCTCCATGTGTTTGATTTCTTTGGATTGTATGTATTGTAGTTGATTTCCAGTTTTAAGCCACTGTGATCTGAGAAGATGCTTGATATAATTTCTATCTTCTTGAATTTGAAGAGACTTTGCCTGTGACTCAGCATATGGTCTATCTTTGAAAATGACCCATGTGCACTTGAGAAGAATGTATATTCTGTGGCTTTGGGGTGAAATGTTCTGAAGATGTGAATTAATTCCATCTGGTCTAGTGAGTCATTTAGGATTGCTGTGTCTTTGCTGATTTTTTGTTTAGAGGATTTGTCCAATTTTGATAGTGGGGTATTAAAGTCTCCTACTATGATTGTATTTCTATTAATCTCTCCCCTGATATCCTCCAGGAGTTTTTTTATGTATTTGGGTGCTCCTATATTGGGAACGTATATGTTTACCAGAATTATTTCTTCTTGTTGGATTTCTCCCTTTAGTATTATGAAGTGGCCTTCCTTATCTCTTGTTATGGCATTGACTTTGAGGTCTTTTTTGTCAGATATAAGTATTGCTACCCCAGTTTTTTTTCATTTCCATTTTCCTGAAAGATATTTTTCCATCCCTTCACTTTCAAGCTGTGTGAGTCTCTTGTTCTGAGATGGGTCTCTTGTAGACAGCATATATATGGGTCATGGTTTTTTATCCATTCAGCCACTCGATGTCTTTTGATTGGAGCATTTAGTCCGTTTACATTTAAAGTTATTACTGAAAGGTATTTGTTTGTAGTCATATCTATTTTTGTGTCTGTATTCCATCTTATCTGTTTATTTCTTCTTTTTACAGTATTCCCTTTAGCAATTCTTGCATTGTTGATTTGGTGCTTATAAACTCCCTGAGTCTTTTTTTGTCTGCGAAGCTCCTGATTTCCCCTTCAATTTTGATTGATAGTCTTGCTGGATATAGTATTCTTGGATTCAGTCCTTTGCTTTGCAACACTTTGTATACCTCCTTCCATTCAATTCTAGCTTGTTGTGTTTCTGTTGAGTAATCATTTGATAATCTGATGGGTGTTCCTTTGTAGGTAACTCTCTGTCTCTCTCATGCCGCCTTTAAGATTCTCTCTTTATCATTTATATTTGCCATTGAAATTATGACATGTCTTGGTGTGGGTCTTTTGGGGTTGATCCTGCTTGGGACTCTCTGTACTTGCGTAAATTTTATCTTTCCCATATCCGGGAAGTTTTCTGTCATTATTTCTTCAAATAGATTTTCTAATCCCTGCTGCTCTTCTTGTCCTTCTGGCAGCCCTATTATACGCATGTTACTTCGTTTCATGTTGTCCCGAAGCTCCCTTAGGCTTTCCTCCTGCTTTTTAATTTTATTCTCCAATTGCTGTTCAGATTGAGCTTGTTTCTGTACCTGATCTTCTAACTCACTAATTCGGTCCTCTGTTTCTTGTAGTCTACTGTTGAAACTTTCCATGGTGTTTTTGATTGTAGCTATATCACTTTTCATTTCTTCCTGATTCTTGCATAAGTTGTTGATTTTCTCATCCATCCGATGTATAAATTCCACGACTATTACTCTGAACTCCTTTTCGGTCATGTTGCAAGCTTCAGTTTCACTAATTTCCTTTTTTGGCGACTCCACATTTTCTTTCCTCTGTGAGTTGTTTCATTTCCCCATTCTGGCTATCACCAGAAAGTTCAGGCTTTCATTTGCGTGGACCTGGGCCGTGTGCTGTGGGGACTTAGCTTCACCCGCGTTTCACTGAAGTGTTCTGACACTAGGACGTGTGGCTGCCTTTGGTTGGTGGGAACCAGACTTGCCCAGGGTCAGTGTCCCCAGTGTTCTGTGTGGCCTCGTGTGCACACTTAGAATCAGGGGCCCTGTCTGCACCACACTGTTGGTATGTGCCGAAAATGAGATCCTTAGCATGTGCCCGGAGTCAGAGTTTCCCTGTGTCTGCTCCAAGAATCGAGTGTCAGAGTCTCTGTTGCCTTGTGTGGTTTCTTGTTGAGAATCAGGGTCCCTGTGTGTGCATGCACCAACAATTGGGGTCGCTGGCTCTTAGTGTGAATGCGCTGTGAGCCAGGGATCCCAGGCAGCTGTTTCCGGCATGCCAAATTCCTTGAAGTGGAGCTGCGCCCTGTGTTTGCTCTCTCTACTGAGCCAAACCGGCTAGGGCGCACACTCTCAAATTCCTGAAGGTGCTCTGGCTCCGTGCACTCTCCCAGAATCCCCGAATGGGGGCGGAGTCCGTCCTGCACGCCAAATTCCCCAAAGGGAAACCCCTCTGTGCATTCTCTAAGATTCGCCGAAGGGGAGCTCTGACCCGCAAGCCAAATTCCCCCCAATTCCCCGAATGGGAGCCCTCTGTGTTCACTGACAGATTTCCCCAAAGGTGAGCTGCTTCTGTCCCGTGCACCAAATTCCCTAAGGGGGAGTGCTTCCCTGCGCAAAGCTCTGCAGCTTGGGCGAGGGGCGGGACTATTAGTTACTATGGCGCTATCCATGCGCCTGCGGGGAGGGGGATAGGCTCTTTGACTCACGGAAATCTGCTGCTGGGAAGTCTGGATTCTTGTTGTTTGTTGGTCTGAAGCTGTGATAGCAGTTCTCTGTCCCCGGTGGCTGCAGGGTCTTGGTTTGTGTCAGAAGCCAGGATGCGAGTCTCAGGCAGCTCTGTTTCTCAGGATGGCATGGTCTCTGTGTCCGCACCAGCCGACGAGAAGTGTCCCTCTTTCTAATTTTTTACGTTGCAGGGTTAGATAATTTATTACTAGTTTGTTTGCTTGGGTTTATTTTTGTTTGTTTGTTTGTTGTTGTTTTTTTTGAGGTAGTCCTGTAATGCTAGGAACTTCCCTCTCAGGACTGCTTTCACTGTGTCCCATAGATTTTGGATTGTTGTGTTTTCAACCCTATTGAAAAAATTCTAGCCACATCTGAGGATGATTGCCTGGGGGCTATTCAATTCAAAATCCTATCAGTCTGTAGACAGAGGTGGTCTCTGGAGGCTTGAGCCTTTGCCTTATCCAATTAGCCAGAAACAGCCTTTAACACTGTCCTGCACTAGAGATTGAGAGGTGTAGAGGATATACCTAAAACATAGTCACAAACCCAAACAGACAACCAAAATGAGAAAACAAAGAAACAACCCTCAAATGAAAAAACTAGTGAATTATCCAGAAGAAGAGATAAATGGAGTAGAGATAAGAGATTTATCTGAAATAGAGTTCAGAGTAATGATGATAAAAATGCTCAACAGTATGAAAAAAAGATACAGTGACTATGAAAAAATAACAGTCTGAGATAAAGAATGACATAACACAAATAAAGAACACATGAGAAGGAATACACTGAAAATTAGGGGAAGCTGAGAATTGAATCAGTGAATTAGAAGATAGAGTTGAAAATATCACTCAATTAGAGAACCAAAAAGAAAAACAATTAAAAAACAGGAGGACAGCTTAAGAGAGCTGTGGGACAATGTGAAACCTAACAATATTAGAATAGTAGGTGTGCCAGAAGAGGCAGAAAGGGAGAAAGGAATAGAGAATGTGTTTGAAGAAATAATGATAGAAAACTTCCCTAACCTGGTAAAGGAAAAAGTCACAGAAGTTCAGGAGGCACAGAGACCTCCAATCGAGATGAACCCAAGCAGACTCACACCCAGACACATCATAATTAAATGCCAAAAATTAGAGACAAAGAGAAAATTTTAAAGGCAGCAAGAGAAAAGAAAACTGTTACCTACAAAGGAGTTTCCATAAGGCTGACACCTGATTTCTCATCAGAAATCTACAGGCCAGAAGAGAATGGCATGAAGTACTCAAGGTAATGGAAAACAAGGATCTAAAACCAAGATTACAATATTTAGCAAGGCTATCATTCAAAATAGATGGTCAAATAAAGAGCTTCCCAGACAAAAAATGTCTAAAGGAGTTCATCACCACCAAGCCAGCATTACAAGAAATGCTAAAGGGATTGCTGTAAGGGATTGCTGAGAAGAAGAAACAGAGAGAGAAACCTAGCCATACAGAATTAAAATGGCTATAAATAAGTACCTCTCAATAATAACCCTAAATATAAATGGATTAAATGCTCCAATCAAAAGGTGTAAGGTAGCTGAATGGATACAAAAACATGACCCAACTGTAAGTTGTGTACAAGAGACCCACTTCAAAACAAAAGACACACAGAGGATGAAAGTGAAGGGATGGGAAAAAATTACCCCTGCAAATGGAGAAGAAAAAAAAAAAGCTGGAGCAGCAATACTCATATCTAACAAAATAGATTTTAAAAGCATCATGCTAAGCAAAATAAGCCAGTTGGAGGAAGATAAGTATCATATGATCTCACTCATTTTAGGAATATAATGAACAACATATACTGATGAACAAAAATAGAGCCAGAGGGGGAAAATATTCTAGAATATAATAGAAGTAATCCTATTATTTGCAGCTTTTCAATATTCCCTACATCTTTTGTGATATCATACTATGTTAGTACAGTTTTGGTAATATTATTATATATAAAATCATTTTATTCTTGAAATATTAATGTTTATTGTATGTAATATTTTTATATGTAAGATCATCTTTCTTGAATAGTTTATTGCATGTAAAATTATTATATTTAATGTAATTTTTCTTGGAATATTAAGGTTTATTGCATGTAATATTATGATATTTAATGTCGTTTTTCTTGAAATTAAAAAAAAAACAAACCTGAAAAAAAGAAGAAACTCTTGCCTTTTGCAGCAGCATGGATGGACCTGGAGAACATTTTGCTAAGTGAAATAAGCCAGTTGGAGAAAGATAAATATCACATGATCTCACTCATTTGTGGAATATAATGAACAACATAAACTGATGAACCAAAATAGAACCAGAGGAAAAAATATCTTAGAATAGAAGTAATCCTGTTATTTGCAGGTTGTTAATATTCTGTACACTTTTGTGATATTATACTATGTTACTACAGATTTGGTAATATTATTATATTTAAAACCTTTTTTTCTTGAAAAAACACACACAAAAACAAAGTACCCATTTCTTCATCCCATCTCTCATCAATATTTTGTATTGTCCAGCTTTACTCTTAAGCAATATAATTGCAAATGTAATTCTCTCACCACTATTTTTGTTTGGATTTCTCTGATTACTAATGGGGTTGGTAATTTTTTATGATTATTGGCCATTTGCACTTTTTAAAAACACAGAACAAGAAGTTGTATTATCTCAAATGCTGATGCATAACCAATAACAGGAGAACACAAAGGGAAACTGCAGATACTGAGGTGGATTCTGAGGTTTAAAACCTTTAAAGGTTGGAGGTATAATTGTTCATTTATGAATGTAGGGCATCCTTTTACTTGACAATTGTCACTTAACAGTTCTTACGTTATGAAGTTCAACCAGTCTTTTGCCTTTAATGTTAAATGAAAACAGAGAGCAAGTAAAACAAAAGTTTTCAAGTATATGAGAGTGTTAAAAATAGTTTATTTTCTTTGTACTTTCACATAAATTTTAATGTCTCAATTTGAAAATTTACTAAGGACTTCTTCATTTTTGAGTTTTAAAAATGATCAAGATAATGACTTTTCTTAAAATACAGATCACAGTAGTTTTATAAATGACCAAGACATGTAAAACAAAATTGCAGATGCTCTTGGAAACATTTTAATGTATAGCACACATGATACATAATTCTTTGGAGGTTTGTTTATCCCTCTTGGATACTAAGAGTATGAAATGCATTATACACCTATAAGTTAATCTTTGATAACTATGGCTTGGATAGATCACAAAGTGGAATCTTCAAAGTTTTCTCAATAAGCGTGCAGTCCAAATAACTCAGACATCTCGTGTCCTAGATTGCATACATTACTTTTTCTGTGGAATTATCATCAGTGGGCAGTTTGTCTTGGTCATGACTTACTCTTCCAAAACTATTCCTTACAGTTAAATATGAAAGTGATTTTCCCCAATGCAAAGAATAATAATAATAATCTGGATCAATAGCAAAGTCAAAGCCATAGGTGTTTCAGGACATTCTTGACAACAGGTTTCAACAGTCCTAATATCCGTTTTCTTTGACAGTCTTATTTTCCTTTCTCACAACTCAGCAGTCACTGCCCTATTTTATTCTGCACAAAGAAAAACTTTTTTTTTGAAGATGGACTTCTTCATTGGCACAGAACTATTTGGAATAAACCCAAGACAATAGAATGCTGGGTCTCTCTCAAGTGGTTTCCTTCTCTTTTAACTGCCTTGAACTAGTCCCTATCAATAATCACAGTCGATTTTTTCCTTCAGAGGAATGGCAACCACAGAGGATCCCTATGTGAGAGAGAGCTCTGCAGAACTAGTTCCTATCAATAATCACAGCCCAGTTCTTCGTCGGGCTGGTGTGGCTCAGCTATTGAGCATGTACCATTGTACCAACAGGTTGCTGGTTGGATTCTAGGTTGGGACACATGCCTAGGTTGCAGGCTCTATCCCCACTAGGGGGCATGCAGGAGTCAGCTGATTCTCATCATTGATGTTTCTAACTCTCTTCTTCTCCCTGCCTCTCTCTGAAATCAATAAAGTATATATACTTTGTTTTTCTTAATCCTTACCCAACGATATTTCTCCATTGATATTTGGAGAGTGGAAGAGACAGGGAAAGGTAGAGATAAATATCAATGTGAGAAAAACACATCGATTGGTTTCCTCCTGCACGAGCCTTGACCAGGGCCTGGGATAGAGAGGAGCCTGCAGCTGAGGTACGTGTCCTTGTCTGGAATCAAACCCCGGACCCTTAGGCCCACAGGCCGACGCTCTATCTGCTGAGCCAAACTGGCTAGAGATATATATATATACACACTGAGTTAACAGATTATTATGATCTCTGAACGCATAATAATCTGGCCACTCAGTGTATATCCTATATAATAAAAGGCTAATATGCAAATTTTCCCCTCGACCAGGAGTTCGACCAGCAGGCAGGCCGGCCAACCACCCATGTCCCCTCCCCCTGGCCAGGCTGGCTGGACCCCACCCATGCACAAATTCATGCACTGGGCCTCTAATATATATATATATATATATATATATATATATATATACACATACATACACACACACACACACACACACACACACACACACTGAGTGGCCAGATTATTATGCATTCATAATCTGGCCACTCAGTGTGTGTGTGTGTGTGTGTGTGTGTGTGTGTGTGTGTGTGTGTGTGTGTGTATATATATATATATATATATATATATATGTTATATATATTGGCAGTCCTTGGGTTACATTGGAGATCGATTTCTATGGCACAACGTAATGTGATTTTTGCCGTAATTTGGAACCCACCCACCTACATAAGCACATACATCACCACCTGGAGCACATACACAGCTGAAATAAAGTGAAAATAAAACAAAATTTAAAAGAAAGATAACAATTCCTGACCTTTACTTGTGGTAAATAAATATTACAAAACATAAAGCACATAAATGGGAGATGGCAATGTAACCATGAAATGACGTATGTCAAGTCCAATGTAACCCGAGGACTGACTGTATATAAGTATATATATACACACACACACTGAGTGGCCAGATTATGATCTCTGAATGCATAATAATCTGGCCACTCAGTGTATCCTATCTAATAAAAGAGAAACATGCAAATTGACCGTACCTCCGCTATGCCCATAAGCCACACCCATCATCCAATCAGGAGCGAGTATGCAAATTAACCAAACCAATATGGTGGTTAATTTGCATATCCAGACACAGAGCGAAGACTGAAGACATTGTAGAAGGAAGCCAAGCGCTCCAGAAGGGAGCGAAGCTGTGGAGAAGCAACCAGGGTGGTGGAGACGGAAGGGAAGCAGGGGCCATGGCGGAGAAGGGAGGGAAGCAGAGGCGGCGGTGCAGACAGCCCCAGGAAGCTCTATTCTTCCAGGAATCTTCCTGCAACAGGCCTCTAATATATATATATTATGCATTCAGAGATCATAATAATCTGGCCACTCAGTGCGTGTGTGTGTGTGTGTGTGTTTGTGTGTGTGTGTGTGTTCCTATGTAATAAAGAGGTAATATGCAAATTGACCGTCACACCCTCACACAAGGTGGCTACCCCCATGTGGTCAAAGATGGCTGCCACAAGATTGCTGCCAGGGAAGGGTAGTTGTGGGTGATCAGGCCAGCAGGGAAGGGCAGTTAGGGGCAACCAGGCCAGCAGGGGAGGGCAGTTGGGGGGACCAGGCTTGAAGGGGGGGTAGTTGGAGGCAACCAGGCCTGTAAGGAAGGGCAGTTGGGGGCGACCATTCCTGCAGGCCAGGGAAGTTGGGGGCAACCAGGCCAGCTGGGAAGGGCAGTTAGGGGCGACCAGATCAGCAGGGGAGGGCAGTTGGGGGTTACCGGGCCAGCGGGGGAGGGCAGTTGGGGGTGATTGGGCTGGCATGGGAGGGCAGTTGGGGACAATCGGGACAGAAGGGGAGCAGTTAGGCGTCAATCAGGCTGGCAGGGGAGTGGTTAGGGGGTGATCATGCTGGCAGGCAGGCAAGTGGTTGGGAGCCAGCAGTCCTGGACTGGAGAGGGTGCAGGCTGGGCTGAGGGACACCCCCTCAAGTGCATGAATTTCATGCACGGGGCCTCTAATGTGTGTGTGTGTGTATAAAAATATATATATATATATATATATATATATATATATATATATATATATTTTTTTTTTTTTTTATTTTAAGAAAAAGCTCTTTGATAAAAGTCAACTGATGAACCAGGTCTTCTCAGGACGCATCTGAAAATCGCCATCTCGGGCTGCTTGGCAATCTTGCCCTGGCTATTCTCATATTCTCAGAAACGTGGTGTTTGCTTCTTGGAGTATGGCTGACCTTCTGCTGCCCGCACACTCAGGTACTCCTCCTTCAGTCATCAAATTTCCCACCCTCCTCTTGAATTTCCAGCCAGGACTGCTCCCCAGGGCTGGGCGGTTAGCAAGGCCTCTTCCCCCTCTAGTTGCCCCATTGGCTGGACTCCCCCCTGTTCTACAGGACCTTCCTCCTGGGGCTGTGGTAGGCCCATTCGGATGGCTCGGGTTTCTACATTTACTTCCATCTGCTGAGTTCTCCCACCAGGCTTGGAGTCTATCCACAGGCCCATTGCTTCCTTCATGTAGCTCCTACAGCTCCTGCATTGCTGACATTGATTAACTGGCTCAGCCTCTTGTAGGACATGTTCTAGCCATTTGTACTTTCTATACTATGAATCGATTGTTCATAGCTTGTGCTTCTTTTTCTTACTGAATTGTGCCTTTTTCTTGATTTGTGGGAATCTATATATTCTGTACACTTAACCTCTGTTACATCTATTAACCATATACTCACTCATTCATTCTATTACATGTCTTTTAATTTTGTTTTCTTTTGTCATGTTAAAGTTGTTCATTTTGACATCAAATTTATCAATTTAGCCCAGCCGCCTTGGCTCAGTGGTTGAGCCTCAACCTATGAACCAGGAGGTCACCTTTGGATTCCCAGTCAGGGCACATGTCCAGGTTTTGGGCTGGATTCTCAGTAGGGGCATGCAGAAGGCAGCCAATCAATGGTTCTCTCTCATCATGGACGTTTCTATCTTTTGTTCCCTTTCCTTTCCTCTCTGAAATCAATCAATATATATCTTTATTGTATATATACACATAGATCCTATATTGTATATTGTACATACACTGAGTGACTAGATTATTATGATCTCTGAACCCATAATAATCTGGCCACTCAGTGTATATCCTACATAATAAAATGCTAACATGCAAATTGTCCCCTCGACCAGGAGTTCGACCAGCAGGCAGGCCGGCCAACCGCCCATGTTCCCTCCCCCTGGCCAGGCTGGCTGGACCCCACCCATGCACAAATTCATACACCGGGCCTCTAATATATATATCACTGAGTGGCCAGATTATTATGCATTCAGAGATCATAATAATCTGGCCACTCAGTATACATACATAGATCCTAATGAGGCTAATTTGAGCAATTTTAAGTGGTTTCTGTAGGTCTCTGGCACAATGGATTTCAAGGAGAAACTGGCAATATTTTAGGTAGTTTTGTAAAATTACATACCTCTGTAACTGCATCAATTTGCTTTAGTCCCAAACCTTCCAAAGCATCAACTGCTTTTCTGGTTCCTGAGCTGGCCTAGACTCTACAGAATCTTTAAACTTATGGATAATTTAAAGATGCCCTTGTGTCCTAATACTAAAATGACTATATAGTTAATCTCCAAGCCAGGAAAGTTTTCAGAGAAAAAAAGAGATTCTATTAATCACTACACAGGGCAATAAGAATAAAGTAGGTGTATTCTGTGAAAACCAGGATCTAAAAATTTCCCATTTAAGGCAGAGTTTATCCAAGTACTGTGTGAGGAATTTACTCTCCCCAACAGAGGTTCATGAAATGCAGATTCCTGGTTTCTAACACCTACCAACTAATTAAGAATCTGGAAACAGGGGCCAGAAATATGCACTTTTGGAAGCTTTCCAACTCTCAACTCATATGTTTCTTATGCATGTTAAAATTTTTTCAGGGCCTCAGATAGCAAAACTAATGGGAACAACGTTGAAATGAATCTGTCTCATGCAGTTGAAATACACAGTAGTATTTATAAATTGATTTCAACTAGAATTATAGAGAGTTGTTGTTAAAAATTTTATAATTTCACTGTTTTCCTTATTTCAATCTTAAATTATGTACAATAGACTGTTACCTTCACTGATACAATGCTAGAATGAAGATTTCATAGAAAGATAAATGTTTTGTGATCTCACTTATATGTGGAATCTTGAAGAATCAACCTCATAGAATCAGAGTAGAATGGTGGTTGCCAGGAGCTAGGGGAGGTGAAAATAGGGAGATGATGGTCAAGAGTATAAATTTTCAATCATGTAAGATAAATAGTGCTGAAGATCCATGATACAGCACAGTGCCTATAGCTAACATTATTGTATACTTAAAACTTGCAAAGAGCGTAGGTCTTATGTTAAGTGTTATTACCATGCACACATAAAATTATAATAACAGAGGCAAGAGAAAACATTGGGAGGTGATGGGTATGTTTATATTTATGGTGGTGATGGTTTTGCAGGTTTATACCTATCCCCAAACACATTGAGTTAATAATTAAATATATTTATAATTTTACATGTCAATTTTACCTTAATAAAGTAGTTTTTTAATGAAATATATTTCACATGACTTTTGAATTTTGTGCCATAATTTGCATTTTTCTCTCTGAAGTCCTAGAAGTTTAGTGGAGTGATATTAATATATCCCTTTAACTTTTCAAATAGGGTTACCTTAATACTATAATTTTAGGCTTTCTAATCTTTTATCAGTCTTGATAATGAAATGTTAATATTTAAACATCTTTCAGGTACAAGGCATTGTGTCTAAATTCCACAGTGAAAAAAAACCTTTCTGAAAAAAAATAAGTCTATATAACCCATGGGGGTGGAAACACTATGTCTATATGTGTCTATTTATTCATGAGGCATAAATTTAATATCAGCACACAGTTTGGAAATTCGAGGAGTCATGTAAATTCACAGTTGCTGTTTTGTTCAGGGCCCACAGCAGGCTTTCTTGTATTTGTTCTAGAAAGGATGGAAAGATGGTAACTTTATTGGTGTGACAGTAAAGAATCTACGTATATGTCATGCTTCTGACATTTATTCGATGCCTCGTTTAACTTAAGCTAGAAAATCAATCTTTCCCCTCTGAATCAAATCTCAATAAGTCTTTGGATGAGAACAGAATCACTAGACCACCCTGTCTTCTTTATAGACTTCTGAGTGTATTTGTTATCTTTTACTGAAGTTATTTTTTTTCTAGGAGAACTCTGTTGTAAACTTGATAGCTGCCATGCCTCAATCAAAACCAGCAGGGTTATGAAAATTCAGCGTGAATTTGTATTCTCCATTTAGGAAACTCTAGCAAGTGTTAGTGTTCTTGAGAGTAGTCAGTTCAATTCAATCAATTTAATTCAAGTGTCAATTCAACTCTTTAGTGTTTATTAAATATCAAGCATATTTTAGATGTCAAAGATACATAGATTAATGTATTTTAAAGAATCTATTTTGATTAGAGTATTATAAACAACTGAGCTACACATGGTAATTTACATATGTAGTTATAGTTTTGAGGAAAAAGTGATTTGAGTGGAAAAGAAAACAGGTTTAATTGATGAGGTCATTTATATATTTGAGTTTAAGGGATGATTAAGAGTTTTCTAAGTGAATGAAAGGGGAGTATATTAGCAACTACTAACAGTTTTAAAACAACAAGCATACAAAGTTTTAATCACTGGCATATAGTGTGAGAAAGAGATTAGCTAAATTGGCAGATCAAGGCAAGAAAATAGAGGCTTTTTATGTTATGTTCAGAAGCTGAACTTTATCTTCAGTGCAATGGAAATACATTGAAGTTTTTAGGCAGATAATTGATGAAAAAATTACAATTTATGAATAATAATATTGGTAGCAGTGTTGAAGATGAATAGGAGGGGCAACAGATGAAATGGAAGGGGCAGGTATGGATTGAGGGCAACCTATGTTAGTGATAGCAAGGATCTGAATCAGGCAATGGATTTGATTAAAATGAGGGGCTTAAGAGATATATAGGAAGCAGAATCCCTAACCCTGATGATAGACTAGAGGCCCAGTGCATGAAATTCATGCATGGGTGGGATCCCTAGGTCTGGCCAGCGATCAGGGCTAATCAGGGCCAGGCCTATCAGGGCTGGGTCAATTGGGACCCAAAAGTCCCAGTGGGGTCAAGAGAGGAAGTGATGAAGGAATAGACACCCACACAGCCTTTGGCGCCCCGCCACTGCGTGGTTCCCCACCTCCCCCTCTCATTCCCTCGCCGCTGCGCTGTCACCAGGGCCAGCCAGCCAAGGGGAGGTTGGCTGCTGGCCCTGAAGAGGGATCCAGCCCTGGGCCCCCTCGGGAAAGGGGCCGCATCTGCTGACATCCACCCCCATCTTTTACTATACCACCTTTTGTCCATGGTTTCATTCTTTGACTCCACCAGACAAGGACCTGGGAATCATCCTGCCCAGAGTAACATCAAGCGTTTTAGTTCATTTATTGCATTTCACTAGTTAATAGTTATCTCTGTATGTACATTTGAACCATTTGTATAGTTTCTTTGTTTCTTATCAGACAATCATAGCAACATAGAAAGTAATTGTATACAAACTTTATTCCAACTATAGAGGTTCTGTACTCCCTCCCCCCCCCTTTACTAATAGACTGAAAGGTTATCAGAGAAGAACTTGTCTTTGGGAAGTAGATAGATGAGTACAAAACAGAGAAGGAAATCATGGAACTAATTCAGTTGATGACGAAGGAGTGGTAAGGCCCTCTGCTTGGAAAAAAGATGGATGTCCTACTAGAAATTGCTTTAACATGTTTAGCTGTGATAGTGATGAACTCTATTGTAAATTTAGTTGCATTAGTAAGGTACTGCAAGAACCTCGTATATTGTAGTAAAAAATGATGGTAGATAGAAACAATATTCCATTTATCTAGTTATCAAAATAGCCTGAAATATAATTTGTATATGTGTCAACAAAGCTGCCTTTGACATTTACATCCATTTTCTCTGACTTTAAAACAGTAGTTTAATAGAAAATTGTAGTTGAAAGAACTGATTGATATCTGACAGGAAGTTCTCCTAATAACGATTACAAGTAAAAATGCCTAAGAGGAAATAGGATTGAGAGTAACCATCAGTAAATTTCAAAATTCAAGTTAGAACCTTGTTGACAGTAAGGTGTTCAGTACAGAAAGTAATTTTAGCTCTCACACTATGTCCTAAGGTTCAGTATATATTTATCTATATACCAAATACACTGTGCAAAAACAGTGTAATGTGGTGGAATGAAAACTGAGTTTGTAATCAGGACACATAGATTAGGTAGGTTCCAGCTCAGTTCTTACTACCAGTGCTGTCTTGGAGAGTTAAAGCTCTAAGAATAACATTCTTTACCTTTAAATTATTTCTTTCTTTGTTTTTAAATTATTTCTTTTTTTTTAAATATATTTTATTGATTTTTTACAGAGAGGAAGAGAGAGGGATATAGAGTTAGAAACATCCATGAGAAACATCGATCAGCTGCCTCTTGCACACCCCCTACTGGGGATGTGCACAACCAAGGTACATGCCCTTGACCGGAATCGAACCTGGGACCCTTGAGTCTGCAGGCCAACGCTCTATCCACTGAGCCAAACTGGTTTCGGCTTAAATTATTTCTTTAAAAATATATGTTTATTATTGATTTCGTAGAGGAAGAGAGGTGGAGAGAGAGATAGAAACATCAATGATGAAAGAGAATCATTGATTAGCTGCCTCCTGCATGCTCCACACTGGGAATCAAGCCGGAAACCTGGTCATGTGCCCTGACCTGGAATTGAACTGTGACCTCCTGGTTCATAGGTCGATGCTCAACAACTGAGCCATGCCAGCCAGGCTTTAAATTTTATTTTTAAGTATCTTTTGGACTCTAAATTTCTATGGTACTCTGATCCTATTTTATCACTATAGAGATATTTTATGTAGGAAGATAGCTAGATAGATTAATGGATGTATGTATTGAGTAGTTTTATACATATGTATGCACAATATATATATATATGTATGTATATGAATATATATGTATATGTATGTGCATATATATTCACACATATATGTTATTTTCACACACATGTGTGTCTATATAGAGTGACATCATAAATTTTTCTGGCGATAGATGTCCTTCATAAACACAAAAATTTTTGGCTTGCAAATATGACAATAAATCACCTATCATCTATTATTGAAAACATAGGACTCATGAAAGAAATAGGAGTTGAAACATACTTCTGGGTTATGAAGGATACTATTAAAATAATCCACAAATAGTCATATGCATGTTTTGTAAAAATGCTTCTTAGTAGATACAAATATAAAAGATGAATTATAAAAGTATCAGGAATATATCCAGAAATACTTCCAGTGTTGAAAATATACTGGGCACCTAGCTGGTTTAGCTCAGTGGATAGAATGTTGGCCTGTGGACTGAAGCGTCCCGGGTTCGATTCCAGTCAAGGGCATATGCCTGGGTAGCTGGCTCAGTCCCCAGTGAGGGGTGTTCAAGAGGCATCCAATCAATGATTCTCTCTCATCATTGATGTTTCTATCTCTCTTTCCCTCTCCCTTTCTCTCATAAATAAATAAAAATATATTTTTAGAAAAGAAAATGTATTGGGCAATGCTGACCTTCAGAAATATGACTTTTTAAAAAAATTATCTTTATTGCTGAAAATATTACAGATGTCCCCTTTGTGTTTTTTTTTTCCAAAATAACTTTCACTTTTGATATTTGGTACGTATAAAATTAGCAAAAACATATTTTTCTAGCAATGACCTTAATAAGAATAAAACTCATACCAATGACCTATAAATAGTGAAATCTACATATTACTCCTTTAATCAAAATGTTTATTATCATGAGATACTAAAGACCTCAGTCATCAGTCTTTCAGAGCATTTTATTAAATATATAACACAGTGAGTGGAGAGACATTTAGACTTGTCTTCTGGACAGAATGAATCTATTTCTGTGGAGTAGAAAGAAGTTTTATTTGAGTGGAATAGGCCTGCCAGTGAGATGTCATCTGTTATCAGCTATCTATATATACTTGGGAGTTTAAAAGTACCTAAGAGTTTAGAATGCAAGTCTTAAAAACCTGAAACTAAAAATGACATTATAATCATAGAACTTCAAAGTTGGAAAAACCTCATTTTTAAATATAAAAAACAGTAGGTGAGTAATTAAAAGATTTTTTTTTAAGTTTCATGGCAAAAGAATGATAGAAATATTACTTAAATCCAGGACTCTGGGGCCAATGCTCTTTCAAGCATCATGTTTCTCTCCAACATTTATTAAATCAAAGCACACACAAATGTAGACACATATTACTTCTGCCCTTTGAAGTTCTTCTGATTGGACTAATAATAAAATTAAAATGAGATAGATTAACAGGAGAAATGACCAAACTTATTACATGTGTACATATAAGTGTTCCAAAATAATATGAAACAGGAGGACAGATCATGTATTTAAGGCTTATACATGATATTTTGAGCAAAGGTTGGGGGAAGGTTAGGAAGGAAATTCACAAGGAGATGGAAAAGCAAATATATGGTAAATGATTGCTTGATGGGCCATCTTTAACAATGGGACACAGATAGGACTTTGATCAAAGGGGCCTTGTTGGATTTTTCCCCATTTATCACACCTGGTTCATATCCTATATAATAAAAGCCTAATATGCAAATTGCCCCCTCAACCAAGAGTTTGACCAGAAGTTCGACTGCTTGCTATGATGTGCTCTGACCATGAGGGGGTGGGGCAGAACATGATGGGTGTCAGCAATGCTGTGCTGGCAGCAGGCAGTAGAGGAGGCACTGAGCGGGACTGCAGCGGGATGGTGGAGCAGGTGAACGGGCGGTGCCAGGCCAAGGCGGGTGCTAGCGTGCCCTGATCAGTGGTGGCGGTGGGGGGCGGGGCCATTGCCCAGCTCCCAGGCACTAAGGGAGCCGTTTGGGGGGCCCAGTCCAGATCGATTGCCCTGCAGACAATGACCAGTGTCTGGCAAACCCTGATTGCCCAACTGGGTCTGGGCCCCAGGCTGGGACGGGGAACTGGGGGTGGGTGGTGGTGACCAACCGCCTGCGGCACCCAGGCATGGGGCTGAGACCTCTTGCTGGCTACCTGGGGACGGGGGTGACAAGGATGGAGATGCGGTGAGAATGCGGGGTGTCTGCCGAGCTTGCTCTCACTCCCCCTGCTACCCTCCCCTGGGACACCAGAGATCATGTGCCAAGCAAGCCCCTGTGCTCAGGTGCTGGGCGCCTGTGAGAAGCCCACCTCTCACCCTTACAACCTCTTCCGGTGAACTGGGCTGCAGCTGCTGGGACCACATGGGCTGGTCAGGCTCCCCATGGGTTCATGCAGGAGCCCATCTGTGAGCCAAGCTGGGAGAGAGTGCGCTGCTTGCCTGGCTTTCGTGTGGCACCACTGGGTGGCCCAGAGGCCCATGTTGCACTCCGGCCCACCACGTTCGGCCATGCTCACCCCATCTCCACATGGGAACTTGGGCACTGTGACTCAGGTGGAGGGGGCATGCGGGGGCCTGGGGGCCCATGTGCTGCCCAGGGCACAAAGGTCAGCTGGAACCTGCCCTTCCATGCCAGATGCTTATGCTCCAATCACTGGCCAGGTCTGGGGACTACACCAGTGCATGAATTTCGTGCACCAGGCCTCTAGTTAAACTATACTTATCTATGATGATAGCTCACTTTCTGGGGCAGGTCTTTCATCTAAATTCCTTTAAGCAGTTAAGGGTAGGTCAAAGGTTCTTTCTGAGTATTTTATTTCTTTTTAAAAAAATATGTGTGTTTTTTTTATTGATTTCAGAGAGAAGAAGGGAGAAGGAGAACTAGAAATATCAATGATGAGAGAGTATCATTGATCAACTGCCTTCTGCATGTCCACTACTGGGGGATGAGCCCACAACCCAGAAAATGTGCCCCAACTGGGGATTGAATCATCACCTCCTGGTTCATGGGTTCATGCTCTAACACTGAGCCACACCAGTCATTAAAAAAGCAACAACCTTTATTGTTCAAAGTATTACAGCCCTTCCCCTTTTACCCCCATTGCATCCCTCCATCCTGTTCCCACCTCGCTGCAGGCCTTCACAACCCTATTGTCTGTGTCCATAGGTGATGCATATATGCATATAAATTCTTTTGTTAATTTCTTCCCAACCTCACCCCCCTTCCCTCTGAGATTCGTCAGTCTGTTCCATGTTTCCATGCCTCTGGTTCTATTTTATTCATCAGTTTATTTTGTTCATTAGATTCCTTGTTCATTCATTTTGATTTTTAGATTCAGTTGTTGATAGATGTGTGTTTATTGCCATTTTATTGTTCATATTTTTATATTATTCTTTTTTCTTCCTCTTCTTAAAGAACACCCTTCAACATTTCATGTAACACTGGTCTGGTGGTGATGAACTCCTTTAGCTTGTTCTTGTGTGTAAAACTCTCTATCTGACCTTCAATTCTAAATGATAACTTTGCTGGGTAGAGTAATCTTTGTTGTATGTCCTTGATATTCATCATTTTTAATATTTTTTGCCACTCCCTTCTGGCTTGCAAAGTTTCTGTTGAGAAATCAGCTGACGGTCATATGGGTGCTCCCTTGTAGGTAACTAACTCTTTTCTCTTGCTGCTTTTAAGATTCTCTCTTTGTTTTCAACCTTTGGCATTTCAGTTATCATGTGTCTTGGTGTGAGCCTCTTTGGATTCCTCTTGTTTGGGACTCTCTGTGCTTCCTAGACTTGTAAGTCTATTTTATCAGGTAGGGGAAGTTTTCTGTCATTATTTCTTCAAATAGTTTTTCAATTTCTTGCTCCTTCTCTTATCCTTCTGGCACATCCATTATGTGAATGTTGGTATTCTTGAAGTTGTCCTGGAGGCTTCTTACACTATATTCATATTTTGGATTCTTTTTCCTTTTTTCTCTTCTTATTTCATGTTTTCTGCTTCCTCATATTCCAAATCGTTGATTTGAATCTCAGAATCCTCGACTCTACTGTTGAATCCCTGTAAATGTTTATTTATTTAAGTTAGTATATACTTAATTTCTGACTGGTCCTTTTTCATGTCTTTGAAATTCTCACTAAGATCCTTGAAAGTCTCACTTAGTCCTTTGAAGCAATCATTAAGATCCTTAAGCATCCTTATACTGTTTTTAACTCTTTATCTAAGTTTATTTGCTTCTGTTGTATTTAGGTTTTCTTTTGTTCTTTCATTTGTGATATGTTTCTTTGTTTCTACATTTTGTTTGATTCCCTGTTTTTGTTTCTATGTATTAGGTAGAGCTTCTATGTCTCCTGGAATTGGTAGAATGGCCTAGTGTAGTAAGTGTCCTGTAGGGCCCAGTGGCTCCCTAGTCACCTGAACTGGGCACTCTAGGTGTGACCCTGTGTGGGCTGTGTTCACAGTGTTATTGTGTTGAGCCTCGATTGCTATTGGCTTCATAGAAAGGAACTGACTTCCAGGCCAATTGGCTGTGAGGACCAGCTGTGACTACAGTAGATCTGCTGTGTAGGAGACATCACTATGGAGTAGGATTTTCTCCAGAGTGGCTTTGGTGCTCACTGAGTCTGCCCCTTAAGTGTGTCACAAATTGATGTGTAGAGTTGTAATCTGGTATGGTCTGAAGCTGTACACTGGGTGCACTGGCTCTCAGCTTCTTGCAAGGTGCAATGTCAGCCACTGCCTAGGATCAGCTGACAGGAGATATAAAGTGATCTGCTACTTGTGTTGGGCTTTGAATTGCCCAGGTGAGGGAAAACTGTGAAGTAAGGCAGGCTGCTGCTAGTGCTGGGTCTTGTACTTCTTATTGATAGGTATGGGGCATGCTGGCACCAGCTGCTACTTATTTAAGGGATTTTTAGGAAAGTCTGAAGCCTGAGCGGGATAGGCCATTCATCTAGAAAAGCCACCGAAAATAGCTTGGGTGATAATGAAAATTGTTGTGTGGGGTCTTAGGGAATCAAACAGTGTGAGCCAGGCTGATGGGAACTCAGATATGGCTATCAGTAGGCTCTGTGATGGGGGTAAGTCTCAACATAGGAACAATTACCCCTGGGAGAACCCCTGTCTGGGAGAAAGCTGTCCCTGTATTCTTCCTCTGATGCTAGACAATCCAGTTCCTCCCCATATGTCCCTGGATCCCCCTAAGATGCTGCTCCATCATTAAAACAAGAGGGAGCAGGACTATATAAGCCCAGGCACCAGCCCATTAAGAAGAACTGCCTGGGTCTCCAGCAGCCTCAATGTCACACAGCCACAATCCCCACTGGTGTTTTCATCCAAAGTTACAGGGACTTCTCTTCCCAGCTCTGGAACCCTGGACTGGGGGTCTGGAATAGGGCTGGACTCCTTGCTCCTCATGGGAATCCTCCACAGCTGAGATACCACTCCTGATTAAAAACACACCACACATGGGTGTCAGACCAGCCCATTTCATGTCTCACCCCTTGTACCAGTCTCAATGTGCTTTCTTTTTTTACTTCTCTAGTTGTAGGACTTCCATTCAGCCAGATTTGAAGTGGTTCCAAATGATGTCTGTTCTGTATTTTAGTTGTAATTTTGATTTTGGAAGGCGGTGAGTGCCAATGTTTATCTACATCACCATCTTGGTTCTCTTCTATTTATTTATCTTTATTGTGAAAGTATTACAGATGTCCATTTTTATCCCCAGTGACCTGCCTCCACCCCTAATCTTCTCCCCACCTCAGGCCTTCACCACATTATTGTCTGTGTCCATGGGTTATGCCTATATGCATATAAGTTCTTTGATTAATCTCTTCCTACTCCCCCCTTCCCTCTGAGATTCATTAGTCTGATCCATGCCTCTATGTCTATTGAACTATTTTGTTCATCAGTGTATTTTGTTCATTAGATTCCACATATGAGTGAGATAATGTGATACTTGTCTTTCTCTGACTGGCTTATTTCACTTAGCATAATACTTTCCAGGTCCCTCCATGTTGTCTCAAAGTATAAGAGATCCCTTTTTTACAGCTGCATAATATTCTACTGTATAAGTGTACCACAGCTTTTTTTTTTTTTTTTTTTTTTTTTTTTTTTATCCACACATCTACTAATGGGCACTTGGGCTGTTTCCAGATCTTAGCTATTGTAAATAGTGTTGCTATGAACATAGGGGTGCATCTATTCTTTCTGATTAGTGTTTCTGGTTTCTTAGGACATATTCATAGAAGTAGGATCACTGGGTCAAATGGAAGCTCCATATTTAATTTTTTGAGGAAACCCCATACTGTTTTCCATAGTGGCTGTACAAGTCTGTATTCCCACCACCATACTAGGGTTCCATTTTCTTCATATCCTCGACAGCACTTGTCATTTGTTGATAGTAGCCCTTCTGACAGGTGTGACGTGATACCTCATTGTTTTGATTTGCATCTCTCAGATGATTCGTGACTTTGAGCATGTTTTCATATGTCTCTTGGCCAACTGTGTGTTCTCTTTGGAGAAGTGTCTATTTAGGTCCTTTGCCTCCTTTTTCTTTTTTTTTCTTTTTTTTTTATTTCTTTATTGATTAAGGTATCACATATTTGTCCTCATCTCCCCATTCCCATCCCACATCCCTCCCCACACATGCCCCCACCCCCCTGTTGCCCTTAACCGCTGGTTAGGCTCATATGCTTGCACACAAGTCCTTTGGTTGATCTCTCCCCTTGACCCCCACCCTTCCCTACCCTCCCCCTGAGGCCCGACAGTCTGATCCATGCCTCCTTGTTTCTGGGTCTGTTCTTGTTCATCAGTCTATGTTGTTCATTATTTCCCCTAGATGAGTGAGATCATGTGCTATTAGAAATACACTTATAAGAACCGAAAATGAGACAAGCAATAATGGTTATGGTGACAGGCAAATTAATCAGTCTGTAGTGAGTTTCTTCCTGGGCCAACAGTTCTTTAGAGACCCAATTTCAATGTCCAACAGTTCCTTATGTGTACATGTCAGCACTGACATTACAGTTCTGGATGGTGGACAAATGGTGGTAATGCAGGTCCGACTCTCTCTGGTTTCTATGCCCCTTTTTTAATTGGATTGTTTTATTTTCCTTTTGTTAAGTTGTCTGAGTCTCTTACTTCTTACTAACGAGCTTAAAATCAATATTCCAAAAGGCATATTTGGGGTGGCAAACGCTGGTCCCCTTTAATGAACATTCTTCAAATCTCTACCCCTACTCAATTTTCTTGTACTCTACAGTGTTGCAGAATTTCTCATGCAGAAACCCCAATTAAATCTGGCAGTATTACCCATTTGGCTTTTTACTTGATCTTTACTACAAACCCTCCATTAATTTCTTATGACTATATAGTATTCATGTTTTTCCTCCCAGGTATTTCATTTATATTTCAGAAAAGGAAGAGATGGGACAAACTGTATCTGAAATTATACAATTTTTGTGGGAATTTTAGAAAGAGGGAGCACGTCCAAATTAATTCTTTATCATGTTCTATAAAGTATTTTGACTATTTATGCTTTATCTTTACATTGTCCTTTTACTAAGGACAGGGTATAAGACTTATTTTATTTAGCATGATAAGATGTGCATTCTTCTGCTATTCCTCCTGAACCTTGTGCCAGTACTACAGCTGGTCCTTGTGGCCAGCTGCTTGCCTCAGTGAAGCCCAAGTGAGGGGCCTTTTTCTTTTTCACCCATGGGAGGAGGGTTCCCTTCATGTCTGTGTGCAAGAGGACCTGTGGCCAAGCCTCCTGCACCATATCCTCTTCCTAAAGAAGTTGTCTTCTTTCTCCCTGTTTTGTTTTTGGGGCTCATGGGTGTTGCTTCCCTTTCCTGGTCATCTCCCCGATAGCTACATCCATGAAAGATGTGGAAGGAACCTTGCCAGAGCTCTTGGCCATATCCCACAGGTACCTGACTCTTAGAGCCTTGAGAAGATCCAAGTTGGGAGACTACCTTCAGGAGTCACTTCACATCCACTTTGGCAGCTAGTAGATTCCACTATTATGAAGAATCATTTTCTCTAGAATTTGGCTAATAATGATGGTTATTCTCTCTTTTTTCACCAAAAAAGAAGTGATCAGTTCATCAGGCATAACAAAGACTTGAGATCCTTCAAGGCCTTCACATCCCTTAGAATGGGGTCTTTGGCAAACTAAAACCATTAGACTGACCATCTTTTTTTGTAAATAAAGTTTTATTAGAACACAAACACATGGATTTAATATTGTTCATGGCTGCTTTCAAAGGCAGAGTTGAAATAGTTGCCATAGTAACCATATTGTTGGAAGCCTACATTTTTTATTGTCTGGCCATTTAAGAAAAAGTGTGCCAACCCCTGTTTTAGAAAACGATATCTAAACTGCCCAGATTTTTAAAAAATATTTTTTTCATATTTGGTTGTCTAGTATCTAATTCCTCCATTCATCCTTATTTGTTTGGGATAAGCTCACTGTGTGTTGTTTCTAATGAGAAGAGCCAAGCTTAGGTTTGATCAAAGCTTCTCCCTAGAAGACAGAATGTCGAGCAAAATGCTGCAGCAATGAGAGATAGCTAGAATTATTTCATAGCATTTATATTGGTAGTATCCTGAACATTAGTCAGAGGCATTTTGGCAAAATTATTCCTGTTAGAGGAAGGCTTTCTATCTTCCTGTCTGTGATCTTCCAAAATATTTTGGTTCTTCTCCAGCCCCATAACAGTACTATGAGCCCCTGATGTTCTTCAAAAAATCCTCTGGAAGTTAGAGACAGATTTGGTTTCTATTATTTGCTACCATAAACATCCTAACATACATGTAGCATAAAACTACTCTACTAATTTGGTACCTGTTCAGAGTTATTGCTCAGGGATGTACACAACTCCAGGAGATGTCATTTACATCAGTATACAGCGTTGTGCAGTGCCCCAATCTTCATAGTAGTAAAAGGCTGCTATGTATATGCACATCTTTCTAGCTCCCCTTCAATTATCTTACATCCATGCTCTATAACTGAGTCAATTCCAACTGCTTTTCCTATCTAGACAAGCCATGGTATTACATAGTATTTTCTGATCACATTGAAAGGAATTCTAGGGACAAAACAGGCAGGTTTAGGGAATAAAGAGGGGTCCATGGGGGAGGAGTGCATATGTGAAGGACAGAGGTATCTCTGGCCTGATTATTTAAAGCAGTTATAAGGTAGATCAAAAGTAGCCCTGACCTGAGGAGCTTGGGGACTCCAAAATGCTTATCTTACTTGTAAAAAGGATAGAGAAATGTCATAGAATAAGGGGGTAGGAAGACATATATTCACAGAGAATAAAGAGAAATCACAAGATGATGGTAAAAGGAAACATATTTTCATAGAGAATTAAGGAATGTTTCAAGATAAGGGAAGAGAAAGAGGGGGGCACCACATGGGCTTTGGCCTTTGAAACTGATACTATGTAACAAAATAACCAGTGAGGAGAGCATGGGGGTCCTAAATTAATGAGAGGTCCAATTAGAAAGGGTCAGGTTCAAACAAAGAACTGCAGCATATATAAACCGGAGACAAAGTGACACGAGGTAGGATTTTTTTTTCCCAATGAGGAGACAGAGAGAGAGAGAGAGAGAGAGAGAGAGAGAGAGAGAGAGAGAGAGAGAGAGAACAGGATTTTCCCATTTGGGGGGCCCCTCCCCAGGGGTCCCCTTTTGGGGACACGTCTGCCCAGATGAAATTTTTATATGCTTCCAATAAACTTCTACATTTTTATTAAAAAAAAATGTTAGTCCACAAATTTATTCTTCATCTTCGTCAGACAAGAACCCATGAGAAGAAATCTGTACCTTGAACCTCACATTTCAAAATTGTTCCCAATGCCAAATGCATACTTTTCAGTTTGTTCATCTGACAAAGTCCTGTTCATCCTTTAATACTCTTCTCAGATGGCACCTCTACTGTAAGACTTTCCTGTCACATCATTCTCCTGCCACCCACCCTAGATGTTCATAATAAATGATTTTATCAAAAGTATACATAGCACTGTGTACATTTCTGTTAGCTCATCTCACGATGGTTTTGTTAGTCTTATTTACTAACCTGTGTGCTTTCTGAGAAAACAGATTTTTCTAATTGTGGCCTAGTGGAGGAGACCCTCGTACATAGCTACTTAAATGCCTATCTCTTCGTGGGCTATATTGTATTTTTAACACTCATCATTCACTGAATGAATCAAATTATTTAATACTTGAGAGTTCTCAGCCCTCCATTATCACATATATCCAAATGAAGCAATATTTACTTCTTTTTACCAGTTGTCAAATAAAAAACAAATCCCAGCTCAGTGAGAAGAGGCTTTATTCAAAAGGGTAATTTCACCCTAACCAGTTTGGCTCAGTGGATAGAGTGTTGGCCTGTGGACTGAAGGGTCCTAGGTTCGATTCTGGTCAAGGGCATGTACCCTGGTTGTGGGCACATTCCCCAGTAGGGAGTGTGCAGGAGGCAGCTGAATTGATGTTTCTAACTCTCTATCCCTCTCCCTTCCTCTCTGTAAAAAATCAATAAAATATATATATATATAAAAAACAACAACAACAAACAACCAAAAGGGTAATTTCACAAAAGGATTTATTGCAATAGAGGGAGGAGGACTATTGCAATAGGGAGAACACTGTGACCATATGATTTTCAAACCTCTCAAAGGTTAGGCCAAAAGGGTTTTTCTTCTATTGGGGGGATTAAACAAGGTTAGAAAGTATAAGATGTGAGGAAGTGGAATGAAAGAGTGGCTTGATTGGATAGCAGATCAGAGAATATTATACCCTGAAGTCAGCCTGTTCTCAAGAGAGATTTTATGTTGACTAAGGCCGACAGTGATTCAGAGTTCTGGAACCTGGAGGAAGGAATAAAACAAACTATAGTTTGATTATAAAGCATTTTGTTTTAATTGTTTAATAGGAAAAATAGTTCATCTGATAATTTATGAGGATAAAATAGGAATTTGGAGGATCTTTGTCTGGCTTTGCCATAGGTAAGGAGGCATTTGTAAGTTGTGTGTGTCTCTGTGTGTGTGTCTGTGTGTGTGTGTGTGTGTGTGTGTGTGTGTGTGTGTGTGTGTGTGTGTGTGTGTCTTATTTAAATCATATGTGTGAGGGTGGTTCTTTGCAATAAGCTATTTTCCATGACAGGCCTTTCCAAGATGTACCACTTTTGAATGTAAATTATTTTGAGTTGAAGGCAATTGAGACCCTGCAGGCTCAAGAGAACTTCACCTTGTCCTTAAGAATTTAAATTTGGGGTCTTCCCATAATCCTACCTAATAAAATGGTAATATGTAAATTACCATCACTCCGCTACACCCACGATTGGGCCAGAGGGAGGCGCAAGGGGCGGGACTCGGGGTGGCCGGGGTAGCCGATTGGGCCAGCAGGACGCTGAGCTTGCGTCGCCAGTGGCGGCGGGAGCTCAGCGTCTGTGCCATGGCTGTGCTGCGGAACAGAAGGGGCCTCTGAGGCAGCGAGCTCACGTCCTGCAGCGGACCACCAAAAGCGGGGGAGCTGGGTGCCTGTCTGCTCCGGCACCAGGCCTTTCGGAAGCCTCCGCGGCGCCGGAGGCTTCCGAAAGGCCTGGTGCACCAGCGGACAGGCACCCAGCTCCCCCGCGATCGAAAGCGAAAGTGTGTAGGGGACCCTACACGTGCATGATTCAATCATGCACTGGGCCTCTAGTAAGAATTATGATCAGAGGCAAGGTTTTACGACCTGTCTGTAGGGCAGGGAAAAGTTCTAATTACTGAACATCTGTTTTTCTTATGTCCTTCCAATGACCTCCCGGCCCTCTGAAGCCCCAGGGTTCCTTACCTCATTCTCAGCTCAGAATGCCATACATAACTCATCTTAACTTTGTGTCTTTGAATATCTCATGTATGTGGGGTTCACAAGTTGATATATAATTAATTTTGGTTATTTTCTCTTGTTAATCTGTCTCATGTAAATTTGATTTTTTTGACCAGCTGAAAGAAGCTAGAATAGTAGAGGAAATTTTCTTGTCCACATAGGGCTCCAGTAAAATTCAACATTTTCACCAATAATAAAGTTTTCAGTATTGAAGGAGAAAATTAGATCTATATAAAGCTTTATTTTCTTTTTCAGTGGTAGTTACCTAGCCAATAATGGGTCTACTTGTTAAATTTAGTTATCTTTTATCTCAAAGAGTTCCTCAAATCAAATAGGTCAAGCACATTTTTATAAAGAACCGAATATTGCTTTCCTGCCTAAATCAGAGTATGAACTGAATATCATTGATGTATCATATTTCTTTCACGCTACAAAGTCACCTTCATTTACTTGATAAGACTGTAGAGGGCACAATTCTACTTCAACAAAGCTTGAGTGAAAGACTAAGAACTTTATTAAACACACCTAGCTAATATCTAAATGTATTCTAACCAGTGATTCATATCTACCTTCCAGAACAAAGGTTTTTTGTCTTTTTAAAAGAGGGATTTCTTATTTGTCACTTTGCTTTCTTTTTCAATTAATCCTAACTGCATTTCATGTGGGAAAATGCGTTTGAAGAGATGGAATTATAAATGAGTCCAGCATTATTGTTATATTCCTCCTGCATTAAAATCTTATTGTAAAGCTAAGGCAAGAAAGGAAAAGATAGTAAGTTCAGAGAAAACTGCTGGGGAAATGAACAAGCATTGTTAAAAATAAGTAACAGAGATAAAAGTAGCAGGTTTCTGTTACTCTCTTGAAAGTCGCACATAGTACTGGAAAGACTATGGAATTATTTGGGATATCCACAAGCTATTTGAAACACAGCTTTTTAAAAACTAAGCAAAATGTACTGTAACCATGAACTTATTTGTGGTTTCAAAATCTTTTAGTGTTCTTGATGCCATTACTACCAAGATGAAGGAGGCCTTTCTTCCTATTTGTTTACCCCTTCCTTATACTATGATATGTGTAATTTTACCTTTCCTTTTCACCCTTCTTTCATTCCACTTTTCATCAATATCTTACTTTCAACATCAATAATGACTTTATAATTCTCAAATTCGAAGGTTTTTCTTCTCATTTACTTTAAAAGCTCAATTGCTTTTGATATTTTGCTGCCCACAGTGGACTATTACCTTTTCCCTTGAATTGTATTAACACTCATCATTCACTGAATGAATCAAATTAATTAATACTTGAGAGTTCTCAGCCCCCCATTATCACATATATCCAAATGAAGCAATATTTACTTCTTTTTGCCAGTTGTCAAATAAAAAACAAATCCCAGCTCAGTGAGAAGAGGCTTTATTCAAAAGGGTAATTTCGCTTTAACCAGTTTGGCTCAGTGGATAGAGTGTTGGCCTGTGGAGGAGACCCTCGTACATAGCTACTTAAATGCCTATCTCTAGGTAATACTACCTTATTACTCTTCTTAGTTATTAAATGAATAAGTTTATAACCTTAAGTGCTTCCTTTTAATTCTTTAAATGTTATAATTTTGGAAATTCACCAAACTTCTATATTTTGTCTACCATCTTTCCTTCTCCATCAGAATATTTATTCAATTTTATGTTTCCAAATAAAGCCTGCTATTGGATTGGTTGGTACCCTGGTTGCAAATAGCTCTGGTATTTACATCATTTACTCTCACTAAAGGTTTAGCTTTATGTTGCTGCCTTCTAATATATAAAAATGGATGTCTAGCTGTTCCTTCAGAGACACCTATTGAAAACAATCATAATGAGCATAAGAAAATCAAAATGTTAACTGTACTCTCATAGTTTCTTGTACATGTATATAGTGTGACACCCATCACATTTCCCTCCACAAGCATATGTACTAGCAGACTCTGTGCCCCATTTATTTAGTTTCCTCTAAGGTCAAATAAGGACAGTTGAAGGTACTCACTAAATGATAATTGAGTATATGATACAGAATGTTAGTTTTAAGCAACATGATTTGACTTTGCTAACTTTAAGAAGAAAATAAATATAATGTTATAAAGTAGGTTACAGAATTGCTTGAAGAATCAGAGAACTGTGGGCCAGGAAAAAATGTCTCAACTCATTTTGCAGTCTGATCTGATAGAGATACGATTGCTATTTCTGCTGGATCACTTGATTCCTCTGCAGATCGTAATGCTGAGCTCACAACACAGAACATTAGATGCTGATGCTTTTTGAAATCAGATGTTGCTTCCACAACTGTTCTTTTGTGTGCCCAGAATAAATTCTGCAATTGCCATTTTTCACTCAGAAGCTTCTAATTCCAAATCTGGAACATGTGCATCTAACTGATAGAATCTGGCCCCTGTGTCACTGCCCTACTTTCTACCACTGAGCCACCAATACAAGTTACACTGCCCTACTTTCAAAGGAGGCTGAGAAAAAAAGTACTTGAGATTTTTAGCTTCTATAGTGGTGGGTGATTTGCCTTATAAAGTGGGATATTCCAAAACATAGGGAATGGATGTTGTTCATGGGACTTATCTCTGACTTTTTGGCACACCTGGGTCTTGCCAATATACTTAGGATAAATTCTGTGTACTGAGCTGTAGGTCCTCTGAGCATGATGCCATCAAAAGAATTTGAGTGTGATGTCAGATGGTTAAGGTCTCTATGAGCTAAGCTGGAACACAGAGTAAAAAGTTTGAGGCAAGACAGCAAAATATTGTTGTCTTTTGAGTTGCAACCAAATTGTCCTGATGTTCTCAGCTTTTTAGAGTAAAGGAATCAAAACATGTGCCTAGTCAATAGCTATTGTTTTCCTTAGAAAGCAAAGCAGTCTCCTTAGAACCATATTGATTTGTTCTAGTAAAGAGATCACATACAGAACAAAGGCCTTGATTTACTGTATCTACTTTATCAAATTTATAACAATCCTTTGTTGTATTCTGGAATACTCTGACTTCTGCAGTAGACAAACTAAAAAGTTAAAAAGAAATGTGATAAACATCATTAACCCTGAATCTGTCAAATCTTCCACAGTGAAACTAATCACTGTGATTCTCTTTGGGATGTAGTCATGCTTTTGACATATGTTATAGTAGATAGAAGAAGCTCTAGGGACTTTCAGCAAGCCCTTTCTAATAATAAACATTATTCTCTTAGAAGAAGCCAAGATGATGATCCTGCTTGTGGTTGAGTGTACCACTTTAATGATATACTAAGAAACTAATAAAATATCTACGGAATTTTTGGGATCCTACTAATACTACTGTGAGACCAACTTAAGTCAAAATGGTATTTATTATCTCATCTTCTTAAGCATTTACCCTGATTAGTGGGAAGTAGTATCATTTGGATGTACCAAGAGTCAATACAATGCAGGCTGAAGCAGTTGGGATAGGACAAATTGTTTTCTACTTTCTAGGAAATTCTTGGCAGTCATTGCATGTCTTGAAATATGGTGAAAGATAATCTCAATATATATGTTGTAAAAAGAAAATTTTACCCTTACAAAAGTAGCTAAGTGAGGATAGGAGTTTCAGATGTTCCTTATTAGAATTTTCCATTATCTCCTCACTCCAATACAAAGAATTTCCAGTTCTTTTTCAAACAGTTCCCTGTTTTAGTATTCCAATTAAACTCTCATAATGAGGTAGTCAGTCTTCAAAGTTAAACACTGAGAGTTATGTCACACACTATGGATGCAAGAATTAAGACTTTTCCCACATTCATAGAAAGTCAATAGTACATATTTTGGCATTGCCTTGAGCTAAGAATTTAGGACTTAAGTGTGACCTTCTCAATATATTGGCATATCCCAGTATCCTTATTTTTAAATTTATGTATTAGAAATTTTTTATTGCAATAAGAAAACTTACTATGAAATGGACTCTCTTAACAAAATTTTAAATGTATAGTGTTAGAGACACGATGTTGTACAATGGACCTCTAGAACTTATTCATCTTACATAACTGAAAATTTATACCTATTGATCAAAAACTCCCCATTTTCCCCTCCTAACAGCACCTGGCAACTATTATTCTACTTTTTGTTTCTATGAGTTTCACTATTTTTAACATAAGTGGAATAATGCAGCATTTGTCCTTCAATGACTGGCTTATTTCACTTAGCATAATTGTTCCAGATACATCTATTTATTGCATATGGAAGAATTTCCTTTTCTAAGGCTGAATAATACTCCATTCTATGTATATACCACATTTTCTTTATCCATTCCTCCATCGATGGGAATTTATATTGTTTCCATGTCTGGCTATTGTGAATAATGCTACAATGATCAGGAAAATGCAAATATCTCTTTGAGATCTTGATTTCAAATCTTTAGAATATATACCTAGAAGTAGATTGCTGTATCATGTGGTAATACTATTTTTAATTATTTGAAGGTATTTAACACTGTTTTCCATAGTAGCTGAATCATTTTACATTCCCACCAAGATTCTAAAAGTTCTAATTTCCCCACATCCTTACCAACACCTTCTCCTCCTCTTTTCTTTTTCCTCCTCCTCCTCCTCCTCTTCTTTTTCCTCCTTCTCCTCCTCCTCCTCCTTCTCCTTCTCACTTCTCCTTCTTCTAACAGCCATCCTAACAGGTTTGAAATGACATCTCATTGTGGTTTGGATTTACATTTCCTTGATGATTAGTGATGTTGAGCACCTTTTCATATACCTGTTGGCCATTAGGATGTAATCTTTAGAGAAGTGTCAATTCAAATCCTTTTCCCAATTTTAAGTTGGGCTATTTGTATTTTTGGATATTAAGACATAGGAGTTGCCTATATATTTTCTATATTAACTCTTTTTATATCCAAGAAACCATTGCCAATATCAATGTCAAGGAGCTTTTCTTCTATGCTTTCTTCTAGAAGTTTTATGGTTTCAGGCCTTGAATAAAATTCTTAATCCATTTTGAGTTAATTTTTGTGTATGATGAGAAGTGCCTTTTAATGACCTTACTAAGAAAAATCATATAGACCTGACTGATATATAAACCAAGCCTAAATTAAACCTATGCATATATACTCAATTAGTCTTTGTCAAAGGAGCCAAAAATACACAATGGGAAAGGATAATCTCACAGTGCCTTTAGAATCAACCATGTCACCCAACAGATTTGGAATATTCATGACTTTATACCTTTATATGTAAGTTACTATTTGATTTTTCCTAGTGAGATCATTAAGGGACACTACATCCCAGGAAACTACAAGAATGAGTTTTTTAATTACTTTCTCATTCAAAGCTATGGAAAATCAGAGTCTTGTTCCTATTGCTAAATGGAGATTTATTGCTGTCAGTGACAACCAAACTAGATAAGTAATGGTACTTTTCCCTATTTTCTCAATGATCTGTTGTCTCTGATATCTCCTGAGATCAATTTTTATGATAGGGCAACCATGAATTATTCTAACTTAAATGGCAACATGCAGTATTAAAAATATATTGGGCAGTTTATGGAATCTCTGGAAGTTTCAAGAACCAAAATTAGAATTTAAAAGCTTAAAACTATGCCCAAGAATTGGTCTAGGGAACAACCTCTTGCTAGAGTCAGTGGCTAGAAACAATGTAACTGGAACTACAAATATTAATGGGATGCTAAATATTATCATATGAATTAATATTATCATATCATATTAATGGGATGCTAAATATCCTATCTAATAATAGAGTAACATGTAAATTACCATCACTCCACTACACCCATGATTGGGTGGCTGGAGGCTGGGGGGCGGGACTCAGGGTGGCCTATCCGGCCATTGAGAGGCACGGATCCGCTGCCACTGAGGGGGGCTACCCTGCTGTTGAGGGGCACAGGGGGTGGGACTCCTGCCCCCTGTGCCTTTCAATGGCCAGATCTGCAGCCGCTGAGGGGGCCTGCCGTGGACACCCAGCTGCGCCTCTCAACGGCAGGGTAGCCAGGTTTCCGCAGCAGACCCTCTCAGCGGCCTTTGAGAGGCGCAGGGGTGGGAGTCCTGCCCCCTATGCCTCTCAACAGCAGGATAGCCCCCTTCAGCAGCCGCGGACCATCAAAAGTGGGGGAGCTGGGTGCCTGTCTGCTCCGGCACCAGGCCTTTCAGAAGCCTCCGTCGAGCCGGAGGCTTCTGAAAGGCCTGGTGCACCAGCGGACAGGCACCCAGCTCCACCGCGAAAAGCGAAAGCGTGTAGGGGACCCTACACGTGCATGATTCAATCATGCACTGGGCCTCTAGTTATCCTATAAATCACTGATATGCTTCTGGATACTGAAAGTAGTTTCTGCTTTCCATTTTCAGAATAGATTCTAACCAATCTTTCGTCTTGTCCATAGCTTCCAGTCCAAACTCCAAAATAGTTATAACTGATTGGAGAAACCAAGGTCATATGCTAACCCATAGCCTTAAGGGATGCTCAGAAAACAAGTATTGTAACCTTCAATATCTATAATGAGAGGCAGGTTCTTCTTCATAAGATGGGGATTTTCATCACTTATGTATGGAGTTCATATACTGGGTAACAAAAATTAGGAATGATAAATATTTATTAAATTTTATTCATGAATGAATACCATGTAAGTCATAGCTTTCTCTATATTATTTTGAAACAAACAGTAAGAAAGGAATACACACAAACACATACATATTATGTATGTGTTTAAATATATGTTTGTGGTTCTTAAAAAATAATTTGTGATTTTATGTAAAGTAGGCCTTTGATTTTTTTTCTGTTACTGTTTTGAATACAGAATGGGGATTCTTCTAGCTATAAAAAGGAAAATGAAAATATTTTTTCTGAATTAAACTAATGAAATATGGACATGAAAATTAACATCATACCTGAAGCAGGAAGCTCAAAATCATACTTTTTTATCAGTCATGTAGTCAGTTCTTAGCTTTATTATTAATGGAAAATATGTATTCATTATTGCAAATAAATAGTTTAGAATATGTCTGGCATTTCCTGGTAGAATGAAAAATGTTTTATAATATTAAACTGTTCTGTGGATGAAAAGGAGCCACATGCTAACCTGACTAGCTCAGGCAAGGCCTGCATGGTGGCCTTGCAGACTCAGAGATCTAAAGTAACCACAGAGGATGGTCTGAACTTAAAAGTTTTTAATTAAAAGCAGCCTGTGGTGGGTAGTCATTTCCTAGGCCTGTATCTTCCCTGACAAAGATCAACTTTGATCTTAATTGAGCTTATCGTTTTTTTATTTTTTCTTTCTTTATTGATTAAGGTATTACATGGGTATGTGTCCTTATCCCCCCATTACCTTCCCCACCCCTCCCCTGCTCATGCCCTCACCCCGCCTATTGTCTTTTTGCTATGATAAAGTACCTTTGGAATGTCAGGGTAACTTGTAACTTCCCTTTTCCAGACTCCTCAGGATACAACCAATGTGCCAGGGCAAAGACCACAAATCCCCTCATTGTTATTATTATCATGTTAATTGTTGACTATTAACTATCCTGTGCCCAACTATGTAAAAGAAGCATGTGTCTATCATTTTACTTTTAATCCAATCCCAGAGGTTTCCCCACTTTGCTTTCTCCCACCTCCTTAATCTATCACCAGTGGATTTCATGTAGCACATTTACATCTCCTCCTTTTATGGTAATCTATACTAATAAAAGGGTAATATGCTAATTAGACTAGGTCAACCAGACATCTTCTGGACATCCAACTTCCTTCCAGACAAAGCCATGGTGGCAGGGGCCAAGGCAGAGGTGGTTAGGGGCGATCAGGCCGGCAGGGGAGCAAACAGTTAGGGGTGATCAGGCAGCAAGGAAGCAAGCAGTTGGGGGTTATCAGGCCAGCAGGGGAGGGCAGTTGGGGGAGATCAGGCCAGAAGGGGAGGGCAGTTGGGGGTGATCAGGCTGGCAAGGGAGGGCAGTTAGGCAGCAATCAGGTCAGCACGGTAGTGGTTAGGGGGCAATCAGGCTGGCAGGCATAAGCGGTTAAGGGTGATAAGGCAGGCAGGCAGGGGAGCAGTTAGGAGCCAGTGATCCTGGGTTGGAGATGGTGCAGGCCAGGCTGAGGGACGCCCCCCCATGCATAAATTTCATGCACTGGGCCTCTAGTTTATAAAAATAAGTAACAAACCACCATTCTCCAGAGCATTACCTCAATGTGTTGAGACTCTGCTTCCTGGCAATTGTTGACAGTTTGGCTCAAATAAACTCACAAAAATTCTTTACAGGTTTGAATGTTTCTTATGTTAACAATTCCAAGTAACTTAACTATGTTCCAGAACAAAAACCAATATTTATAGAAATACAGTAGTATTCATCACTACCACAAGTAAAATTAATAGTTTGTGGCATTTAACCAAAGAGTACCAGGCATGCAAAGAGACAGAAAAAGATAAACTGTAATGATGAGAACAATCACTTGAAAGTGACCCAGGACTGATATAAAAATAGCTACAATAATTGTACCCCATATGTTCAAAAGTTACATAGAAATATGGAAGAAATATGGTAGAAATGTGGAAAAAACAAATTTAACTTCTAGAGATGAAAGCTACAGTGTTTGAAGTTAAGCACATCATTGGATGGGATTATTGACAGATTAGATCTGGCAGAAGCAACTGTTAATGTTTTTGGATAAGAGATAATAAAAGTACCAATCCTCCAGTTCACTGTAACTCTGAGAGAGCTTAAAAGAGGAAGGACTTAGGGTGATGGGATAGTAACTCAGAAAAGGAATTGGAGAAGGTTACTGTTAACAGTGTCTAAGGTAAATTATGGGTTCAATTTTGGGCATCTTCTGAGTAAAATAGGCAAGAATGAGGATGAATCGTAAACTCTTCCAATGATAAAGCCACAGAGTGAACCTGACACATATTATGAGAGGCCACTGACACCAGACACACAAGACCAACATCATATCCTGACTACCAATGACAGCCAGTTTTGTCTATAGTAAGATAGAAAGGTTTCCCTTTTTCTTTCCTTTTTTTAAAAATTATAAACTCAATTTTATAATCAAACAGAATGAGGAATTAGAGAACATGTGGAAAGATTTGTGGCTACTTGGAGTTGTTACCTTGAACAAATATCCTGAAAATAATAATAATAACATAATAACAGTACACAAAGTAAATGTATATTTACTTAAATTAATTCTTTAAAATTAGAGGTAATTGAAAAGTTTTTGTTCAGACTGCAATGGCATTAAAATTTCCTGATAGCAGGAACTGAAAAACTATTAAGCATTTTTATTTTTTTTACTTTATCAAGTTTGAATTTCTCAATCAAACTATGTTGACCTGGTCATCCAAAGTGTATTTTCTAACAGACACATGATCTGATAATAAACTTGGCATTGTGATTATCTACATTGTTTTTCATGACATACAGGGTAAAACATGAGAAGATCTTGGCTCACTTAGCAACCCCCCCTATTTTAACTTTGATGGATCATATACACTGAATGGCCAGATTATTATGATCTCTGAACGCATAATAATCTGGCCACTCAGTATATATATGGCTTCAATTTTGGGCATCTTCTGAGTAAAATAGGAAAGAATGAGAATGCCTACTATATATAATATATATATAATATATATGTGTATTTATATCTATATATATAAAAGCTTAAGCAACTGAATGACTGGATAACCAAACAGCCATTTATATATATAAAAGCCTAAGCAACTGAATGACTGGATAACCAAACAGCCATTTATATATATAAAAGCCTAAGCAACTGAATGACTGGATAACCAAACAGCCAGTCGACTGGTTGCTATGGCGCACACTGACCTCCAGGGGGGAGATGCTCAACGCAGGAGCTGCCTCCTGGTGGTCAGTGTGTTCCCACAGTGGGAGCACCACTCAGCTAACTGATGGACACCAGATGCTGGGCTCACAGCTGGTGTGAGCCTCTCCTGATGGGAACTGACTGGGTGCCCGGTGCATGAATTCGTGCATGGGTGGGGTCCAGCCAGCCTGGCCAGGGGGAGGGGACATGGGCGGTTGGCCAGCCTGCCTGCTGGTCAAAATCCTGGTCGAGTGGACAATTTGCATATTAGCCTTTTATTATATAGGATATACACTGAGTGGCCAGATTATTATGCGTTCAGAGATCATAATAATCTGGCCACTCAGTGTAGTTTAGGTGGAAAATATAGCTTCATGGACTGTAAAACAATAATCTTTGGAAATGGTTAACAATGGAATTGAAAGATTGCTTAAAAGTTAGAGACTATAGGGATTTAATTTAGTTGAAGTGCAGAGTCCTTTTTGTTAATTTTTAAAAATATATTTTTATTAATTTTAGAGAGAAAGGAAGGGAGAGAAAAAGAGAAACATTGATTGGTTACCTCCCATACACAACCCAACTGGGATTAAACCCACAACCTAGGCATGTGTCCTGAACAGCAATAGAACTGGCGACCTTTCAGTGCATGGAAAAAACTCTTAACCGAGTCATATGGGACAGGGAATGATTTTATTATTATTTTGTCTATCACCATTTATTGCCCATATACCCTCTTTCACCTTTATCCACTGTACCCTCCTCCCCAAGTAGTCACCACAATATTGTCGGTATCCATGGGGTTTTTTCTCTCTTTTTATTCCTTTTCTGCTCAATCCCTTCACATACACCACCCCTACCCTGCCAACCACCAGAACTCTCTGTCTGCTCTCTATCTATGAGTCAAAGCACAGAGTATTTAAATTATGCTTCTAGTTATTAAGCTGGCTTTAAACTTTGGAGAAAAATGTCTATATTTTTTCCTACAATCTGATAGTTCAAGAGTTATCAAGAAAACATCACCTGAATGTCTTTTGATGTCAGAAGTGAAGACATAAGAAGTCAGATTATCACTACTATGGTGGTAAATTTTCTCTATCCATAAACATGTTTTAATTCCACTACTCTCATTAGAATACTACAGTGCCATATCATTACCTCCTCAAGAAAAAATGCCATATGGTTTTTGTTCTAGTTTTTTAACTTTATGCGATAAGACAAGATTTGTTTCCTCCTCCAATTTTTTTTTTCTCATTTCTGGTTCCTAGAAGAGAGCCTTAGCTTAGTTGAGAAAAGAGAAAGTTTTTATTATAATAACACCAAAAAAAGACTCAACATTTGCAGGAGAAATTTTGGTTCTAGATGTTTAACTGAAAGATCTAAAGACATTTCCATACGAACTTCAAGGTATCTGCCTTTTCCCACAACCAGCCTACCCATATACCGAGAAAAAAGATGAAGTGATCCAATTGACTGATAATGAAGGCCTTGAATATTATGAAGGGGGCTAAAGAAATCAAGGTCATGGTGGAAGAGAAGGAAAGTTAGGGAGAACTTACAGGATGCACATTTAAGCTAAAACCTATATGGACTTTAAATGGGAAGAGGAAAGAACTAACTGTGCCATTCACTATTCTCTGTTTTGTATCTTAAAATAAGGTTTTGTTCTAGTAACATATACTTTCATGCTCTTCTTGATATTAAAGTCTATGTAAATAAATATTTACATACTTGTGATCTTGTCTGAGTTTATTTTACTGTTACATAACATATGACTGTGTATTTAAGAATAACAGAAAATTTTCAAGAAACACGTCACTATTCATCTAAACTATTTACCAGATTCTTGCTGAGGAAGGGGAGTGAGTGTTCACAGCTTCTGCATTTGATACAATGACTACTCTTTAAGTGGGAGAGTATCAAGAAAAGTGGTAATCTTAGCAAAGAAGCACTAGGGGAGTGTCAAGTTTGAGAATACTCATTTTAACACCAATTCCTAGCTTAATGTTTTCTTGTGAATTTATCAGTTTGCCATGGAAAATTTTCACTAGATGTTATTGGGAAAAGTACAAGGAGAGAAAATGAATTTAGGAAAGGTCGTTTGCTTCTTGAGTATCTGCATTACCCAAAATGCAGGACTAAAGGGAAATGAGATTGTGTATGGAGAAGGAGGAAAGTTCCCTGAAAGATGTAGCAAAATCGGTGGGGCACTGCAGTTGATATAGCACTTGGTTCAAGCTGAATTTGACACTTGACTTGAAACTAGTGAAAAGGAAGCCAGTAGGTATCTGAGAAGAAGAATGCATTTTTCCAGAATTCAGGAATCTTTGCCATTCTCAAATAATTCATTGAATAATTAATTGAGAGTATGGGTAGTGGAAATTTATTAAAGAAGCTTTAGAGAGATTGAGACAAATTATTTAGTGGACACAGTACATATGATTGATTTAAGAGGATAAAGGGTAGTTTTGACTTTGCTCCCTTAAAACAAAAACGTTTCCCACTGATCAGATTTCAATTTACAAAGTCTGAAGTAATCTGGAAAGGAAAGGGACGTTTACATCCAAGTTGCAAGCTCTGAGTAAAAAATTATCTTCCGTGAGCAGGGTGGTAGCCAATATAAAAGAACTACAACTGTAGAACCCTAGCGTTTGTAGAGATTTTCAGTATGATTGAACTATCAGAAATCAATGGTTTATGGTAGCATAATAGGAAATTCTATATCATGATATCTTAATATCAAGTTAGTAAACTTATTCAATTGTGGTGGTATTTTAAAAGGTTGATAAAATTAGGTTGTTTGTATGTGTGTTATAGGACATTGGGGAATAATCTATTTTTCATTTTTTCATCATATGTCAAATTCAGAATTCAGAACCTAGTATGACATAATCAGGGATATTTTGTGTTATATTTAACATGGAGGGATTATTTTTGAAATTCATAGGAAAACTAAACATAAGGAGAATACAACTGCTTTTTTTTCCAGTGAGACTATATTTCCTTTGAGAAAATGCTTCAGAGTAACACTTGAATGAAAACTCCCCAGGGATTAATGGGGAGAGGGCCTATTGATAGGAATATTCAGAATTGTAAGTGTGTGTAAATAATAAAATTGGGTCTGGGAGTTAAGGGCTCTTAAAGAGCAAGAAAAGTTACTTTTCTGAGGGCACGATCACCTTAAGGAAGTTACTTTGAAAATATCATTTAACAGGTGTGAGTTTTGACATACTTTAGTGAATATGAGCATCGTATTCTTTGACAAGGGAAACACTTACCTCATTGACAAGTCCATTTCTTACTTTTCATGATTATTTTCGTTTACATGTAAGGTTACAAACTTAAATATATTTATTGACTTTTAGGATTCGCTTTTTAGAATTTTAAAGTGCATGCTATTCAGAGTAGCGTGATGAAATCTCTATGTCTCCTCATTCTGAATTGCCTGGGATATGAATCATCCCTTTTTCCAGTGTGTCTAGGCTGTCATACTACTGCCTGTTAGTCACTTAGTAGCTGCATTGGCTTCAAGATCTCCTGTCATGATCTTGCAGTGCTTGTGTTCAAGTTATCCTTATTTTATTTAATAATGGCTCCATAGTGCAAGAGTAGTGATACTGGAATCCGGATATGCCAAAGAGAAGCTGTAAAATGCTTCCTTTAAGTGAAAAGGTGAAAGTTCTTGCTTTAATTGATTTTATTATTAGTTATTGTTGTTAATCTCTTTCTGTGCCCAGTTTATAAATTACACTTTATCATGGGTATGTATGTATTAGAAAAAACATAGTATATATAACATTTAATACTGTTTGTGGTTTCAGGCATCTATTGGGAGACTTGTGACATATCCCCCATGAATAATGGGGGACTACTATACTGTGCCCATGCTACATTGACCATCATAAGTAGGAAATCAAAATTAGCTAAAAGCTTTTGAAGAAGATATGATGAATTTAAGAAGAGGAGCAACTTATGCTACCTGATATAAACATTTAAAGACATATTAATTAAATTATTGTGGTACTGGCACAGCAGAGGTATAGATGAACAGATAATTTAACAGATTATAGGGCCCAGAAACATGGATAGATTTTAAAAGTATGATTGTGGTAACATTGAAAATTTGTGGAGAAAGGTGAAGCTTTTAACAAATGATGTATAAATCATCACATTGTGCATCATAAATATACACAATGTTATATGTCAATTATATCTCAATAAAGCTGGAAAAAATAAAAAAATAGCAGTCACAAAAAGAGCATGTAGGTTTAAAAATATATACAAATTGAAAGGATGTGTGTGTGTGAGTGGGTATGTGTTGTGTGTTATTTAAGAACTAAAGGCCTGATGCACAAAATCCTTGCAAGAGTAGGCCTTCCTTCCCCTGGCTGCCAGCACTGGCTTCCCTCTGGCACCCAGGATCTGTGCTTCCCTCCAGTCCCCCGGCAGGCACCCAGGACTCAAGCTTCCCTTGCAGCCCTGGCTTTTCCTGGAAGGTCGTCCGGAAAGGCATCCACTCTAATTAGCATATTATACTTTTATTATTATAGATAGTCAACTGTGGCAACATGAATGTAGCAAATTCACATAACTTTTGAATAGTGATCTCCTCTCTAGTCATTGGGAAGGATCAGCAGCATTATTAAGGAGTTTGATCTTTGGGGACAGACAGTCAGGCTGTAAGTAAACGTTTTAAAAATTTTTACCATTTTAAGTCAACATTTTCTTCTCTGAGTATGTTAAGATTTATTGCAAGTGAGATCTAATAAGCTGTATAGTAGAATGAATTTTTCCTAAGTGTGTTTGGTGATTGATTGATGTCAGATGATAGTTTCCCTAGAGACTATTAGAGACTGAGGAAGCTCCAACACAAGGATTTTATTGACATATTAATCTATTTTCTTGAAGTGCTAATTATTTGTAGGTATAGCCATATAATTTAATGAGGTGTTAATTTGTGTTTGTTTTCCCCAATGACTCTACTACCACCACTTCAAGAATGGAATCAACATTTGCTGTTAATTACTTCAGAGGAAATTTGTATTTGAATGAAAAGCTCATGCTCTCTGGAATTGACAGATTTTTCTGAGTATTTTGAAAAGCACAAACACTTTAAAAGAAGAATGGTAGGTTATCTGAGAGACAGAGGAGGTAGGGAAAAGCAGGATAGCCTTTGAGACTATCCAAAGGAAGAGGGATAGATGTCTCTGAGGCTGGTAAAAGGGACATATTTTCATATGGCAGGAAACTTAACACTTCACTATGGTAATATGAAGATATAGAATATCTCCAGAGATATAGCAAGATTTCAGAAACAATGGTTATATAGGCTTGCCTGGTAAGAGCCTACCTCCTGGTTCGTAAATAGCCAGCTTCTTGCTCAGATGGTGGAAGAGGAGAGAAAACTCTCTGGGGTCTCTTTCACAAAGGGTGCTAATCTCATTCTCAGGGTTCCACCCTCATAACCTAATCACTCCAAATGCCTCACCTCCTGACACCATCACATTGGGGATTAGGATTTCAACAAATGACTTTGGGGGAACATACTCATTCAGTCATAATAATTGTATTCTCACTTTGTTCAAACTTCCTCTCATTTACTTAATTCTATCCATGTTGATTGTCTGTCAATTCTTGAAACATTGATGTTCCAACCTCATTGTCACCTGAAGAACTTTGCAGTTGCTGTTATCCCTGCGTGCAGTGTTCATACAGATCTCCATGTGACTAAATTTTACTTTTTTAGTTTTAGTTCAAATATACATTCTTTGAAGAGATCTTTGCTGATAATGTTACCTATAATATAATATCCCCTTCCTCTTATCCATACCACTTTGTAGTACATATTTCTTTGCATTAGATTTATGACTCATCACTGTCTGTAACTCTTCATTAATTTATTCACTTATCTTCTCTTTATCCAAGCTAGTCAATACATAGTAAATTCTATGAGAACAGAGAATCTTGTCTATATTGTTCATTGTTCATTATTACCCAGCAAGGCCACCAGGTATGGCTGCAAATTTGTATACTGCACAGCCTAAAGGTAATATTAAGAGTGACAATTGAACTCAGCAATCACTTGAACAAATACTCATTTATTTCTTGAGTGCTTAGGACAATTCTTGACACATAATAATTAACGAAAAACATTTCTGAATGCTTTAATTCATTCTAGTGGTCTGCACTAGAATGGAGATTCAATGAAAGGAAGACTGCTTCTGCCAGTTACTTGTGTTTTTTGTTGTTGTTTTGTTTTGTTTTGTTTTCCTGTTCTACAGTGTAATTATTCCCTAAAAAGATTTTACATGGCAGGGATTTTTAAGCAAGATAAAAATGTTAAGGGAATTAAGAAGTCACAGGGATGTAAAGTACAGCATAGGGGATATAGTCAATAATATTGTAATAAATAAGTATGGTGCCAGGTGGTTACTGAGCTCATGGTGGTAACTTCATTTATATATATAAATTATAATTAAAAATAAATGATAATAAATTCTCAGAATTTTATTGGTATGATAATATCCATCCTAATACTAAAGAAAAACTGGCAGAATTTATTTTTCTCCAGTTGGTTTCCATAGGTCTTAGACCACATGCTGCCCGCTTTATGAATTCCTTTTTCAGAACAAGAATTCCTTTGATGTTTATTTTAATCAGCTTTCACCCATATGAACGTGGACTGAATAGCAAGGGAAGTAAACATTCTCAGCATCAAATAGCAATGTACAAGCTCTAGGCACTAGCACTGTACATAAGCATAATGATCTCATAACAGGATATAAATTTCTTTTTCCGATGGGGCTTTCTAAACTAGTGATTTGCAGCTCTGTTGTAAATATCACTCTTGTCTCAATGGGTTAATAACTACATTGCTAACATAGAATAGAAAGGTTTTAAAGGTCATGGTAGATTACTTTTCTATCAAACAGTCTCAACTATGGATGAAGAATCAAAACAACTGTCTTTTATTCTCTTATAGGCCACTGATCTAACTCTGGCCATATACAATCTCATTCTAGAAATATGTCCTTTCTCCCTCTGATTCTTTTAATCCATCTCACACGTTTTTATTTTTCCCTGGTTCTACTTTATACTGCTTGATCCTTTCTCTACTTTTCTTATTTCTTTTTTATGATAATTTGGCTGAGCTATGGCATTCAATTGACTTTAAAATATTGAGTTTCAACAAAAACATTAAAACACACCCACAAATCAAACCTTGTTATTTTTTTATTTTTTAATATATTTTATTGTTGATAGTATTACAGATTGTCTCCTATTTCCTCCCCTCTTTAGCCCCTTCCTCCCAGCCGCTTCCCACTTCCCCAGGTCTTCACTACCCTATTTCCCATGTCCATGTGCTATGCATATCTACACTAATAAAAGAGAAACATGCAATTGACCGTCACTCCGCTACACCCACCATCCAATCAGGAGAAAGTATGCAAATTAACCCAACAAAGATGGCACTACTGGAGTGTCTGGGCCTGTCAGCCTGGATGGGGGCCGTGGGAGCCCAGCGGCAAGGCTGGATCCATCGCTGTTGGAGTGTCTGGGCCTGTCAGCCCCTCCATGAGGCTGGATGCTGTGTCCAAGGGGCACATGCAAATTGTCCCCTCAGGAGTTCGATCAGGAGACCAGGAGTTTGATCACTTGCTATGACATGCACTGACCACCAGGGGGAGGCTTGGAACTAAGGAAGACCTCAGCTGGCAGGCAGGGAAGGGAGGCCCCAGCCAGCAGTTGGCAGCTGGGGAAGGCAGGCCCCTGCCAGCAGCTGGCAGCTGGCAGCTGTGGAAGGGAGGCCCCGGCCGGCAGCCAGAAGGCCCCGATCAGCCCTGATCGCTGGCCAGGCCTAGGGACCCTACCCATGCACAAGTTTCATACACCGGGCCTCTAGTTCTATATAATAAAGAGCTAATATGCTAATTAGACTGAATAGCAGAATGACCGTCCAGACGACCTTCTGGATGACTGTCCGGACGACCTTCCTGATGAACCTGGGGCTCTGAGGGCCAAGGCAGCTGGGGATATGAATTTCATGCTTTGGGCCTCTAGTAAGTATATAATTTCTTTGGTTTATCTCTTCTTGTCCCCTCAACTCCACATCGAGGTATGTAAGTCTGTCCCACGCCTCCATGCTTTGGGTCTTATTTTGTTGGTCAATTCATTTTGTTTATTAGATTCCACAAGTAAATGAGATCATGTGATATTTGTATTTTCTGGATTGGCTTATTTTACTTAGCAAAATATTCTCTAGGTCCATCCATGCTGTCCCAAAGGGTAAAATATCCCTCCTTTTTACAGATGCATGGTATTCCATTGTCTAAATGTCCCAAAGCTTTTTTATCTGTTCATCTACTGATGGGCCCTTGGGCTGTTTCCAAATCTTAGTTATTGTAAATAATGCTGCTATAAACATAGGGATGCATATATTCTTTCTGATTGGTGTTCATCAATCTTACTTATCTTTTCAAAGAACCAGCTCTTGGATTCATTTATTTTGTACTGTTTTCTTAGTCTCTATGTCATTTATTTCTGCTCTGATCTTTACTATTTCCTTCCTTCTACTTCCTCTGTGCTTTTCTTGCTATTATCTTCTTCATTCATTTAGTTGTAGGGTTAGATAGTCTATTAGTGCTTTTTCTTGTCTCTTGAGGTAGGCCTGTAATACTATGAACTTCCCTCTCATGGCTGCTTTCACCATGTCCCACAGGCTTTGGGTGGTTTTGTCCTCAATTTCACTTGTTTTCAGGAAGTTTTTAATTTCTTCCTTGATCTCTTTGATAATCCATTCATTGTTTAATAACATGCTATGTTGCCTCCATGTATTGAAGTGTTTTTGAGGTTTTTTTTATTGTAGTTGATTTCTAATTTCATGCCATTGTAATCTGAGAAGAAGCTTGGCATTATGTCAATCTTCTTGAATTTGTATAGACTTGTGTGTCCTAACATGTGGTCTATCTTTGAGAATGTTCCATGTGCACTTGAGAAGAATGTACAAGCTGTTTCTTTGGGGTGGAATGTTCTGTAAATATCAGATCCATCTGATCTAGAATATCATTTAAGGCCTATTGATTATTTGTCGGGCAGATCTATCCAGTGATGTCAGTGGGGTATTAAAGTCCCTACTATTACTGTATTGCTGTTAATTTCACCCTTAAAGTCCATCAAGAGTTTTTTTTTTATGTACTTGGTTGCTCCTGTATTGGGTGCATATATGTTTAAAAGGTTATATTTTCTTGTTGAATAATTCCCTTAAGTATTATGTAGTAGCCTTCTTTGTCTCTTGTTATGGAGTTTGTTTTGAAGTCTGTTTGTCTGATATGAGTATTGCTACTCCAGCTTTTTGTCCCTTTCCATTTGCATGGAATATTTTTTCCCATCCCTTCACTCAGTCCATGGTGGCACAGAATCCAGGCTGGGACCCATCGGGAATACTGAGTCAGGCTGGGTGTGTGCCAGGTGTGCAGAGGTCCCACTGGTGTCTACTACAGGCACACTGGGTCTGGGTTGTGACCTCTGTGTGCTCACAGGGTCTGGGGCAGGGTGCAGGTGGGTTTGGGCCCAGGTCACGATGAGTCTGGATGGTGTAAAGGCTTGATGCCTAGCTGCTGCTGCTCTCCACAGCCTCCTCCCAAGGAGGACCTTGTAAACTCTTCAAGATGGCCTGATCTCCAAGCTGGAGCTGTGCCCAGGGAATGGCTGTGGTGGTAGCAGTGGCTCCTTGTGGCAGTGGTGCGGGGTCCCTCAGATGTCAGCTGCAGGGGCAGGGGATTGCGCTTGTATAATCTGCAGGCACTCCACGACCCACAGGTGTCAGCTGTAGGCGCAGGGGGTCCCTTTGGTGCTCACTTAGGTGCACATTGATCAGGCAGTGTCTACCTTTTTTTTTCATTTCTGAAGAGGCAATGTTTGATAAAAAAATATTTGCTCCTTTAAAGCCTCACTGTTATTGATCTGGGTTACAAAATGTAGGAAACAAATGTTAATTTATTTGCAATCAATGATGCATTCATGTATTTCTCTCTACTAAAATCATATCTTATTGTGCCCTACAGATAAAGAGATATATATTTTGTGGGAATGTCATGTCCACAATGTATGAAACTTGTCTTGGAGCTCTTACAAAAGAGGTGGACAGGTAAATGATTTCTTTTTAATATATGCTTTAAGGTCAAACCATTGGCAAGAATCTACCTCAGAGTTATTTTAAGGGTGAGAAGAGGTTTAAAAAATGACAAATACATTTTAGCAAGTAAAAGTCCTGATATCATCTACTCTGTCTGTAGATCCTGGAATGTTCATTATATATTTCAGAAAATCTTGAAACTACTAGCTTATTTTCAAAAAATAATACAATGACAATATCCTGTGGCCTCAAATTTATCTTTACTAAGTGCAGCCTAAAATTATGTACATTTGATGGAAAGCTATTTTTTCAACAATTTGTTATGGAAAAATTTAAAACTTATAGCAAAGATAAAATAATTTAGAGTGAACACTCATATACCCACCACTTACATGCTATGATGAATATTCTTCTGTACTTTATTACCTATTTGCCTCTCTATGCATCTCTCTACCCTTGCATCAATCCCTCTAAGTTTTCATACATTTCAAAGTCAATTATAGATGTCAGTACACTTTCCCCCAAATACTACTTCATTATTGAGTTGTATGAGTGTTCTACATATCCTAAATACCAGTGTTTGTCAAATACATGTTTCATTCATATTTTCTCTAGTATGTGGCTTTCCCTTTCATTTTTCATTGGTATCTTTCAAAGCATAGAAATTTAAAATTTTGATGGAGTTTATCATTTTTCTTTCCTAGCTATCAAAATGCTATTTTAAAACCCTATAATAAGATAAAACATGATTTTAAATATAAATTGAAAAGTAGATTATATAAGTATGCAATTTTCCATGTCATGTAGAATTTGACACTCTGGTGGCTTGTAAATATGTTTATTTGTAGTATTATTGCATATATGAATTCATTTAAGATGTAATATGCTTTTGTGATACAGAGGAAATATTTAACTTGCCAGGGCTTACCATTTATCTACAACCTTTCCCCATTCAATATCCTGAGGAGTGGAGATATTTACTTTCTAAACTAGTACAAGTCTTTTTGTGGGGGTAGGGAATAGATAGGAGAGAGATGGTGATATGAATAAAGCCCAGGCTATTCTGTGTGGAAAAAAAGATGAGAGCGGGCAGATGGGTAAAAATTAAGGGGAACCACACAGGATGGGAGAGGATATGAGAGAAGAGTTAAAAGGAAAGAGCAATAATTATCAGAAATGATATTTGGGAAATGGGATGAATAAAAAATATTTTAGAAGCTTATCTGTTTGCTGTGGGCTGCCTCTGTCTTTAAGACAAATTAACATGACCTTCAGCGCTTTTTGAAGTTTAATTTCTGTTTCTGTGCATTATTATGCGGAGGCTATGATATGTTTGACCCTCTGAATTTTCATGGAGTTTATTTCCTACTCTTTGTCATCTGTGTATCTTACAGACACAACTCAAGCACTTTGACATATAATCACCATAATCTCACCAATATAATATACTATCATAATATTTTTGTGAAATCCAGATAATTACTCTCCCAATGGACTATAATGTTATAGACATCAGGAGAGTTGGTATAGCACTCAAATGAGACACAATTTAAGTGTACTTCTATCTCTGAAAGTTAAAAGCAAACTGCCTCTTATCATCCTTGCTGTTTGATGTGTTTGTCAGATCAGTAGCTGTGTATCAGGAGTCACAGATGTTTTGTTTTGTTCTTGGAAAAAGAAAACAAAAACATAAAATCCAGCAGCTTTGTTTAGAATTAACACTTTATTGTTTTATGATAGTCAAGCATCATTGTTCAGGATCCATTTACCTTTTCCACAAGCCAAACAAATTATAATGAAACCTAGGTTCTCAAACTTAATTCCTTCCTGAAGGCTATTTGAGAAGCAATTTGTTAAAAAACAACAACAACAACAACAACAAAAATAACACACACACAAAAAAAAATCCCAAAACACATATCATTTTTCCCCATTAGAAATAATGTAAATTTAATTAATCTGTTCCAGATCCCCAAATGATTCCCGTTTTAATCTTTCTTATATAAAGTACTATTTCATCTATAAATAAGTACTACTTTTCTTAAATTTATTGAGCAACCCCCTACTAGCCTTAAGTGAATCACTTTCAGCACTCTTAGTTCCGGGTATGTCTTTCAGGAAGTCAGCTTGCATGGGCATCTTCGCTTTTTCACATGTCACCGCCACCAAATGCTGTCACCAGCTAACTGCTTTTCATTTATCCAAATCAACAACAATGTTTCTACATCTGCAGTGGCCTGTGTTAATTGTTTCATGAACACTTTCACACCCTTAGCAACAACAGCACTCTTGATGGCCTCTTTTATGTTTTAAAATGTCTGCTGATACAAATTTGCAAGATCATTGCATTTCTTTTTATGTATATATGAACTCCTGCCAGATGGACTTTGTACTTTCTTCCTGGAACCTGCTGGAATCTGACTATATTTACAGGTTTGGATGTAATAAGTGCTGATGTAGGTGGTTCTTAAGAAAAGTAGAAATTTCCTTGAATATTAACCACCTCAAATTAGGTCTTTAGAGAGATGTGAAGCAGGGAAGATTAGTTTCCTCGGGAAGAAGAAGGGTTAAAAGTTTTCTGAGTCTGAACTTTTACTTTCCATAAATATTTAATTAATCCTTATCTTAAATACCCAATTCTTCTTAATCAGTGTTCTAATCATGTAAAACTCAGTAGAGTTGTGCATTGAGCTTGCATTTTAATTTTGCAACCCACAATTTTAGATTTTGAGTTTGATCCTTAGCCATGGCTGCCCTGTGATTGTAAGACATGAAAAACTTTTAAGGCCTTCAGAGTGGCTGTGTATTTCCATGCCATAATCTGAGAATTTAAACATCTGAAATCATTTTCAATTTGTAAACTCTCTAGTACAAGCATGTCAAACTTACGGCTGCATGCGTCCCACAACGAATATTTTTGCGGCCCAGCCAATATGATTGTATGTACTAGTAAGAAACATTTTAATAAAAATTTCATAACTTAATTTTTACAATATCTTGTTATACATAATCTATACTAATAAAAGAGTAATATGCTAATTAGACCTGGAGACCTTCTGGGAGACCTTCCAGACGTCCTTCCAGACAAAGCCATGGTGATGGGGCTGAGGCAGAGGCAGTTAGGGGCAGCTATGCACCCGCACTACGGGGTTCCCTCCTTGGCTGACTTCCATGTATAAGACACCCCTCGATTTTCTGTCTAACAATTTTAGGAAAAAATAGCATCTTATACACAGAAATATATGGTACTTCATAAGGTATTTCCAATGCAAAAATGCAATAGGAAGATTTCATTTTCTAGTAACTTGACTTGTATATAGATGTCAAAAAATAAAAAGATAAATACCATAAGTAAGCAATTGTCTTACTCTGCAAAATTCAAACTGAATGTAATCAGCTATGCAAAAGAGCATGGAAATAGAGCTGCAGAGAGACAATTTGGACCGCTTTCCATTGAGTGTATCATTAGACAGTGGAGAAAACAGGAAGAACAACTCTTTAAGGTGCCAAAAAAGACCTTAGGAAGAAAATCAGAAAAATGGGCAAACTTGGAGCAGAGGCTTAAGACTTGGATTATGGAGCAGTGCCAGAGTGGCTTATATGTATCAACCAAGCTTATTCAATGTCAGGCAAGAATGTTTGCAAGGGAAATGAACATTGTTGATTTTTCAGGAAAGGCAAAGTGGTGCTTCAATTTCTTGAGGAGAGAAAGGTTGGCCATGAGAACATGAACAAAGTTAGCTCAGAAATTGCCACCAGTTTATGAGGATGATCTCACATATAGAGGCAGTGACTCAGAAGACAGCAGTGATACGATAGAAGTTGAAGAAATGGATATTCTATAACTAATTGTGATAAAAAAAGAGAGCAATAATGCAACAGGGGCTGAATAAAATAATATGCTGCATAATATCATAGTAGTGGTATGTAAACATTACCTGTGGTAATTACTAAATAAAAGATGTGTCCTGTTTTATGTTTAAAATATTATTTTTTAATTTTGGATTGGAGAAGTGGGGGGCATCTTATACATGAGGGCATCTTATACATGAAAAATACAGTAATTTTTATTGGAGTTATAAAGGATGGATTCTATTGGGAATAGGTTGAAAAATGAGAATGATATGATGAAGTGAAGATATAAAATATAGACAAGAATTTTAAACAGCTTTATTTGGTAACTGATATATAAAGTGGCACATATTTAATGCATACAATTTTATAAGTTTGGATATATGTGTATACACCCATGAAACCATCAACACAATCAAGATAACAGACATATCCATCACCTACAAAAGCTTCCTTGTATCCTTTTTTGTGTGTATAATATGAACACAACATGAGATCTACCTTCTTAACTAATTTTTAAGTGTACAATACAGTATTATTAATCATAGGCACTATATTGTACAGTAGATTATTAGAACTTATTCATCTTTCAAAACTGACACTTTATACCTGTTTAACAATAATTCCCTATTTCTCTCTTACCCCAGTTCCTAGAAACCATTATTCTAATGTCTGCCTATATGTCATAGGTTTATTTCGATAGAGACATGCTGAATACAAAGGGCTGAAATAAATGAGTAATCATTAACATAAAATAATAGAACATTTTAATAAAAATTAATATTTTCTTGAACATTAACTTACCAGACACTGAATAACTGCACAAATTAATAAATGTAACACAAATAAACCTATTTTTCTTGTGCTCTGAGAGTGAAATATTTCCTATTGCACACACTAAATAAGTCTGTACAAGACTAATGATGTGGCAATCGGCTGCTAAAATATTCACTGCTAGTATTAGTGGAGAGAAATGGTGTGCCTGCAAGTAAGGCACATAAGGTGAATGAATGCAAAACCGTTATAGTAATCAGTCATTAGCAAACATTGTAGTTCATTCTTAATAACTAGTATCCCAGTGCACGGATATGTGCACATTGAAAGGAAATTAATTGGAAAAAATATTTTAATATCGCTATTCGCCCTTTCTCTATAATAAAAGTGTCAATCAAATTCACAATCGACAATGACAGATCAAAACACCATGTGTGATTGGCGCCAGCTAGAGCTTTATATGTATCACTCATGCATGAGTCAACTTAGCCTTTTAGAGATATACAATAAACTTGCTTAATTAGACCTGCTTTCTGATGTAGCCAAACTTTTTCCAGCCCAAATAGAAGCACCCCAACTTCTCTTTCAGGTAATAGTTAACAATACAGCAGTAAGTATCAACACGAAGCAGGTGATTATTATAGATCATGCAGGGAGAACAAAGGATAAAATATTTAACTGTAGCAGTGTTTGACTATATTCTGTACAGTGAGAAAACTGAAGTCATTTTCAAGTTCCACCATTTCTTCCTTCTTTTCAGTCAGGTCAAGTTTCTAAACTTTCCAAATCTCCATTTTCTAGCGGATGAAAAGAAAATAGGATTCCACTGAGTCTCCTATCTACCTACTCCAGGACTTCTGTGAGGATCAATGAGATGAGGCACGGGAAAATGCTTCACAGACATTTGGTTAAACTGTAATATGTTTGCACCTGGCTATAAAGCAAGTCATGTTCCTGGGCTGAAGAAATTGCAAGGAGGCTAGTCGCTAGGGAGAGGAAGCTGAGTGGTGCTATGTGACGTCATTACCCGGCACCCACAGTGAACATTTCAGGCTTGACTGGGCTGTGGGATGAATTTTGCACCATGGGGTCTTGGCAGCATTGGCTGCAATTTGGTGGGGTGTTGCTCTGGGGTGGTGGTGGGGCCTGTGTCCCACATGGGAGAAGCTGAGTGCTGGTTTGTCGGCCCAGGTCCATGGTGCCGTTTATTTTTAAATGGCCATTGCATGTCATGGCAGCTCCTGCGTTGAGTGTCTGCCCCTTGGTGGTCAGTGAAAATCATAGCTATCGGTCATACAGACGGATGGACACTTAGCCTTTTATATATATAAACTAGTGGCCTGGTGCATGAAATTCGTGCACCGGGGGGTGTGTGTCCCTCAACCAGGCCTGCACCCTCTCCAATCTGGGACCCCTTGGAGGATGTCCAACTGCCAGTTTAGGCTCGATCCCACACTAGCAGTCAAACATGCCTCTCACAATCTGGGACTGCTGGCTCCTAACCGCTCATCTGCCTGCCTGCCTGATTGCCCTTAACCACTCTGCCTGCAGGCCTAATCACCCCCAACTACAACCCCCCTTGTGGCCTGATCACCTCAAAATGCCCCCCCTGCCAGCCTGATCTCACAGGTCCCTGTTGCATCTGCGCACTGTCCACCTCCACCTCCAATTATGGCATCAGCTGACATCAGTAACAATAAAGCTTGTGATTGGAGGAAGCCTGTTTGACAAGGTATAGGATTTTATTCTGTCTCTGAAATTTTATTTCCCTCCACCCTAAACTCCTCTGGTTTTCCTCTAATCTCTGTGGCTACTTGTTATCTATCATCTTTCCATATATATCTTCTTTTCCCTGAACAGTGAGGGTTTAAAATCTTCAAAATTCAATTCTAGGCCACTATGCTCTCTTACTCTAGAAGTTAGAGTATGATTTCATTGAAACACACAGCTTCAATTACAAACTTCATGAAGTTTGGACATATGTGTATGTGAGACCTCAAATCTGAATTCTGTAAATCCAATTGCCTATTTAACACTAAATCTGTTTATTTAAAACATACATAAAACTCAAAATGCTCATGATTTACCTAAAGTCCCAAATCTGTCCTCCTTAATTTTTGTTTATTTTATTGTGTGGTCACACCATTCAACCAATTATATAAGCCAGTCACATAGCAATAATTTGACGTCACTCTCTCTCATTATATGGTACACTATATCATACTCATTATCAATCCTATCCATTTTACCTCCTAGATACTTCCTTAATCTATCTACTGTTCTCTATATACTCATCATTGTAAGTTGTAAATTAATGCAGAATCTAAATTTCCCTTCTTGCTTTGCTTAGTGCCTGTAATATTTATGACAGAAAATTTATGTAAAATTTATGTAAAAATAATTCTGTTCATCTTTCCTATATTTTCCCTTCTGTTCCTTCTCCCTCCTCTTCCTATTTTCCAGCAATTATCCAGGACTCCCTAAAAGTCTTTATTTCAGGAAACGTTCCATCTGTAAGAATCAACATATACAATGGAGATTATAGGGCAATTGGAAGATTAAAGGCCAATGGGTACTACAAGCAGTGCCTGGCATTATCTTGTTACTGGACAGAACCCTGAAGCTGCACCAAGTCATTAGAGGGACATAACTGGTAGAAGATATAGGGAAGCTGTGTAATAAACATGATATGCCTCTAATAAACATGATATCACCAAGTATTTCAGCAATGCTATACATTGCACGGCTGGGATTCTTTTTCCCCAGCCTTACAAAGGGTTCAGCATTCTGGAGAAAGGGCTGTGCGTAGATGATTAAGAAGGAGTCCGTGGACGAAAGATATTTTTGATAAGCATTGTGGGTCAGAGGAGCTTCCAGCTGAAGGAGCTAGAAGACTATCCTCCTTTACCAAGGACCTGTGCTTTTATTAAACACAATTTGTCCCAAGGCAAGGTGGAAATATACACTTCAAAGGGTATGGTATCAAAGGGTTTAGAGATTGTCAGTTTCGGGAATAGCCTATAGCTGTTCAGGTGTTTGGCCAACAGGAGGCATTAAAATGCCCTGAGCTGTCTGGCAGCTAACAATAATCCTATTCAGGTTTGCGGGGGAGTGCCTTTAGCCGTTTCCAACAAGTAAACTACATGTGTGGCTCACCCTTGTTGAGCTCCCCAAGCTTCACCAATCTTTTGGTAAAATTCTTGTAATTATTACATGCTGGAATTGTTCTCGGCATTGCACCAAAACATTTATCAGTGGTGCATGAAGGTACTGGTGACCTGCTTTCAAGAAGGGACTTTCTTAATACCTATTTGTTATAGGAGTTTTATACAACTTTGGTTGTATAATTTACCTTAAATAAAGGCTCAGCTTGAATTCTCTATCTTCTCAGTTATTTAAAGAATTAAATTTATTTAAAGCAAGGAAAAAATCATTAAGTTAATAGCAGCAACACATTAATGCTTACTTTGTCTAGCAGTTGTCACCAATAGATGGCAAACACTTTGCTTACATAATTTGCACTAACTGGAATAATACACCTTCCACAAGAAAACTAAAGCATAATTAACTAGGTGGAGAATACAAAGTTTTAATTCTTTGAGCCATTTCGTTTGTAAAGATTCTTGTAAGCTCTCACATTTTATCTTTGGGAGAAAGAAAAAAATAAAAACAATATATAAATTTAAAGATTTTTTTTTTACCTAAAACTGAAGATCTTCATACTAATTGAGTATATAGTATTATATCATATGCTTTATTATTCAACTAGAGGCCTGGCGCACAAAATTCGTGTGCAGGTACAGTCCCTAGGCCTGGCCTATGATCAGGGCCATCTTCCCTGGCTGCCAGGAGCTGCTGCTCCCTACCCCGGTTCCCTGTTTGACATCGAGGGATTGGAGCCTGCCAGCCAGGGGGAGGGATCAAGAGGTGGTCAGTGCACCTCATAGCTACTGGTCGAGCACTTGTTCTGGTTGTTCCGCCATTCCATTGATTTGCATATTACTCTTTTATATATATACTAGAAGCCCAGTGCACAAAATTCGTGCACGGAGAGGGGTTGTCCCTCAGCCCAGCCTGTACCCTCTCCAATCTGGGACTCCTGGAGGGATGTCCGACTGCCCTCTCACAATCCAGGCCTGCTGGCTCCCAACTGCTTGCCTGCCTGCCTTCCTGATTGCCCCTAACCGCTTCTGCCTGCCAGCCTGATCACCCCCTAACCACTCCGCTGCCAGCCTGGTTGATGCTTAACTGCTCCCCTGCCAGCCTTTTGGCCCCCAACTTCCCTCCTCTGCCGGCCTGGTCATCCCTAACTGCCCTCTCCTGCAGGATTGATCACCTCCAACTGCCCTACCTTGCAAGCCTGGTCCCTCTCAACTGCCCTCCCTTGCAGGCCAGGTGCCTCCCAACTGCCCTCTCCTGGTGGCCATCTTGTAGTGGCCATCTTGTGTCCACATGGGGGCAGGATCTTTGACCACATGGGGGCAGACATATTGTGTGTTAGAGTGATGGTCAATATGCATATTACTCTTTTATTAGATAGGATAGAGGCCTGGTGCACAGGTGGGGGCCAGCTGGTTTGCCCTGAAGGGTGTCCCGGATCAGGGTGAGGTTCCCTTGGGGCATGGGGCGGCCTGAGCGAGGGGCCTGTGGTGGTTTGCAGGCCAGCCACACCCCCTGGAGACCCAAGCGGAGGCCCTGGTATCTGGAATTTATTTTCCTTCTACAATTGAAACTTTGTAGCCTGGAGCAGAGGCAAGCCTGCTGCTCCCTCCAGGGCGGCAGCCATTTCTGTGGCAGTTAATTCTCCTTCTACAATTGAAACTTTGTATCCTTAAGCGGGTGAGCCCGGCCAGGGTGTGCGGAAAGCTTTGCTTCCCCTGCTGCCTCCGGCAACCCTGGCTTGCTCTCTCAAGCTCAGTTCTGCCTGCATTTCTGTTTGAATTTGTTTACCTTCTATAATTGAAACTTTGTAGCTTGAGTGGAGGCTTAGGCCTGCAATGGCTATGGAAAGCTTGGCTTGCTCTGTTACCTGGGAAACCTTGCTCTCTGTGGCTGTAGCCATCTTGGCTGGGGTTAATTTGCATACTCACCCTGATTATCTGGTGGGCGTGGCTTGGCTGGTGGGCGTGGCTTATGTAGCAGAGTGATGGTTATTTTGCATATTACCATTTTATTAGAGAGGATAGATTTGTAGAATTAAGTGCCCATGTGCTCCTAATGGGGAAGGAAAAATAATGGTTATAGTCTTAGTATAGATATTTAATGGTAAAAGAGGAATAATGATCATCCCCATTTCCAAAGGAAGAGCAGGAATACAAAACATGTTATGCTATAAAATGTTAAATTCAACCTTTTGTAATTATTTGAGCATTTTGAACTCCATGATTTTGAAAACTTTAAAAAAGTATAACAAATGTACATAATTTCCACACATTTAAAATGCATTGTTACATTGTTAAAACTTTCCTTTTTCTCAAAATTCTTAGTGAAACATGAGAATAACCTCCAGAGGGAGACCAAGTTACATCATTACAAACAATTGCATCAAAATTTAACACTGCTTCCAATAAAATAATCGACTTTTTTTTTTAATATATTTTATTGATTTTTTACAGAGAGAAAGAGAGAGGGATAGAGAGTTAGAAACATCGATGATAGAGAAACATCGATCAGCTGCCTCCTGCACAACCCCCACTGGGGATGCGCCCGCAACCAAGGCACATGCCCTTGACCGGAATCGAACCTGGGACCTTTCAGTCCGCAGGCCGACGCTCTATCCACTGAGCCAAACCGGTTTCGGCAATAATCGACTTTTTAAAGTTAAAGTTTGAAAAGACAGTAAAATGGTTGATCCTTGAAGAAAATATCATCAGTTAAATCTGAATAGCTCTGAAAATATTGGATGTTTAAGAAGGAGACCACCTATAAGTTGACTCTTTAGCAGAGCAAGGGGCTTTGAATCTAGACAGACCTCAAAAAAAACTACTAGATCTGCAAAACTTGTCATTTCACTCAGACCCCAATTTTCCTGCTCACTGTAAGTCTACCTATTTCCAACACCTTGTTAAGCAGACAGTGTTTGTATTTTTGCATTTCAGGTCAGCTCTGCAATTGATATATTACCTTGTAAACATAGTTTTATTTGAAAAATGGGGTAAATAATATCCTCCTCATATCTCATGGTTTTGTGAGAATTAACTGAGATAAAAGACATGAAAACACCACAATGATTGGTGAGTAAATATTATATTCTGTCTTTTTTAGTTTCTACTCCCCCCCTTTAAAATGAGGAAGAGAAAAATAGGTTCTAATTCATTCACTTCAATGGTTTAGTGACATATTCTTCTATTACTTTACCACAAAGTATGTTTTTGAAAATCTCATAGAAATAAAGTAGTAAGTTGAAGTAATGGATATTTCTCAATTCCCAGAGAGAAATATATCTAATAAATGTTGTAGGTTTGTTAACCTGTGACTAATGACTAGAATCAGTAAATAATTATTTCTCATTTGAAATTCCATCCAATTGGCTCTCAATTTGTACCAATAATTATTATTTCTACCAATTTCACAATTTCATCTTTATTAAAGCTGTATCCTTGAGAACATTAGTTGTGTTTACCTTTTAAATGCCCTTTGTCATTGTTCCTGACCTATATCTAACCAGCAGACAATTACTTTTTATTGTACTTATAAAGTTTCTCAAGCATTACTTCTTTTGACTCCAATAGATTATGCCTTTCTAAAATAATGTTCCAAGATGACCTTAATGTTCCCTTTAGCTTAACTAAACTTTAGGTAGGTTTCTTTTTTACTATAAACCCATGACCTCCCTTTTCTGAAAGCATTTAGTTTAAGAAACTTGGAATTGTGAATTCTTTCTCTGCTCCTTTCATATGTAAAATTTCTGTTAGTAACTTAATACATTTACAACTCAGGAATGTCTTTTTTAGGACCTGAGGGCCATTTCTTTAAAATAAAATCTTCAAGAAATATAAGTCCCCTACTTCCCAGTCTCTGTGGGAAGTGTAGGAACCTAACTTGAATAAGAGCCAATTAGCAAACACGGATAGTCTAGTCACATTGACCAACCTACCCACCAACATCCTCTAGTACTTTCCCTATAGCTCACCCTGGTACTTAAACACTTTATTGCCTTTTATTTCAGCAGAGTTGAGTTTAGTCTCTCTCTCCTATCACTCCTATTCAGTAGTCTTGAACCTTATTGCAATACTCCTGAATAAAATCTACCTTGCCTGTTTAATCATCTGGTGTAATTTTTCTTTGACATCAGTTCATCACTAACTCCAAAGTGCCTGCCATTTTCAGATTAATCTTTATAAAACTTAGAATTATTCCATAATCCCTGTGGTATAAAGCCCACCATTGAAAATCCTCCACAATCTTATACCTTTTAAACTCAGTCTTATCTTCCAATCCTTAGATTCCCTCTTCCAAGAAAATTAGTACATTATTTTTTCTAAAGGTGGCTAATATTTCTCCAATTTAAGACTTTTGTTTATGTATTTTCTAACTTTGTCTTAATATATGGACATTTTACTATCTTGTTCATGCCCATGTATAACAACTAAAACAGAAATCACTTCAGATCTTTATAGATAAGGACTAAAATACCACGTTGAAACTGCTGAGACATAAAGAAGGGCCAGTGAGATAAATACCATTTCTTTCTTGTGGTTAGGAAATTTAGGATCTATGTCCTTAGCAACTTTCAAATGTTTAATATAGTATTGTTAACTATAATCACCATGTTGTACATTAGATCCTCAGAACATACTCATCTAACTGGAAGTTTGTACCTTTAATAAACATCTCCCCATTTCTCTAAAACTCCACTTTTTGGCAGCCACCATTCTATTCTGTCTCTCTGAGTCTGGTTGTTTTAGATTCCATGGATAAGTGATATCATACAGTATTTAGCTTTTTCTGTCTGACTTATTTCACTTAGTACAATGCTATCAGGGTCCATCTATGTTATTGCAAATGCCAGAATTTCCTTTATTTTCATGGCTGAATAATATTTTATTCTGTCATATGTAATCTCACATCTTCTATATTTATTGACCCATAGACAGGCACTTAAGTTGTTTCTATATCTTGGCAATTGTGAATGATGCTGTGATGAACATGGAAGTACAGATATCTCTTTGAAATAGTGATTTCATTTCCTTTGGATATATAGCTAGAAGTGGGATTACTAGATAATATGGTAGTTATTTTTTACAGTTTTGGAGGACTCTGTTTTCCAAAGTGGCTGCACAGGGTTCCAATTTCTCCACATCCTTGTCAATACTTGTTATCTCTTACCTATTTGAGGATAGACATTCTAACACATGCGAGTTGATCTATCATTGTTGGTTTGCTTTGTATTTCCCTGGTCATTAGTGATGTGGAACATCTTTTGATGTACCTATTAGGTATTTGTATGTCTTCCTTGGGAAAAGGTCTATTTGGTTCTTCTGGCCATGCTTTGATTGATTTTCCCCATTGATTTTCCTATCCTAATAATAGAGTAACATGTAAATTACCATCACACCGCTATGCCCACAATTGGGCGGCGGGAGGCTGGGGGGCGGGACTCGGGGTGGCCTATCCGGCCATTGAGAGGCATGGATCTGCTGCTGCTGAGGGGGGCTACCCTGCTGTTGAGAGGCGCAGGGGGCGGGGCTCCCGCCCCCTGCGCCTCTCAACGGCCAGATCTGCGGCTGCTGAGGGGGCCTGCCGCGGACACCCAGCTGCGCCTCTCAATGGCAGGGTAGCCAAGTGTCCACAGCAGCCCCGCTCAGCGGCCGCCCCTGCGCCTCTCAACAGCAGGGTAGCCCCCCTCAGCGGCCATGGACCATCAAAAGCGGGGAAGCTGGGTGCCTGTCTGCTCCGGCACCAGGCCTTTCAGAAGCCTCCACTGAGCCGGAGGCTTCTGAAAGGCCTGGTGCACCAGCGGACAGGCACCCAGCTCCACCGCGAAAAGCGAAAGCGTGTAGGGGATCCTACACGTGCATGATTCAATCATGCACTGGGCCTCTAGTTGTTAATAACTAGCTAATTACAACAGTATCCATTTGAGTTTCCTTTTACCAGTTTGAATAAATCATTCAATTCTTCCTTCAACATAAGGTTTCTGCTGAAAAATCTGCTGATAGCCTTATGGGGGTTTCTTTGTAAATTATAAGCCTTTTTTCTCTTGCTGCTTTTAAAATTTTCGTTTTTTCTTTGATTTTAGATAATTTTATGATAACATGTCTTGGAGAAGGTACCTTTAAATTGATTTTGGTTGTTGGCATATGAACTTTAAGAACTTAGATATCCATTTCTCTCTCTAGAGTTGTTACATTCTCAGCTGTTTTTAAAATTGAAGCTTTCTGCTTCCTTCTCCCTTTCTTTTCCTTATGGAACTCCAGTAATTTGCAAATTGTTCCTTTTGATGTTTTCCCAAGATCACATAGGCTTTCTTCACTCTTTTTCAATCTTTTTTCTTTGTCTCCTCTGACTAATTTCAAAGTTCCTCTCTTCTTCCTTTGTAAAGAAAATATTTTTATTGATTTCAGAGAGGAAGGGAGAGGGAAAGTGAGATAGAAACATCAATGATGAGAGAGAATAATTTATCAGCTGCCTCCTGCATGACTTACATGGGGGGATTAAGCCCACAACCCAGGCATGTGCCCTTACTGGAAATCAAACCATGACCATCTGGTTCATAGGTCACCACTCAACCACTGAGCAACACTGGGCAGGCTAAAGTTCTGATTTTGTTCATGTATTGTTTTCCTGATTCTTTTGGATTTCCTTTCTCTGTTTTCTTATAGCTCTTTGAGTTTCCTTAAAACAGCTATTTTGAATTTTTTATAAGGTATATCACAAATCCTGGTGTCCTTGAAATCAGGTATTGAAAGATTATTGTAATCCTTTGGTTGTATCATATTACCTTGATTGTTCATGATTCTTGAAGTTTGCATTGCTGCTTTGCATTTGAATTAGCAGCCACCTCATCTAATCTTTACTAACTGCTCTTGGAGAAAAATACCTTCCATCAGCCCTGCTAGTGATTCTAAGGCTTTCTCAGTATTTCTATGAATATGCTTGCTCCATCCTTCTTTCTTAAGCTTGTATGTTTTCTCTGCATCATAAAAGGTGTCATTTCAAGTGCTGACAGCTTCCCTTTTGTTTTCCCAAGAGTGGTGCTCATTCTCAAGTTTGTGGTCTCTTCCTGTCCTAATTTTGGTTGATTGATTGTGAGTGTTCATTAGCCATCTACCAAAGCTTTCTCTTACTGCTGTCATTGGGAGTGCACACAGGGAGGCAGTCACAGAATGGGGATGTGTTGTGGGTAAGGCACACATAACACTGGAGGTGCCTATAGGCCAGTTGAGTGGACTGTAAGGGCAAGACATCCCCACTAGCTCTAGAGCAGGTTTCTTGATGGAATATAATATGCATTTAATAGGATTTGTGTCCCTTTAATGACTTCTGAGAGTCCTATCTGATTTTCTCTCAACCTCCCCCCACCCTCTAGTCATACATCTCACTATTCAGTAGTCTGGATTTGGTAAGAAAGAAATGAACCCATTTGGCAGCATCCTGAAAACCTGAGGAACTAGGTAACAGTAGCTTATTTTTAAACTATAGTCTTCTTATTTATTTATTTGTTTGTTTATTTTTAAAATATATCTGTATTGATTTCAGAGAGGAAGGGAGAGGGAGAAAGATATAATCATCAATGATGAGAGAGAATCATTGATTGGCTTCCTCCTGCATGCTCCATACTGGGGATCGAACCCACAACCTGGAGATGTGCCCTGACCAGGAATAAAACCATGACCTCCTAGTTCATAAGTCAATGTTCAACCACTGAGTCACACTGGCTGATCTTCTTATTTATTTTTTATCTCTACTTTTTACCAAAGGCTTTACTTTAATAAGCCCCATTTTCCTCATCTCTCAAATAGATATAACAATAGAACTTATCTCATTGGGTTGTTTTGAAGACTAAATGAAATAACGCAGATAAAGTGTTCAAAGAGTACTTGATATATGGAGTGTGCTTCCAAAGTGAAAACCACCTCATGATTGTTTTATGTTATCAATAATGAAATTGCTGTTATTATTATAATAGTTACTTTTCAATATTCTGCAAAGTGAAATCTTATTTCAATGCCCAGCTCAAATATCATTAGCTCCACATAAACTCTCGCTTTCCTCTAAAAGTGATTTACTCTAAATTTCTGTAGTGTGCATTATCTCATTTATTTATTGGAAATTCATCTTTGAATTTGACTATATGCCAGCTCTCCTAACTAGACTATAAAGTTCCAGAATATAAGAACTCTTGTTTATGTACTTGTGCATCCCCCATAGAAATTAGTATAGTGTACTATACAGAGAAAGCACTTTATGAAAATGCATTGAATGACTGAAAGACTCAGTGATGGAGAACCTATGACAGGCGTGTCAGCACTGACACGCGTAGCCATTTCTGATGACACGTGGCCGCTGAGGCGGCCACATGCCAAGGATGAAACATTTGCTGCTCCTGAGGATGAAACATTTGCGACTAGAATCTTGGAGTTATTAGACACTCTGTGCCGGAGGTCTGTAGGGCAAAACAACAGAAGTCCAGCACAGAGCGTCTAGTTCTGGGATTTCCGGTTAAGCTGGGATCTTTGCCCTCACTTTTGCCGGCAGAGCAGGGAGCAGCGGAACGCAGCAGGGGATGCATCTCTGGGGGCCCTGCCATTACCAGTAACCAAATAACAGTTAACCACAGCAACCATTATCTACTGTTCTGGGGTGTCATGGATTTCTAATCCATCATTACTGAGATAAGTGAGGGGGAGGCTGGGAGAGGCGAAGGTTTGTGGTGTGCTATGGGTGCCATTTCCCGCCATTAGAAATAGCAGCAGCCATTTTAATTCACATAAGGAACACCATCTTGCTCCATAGTGCAGACTCCATTTCACCACTATTACTGTTGTGCATCCTTATTAACCCCTATTTCTGCTTATTAACCCTGCCCTTTCCTAAAAGACAGTTATATACACCATTTTGTGGTTAGTTAGGCTAGTTAACCCCTAATTGCCTGCAGGCCTACCAAGCTATCTATAATTCTATCTTCTGTCACTGCCCCCCTAATGGAGAACCCAAAAAATAAAAAACTAAGGTTAAGTAAAGGAAGTGGTAGTAGAAGTGGCTGACCCTTTCAAGAGACATGGACTGAGATGTATGGCTTTATAGAAAAAAATGGCAGATCATTTTGCGTTCTATGTACTGAAACGGTAGTAAGCAGAACGTGGAATATAAATAGATATTTTGAAACTAATCATTCCCAGCTCTTGGAAAAAAGTGAGGATGAAAGGAAGGAATACATTTCCAGGCAGCTACACCTTTATAAGAGCTAATCTAATTCCATCCTTAAATTTATGAAAGGCTCTACAAATTTAACATCTGCAAGTTTGAGCATTGCTTACTCTATAGCTCAGCATGGAAAAGCGCTCAGTGAGGGAGAATTTATATAAGAAACTCTCCTAAGATGTGCACCAGTTCTATTTCACAATATGCAGAATAAAGATGCAATTATTAAGAGAATATCTGAGTTACCACTCAGTAGAAATATCATAAAAGACTGAATAATGAGATTGAACACAAACGTACAACATCAATTAAAGAGAGACATAAGGAAGTGTAAATATTTTTTGATCTCTCTTGATGAAACTACTGATGTCGCATCACATGCTCAGTTGGCCATTATTGGTCGATATTCTGATGGTCTCACAATGAAAGAAGAGTTGATAAAGTTAGTATCAGTGTCAACAAGTAAACCAGGAAGCGAAATATGTAAGCTTGTTATACAAACATTTCGTGACCTAAGCATTGATATCTCTAAAGTTGTGTCAGTGATGACAGATGGGGCACCAAATATGGTGGGGAAAAAAGTCGGATTTGTCAAATTGTTTACAGAAGCTATTGGACATCTGATTGTGCCTTTTCATTGTATTATCCATCAGGAGGCTTTATGTGCCAAGGCAGGATTCACCAACTTAAACGACTTAATGTCAGTTGTTACAAAAATAGTTAATTTAATAGCTGCTCGCCCCCTTCACAAGTGATAATTTTTGGCATTTTTACTGGAGGTTGAGTCCACCTACAGTGGATTGCTGATGTACAATAATGTAAGATGGCTGAGCCGAGGCAAAGTTCTTGAGTGCTTTGTGGAGTGCTTTGAAGAAATTAAGGTATTTCTTGACAATAAGTATCTGGGAAACATTCTTCAGCTTAATGATGATAAGTGGGTCAACACCCTGATGTTTTTTACAGATCTCTCTGTTCATATTAATGAACTGCACTTAAAGTTACAAGGTTTTGGCAAAAGTATTGATGTTATGTTTGGATACATAAAAGCTTTTGAAAGTAAAGTTAAAATTTTCAAGCTAGATGTAGAAACTCAAACTTATAAGTATTTTCCTCGAGTAACAAAGTATTTTGAGAAGACCAGTGCAGCTGTACAAAATGAAATGGAACTCTTGCATATGAAGTACCAGCATGTTTTAGACTCGTTACTTGACCAGTTTAGTGATAGATTTAGTCAATTTAGAAGTCTAGAACAGACCATGAAAATAGTTAAGTATCCTGATGTAGTAGTCTACAGTAGTTTGGAATTAAATGGTTTCCAATGGATGCAAATTGATGATTTGGAGATGCAACTTGCAGAATTTCAAGACAGTATCTGGGCTGAATTAAATGGTTTCCAATGGATGCAAATTGATGATTTGGAGATGCAACTTGCAGAATTTCAAGACAGTATCTGGGCTCAGGTGTTTGTCGACTTGAGGTCAAAGCTTGAGAATCTGGAAAGGTGCCACTTGGAGAATCAAGAGGAGTGCCACTACGAACAGGAAATTTGGAGTGCCTGGAACCGACTACCAGACACTTTTAGCACCCTGAAAAATATAGCAATGGCTTTACTCACAATTTTTCCCTCTACATACTTTTGTGAGGCCTTATTCTCAGTGTTAAATAGTGTCAAAACCAACAAAAGAAACAGATTGACAGATGAAGTTAGTAGGGCTTGCTTGGGCCTGAAATGTGCAAAATACCAACCTTCAATTGAAGATTTAGCCAATAAAATTCAGCAACAAAAAAGTCACTAATAGGCAGGTTAGTTAAAGAATACCCCCCCTCACTTATCTTAGTTCACGGCACCCCACACAAACTTAATAATATCAAGACCAACAAAAGAAACCGACTGATGGATGAACAAAGAAGTCACTAAGCAGGTAAGTTAAATATTTAGTTTTTGGTTTATTAAATACAATTATATATAACAATTATACATTTATGTTATTTAAACTATAAATATCGCGAAATAATGTTTTTTCCTCAAAGTGACACACTATCCGAGTTATGCTCAGTTTTTTTGGCGAAGTTTGACACACCAAGCTCAAAAGGTTGCCCATCACTGGGCTAGATTAAGCACTAACTCTACTGTAGCTCTACTGATAGATGGACAAAGCTCATAACTGTGTTTATAATATGCTGTGACACTCTAGACATTAAAATCTTTAGGATTTAAGAATTTTCATATTAGTTCTTGGTTAAAAAGATCCTATAAAATTACTTGGACAAGTTTTAGCTTTGAGAGATTAGTAAATCTTTTTTTCTATTTGTTAAAGTTTTATACATATTCAAAATTGTTTCTAGAACTTTCAGTATGTTGGCATTTGCAGTTATTGGATGCTGCTTAGCTGAATATATACACCTGTTATTTCTGAGTTCTATCTATATTTGAATGCATAAAGATGGTTATAGTAATAATGCTATGCATTTTTATATTGCCCTATCATTATTACAGTGAGCTCAACTGTCTTTATGTAGTCATATAACATAGCAAGGAAATTCATGTTATGGTATATATGCAGTCATCAAGGGTATTTTTATCACTTTGAGTTTCATGAATCTTATTCTTCATGGCTGATTAATAAAAACTCATGTTGGCAGATGGCCCTGAAATTGGCTTATAGCAAGACAGAGTCAAAGATTGGGAGGGATAAAGGTAGGCTTCATGAATGAGGGGAAAGAAAATCTAGAGTAGGGGTGTCTGAGTAGCAAAATTCAGGACAAAGAGAAATCACAATGTAGGAAAGAGAGATTGGAGTAAATGTGTTATAAAGGCAACTTCTCTTTGCTTCTTGACATCTGTTTTCCTCTTTCTTTAACTATTCCTCTCAACTTGTTTTTAAAACCACATATCTCTAATGGTGGAAACCTTCAGTTGTGGATAAGAAGGATACTTCCAGAGGTAGGACAATTGTACTATCATTCACTGCCCTTAGTTTACAACACTTTTAAAAATATATATATTTTTATTGATTTCAGAGAGGAAGAGAGAGGGAAAGAGAGATAGAAACATCAATGATGAGAGAGAGTCATTGATCGGCTGCCTACTGCACGCCCCCTACTGGGGATTGAGCATACAACCTGGGCAAGTGCCCTTGGCAGGAATCGAACCTGGGATCCTTCAGTAAGCAGGTGGATGCTCTATCCACTGAGCCAAACCAGCTGGGGCTAGTTTACAACACTTTTACTCTCTCTTCACCTTCACCCATTAGTCAAACAAACAAACAAACCAGAAATAAGATTGAGAATGGCCAGGGCAGGCAAAGGCTGGCTAGTCAGTGCTGAGGAGGATCCCAGTGGGAGAATAATAGAGGCAGCAAATTGCAGAGTGAGAGGAAAAGGTAAGTACCTGTGGCTGTACCAAACTGAGATGTCATACACATTACAACAAAACACATAAAGTAAAAGGATGTATGGACAAGGAGACTATAAGTTAGGGACAGCTTTGATTAACTCTTGATGCCTTTATCAGTCTTTTGATTCCAAAAGATGGAATCCTGTTTCATGATGCCAAAAAAGACACATTAAAATTGAAAACTAAAGGTAAATGGACCACAGCAGATAAATTCAGTAGCATGTGCTCACTTTTCACCCTTAAATTTTATCCTATCATTTAATTTCTAGAAGTGTTTTTTACTGCTTTTCCCATTTTATAAATTTAAAAAATAAAGCACAAATCTAGCCTTAAACAAACTCTAATTTCTGGCTCTGAAGTCTAGTTCTGTAATACTTATACTATCCAGCACCCTCACTTTACCTTGAACTGGTCTTTATTTCTCTAGGTAAATAAAAAAATAAAAATTTAATTTATTTTATAATAAAATAGGCTTATTGTGGACAAAATATATTAATATTTATGTGTATGATTATATAAGTGTATATTCATATTTATAGTTATAAATATTATATATATACTAGAGGCCTGGTGCATGACATTCGTGCCCTGGGGAGGGGGTGGGTCCCTCAGCCCATCCTTCCCCTCTTGCAGTCCAGGAGCCTTTGGGAGATGTCCGACGGATGGCTTAGGCCCATTCCCTACCTAAGCCGCAGTTGGACATCCTTAGTGCTCCTGCCACTACCGTTTCACTCGCCAGCCATCAGCCCAGCTTGTGGCTGAGTGGCGCTCCACCTGTGGGAACACACTGACCACCAGGGGGCAGCTCCTGCATTGAGCGTCTGCCCCCTGGTGGTCAGTGCATGTCATAGTGACTGGTCATAACCACCATTCAGTCGATTTGCATATTACCCTTTTATTATATAAGATACTAGTATAAATATGTATTTCTGAAAGGACCATCTGTATAAAACCCAATATTCTAGTTACCTTATTGAGAATACTGTGGAGCTAAGCAATAATAGTATGTGTTTCCCACCATTCTACCTTGGGTTTATAGTGTAAACTTCAAACTATAATAAACTACATTTGCCAAGGCTACATAAAGGAGATAAAAAATGAGTTCAGTTAAAAGATTCACTATACTATAATACAATTTGGATCAAGGATCAAATTTATAAACTATCCTTTCCTCTAATTGATTTCCCCTGCTTTATCCCGTTAAACTTTAATGGTTAAAGGAACCAATCTTCAGCCATATTTTAGTAATAAGTTATTTACAGGTTTAGTTATCAGAGTCACTTCCCCCTAGGCAGTGAAACAACTTATTTAGCTGATTTTGATACTTCGTCAGAGTTACTTGCCCTCAACTTCATAAACACTACATATGCTCAGTGCTTTCCAGATATGTTTAATAGGTCTTTACAATAATCATGTGAGGTATATTTTAGTATGCTCTTTTTCCATATCAGGAAATTAAAGCACACTTAGTAAGTGATAGAGCTGGAATTTAAACCCATCCAAATTTATTTACTCTAATTCTTAAGTTCTTAAACTGTTTAACCACACCCTTTATAAGGTATGGAAATAATATTCAGTAAAGTATTAAATCTGCTGGGATATTACTTACTTATGCTTTTTAATGACATAATACCAAAATACAAGCTTCAATATTATAAAATGCCAGAAAACTGCATTTAATGGCATGATGTAGCCATGCTGTAAATTGAAGGGAGATTAATGAGGACTCTAATTGCCCTGACTATTCACATGACTGAATTGTACTAGAGGACCCACCTTTAGAGGCACTATACAAGCCATTATATCTCAGAATGTTTAAAGAGGAATATCATTACTGATTGAATATTATCAACCATGGAAGTGTTACAGCAGAGGAGAGAGGTCAGAACAGATCTTAGGAGAAATAGCCAAAAATTTGAAGCTAGGAGATATCAACATGCTGTCAGTATGGAGAAAAACCATAGAAGAGTAGTAAATAGACAGAAATAAAAGAGGATCATTGAGGATGAGGTAAGCATAGTATGAGAGGAAAGTAGGGAGCAAGATGACTCATGATTCAGTTAACAAAATTTGTTATGTTTTTAAGGCAGACGTTTCTGAAGACTTCAACATGTGAAGAACACATTCTTTCCAAACTACATTTTCATCTATCTAAATATTATACTGAAAATTGTATTCATCCACACCTGAAAATGGAAAGGCTAACATTTTTATGGGAATCCTGGGTGGAATCCAGTTACATTGTCAAAAGCCAGTTTACAATATGAACATGCATTTGGGTTCAGTCTCCACATCTATAGCTACCATAACGATCAATTAGGAACCAGAGCTACTCTCTCTTTAAAACAATAGAGTCCCTGACTCCTTGAACCAACTCAAATCCTCCAGTTGGAACCATTACAATAGGTCTGAGGGTACAGGGAACAAAATAGTAGCACTCTGATGGACTAATTGTGCAAATGGGGGTATAACAGATTGGAGGCACAAGAAGAGGGTAAAGAGAGGAGAGATAGAAACATCGATGCATTGACATTGACATTGATCTATCTGCTGCCTTCTGCATGCACCCTGCTCAGAATGAAACCTGCAACTTGTGATGTCCACTTACCAGAATTGAACCCCGTGACCTTGTGGTGCATGGGATGTTGTTCATCCACTGAACCACATTGGCCAGGCTCACTTGGTCTCTTTTTAAATATCTCCATGTTTTTTAGGGTTTTTATCTGAGGCTGCTGGTGGAAGGTAATGAAAATATTTGAGGAGGTAATGAAGTTTTTGTATTATATTGCCACTGGTATTAAGTGGTATTATTTTGTATAGAAGTATGGAAAAAGTTTACAAATTGATGTCACTGTACTGAAGTGAGGATCCTAGTTGTCCTAATTATAGGAACTGTATTATATGCATATAATGGTTTTGCATGTTAAGTTTGAAAATTCCTTAAAAATAATCCATAAAGTAAAGTATTCATAATTTTGTGTTTATACTCCTGAATAGCAATTTTATTATTTATTATTTTTATTATTTCTGAATAGCAATTGATCAGCTGCCTCCTGCATACCCCCAACTGGGGATCTAGCTCACAACCCAAACATGTGCCCTGACTTGGAATAAAATCAGTGACCTCTTGGTTCATGGGTTGATGTTCAATCAACTGAGCCATACTGGCCAGGCCAAACCATTCTGTTTTTATTATAAATACCAAACACTTAGCTGTAGTGGATAATTCTAAACGATTTCTGCTTTTTTTTTCTAAGATCTATATTATACTATTTTTAAAAATATATTTTATTGATTTTTTACAGAGAGGAAGGGAGAGGGATAGAGAGTTAGAAACATCGATGAGAGAGAAACATCGATCAGCTGCCTCCTGCACAGCCCCCACCGCGGATGTGCCTGCAACCAAGGTACATGCCCTTGACCGGAATCGAACCCGGGACCCTTCAGTCCGCAGGCCAATGCTCTATCCACTGAGCCAAACTGGTTTCGGTTATACTATTTTAATAATAAACCTATATAGCCTTAATACAAAGTATTAGAGTTTTATTGCTGTGGGGATTAAACAAGATAATTCACATGGATACTTTCAATACAAGTTGCATATGCTGAAATATGTTTTCTGTATTTGGCTAAAAAATCTTTCTTGATTAGACATGATGTAATTTACTATTTGAAAATTTGAAGAGAATAATGTGGCCACCCATCTCCTTGTATTCCAAACTGATATTTCCTATTATGTTCCCAATGAAGAGCTCTCATTCTCAAGCCTTTGCTTATTGGTCTTACAATCTCTACAGAGCAGTTTTTAATAATGTCACTCCATCACAAAGGGAAGTAATTTTCCAGAATCTACTTCACATGTCCATACTGACTATGAAACTATAGAAGTAGTAGAAGGAAGATCTGGAAATATAGATTAAGTAATCATCAAGCCTAGGGGAAATAATTAAATACATGAAAGTCAATTAGGTCTATAGGAGTGATAATGCAGAAAGAATAGAATATAGGGTTATTACAGTATAGGAGGGCTGTTTGAAGAAGAAGAAAAGTGAAATAGAAAGTGAAATGTCATGATAAGTAAGTACTAAAGAGGCCAAAGGAAGAAAATATTTTCAAACAGATGCATGGGATTAATTATACTGCTCACCAGCTATTTCTGGCTCTCTACTTTCTGAGCACATGGGATATTTTGTTTCTTGGATTATATATGGATTGCTGGGACATGTAATTTTGGCCAATGATGTGTGAGTGGACTTGACATAAGACACTTCTAGGCTTGAACAGTTATTTGATGTGAGACACTTCATAGTTCTTTTTCCATCTAGTGTGGCAAATGGCAATGTTCGAGATGGTGGTTGCTCCTCCCTCTTGAGACTCTGAGAAAGATGAGTCTTCCTCCCCCATTTCTCAACTAACCCATGTTGTCTTACTTCATGAGAGATAAATAAATCTGCTTTCTTAAGCCATTAAAGTTTTTTAATTAGTTGCAATTGCACACATTTTAGCTTATTTACAATTGTGGTATGCCTTAACTTACTAGTATTCTAACTAATCAGAGTGGGTGGGTGGAAAATGGTACATTTAGCAGAAATGCTAGATATGTGAAGAATGAGGCAAGGATATTGGATTTAGCTCATTAGATATATTAATATCTGTCTATCTATAAATACATGTGTATATGTGTTTATGTATATGTGTGGGGGGAGAGGGAGAGGGAGAGAGAGAGAGAGAGAGAGAGAGAGAGAGAGAGAGAGAGAGAGAGAGAGAGAGAGAGAGAGAGAGAGAGAGAGAGAGAGAGAGAGAGAGAGAGAGAGAGAGAGAGAGAGAGAGAGAGAGAGAGAGAGAGAGAGAGAGAAATAAGTATCCTGTTATGGAGGAAATAAGTGATGAAGGAATTCCTGTTCTTTCCTCTCAAATGTTTGCCCACGAAAGGGAGGAAAAGAACAGGAGAGCATTAGGGGAAGCATCGGATGTACGTAAAACTTTCATTTTGTTTTCTTCCAATGGATGAGAAAGCCAGTATATATCTGCAAGTAAAAAGAAATGATGATAAATGAGGGAGAGCTGCGAGGAGTGGGTCTGGGCATTGCTAGAGTACATTGGATTCAGGATTGGATGGGATTGAGAGATAGGTTACTTAGGTTTATTGAGAGATAGGTTACTTATGTTTAATTCAGAGATAGGTTACTTAGGTTTATTCAGGAGGAGGGATGCCCCTTTCTTTGTAAATGGAGGGAAAATGAGGGATGTACAAGCAAGAATGTGTTCAACATTGGCATTAAAAATACCGCTTACATTTTATCAGAAATGGTGGTAGATCTTATATTCCAATATTTTAAAATGATAAATGCTAATCACTATCATTATTCTAGCATAATGCATACTGTGGACACTAACCCTTCTGTGTTTACTGTGCTCAGAGACTCCCACATAGCACTTTTCAACTTTTGAAGCAACCTTTCTCAGAGACATTTGCAAAATGTACTTCATACCCTAAGTATTAAAAACCACAAATTTATGTACAAAGTAGCTAACAATTTGCAAAGTGTCTATTGCCTTGAAAAGAATAATTTGCCAGTAGGGCAAATTTACCTAAGATTTCTACTGTGAGAAGAAGAATATGTGGGAGCAAAATTATAGAGGGAAATATTACTTAAGTCTATCTAAACCCATGATGTGGAAATTAGAGCAATGTGTAGCTCAGAAATTACTTATAAATGCCAAGTTCTAAACCAGTGTTTCTCAAATTTTGGTAGGCATCAGAATCACATAGTTAGCTTCTTAAAATTGCTGGTGTTGGGAACCACACTGAAATTTACTGTCAGAATTTTGAAGTGAGGGATCTAGAGGGGGTCCAAGCTTTTTTTAAAATAAGATTTACCATGTGACTTTATACACTCCAAAGTTCTAGATTTACTGATCAGAACATTTCAAATTTCACTGATATCTTTTAATTCATCTAAAACAATGGGAGAAGTGTTGGTACAGGTTCGAATTCAGTTCCAGTGCTGGGTCTGAGGCCACTCAACAAAATTCCCAAGGTGTACCAAGTCTAGCTACCACCCACCGGGTGCCTACAGAACATTGTGGTAAGGTGAGGTCTCAGGGAGTTTCTCAGGATGAGGCCAGAAGACAGTCCTCAAACAAACCAAGATTTTTGGCTGTGTGAAAGGAGGACTCTACACTGGTTGGGCTTGTGAGAGAAAAATGCCCCCCATTCTAGAGCCACATAATTCAGTTTGCCCAAGTTTCTGCCAGGAGCCTGAGCTCAATGGGGTTGGGCCACTGAGTCAGGAGGGTGGTAGTAGTGGATCTAGTGTGAAGGGGAGGTTCAGGTCAGGCCTGGGGGAAGGCTTCTGACCCAGAGCCATATAACTCAGCCTGTCCAGGATTTTGCTTAGACCTTGGCAGGGCGGGGCCACTAGGAGTCCAAAATGTGGGGCCACTTGGAACCCAGATGGGGCTAAACATCTTCTTGTGAGAGAGGGGCACCAGTCAAGTTCATGGGAAAGTGAGAGGAAAATGGCCTCCACCCCAAAGCCACACCACCTTCTGAGTCTGCCCAGACCTCTACAGCCAAGTTGAGGCAGCTCACTCCTCAGCAGGCATGAGTTCCTCAGGGAACATAGAGCATGGAGCTATTGCATTCCTTCAGGCTGATGCCATAAGAAGGGGAGTGCTCCACCCAAGAGAGATGGAGTCTGTGGTGCGAAAAAAATGACTCAGCAAGGGGCCCCAGTGGCTGTCCTCTCAGTTCTCTCCTGAGAGCCACAAATCTGTCTCTCCTCACTCAACTCCAGTCCAGTCTGCCCTCCCTTCGCCAGAACCTAGGGTGAGTGGCTGCCAATGACATTTTTTGCTTTGGCCCTTTAGGTGGATACCTGTGTCTCTAGCAGACTCTGGTCTCTCCCTAGCATATAGAATCTTTGCTGATTTTCACAGTCAGATGTTATGTGGGTGCCTCTTCCCAGCTCAGGTGCTCTGTGCTGTGCAGTCTGGCTTGGGGTTGAGACCAAGGAAACCATTACAGCTGAGATATCCCTCTAGAATCTCAGTCACCTATGGGAGCAGGGCCAGCCCTTTTCACATCTCTGCCCTTCCTATCATTCTCAATGTGGATTCTTTTGTAAATCCTTGCTTATAAAACTTCTGTACAGCTAGTCTTCAGTTGGTAATTTAGGTTGATTGTTCTATATTTTAGTTGTAATTCTAATTTAGTCCTGGGAGGAGGTGGGGGTAACATCTGCCAATTTGCCACCATCTTAGATTTCTCCCAAATGTGTTTTACCCTTTTATTGAATTTTTGGGGTAACACCAATTAACAAAGTTATGCAGCTTTTAGGGGCACAATTCCACAACACATAATCTATATACTGTATTGTTTTTTCACCACCCCAAGTCAAGGCTCCATCTATCACCATTTATCCCCACTATACCTTCCTCCATCTCCTCCCACCACACCTCTCCCTGGCAATCACCACACTGTAGTCCATGCCCATGAGTTTGTTTGTTTTTCCTATTTCTTTCTTTTTTGCTCAATCTCTTCACCCTTCATCACAGTCCCTCAGCTGTCAGTCTGGTCTCTATGTATCTGTCTTTATTTTGTTTGTTAGTTCATTAGATTCCACATATGAGTAAAATCATATGGTATTATTCTTTCTCTGACTGGTTGATTTCACTTAGTATAATGACATCCATGCTGTCACCCACAATAAGAGTTCCTTCTTTTAAAATTCTGAGTAGTATTCCATTGTGTAAATGTACCATAGTTTTTTTATTCACTCATCTACTGATGGGCATTTGGGCTGCTTCCAAATTTTGGCTATCTATATATATACTAGTGGCCTGGTGCACGAAATTTGTGCATGGGAGGTGTCCCTCAGCCCAGCTTACACCCTCTCTAATCTGGGACCCCTCGGGGGATGTCCGACTGCCAGTTTAGGCCCGATCCCACAGGGACATCCCACTCACAATCTGGGATCACTGGCTCCTAACTGCTCACCTGCCTGCCTGCCTGATTGCCCCTAACCACTCTGCCTGCCAGCCTGCTTGCCCCCAACTGCCCCCCACTGGCCTTCTTGCCCCCAACTTCCCCCTTTTGCCAGCCTGCTCACCCCCAACTGCCACCCCCCGCTGACCTGATTGCCCACAATTGCCCTCCGCTCCTGGCCTGATCACCCCTAACCACCTCTGCCTTGGCCCCACCACCATGGCTTTGTCCAGAAGGACATCCGGAAGGTCTCCCAGAAGGTATCCCAGTCTAATTAGCATATTACCCTTTTATTAGTATAGAAGGTAGAGGCCTGGTGCACAGGTTGGGGCCAGCTGGTTTGCCCGGGTCTCAGATCACGGTGGGGGTCTCCTTGGGGAGTGTGGCCAGCCTGTGTGAGGGGCTGAGGGCTGTTTTCAGGCTGGCCACACAGCCTTCGGGGTGGGGGTCCCCACTGGGAACATGACTGGCCTGGGTGAGGAGCTGAAGGCCGTTTGCTGGCTAGCCATGCCCCCATTGGGGTGAGGGTCCCCGCTGGGGGCATGGCCGGCCTTGGCGAGGGGCTGAGGGCTGCTTGGGGCCAGTTTGCAGGCCAGCCAAGCCCCAGCTTTGTCTGGAAGGATGTCCCGAAGGTCTCTGGAAGATTTCCCAGTCTAATTAGCATATTACTCTTTTATTAATATAGATAAAAGACTAAGTGTCCACTTGTCTGACTGGTAGCTATGATGCGCACTGACCACCAGGGGGCAGACACTCAATGAAGGAGCTGCACTGACGTGCTCTGGACATTTAAAAATAAATGGCACTACCACGGACCTGGCATTGAGAAACCAACACTCAGCTTCCCCCAAATGGGACACAGGCCCCACCACCACCCCAGAATGACACCCACCAAATCTCAGCCAATGTTTCCAAGACCCCATGGTGTAAAATGCAGCCCACACCCCAGCCCAGCCCTAAAAACTTGCTGTGGGCACAGGGTAATAACATCATATAGCAACTCCCGGCTTCCTCTCCCTAGTGACAAGCCATCTACATATATAAAAAGCCAGTGACTGGAACACCGTAATTACCAGAACAATCAGTTGCTATGACACCCACTGTGGCCAGTGAATCTGCCCGATGGGGGGTGAGGCCAGATGGCCAACCTCCCGTGGCCCCTCCCCCCAGCTGGCCCTGCTCCTAATTGGCCTCTCTCACACCAATTGAGGGGTGAGACCAGCTGGCCAACCTCCTGAAGCCCCTCCCCCAGCCCAGCCTCACCCCAGATCAGCCTCCCCACCCCAATCAGGGGCAGGGTTGGCCAAGCAACCACCCATGACCCCTCCCCCAGGATGCTGTCCCCTGATTGGCCCACACAACCCAAATCAGCCTGTGGACCCTCCCCCCAGCCAGCTCTACCCCTGATCACCCCCCAATACACCAATCAGTGCTGGGGCTGGCCAGTCAACCTCCCACGGCACCTCCTCTGGTTGCTGACCCCTGATTGGTCCTCCCATCCAATCAGGGGTGGAGCTGGCTGGCCCACCACCCACGGTCCCTCCCCATGGCAAGCCCTGCCCCCAATCTCCTCCCAATTGTGGGCAGGGCCAGCTGGCCAATCACCTGCAGTTCCTCTTTCCCAGCTGGCCAGGCCCTGATCAGGCCCTGATAGGGGCAGGCCAGCTGGCCAACCTCCCGCCACCTCCTCCTCCCAACAGGCTCGGCCCCGAACTGCCCCAATTGGGTCCGGGCCAGCCAGACCTCACCCATGCACAAATTCATGTACTGGGCCTCTAGTTTAAAAATAAATGGCACTACAGACCTGGATCTGACAAACCAACACTCAGTTTCTCCCAAGTGGGACACAGGCCTTGTCATCACCCCAGAGTGACACCCCACCAAATTGTAGCCAACACTGCCAAGACCGCATGGCACAAAATATGGCCCATAGCCCAACCCAGCCTGGAAATGGTGGCTGTGGGTGCCAGCTTCCTCTCCCTAGGGACTAGTATCCTTGGAGTTTCTTCAGCCCAGGAACACAACTTGCTTTGTAGCCAGGTACAAACATTTTACAGTTTAACCAAATGTTTGTGAAGCGTTTTTCCGTGCCTCATTTCATTTGATCCTCACAGAAGTCCTGGACTATGTAGATAGGAGACTCAGTAGAATCCTATTTTCTTTTCATTAGCAAGACATGAATAGTGATATCAAAATATTTCTTCTAATTAATTTCCTTTCAATGTGCACAAATCCATGCACATGGACACTAGTTGTAAATAATGCTGCAATGAAAAAGGACTGTATATATTCTTTCTGATTGGTGTTTAGGGTTTCTTTAGATAAATTCCCAGAAGTGGAATCACTGGATCATAAAGAAGTACCATTTTTAAAATTTTGAAGTAAACCCATACTGTTTTCCACAGTGGGTGTAACTATTTGCATTCCCATTAACAGTGCACAAATGTTCCCTTTTCTCCACATCCTTGCCAACATTTGTTGTTTGTTGATTTATTGATGACTAGAGGCCCAATGCACAAAGATTCATGCAAGAATAGGCCTTCCTTCCCTTGGCTGCAGGCACCGCCTTCGATCCAGCTGGAGCAGCCTTTTTGCTCCGGACTGAAGCCACTTTTCCGCCTTCCCATGCTGCCCAGAGGCCAGGAGCGGCCAGGGGCAGTGCAGAACATCTGCATTGTCGCCAGGGCAACAACACAAGCATCCCACCCTTCCCCCACCCGCTTGGCGCCTGCATATGCAAATTAACCCTCCATCTTTGTTGGGTTAATTTGCATAGTCACTCCTGATTGGCTGGTGGGCATCATGAAGGTACGGGTAATTTGCATCTTACTATTTTATTAGTGTAGATAGCCATTCTGACAGATGTGAAGTGATATTTCTTTTTTTTTTTTTTTTTTTTTTTTATAAATTTTGCATTTATTATAACAAAAATTATGACATGTTCATCTGTGCATTCAGCTTTAATGTAACTGTTGGTATGTAAATGGTCTAACTGGACTCTACAATCATGCTGATTGTGGCAGCAGAAAGGAACACAATTAGAAAGTGTCTGCAAAAGTCAAGAGGCTGGGTAGGCAGGAGAGGACGGGAAAGGGATCAGAGGCCCCTTGGGTGCAGGTTCCTTTCCAGTGGCCTAAGAGGCACCTTATCTGAATGGAAAGGCTCTTCGTTGCTCAGCCTCATCATTGAATGAACTAGTGTGGGTTAGGAGGTGGGTGTGGGCGGGAAGGCTCCTCAGAAGGGGAGGGAGGGAAAAGTCAGTTGTTTAGACTGTGTCCTTATGCCAAAACTACAAAACATCTGAAGCATCACTATACAACACGGAGCTATTTACAATAGAAATTTCTCAATCAACTGTTCTCTCAGAGAAAATTAGTGAATCCCAGTGACTTAAGTCACCTGACAGAGTAAAGCAACTCCTAGGAGTTAGTCTCCATATTCTACAAATGTCTATCATTTTCAAGACAAAAAAAAAAAAAAAAAAAGCCTTTCCCCCCAGAATTACAATATTATTAAATCATTGAGCACTGGCAACCTGCCCTGCCTTCCAAACAAACAAAACAATACAAAGCCATTTTAAAAAATATTACATTATCATTAACTGTTTCTCTGTAATATATTAAACCTTTTGTTCTTTGTTTTTACACATCTGATATGTTAGGAAAAGAAGTTAACAAATTTAAATCATATTGGTAATGCATCACTAGAAGAAAAGTGGTAATTATTTTAAAAATCACCAGCAGGAAGAACCTACAGACTAGCTGAAAAGACAGGTTGGGAGAGAGTCTGGGAGAAGGGCGTGGAGTAAACCCCTGGTTTAATGCGAGCCTGGGAGACTCTTGCAACTCCGTCTTTCTTGGCTAGTTTATTAAGTGGCGCCGGCGGGTCATAGCGGTGTGTCGCAGTAGTCCGGCAGCGGGTCGGCCGGGCACTGCCGCGGCGGCTGCAGGGGGAGCTGCGCGGGGGGGGGCTGCTGCTGCTGGTGGTGCTTCATGATCTCCTTGACCTCCTCCTCCAGCTCGGGCGGTATGATAAACTGATCCTCGGGATCTGGCTGGGCCGGGGCCGCAAAGTAGCCTCCAGGCTTGCGGAGCGGCGCTTCCGTGGCCACCTCTATCACATTGTGGCTCCTTTCCTGGGGCGCCACGGAGCCGTTGGCCCTCCGGCGCCCGATGGTCCCCACGCTGGCGAAGTCCACCTTCCTGGGCAGCCCAGGCTCGTCCTCGTTGGCGCTGATGACGATGCCCTCGTCGCTGGCCTCGGCCGGCACGTGCAGCAGGTGCTGCTGCTTTTCCCTGTCCTTGGCGCGACCGCAGTGGATGTCCACCTCCACCTCCACCCGGCTGCCGTTGCTGAAGACGCCCTCGATGGGTTCTTCGTCGTCGCTGTCCAGGCCGTTGTCAGAGAAGGCGCTGGAGAAGGTGGCGCTGGACAGCTGGCGCTGGAAGGCGCTGGGCAGGCAGGCGGGGTGCAGCAGGCAGCGCTGCTCGCCAGGATAGGCGGGGCCGCTCTCGCTCAGGGCCCCGGGCGGGGGCTCGTCCGAGGCTGTGGAGCCCACCTCGCTGCTCATCTCGGAGGTGGACAGCTCACTGCTGATCTCGGAGGCCATGCCGCTGCTGGACGACGGCACGCCCAGCCCGTCCGACGGCCGGTCCTTGATCACCATGCTGACCGAGGGCGGGAAGATGCCCGGGCTGGGCGGCGGGCCGGCCCCGCCCGCGCCCAGGTCGCAGCAGCAGAAGCTGTCCTCGGTGACGCTGAGCTGCACCACCACGGCGCTGAGGCTGTCGCGGCAGCCGTAGCTCTGGGCCAGGGTGCACAGCTTCTTGGCGGCAGCCAGGGCATCGGGCACGTTGCGCACGGCCCCCACGGCCTCCTCGATGGACAGGCTGTCCCACAGCCCCTTGCTGCCCAGGATGAAGAACTCGTCCTGGGGCGTCAGGGCCACGGACTGCACATGGGGGCGCGGCACCACGCTGGGGTGGAGGAAGGTGTAGCCCAGGATGCGCGTGGACTCGGTCACTCCGTTCACCTCCGTGATAATGGCCTTGTGCTGCTTAATTCTCCTCAGCTCTTCCTCGCAGCTCATGACATATGACCTGGAAAGAGGCAGCGGCTTCCCGTTCCGACAGAGGACCGCCTGGCACTTGCCCACATTGGCAGAGGTCAAGGTGAAGGATCCTCCTGGGTCCACAGGGTCATGCTTGATGTGACAAAGGACAGCAGCACCTCCAAGTTTCTGGCCAGCAGTTCCAAGTTTCCTTTGCATGACAACAAATGTATTGACCATGTACTCTTCTTCATTTTTTGTTTTCTGTAGCTCTTCCGCCAAAATGTCACTCATAGTACACTGGAGAAGGTAGGGCACCTCCACATTCCGATCTCCATCAAATATACCATACAGGGCCTCCCGGTTGTCACAGAAGTTATTCACCGACAGGGCTGCCACACACAACTTGTTTTTCACTCCTGAAGCTTCAGTGTAGCCATGGCTCCACACAGCTGGGGCTCCAGATGCATCTCCTGCAGAAGGCTGATCAATCTTGAAACAGCGGATATTATTCAGCAGTTCCAGGGTTTTGTGATCAAGAGCCAGCCGGGGGTTTCCAGTCAGGTCTAGTTCTTGCAATTTTGGAGGCAGGTTTTCTGGTAAAGTAACTTCACTTAGCTCGTTACAGCTAAGGTCCACGCACTTGATTTCTGGGAGCTGCATAACTTCAGGAAAGACCTCAATGCAGTTGGAGTGAGCGATCACAGTGTGCATGCGCCGGCAGTTCGTGATGGTTGTTGGGATCGCTTTCAGTTTGTTCCCACTGATATCGACTTCTTCAAGTTCCTCCAGTTTCGCCATTTTACTTGCCGGGAAGCTCTGAAGGCGGTTGTAGGCCATGTGCAGTATCTTCAGGTGGGGGTGTCCTGTTAACAAGGGCACACACTTGTCTGAGAGGTTGTTGTTTGTCAAATACAACTCCTGTAAGATGCTGCTCGTCTCTTCGGAAAGCGTGGCCACAGGAAGAGTTTCCAGTTTGTTAGCAGATGCGTTCAGGAATCTCAGACTGTCGGCCTTCATCAGCAGATTGGGTGGCAGCTCCAGGAGCTGGTTGTGCTGCACATCTAAGACCTCCACTGAGGTTCTTTCTAGCCGTTCAGGTAGACTCGTCAGCTGGTTGTGTCCCGCCAGCAGCTTCCGGAGACTGCCGTTACAGAATAAGCGTGCAGGAAGTTCACATATTTGATTATGGCCAATATCTAAAACTTCTAGCTTTCGGCTTTCACATACCCACTCAGGCACATTTTCCAAGCGGTTCCTTGAAACGTCCATGTAGGACAGATAATTCGGAACTGGGTAAACATCAAGCTGAACAAGTTCATTAGAAGAGGCATATAGTGCTTTGAGGAAATAGCCACAGATGTTTAACGTCACCAATTGATTCCTTTCACAGTGTAAAACTTCAATGTTGTTGAAAATCATGGCATCTAGATCACCAAGCTTATTGTCACGCAGATCAAGCTGAGTGATTTGCTGGAGAAAGTCCACTTCATCTGCTATTAACTTCCTAATTATGTTCAGTCTTAGGTCCACATGTTTAATGTGAGGCATTTTTTGTAAGGCCTGCAGCCTAAGGGTCTCCATACAGTTTCCTGACATACAGAGTTTATCCACAGCAGTCAGTTTCTCCAATACCTCAGGAATGTCAGTGAATTCGTTGAAAGAAAGACCGAGATAATTAAGCTGATGCATGTTCTCCAACTCAGCAGGAAGGCTCTGCAGAAAGTTTCCATCCAACAAAAATGTCTGTAAGTTGTGCATGACTCCGACGGCTGCTGGGACTGCTCGAAGGGCATTGCAGGACACATTCAGCTCCGTCAGGGTTGGAATACTGCAGACGGCTAATGGGAAGACCCCTAAATGATTATTGGAAAGGTTGAGACTCTTCAGCTTGGTGAACCTTTGCAGTTCACTGAGCCCCCTGGCAGTGGGCAGACTGGGATTTTGCCTTAGAAAGTTTTGTTTTAAGTTGAGATGAGTGAGGTCTTGGCTGTAGAAGAGGTTGGCAGGCAGGTGCTCCAGACTACAACAGGAGAGGTCCACTGAGCTAATACGCTGTGATGCAACCTTAGAGACTTGTCGAAGCCACCTTAAATACTCTGTGAATGTATCAAAACAAATGTAGTAAGTCTGGCTTTGGGGTCCAGAGGAGCTAAATGCTAAACAGTGCTGGTGCTTTTTCACTTCTTCTACTTTCCCACCAATCAGTGGTAGAACATGCATCTTTCCGGTCAAGCTGTCTTTCACAGATGATACTATTAGGCAGGTCCCACACAGGATGACTTGGCGTCTGGTCCATCGGTTCACTGGCAATTGCATTTTGCCTTTCCGGACATTATACATTCCTGAGAGCTGAATCCGTTCAGAGCTACAGGTGCTGTGAGGTTTTCCTGAGCACTGAACTGGCTCCTGGGAATCTTGTCTGGGAGCTGAAAGGCTGAACGAGCTCAGCAAGGCACGCTGGCAGGAGCTTTTCTGAAGTGATATTTCATTGTAGTTTTAATTTGCATTTCTCTGATTGTTATTAACATTGAGTATCTATTCATATGTCTATTGGCCATTTGTATGTCATCTTTGGACAAGTGTTTATTCAGGTCTTTTGTCCATTTTTTAATTGGATGGTCTATTTTTTTATGTGGAATTGTATAAGATCTCTATAAATTTTGGATATTAACCCTTTATCAAATGTATCGCAGGTATGTTCTCCAATTCAGTGAGTTGTCTTCTCATTTTGTTAATGATTTCTTTTGCTGTGCAAAAACTTTTAGTTTGATGTAATTCCATGTGATTATTTTTTCTTTTGTTTTGCTTGCCCAAGGAGATGTATCAGAAAAAAAAATGCTGTGAAAAGTGCCCAAGATTTTATGGCCTATGTATTTTTTTCTGGGATTGCTATGGTTTCAAGTCTAACATTTAAGTTTTTACCCATTTTGAGTGTATGCTTGTGTATGGTGTAAGAAGGTGGTCCAGATTCATTATTTTGCATGTATCTTTCCAATATTCCCAACATCATTTATTGAACAGACAATCTTTACCACATTGTATATTTTTGTCTCCTTTGTCAAATATTAATTGATCATAAATGCGTGGGTTTATTTCTGGGCTTTCTATTCTTTTTCATTGATCTGTATGTCTGTTTTTATGCTAGTACCATGATGTTTGTTTTTTGTTTGTTTGTTTTTAGTACTATGATAGTTTGATTACTATGGCTTTGTAGTATAGTTTGATATCAGGTAACATGATTCCTCCAACTTTGTTCTTTTTTCTGAAGATTACTGCTGGTATTAGAATAACAATACCATATGAGTTTTTTATTGGTTCATATTGTGATTGGAAGGCTTCAGGGCAGAGAGAATCTGCTAAAGATCCTTTCTTTGAGGGAAAGAAAATATCTTGATCCTATATGTAGGGAGGAGAGTACAAAAGGGGGATTGAGAGAAAAATAAAGATAAAAAATGTATTGAACAGTATTTCTGAGGATTGGACAAAGATGCACTTGATAAAAAACAATATAGGGGAGTCTGGTAGAGGAGCCCTCTCATTGATTGTTTTCTGCCTTTTCACCATCAAATGAAAAGTTAAACCTAAGTTAACATGTTTATAAACAACTCTATATATTAAATCCCCTCATTTTGAAATATCTAACATGATTTCTTTCTAACTTGGACCCTATACTATTATAACAACTCTATGAGGGGATGCATTCCAAACTTTAGCAGAGAGTAAAAATATTTTATTATTTATTACTAGAGGCCCAGTGCACGAAATTTGTGCACAGGGGCGGTGTGTGTGTGTGTGTGTTGCTTAGCCCAGCCTGCACCCTCTCCAAACTGGTACCCCTTGAGGGATGTTCAATTGTCCATTTAGGACTAATCCTACTGGGATAAGGCCTAAATGGGCAGTCAGACATCCCTCTCACAATCCAGGACTGCTGGCTTCCAACTGCGCGCCTGCCTGCCTTCCTGATTGCACCTAACCGTTTTTGCCTGCCAGCCTGATCACCCCCTAACCACTCCCCTGCCAGCCTGATTGATGCCTAACTGCTTTCCTGCCAGCCTGATTGCCCCTAACTGCCCTCCCCTGCAGGCCTGGTAACCCCTAACTGCCCTTCCCTGAAGGCCTGGTCCCCCCCAACTGCTCTCCCCTGCAGGCCTGGGTCCCCCCAATTGCCCTTCCCTGCAGGCCCAGTCACCCCCAACTTCCCTCCTCTGCCATCCTGGTCACCCCTAACTGTCCTCCCCTGCAGGCTTGATCACCCCCAACTACTGTCCCTTGCAGGCCTGGTCCCTCCCAAGTGCCCTCCCCTGCTTACCTGATCACCCACAACTGCCCTCCCCTGCTGGCCATCTTGTGTCCACATGGGGGCAGCCATCTTTGACTACATGGGGGCAGCCATCTTGTGTGATGGAGTGATGGTCAATTTGCATATTACTTTTATTAGATAGGATTGTTCCTGTGTGATACATTGATATTTTATATTAGAGTATTTGGTTTCTTCTTGTCATTAAATTTTTTTCCTATCACATACAATTCTATAGCCAAAAATTAAAATATAAGCTATTGAGTGGAAGAAAAAGCTTCAGTTAACAGCATTAAATAAAGCCTGTAAAAAAAAGAACACACAATATAATATACAAATGACAAAAAAAATGTTTGCTTGATTTTAGAATTGAATCTTGTTTCCTTTTTTTTTCTTTTTTCCATTTTTTTATTAAGGTATTATATGTGTACATATTTTACCATTGCCCCCCACCCCACTCCCATACATGCCTTCACCCCCCAGTGTTTTGCATCCATTGGTTATGCTTATATGCATGCATAGAAGTCCTTCGGTTGATCTCTTATCTCACCCACCTCTCCCTAACCTTCCCACTGTAATTTGACAGTATGTTTGATGCTTTACTGCCTCTGTATCTATCTTTTTGTTCATCAGATTATAATGTTTTTATATCCACAAATGAGTGAGATCATGTGGTATGTTTCTTTCATTGACTGGTTTATTTCACTTAGCATAATGCTCTCCAGTTCCATCCAGGATGCTGCAAATGGTAAGAATTCCTTGTTTTTTATGGCAGCATAGTATTCCATTGTGTACATATGCTGTGGTTTTCTGATCCAGTCATCTGCTGATGGGCACCTAGGCTGTTTCCAAATCTAAGCTATTGTAAATTGTGCTGCTATGAACATAGGGTTACATGTATCCGTTCTGATTGGTGTTTCTAGTTTCTTAGGATATGTTCCTAAGAGTGGGATTACTGGGTCAAATGGGAGTTCCATTTTTAGTTTTTTTGAGGAAACTCCATACTGTTCTCCACAGTGGCTGCACCAGTCTGCATTCCCACCAGCAGTGCACGAGGGTTCATTTTTCTCCACATCCTTGCCAACACTTGTCCTTTGTTGATTTGTAGATGATAGCCATTCTGACAGGTGTGAGATGGTACCGCATTATCATTTTGATTTGCATCTCTCAGATAATTAGTGACTTTGAGCATGTTTTCATGAGTCTCTTGGCCTTCCTTCTGTCTTCTTTAGAGAAGAATCTATTTAGGTCCGTTGCCCATTTTTTTATTGGAACATTTATCTTCCTTTTATTAAGTTGTATAAGTTGCCTGTAGATGTTGGAGATTAAAACCTTATCAATAATAACATTTGCAAATACATTCTCCCATACGGTGGGATTTCTTGTTGTTTTGTTGATGGTTTCTATTGCTGTGAAAAAGGTTTTATTTTGATGTAGTCCCATTTGTTTATTTTCTCTTTAGCTTCCAATGCCCTAGGAGCAGTATCAGTGCAGAAGTTCTTTCGGTATATGTCTGAGATTTTGCTGCCTGTGGATTCCTCTAGTATTTTGATGGTTACCCATCTTATGTTTAAGTCCTGTATGCATTTTGAGTTTATTTTTGTGTATGGTGTAAGTTGGTGATCTAGTTTCATTTTTTTGCATGTATCTGTCCAATTTTCCCACCACCATTTGTTGAAGAGACTGTCTTGACTCCATTGTATGTTCATGCCTCCTTTGTTAAATATTAATTGAGCATAGTGGTTTGGGTCGATATCTGGATTCTCTATTCTATTCCATTTGTCTATATGTCTGTTCTTGTGCCAGTACCAGGGTGTTTTGAGAACAGTGGCTTTGTAATACAGCTTGAAATATGGTATTGAGATCCCACCTACTTTATTCCTCTTCTGCAGGATTGCTGTGGCTATTCAGGGTCTTTTTTTATTCCAGATGAATTTTTGGAGAGTTCTTTCTAGGTCTGGGAAATATGCCATTGGTATTTTAATAAGGATTGCATTGAATCTATAGATTGCTTTGGGTAGTATGGACATTTTAATGTTGTTCATTCTACCAATCCATGAACATGGTATGTTCTAACATCTGTTTACGTCTTCCTCTATCTCTTTTGTCAGTGTCCTATAGTTTTCCACGTATAGGTCTTTTACCTCCTTAGTTAAGTTTATTCCTAGGTATCTTAATTTTTTTGTTGCAATGGTAAATGGGATTGCTTTTTTAGTCTCTCTTTCTGTAAGTTCACTATTGGTGTATAGAAATGCCAAAGACTTTTGGCGTTAATTTTGTATCCTGCTACATTGCCGGATTCATTTATTAAGTCTGTTAGTTTTTTTATGGAGTCTTTCAGGTTTTTTATGTACAATACCATGTCATCTGCAAATAAGGAGAGCTTTACTTCTTTTCCAATTTGGATGCCTTTTATTTCTTATTCTTGTCTAATTACAATGGCTAATACTTCCAGTACTATATAAAACAGGCGTGGTGAGAGTGGGCATCCCTGTCTTATTCCTGTTCTTAGGGGAAATGGTTTTAGTTTTTCACCATTGAGTATGATGTTAGCTGTGGGTTTATCACATGTAGCTTTTAATACGTTGAGGTATGATCCTTCTATTCCCACCTTGTTGAGAGTTTTTATCAAGAAAGTGTGTTGGATTTTGTCAAATGCTTTTTCTGCATCAATTGATATGACTATGTGATTTTTATCTCTCTATTTGTTTATGTGATGTATCACGTTTATTGATTTGCAGATATTTTACCATCCTTGCATTCCTGGGATAAATCCTACTTGATCAAGGTATATGATTTTTCTGATGTACTGCTGGATCCGATTTGCTAGAATTTTATTGAGGATTTTGGCAACTATGTTCATGAGGGATATTGGCCTGTAATTCTCTTTCATTTTGTTGTCTTTATCTGGTTTTGGTATTAGGGTGATGCTGGCTTCATAAAAGGAGCTTGGAAGTGTTCCTTCCTCTTGAATTTTTTGGAATAGTCTGAGAAGGATAGGTTTTAGTTCTTCCTTGAATGTTTGGTAAAACTCCCCTGTGAAGCTGTCTGGCCCTGGGTTTTTGTTTGCTGGAAGCTTTTTGATGACTGCTTCAATTTCTTCCATTGTTACTGGCCTATTGAGCTGTTTAGATTCTTTCTGATTGAGTTTTGGAAGGTTATATTTTTCTAGGAATATGTCAATATCCTCCAGGTTGTCCAGTTTGTTGGAGTAAAGTTGTTCGTAGTATTTTTTAACAATCTTTTGTATTTCTGTGGGGTCTGTTGTTATTTTACCTCTTTCATTTCTGATTTTGTTTATTTGGGTTCTCTCTCTTTGCTTCTTGGTGAGCCTGGCTACAGGTTCATCAATCTTGTTTATCCTTTCAAAGAACCACAGTTGGTTTTGTTGATCTTTTGTATTGTTTCTTTGGTCTCTATGTTGTTTATCTCCACTCTGATCTTAATTATTTCCTTCCTTCTGCTTACACTGGGCTTTTCTTGTTGCTCTCTTTCTAACTCTTTGAGTTGTAGGGTTAGGTAATTTATTACCATTGTTTCTTGTTTTTTTGCAGTAGGCTTTTAGAGCTATAAACTTCCCTCTCAAGACTGCTTTTGCTGTGTCCCATAGATTTTGGATTGTTGTGTTTTCATTGTCATTTGTTGCCATGATGTTTTTTATTTCTTCCTTGATCTCTCTGGTAACCCAGTCATTGTATAATAGCATGCTGTTTAGTCTCCATGTGTTTGATTTTTTGGATTTTTTTATTGTAGTTGATTTCCAGTTTTATGCCACTGTGATCTGAAAAAATGCTGGATATGAATTATATCTTCTTGAATTTGAAGAGACTTTGCCTGTGACCCAACATATGGTCTATCTTTGAAAATGACCCATGTGCACTTGAGAAGAATGTATATTCTGTGGTTTTGTGGTGAAATGTTCTGAGGATGTCAATTAATTCCATCTGGTCTAGTTAGTCATTTAGGATTGATGTTTCCTTGCTAATTTTTTGTATAGAAGATTTGTCCAATGGTGATAGTGGGTTATTAAAGTCTCCTACTGTAATTGTATTACTGTCAATCTCTCCCTTGATATCCTCCAGGAGTTTTATTTTTATTTTTATTTTTATGTATTTGGTTGCTGCTGTATTGGGTGTGTATATGTTTACCAGAGTTATTTCTTCTTGCTGGATTTCTCCCTTCAGTATTATGAAGTGGCCTTCCTTATCTCTTGTTATGTCCTTCACTTTGAGATCTAATATGTCAGATATAAGTGTTGCTTCCCCACCTTTTTTTTCATTTCCATTCGCTTGAAAAACCTTTTTCTATTCCTTCACCCTCAGTCTGTGTGCATCTTTTTTTCTGAGGTGGGTTTCTTTTAGACACCAGATATAGGGTCTTGTTTTCTTATCTAATCCATTACCCTATGTCTTTTGATTGGGGCATTTAATCCATTTACAGTTAAAGTTATTATTGATAGGTACTTATTTGTCGCCATTTTTATTCTTTACCCCTGTTTTCCTTCTTTGTTTCATATTTCTTTTTTTTACAGCAGACCCTTTAGCATTTCTTGCATTGCTGCTTTTGGTGGTAATAAGTTCCCGTAATCCTTTTTTGTCTGTGAAGCTCCTAATTTCCCCTTCAATTTTGTTTAATAGCCTTGCAGGGTACAGTATTCTTGGATTCAGACCCTTCCTTTGCATGACTTTGTATATTTCATTCCATTCCCTTCTGGCCTGATGAGTTTCTGTTGAGAAATTAGTTGCTAGTCTGACGGGGGTTCCTTTGTATATAACTTTCTGTCTCTCTCTCTCTGGCCGCTTTTAAGATTCTTACTTTGTCATTGGTGTTTGCCAATTTAACCGTTTTCACTCGCTTGCTTTTTTCTTGATTCCTTTATTTTAATGCTAACCATGTGGAGTCACACTCGATATCTGAGTGCAAAAGGTTAATTATAATGTGCCTTGGCATCAGTCTTTTGGGGTTCATTTTGCTTGGGACTCTGTGAGCTTCTTGGATTTATGTGAGTTTTTTCTTCCCTATATCAGGGAAGTTTTCTGTCATTATTTCTTCAAACAGGTTTTCTATTCCTTGCTCACTTTCCTCTCCTTCTGGAACCCCTATTATGTGGATGTTGTTTTGTTTCATGTTGTCCCAAAGTTCCCTTAGGCTCTCCTCCTGCTTTTTAATTTTTTTTTTCTAAAAGCTGCTCTACGTGGGTATTTTTCCCACCTTGTCTTCTAGCTCACTGATGCGGTCCTCTGCTTCTTCTAGTCTACTCTTGATGCTTTCTATTGAATTCTTTACAGCAGCGATGTCATTTTTAATTTCTTCTTGGTTCTTCTTCATTTCATCTTGGTTCTTACTCATATTGTCGAATTTGTCTTCCATTCTTTTCAGCCACGTTATGACTGTTTCCCTGAATTATTTCTCTGACAGGTTGCTTGCCTCCATTTGTTTTCTTTTCTTTTCTGGTAATGCCTGCTTTTCTTTCATGTGCACGCTGTTTTTTTGTCTCCCTATAGTCTCTCTTCTCCGGATGTCTGGTTATGTATTTCTATTTCTCCTGCATTGATTTAAAGGCACAAAATACAACACAGCCAGGTACAACACACGAGGCATTGAACAGAAATATATTCACAATATTAACAACCCCAAATAAAGGTGACCACCAGAGAAAGGCAAATTATGGGATAGGAGAGAAAAAAGAAGGGGAACAAAAAAATGGAGGGACAAAATAAAATTGGGAAAAGGAAAAAAGTAAAAGAGAAAAGAAACAGAATAAGAAAGAAAAGGGGAACAAATTATTTATATGGAGAGAAAATTCCTATAGAACATCCACTAATCCCAGAAAATGCCAGCAACAAGTACCTGGAGATTAATACAAACTACAAAGAACAACTAATAACAAGCAAGGCGAGGGAAAACAGAAACAAAAAAAACAAAACAACAAAAACAAAGCAAACAAAAAAACAAAACAAAGAAGAATAAGCAAAACAATCTCACAAAAACAAAAAATCGATATAATCAACATTCAATCAAACAACAACAAAAGGACAGAGAGAAAAACAATTTTTTGGATAGTTAAAACAGAGAAAAGAGAGGTGTGTATAGACCTGGAGCAGGAGCTTGGAAATTAGATATATAAGTAGGGTGCAATTTTAACTGCGGGTAAAAAGAAAGAATAGCGAAAATCTAAAGCAGGAAAAGGGTAAGAGAAACAGTATACCAAAAGGGGAAAAGTTAGGAAGAGAGTGATAGCATAAAGGTAGAGTTGAGATAGAGTACAATGATGCTAAAGGAAAGATGAAAATAGAATGTAGAACACTAATCCCAAATTAAAATAAAGAGAAAATAAAATGACACTTTTTTTAAAAAAAAGGTAAAATAGTAGTAGTAATAATACTGATTGAAAATAAAAATGTAATAATTAAAAAGGTAAAATCAAGTGAGGAAAAAAGAAAAAAATTAGTTTCTTAAGTAAAAGATGAAAACTAGAAATAAAAAAATAAATAAAAATAAAAATAAAAATAAAATGTGCAGTAGTGAAGGTCATTCACTTCCTCTATTGTTCTGTTTGGCATGCCTGTTTCCCAGTCAGGACAATATTGCAGTTCCCTGTGTTCCACTGTTCCTCAGTGTTGTAAGCCAGTCCTGATTTTTAAGCAGGCAGTGTCTTAATTTCTTGCATTCATTTATTTGTGATTACACAAGAGTCAATTTGTGATTCAGCCCCTGGGTGGCAGTGTTTCTGGATTGAACTCTGGGTCTATATGGCCTCACTAGCCTCTACTTAGATCCTGCTTTCCTTGTGGCACTCAATACTGGATTGTGGGAGTGGACTGCCACAGAGCTGGATCTTCGACCATCACTCCCCGCTCCGATCCCCAGTTTCCAGAAAAACAACTTTCCCCTGCAGTCTCCCAGGGTGTCCCCATTTGGGTGATCCTATGTATTGGTCTTAGTAATCAGAAGCAAGGATTTGAAGAGGAAAAAGGCCTAGTATGTGAACAACGGGGCCGCGCGCAAATCTGCGCGGCCCCCCTACCCCCTTGTGTTTAAGCAGCCAGCACACTTTTAAAATTTTTAGGCCGTCCTTTTGTGTCAAATCAAAATGTGTTGCTTTTTAGAGATCCCTTCTGTTAGAAGCTCTGAGGACCCCCTTCCACATTAACGGATCATGCCAGCCCCAACAGCCACGTATTTTTCTAGGCACAGACTTCCCCCGGTCCTCCAGCTCCCGCAGTGCGTGCATTTCTCTCTTCCGCCAGGACCAGAGACTTCACCTTATCCCAGGCGAAATCTGACCTTTCCGCTGTGGAGTGTAGAGCTCCTCTGAATCCGTGTGTTTGCGCCAATTGGAGACTGGCGTTCTGGGGTTCACAGCTGTTCGGTGGGCGCCACAGTTGTAGATTTTCAGGCTTCCAATAACATCCACTTTCCCCTTCAAGATGGTGTGGTCTCCACATCCAAGCTGGTGGCTCTGGGAGGGAACCCAGCAGCAGTGGGGGCTGCCCGGTCAGGGGAACCCTGTCCAGCAGTCCCCCACCTTCTCCTGGAGTATAGCTGTCCCTTAATTCACCAATAAACACTCCCCGTGGGACCCTCAGCTGTTCTTTCTTTCTGCTCTGGGACAAGGTTCGGGACAAATCTGTCTATTCTATAGCCATTTTTTCTGTCTGAATCTTGTTTCTTTATAAAGAATCTATCCTTAGAACTGGACACAATACTATGAATAATCTTTGCAGTGATTCAACTTGACCTATATTTTCTAAATAATGTTTTCTTTAGTTTGAGTACAATTTAAATTGATAAACTTGCTTTTACTAAAGTGCAAAAGGCAGCATTTATTTATTTTAATGGACTTGGTCAGTTTCTTAAAATCTGTCATGTCAAAATATGATATTTTAAACTGTGGGAATTATTTAGTGTACTAATTAATAATGAAAAGAACAGATTTTTCACAAGATTCTCACCAAATGTAGTTTTGATTTTTTTTTCCCTTCCTTGATGTATGCTATCACCAGATGGGGGCACAATGATACAGTATGCACAGTGAAGAGCACTCTTTCAGAAGCAACATGGTGGAAACTCAGCTGAACAAAGAGTTTCCTATTTATATCAGAGAGAGAGAGAGAGAGAGAGAGAGAGAGAGAGAGAGAGAGAGAGAGAGAGAGAAAGAGAATAGTTATGGTTTATGCTAAAAACAGGTAATCAATCCTAGGATTTCACTCATAGTAATATAAAAAATGAGCATAAATATTGAAATTTCAGTTTCCTTCCACCTGTCTCAGACCAAGTATTTGGGTAGTGTAATATCCTATATAATAAAGAGGTAATGTGCTAATTGACCGTCACTCCAATACACAAGATGGCTGCCCCCATGTGGACACAAATGGCCGCCACAAGATGGCCAGCAGGGGAGGGCAGATGTGGGCGATCAGGTCTTCAGGGGAGGGCAGTTAGGGGTAACTGGGCTGCCAGAGGAGGGCAGTTGGGGGTGACCAAGCCTCCAGGGGAGGACAGTTGAGGGGGAGCCAGGCCTGCAGGGGAGGATAGTTTCGGGGAACAAGCCAGCAGGGGATGGCAGTTGGGGGCAACCAGACAAGCAGGGAAGGGCAGTTGGGGGACCAGGCCTGCAGGGGAGGGCAGTTGGGAGGGACAAGGCTTGTAGGGGAGGACAGTTAGGGGCAACCAGGCTTGTAGGGGAGTGCAGTTAGGGATGACTGGGCCTGCAGGGGAGGGCAGTTGGGGGGGACCAGGCCTGCAGGGGAGGGCAGTTGGGGGCAAACAAGCTGGTAGAGGAGGGCAGTTAGGGGCAACCAGGCCAGCAGTGGAGGGCAGTTAGGGGTGACCAAGCTGGCAAGGGAGGGAAGTTAGGGGTGACCAGGCCAGCAGGGGAAGGCAATTGGGAGCGACCAGGTTGGCAGAGGAGGGCAGTTAGGGGCAACCAGGCTGGCAAGGGAGGGCTGTTAAAGGTGACCAGGCCAGCCGTGGAGGACAGTTGGGGGCAAACAGGCCAGCCGGGGAGGGCAGTTGGGAGGGACCAGCCCTGCTGGGGAGGGCAGTTGGGGGCAATTGGACTGGCAGGGGAGCAGTTAGGCATCAATCAGGCTGGCACAGGAATGGTTAGTGGGTGTTCAGGCTAGAAGGCAGAAGCAGTTAGGGGCAATCAGGCAGGCAGGCAGGCAGGCAGGTGAATGGTTGGTAGCCCGCAGTCCTGAATTGTGAGAGGGATGTCCCAGATTGGAGAGGGTGTAGGCTGGGCTGAGGGACACATCTCCGCCCTCGCCCCCGTGCATGAATTTCGTGCACCAGGCCTCTAGGGTATTATCTAAGAGCATGCTACAGTAAAGTGTTGTGTTTTTTTTGTTAGATGATATTGGCATACATTAATCCCCCTTTATTTATGGTTTTGCTTTCTGTGTTTCAGTGTGTCCATACTTTATTCCTTACCTGTCTGTTAGCCACTTAGTACCCGTCTTGGTTACCAGGTCAGTTATGAGAGAGAAAGAGAGAAAGAGAGAGAGAGAGAGAGAGAGAGAGAGAGAGAGAGAGAGAGAGAGAGAGAGAGAGGAAGAGAGACTGAAAAAGAGAAAAGAATATTCACATAATATTACAGTGTATTGTTATAATTTTCTATTTTATTATGAGTTATTGTTATTAATCACTTACTGTGTGTAATTTGTAAATTACAACTTTTTCATAGGTATGTACCTGTAAGAAAAAAATCATAATATATATAGTGTTCAGTACTATTCAAGATTTCAGGTTTCCACTGCAGGTCTTGGAATGTATCCCCTGTGGTGAAAGAAGACTACTGTATTTCAGTCTGTCTTTCAAATAGTAACTGATGAACCCCATATTTTAATAATTTTTATGCAAGTATAAATATTTGATTCAGGAGTTCCTCTACATGTGTACATAATCCCAGCCTAAGCGATCCCCCACATTTCTGGAAGGGCTGCTGACCCTGGATCACCCATGTATAGCTACCACAGCCTTGTGGCTTAGAGTATGGAAGCCACCTTCTCTCTATTGATGTACATTTTTCTTTAGTGAATGCCAGGGTTGTCATCTTATCAAAGAACTCTAATTTATTCTTATTGTTCCCTGTAATTTCATTCCCTAATATCTTTGAAAACTACATAATTGATTAATAAAATCGTTCCCCCAAACACTTATTGAGTCCCTACAATATTTCAGGCACATAGTGTTTTAAGTGTTTGGGACACAATGTGAAACAAAACAGAAAATACTTTCCTTTTATAATGTAATTTATATTCTGGCAGGACTTAAAGCTTATGAATTTCTGTCTATTTATCAACTTATTTGCTACTCTACTTATTAATGTAGTAAATTTTATATGGTATGTTAGAAAGTTATGTTCTATGGTAAACAAGAAAAAATATCCTGAGTATATCTGTCAAGAAAGAATAGGTTTTGCTGATATAACTACCCCCAAATCTAATTGTCTTTAACAACACATTTTATTTCTCACTCCATCATCTGGAGTGTGCCTTGTTCCTGTGGCAGTGGGGAGGGAATGTGGCAAATTAAGTGCTGGGTCCTAAGTCTTCCAGCCAGAAGTAATACTTGTCATTCATGCTCATATTTCATTAGACAAAGCCTATCAGATGGACAAGCTGAATTTATAAGTGTGAAGAAAGATTCTTCTTGCTCCTGAATAGAGGAGAAATAGAATATCTATTAACTGTTCCAATTTTTTGTGTGTGTATATAAACAACTGGAGCAAGTGACAAGGACAGGTTACATCTATACTAATAAAAGGGTAATATGCTAATTAGACTGGAAGACCTTCCAGGAGATCTTCTGGATGTTCTTCTGGACAAAGACATGGTGGTAGGGCTGAGGTAGAGGCAGTTAGAGGCCAAGGGGGGAGGGGAGTTGTGGGTGATCAGGCCAGGATGGGACGGGACGGCAGTTGTGCATGATTAGGCTGGTGGGGGGTCAGTTGTGGGTGATCAGGACAGCAGGGGGGCATTTGGGGGCAAGCAGGTCAGCGGTGGGGGGCAGTTGAGGGTGAGTAGGCCAGCAGGCAGAGTGGTTAGGGGCAATAAGGCAGGCAGGCAGGTGAGCGGTTAGGAGCTAGCAGTCCCGCATTGCGAGAGGGATGTCTGACTGCCGGTTTAGGCCCGATCCCTGTAAACTGGCAGTAGGACATCCTCTGAGGAGTCCCAGATTGGAGAGGGTGCAGGCCGGGCTGAGGGACACCTCCCCGCCCCCCCCACACGAATTTCATGCACCGGGCCACTAGTTTTTAAAGAAGATTGTACAGGGAGATTTCATGATGAAAATATAACTTTATCAGAGACAGGTGAGGTAAGGATATTGGCCACAGGTATAACTAGAGGAAGAACCCTCCCATTTATTATTATTATTTTCCAATATAGGAAATATCCAATTTAAAGTCTTCAGGCTGGTGCATACTCAGTGTGTAGTTAGGAGCAGTAAAGCCTGTGTGGCTGGAGTAGAATGAGCAAGGTGGAGGGAAGTAGGATATCAGATTAGAGAGAAAAAGAATAAACAATAATATTTAAGGCCCTGTAGATTGTAATAAGGACTTTGGCCTAAACTCCAAGTGAAATGGGGAGTCATTGTGAGATTTTTCACTTCCCTGTAGATTGGACCTCACTCTCATTTCTAGCTCTTTATCACTACTGTTATGTAAGCATTTCTTCCTTTCCTTTTCTCTGACCTCTCTAACAAACCCACACATGTTCCATCATTGACTCACAGTCTCCAGGTTTGCTCAGGACCCATTTGTGGCTGAGTGCAAAATCATCTCTGCCCTGCCAAGACTCTTTTGTCTTCATTATTTAATCACTGGTGCTTCCACCCTTTCCAGTCATTAAATGCCAAGTTATTTACACTTACTGTCCTTCACACTTTCTGAAGCCTTTGACTCAGTAATGCTGCCCTTCAAAATCAGTTTTTCTTGCAAAGACCAGAGGGCACTTTGGTATTTTCCATGCAGTTTCCCTCTATTTTCTCAATTGTGCCATGGTCTCTATCACTGAAAAATGCCTGAGAAATGTACAGGGGTGGGCACAGGTAGTCTTACAGTTGTTAATGTGGAAAATAATACAATAATAAATAAATATTATTAATAATACAAGAATAAACTCTGTTTTGAGTACTCACAAGTGTAAGCCTACTTTTGCCCACCCCTGTATAGGAGCTATAGCATTGCAAAGATTCCACTATCACTTTCTTTTTTTAAAATATATTTTATTGATTATTTACAGAAAGGAAAGGAAAGAGATAGAGAGTTAGAAATATCAGTGAGAGAGAAACATCCATCAGCTGCCTCCTGCACACCTCCTACTGGGGATGTGCCCGCAACCAAGGTATATGCCCTTGACCAGAATCAAACCTGGGACCTTTCAGTCCACAGGCTGATGCTCTATCCACTGAGCCAAACTGGTTAGAGCTCCAGTATCACTTTCATTGGTGTGAGGCAGAGTATAATGAATGCCAGTTGTGTTCAGAACAAAAAAGTCTTTGTCCAACTTGTCAATGTTACTTTTTTGAAGCAAGAGACACTAATTAGCGTTTATAGAGAGTCTTCTTATTTCTATACTGGAAGCATACAGATTCAAGTAAAAACTGAAAGCCTCTTTAAGTATTCTAAGGTGATAACACTGAATAATACATCTGTCTTAGTTTGTTTAGGCTGTTAAATAACAAAAATATCTTAGGCTGAGTGGTTTATAAACAACATAAATTTACTTCTCACAATTCTGGAGTCTGGAAAGTCCAAGATCAAAGCATTCAGATATTTGGTGTCCAGTGAGAACCCGATTCCTGGTTGATAGATGGCCATCTGTTTTCAGTGTCCTCACATGGCAGAAGGGGAAAGGGTGGTCTCCAGACTCTAATATAAGGGCACTAATCCCATTGTTACAAGCTCCAACCTAATGACCTAATGACCTACCAAAGATCCCATCTCCTAGTACCATCATATTAGTAGTTAGGATTTTGACATATGTATTCTTTTTTTGGGGGGACACATTGAGTTTTAGTCTATAGAAATATTTAAGTACAGTTTCAAGAGAGTGAGAATATCTGGGTTCAAATCCTGGCTCTAATTGTAGATTTGTGCTCTTGAGTTGTCTTTGCCTCTTGAAAATAAATAGGATATATTTCATATGTATTACTGCCGTAGTAAGAGCTCTATAAAGTTATGTTGTTTTCATCGTCCATCCTCATGGAAGTCAGTGTCCATGTTAAGGCTCTAGACTACCCCTAATTTAATGGAATGATCTGAAACCTTCTAAGCTCCTTTGATCATAACTGTCATTTGCTTTTTCTGCATTTGTTTTATACTGCTATTCCTGCAAGAGCAACCCCTTAATAAATCAAGAGACAGCTGTTGATTTTATGACAACATTCCTCTTCCTCTTTAGTTTCCTTACCAAAACCTGAATGAAATGGTTGCCTCTGTCCTGTTATCAGGACATTAACAAATGAGGTTCCTATTAAGTAATAAGGAATGGGTGAGCTGCAGTGTGTGCACTGTGAAAATCAAAGCTGTCCACCTGTCAATTACAATAGCAGTGAACAGCCATGATTTACACTTGCCAGCCACCAATGAAAGGAGTGAGAGCCAGATGATCGTGGGTATTCTGTAGCTTTCCAGCAGCCCTGAGGCTTCTTATATTGAGTTCATTTTGGGGATTTTGCTTAGAAGCCCCGAAGTCATTTACAAACTTGAGAAGTGAGAACTTCCAAAGACTGAACCCAAAAAATTATTTTTGTAATTGAGTTACTCTTTGGTTGTGTAATTACAATAGACATGTCTATTCTTTGGTGCAGTATAAATATGGTATTTGAATTAATATCTATTTCCTAAATTAAAAGTGAAAATCAGATTTACTTTTGTTAAGAATTTGCAAATGTGTCCTGAAAAAGACATAACTTGAGACTGCAAAATTATATCTAGAAATTATCATCCCACTTTATAATCAACCTTTCAGTGGTTTATTCCTGATGCCTGCCATTTATCATGTGCATTTGTTGTTGTTAATCCTCACCTAAGGATATTTTTCCGTTAATTTTTAAGGAGATTGGAAGGGAAAGGGAAAGACAGAGAGAAACATCGATGTGAGAGAAAGACATCGATTGTTTGCCTCCTGCATGAGCCCCATCCAGGGCCCAGTCATGGGAGGAGCCTACAACCAAGGTAGGTGCCCTTGACCAGAATTCAACCCAGAACCCTTTGGTCCACAGGCTGACACTCTATCCACTGAGCCAAACCAGCTAGGACTATCATGTGTATTTTTGATCCTGAGTTTCAAGGATCTACTTGGTCCTCCTACCCCGGCCCTCACACTATTATAGCTTACCCTCATATTTATTCTCCACATATTACTTGTGCTCTAATGAAATTTGCCAAATGTCATTTTATACAGACATGCTTTCTAATGTTTGTCTTCTATGTGACTATTAACACTAGTCTGAGTGCATAAAATTCTTCCCATCTATATCAAAATGTACCCAATATTCAAAGCCCACCTCAAGTGTTGTCTTATCCATGATGTCTTTCCAGAAATCCCCTTGCAACCTATCTTTTCCTCCACTGAAGTTCTACAGTCTGTTGTCTTTAACACTTTTACTGTATGTACACCATCTTTTTGCCATAATTCTAAATTTTCTTTACAGTTACATGACTAGGAAGGAATTAGGCAAAAAAGGAGAAAGAGAAGAGAAAAAAAGAGTTAAGGGTGAATCCAAAGAAAACTGGGGTCTGTTTAAATCCTTTTTATAGAAATAGTATTGTTTTTGAAAAATTTTAATAGAAATACCATCAATTATTCCCCTTCAACAACATAGAAACACTAGCTAATGCCCTAAGAAACTAGTTTTTGTAAATCTTGATGAAAATACAAAAGTAGATGCCATGAGTCTCTGACTCAACAACTTTGTAACATAAAGCAGAGATATTTGACCTCTTTTACTTTTCTTATTCTTTTCTATTTTGTCACTTTCTATTTCTATTTGGATTTTTTTGCCTTTTCTGAATTTGTCATGCAAAAACAAACATTTAGGTTATGTTATTACTTTCAGATACTTAATCATTTTCATCTGCAATTTATCTTGAGAGTTAACCACATCTTTTGATCAAATCCATTTTAATTCAACTTCACTGTGAGATTGTGTTGAGAAATACTAGTATTCTGATGACAAAAGCTCATCTAAATCTTAAAATATATATTTAAATACTATTATCTTGAGTTGTCTACATTATTAGTATTCCTTTTGAATGGAGCCAGAATCTCTGCAGCAAAGTATCATATGGTATCTTTACTGCACTCAGCAAACCATAGTGAAGTGTAATTTTGACTATTTGTGCATTTTAGCAGCTAAATGGAACTATTTTGAAATCACTATGTATAGGAGATTGAGGAAGAACACGAGTGCAAAAATGTAAAGAATGTTGCAAAATCATCTCTTTTAAAATGGTAAATAATGATGTATTTAAAAGGACTGATAACAGAACCATCCATTTTTATGGCACTACATATCAGTTTGAATATACAGAATGTGGCAAAAGTAGGTTTATAGTTGTGAGTATGTGAAACACAGTTTATTCTTGTTTTATTATTTATTAATTATTGTACTATATTCCATATGAACAACTGTAAACATACTTTTACCCCAGCCTGTATAAAATTACGTAAATAAATAATATTTCAAAGAATACATTTTAAACTACATATATACAATATTTAAGTGTTAATATGATTCTGAACTAACCATAACATTTTAGTGCCTCACATTAAGCATTGTATTCTGAGAACACCAAGAGAAAAGTAAAATAAATAAAAAAATAAAATATGGTTTAATAATCTTTCTCTCTTGTGAATTTTGCAATAAAGTCTTCACTAGTTTATTTAGTGGCAATAATTACTTTTAAATATAAAGCAATAAGATTCTTAAAATATTGATCTACATAGGCTTTCAAGGCCCAATACCTTTCTCAAGTCACATAATTTCCAAAATTTGAGCCTCGTTTTGCTCTTTCCTTCTGCTCACCTATAAAATAATATTTCAAAAAACCTAAAAGCTATATAAGCATAGAACAGCTGATGATATGGATGATTTATTTATATCACAGTCCAAAACTTGAAGAATGAAAAAATTCCAGTATCTTCAACAAAGCCTAGGACTTGATTTTTTCTATATAGCTCAGTCCAAAACTCTCTTTACTTAGAAAATGTTCTAAGACTATTTGGTTCTTATACAAAAACCATGAGTAGATCCAGTAATTTCATTATAAGAATGATTTAAGCCTGGCTGGTGTGGCTCAGTGGTTGAGCATCAACCCATAACCCAAGAAGTCGCTGACGTGATTCCCAGTCAGAGCACATACTTGGTTTGCATGCTTGAGCCCCAGTAGGGGACATACAGGAGGCAGCTGATCAATGGTCTTTCTTTCTCATTGATGTTTCTATCTCTCTATCTCTCTCCCTTCCTCTCTCTAAAAATCAATAAAATATATATATATTTAAAAGAATGATTTAAACAGTTGCTTGACATCACTTGAAAATAACAGTTCTATTAATTACTTTTTAACTTTTCAATTTTATCTGTTGATGTTTTTTACACATAGTCTTGGCCAGGAGAACTGGATAAAGACTTGAGCAGCTTCCAGAATAGGAAGTTAATTTTGACATCTTGGGAATGTGCACTAGACTTAAAAATTACTGGCTTTTTTATCATCTGTAGGTTTTCCTTTTCAGAAACTTAATATATATTTATATTTAATATTATCTTCTTTGATATTTATTTTAGAGGCATCACATTTCACTCTTCTTGCTGAACTCAGATATAGAATAAGGAATATTTTTTCTGGTTGTTTTTTTTTACATGTGCATTTCGGATTAGCATTAAAATTGGCTCCAAGCTTCTTTGTTTTATTCAATATGTCACTTGAAAATAAAAAATGAGTAGATGAAGATTCCAAACATAAATAAATATAACCTGTCAATAAGTGCAGTCATTTTCAGGAACACACATTAGAAGCGATACCTCTTTAACTTAGACTGGCTACATCATTTTGCTTTCATATTTTCACTTGAAAAATTCAAACAAGTGCTATAATGGGTGATTCTATGCTAAAAGAATTTCTAATATTATTTTTAAGCTATTTAAAAAGTTAAGAATAAGCATCTTCACGACTTTGGAATATAAATGTGCCTAAAAGCCTGTAATTCCTTGTGCTCCCCTGGTATTAATCAAATACATAATCAAAGTGGTGCAAATATTTCTATGATACAATTTTAAAGGGCAGCCTACCTTAAAATTACTATATATGAGACTTAAGCAAGACTAATCAAGAAACAAAGAGAGATGACCCAAATAAACAAAATCAGAAATGAAAGAGGTGAAGTAACAACTGACCCCACAGCAATACAAAATGTTGTAAAAATACTATAAGCAATAAAAAGGATTGTAAAACAATACTATACACAACTATAGTCCAACAAGCTGGACAAGCTGGATAAAATGGACTTATTCATAGAAAAATACAATCTTCCGAAACTCAATCAGGAAGAATTAGAAAACTTGAATAGACCCAAAACTACTGGTGAAATTGAAGCCAAAAAAAAGAAAACAAACAAACAAACAAACAAACAAAAAAAACAAAAAAAAAACTCCCATCCAACAAAAGCCCTGGTCAGGACAGCTTCACAGGGGAGTTTTACTAAACATTCAAAGAAAAACGAATACCTATCCTCTTCAGACTATTCCAAAAAATTCAAGAGAAGGGAACACTTCCAAGCTCTTTATGATGCTAGCATTAGCCTAATTCCAAAACCAAAGGAAGACATTACAAAGAAAGAGAACTACAGGTCAATATGTCAATATCCCTGATGAATATGGATGCTAAAATCTTCAAAAGAATACTAGCAAATCAAATCTAGCAATACATTAAGAAGATCATACACCATGACTAAGTGGGATTTAGTCCAGGGATGTAAGGCTGGTACAATATTTGCAAATCAATAAACATGATACATCACATAAACAAATGGGAAGAAAAAAATCACATGATCGTATTAATTGACACAGAAAAAGCATTCAAAAAAATCCAACACCCTTTTTTGATAAAAACTCTTAGCAAAGTAGGAATAGAGGGATCATACCTCAACATAATAAAGGCCATATATAACAAACCTGCAGGCAACATCATACTCAATGGACAAAAACTAAAATAATTTCCTCCAAGAATAGTAACAAGACAGGGATGTCTGCTTTCATGACTCGCATTCAACATAGTACTGGAAGTACTATCCTCAACAATCAGACAAAAAGAAAAAATAAAAGGCATCCAAATTGGAAAGGAATAAATAAAACTGTCATTATTCGCAGATTACATGCTATTGTACATAGAAAACCCTAAAGACTCTACCTAAAAACTACTAGATTTAATAAATGAGTTTGGTAACAGAAAAGGATACAAAATTAACACCCAGAAATCGATGGAATTTTTATACACCAACAATGAACTCTCAGAAAGAGAAATTAAAAAAAAAAAATCCCAGTTACCATTGCAACAACAACAAAAATTAAGATACTTAGGAATAAATTTAACCAAGGAATTAAAAGACCTGTACTTAGAAAACTACTGGACATTGAATAAAAAGAGATAGAGGAATATATAAATAAGTGGGAAAATATGCCATGTTCATAGATTGGTAGAATCAACATCATTAAAGTGTCCATACTACCCAAAGCAATCTATAGATTCAATGCAATCCCCATTAAAATACCAACTGCATATTTCACAGATCTAGATCAAATACTCCAGAAATTTATATGGAACCAAAAAAAGACCCCGAGTAGCAACAGCAATCTTGAGAAAGAAGAAAAAAGTTGGAGGAATCACAATACCAGATGTTGTTATACCACAAAGCCAATCTACTCAAAACAGCCTGGTACTGGCACAAGAACTAGCATATAGATAAATGAAATAGAACAGAGAACCCAAAAATCAACACAAGCCATTATGCTCAATTAATATTTGACAAAGGAGGCAAGAGCATACAGTGGTGCAAAGACAGTCTTTTTTAATAAATGGTGTTGGGAAAACTGGACAGGTACATGCACAAAAATGAAACTGGACCACCAACTTACACAATAAAAAATAATAATTTCAAAATGGATAAAAGATCTACATGTAAGTTGTGAAACCATAAAAATTTTAGAAAAAAACCATAGGCAGCAAAATTTCAGACATCTCTCCTAGCAATATGTTTACTGATACATCTTCTAGATCAAAGGAAACTAAGGAGAAAATAAACAAATGGACTACATCAGAATAAAAAACTTCTGCACAGCAAAGAAACCATCAACAAAGAGAGCCCACTGCATGGGAGAACATAGTTGCCAATGATACATCCATGAGGGTTTAATTTCTAAAATATGTGGAACTCATACAACTTAACAGACATTATAAACAAAATAAACAAAGCCAGAAATGAAAGAGGCAGAAAGTAACAACTGGGTGAACTAAGGAAGACAAACAATCTAATTAAGAAATAGACAAAGGACCTAAATAAATACTCCAAAGTGTACATACATATGGCAAGACACATATGAAAAAATGCTCAAAGTCACTAATCATCAGAGAGAAGCAAATTTAAACATCGAGTTATCACCTTACATCTGTCAGAATGGCTATCATCAACAAATCAACAAGCGACACGTATTGGCGAGGATGTGGAGAAAAGGGGACTCTAGTATACTGCTGATGGGAATGCAGACTGGTGCAGCCACTGTGGAAAACAGACCCAGTGATCCCACTCCTAAGAATATATACTAAGAAACCTGAAACACCAATCAGTAAGAATATATGCACCCCTATCTGTGTTCACAGTGATATAATTTACAATAACTAAGATTTGGATACAGACCAAGTGCCCATCAATAGATGAGTGGATAAAAACGTTTTGGTACATTTGCACAATGGAATACTATGCGGTGGTAAGAAAAGAAGGAACTCATACCATTTGCTACAGCATGGATGGACCGAGAGTATTTTGCTAAGTGAAATAAGCCAGTCAGATCGTTTCTTGGCCTTTTGGCTAAGATCAAGTGTAGTATTTGTTCTTATCAGTTTAATATCTGATATGTCCTCTATCTGAGAACAATATATTAAATGGATTTTTGAAGCTGGGAGATGGAATAGGAGCTTGCTCCATCCACTCCACGCATTGACCCGGTATTGCAGTACCTCCAGGAACAGTGCAAAAAAAAAAAAAAAAAGCCAGTCAGAGAAAGATAAGTATCAATGATCTTACTCATGTGGAATCTAATGATTAAAATAAACTGATGAACAAAATAGATCCAGAAACATAGAACCATGAGTAGACTGATGAATTTCAGAGGGAAGGTGGGGATGTAGGGTGTGGGGAGGAGAGATTAACTGGGGAACTTATATGCATATATGCATAGCTCATGGACACAGACAGTGGTGTGGCAAAGACTTGTGGGTGGTGGGTTCAGGGAGGAGGGAGTCGATGGAGAAAAAAAATCCCCACAAAACAAAGTGGACATCTGTAATACTTTAAACAATAAATATGAATTTAAAAAATAAAAAGAAAGTACTGTATTATTCATTTTTATGTATTTGGTGGCATCATAGATTCAATTAAAATATTTTGAGTTTTTTACATGTGAGACAATAGCCAAAATAATATGGGCCGATTTCATTAAGATGATATACTTATTTTGAGAGTATATTTGTTTTGTCTGGAAAAAGAGGCTTTTGAAACAAAAACTTGCTCACTGACATATCTGAGGCCCGTTTATCTTATCTGGAGAGCAGATGAAGATGGGATTGCATGAACCATCCAATCATACAGCCCATACTCTCAAAATGCCTGAAAAATGGGTGGGGCTGCATGACAAAGGTGCAGAGAAAAATTTCCTTTTATGGACTTGTTCAACATCTGATATAGTGAGGAAGAAAATAATTATTTCCCTAACTTATGGCTGTGACTGCTTTAGCTACCGCCTAACTTTATTTGCAGGTGTGGTGGGTGACTAGGTTGGCCTTTTTGCCAGGGAAAGAGCCCACAGTGCTTGCTCCCTGTGATCACTGCATATGGATTTAGGCCAGTGATGGGCAACCTTTTGAGGTTGGTGTGTCAAACTTCGCCCAAAAACTGAGCATAACTCGGATAGTGTGTCACTTTGAGGAAAAAACATTATTTCACGATATTTATAGTTTAAATAACATAAATGTATAATTGTTATATATAATTGTATTTAATAAACCAAAAACTAAATATTTAACATACCTGCTTAGTGACTTCTTTGTTCATCCATCAGTCGGTTTCTTTTGTTGGTCTTGATATTATTTAGCTTGTGTGGGGTGCCGTGAACTAAGATAAGTGAAGGAGAGGGGGAATTCTTTAACTAACCTGCCTATTAGTGACTTTTTTGTTGCTGAATTTCATTGGCTAAATCTTCAATTGAAGGTTGGTATTTTGTACACTTCAGGCCCAAGCAAGTGCTACTAACTTCATCTGTCAATCTGTTTCTTTTGTTGGTTTTGATATTATTTAACACTGAGAATAAGGCCTCACAAAAGTATGTAGAGGGAAAAATTGTGAGTAAAGCCATTGCCATATTTTTCAGGGTGCTAAAAGTGTCTGGTAGTCGGTTCCAGGCACTCCAAATTTCCTGTTCATAGTGGCACTCCTCTTGATTCTCCAAGCGGCACCTTTCCAGATTCTCAAGCTTTGACCTCAAGTCGACAAACACCTGAGCCCAGATACTGTCTTGAAATTCTGCAAGTTGCATCTCCAAATCATCAATTTGCATCCATTGGAAACCATTTAATTCCAAACTACTGTAGACTACTACATCAGCATACTTAATTATTTTCATGGTCTCTTCTAGACTTCTAAATGACTAAATCTATCACTAAACTGGTCAAGTAATGAGTCTAAAACATGCTGGTACTTCATATGCAAGAGTTCCATTTCATTCTGTACAGCTGCACTGGCCTTCTCAAAATACTTTGTTACTCGAGGAAAATACTTATAAGTTTTAGTTTCTACATCTCACTTGAAAATTTTAACTTTACTTTCAAAAGCTTTTATGTATCCAAACATAACGTCAATACTTTTGCCAAAACCTTGTAACTTTAAGTGCAGTTCATTAATATGAACAGAGAGATCTGTAAAAACCATCAGGGTGTTGACCCACTTATCATCATTAAGCTGAGGAAAGTTTCCCAGATCCTTATTGTTAAGAAATACCTTAATTTCTTCAAAGCACTCCACAAAGCACTCAAGAACTTTGCCTCGGCTCAGCCATCTTACATTATTGTACATCAGCAGTCCACTGTAGGTGGACTCAACCTCCAGTAAAAGTGCCGAAAATTCTCACTTGTGAAGGGGGCGAGCAGCTATTAAATTAACTATTTTTGTAACAACTGACATTAAGTCGTTTAAGTCGGTGAATCCTGCCTTGGCACATAAAGCCTCCTGATTGATAATACAATGAAAAGGCACAATCGGATGTCCAATAGCTTCTGTAAGCAATTTGACAAATCCAACTTTTCCCCCCACCATATTTGGTGCCCCATCTGTCATCACTGACACAACTTTAGAGATATCAATGCTTAGGTCAGGAAATGTTTGTATAACAAGCTTACATATTTTGCTTCCTTATTTACTTGTTGACACTGATACTAACTTTATCAACTCTTCTTTCATTGTGAGACCATCAGAATATCGACCAATAATGGCCAACTGAGCATGTTATGCAACATCAGTAGTTTCATCAAGAGAGATCGAAAAATACTTACACTTCCTTATGTCCCTCTTTAATTGATGTTGTACGTTTGTGTTCAGTCTCATTATTTGGTCGTTTATGATATTTCTACTGAGTGGTAACTCAGATATTCTCTTAATTGCATCTTTATTCTGCATATTGTGAAATAGAACTGGTGCACATCTTAGGAGAGTTTCTTTAATACATTCTCCCTCACTGGGCGCTTTTCCATGCTGAGCTATAGAGTGAGCAATGCTCAAACTTGCAGATGTTAAATTTATAGAGCCTTTCATAAATTTAAGGATGGAATTAGATTGGCTCTTTTTTTTAAAATATATTTTATTGATTTTTTACAGAGAGGAAGGGAGAGGGATAGAGAGCCAGAAACATCGACGAGAGAGAAACATCGACCAGCTGCCTTCTGCACACCCCCCACCGGGGATGTGCCCTCAACCAATGTACATGCCCTTGACCGGAATTGAACCTGGGACCTTCCAGTCTGCAGACCGAAGCTCTATCCACTGAGCCAAACCGGTTTTAGCTTGATTGGCTCTTATAAAGGTGTAGCTGCCTGGAAATGTATTCCTTCCTTTCATCCTCACTTTTTTCCAAGAGCTGGGCATGATTAGTTTCAAAATGTCTATTTATATTCCACGTTCTGCTTACTACCATTTCAGTACCTAGAACGCAAAATGATCTGCCATTTTTTTCTATAAAGCCATACATCTCAGTCCATGTCTCTTGAAAGGGTCGGCCACTGCTACTACCACTTCCTTTACTTAACCTTAGTTTTTTTATTTTTTGGGTTCTCCATTAGGGGGGCAGTGACAGAAGATAGAATTATAGATAGCTTGGTAGGCCTGCAGGCAATTAGGGATTAACTAGCCTAACTAACCACAAAATGGTGCATATAACTGTCTTTTAGGAAAGGGCAGGGTTAATAAGCAGAAATAGGGGTTAATAAGGATGCACAACAGTAATAGTGGTGAAATGGAGTCTGCACTATGGAGCAAGATGGTGTTCCTTATGTGAATTAAAATGGCTGCTGCTATTTCTAATGGTGGGAAATGGCACCCATAGCACACCACAAACCCTCGCCTCTCCCAGCCTCCCCCTCACTTATCTCAGTAATGATGGATTAGAAATCCATGACACCCCAGAACAGTAGATAATGGTTGCTGTGGTTAACTGTTATTTGGTTACTGGCAATGGCAGGGCCCCCAAAGATGTGTCCCCCGCTGCGTTCCGCTGCTCCCTGCTCTGCCAGCGGAAGTGAGGGCAAAGATCCCGGCTTAACCGGAAGTCCCAGAACTAGACACTCTGTGCTGGACTTCTGTTGTTTTTGCCTACAGACCTCCAGCACAGAGTGTCTAATAGGGGAGGATGAAACATTTGCGACTAGAGTCTTAGAGTTAGAGTCTAACTCCAAGACTCTAGTCGCAAATGTTTCATCCTCAGGAGCAGCAAATGTTTCATCCTTGGCATGCGGCCGCCTCAGCGGCCGCATGTCATCAGAAATGGCTACGCGTGTCAGTGCTGACACGCGTGTCATAGGTTCGCCATTACTGATTTAGGCAGATGTGTGCACAGACATGCTGCAATAGCAGTCACTCTCTCTGCCTCTTCCTTGAACAGAGTGCAGAGGCCAAATTTACAGTCATTCCAGCTCCATTCAAGAAAAAACATAGGAACAGGGATAGAATGTGACCAAACCAGAGGACAGGGACTAGGGTCTGCCTTCCATCACTAAGGCCACAGGAGGAAAAAATGTTGCCATCCTTTCTTCTGTGTTCTATGTTAGTCCCTCCTTGACTAAGCTTAAGAACTTCATGTAGCATCCTAGTCACTGCCATGTTTTGGGACAAGGGTGAAAATCAAGAATTCCCAAGGATCATGGGGAGAAGCTAGATGAATTGGATTTCTTAACTAGTTCATAAATATTCTGAGTTCTTCAATTCCTTCTAAAAGTATTTTAGAATTGGATAAGACAGGGATGCCAAGAAAGATTATTTCAAAAGACTATAATTTTCTTTGCCGAACCACATTCAGAACTCTATGGAACATTTTTATGGTTTTGCAATAATTTTTTCAGTATGGCAGGAAAAAGAGGGGCAAGTAAATTTTAGTAATAATTACTCTTAAGACAAGTAAAGCAACCCCAAGCATTTGTTCATTTCCCTATTATAAAGTAATTTTTCTCACCCTAGTACATGTCAAATACCTAACCGATTGGAAATAGAAAATTGTGCCTCTGGTTACTAAAAATCAACTGACTCTCAAAATGAGATTTTTAGCATTCTCATTAGGGATTTCATGTTGGTTTATTAAGATTAAATGGGCAGCTGAACATGATTACCTATCCCAGATAGAAAGGGAAATAAAGTTAATGGTAAGACAAGCTGCTGGCTATATTTATTAGCTTGACTTCTAAACTACTTCCTCAAATCTCTACTTGAGGACTCACCACCCTGGGAACCTTGATCAGTTTATTTTGTTATTTAAGACTTGTGGCTGATTTACATTTCAAATTGAAAATTTGGTTTAGGAAAGCATTTGGTAATTGTATGGGATAAGGAAGGTGGTATAGAGAAGGATGAGGTAAAATACTGTCCTACTTTATCCTCCTCCTAATGCTCACCATTTCAAACCAGCATTTTACAAACCTCCATGCTACAGAGAGTGGTTATCTACATACATAAAAGCCTAAGCAACCAAATGACCAAATGACTGGTCACTATGATGTGCACTTACCACCAGGGGGCAGGCACTCAATGCAGGAGATGACCCTTGGTGGTCAGTGCGCTCCCACAACAGGAGTACCTCTCAGCTGACTGATGGGGGCCAGACACAGGGCTCACAGCTGGCCACCACAGCCTGGAGACTGCAGCAGAGTGGCAGGGAGCCTACCAAGCTGTGGCGGCAGCAGGTGCAGTGAGGCTGGGATGAGCAGCAGTGGCAGGCAGCATTGGACTGCAGGTTTCAGCCCAATCCCCACAGGCTATGCCAAGGGACCCCACTGGTGCATGAATCCGTGCACCTGTCCTCTAGTATTATGTATAAAGGATACGGGAGGGAATGGCTAATGGCTGAGACCTCACAGGCTATCAAGTGAATTTTTATATTTGACTCCTGGAAGACTTCTGACCTAGGATGATCTCTTTTCTCCTTTGGGAAGTTAGAAATATTAGCAAGTGAGACACCAGGCACACAGGTAGCCTTGCCTCATCATTTTATCTTTTTTTTCCTTTCTTGAGAAACCTACTTTCCTACAAAATGCTCAGGAACTTCTTATCCCTCGACCTTTTATAACACAGACCAGAACCTGCTATGGAAAAGATCTTATAACTTTAATGAACTTGTGCCTTAAGTTTTATTGTTAATTGTGGTATGAATTATCCTATCAAAGGCATTTTAGTCTAAAGGAAGGAAAATGCTGTTTAATGGAAATTTAGAGATCATAGCTTGTAGCTACTAGCTCTGCCAGTTTGCTGGAACACTTTGCTCCATAGGGTTTCTCTTCTAGTTTGCTGAGAAGGTTCAGAGGTAAACATAGCACAAATACTTACACAAATATCTGATCTGCATACTATGTTTTACTTCACTATGGTCAAGCTAGTTACTTAAGCCTAACATTTCCATGGATAATTTTTGTATGAAGGGCTCCAACTGATTATATCATGGCTCAAGCACATGGTGTAGTTTATTGCCAATTTTCTGGTGAACCAGTCTTAGAGGTTGGAACTGATAGGGAATTCCTTAGACTTGGTGACAGAGACTATAGACAAAAAATTATAATATATTTGGAAAGATGAAACTAACACATGTGAAAGCAGTAAGTCCATGAACCATTACATAAAAAGTGCTTTGATGCCACAGGAGGGGAAGTCATTATGGACTTCTGTAGTTAGGGTGATATTTAAAGACTGGTAGTGTATGAACCACAAATGATTGATAAGATAAGATTGGAGGGGATGAGTTTGGGGCATCATGGGCAAAATGAACAAATATATTAAAAGTAGAGAGATTTATGATTGCATAGGTAGGAACAGGATAGGTTTTGAATGTGTTAGAAACAGGAATTTAGATTTGATATGAGAGGGCATAGGAAATCATAATAAATTTCATGGTAGAGTGAAATGATAATGAAATAAAATGGCAAAGGCACATCTGTGTTTGAGCTCTTATTGTGTGACTTTTACCAAGTTAGATAAATATTTTCTTTAAAAATTTTAAATTATAATTGACATTCAATATTATATTAGTTTTAGATGTGCTGCATAGTGGTTAGACATTTATATAAGTTACAAGGTACCATACTTGGTTATTACAATACTAGAGGCTTGGTGCATAAAATTCATGCATGGGGGGTGGAGTTCCCTCAGCCTGGCCTGCACCCTCTCCAATCTGAGACCCCTTGGGGGATGTCCAACTGCTGATTTAGGCCTGATCCCTGAACCAGCAGTTGGACATCTCTCTCACAATCCAGGACCGCTGGCTCTTAAGCGCTCACCTGCCTGCCTGCCTAATTGCCCCTAACCCCTCTGCCTGCCTGCCTGCCTGATCACCCCTAACAACCTCTGCCTGCCTTGTCTGATCGCCCCCAACTGCTCCCCTGCTGGCCTGATCACCCTTAACTGCTCCCCTGCCAGCCTGATTGCCCCTAACTGCCTCTGCCTTGGCCCCTGTACCCGGGACCCACGCTTCCATCCTCCAGCCAGTTACAGACACCCAGGACCCGGGCTTCCCTCCCTCTGGCCGGCCTCAGGCACCTTGGACCAGGGCTGGCTTCGCCCAGGCTCAGCTTTGTCAGGAAGGATGTCTGGAAGGTCGTCCGGAAGACGTCTGGTATGATTAGCATATTACCCATTTATTAGTATTGATTATTGACTATGAACCTTATGCTGAACTTTATACCTTGTGACTATTTCATAGCTACCAATTTTAACTATTCCTTCACCTTTTTCACCCAGTCTTCCATTCCCCTCCCATTTGGCAAACATGTTTGTTCTCTGTATCAATGAGTTTGTAGATAACTATTTTCACTCTCAGTTTCCTCATGCACAAAATCAGGACAAAGGGTTATGTGAACATTTGAGGATGAGAGAAAAACATAGGAAATTATAGCAGTAATAATATTAATCAAATACATCTTATTAATATATCTATTATTAATATTTATGGTTGTTGATTTACACAAACTGAGATGACTATAGTTTCTGTGATCCCTCTTCCCTTCAAGAGGTGGAACCTACTTCCTCTCCCCTTAAATCTGGGCAGGTTCTGTGACTACCTAGATCAATAGAATATTGCAGAAATTGTTATAAGCTAAATTACAGATCCAGACCTTCTTCCACTTCTTGTTTCTTGAAATCCTTGCTCTTTGTATCTTCTTTCTAAGAACACTGTCACCATGTTTTTTTCTCCATCTCTTTTTAAAAATCTTTATTGTTGAGGGTATTACAGATGTCCCTTTTCTCCCCCCATTGGCCCCCTCCACCTGGTTCCAGCCTCACCCCAGGCCTTAAAAACCTTATTGTCTGTGTCCATAAGTAATGCACATATGCATATGAGTTCTTTGCTTGCTGCCACTGCCCTGCAAAGCTCCACGAAACTCCTCACCCCACAAAGCTCTGCGATGCTCGCCTCTGCCACACCAGGATGCCCCACGAAGCTCCCTGCCCCGCAACACTCTTTGCTGCTGCCTTTCGATGCTCAGCAATGCCCCACGCTGCTCCACGAAGCTCCCCACCCTGCAAAACTCCACGATAGTTGCCGCTGCCTCCCGTGGTGCTCGTAGCCCCGTGAAGCTCCGCAATGCTTGCCTCCACTGCTCCACAATGCTCCTCAATGCTCCCCGCCTTGCAACTGCTCTGTGATGCTCCCAGAAGCTCCCCGCCCTGCGATGCTCGCTGCCGCCCTGTGATGCTCATCGCCGCTCGCTTCTGGATGCTCACCACCACTCACCACCCACAGCCCACAACAGCTCAACAGTCCCCAGTCCCACTCCACTTCCTCCCAGCCTGGTTCCCATGGTTCCCCGTTGGCCATCCAGCGATGGGATGCACCTCAGGGTGACCAGTCATTTGTTCATCACAGTCATCATGGACACTGGCTTTTTATATATATAGATTATTATGGAATATTTTTCAACATTTTGCCCTGGCCAATTTTGCTCAGTGGATAGAGCATCGGCTTACAGACTGAAGGGTCACTAGTTTGATTCCAATCAAGGGCATGTACATAAGTTTCAGGCTTGATTCCTGGCCCTGGTCCAGGTGCATGAGGGAGGCAACCAATTAATGTGTCTCTTTCACATCAGTGTTTCTCTCTGTATCTCCTCCTCCATTCCACTCTTTCCAAAAATCAGTAGAAAATATTCTTGAGTGAGGATTAACAAAAATAAAAATAAAAAGAATACCCTTCAACATTTCATGTAATCCTACTTTGGTGGTGATAAATTCATTTAGCTTTTTCTTGTCTGTGAAGCTTTTTATCTGACCTTCAATTCTAAATAATAGCTTTTGCTGGGTAGAGTAATCTTGGTTGTAGGTCCCTACCATTCATCACTTTTAATATTTCTTGCCACTCCCTTCTGGCCTGCAAAGTTTCTGTTGATAAAACAGCTGACAGTTGTATGGGCATTCCCTTTTAGGTAAGTAACTGCTTTTCTCTTGCTGCTTTTAAGATTCTCTCTTTGTCTTTAACCTTTGGCATTTTAATTATGATAGGTCTTGGTGTGGGCATCCTTGGGTTCCTCTTGTTTGGGACTCTCTTCAATTCCCAAATTTGTAAGTCTATTTCTTTCACCAGGTAGGGGAAGTTTTTCTTCACTATTTCTTCAAATAGGTTTTCAATATCTTGCTTTCTTTCTTCTCCTTCTGGAACCCCCATGATGCTGATGTTGGTACTTGTCCCAGATGCTCCTTTTCTTACACTATATTCATATTTTTGGATTCTTTTTTCCTTTTTGCTCTTCTGAGTGGGTGTTTTTTGCTTCCCCATATTCAAAATAATTGATTTGATTCCCAGAATCTTCTACTCTACTGTTGAATCCTTGTAAATTATTCTTTATTTCAGTTACTGTACGCTTAATTTCTGACTGGTGTTTTTTCATGTCTTTGAAATTCTTACTAAGATTCTTGAAAGTCTCACTAAGTCACGTGAAGTTCTCATTAAGTTCCTTGAGCATCCTTATAACCATTGTTTTGAACTCTGTATCTGGTAATGTGCCTGTTTCTGTTTCACTTAGTTCTTGTTATGGAGATTTCTTCTGTTCTTTCATTTGTGACATGTTTCTTTGTCTCTGCATTTTGGCTGCTTCCCTGTGTTTGTTCCTATGTATTAGGTAGAGCTTCTATGTGTCCTGGAATTAGCAGAGTGGCCTTGTGTAGTAGGTGTCCTATATGACCCAGTGGCTCAGCCTCCCTAGTCACCTGAGTTGGGTACTCTAGGTGGCCCCTGTGTGGGCTGTGTGCAGTATTTTTGTAGTTGAGCCCTGATTGTGGTTGGTGTCACTGAGAAGAATTGTCCTCCAGGCCAATTGGCTATGAGGAGCAGCTGTGACTATAGTGGAAGAGCTGCTGTGCAAGAGACACCTCTATGGAGCAGGACTTGCTTTAGTGGAGCTTTGGTGCTCACCATGTCTGTCCCTTGAGTGTGTCACTCATGAAAGTGTAGAGTTGTAATCTGGTATGATCTGAAGCTGTCCACTGAGTGCACTGGCTCTCAGCCTCCTAGGAGGTGAAAAGTCAGCCACTGCCTGGAGCCACCCGGCAGGATCTACAGAGTGATCTACAGATGACTACTAATTGTATTGGGCTTAGAAGTGCCCAGGAGAGGGCAAGCTGTGAAGCAAGGCAGGCTGCTGCTAGTGCCCAGTCCTGCTGACACAAGCTGCTGCATGTTTGAGTGATTTTAGGAAAGTCTGAAGCCTGAGCCAGGATAGGCCATTCATCTGGAAAAGCTGCTGCAAACAGTTTGGGTGGGGCTGCTAATTGGATGGGTTGGGGTCTCAGGGAATCACCAGGGCAGAAGAACCAGTATGAGCCAGGCTGATGGAAACTCAGATATGGCTGCCAGTTAGTTCTGTGATGGGGAAGTCTCAGCATAGGAGCAATGCCCCTGCAACTACCCCTGTCTGGGAGAAAGCTGCCCCCGAGTTCTTTCCCTGATGTTGGACAATCCAGTTCCTCCCAGTATGTCCCTAGATACCCCCAAGTAGTTTCCCCAGTGCTGAAGTTCCGAGGGAGCAGGATTGTGTAAGTTTGTGTGCTAGCCCTTTGAGAGGAACTGCCTGGGGCTCCATCAGCCTCTATTTCACTCAGCCACAATCCCTGCTGTTTTTTGTAGCTGAGGGGTCTAGTATCTGGCTAGGACCCCTTGCTCCTCAAGGGAGTCCTGCACAGCCGAGATATACCTTCAGATTAAAAGAATGGCACACATGGTTGTCAGACTAGCCCGTTCCATGCCTCCGCCCCTCCTACCAGTCTCAATGTGCCTTCTTCTTTACTTCTTTAGTTGTAGGACTTCAATTCAGCTAGCTTTCAGGTGGTTCTGAATGATGATTCTTGTGTATCTTAGTTGTAATTTTGATGTGGTTGTGGGAAGCGGCGAGTACTAGCATTCACCTATGCTGCTATCTTGGTTCTCTCTGTCACCATGATTTGAAATGCCTGAATCATGTGATGAGGCCACATATAGGCACTGCAGTTATTGGTATCAGTGCTACTCCCAGCTGACAGTTACCAATAACTGCCAGTCATGTTGAGTGAGCCATCTTGGCCATCAAGCCTTATTGATACTTCAGATTATTTAAGTCCCATCCCCTGTGTAGCCAACACTTGTGAGGGCCCAAGCAAAGACCACCCAACTGAGATCAATTTACTTACACACCTTTGATGAAAAATAACATATTGGTCTTTAAGATCAACATTCAAACAAGTTTTGAGGTGGTTTGTTATACAGCAACTGATAACTGGAACATTGATTTTCTTTTTAAAATCATGATAACATTAAGGAGGAATTTATATTAAGGCTTATTTGTTTGTTAGGAGTGTTACTTATGAAAGACAGGATTCCAGGTGTGTAGGAGATGAAGGCCTTGATTGGGGAATCAAAATTGAAAATGAAGACTATTTCTTTCATTAACTACTCATTCATTCACTCATTAAATATTTATTGAACAAAGGCATTCATAGCACCAGGTTTGTGAAAGGTATTTATTATTTGGATATGGAATTACAAAAATAGTAACATGATATTATATTGTAAATTTTAAAAAGTTATATTTTCCTGTTGCCTCAAAATCCCCATAAATAGGTTGTGAATACTCTGCCTAGGTGACCAGGTGCACCAGTGTGATAAGTCTGGTCCCTTTCACAAGATCCCCTTCTTGCTGTCCTCCCTCTTCCTGTGACCACTAATAAAAACATAACAATGAAATCCCCTTTATGCCTTTTGCTTATGTACTCCAATCTAATCCTTCAGTATAGACATTCATCTACCGGTCCTTAGACTCTTTGGTTTCCAACCAGCTTCATTGAATCTGCTTCCTTGGAGCACCTTTAATATGGTGCCCTATGTGGTGTGCTATGCCATTCTGTAGGACCTATGAGTTTAATAAATCTTTTAACATGTTTCTCTAAATCTAATTTCTGTGGCCATGTTGGAGTGAAATCTTTAAAGACCTCACAAGGGGGACTTACTCCCTCATCTAAACACAGATATCTACCTGTGTTCAAAACATTTAAACCTCAGTTTGGCTAGAGTATTAACTAAAACAAGGCTGCTTACCAAGTACATAGGGAGCTTGGCATTGCAGTTAATGGTATCAGCGGTACTCTCAGCTGACAGTTACCAATAATTTCCAGTCATGTTGAGTGAGCCACCTTGGCCACCAAGCCTTAACACAATACAGCGGGCTTCCACATCTCCTAAAAAATAAAAAAGGAAGCGAAAATTAACACACACACGCACACACACACACACCATGGATTCACATGATCATTTATGTGTGTCTTGAGTAAGAATGCCTAGGTTCAATCCAGGTACCACCAATAGCCAAGTACAATCTCAAGTAAGTCTCTCCTATATAAAATGGAGATAAGATAAATTATAACGTATGGTGTTCATAAGTATTAATGAAATAAATATATACACTGAGTGGCCAGATTATTATGATCTCTGAATGCATAATAATCTGGCCACTCAGTATATATATATTAGAGGCCTGGTGCAAGAATTAGTGCATGGGTGGGGTCCAGCCAATGGGTGGGGTCCGGCCAGCCTGGCAAGGGAGAGGGGACATGGGCGGTTGGCTGGCCTGCCTGCTGGTCCAAATCCTGGTCGAGGGGACAATTTGCATATTAGCCTTTTATAATGTAGGATATACACTGAGTGGCCAGATTATTATGCGTTCAGAGATCATAATAATCTGGCCTCTCTCTCTCTCTCTCTCTCTCTCTCTCTCTCTCTCTCTCTCTATATATATATATATATATATATATATATATATATATATATATAAATTGTCTCATCCTTCTCTTACATTGGTTGAGTACTTTCCTACCAACTTGAAATGCTTTTCAGTTGCCAGATTCCTAAGAACGTATATCTCATATTCAGCATTATGTACTCCTTGACTTTTCTGTCTATCATAATGCTTCCTCTAGTTTTTGTTTCTCATAAGGAAAGCTCTCATTGGAAAACATATCTCTATTAGTAGATATATTAATACTAGAGGCCCATTGCACAAAGATTTGTGCAATAGGCCTTCCTTCCCCTGGCTCCCGGCACCAGTTTTTCTCCAGCACCCGGGACCCAGGCCTTCACTCTGGCCAGAACCTTCAGTCTTTGCTCCAGCTAGAGCGCCACTCCTGTAGCTCCCTCTACCCCCCTCTCTCCCATTCATATCAGGTGTCCCACCCTGCCCGGCCACTCCTCACCTGCATGCGTGCTTCCCAGAGGCCTGGAGCAGCTGGGGGGTGGGGCCACCACCATAATTGTTGGGTTAATTTGCATACTCACTCCTGATTGGCTGGTGGGTGTCGCAAAGTGATGGTCAATTTGCATATTTCTCTTTTATTAGTGTAGATAACTGCTTTTATCCATGTCTTAAATTTTAATTCTCTTGGCCATGACTCTTTGACCTTTTATTAGCCACCAGTCAGCTCTGTGTTAGGGAAGATCTCAGCATAGGAATGATGACCACTGTGAGCACCCCTGTCTTGGAGAAAGCAGCCCCTGAGTTCTTGCCCTGATGCCAGACAATCCATTTCCTCCCCATATGTCCCTAGGTCTCCCCTCCCCCACAAGCTGCTGTGAGCTCAAAGGGAGCCCACCTAATTGTTTTTCTCTTTTGTTCTATTCCATCTCTTGCTTTTATGTTATGTTTCCTCATATTTTCCAGAGAGGAAATCCTTGCTTTAAGGTAAAGGCTCTACTCCTCACAAATAGCTGATTTTATTGGTTTGTTTAATGTTCATACATAACATGGATTTCTAAAAGAGGAAATAGTAGGAAGTGTTACATTGTAGAAATATGAACACAGGAATGACTTTTAGGAGTTTTAATTGAAAACCAAGAAAGAACTTAAAATATTAATGACAGTGTTGTAAGTTCTAAACATATCAATTCCCTGCTTTTGATGGGATAGAATAGAATATTTTCATTATTATCTTTTACTAGGGGCCCGGTACACAAAATTTGTGCACTGCGGTGGGTCCCTCAGCCCAGCCTGCCCCCCCTCACAGTCCAGGAGCCCTCATGGGATGTCTTACTGACAGCAGGCCTAAGCCACAGTCTGGCCTCCCTCTGTGAGAGGTGACCGGGCTGATCAGGGGAACACGCCACCCCCATCAACCCGCTGCTGCTGCCACTGCTGGCTGCCGCAGCCACAAAGCTGTTTCATGAACACGGACTCCAGTCCCTTCACCGTGAAAAAATATCTGTGACCTCTCCGGCCCTGCTCCGGCCATGCAGTGGAGGCACAGACAGGCCCTCCTGTCTGTGTCCCCGCTCACCAGCTCCTGCCTGCACATGCCTCCATCATGAGTGGCCTCCGCCTCTGAAGCAGTGTGATGTTAGTGCTTGGTAGGCCTGTGTGTGCCTCCACTGGGGGCGGAAGTCCCCGCCCCTGTCCCTGTCCACCAGCTCCTATGTGCACACAGCCTGTTGACTGATCGTGACTGGGACACCATTACCACCAATTAGCATATTACTTCTTTATATATATAGATTCTGTGTTATCAGAGTGCTAAACAGATGATGCTTCTAGAGTAATACCCAGCATATTGTTAAATACTTCTCTATGAGATGCTGAGCACACTTCAATTTATATTTAACTTGAAATAATGTCTGAAGCATTCAAGAAACCACAGAATTGTGAGATCATAGAGAAAATTCTACTCCAAATGAAAGCAAATGTAGTAATTAACTGATTTAAAGCTGTGAGAGCACTGCTATTCAGAACTACAACACTAGGTGGCATGATAAGTACAGATTGAAAGAAAATAACAGTTGGCTAGGAGATTCACATTGTTTTCTTAATGCTTTAGGCAAGATAGGAATTATTAAAACAATAGAATACTGCAGTGTTCTACTTTCAAACACCAGTAGTCTGTGAAAGCTAACTTCTCTTTGCCGTTACTGATAAAAAGCATGGGAAGGCAGGATCCAAATTTACCTAATAGTCGAAGTTCTGAAATGAGTATTTTTGCTAACAATTGGACCAAAAACAATTATAGTAATAGAACTCACACTTAATACAAGCCTATAAAATGTTGTGCTTTACATTTTTAAAGATGTTCACATAGCGCTAGCAGTGTAGCTCAGTTTGTTAGAGTGTTGTGATGTTACAAGAATGTGGGCTTAATCCCCAGTCAGGGCACATACAAGAATAAACCAATGAATGTATAAATAAGTGGAACAACAAATAGATGTTTATCTCTTTCTCTCTCTTTCCATCTCATTCTCTTGCTCTCTCCCCCCCCAAAAAAAATCAATAAATAAAAATTTTAAAAAAGATGTTCTCATGTATTATTTTATCTGATACTGACAAAAAACCCTATTACAGAATATGAATGTAACACTTAAAGATATTAAGTGATTTGCACATTATCACATAAGTAGTAAGGTAACATTACAAAACTTTAGAAAAAGATCTTCTGCCGAATAGTAAAGTATCTCAAAAAATTAAATATACAGTATTTATCATATGGAAAATTATTAATGGATCTAGACTTTAATGAAAAATCATGTAAGTCAGAATCAACCCTTTTCTAGGGAGTGTAAGTTGAGCCCAAAGCTCTGAATAAAGAAGTTGTAAAAACTAACTTCCTTTCTGCCTCAAGATATTTTCTTAACAAACTTATGGTTCTGTCAAGACAAGGTCATAGATAGGGGTGGTGGGAAACATAGACCTGGAGACTAGAGTAACATAGAAGCAACGTTAGCAAAAGGGAGCAAGTAGGAGAGAGTTGTAAAGCATTCAAGAATTTGTGACAAGTGTGACATTATCAGTGAGGTCAGGCTGTGGGAGCAAAGATTGAGTTATTGGTGACCATACTCTGAGGGACTATGTCAGAGTAAGAGAAGAGAGGACCCAAGTGTCCAGAGTACCTAGGCAAGGGAACCCAGTCAAAAACCTAGAAAGAAAGCAATAAATTAAAGGTTAACCTACTGTAATGGAGTCAAAGCAAAGCTTGGCCACAAGAAATAAGGCAACTACCCACCACAGCAAGTGAAAAGAATGCCTCAAAACTTTGATCAGCAAGGAGGCTGAATCTCTAGAAACAATTATTTTTACCTTTTCTTTTTTAAAATTTATCTTTATTGCTGAAAATATCCCTTTTATTCTCCCCTCCCTTTTATAGATATCCCTTTTATTCTCCCCTCCCATTGGCTCCCTCAACCCTGTTCCTGCCCACTCCCCAGGCCTTAACCACACTATTGTCTGTGCATGGGTTATGTATATATGCATATAAGTTATTTGGTTAATCTCTAGAAACAACTCTTTTAAAAAAATATATTTTATTGATGTTTTACAGTGAGAAAGGGAAAGGGATAGAGAGTTAGAAACATTGATGGGAGAGAAACATCGATCAGCTGCCTCCTGCACACCTCTCACTGGGGATGTGCCCGCCACCAAGGTATATGCCCTTGTCTTGAATCGAACCCAGGACCTTTCTGTCCGCAGGCTGAAGCTCTAGCTCTATCCACTGAGCCAAACCAGTTAGGGCTCTAGAAATAACTCTTAATGTTATGTTTCATGTGCCAAACTACAACTGTTATATTTGGCATTTTTTAAAAAATATATTTTTATTGATTTCAGAAAGGAAGGGAGAGAAAGAGAGGAGAGAAACATCAATGATGAGGGAGAATCATTAGTCATCTGCCTCCTGCATGCCCCCTACTGGGGATAGAGCCTGCAACCCAGGCATGTGCCCATGACTGGAATTGAACCCGTTTGAGCCCATAGGTGAAACATAAGAGGTTAACTTATTATCCAAATTAGGTCACCTTTGGTACTTAATGGGAAATTGGTTTTATTATACTAGTAGACCTATATAATCATATATCAATATTAAAATAAAATAACTATTGCTGGCAATATCTACATTATCTCTAATATTTTGTCACTGATATTTATCTGAAAAATATTTTTGTTCAATATGGTATTATTTTTAAAATCCTTTGAAATTGCTTTCAATTTCAGAATTGAATTTATTTTACAGTTAATACATTCAATTTTTGATACCTTTATTGACTCCTTTTTTAAACATACTATTTTGTTATGGAGGGGTGAAGTATCTGGTAAGTTCAAAGCAAATTCTGCAAAACAGAAGATAATATCAATTCTAATTTTCATTAAAATGTGAAAACACATGAGCTGAAATTTTTCTTCTACAGTTATTTTTATAAACAAGCTTGTTAAATACTTCCTCTCTATTTATAAATCTTTTGAATTTCACCAACTTTAGATACATAAAACCATAGATCTTCTCAATTTAACTCCATTCAATACAGAATACAAATTTCTCCAGTTAAAAATAGGTACTCCATCAACAGATCCTTCTATAAGTCAGAAAATTGAAAAGTATCATTACAGAATTTTAAAATAAAATAATTTACACTCTTGAGTTCTCATCATTTAATATTTTTCAATTCTTTACTTCTCTAAGGATGAATTTTAATGTTTTCTAGTTTTAAAGTCTTGTTTCCTATGATTTCTGACATTTGTAGTAGATGCTGATGCTCTTTAATAGGTTTGCATCTTGTTACCAGTATTTTCATGTGCTTGGTGATGTTATCTTCATGGATACTGAACTTTAGCAAACATTTTGTACTACTTACCTATGAAAAAAGTCAAGTATCTTGAAAAAATGGAAAATTCAATAGAAAAATTATTTTTTTTTCTTTTCTTTCCCTTTTAAAGCACAATAAGCCTGTCTAACTGGCTTATTGCAAAAAAATAAAAAATAATAAATAGAGCATCCTACCTAATAATAGACAAATATGCAAATTGACCATAACTCTGACACACCCACAAGCCACGCCCATCATCCAATCAGAGCGAGCATGCAAATTAACCCAAACCAAGATGGCTACAGCCACAGAGAGCAAGGTTTCCTAGGTAACAGAGGAAGCCAAGCTTTCCGCCTGCCCTTGCCAGGCCTAAGCCTCCACTCAAGCTACAAAGTTTCAATTATAGAAGGTAAACAAATTCAAACAAATGGCGGCAGAATGGAGCTTGAGAGAGCAGGCCAGGGTTGCCGCCAGCAACAGGGGAAGCAAAGCTTTCCGCACATCCTGGCCGGGCCCACCCACTTAAGGCTACAAAGTTTCAATTATAACCCCAACAAAAGTGGCTGCCAGCCTCTGAGGGAGCCCCAGGCTTGGCTATGCTCCAGGCTACAAAGTTTCAATTGTAGAAGGAAAATAAATTCCAGATACCAGGGCCTCTGCTTGGGTTGCCAGGGGGCGTGGCCGGCCTGCAAACCACCACAGGCCCCTCGCTTAGGCCGCCCCATGCCCCAAGGGAACCCCCACCTGATCCGGGACACCCTTCAGGGCAAACCAGCTGGCCCCCACCCCTGTACCAGGCCTCTATCCTAGCTAATAAAAGAGTAATATACAGATTGATCATCATTGCAACACACAATATAGCTGCCCCCATGTGGTCAAAGATCCTGCCCCCATGTGGACACAAGATGGTCACCACAAGATGGCCAGCAGGAGAGGGCAGTTGGGAGGCACCCAGCCTGCAAGGGAGGGCAGTTGGAGGTGATCAACCCTGCAGGAGAGGGCAGTTAGGGGTGACCAGGCCAGCAGAGGAGGGAAGTTGGGGGCAAACAGGCTGGCAGCAGAGTGGTTAGGGGGTGATCAGGCTGGCAGGCAGAAGCGGTTAGGGGCAATCAGGAAGGCAGGCAGGCAAGCAGTTGGGAGCCAGCAGTCCTGGATTGTGAGAGGGATGTCCGACTGCCCGGTGGGATCGGGCCTAAACGGGCAGTCAGACATCCCTCCAGGGGTCCCAGATTGGAGAGGGTACAGGCTGGGCTGAGGGACAACCCCCCTCCGTGCACGAATTTCATGCACCAGGCCTCTAGTTTCTATATAAATATAAATGAACTAGAGGCCTGGAGCACAGATTCGTGCACTGGTCAGGTCCCTTGGCCAGGTGTGTGGGGATCAGTGGACCTACGTGCCACTGCAGCCCGGCTTACTCACCAGCTCTTTGGGCTCCAGCCCTCTGTCTGCATTGATCCCGCTCATCCTGGCCCCGCTGCACCTGCTGCCACTTCTGCTCAGGCTCACAGGGGGAGTGTCCGTGGGAGAGGCTCGTGCTGCCACAGCAGTGCTTGCCAGCCATGAGCCAGGTGTCTGGCACCTGTTGGTCAGCCTAGCAGAGCTCCCTCTGTGGGAGCGCAATCACCACCAGGGGGCAGCTCTTGCGTTGAGCATCTGCCCCCTGGTGGTCAGTACATGTCATAGCTACTGGCTGGTCATCTGGTTGTCTGATTGTCTGGTCGCTTAGGGTTTTATATATATAGATATATAAAAGCTTAGCGACTGTTATGACCAGACAACTGTAATGACTGGAATGACCAGTCGACCAGATGCTATGATGTGCACTGACCACCAGGGGGCAGACTCTCAATGCAGGAGTTGTCCCTGGTGGTCAGTGCGCTCCCACAGGGGGAGCACCTCTCAGTCAGAAGCTGGGCTCACAGCTGGTGAGTGCAATTGTGGCAGCAGGAGCCTCTCCTGACTCTGCGGCATTGCTACCGACCAGTGGTGGCCAGGATGAGCATGAGTGGCACAGTGCTCGGCCCTGGTTTGGGCTCCTCCCTGGCCACCTGCCTCTTGGTGCACTGCTGCATCCCCTGAAGGGTCCTGGATTCCAAGATGGTGCAGGCCAGGTTGAAGGAACCTCCCTGCCCCCCCGCCCATGAATCTGTGCATAAATATTGTACATTTATTCCATACAGTAAATGTTAAAAAAAACATGTTATAGCAAAATCATTTAGATTACCTTTTATATCTCAATAGCAATATTGCTAACCCTCTAATTTCTACACTTAATTTACATATACTTAAGCTATAATTTCCCATTTTCCACTGAACTGTCAAATGGATGGCTGCCTGATAGTCAAACCATATCATGAGCCAAAGATTCCAAATGGCAGGCAGGGAGGCAGTGTTCAATACCCTTCCCACTACAATTATAGATGGGAAACAGTTACCTGTTACTGCTAAGTTTAGTTAGAGTTCCTTCTAATTGTCAGTGGGAGCCCTGCATGCTGTCTTTTAAAAAAGGTATTAATGATGCTGAAACTAAAAAGAGACAGGGAAAGAAAAATAGGTTCTTGCCATTTCTCCTCCCCTCAACCCAGATTCAACCAAATGCGGATGTGAAGACTACTTGAACTGCACATGCATATCAAAGAGCACTAGATGAGACCATGGCAGAAGCTGGTCTGCCATATACATACTGGTCTATTTCAGTACAACTATTAATAATAAAACTTTGTTATAAAATGAAAAAAAAACACAGTAAGAATTACTCAACAATGTTGGAGATTTTTCAAAATGGCACAGAAGCCAGCCTGGAGGAACTCCTTATGGGGCATATCAGGAACAGTGTTAGCATGAAAACAAGTGCTAGAGTAATATAAGTAGGGCAAATAGTAAACTAGAAGGAATTCTCATACAACAGAAGTACAGCAGGACCATTCAAATAAGCTATAATGTATGGTCCCTGAATAGGAGGGAAAAAAAAAAAAACCCTGAAAAGTTAGAGAGTTGATAGAGGACAAATCAAGTAGTCCTAACAGGGCATACTGAAACAAACAGAAAACAACCAAACAAACAACTAGATTTATTTTCAAAGTGAAATGGAAAACAATTAAAACATTTTAAGCAGTTGTCTGATATTCTCCCCAAAGTTATTCCAATTGCTGTGTGATAAACAGAGTGAAAGAATTTGGTAGACAATGGGGACTCCAGGAGGCAACAGCAATAACCAAGGCAAGAAAATAAAAATTTTCTAAAGGTTAAACAAAAGGGAACATACATAAAAAATGTCACCCACCCCATCTTTACCTAAAATCTGTGTATTCATTGTTCAACACAATCCTAAGAAAGGTTTCTTGCTGACAAAAGTATTTCTCTATTGGCATGATGCCAGATTGTAATGCCATCTCAACCCCAGAAAATTAGGGAAGAAATTACAAAATGTAAGGTTTCCAGTTATTTTATTTTGTTACTTAACTTTTATATTTATGGCAAGATGATAAATTCACTGACTACATAATAGAAAAGAAATGGTATGCAATGCCAGCATTTCTTTTCTTTCCTGAAGGAAATATATTAAAAAATAAGCAGTCCCATCCAAATCATTCTGCATAAGTGGAATCATATTTTAGTGGGTTAGATATTTATCAGGGTTCATTTTGTATTTTAGGATCAACAGCCACTAAAGGAAGAAAAATTGAAGGTCTTGTATAGGAGAGGATGCATATCTTTAAAATCACTTTGACTCTCCACTGGAGCCTTCAAAGTTCATAGTCATAACAATAGTATAAATGTGAAATAATATGCTTGGCACTAGGGTAAAAAAATACTGATTCCCTCAGCTATACTGATGATGCATGTTATCTCTCTTATTTATAGAAAATAATATGAGCATGGCATTATGAGTCACCTTCACACTTCTGTGCTATTCTTTCCTCCTCACATCAGCCCACATCAATAAGATATTGCTTGCAAAATAACATGCCAGTACAATTGCTAGTTATTTTAGTATAGAACTTCTCTTATTTATGAGAAGGTAGAGATCAAGTAGGATGACCATGCATCTATTCAAGTGGGCTTGTGTTCCCAAGCTTATTTAGTCTCACTAATCTAAAAATAAATGAAAAATCACTCATTCTTTGTGTCCCATTTGAGTTAAACCCAGTGACACAGTGATACTTTTATTCATATAGAATATTTTTGTGCAGAGAAATGTAACCTATAAATTACAATAAATAGATAGCATATAAATTATATATTCCATAATATTTTATATGCTGATCATTATATTCAGTACTGTTAGCAAGTCTGAGAAATACCTGTGTTCTGAGGCTGAGAGAGAGGTCATCTTCACAACTACTAGTATTGTTAACTTCACAAACATTTTTCAAAGTACCATACCATTGCTTACTATGCTATGATATAATTTTCTAAGTGATACTAAAATAGTGGGGTTGGTGTTTTGAATCTCTGGGAAGAAGATTCAAAACACCATGTTAGTGTCAAAAGTTTTTAAGACAGTACAGATTGAAATTAGAGCATGATATTGGTCGTTGGTCAAAACAATAAAACCCTTTACCTGTTCAATTTGAGTATTGTAATGAATTGTCTTGGATGATTTTCATGAGTAAGAAAGCAACTCTTACTGTGTCTGAGCCATTAAACATTTTGTATCTACTTGTTCATAAATTAACCCACCTACACTATAGGATCAGGTTTAGGAGAAAGCTACTAATACTTCTGATCTGGTTGAGTCCTGAGTGGCCAACTTGACATTCCTTCCGGTGGAGTACTAAGGCTCAAAACAGGTAATAGGGATGAGTATCTGAGATGTACCTATAGTATGATGTTCATAGCTTTACAATATTCTGGAGTCTGGAGAGGGTATGCCTGCTTTTATTGTAGGCAAAGTAATGTAATTTGGGATTCCTAAGTTCTTCCTTTGCCTTTTGAGCATTTGGACAAGAAATTTTATGATGGGTCAGGTTTAAAGACACTTTATCTGCTACTTCTAGTGCATAGTGTTCTCTTTCTTCCTGATTTTTTGGGGGTTCTCAAAGTTGTTATCCCTTTTGTACACTTTCTATCCTCTACTCTCTGTGCTTCCTAAAGCCAGAGCTATAAAAAATGAGCTTATTCTATTACATAATTTGCTTTCCAGGGTAAATAAAACTAGATTAGAGGTACCTCCCTGCCCAGTCTTCTTTTTCTTATTTGGACAGTGAAAAAAAAACTCTCTAAACTTCACAAAGATAATAAAAAAGGTCAATCTTATTTTCAATATGTGTAGGAAAACCTTAAAGGTGGGGGGGTGGTATAAAACAAACACCAGAATATTTTTTAAAATAAAATTATTGCTTAAAAAGATTTATTAATAAATGTTCTTTAAACAATGAATATAATTCATCACATTAATAGGTCAGTGAGCAAATATGATGTGATAACTTGTTATTTCCTGAACTTGCATGGTAACTATTATTCTGTGGGACAATTAGCCACCTGATGGTGAGATAGGACTCACTGATGATCCTGCATAGGTTTCTCTGTGTTTGAAAAATTTACCTGTTGCCATTAGTGTACAAAGCAGTCTAGAAACTTCCAGTGTTTGAGATCAAAGGAACAAATAAGAATGGAGCCAAGAGTTACAAGAGTTATCAAATGGAGGTCTTAGGACAAAACATGAGCATTTGGACAATTAGAATCATAAAAAGCATAGTCAAAGACAGGGGGACTGAGAATCTGAAATAAAAATATTTTATTTAATAGAAGCTGAAATAATTAGCAAAATCTAAGGAGAGATTTAAGCATCCTATCTTATGGTAAAACAATATAGGTACAAAGGAGTCAGAAAATATAAAAAACAAGACTTTGATTTAACAATAAAGCAAGAGTCCCAGAAAAGAAGGATATGAGCAATATAAGATTAATAGCATATGTTATCTGATATTGAGACATTTAATGACTAGTCTAGGGTTCTTTGAATCTGATACATAAATAAGAATAGGAAGGGGGCTATGTGGCCCAGCTGTTGAGATTGGGGTACCTAATGTTGGGGATTCAAGAAAGGTGTTAGAAGAAAAGCAAGGAAAACAAGACAGGTGAGATAATGCAGAATGGGACTATATCTACAATACCAGTGTAAAGGGGGAAGCTTGAAGGCATTGCATGCCTGGGCACATTTTTCCTACTTCAATGAAACTGAGTTATCATGATTCTTGAAATAATTACTTATAATGAACTAGAGGCCCAATGCATAAAATTTGTGCAAGGGTCTTGGCCCCAGCCCCCGCCCACCGTGGTGGCAGCCTGGGGGCCTCTGCCACCTCTGCTGCGGCCAGCACCCACTGCTGGTTTGTCTGGAAGGAAGGATGTCTGGAAGGATGTCTGGTCTAATTAGCATATTATACGTTTATTATTATAGATGATATTAAGTTTAATAGATCCTATGGGTATAACCAAGAACAAGGCATAGCATATAGTATTTATTCAGTAAATATCAATCCTGTGGGAATGCAGAAATGGTACAGCTACTTTGGAAGACAGTTTTGTAGTTTCTTACAAAACTAAATACACTCTTGACTAAATGATTCAGAAGTTGCACTCCTTGTTATTTACCTAAAGGAGTTGAAAACTTATGTCCACACAAAATATATACATGTATGTTTATAGTAGTTTTTTTGTAATTACCCAAACTTGGAAGCAACCAATATGTCCTTCAGTAAGTGAAAGAATAAATAAACTGTGGTACATCCAGACAATGAAAATATTACTCAGCAGTAAAAAAGAGCTATCCGACCGTAAAAATATATGGAGGAACTGTAAATTCATATTACTAAATGAAAAAAGCCAATTTGAAAAGGTTATATACTGTATGATTCCAACTATATGACATTCTGGTAAAGGCAAAATTATGGAGACATTAAAAAGGTCAGTATTTGCTAGGTGTTAGGGAAAGGGAGGGATCAATAGGCCGAGTACAGAGGATTTTTAGAACAGTTAAAGTATTCTGCACTATAATAGTGGATTCATGTTGCTATACATTTGCCCAAATTCAGAGAATGTACAACACCGAAATTGAATCTTAATGTAACCAGTGGACTTCAGATGATAACGATTTGTCAATGTAGATTCATCAGTTGTAACAAATGTACCTCTCTGGTGGGAGATAGTATTGATAATTGGGGAGGTTATACATGTATATGCAGGGAGTATATGTGAAATTCCTGTGCCTTCTGCTTAATATTCCTGGGAACTTAAGACTGCTCTAAAAATCAAGTCTATTACAAACAAACAAATATATTGAGTCAGAAACAAAAACAAATCCAAACTCTTTTCTTACCAGGACCCAACAAAAGCACTTTTATGAAAAATACAGTGGGTAATTCAGAATTGTTATTGTTATCCTTTACGCATGTTTAGTGTAGTAGTCATTAATGCTGTTTGCCAAATATTTCAAGTTCTCTGCTTTCCTAGAACAAGGCAGGATTACATTGCTTGGCAACATTTTGATTGGTGGGGCTACTTAACTAATTTTGGCCAGTGGTCTGTGAGAGGAAGTGAGATATATAACATTCCTCATGGCACAGGAACTGACCACATCTAAAATGACCATCACTTTAGGCCATTTATTGATGAGCAAGCCTCTCTGACAACCGACAGTGGTCATGTAGCAAAAGTTAGAAACAAGTGGTCATGCAGCAAAAGTTAGAAACAAGTATTTGTTTTCTACAACTGAGATTTCAGATTTTTTCTTATGATAGCCTAAGTTAACTTAGCATGGCTGACACACGTGAGCACATTTCAGTGTGGATGGGAATAACAGGACCTATCTCAGTGTAAATCCACAGCTCCATAGGCAAAGAGCAAAAGATAAAAAGCCTGAAGTATTGAGACTAGTCACCAGACAAAACATATCTCACTCAGCAGTATAATGTAAATGCACAGAAGTGCAGAATACAAAGAGACAGAAGAAAGATATTATTTAATAGCAGCAGGAGGCGTATTAAAGGCTAAGCACTTTGTTCATTATAAATAGGACTTAGGTAAATGCAGAGTTAGTGGAGCTGTGACTTATGATGGGATGGGATGTAGGGTGTGATTGTTGCAAATGTTGGGCCAGTTGGAAGCACAGGAACTTAATGAAAAACCACTGGTAGCTCCCTGTATATATCTCTTATATGAATATTAGGACTATTGTGCTTATTAATTGGATGTGCTGAGATCATGATTACTCTGCTGAGATATGCAGGGTATGATTTCATTTTTGTGGGTAGGACCTTTTTCTCCTAATGCAGAAGGACATCCAGGGTATCATTCATTCAAAAAAGAGAAGGGATCTCAGAAAAAACTGATGGAGAAGACACCTCTGCCATTTTGAAAGTTAGTTATGACTAAATTATTAAATGCTCTATGCCTTTTCAGGGATGCTTACCAATGGAGGAACAAAATTGGTTACAAATGGCTATGAAACTTTGAGCCACTTCTTTCTCCTCACCACGTTGCTTTGTCAGCATATCTCTGTTAGTCACCCTTATGTCTAACTTTCACAAAGTACCGCCTTTTCTTTTACATTGTTCTTGCTTAAGAGCATTATGTTTAGACTTTAAGGATTAAGGTACAATCCTGAAAGTGTTCACACTTTGATCACCTTTGGTTTACAATCAATCCACAATGAAACACTGGAGAGGGAGGTCACATGCCTTCAATTAATGTGATTGAAACATGGTGTAATAGCATATATAAGAGCTTCTTATTAATTTCTTCCTATAAAATGGGACAGCAATTCCTGCTTTCTCAGATTTTATATGTTCTAACGAGATTGTATTTTTATTTCTGACACTTAAGTGTAAAATAAAAATGTTGCTTTCTACTCCAATCCTCTTTTCACTCATGATCCACCTAGATAATTGTTCATTCAAAACATCATGGTTGTCAATGTAGACTATTTCTATTTGTGTTTATAACATATGTAATTCAGCTTCAGGTACACAAAATGAAGAAAATGTCAGAAAGTACATCTCATTATGCCTTTTCCCTCCTCTAGTATCCCACTCAAGGGACTCCAATGTAATATCTGAGCCTCATCTGTTCCTGTAAATAAGTGGATGGTGTAATTTTGGACAGTGTGAGTTTGTATTTTATCATTTTAAGTGGAAAACAGAATAATGTATTCCAAGCCCATGCAGACAATTTATCTAATAACTAGAGGCCCAGTGCATGAATTTGGGCACAGGTGGGGTCCGGGAGGTCTGCCCCAATGGGAGCCGATTGGCCGGCTGGGGGGAGGGGGACACGGGTAGTTGGTTGGCCAGCCCTGCCCCCAATTGGTTGAACTCTGGGTCGAACTCCCGTCAAGGGGACAATTTGCATATTAGCCTTTTATTATATAGGATGCAATCCATCAAGGATTTCTTCATATTAGTAATCTGCTATAACACCTACTCTTTTCTTGATGTAGGTTGATGAATGTGCAATACAATATACAGATAATGTATTATAGAATTATACACCTGAAACCTATATATAATTTTATTAACTAATGTCACCCCAATAAATTCAATAAGAACACCTACTTTTTAAATATTTAACTTAATGTACTCATTAATGTATATATTTATGTATAATTTTCTATAATACTTTACAATAGTGGATATAAGTTACATATTCCTTCTATAGTTCAATAAATATGTGCTATAAGTAAACAAACAATGCAATAATAAACAAAAATATTAATTGATAAAACATCACCCATCATAAGGAACACAACTGAAGACAAATAAAGTTAGATTTATGTTTGCTACAGCAATGGAGATTATCCTCCTGGAAATATATACAAATATATCTCATATATACATATTTATTTGGGAGGTGGCAAGATTCAAGAAGGATTCTAGTTGACATTGGTAAAGAAGCAGCTATCATTTGTGTTCATGAGAAAAATGAGATTTCTAATTCATTTTGTGTTTGCAGAATGGCATTGTCTCTGTCTTATTCTAGATGTGGTCGCTGAGTGGCCTTACTTGAGTACTGTTTTAGATTCTGTAAGTATGGCATACATTCAGTTAGGGACATCATTACTTTCTCACAATCTGATTTGTATCTATGTTACACCCTCAGACTTTTGTCAGAAGTAAATACTGGTGTTCCTGAAAGACTAAATGCTCAGAAAAAGGGTGGTGAATATGAAAATGATAACACACAAAAAGTTTAAACAACTTACATATCATACCTGATCCTATCAGGAGAACAGCCACGCTAGGATTACAACACACTTCGTATATCTCTCTTGGGTCCTCATGAAATAAGCACACACATTTTTAAATCTAAACATTTAATTTTAGGTAAAAATGTTTGTAACTTGTTAGAACAAATATTTACATAGTAAGAGTTGATATGAGGGATACTGTCTAGCTGTAATAATCTTCATCAATAGGGAGAATATGTCCAATGGTGTAGGGCATGTGTAAACTACCAAAAGCATAAATTCTCTATATGAAATCTTACATTTTATATTAATCAATTTTATTACAAAATAAAAAATCACTTTCATAAATGTAATATGTGTTATCTAATAGTATATTTTATTGTTAGTAAATCAAAATAAATTAAAGCAATTACTGTTTCATCTTGCTTAAGAGAAAAAATAATGTTTCTTACCAGTGTTTTGTAAAGGTCTTACTGTTTTGGTTGAAGCTGAAATCATCATGAGATTTTATCATGGTATAACATCAAGCTTGATGAGCAATCAATAAGTATTAGTGACTATTAAATGATCTTCTGGGGAAGAGCTTAGTGCCTTTTGAATCACTTCCCTGACTTCAGTTAATGTTTCAGAGAAGTAAACAATGTTTAAAAATTCTGGTTCATAACTGAAGTTAAAATTGAAAGGTTGATTCAAAAGAAAGGTTCTTAGATCCCCCTTTATAAAGCAATTTATCTGTTTTGAAATGAGAAACAGGTGCAATAAATGTTAAGGCTTCTGAGGTTACTTTCAAGTATCTTGAAACATCTGAAAGGTTACATTAAAAGTAAAAACATTTACAGATGTTCCCCCATCCCGCCCAGCCCTGAAAATGTGAAAAATAAAAATATTTATTAATTTTTTTCTTAAAAAATGAGAAACATTTATGTTGACATTTGTTTTTATTAAATACTAGAGGCCTGGTGCACGAAATTCGTGCATGCGGGGGGGGGGGGAGCAGTGTTCCTCAGCCCAGCCTGCACCCTCTCCAATCTGGGACACTTAAAGGGATGTCCAACTGCCCATTTAGGCTGGGATCAGGCCTAAACAGGCAGTTGGACATCCCTCTCACAATCAGGACTGCTGGCTCCCAACCAGTCACCTGTCTGCCTGCCTGATTGCCCCTAACTGCTTCTGCCTGCCAGCCTGATCAACACCTAACTGCTCCCTGCTGGCCCCATTGCCCCTAACTGCCCTCTCCTGCAGGCCTGGTAACCCCTAACTGCCCCCCCTGCCAGCCTGGTTGTCCCTAACTGTCCTCCCCTGCAGGCTTGGTCACCCCCAACTGCCCTCTCCTGCTGGCCCAGTCACTCCTAACTGCCCTCCCTTGCCAGTCTGGTCATCCCTAACTGCCCTCCCTGCTGGCCTGGTTCACCCCAACTGCCCTCCCCTGAAGGCCTGGTTGCCCCCAACTGGCCTCTCTTGCAGGCCTGATGGACCACAACTGCCCTCCCCTGTTGGCCATCATGTGGTGGCCATCTTGTGTCCACATGGGGGCAGCCATATTTGACTACATGGGGGTGGCCATCTTGTGTTTGGAGTGATGGTCAATTTGCATATTACCTCTTTATTATATAGGATAGTCAAACATTCTGTGCAATAATAACTTTTTAAATTGTATATTATGTAAAGTAAAAGCATAGGGGATGACTCTGAAAATGTAAACCATATGTGAAGGTGATGGTTTAGTCACAATATCAATTAGCAAATCCAGTAATGCATAGGAAGTAGAAGTGAGAAGTGTTAGTGCACAAATTGTACAAATAGAATCTCTTGGCACAAAACCACTTTACAAGAAATTGTCAGAGAGAGGAAGGAAGTATGATTAGGAAGGTAAGGAGATCAATGGAGTGGGAGAGAGAAACAATTTAAGAACTGAGTACTATTCAAAAGTAAGTCTTTTGAGTGAGACAGATTTGGATTTCCCTCACTCACTCCATTGTCTTTGTGAGAGTTACAATTTTCATAAAGTCAGATTCCTCCACTGTCTTGGGTAATAATATTTATGTTGTGGGATTTTTGTGTGAATTAAATATGATGCTATATGTGAAGCTGTTAGTCTAGTTACTGACATGTTTGTGCTTTATACAGAAACCGTATGATAATATTAATATCCCTTTATGAATTTTGTACAGTGAAGAAAGCTTCATCGTATTTATGTCTTTATATATAAGTAAAAGTAGAAGAATGGGCATACTCTAAAACTCACTATCTCAAGGAAGATTTCATTAAAGTTTTAATAACCATTTTTATGTATCTTTGTACATATCATACACAAACATGTATGTATGCATACATATACTTTTACAAAAGTGGGATTACATAACACAATTTTAAATCAAGTATATTTCTAAAAACACTTCTTTTTTTTATGTTCCCACTCCTTCTCTTTCTCCTGTCTCCCTGACACTTCTCCAAGAAAGTAACCAGTCTTAACAAGCAGGTGTTAATCCTTTCAAATACTTTCAATGCTCATATAACCTTACTAGAGGCCTGGTGCACAAATTCGTGCATGGATGGGGTCCCTCAGCCTGGCTGGCCATCAGGGCTGATCAGGGCCACAGGAGGTTGGCTGGGGGGAGCAGCCAAGGGAGGTTGGCTGTGGGAGCACACTGACCACCAGCGGGCAGCTCCTGCATTGAGCGTCTGCCCCCTGGTGGTCAGTGCACATCATAGCGACCAGTCGACTGGTCTTTCTGTGGTTTGGTCATTCGGTTGGTTAGGCTTTTATATATTTAGATATGTGCAAATACACATGCATGCACACACACATACACACACACCAAAACATATAAGACATTGATTCTGTATATGCAACCCTGCATCTTATCTTTTGACTGAGCAATAAATTCTGGAAATCTATCCAGGACAATGGGGACAGTTTCTGCTTTCTACTCATTATTTTTATAGCCACATAATCTTTATAGTATGTCTGCATCATGATTTGTTCAAATATTTACTATTTCAACCTTGTTGACAGTACAAATTGTGCTGAAATAAACCTCTGTTCCAGATGTCCTTTAAAACTTTTTACTTTCACTAGCTTTCCCTTCAACTCCTAAGATTTGGTTAATTAGTTAAACATTTAAAATTCTAACAATTATTAACCTTTTTACATAAAGATTATCTGACTTAAATGTTATAAATTGGAACATTTTATTGTTAATTTAAAAATATTTTCAAAATATTATAGCTACTTCACTATTATGCCTTATGTATGTGTACATGTATATTCATATGTATATATGTATAGAGTAAAAATGGATGAAAATTTTGATATCACCCATTATTTCCTCTTCTATTCATTGTTCCCATTTTAAATGATCTGTTTTGATTATATAATTGTTTGGTTAATTTAGCATTTTCCTCATCTAGAGTGTGTTGATGTTATATGCCCAGAATAAAAAAATAAAAAAACTCAACAAGTAAGCTACATCTTCAGGTATAAAATTTGGGAATTATCTTTTCAGGTATAAAATTTGGGAATTAGCTAATCAACAACTCTTCTATTTTGAAGTATCAATTGCCTGCTTATAGTTTTCCTTTGTAAATACTTTAATTTTTTTTTTTAAATTTACTGGGGGAACATTGGTTAAGAAACTCATATAGATTTCAAATATATAAGTCTATAATACATCATCTGTATATTGCAGTGATTTCCAACCTTTTTCATCTCGTGCCATGCATAAACTAACTACTAAAATTTGGTGGCACACCAAAAATATATTTTTGTTGATTTGACAAAAAAATAGGCATAATTTTGATTCATTCACATTGGATGACTACTGTTGTATTGGCTGTTGTCATTTTTTTAAATTTGATACTCTATGGGAAAAGAGATAAGTCCCCTGACTAAATAGTCAGGTATTGTATGTTTTAAAAATTCTTGTGACACACCAGCATACCTCTTGTGGCACAATGGTTGAAAATCAGTTATATTGTACTAGAGGCCGGGTGCATGAAATTCATGCACTCGGGGGGGGGTCCCTCAGCCTGGACTGTGCCCTCTCACAGTCCGGGAGCCCTCAGGGGATGTCTGACTGACTGCTTAGGCCCTCTCCCTGCGGGCCTAAACTGGCAGTTGGACATCCTTAACGCTGCTGCGGAGGCAGGAGAGGCTCCCGCCACTGCCTCTGCACTTGTGATGCTCCTCCTGTGGGAGAGCACTGACCACCAGAGGGCAGCTCCTGTGTTGAGCATCTGCCCCGGTGGTCAGTGCGCATCATAGCAACCAGTGGTTCCACCATTTGGTCATTTGCATATTAGCCTTTTATTATATTGGATTGTGTGTTCACTACCCAAAGTCAAGTATCCTTCCATTACCATTTATACCCCTTTTATCTGCTTCTACCTGTCCCCCCTTTTGCTCTGATAACCACCGTAAGTACTATTGTCTGTGTCTATGAGTTCTCACTCTCTACCAGATCTTGTAAGATACTTCTCTTTATCCTTCCAGTTCAGGAATTTTGCTAAGATGTGCTTAAGTGGGTATCTTTTTATTATTAAACCTAACTGGTATTTATTGAATCTGTTCTATATTCTAACTTAGGTCTTATTTTACCTAAGGAAAATATTTTGCTATTATTTAATCATTCCCCTTTTCTAGCATTTTTGTTCTCTTGTTCTGAACTTTTTGTATTCATATCTTGGGTTTTGAAATCTGATATCTAGTGTTATTATTTTTTTTTCTGGAACTACCATCTATATTTTAAATTCTTTGTTGTTTAAAGTATTACATATAGTATTAAATATGTCTCCTTTTTTCCCCATTGACCTCTCCCTGGCCCATCTATTTTTTATACTTTCATTTTGAAGTATGTCATCTCTTAATTTTCATAGTTATAAATTCAATTCTCAATAGTGAAGCTTTCCTTAGTCAAAATTTCTTTGCTGATCTCTTAAATTTAAAAAAGTCATTTGTTTTTTGTTTGTTGGGTTTCAGGACCCTGTGTTTCAACTCAGTCTCCTTTAAATAATCATCTTTGCCTAGCTCCTCTACTTGTTGTCCTACCTATTTTTCTTCTTAGGTCTCAGGTTTCTTTTAATTTCTGTTATTTTTCTTTGTTTCTTCTTGGCTCTGATCACCCTTTGGGGTCATGTCTGATGTCCTGGGTATTTTAAGCATATGGACTATCTAGAATGGTGAGGAATTATCAGTCTATGGTTATCTGGGCTGTCAGTACCTTATGTCATAAATTGCCAGGTCCTAAAAAAAGATGGCAACCGGCAGGAAAGTAGGGAGAGAGAGAGTGTGAGTGAGGAACCCATAGAGGAGAGTGTAGACCTGTGTGGTGTGTGTGTGTGTGTGTATGAGCTAGGGTCAGTTAGATTCTGCAGGTCTTCCAAGGGGCTGCCTAACTGGGGAGTCCTAGACGGCAGAGCCCCACGCACAAAGTGGACACTTCTTGTCGGATGGTGCGGACGTGGAGACCATGCCATCCTGAGAAACAGAGCTGCTTGAGACTCGCATCCTGGCTTCTGACACAAACCAGGACCCTGCAGCCACCGGGGACAGAGAACTGCTATCACAGCTTCAGACCAACAAACAACAAGAATCCAGACTTCCCGGCAGCAGATTTCCGTGAGTCAAAGAGCCTATCACCCTCCCTGCAGGCGTGCAGATAGCGCCATGGTAACTAATAGACCCACCCCTTGCCCAAGCTGCAGAGCTTTGCTCAGGGAAGTGCTCCCCCTTAGGGAATTTGGCGCACGGGACAGAAGCAGCTCACCTTTGGGGAAATCTGTCAGTGGGCACAGAGAGCTCCCCTTCGGGGAATTTGGGGGAATTTGGCTTGTGGGTCACAGCTCCCCTTCGGTGAATATTAGAGCGTGCACAGAGGGGCTTCCCTTTGGGGAATTTGGCGCGCAGGACGGACTCCGCCCCCATTCGGGGATTCTGGGAGAGTGCACAGAGGCAGCTCACCTTCAGGGATTTGAGAGTGTGCGCCCTAGCTGGTTTGGCTCAGTAGAGAGAGCACACACAGGGCGCAGCTCCACTTCAAGGAATTTGGCATGCCGGACACAGCTGCCTGGGATCCCTGACTCACAGCACATTCACACTAAGAGCCAGAGACCCCAATTGTTGGTGCATGCACACACAGGGACCCTGATTCTCAACGAGAAACCACACAAGGCAACAGAGACTCTGACACTCGATTCTTGGAGCAGACACAGGGAAACTCTGACTCCGGGCACATGCTAAGGATCTTATTTTTGGCACATACCAACAGTGTGGTGCAAACAGGGCCTCTGATTCTAAGTGTGCACACGAGACCACACAGAACACTGGGGACACTGACCCTGGGCAAGTCTGGTTCCCACCAACCAAAGGCAGCCACACGTCTTAGTGTCAGAGCACTTCAGTGAAACTCGGGTGGAGCGAAATCCCCACAGCACACGGCCCAGGTCCACGCAAATGGAAGCCGGAGCTTTCTGGTGATAGCCAGAATGGGGAAACGAAACAACTCACAGAGGAAGGAAAATGTGGAGTCGCCAAGAAAGGAAATTAGTGAAACTGAAGCTTGCAACATGACCGAAAAGGAGTTCAGAGTAATGGTCGTGGAATATATGCATCGGATGGATGAGAAAATCAACAACTTATGCAAGAATCAGGAAGAAATGAAAAGTGATATAGCTACAATCAAAAACACCATGGAAAGTTTCAACAGTAGACTACAAGAAGCAGAGGACGAAATTAGTGAGTTAGAAGATCAGGTACAGAAACAAGCTCAATCTGAACAGCAATTGGAGAAAAAAAATAAAAAGCAGGAGGAAAGCCTAAGGGAGCTTCGGGACAACATGAAACGAAGTAATATGCATATAATAGGGCTGCAAGAAGGACAAGAAGAGCAGCAGGGATTAGAAAATCTATTTGAAGAAATAATGACAGAAAACTTCCCGGATATGGGAAAGATAAAAGTTACTCAAGTACAGAGAGTCCCAAGCAGGATCAACCCCAAAAAACCCACACCAAGACATGTCATAATTTCAATGGCAAATATAAATGATAAAGAGACAATCTTAAAGGCGGCAAGAGAGAGACAGAGAGTTACCTACAAAGGAACACCCATCAGATTGTCAAATGATTACACAACAGAAACACAACAAGCTAGAAGTGAATGGGAGGAGGTATACAAAGTGTTGCAAAGCAAAGGACTGAATCCAAGAATACTATATCCAGCAAGGCTATCAATCAAAATTGAAGGGGAAATCAGGAGCTTCGCAGAAAAAAAAAGACTAAGGGAGTTTATCACCACCAAACCAGCAATGCAAGAATTGCTAAAGGGAATACTGTAAAAAGAAGAAATAAACAGGTAAGAAGGAATACAGACACAAAAATAGATATGACTACAAACAAATACCTTTCAGTAATAACTTTAAATGTAAACGGACTAAATGCTCCAATCAAAAGACATCGAGTGGCTGAATGGATAAAAAACCATGACCCATATATATGCTGCCTACAAGAGACCCATCTCAGAACAAGAGACTCACACAGCTTGAAAGTGAAGGGATGGAAAAATATCTTTTAGGCAAATGGAAATGAAAAAAAAGCTGGGGTATCAATACTTATATCTGACAAAATAGACCTCAAAGTCAATGCCATAACAAGAGATAAGTAAGGCCACTTCATAATACTAAAGGGAGAAATCCAACAAGAAGAAATAATTCTGGTAAACATATACGCTCACAGTACAGGAGCACCCAAATACATAAAAAAAACTCCTGGAGGATATCAAGGGAGAGATTAATAGCAATACAATCATAGTAGAAGACTTTAATACCCCACTATCACCATTGGACAAATCCTCTAAACAAAAAATCAGCAAAGAAACATCAATCCTAAATGACTCATTAGAGCAGATGGAATTAATTGACATCTTTAGAACATTTCAACCCAAAGCCACAGAACATACATTCTTCTCAAGTGCACATGGGTCATTTTCAAAGATAGACCATATGCTGGGTCACAGGCAAAGTCTCTTCAAATTCAAGAAGATAGAAATTATATCAAGCATCTTCTCAGATCACAGTGGCTTAAAACTGGAAATCAACTACAATAAATACAATCCAAAGAAATCAAACACATGGAGACCAAACAGCATGCTTTTAAACAAGGACTGGGTCGCCAGAAAGATCAAGGAAGAAATAAAAAACATCATGGCAACAAATGACAATGAAAACACAACAATCCAAAATCTATGGGACACAGCGAAAGCAGTCTTGAGAGGGAAGTTCATAGCTCTACAAGCCTATTGCAAAAAACAAGAAACAATGGTAATAAATTACCTAACCCTACAACTCAAAGAGCTAGAAAAAGAGCAGCTAGAAAACCCCGTGTAACCAGAAGGAAGGAAATAACAAAGATCAGAGAGGAGATAAATGACACAGAGACAAAAGAAACAATACAAAAGATCAACAAAACCAAGAGCTGGTTCTTTGAAAGGATAAACAAGATTGATGGACCTCTACCCAGGCTCCCAAAGAAGCAAAGAGAGAGTACCCAAATATACAAAATCAGAAATGAAAAAGGTGAAATAACAACAGACCCCGCTGAGATACAAAGGATTGTTACAAAATACTATGAACAACTCTATTCCAACAAACTGGACAACCTGGAGGAAATGGACATATTCCTAAAAAAATACAACCTTCCAAAAATCAATCAAGAAGAATCTCAACAGCTCAATAGGCCAATAACTATGGACGAAATTGAAGCAGTCATCAAAAAGCTTCCGGCAAACAAAAGCCCGGGGCCTGACGGCTACACAGGAGAGTTTTACCAAACATTCAAGGAAGAACTAAAACCTATCCTCCTCAGACTATTCCAAAAAATTCAAGAGGAAGGAACACTTCCAAGCTCCTTCTATGAAGCCAGCATCACCCTAATACCAAAACCAGATAAAGACAACACAATGAAAGAGAATTACAGACCAATATCCCTCATGAACATAGATGCCAAAATCCTCAACCAAATTCTACCAAATCGGCCCCAGCAGTACATCAGAAAGATCATACACCATGACCAATAGGATTTATCCCAGGAATGCAAGGATGGTACAATATCCGCAAATCAATAAACGTGATACATCACATAAACAAATTGAGAGATAAAAATCACATAGTCATATCAATTGATGCAGTAAATGCATTTGACAAAATCCAACACCCTTTCTTGATAAAAACTCTCAACAAGGTGGGAATAGAAGGCTCATACCTCAACATAATAAAAGCTATATATGATAAACACACAGCAAACATCATACTCAATGGACAAAAACTAAAAACATTTCCCCTAGGAACAGGAACAAGACAGGGATGCCCACTCTCACCACTCCTGTTTGACATAGTACTGGAAGTATTAGCCATTGCAATTAGACAAGAAGAAGAAATAAAAGGCATCCAAATTGGAAAAGAACAAGTAAAGCTGTCTTTATTTGCAGACAACATGTTATTGTACATAAAAAATCCAAAAGACTCTGTAAAAAAACTAATAGACTTAATAAATGAATTCGGCAATGTAGCAGGATACAAAATTAACGCCAAGAAATCTATGGCCTTTCTATACACCAATAGTGAACTTACAGACAGAGAGACTAAAAAGGCAATCCCATTTACCATCGCACCAAAAAAATTAAGATACCTAGGAATAAACTTAACTAAGGAGGTAAAAGACCTATACACGGAAAACTACAGGACACTGAAAAAAGAGATAGAGGAAGACGGAAACAGATGGAAGAACATACCATGTTCATGGATTGGTAGAATCAACATCATTAAAACGTCCATACTACCCAAAGCAATCTATACATTCAATGCACTCCCCATTAAAATACCAACGGCATATTTCACAGACTTTGAAAGAACTCTCCAAAAATTCATTTGGAATAAAAAAAGACCCCGAATAGCCACAGCAATCCTGAGAAAGAAGAGAAAAGTAGGAGGGATCTCAATACCAGATTTCAAGCTATATTACAAAGCCACTGTTCTCAAAACAGCCTGGTCCTGGCACAAGAACAGACATATAGATCAATGGAACAGAATAGAGAATCCAGATATTGACCCAAACCACTATGCTCAATTAATACTTGACAAAGGAGGTATGAACATACAATGGAATAAAGACAGTCTCTTCAACAAATGGTGTTGGGAAAATTGGACAGATACATGCAAAAAAATGAAACTAGATCACCAACTTATGCCATACACAAAAATAAACTCAAAATGGATACAGGACTTAAACATAAGACGGGAAACCATAAAAATACTAGAGGAATCCACAGGCAGCAAAATCTCAGACATATGCCAAAAGAACTTCTTCACCGATACTGCCCCTAGGGCAATGGAAGCTAAAGAGAAAATAAACAAGTGGGACTACATCAAAATAAAAAGCTTTTTTACAGCAAAAGAAACTATGAACAAAACAATAAGAAAGCCCACTGCATGGGAGAACATATTTGCAAATGGCATCACTGATAAAGGTTTAATCTCCAACTTCTACAGGCAGGTTATACAACTTAATAAAAGGAAGATAAATGATCCAATAAAAAAATGGGCAACGGACCTAAATAGATTCTTTTCTAAAGAAGACAGAAGAAAGGCCAAGAGACACATGAAAAGATGCTCAACGTCACTAATTATCCGAAAGATGCAAATCTAAACAACAATGCAGTACCATCTCACACCTGTCAGAATGCCTATCATCAACAAATAAACAAACGACAAGTGTTGGCGAGGATGCAGAGAAAAGGGAACCCTCGTGCACTGCTGGTGGGAATGCAGACTGGTGCAGCCACTGTGGAGAACAGTATGGAGTTTCCTCAAAAAACTGAAAATGCAACTCCCATTTGACCCAGTAATCCCACTCTTAGGAATATATCCTAAGAAACTGGGAACACCAATAAGGAAGGATATATGCACCCTTATGTTCATAGCAGCACAATTTACAATAGCTAAGATCTGGAAACAGCCTAGGTGCCCATCAGCAGATGACTGGATCAGAAAACTATGGTACATCTACACAATGGAATACTATGCTGCCATAAAAAAGAAGGAATTCTTACCATTTTCAGAAACCTGGATGGAATTGGAGAACATTATGTTAAGTGAAATAAGCCAGTCAATGAAAGAAAAATACCACATGATCTCACTCATTTATGGATAATAAAGAACTTTAAAAACTTGAACAAAAAGATAGATACAGAGGCAGTAAAGCATCAAACAGTCTGTCAAATTACAGCAGAAAGGTTAGGGAGAGGTGGGGAAGATAAGAGATTAATCAAAGGACTTGTATGCATGCATATAAGCATAACCAATGGACACAAAACTCTGGGTGTGAGGGCATATATGGGAGTGTGGTGGGGGGGCAATGGTAAGATATGTACACATATAATACCTTAATAAAAAAATTGAAAAATAAATTGTCAGGTCCTCATAAAAGCGCAAGAAGGAAGCCTCTCTATTGCCTATTTTTCCTGCTATGAAAACCAAGGGTCTCTAAATTGAGGAATACTGAGGACTCCTACCATTTGCTCCACTCCCCTGAGATGCTTTTCAGCATTTATGGAGAACAGTAGGTCTCTCAGAAACACAGCAGCCAGCATCATCAGTCCACTTGCATATAGATTCTGATGGCAAATTCTACCAAGCAATTGTGGTATCCTGCATCTCCTCCTAAGGCTTTCTGTAGTTGTTCATGGACCTTGGTCTCGCCCAGACAGAAAAAGGCCTTTGCCACCTCTCTCAGACCACATCCTGCAGAACATGAGGCTAATTCCTCCCCCACTGGTCTAGTTCGGAGTTAAGCGGCATTTGGAAAAGAGAACAAAAAGATGGTTAGTAGTTTCCTCTTGGCCAGAAAGTCCTATAATCCTTGGCATTTTAATTTTTCACTTACCCTCTCATGAAACACTTATCATAGTAAACTGCAAATACATGATTACTTTCCTAATAAGGTAATAAGGGCTCCATTAGGGCTGGGAGTTTTGAATATCTAATTCACTGTTTTATCTACAGTGTATAGTACAATGCCAGCATATATTGGTGCTAAATAAATGTTTGAGCAGTAAATACAAACTTATGAATGCATTATAATGAATTGAAAGAAGATTATTAAAAAAAAACATAGAAAAACAGAAATTAGAAAACCCCTCTCTACTTAAGTAGCAGGTAGGTAACTGTCAGAATACCATTCATATAAGCTGGGTCCAGAACTGAAAATGTCCTCATGGTCACAGTCATGGTTCATTGAAAAAACACATACTGAAAAAAACTTAGGGAATGGTGTCAACAGAAAAGAACTTGTCAGTTTTACATATGAGCTGCAGCCTTAGTATTGTTAGATGCTGAATATTTTGTTAGTTAAATCACCTAATATAATTCTGTGCCCACAATGCTTCAAAATATAGTTCACAGGGAGAAAATAGCATTGTCTTGTTCAAGGTAATTGGTGTTCTCATGTATAAGGCATACTGTAATAAGGTATTCTTACAAAAAACATAATTATATCCCCAATTATTCATTTATTTTCTTTAAAAATTTGTAACAAATATGTTAGATTCTATGTTAGACCCCAAGATTTAATACTGAGCAAATCAGAAGTGGTATGAACTCCATGGAGTCAGTTGACTAGTGGGAGTATTTATACTAATAATAGAGGAATATGCAAATTGTCTGGGACTCCATCACAGTAAAAGTAATGATCAGCAGGCTGCATGGGGTGACCAGGCTGGCAGGGGGGTTAGTGAGGGATGACCAAACGACTGAACTGGCAGGCTGCGTGGTGCGACCAGGTCGGCAGGGGATGGCAGTTGGGGGCAACCAGGCCAGCGGGTGGGGAAGTTGGGGGTGACCAGGCTGGCAGGGTGGCAGTTGGGGCAACCATACCAGCAGGGGGGGCAGTTGGGAGAGACCAGGCTGGTAGAAGGGAAGTTGGGGGTGATCAGGCAGGCAGGCAGGTGAGCAGTTAGGAGCCAGCAGTCCTGGATTGTGAGAGGGATGTCCAACTGCTGGTTTAGGCCTGATCCCTGGGATAGGGCTTAAACTGGCAGTCGGACATCCCCCAAGGGGTCCTGGATTGAAGAGGGTGCAGGCTGGGCTGAGGGGAACCCCCCCCATGCATGACTTTCATGAACCAGGCCTCTAGTAGATAAATAAAGAGCTTATAATCTGGCACAATAGGGGCTGGATACTATGTTAGTAAGGGTAACACTCGCTGATATAGAAGATAAACCCTCAAATCCCCGTAGCTGAACATATCAGAAATTTCTTTCCCATCCATAGAAGCCCAAGGGGCAGTGGGCCTGTAGAGGAATTGCTCTGCTCCAGGAAGTGATTTTGGGATGTAGAGTGATGAAGCCTCTATCTATTCAGTGTGTCCCTTCCAATGCCACTTTGGATGTTCATATCTAATCAGTGGTTTTGAGAAGGAGGGGTGGTCTAATGAGTCACTCCTGGATGTCATGTATCTCTCTTCTGTCTATGTTTTGAACTCAGTCACACAGCAGCATTTAGCTTAGAAGGTCAGGGAAAGCTTCCTTTGAAGAAGTACTTTTAAACTAAAAATCTAAATAATTAGTGATAGCCAGACTAAAAGTGGAGGAAAGAGTATAATGGACCAAGGGAAGAGCTGGTAGAAAGACAAAAGAGAATACGCCACATCCTAGAATATTGAGGTGTTTTATTATGGCAGTGATATGACTATACTACATAAAAGTTAGAATAATGACAGGAAAATATCATATCTTTCCTTAATACTACAAAGTGTTAAAAATATTTTAGTTATTTGAAATTTTGTTATGCAATTTAACCAAAGCAAAATCTTGTGAGTACAGATATTTTTATTTTTTCAATAATACGTTGTAAGTCATTCTTAATACATTTTAATTGAATTAATATCTATCTTAGAAATGAAGGAAGAGGGGAAAAGAGAACTTATGTAAGTTACTCAAAGTCAACTGTCCAATTAGTTACAATTTTAGAGCTGAATTATAGGTGCTTATTTAATTCAATTTTCTATGACAGATAGATACAGCTGTGCTAACTGAATTTTATATTTTACATTACAGATTATGTGCACTGATATTAAGAATAATATTTAAGTAGTTTTCAATAAGTCAGTAGAAAGCCATCAATTGATGTCTCCATCTCTCTAACTAAAAACCATAAGTGATTTTAGAACCCAGACCTCATAAGAATAAAAATCATTTTGAGAATTAGAATCCATACTATGAAATTTTATTTATATATATGAATATATATTTCCAGAGTGTACATATAATATAATATTATATATAAGATACATTCATAATAATTAATCTAATATATATAATGTATATTACATTCAGGTTTTGTGTGTGTATATCAACCTATCTAATAAAAGAGTAATATGAAAATTGACCATCACTCCAACACACAAGATGGCCACTCCCATGTGGTCAAAGATGGCCACCTCCATGTGGACACAAGATGGCCGCCAAAAGATGGCTGGCAGGGGAAGGCAGTTGTGGGCAATCAGGCCAGCAGGGGAGGGCAGTTGGGGGGGACCACGCCTGCAGGGGAGGGCAGTTAGAGGTGACCAAACCAGCAGGGGAGGGCAGTTACAGGCAATCAGGCTGGCAGGGAGCAGTTAGGCATCGATCAGGCTGGGGGGGAGTGGTTAGTGGGTGATCAGGCTGGCAGGCAGAAGCAGTTAAGAGCAATCAGGCAGGCAGGCAGGTGAGCAGTTGGGAGCCAGCAGTCCTGGATTGTGAGAGAGATGTCCGACTGCTCGTTTTTCTCCTGATCCAGTGGGCAGTCGGACATCGATCAGGCCTAAACAGGCAGTCATACATCCCTTGAGGGGTCCCAGATTGGAGAGGGTGCAGGCTGGGCTGAGGGACAACCCCCGTGCACGAATTTCATGCACCGGGCCTCTCTCTCTCTCTCTCTCTCTCTCTCTCTCTCTCTCTCTCTCTCTATATATATATATATATATATATATATATATATATATATATTGTGCTCGGCTAGTCCCATCAATTACTGGGATTGCCTTATTGCTAAGGTGTTACCTTTTTATGATAGCATCAAATCCCTATAGTATGTGATATATACACACAAAAAAACCCTGAATGTAATACACATTATATATACACTAGAGGCCCGGTGCATGAAATTCATGCACGGGTGGAGGTGGTGTGTCCCTCAGCCCAGCCTGCACCCTCTCCAATCTGGGACCCCGCGAGGGATGTCCGACTGACCGTTTAGGCCCGATCGATGTCTGACTGCCCATTTAGGCCCAATCCTGGTGGTAAACAGGCAGTCAGACATCCCTCTCACAACCCAGGACTGCTGGCTCCCAACCGTTCACCTGCCTGCCTGCCTGATTACCCCTAACCATTCCCCTCCCAGCCTGATCAACACTTAACTGCTCCCCTGCCGGCCCAATTGCGTCTAACTACCCTCCCCTGCAGGCCTGGTCACCCCTAACTGCTCTCCCTTACCAGCCTGGTCACCTCCAACTGCCCTCCCCTGCAGGCCTGGTCACTCCTAACTCTCCTCCCCAGCAGGCCTGGTCACCTCTAATTGCCCTCCCCTGCTGGCCTGGTCCCCCTCAACTGCTCTCCTCTGCCAGACTGGTTGCCCCTAACTTCCCTCCCCTGCCAGCCTGGTCACCCTTTACTGCCCTCCCCTGCCAGCCTGGTCACCCCTAACTGCCCTCCCCTGCAGTCCTGGTTGCCCCCAAATGCTCTTCCCTGCAAGCCTTGTCCCTCCCAATTCCCCTCCCCTGCAAGCCTGGTCACCCCAACTGCCCTCCCCTGCAAGCCTGATTGCCCCCAACTGCCCTCCGCTACAGGCCTGGTCCCTCCCAATGCCCTCCCCTGCTGGCCTGATCACCCACAACTGCCCTCCCGTGCTGGCCAGCTTGTGTGTTGGAGTAATGGTCAATTTGCTTATTACCTCTTTATATATAGGATATATATGTGTGTGTGTATATATATATATATATATATATATATATATATATATATATATATATATATATAAATAATATGTATATATAATGTGTATTACATTATAAAATAATACATTATATATTTTATATATTGTGTATTACTTTTAGGTATGTGTGTATGTCCTATACTATTTAAATTTTACATAATACTAGTATATCATATTATACATATACTAGAGGCTTAGTCATGAAATCCATGCACTCCGGGATTCCCTCAGCCCAGCCTGTGCCCTCTCGCAGTCCAGGAGCCCTCAGGGGATGTCTGACAGTGGCTTAGGCCCACTCCCTGGCCTAAGCCAGCAGTCAGACATCCTTACCCCTGACACGGAGGTGGGAGAGGCTCCCGCCACCACCACTGTACTCACCAGCCATGAACTCGACTTCTGGCTGAGCAGCGTTCCCGCTCTGGGAATGCACTGACCAGCAGGGGGCAGCTCCTTCATTAAACATCTGCTCCCTAGTGGTCAGTGTGCATCATAGTGACCGGTCATTCCGCTGTTCGGTCAATTTGCATATTAGCCTTTTATTATATAGGATATTCAATTTGTGTGTATATGTGTTTGTGAGTTTGCTCTGATATTACTTTTCTAGTGTCGCCCCCTGAAAGAAATGATGGAAGACTCTGATTAGTACAACTAAAGCAGTAGTATCTTTTGTCGGCCAGACTGAAATTTTCTCTTGTCTTACATCTGTCTTCTGCACATCATCACTTTGTTATTTCAGGAGATTCATTTACAGAAATTTTTAGTTTTTCCCAATATATTAGCTCAAATTTCCCTTTATGTGTGATATTACTAAGGAGGTTTTTTTGTCCTGCTAAAATTTTGCTCAAATATGCTTCCTGCATGCTTTTTCTACCAACCAAGAATGCCTGAAATCTGTGCATCTTGGGCACTCGCTACTTAAACACTTCATGTCTTTGTGCTATGTTCTGCTCTGGGTTAAGAGGGTCATTTTAATTTGCTGTTGTCAGAAAATAGTCTCTTCCTGATTTGGTTCCAAGCTGAAAACAGATTCCCCTTTGAATAGAAGCAAAGACACTAAGAAGTATCCTGCCTGATAATATTAAATAGCTCCCTTCAGCCTTTCCCTGGTAGATTAAGTGTTGTTGTTTTTTAATTTAACCTTTTTATGCCACTACCATATGAGCTAATATGTAGAGAGGTTGGCCAAATTCCATGGAAATCAGAATTCATAGAGACAGGTTTTTTTTATTGTCTGCTAACATAACCCTAAATGATTGGCTTGTCATGTTATTTAAGCTTAATTAGACTATAAAACAGCAATTTAAATTATATGAGGCCCAATGACCTTTGAACTTCTTCTAGGTAGAATTTTTAAAGCATATGATTTAATGCTATAAATTCTTATCACATTTCATAGATCAGTGATCTATCTTTTTAACTGATAAAATAGTCTACAATTCTCTTATTACTACAAATAAGTAGGTGGAGTAGTTGTTTGACTATAACAGAACAGAAAGAAGGCTCAATGGAAGCAACAGGCCAGATAAAACAGCTTCTAAAATATAAATTCCTTTGGGTGAGAGTGTGTAAGTCACACTTCATACCATGAATTTAATAAATTTAAATAATCAGGACTTAGTAAATCTTAAAAATTGCCTTGGAACCAAAAGATCATTACATTTTTTAAGGAATTTTATAGTTTCCTATTATAAATCTTATTTCTCGAAAAGGAATGGAGAATGTTAGAAAGAGCTAACAAATAATGAGAGCTGTGGACTGGCTGAAGTCTAGGCTTCTGAATTATAATGATATTTTATTTTATTAACTTAAAGAGACAAAAATGTGGCATAGACAGAGAGAAAGCTACATAGTTTAATCATGGCTGGGGATAGTTGGTATTGTTAATATTTTCTTTGGACACATTGGACACATTCTCCCTTTACCCCTTTAACTATTATACATCATATATATATGTATGTATATATATATATATATATATATATATATATACACACACACATATATATATATACATATATATATGTATATATATATATTTGATATATTTGTATTTACATTTATATTTAAACATTTAAACATTAAAGGCCTTATTTCAAAGATACAGATGTACCTTGGTGTTAAATACAACAGTTTTTTTTAAGAGGATTGAAACATTTTGACAACTTGGCACTTTGAAAAAACCTATTCTTTTCAAATAATGCTCTGATATGAGACTGTTGGATGGTGCCAAATTTGACAAATTTGTCACTCAGGCAAAATGGAATGGCATTTGAAAATTCTCTCAGAATGCACATTGCTTCATATCTTTCAACGATCTCAGAGACTGAATTTTAACTTTTAGTTTTGACATTCAAAGTTATATTCTATTGGTTGCTGATCCCAACAAATCTTCTACCTCTTCAAATTCAGTGACAGAGTTTCTTTGACTCTAATAAAATATCTGTCTTTGGAAAACAACAGTGAGTCCAATTACAATCTGATTTCCACTGCTAGGTATTTTGAAATGTAATAATAATAATAATAATAATGGCTATGTTTATTTAATAACTGTTATATTGAAGCAATATAATATGCATATAAATATTTTATATTATTTAATTCTTAAATAATAATTCTTCAAGGCAAATATTAATATCAATTTTTGGATATGGTGTAATTGGGGTATGGAAAATTTAATTGACTTTCATAAATCCCAAACTGTGGAAAGATAAAATACATAATAATCACTGAAAGGGTAAAATCCATATCAGATTGAAAGAAAACCCCAGGCTTAATCTGTCCAGGAGGATAGATACCGACAAGGCCAGGTACAAAGTTTATAGAAATCATGGTTTCTCCTAAGGTCACACGATAGCTTTAAAATGTAATGAGTCCTTCTTTGAATGATTCCTTATCAATGATGGCCCAGATTTGCTCTGCTATTCCCATCAATTACTGGGAATGTCCTATTGCTTAGGTGTTACCTCTTTATGACAGCATAAAATCCCTAGTTAATCACCCTTCCACTAATCCAGCATTAGAAACAATATCAAATCCAGAATTGATTCACTCATAATCTTTCAACAGGAATCCACCCTTAAAAATGATGCTTCCATGAAGAACATTCCTCTGGTATCCTTCTTCACTGCAAGAGTCAAAAAATCTCATTTTGTCTGAATACAGTCTTGTTCATAGTGTTCTTTGGTTGAAGTAACATAAAATGATGCCTATAATATGACTGCATAGTCATTGCCAAAAAATATAAGACGAACTGTTTTCTATGATGCTGCTCAAAAGTTTGTGTTTATAATATGGATGTTTTAAATTATTATGTGAAGATGTGGACCATTTTGAGGTTAAAAAACACAATGTTCATTAGTTCATGAATTAAGCTGGTACTCACTTTCCATTCTGCATCACTAATGTGCAGGGGTTTGGGGATATAAAATTCAATATTTACAGAAGAGTTCAATAAATTCTTTGAAGGAGGTACACATAATGTGTTGTGAAAGACTGCAGTGAGAGAATAATCAGAGAGGAAACAAGAAAGGGGATCTGGGAGAGGACATCAAGTCAAGATTCCTGGAGAAGATTCATCTTGACTGGAGATGTGAAGGGTGAACAAGATTTATGTAAATGGAAAGTTAAGAGATTTGAGTAGGGAGTTTTAGTTCAGACATAATAGCATCTGTAAAGGCATAGAAGGATGAGATGAGAATTTCTATTAAAGGGAGTAGGAGAGGCTACAAGTGAGGTAAACTAAACCCACACCCTGCCATACTCTGTGTACTAATATAAGGGGTTGGGGCATAATCATGAAAACAACTTGGGGGTACTATAAATACCAGTATTGCCAAGTAACCCACATTAGGTCTGTTCCAACATACACTCTCCCCACAATATAAAAGGATGTCTTTCATACAGCTACTCTTGTTAAAGGAGTTTGCTGCAAATTGTGGATTTTTGCCAGTCTGTTAAGGGGAAACATAGTATATCAGTATTGTGTTCATTTTCACTTGTCTGTTGTCCTTTGACTTTGCCTATGGTGTCCATATCATGTTTATATTGAAAATAATGTTTGCTTCAATTATCAATCTTTCCTTTAAAGCAGCAGTATTCCTTTAACACATGGCGATAGTTAGGTAGCCCCCCCCATTCCAAGGCTCTCTAGGGACACTCCAATATTTTATTCTAATACTTTTATGGTTTTATTTGTTATATTTAGGCCTTTGATACATTTGAAAATGATACTTATGTATGACATGGGGTATGGACATTTTATTTTTGCATTTAAGGATCTAGTTGAATAGTCTTGATTTATTGAATAAGGAGACTAGTCTTGATTTACTGATCAAAAATTTAAGCTTTATAATATATTAAATTAAATATCTACACCAATACAATTATTTAGTTGTTTATCTTCTCAGTGATTTTATTTTTAATATTTCCTGTCCAATTTAAAATTTACTTTAACAAATTAATTTAAAGCTCAATTTTTCAACAAAAACGTTTAATACTAGAGGACTGATGCTTGAAAATTCATGCAAGAATGGGCCTTCCTTCCCCTGGCTGCCAGCACCACATTTGCTCAGGCCGGAGCCAACTTTCCACCTTCCCATGCTGCCCAGAGGCCCAAAGCAGCTAGGGCGGTGCACAACACCTGCATTGCAAGCATCCTGCCCCACCCCTGGCCACTCAGCACCTGTGTATGCAAATTAACCTCCAGCTTTGTTGGGTTAATTTGCATGCTCACTCCTGATTGGCTGGTGGGCATTGCGAAGGTTCAGTCAATTTGCATCTTACTCTTTTATTAGTGTAGATGTTTAATCTGGATTATGTAAAAGTTTAAAATTACCTAGAGAGAAATTGAAACCTTTTTTTGTGTAGATCTTTCTTATCTAAGAAAAACAGGTTGTCCTTTCTTCAGTGTTTATTTTGTCTTCCAATAGAGTTTTATAAGTTTCTTTATTTACGCCTTACATTGCATTTAAATGTAGTTTTAATTTAAGTTTGTGGTAATATTATGCAGCAATGGGTAATATACAACAACATTAAAGGAGAATGAGCCCAGCCAGTGTTGCTCAGTAGTTGAGTGTCAACTGATGAGCCAGGAGGTCATGGTTTGATTCCTGGTCAGGCACATGTCCAGGTTGCGGGCTCTATTATCTCTCATCATTGATGTTTATATCTCTCTCTCCCACTCCCTTTCTCCCTGAAACAATAAAAATATTTTTTTAAAAAGGAGAATGAAAAGGAGAGGTCTGAAGTGGGTGGAATATAAGTGTGTGTTCAAAATAGTAAGGAAGGAGAGGATTTCAAATGGAAAAAAGATTATATTGTTCCAGAAGTCATACACTGACTTCAAGTAGGATAAGTCTATATGGTATGAAGAAGAAATAAGAAATATAAATAAGAAATAGTAACACTGGCAAGAAAAAATATCATTAATGTGACTTGGGAAGAAACCTATTGAAAATATGTTAGAAGTAAAAAAGTATAAATAGGTATAAAGACCAAGACAAATGATGATTTTTATAAAGAAAGCCTTTTTTCAGCACTTGGCCTTATTAACAGCTAAATTTCTGATGATTAATCTCAGGCCAATTGCATTCAAATAATGTAATTCCAGCTAATTAGGTCTTTATTCAAAACCATCTCAAAACTTGTATTTTTATTACATTCAGATATCATGAGGTTAAAATATTTTTATAAATTAAAATATAGCTGACATACAATATTATATGAATTTCAGGTATACTAGTACAGCATAATGATTCAACACTCATATACCTTATTAAATGATCACTGTGATAAATCTAGTTATTATGATACTATTAGCTATATTTTCTATGAGGTTCATTACATCCCCGGGACTTACTTATTTTGTAACTGGAGGTTTTTACCTCCTATTCTCCTTCATCTATCTTCCCTCTTCCCTCCCCTCTGGCACCCATCAGTTTGTTCTCTATAACTCTGAGTCTGTTTCTGTGTGTTTTTTTAATAATTATTTTGTTTGTTCATTTATTTTGGCTGTTAGATTCCACATATAAGTGAAATCACACAGTATTTGTCTTTCTATGTCTGACATATATCACTTAGTGTAATGTCTTCTAGTCCCATCCAGTTTTGTCACAAATGACAAGATTTTATTCTTGTTTTTGGTTGCATATTTTGTTATATATATATCAATCACATCACTTTTTTTCATCTATCATTGGATACTTAAGTTGCTCTCATATCTTGGATATTGTAAATAATCATCCAATGAACATAGGGGTGCATATATCTTTTTGAAATAGTGTTTTCATTTTCTTTGGATAGATATTTTTCAGTTTTAAAGGATTATTCCTGTAAGATATGTGGGGTAATAATGATTGCAGAAAAATATGATCAAATTGGTAATGTATTCAAAATAAAATATCTATTTATGCTTACAAATATTTAAAACAGCTGGGTAAAAAATAGATCAGAACAACTGATTATGTAGCATCATGTAAGAAAAGAGATAATGGTTATTTTATTGAACTAAACAACTGATATTGACCACATCAATTAGTTAGTTGACAGTTGCATTATACAAAATCATTTCTGTGTTAGCAGCACACTGCAAATCAAAATTCCGAATGCTTATCTAACTAGTTTTATTATTAACATAGAGATCAATGGTGTGATTCACTTAAAAATTACTTTGGACTTGGAAAAATGTAATTATATAATATACTAGAGGCCCGAAGCACGAAATTCTTGCAAGGGGCTCAGCCCCTGCCACCGTGGCGGCCGGCCGCCTCTGCCTCAGCCCTTGCAACCCCGGCTTCATCCGGAAGATGAAGGACGTCTGGTCTAATTAGCATATTATGCTTTTATTATTATAAATAATATAATAAAATAATAGAATCACAAAACTTGAAATATATATTGGTCCAGAATTATATAGTCTCAATGGGACTAAATTAAATAGAGTTAAGCTTATGAGATAATAATATGAACAACTGGTTTTGAGGGACATATAGAAAATATTTGTCATTTAAAAGGGATGAATCACTTTGATTAATGTGTATCAAATATTTGGACATTTGTATTTTATAATAATACACTTATATTTTAGTGGGATATTAGTCAACAATTAAAAATCTGTGAATTATTATTTGTTCTACTCATGTTATCAAAAGCAAGAAAAAACAAGGAAGAAAAATCTGTGGTATTTCAATGGCCCTTTCTGAACATATTTGATTCATTTCCTCTAGAAAGCCATTCCTTTATACTAAAATTCATTTCAGACACAAAAAGATTTAAGATTAAGGAATCCATAGAGATTTAGAGAAATAAGAATTTTTAAACAAGCATCTTCTAAAATGTGAGTGACCTTTTGACATGATATTTGCTAGCAGTTTTTCCACAGTAATATGGGAAGCTGAGAAATAGCAATAGCTTTGAAAACTTTCATCCTGCTTTTTAAAGCCCTCTCTGATGTTCAGGCAAATTAAATTTCCCTTTGGTGATTTCACTGCTGTCATATTTCTTCATTGATAAAATAGGTAAGAACTGAGCACTGGACATTAAACAGCATCCATTTATACAGTGATTTCTCCATTATTCTTTGAGGTTTGTTGGCATGCATTAAGGGGAGAGGAACTTTATTTGCTACACAAAACTGTACTGTTACTTTTGGATACTTCCATCTGGTGTTACATAGTAACTTGTCTGATGTCTCTGACAGGTGGTATGTTAAGCCAAATCGTATCTCAGCTAGCTACATAATTGAAGAATATGAGATTTCAAGGAGGAAATAGGTATCGTGTGATTGCTTTGAAAGTTAGAACACACTAAGAAGAAACAAAGATAAGGGTGGAAATAATTGGAAGATATAAAGACAATTTCTATTAAATTGAGTTGAAGTGAACAAGACTCAACTACTAGTATATAGTTTGCTCTTAGTACCTGGCTAAGTGGGCATGATTGAAAGGCACTGAGTATGGTGGTCAGTTCCTTGAGGTCCACAGGTTAGAGTCAAGAGTCTGACTTTATGAATGAACTATGTTTGAAGTTGTTTTGAGGGTATCCATGTTTCAGAGTAATACATGTACGTAGAATTAGTGGCTTCAGTGCATGGGATCTCAATTAATAGTTCAAGGGAGGAGATTAATCAGAATTGGTAGAAGAGATTCAGGTTTATACATGTCTATGCACTTCAAGGACTATAGGCAACAAGCTTGTTTCTGAGGCATGTAGTTAAAATGAAAGACTCAGTAACATACAGTTGAGCATCACTTACTTGAATTCCAGGTATCATCTGCAGACCATGGGCCTCATGACTCATAAAGCTTGAGGCCTAACGCAATTAACCTTTCCTTCAATATTAGTTAGGGCTGATTTCTTCCTAGATTAGGCCATGTACTTCATTAAAATACCAACTAGAATATCACCAACTTCCCAAGTTATTATGCACTGGGCCCTTAGATTTTGTTTGTGTGGAGTTAGAGACCATTTGGGGAGACATAGGTACATGTATTGTTTTTATAAGTGGTACCTTAAATCTGTGGGCCATCCCAATCACTTATATTAAACTATAATTTTAAATTAGAAGATTTTCAAGCCCTTCATCTTTGCCACTTTCATGGAAACAGTAGAGATTAATAGTTAAGTAAAGTATGGACAGTGTTTTCCATGTGGTAAAAATCAATAATATACAAAAGTGTATCTAGGTTAGCTTGACTAATTGGGAGAAATGCTACCTCTATTAATATAAACTAATATTTTTAATGTTTATATTTTTTAATATGTTTTTATTTTTAATGATTTCAGAGAGGAAGGGAGAGGAAGAGAGAGATAGAAACATCAATGATGAGAGAGAATAATTGTTTGGCTGCCTCCTGCACACCCCCCACTGAGGATTGAGCCTGCAACCCAGGCATGTGCCCTTGACCAAAATTGAACCTGGGACCCTTCAGTTCTCAGGCTGATGAGCCAAACCTGCTAGGGCAATATATGCTAATTTAATCCAGGCAGTATATAAGGTTGACTGTAATGCCTTCCTCACCTCATATTCTCCTCCAACACACATGCCTGGGAAGATTCATGGACACACGGGCTTATATACCACACATGCACACACACATACACACACATTAATTTTTCTCAATTTAGTATTTTATAATTTAGTAGAAACTACCTGTACAAATGCAGCTTCCCTTCACTATTACTATAAGCTTTGTATGTTATACAGTTTGCTCAAAGAACTGGAAAGAATGTCAGTGTTTCAGATTTTTAAAAAACCCTGAATTTAGTGAATATTTTCATTGCATTATGTCAGCCCCATGCTAGTATGAAAAAAGAGTAAAAGAATGAAGTATAGAAAATGAAATGTAGTTGACATACTTTAAAAATACCATGGACCACAGAATACGGGTAAGAAAGATATATCTATTTATATAACCTAGACCTTAATAACACTGTAACCCCCCACAAATAATCTTAAGCAGTTATTGAGTTCTAAATATAGCTTTGATTTCTATCTTCTGATTAAAAAGCAACACACAACCCCCAATCTTTTATCCCCACAATAAGATTGATTTACTCTCTTTTTCTGGCACAAGGCTGCTATTTTGATTGGGAGTTAGTTCAGATACATGTATAAAGGATGGAAATGCTAGTCATGTAATCATAATAACACATTACCCACTAAGCTCCCATGATTGTAGGCTTCTCTGTGGCCCCTAGTCTATGCTACCTATCTTGAGCAGAGAGACAGATGAGAATAATTAGTCACAGAAAATAGAACAGACCTAATAAGTACCATGGATCTTTATTTAAGGTGCATAATTTTGGCTGAAAATTAAAAAAACACACACACAAACAAATAAACAGAATAGAAGAATGAAAGAAAAGAAGAAAGGAAGGAAAAGGAGAAAACAGGCAAGGAAAATCTTGGGAGGGAGGAAAAGAGAAAGAAAGAATGAAAGACAGGAGAAGAGAAGGTGAAATCAAATATAGATTTATTCCAACAAAGGAATTTGAAGGCCAAAGAAAATGACAAGAAGAAATAGAATGACAAATGTACTTTTGAAGCCCAGGGTATTAAGAGTTTTATTGGCTACTTATGAGTAGCAAAGGCTCAATGGAGAAAGATAAATTCAATTCATAAGAAGAAACTAAGAACCTCATTTGGAAGGCAGAAGATGCTTATAAGAAAAAGTTCAGAGAAGGATGAGCAAAGAATATAGTACACTATTGCTTAAAAATTGATATGTATCTAAACAATGCACTAGTTCTCTTTAGTCACTGGTGATGTTTGGTGTCAGAAAGATATGGTTTCAGGATTTCCTTTTCTAGATTTTATGCTGGTATCTTGATATTTGGTGGAGACAGCTAAAGCCCAAACTTTAAGAAGGAGCACGAGAGGAGCAGGTAAGCAACTGATAGATGTATTTGCCATTGTCATAGTTTGGTTTGCCCTAAATGTAGAATTTTCTATAATAATTTGAGTGTAAGTGGTTTATTTGAGATATGGTCTCAGGATGGGGATGGAATGGGAAAGCAAAACCAATAAGGGAGGATGGACTCTAAGGATCCATTCATGAGCAGGTTAAAGCTGTGGGAGAATAAACTGGAATTTTTCCACTGGGGGATATCTACCAACACCCATTTATCATTGGTTGAATATTGCATTTGGGGGCATTTTGTCCCCTTCACAGCATTTTTTGAATTTCCACATTCAGGAAATATAGACACAGACATACATGGGAATTCAAGGATACCACAGCAGCTGCTATAATCATGTAATTTTCTTTCTGTTCACATCCTATCTAATAAAAGGGTAATATGCAAATTAACCATCATAACATCACGAAGATGGTGGTGCCCATAGTGGCCAGGGCGGGAAGCTGGTGGCGTTGCCCTAGTGACGCAAGCCCAGTGTCCTGTGCCCCAGCCGCATGGAGGGAGGGAAGGGCCTCTGGGGGTGACTCAAGCCCAGCATCCCATGCTCCGGCCACATGGAGGGAGGGAGGGGCCTCTGGCCAGAGGCCAGGGTGCAGGACACAGGTGTCATTGCAGGCCGGGCTGAGGGACCCCCCATTCATGAATTTCATGCACCTGGCCTCTAGTATAAAATAAAGTATTACCCTTTAGAGTACATGTATGCCCTGGGACTTATTTCAAATCATGAATACTTTTAAAAATCACTCTTATACATTTTTGTTAGATAGAATGAAAATTACATTTCAAAAGAATGTGGTCCCCATGAAGGTAGACATATTTGTTTTTCTCTTTTTCACTACTTGTATCACCCCACACTTAGAACATTTTCCAGTTTTCAGTAATTGATCAGTAAATATTTTAATGAATGAATGAATGAATGAATGGAGTTGTGTTGAAAAAGGTGATCCTTTTCCAATAAATTCTCCTGGCTCTGTTTTCTACTAATGAATGGATGGCTTCATTCACAGATTAAGAGCAAGATGGCTTATTTCAACCCAGACCTCATATCTAAAAATGATCAGAGAAGCATGTACATGCTTTTTTTTATACTACTCTAGCAAGCCAAGGCATTGATGAAACGGCATGCAAATTGTGCTATACTTTACAGTATTTACCATAGAACTTATTAAAATGTAAGGCTGGTGGTGGGTGGGAAGAAATCAGCTAAAGTACTTATATGCATATATGCATAACCCATGGTCACAGACAATAGGGTGGTGAAGACATGGGGTGTGGGCTGGGGCCAAGCTAGAAGGGGCCAATGGGGGGAAAAGGAAACATATATAATACTTTCAACAATAAAGATTTTTTTAAAAGATTTTAAAAATTAAAAAAATAAGAATAAATTAAGAAATAATAAATAAATACATAAATGCATCCTATATAATAAATAAGGAATATGCAAATTGACCAACACACTGTCACAAAGATGGCGGTGCCCACAGTGGAGGCGGGGTTTCCATAACACAAGATAACTGCTCCCACAGCGGAAGCTGAGTTCCCATAATGAGCCTTAAGGAGCAATCAACAGGGACCTGAGGCTGCGTGGCACTGGGCTGGGGCAGGGGACCTGAGCCTGCACCCCCTGCCCGGTGGGGCTTGACAGGGGACCTCAGGCTGTGCTCCCTGACCCCCAGCGCCAGGCCAGGGGACCTCAGGTCACTCCCCTCTCCCAGCAGGACTTGATGGGAGACCTTAGGCTGCATCCCCCTCCCCAGCGGCAGGCCAAGGGACCTGAGGCCATGCCCCCCACATGGGGGGCTTGACAGGGGACCTCAGGCTGCACCCCCCACCTGGCGAGGCTTGACAGAGGACCTCAAGTTGTGCCTCCATCCCAGTGCTGGACCAGGGGACCTCAGGCTGCTCCCCCCACCCAGGACCTGGTTACCTCAGGCCGCTCTCCCCACCCCGGAGCCAAGAGATCTGAGGCTGTGCCCCCTGCCTGGGTGGGCTTGACAGGGGTGGGGCCAGCCGGGTCTGGATCTTGCCCAATGGGGGTGGGGCTGGCTGGGTCTGGATCTTGCGTGATTTTGAGGTGCCACGGGTGGGCAGGGACTTGACTCTGGGTCCTGCTGCGTGTCCCAGACTCTGACAGGAGGAAGATTTTCATATACATTTTACTAATTTTCTTTTATCTCTGACACTTCTATTATAGAGATATGGTAAATAACAATATTAAAATATTTCCTCTAATTAATCCCCTTTTAATGTGCATGAATTTCATGCACTGGGCCACTATTAAATACATAAAATGTAAGGCTGGTATTTATTTTAACTTGTACGCTATGACCTAATTCACATCTTTTGGAATAGAAAATATATTCTGTTGCGTATTTAAGAGGTTGTATGTATTTTCTTTTGGGTTTGGATTCTTTGTACTTTTTTATGTTTACTACATCAATAAACAAAGTTGAAGGGGAAAAAGTAAAAATGACTGGAGAAAAAGAGTAAAAGACAACTGCTTCTGAAAAAAGTTCAAAGGATTATAGAATAGCTTTCTCAGAACTCCCTAGCAAAAATCAACTTTGTGTGTCAATGTTCTAAATCACATTACATGTCTATTTCTGAAACTAACAGTAACCAAGAAGACAGGGTTACACTTTAACCGATTATCCTGGTGGTGTGGTCAATTTCTCCTGTGGCATATAAGATGCGTACTACCCACTTGATGCCTAAACAGATTTGGAGCTTTCTTAGGAATAAGGAACAGAAATGAAGGCTGCATTGGCATCCATTCATTAAATAAACAATCAATAACATCTACTTCTATATATTCTTGTTATCAAAGACTGCCATGATGAAGATCCATACAGACTAAAAGAAATCACTGATGCTTATTATCATTTATTTGTAGCCCCATTCTAAGTCACAGGGGGCAAGTGTGAGTAACTTACAATCATCTTGTGATATAACACATGTATGTATGAGTGTATGCTGGAGATAGGCTCTTCCTTTTTGGCCATAAGGAAAAATAAAAATTGACTGAAAATAACTATCTTTCCCTTGACAAGTCAATTAAGCCTCATAATCAGTTACAGTCATTTGAACAGCATGGTTGCTGGAATGAGAAATAGTAGGATACCTTAATGGACAAATGGGACACATTTTGTAGAAGGAAATCTCTTTGACGAATACATAAATGTTGTAAAAATATGATGAAAGCAAAGCCATGTTTTAAAAGAGAAAAGACATTTTAATTATTAATCATACAATAGAGCAGATGTTAAGAAAATTTATTTTAAAATCCAAGAATGGAATTGTGTACTTCATCCATTAATCTTATTTCACCCAACTTATTACATTAAATTATTTTATATTTATTTTCCCCACTTGACTATTAAATTCTTGGACATTAATATTATGTATTACCTTATCCTTTAGTTCTAAGCACATTGTGTATTATACAGCTATTTGTAGCATGAAATTAAATGAAGTAATTTACATTTATAACCCACACGCAAAATCATATTATAGATTTAATATTGTTTTTTTTATTTTTCCTCGAAAAGTTTAGCCACTAATAATGACTAGTATTAATATTTTCCTAATAATTCTCACTATTTACCTTCATAAGGTTTACACCCAGTTCCTAGACACATACAATCTTCCAAAACTGGAAACAGGAAGAATAAGAAAACCTGAATAGACTGATTACAATTAATGAAATTGAAGTAATAATTTAAAAAAATACAGAAAACAACAGTCCTGGACCAGATGGCTTCACAAGTAAATTTTACCCAATATTCAAAGAAGAATACCTATCCTTCTCAAACTATTCCCAAAATTCAAGAGGACATAAGACTCCCCAGTTCATTCTACAAGGCCAGCATTATCGTAATTCCAAAACCAGATAAAGACACAGCAAATAAAGAAAATTATAGTCCAATTTTCCTGATGAACATAGATACTAAAATCCTCAAGAAAATATTAGTAAGTCAGATCAGAAATACATTAAAAATATCATACACCATGATCAAGTGGGATTTATTACAGGGATGCAAGCTTGGCATAACATCCAAAAATCAATAAATGTGATACACCACATTAAAAAAATGAAGGATAAAAAAACCACATGATCATATCAATAGATGCAGAAATCATTTGATAAAATCCAGCACCCATTTATGATGAAAATTCTCAGCAAATTGAGAATAGATACCTCAACATAATAAAGGTCATATATGACAAACCCACAGCCAATTTCATACTCAATGGCCAAAACTACAAGAGTTTCCCTTACGATTAGGAACAAGACTGGGTTGTCTAATTTCACCACTTTTGTTCAACATAGTACAGGAAGTCTGCATCACAGCAATCAGACAAAATGAAGAAATAAAATGCATCCAAATTGCAATGAAGGAAGTAAACCTGTCATTATTTGCAGATGACTTGAATTGTACATAGAAAACCCTAAAGACTCCACCAAAAAGCCAGTAGATCTACTAAATGAATTTGGCCAAGTAGCAGGATACAAAATTAATATTCAGAAATTGGTGGCATTTTTATACACTGGTAATGAACTATCAGAAAGAGAAACTAAGAGAACAATCACATTTGCTATTGCAACAAAAAAATAAGATAGATAGGAATAAATATAACCAAGAAGGTAAAATACCTGTATTCAGAAAACTATAAGACACTGAAGAAAGAAATTGAGGAAGCTACAAATAAGTGAAAGCATATACTGTGTTCATGGATTGGAAGAATTAACATTATTAAAGCGCCCATACTACCCAAAGCAATCTATAGATTCAATGCAATTCCTATTAAAATATCAATATCATGTTTTACAGATCTAGAACAAATATTCCATAAATTTATATGGAACAAAAATAAAAAGACCCCATATAACCTCAGCAATCTTAAGAATGGAGAACAAAATTGGATGTATAACAATACCTGATACCAAACTATACTGCATGGCCACTGTAATCAAAACAGCTTGGTACTGGCACAAGAACAGAGAACCCCGAAATAAATCCATGCCTTTGTGGTCAATTAATATTTGACAAAGGTGGCAAGAACATACAATGGAGTAAAGACAGTCCCTTCAATAAATGGTATTGGGAAAATTGGACAGGTACATGCAAAAAAATGAAACCAAACTATCAACTTACACCATACACAGCAATAAACTCAAAATGGATAAAAGACTTAAATAGAAGTTGTGAAACCATAAAAATCCTAGAAGAGAACATAGGCAGTAAAATTTCAGGCAGCTCTCATAGCAGTATTTTTGCCAAGGCAAGGGAAACTAAGGAAAAATAAATATATGGGACTACATCAAAATAAAACGTTTCTGCAGAGCAAAAGAAACAACCAACCAAATGAAAAGGGAACCCACTGTATGGGAGAGCATATTTGCCCGTGATACATATGATAAGAGGTTAATTCCTGAAATATATAAAGAACTTATACAACTCAACACCAGGAATACAATCCAATTTTTAAAAAATGGGCAAAGAACCTGAATATAGACTTCTCTAAAGAGGACATATAGATGGTCAATAAATATGTGAAAACGTGCTCAATGTTACAAATCATCAGAGACGTACAAATTAAAACCACAATGAGATATCACCTTAGACCTGCCAAAATGGCTACCATTAATATATCAACAAATAAGTACTGAAGAGGATGTGGAGAAAAGGGGACCCTGGTGCACTGTTGGTGTGAATGGAACTACATTTTGATACAGCAATCTGACTTCTAAGAATATATCCTAAGAATCACTAAACACCAATTCAAAAGAATATAAGCATCTCTAGTTCATTGCAGGATTATTTAAAATATCCAAGATCTGGAAACAGCCTAAGTGTCCATCAGTAGATGAGTGGGGGAAAAAGCAGTGATACATTTACACAATGGAATACTATACAGCTATAAAAAAGGATCTCTTAGCCTCTGAGACAGCATGGATGGAACTGGAGAGTATTATCATAAGTGAAATAAGCCAGTCAGAGAAAGACAAATATCACATGATCTCACTTATATGTGGAATCTAGTGAACAAAATAATCTAAGAAACAAAATTGAAATAGACTCATAGATACAGAAAACAGACTGATAGCTGTTAGAAGGGAGGGGGACTGGATGAAAGAAGGTGAATGGATTAGCCAAAGAACATATATGCATAATTCATAGACATAGACAACAGTGTAGTGATGGCCAGAGGGAATATGGGGTGGGAACTGGGTAGATGTGGGCAAAGGGGGGGGGGTTGCGTGGATGGGGACATCTGTAATAGTAAAATTGTGGAAGATAGAAATATTTGTTATTTTCCCAACTAAAATAATGTTTTATATATATTTGAATGTAAGTTAACTCTTGCCCCATATTTTATACCCTATATAATAAAGATGTAATATGCAAATGGTCATTACACAGTGAAGCGTAATGGCAGACCGAATAATGGCCGGATCACGGATCAGCAGCAGCGTGGGGCAGTGAGCTAAAAGCAGGCGGCAGAGAGCTATAGAGGGGGCAGGGCAGCAAGCTATGGCAGGGAGGGTGGTGGAGGGAGCTGCAGGAGGGCGGGACAGTGGGCGGAGAGCTACAGGAGGGGGCAGAGCAGCAGGCTATGAGGGGGCGGCTGGGGGAGGGAGGGGAGAGGGAGCTACAGGTGGGCAGGCTGTGGGCGGAAAGCTACTGGAAAGAGGCAAGGAGCTACTGTCGCACGGATTCTTCAGCAAGGCTACTAGTATTAATATAATATTATTGGTCACAATAACCAATTTTATAACTATTTGCAGACATTCCACAAACCGAAAATAAGTATCTATTTACTAGTACTTCCATTCTTATTTATACAAATATAAATTTTACTAGGTTCCAATATTTTTAGTAAACAGTGTTCTGTTTTATGAACTACACATTTTGTCACAGAAATGTCAAGACTGTTACATAATTTTTAACAGTCATTTTCAATGCCTGTATAAAGTGTAATGGGATTCCTATGCTATAATTTAAATAACCATTTTCTTGGTGTTGTGTATTGAGAGTCCTCCCCCCCCATCTTTTATTACACTGCTAACACTCCAATAAACATATTTTAGTTATAACTTTATCCAGTATAAATTCTTTGATATGAATTCACAGTGTGGGAGTGCATGGGTATACATTTATTTAGAATGACCTTATGTTTTCTGGTTAGGGGTCTGAGGAGAGGTTAAACACCTCAGTCAAATTATCTTGGGCAAGAATCACTCATAAGGACTTGGCTTCAGTTTCTTCATCTATTGGAAAGAGAAAATGACAGAAGTTGAGCTCTTGTGATTGGATTATTTGGTTGATAAAAGGAGAAAATCACTTGAGTTAAAGTGAAGCCAACAGTAAAGGGGATTTTAAGAAAATCAATGGATTAAAAATAGCCTCACCTGCAACTCAAACCAGAATGTGAAAAGTCTTCTGTGACCAAGGTCCCTTCATCTTACTATCGCCTGTTTGCTTTCTTTATGTCTTTGTTTTTTTCTATTTCTGTCTGTTTTATTCTCCTCTCTCTGCACTATATATATATCTGTTCTTTTATTGGCCACCTTACATATTGGTGAAATACAAATGAGGTCACTCTCAGCTCCTGAGGTAACATGACCTTCTATGCCTAATGCTCACACATAGCTTATAAGCGATTCTGTCTACAAATTACCAGAGAACACAAACTATATGCACTGACTTGGATCAGATGTCTATTCAACCACAACCAGAGGAGGAAGTTAAATGATATTTAAGCATTTCAATTTTCTACTCCTGCTAGTGTGCTAAATTATCTTAAAAAAAATAAAAACAACAACAAATATCCAGACTTGCAAGCAACCAAAAATGTATTTATTTATAGCTTTAGAAAGCACTTTATTTCTGGTAAAATGGAAAACTCATTTTTTATTCATCAGTATTTTTTCATCAGTAATATTATCTATATTATGCATTTTATCCATCAACAATATTTTACTATCTCTCATTTACTGGATACAGTGCTGTATATTATGATGAGAAAGAACGATGCCACAGTGCCTTACATCTTCTTCCATTTAACTTGGAATCTTGTTAGAAATGTAGAATCTACTGAATAAGAATCTGCATTTTGTCAGGTTCCCCAGTAAGTACTGTAAGTACTATGCCTACATTATGCATCATTGCACTAAATGTTGGGTCACATAGGTATTTATTTCTGGGATCTGTCTCTAACCCAATTCATTCAGTTCTGTCTGTTTCTGGTCAGTACCAAAGTGGTCTTCTAAATGTTGCTAACCATGGAACAATTTCTTCTCTGTAACTGCTCAATACTTGAAGTATAGGCTTCTGTCTTGATTATATAAAATTTGTAAATTGCATATGTCTTTCTATTAAAATTTGTCATTATTAATTTTTCTGGTGAAAGCTTAGTAGTACAATAATGTACAGCAATCTAGTTCACCTGTGAAAGTCCTTTAAGTAGCACTCTGCCATAGAAGTGTTATAAAAATTCCAGATTTTAGGTGGAGGGAAAATATATTTCAAACTAAATATTTCCTAGAAATGTTTTACTTATAATTCAACTATCTTTTTCTTTACCACAGTTTCATGATTTTCATTGTGAAAATCAATGCATGCTCCCCTATCTGCTTGCTACACTTAAAATTTTGTTGTTTAACTTTTTACTAGCTACCACATGTACATTTCACATATATAATTTAATGTGGATTTTAATAAAAATAGGAGATTTCTAGAACGTGATATTTATTTGCTTAAATTTTGTTATTATTCGATGTGTTTGTTTCTCTCATGATTACTTGGTATAACCAAATAGATTTCTTGAGAATTTCTGTGTAATTAGAGGTTGAATTTAATTATATATACACTAGAGGCCTGGTGCATGAAATTCATGCATGGGAGGGGCAGGGTCCCCTCAGCCCAGCCTGCACCCTCTCCAATCCAGGACTCCTCAGGGGAAGTCCGACTGCCGGTTTAGGCCCGATCCCCAGGATCAGGCCTAAACCGACAGTCGTATATCCCTCTCACAATCCTGGACAGCTGGCTCCTAACCGCTCACCTGCCTGCCTGATTGCCCCTAACTGTCCCCCCTGCCAGCCTGATCACCCCTAACTGCCTCTGCTTGCTGGCCTGATTGCCCCTCACTGCCCCCTGCTGGCCTGATTGCCCCTCACTGCTCCCCCTGCCGGCCTGATTGCCTCCAACTGCCCCCTCTGCTGGCCTGGTCACCCCTAACTGCCCCCCCCCCCGCCAGCCTGGTCTCCCCCAAATTCCCCCCCTGCTGGCCTGGTCGCCCCACACAGCCCACTGCTCAGTTGTTTGGTCATCCCTCACTAACCCTGCTGTGGCTTGGTCACCCCATGCAGCCTGCTGTTCAGTCATTTGGTTACCCCTCGCTGACCCCCTGCCAGCCTGGTTGCCCCATGCAGCCTGCTGCTCAGTCATTTGGTCCTCCCTCACTAACCCTCCTGCTGGCCTGGTTGCCCCATGCAGCCTGTTCGGTCATTCATTTGCTTGTTTTGGTTGCGATGGTCACTTAGGCTTTTATCTATATCTATATCATCTATATCTATATCTATATCTATATCTATATCTATATCTATCTATATCTATCTATATTTAATCCTCATCCAAGGATATGTTTTTGTTGATTTTAGAGAGAGGAAGGGAAAGAGATAGAGAAACATCAATGTGAGAGAGAAACATGGATTGGTTGCCATCCATCAGTTGCCAGTATTAACTGCCCAGGGACTGAACTAGAAACCCAAGCATGTGCCCTGACTGGATTGAACCCACAACCTTTTGGTGTACGGGATGACACTCCAACCAATTGAGCCACCCAGCCACAGGGTGAACTTAATAAAAAATTGAATTATTTTTAATTGATTTCAGAGAGAGGAAAAGAGAGGGAGAGAGAGAGATAGAAACATTAATAATGAAAGAGAATCATTGATCAGCTGCCTCCTGCATGCATTGCTATCGGAAATCAAGCCCACAACCCAGGCATGTGTCCTGACTGGGAATTGAGCAGCAACCTCCTGGTTTATAGGTTGACACTCAACAACTGAGCCACACCAGTTGGGCTATTGAGTTATTTTCAACTCTGACATTCATTTATTTATTCACTCCCTTTTTTCAACAACCTTTATTCAACACCACTGGTAGGGTACAACACTATTGGTTCTGGGAACACAGAACATATATGTAGCCTGGAGGCAAATTTAGCTTCCAGGCAAAATGATTATATTGGGTGACATTGACAGAAATAGAAAACAACAATAAAGACATCCCTTCTTCCATCTTCCAACCTTCCCTGGTGCCCTTGCTGGCAAAAGGTGAGTGCTTCTTGAATAGTCATATCGCCAGCATCATGTAGAACATCACTAAAGGATTGTTTGGATTGGGATGTGCTATATAAATGACTGGCACAGTTCTCCCTGTTGACTATTCAGAATTAACTTGCAAGCCAAACCACATATTTGAACTTCCACACAACAGCACTATTAACTTCTTCGTGCATCTGCTAACAAGATGCCAATCATTTGTACAAAGATACTCACATCTTTTCCTAAAAGAGGTGATACTGAGTCCCAACAGATAATGTATCTATTCCTGAGCCAGTTCGGTCACAATCCCATCTGAATGTTCTGTAACCTAAAGACTAAATTTTAACATTAACTACCCCCAAATCCTCATATAAAATAGTAATTATAAAGGATAAAAATGAAATAATAAATTAAATAATATCTATAATAATAAAAGCATAGTATGCTAATTAGACTGGACAGCCGAATGTCCTTCCAGACGACCTTCTTGACGAAGCTGTGGCTGCGAGGGCAGAGGCAATCTGCTGTGGCTTCGAGGGCCGAGCCCCTTGCACGAATTTCATGCATCGTCCCTCTAGTGTACATATAGTATATACACATACCTAACAATCCACATAGAAAATATGCATATCTGATGTGTTTGTCATATTTTATAGTGATCATAAGCCAGAGTTGATCATTATAATTTCCTTCTTTCATACCATTCTATATTGTCTTTGTCCTCAACACACACTTTAATTAATCTGGATTCTTCACCTGGCAAGATGACCCAACATTTCAAAGCTAAAGGATCTGAATCCTCAGTTGTACTGCAGGGTTGTTTTTTATTGTTGTTATTGTTGCTATGCTTTTCTGTTAACATTATTATTGTATGAGAAAGAAAGTAATAGAGAATCCTAAAGAATCACTTTGGTTGCAGACACAGCATAAACTTTTCCATTCTGTAGCAGTGATCTCATATTTTTCTTGATAATCAGGAACATTCACCTGTCAGTGAAGTAACCTTATTATTTGCTCATTGGCTCAGAGGTATATCCCAAATGTCCAGGTAGTTTACCATAAAATAATTTGCTAATACCTGTTCATCAGGTCCAATCAACCTGGTGTTATCAATATAGAAGACTATTTTAATTTTCTGAGGCATATCATTATGAACATCTCTTCCAACCTCCCTATGGCAGAAAGTAGTCACACTGACATAGCCCTGAAACAATGCAGTGAAAATGAACTTAAGCTGATGCTCCTTGCAAGTTGATATAGAGATAAAAGCATTTGCCAGACCTAAAGTTACATACCCTTGTCAGGGCTGTGTTAATTTGTTCCAGTAAAGATACCACAGCTATAACAGCAGCTGCAATTAAATAACCATCTGATTGAGTGTAAAATAATTCACAGTCAATCTCCAAGATATGCATAGGTCAACCAGGTGAATTAAATTGAATATGCATTTTCAAGACTTTGATGATAAGACTCATCTCATAGTTACCTCTGTGAATCAGAATTGCTTTTGGTTTATTTTTCTGGTAGGGAAAGGAAGTCAGAAGACCTGCCTTTAGCCCTTTCTAGTCTAACTATCATCCATGGTTCAAATAGATAATTACGTATTCAAAAAAGGGAGAAAATAACCACAGGGTGAGTTTTGCCTCCACTGGCCTAAGGGACGCTAATTTGGGCCAGTTCTGCTTTCATCACTTAATTGTTATATTTGTATTTTGACTAATAGTCCAGAGTGGAATTTTTTTTATCTCCAGAAATTATCAATTTAGATAAATATCTAGTAATCCATGAAACATATTAATATTTTTCCTTTTTCAAGTATAAAATAACCATTGTAAATGACTATAGATCACATTGAGCAAGGCCGGAAGAAAGATTCACAATCTTTCAGAGCACTTCCTCAAGGCCACCTGGTTTCTCCATCAGTCAAAGGCTTTATGTTTGTGAACTGGCTTAAGTCTAGAAACTGAGTGACTTTCCATTTTGGCAACTGAAGTCAGGTTTTTGGTTATAAGACATAGATATTTTCCCATTATGGAAATGAAGTCATATTTTCATAGACTGTTCATCTATAAAATTTCTTGGATTAATAAGTTACCAACAAAGATCCCATAGTTCAAAATATCATGATTATGATTTTGTTGCTGCCACCCATTTTGTTAAATGCACCCACCTTGTCTCCAATAAACACTTGGTCTTTGTCACTCCGGAATACTATCATCTCCACTGAAATAGGGAGAATAATTTTATGGTGGCATCTTCTACTCTCTGCACTGCTAACAGAGGAAAGTTATCCCAGAATATTTACAAGAAGCTGATGCGCCCATTTGAAGGTATTTCACAATGTCTTAGCAAGGGGCATATCTTCTGGGCCCTCTCAACGGTTATAGTGTTTGGGGTGAATATGCAGGATGAACATGGTAAGTCCATTGTAATATCCCTATTTCCTTCAACTTTTGTATTTTTTTATCCTACAATATGCTATGAAAGTTCTAATATCTCAGCTTCATTGAATATAAGCCATTGCAAATCCAAATTTTAATTAACTAATCAAGTAAAATTTTAAAGGCACTTTTAATTCAACTTAACATATTTAATCTAACATTTTAGTAGGGGTATCCATATAAATAAATTCAATTTGGTCCAATAATTTATAATATCGCACTTGGCTTAGGCCAAAGATTTCCTACGAATCTATTCTTGCATGTATTTTCCCTACATTTCTGAAATACTTTCAGAATACAAATTATTTCTTCCTCAGTCTTACTTAGCACCTGTCTTTCAGACTAGGCCAATGTCTAACTCTACAGTTCTAGAATTACTGAGGGGTGGTTGTAATGGAGCTTGAACAGAATATTGCATCTGCTTGCAAGACAATTGTTTCAGTTGATGGCATTATATAGCCTAACATACGTGAAGCTTAGTTTCATCAGACACAGAAGGAGAGTCTACTTCCTACAGCATAGAAACATCAGAGAGATTTGGAAGTTTGCCTCATATCTCTTTCATCTTATTTATCTAGAGAGCCACATTCCAATTTTTAGAGTCCTGTTCTTTTTCAACGATTCTATAAATTTCACATTAGAAACTTGTTGGTCTGTGAATTAAACTTTCATTGCAATCCTACAAATAATGCAGTTAATTTTATATCCTATTTTCAGAAACATTTGATATTGTAAAAGGTAAGAGATTGTTTACAAGGTTGTTCATCTGATTGTGACTTGAAGTATTTAAAGGCCTAAATTTTGTTTTGCTTTATTGATTAGGGTATTACACATGTGTTCTTATTGTCCCATTGCCCCCTCCCACCCCCCGATTCATGCCCTCACCCACCCTGGTGTCTGTGTCCATTGGAACTGGAGAGCATTATGCTAAGTGAAATAGGCCTAAATTTTCATTTTCTTTCTGTAAACTCCCCACTGCAATCAGAAGCAGTTATTCCACCTCTCAATCCTTGTTTTTCATTAGTACTGATACAATGGTCAAGTTAGCCTGTGCTTTCCAATGGTAGTCACTACTCACATGTAACTACTTAAATGTAAATTTAATGAAATGAAATAAAATAAAAAAGTCAGTTCCCCAGTTTGAGTAGCCACATTTGAAGTGCTCAATTACCATAAGTGGCTAATAGAACATTTCAATCAATGCAAAGAGTTACATCAGATATGGGGTTCTCTACTTTTCCTTGGTGTTTTGACAAACATGATATGCCATGTCCTCAGCAGTTTTAGTTTCATGGAACACACTGCATGTGAAAATTATTTATTTCCCAAAATAACACCTATGTCATCTGTAATGATTTAATAACTTCAATCTATAATAGTTAGGCTTTACCTATACAACATCCTGAGCACATTATAAGTGGGGTTTCCACATCTCAAAGTCAACTTTGTTTACCAGTAGTCCTTATTCAAAAATAGGATTAGAACCAGCTTCCTTGTAAAGTAAGCATGAAAAGGAGATTAATTACATGGAATCTTTATCTGTTGAAGTAGCATAGCCCCAAGACTGCTGTTTGAGGCATCAGGAGATGTGTTTGGAATTGAAACCATTTCTTTATTTCCTGAAATGCAGTTGCAGTTCTGGTATTCATACAAATGAAGACTTCCAACTCTTAAGGTAATTTATTATTAGAGTATTAAAAACTTAAAGATTAGGAAACTTGGGCTTCTGTAAGAGTTTGGAACACAGAATAACAGAAACTTTGGGCTACATAATGAGGATATTCTGACAAAAATTAATCTGATCCAATAATTGTCCTCAAGGTTCCACCTCCCTTTGTAATTTTCAATCTGATTTTAAATTTTACTACATTTTGAATATATAATGAATCTTACATCATACATAAAATATAGGATAAAGGCTCATTTTTCATCACTGGTCCCCTCACTCTATTATTCATCCCCTCTATCAGACCATAGATAATTATGTTTATTTGGTCTATGAGCTCATTTATTCTTCCAGTGTTTCCTTTAGAAAATGCATGCAAAACACTCAAATATACACATAGACATGTAGGGATGCTTACACGTGTTCTTACATAAATATATAATACGGTATGTACTCTCTATACCTTTCTTTGTTAACTTGAGAATATATCCTGGAGATTTCTAATTGACAGTATGTAGAGAACTTCACCATTCTTTATTAAAAATTTATTTTATTGTTGAGAATATTACAGATGTCCCCATTTTTCCCTCATTCTTCCCCTCCACCTATCTCCCACCCCACCCCAGACCTTAACCTATCTCCATTCATTTTTATGGCTGTATAATACTAAATTGCATATACTATACCATAGTTTATTAAACAACTTTCCTATTGCTGGACAGTTGGGACCTTCCATTATTTTGTTATTGCAAATTATACTTAAATAGATATTTTTAGAGTTTCCATTTAAGAAGTGTGTAGATGTATTTATAGGATAAACACTTTGAAACCAGATTTCTAGGTTAAAAGTTAAATTCCCACTATTGTGCCAAATATTTTTTTTTCCATCCACAGAACTTGTTATGTGTTTCATTTCCACCAGAAGTATGAGAATGTTTGTTTCTCTACAACCTCACCAACAGATAGAATTGTCAACCTTTTGATTTTTGCCTATTTGACTTATAAGAAAATATACCTCTGTGTAGTTTTATTTTGGATTTATATTATTACTGTATAAGAAAGTTTATATGTTTTTTCATTTGGTCAAGGGAATTTGTATTTCTACTTCTGCAAAATTTCAGTTTATGTTATTCCACATTTTTAATGAATTTTTTGTGTTTTTATTTTCAATTTATGTGATCTATTTATCTTCTGTCTATCTATATCTTTTACTATATTATACGTTGCAAATATTGTTTCCAGCTTACTTTTAAAAATTAAACCTTGTCTAAAGATATTTTATTCCAAGTATAAACTCTGACATTTTTAGTCAAGCTTTTTTTTTTTTTTCTGACTTTTATGGTTTACAGATATTGGGTCTTAGTTAAAAATATTTTTCCATTGTGATTTTAAAAATCACTTATATTTATTCTAATAGTTATAGGATTTTATTTTTTTGCATTTTGATATGTTAATACTTTATCCTGCTTACTGTATAAAATATGGACCTAAATTTGTCTTTTTTTTTCCAAATTGCTACTCAGTTTTTCTAACTTCATTTATAAAATTAGCATATATATAATTCCCTTATTGAACCATTTTATGCTTCCTTAACTATAATATTAATTCCAAGTGTATAGAGGTCAATTTTTAAACTCTCTTTAAAAATCTAATTTGACTATTGATTTTGAGCATGTTTTCATATGTCTCTTGGCCTTCTTTATGTCTTCTTTCGAAAAGTATCTGTTTAGTTCCTTTGCCAATTTTTTGATTGGGTTGTTTATCTTCCTTTTGTAAAGTTGTATGAGTTCCCTGTAAATTTTGGAGATTAAACCCTTATTGATGATAACATTGGCAAATATGTTCTCCCATGCAGTAGGCTTTCTTGTTGTTTTGTTGATGGTTTCTTTTGTTGTGCAAAAGATTTTTATTTTGATGTAATCCCACATTTTTATTTTGTCTTTAGTTTCCATTGCCCTAGGGGCTGTATCAGTGAAGAAATTACTTCCGCATATGCCTAAGATTTTGCTGCCTGTGGATTCCTCTAGTATTTTTATGGTTTCCTGTCTTATGTTTAAGTCCTTTATCCATCTTGAGTTTATTTTTGTGTATGGTGTAAGTTGGTGGTTTAGTTTCATTTTTTTGCATGTATCTGTCCAAATTTTCCCAACATCATTTATTGAAGAGAATGCCTTGACTCCATTGTATGTTCTTGCCTCCTTTGTCAAATATTAATTGAGCATAGTGGTTTGGGTCGATTTCTGGGTTCTCTATATTATTCCATTGATCTATATGTCTGTTCTTGTGCCAGTACCAGGCAGTTTTGAGAACAGTGGCTTTGTAATATAGCTTGATATCTGGTATTGAGATCCCACCTACTTTGTTCTTCTTTCTCAGGATTGCTGCAGCTATTCTGGATCTTTTTTTTTTATTCCAGATGAATTTTCGGAGAGTTCTTTCTAGGTCTGTGAAATATGCCGTTGGTATTTTAATGGGGAGTGCATTGAATGTATAGATTGCTTTGGGTAGTATGGACATTTTAATGATGTTGATTCCACCAATCCATTATGCAAATCAAAATGACAATGCTGTACCATCTCACACCTGTTAGAATGGCTATCATCAACAAATCAATAAACAACAAGTTCTGGCAAGGATGTGGAGAAAAAGGATCCCTCTTGCACTGCTGGTGGGAATGCAGACTGGTGCAGCTACTGTGGAGAACAGTATGGCGTTTCCTCAAAAAACTAAAATGGAACTCCCATTTGACCCAGTGATCCCACTTCTAGGACTATATCCCATGAAACTAAAATCACCAATCAGAAAGGATATATGCACCCTTATGTTCATAGCGGCACAATTCACCATAGCTAAGATTTGGAAACAGCCTAAGTGCCCATCAGCAGATGAGTGGATTAAAAAACTGTGGTACATCTACACAATAGAATACTACGCTGTGGTAAAAAAGAAGGAATTCTTACTATTTGCAACAGCATGGATGGAACTCGAGAGCATTATGCTAAGTGAAATAAGCCAGTCAGAGAAAGATAAATATCACATTATCTCACTCATTTATGGAATATAATGAACAACATAAACTGATGAACAAAAACAGATCCAGAGACAGAGAAGCATCAATCAGACTGTCAAACCTCAGAGGGAAGGTAGGGGAGCGTGAGGGTAAGGGGGAGAGATCAACCAAAAGACTTGTATGCATGCATATAAGCCTAACCAATGGATACAGACAACAGGGGGATGAGGGCATGAGTGGGGGGTGGGGGAGGCAATGGGGCGATGACACATATGTAATACCTCAATCAATAAAGAAAAAATTTTTAAAAATCTAATTTGAATGCCTACAGCTAATAAACTCAGTAGTTGTGGTAGGCAGAAAAATAGCATTCCAAAGTTTCCCATGACTTAATCACTGGTAACTGAATATGTTATCTAGAAAATGAGAATTAATTTTGCTGTGGAATTAAAGATGCCATTTAGCAGAACTTTCATTAGGTATATTGTCCTGGATTATCTGGAGGGCCCAAATGTAATAATCTTAAGGGTTCTTAAATATGAAAGAGGGAGTCAGAAATGTTTGTGCCAGAGTGAAGCAATGTCAAAAAGACTTGACTGATCATTTCTGATTTTGAAGATGTGACATGTCCATGAAGGAAGGAATGTGGGTAGCTTCTAAAAAGCCTGCAAAAGGCAAAGAAACAGATCCTACCCTATAGCCTCCAAAAAGGAATGCAGCCCTGCCAAAACCTTGAGTTATCCCACTGATACCCATTTTGGATATCTGTTCTCTAGAAAGATAAGGCAATAAACTTTCGTTATTTTAAGTCACTGAATTGGGGTATATTTTTACTGTAGCAACAGGAAACTAATACAGATTTAGATATCTGGAAATTGGGTACTGATGTAACAATTAACTTAAAATTGTTTGTGTGTCTTTACAATTGGGCCATGGGCAGAAAATGGAAAATTTTAAGAAGCATGATAGAAAAAACCTAGGTTGTTAGAAATATACATGTTAACACCTTTGCTATTGAGGACTTGGAAGGAAGTGACGAATTTGGTAAAGAAAACATCTATTAGAGAATAATCAAATAATAAAAAAATTGATAGAAATGTGGACATATAAAGTTCTCCTATTGAAGGCATAGAAGGGAATGAGGAACATGTTATTGGGAAAAGGAATCCTTATTATATATTGGTGGAAATTGAGAAGAATTGTATCCTTCAGTTAAGTGGAAAGCAGAATTTTAAGTGCTAAACTTGGATACTTACCTGGGGAGATTTGCTAACAAAATTTTGAAGGTGCTTCCTGCTAGTAGGTTATCTTCCTACTGCTTATAATAAAACTAGTGGCCCAGTGCATGAAATTTGTGCATGGAGGGAGGGGTTCCCTCAGCCAAGTCTGCACCCTCTTCAACTGGGGACCTCTTAGGTGATGTCCGACTGCCAGTTTAGGCCCAATCCCTAAACCGGCTGTCGGACAACCCTCTCACAATCTGGGACCGCTGACTCCTAACCACTTACCTGCCTGCCTGCCTGATCGCCCCTAACTGCCTCTGCCTGCCTGCCTGATTGCCCCTAATTGCCCTCCCCTGCCAGCCTGATCTTTCCCCCAGCCTGATCTTTCCCTCCCCTGCTGGACTGATCGCGCCCCCAACTGCCCTCCCCTGACGGCCTGATCTCACCCCCAACTGCCCTTCCCTGCCAGCCTGATCACCCTAACTGCCTCTGCCTGCCTGATCTCACCCCCAACTGCCCTCCTCTGCCAGCCAATTTGGTTAAGATTGGTCGGTTTCTATGCCAATCAGCATCTCTGGGCCTATCAATGGGGCCTGATCAGAAAGGCAGGTCAGATCAGCAGCCCCGGTGGAGGCCTGGAGAGAAATGGAGGTGTGGCTGCTGGCCCAGCCCAAAGAGAAAGAGAGGAAGTGCTGATCAACAGCTGCCACAGAGGCTATGGATCAGACCCTGCTTCTCTCTTCAGTCCTCTCTCCAGGCTTGATTTGCAGCCCCCTCAGCAGTCAGTGCTGGGTCATTGCACCTGCAGCTGCAGCAGTCAGACTGCAGGACTGATTTCCAGTTGGTCAAGCCTCCAGTCATGATGGACTCAAGGTTTTTATATATTAATACTAGAGGCCCAGTGCATGAAATTTTGTGCATTGGGGGTTCCCTCAGCCCGGCTTGCACCCTCTCACAATCTGGGACCCCTCGGGTAGGGTTCCTAGGCCTGGCCTGAGATCAAAGCCTATCGGGGCTTTCCTTCCCCCGTCTGCAGACAGCTGGCCCCACCCCTGCTGCTGCCATCTGTGCACTGCTGCCCCCCCTCCCCTGCCACCAGTGGCCTCCCTCTGCAGGTGACAAGTGTGGGGTGCGATGGCTTGGCTGGCCTGAGTCTCCCTCTGTGCGGTGATTATTGGCCAGCACACAGCTGCCACAGAGTCCCCACCAGTGGCCTTGACTCCCTCTTTCTTTTCTGGGGAGCGGGGCCAGCCCTGCGAGGGGCTATCTGCCTGCCTGATTGGCCCTAACCGCTGGCCTGCCTACCTGATCATCCCTAACTGCTCTGCCTGCCTGCCTGATCACCCCTAACTGCTTGTTGGGGGTGGGGCCAGCCCTGAGAGGGGCTGTCTGCCTACCTAATCGCCCCTAACCACTTGCCTGCCTACCTGATCACCCCTAATTGCTTGCTGGGGGGTGGGGCCAGCCCTGCGAGGGGCCATGTTGGTTCTGGTCTGTGGTCATTCTGGTCGTTATGCTTATGGTGGTTGGCCTTTTATTATATAGGATGTTATAGGAAAGAGATAAATTGAGGTATGGAGTGTTAAGCAAAAAGAAACCAGGACTCTATTATTTGGGAAATTCTCAGCTTATCCAGATTCCAAAAGATTCTAAAATTAAGAGATTTCACTGTCATAAAAGAGTACTCTAGGATATTTAGGTTAGGTTGGTCAGGTCTGTCTCTCTTCATGGCTATAGTCAGGAACTGTTTGCTACTTCACTGACTTTTGGAGTTAACTTGTTTCAGGTAAGGTTCTGTCTCCCATGCTATGTTTCCTAGAACTCTTCACAACCTTAGCTGTAATTGACTAGTTTACACAAATATGTACTATGAAGATACTCAGGACGACTTCTAATTCCTATGCTTTCCAATTCTTTACTTTCTGCTTTAACCAGGAATCATAGTTTAATTGAAGTGGGTCCTCTGTCAGCAGATTCCTTGTAGCGGCGAGGCTCTTCCTTTGAGAAGATGATATACCCAGAAGATTTATGATGTCTTTGAGTCTTAGACTTCTTCTAACAAAACTCTAGTATATAAATTTATTTTAACTTCTTTTTGGCATTTGTACTGGGCTCTGTCTTTAGTTATCTTACTATCAAATTTTAGTTGGAGGTTTCTCTGGCTTCAAGTTTTGCTGTTTGCTTTCCGGCCGGTTTTCCATCCGTTCTGACTCTGAGCACGGTGACAATTTGGCGATCCATGGGATCTGTAATCAGTACTCTTCTTTCTTTTTTTCCACATTTGTTACACCTTTGTGAGAACCTCACCAATTTTCTGTTCTCTGACTTTGGGATTTTCTGGTTTTCTCTGTCTCCTAATTTCACTGATGCTGTTCTTAAATGGTTTCTTTTATGACATGTTACTTCTTGTGGTCTCCTGACAGAAGTGAAAAATCCAAAATGAAGTTGGTTCCAAATATTTTTAAATATATTTTATTGATTTTTTTACAGAGAGGAAGGGAGAGGGATAGAGAGAAACATCAATGAGAGAGAAACATCGATCAGCTGCCTCCTGCACACCCCCCACCAGGGATGTGCCCACAACCAAGGTACATGCCCTTGACCAGAATCGAACCTGGAAACTTTGAGTCTGCAGGCTGACACTCTATCCACTGAGCCAAACTGGTTAGAGCTCCAAATATTTTTTTGTGGGTCTCACTAAGCCAGAATCAAGATATGGGCAAGACTGCTTTTCTTTGTGGGAGCTTTAGGGGAGAATTCATTTATTTGCTTTGTGCAGTTTCTATAGGCTACATATATTCCTTGCTTGGTGGTCCTCTTTCTCCACCTTTAAGGCAAGCAATATTGGGCCAAGTCCTTCTCACACTGCCATACAACTGGTTCTGCTTCATCTGCCTCCCTCCTATATGATTCCATTTGTAAGGACCCTTGTGATTACATTAGATCCACCTAGATCATCAATAATAATCTCCCTATCTCGAGGTGAGATGATTAGTAAATTTAACTCCATCTGCAGCTTTAATTCTCTTTTGTCATGTTACCTTACATATTCACAGATTCTGGAGATTAGTACCTGGACATCTGTAGAGGCCTATAGTTCTATCATACAAGCAATTCCTGAATTCTTACCTTTACAGTTTCTTTTGTATGTATGTATGTATGTATGTATGTATGTATGTATGTATGTATGAATGTACACGTGCATTAAAATACTATTTGTTTAAGTCACTGTGGTCTGGTCTTTTATAGATTTAAGCAGGTCAGAACTTACACATGTATTATTGTCTGTCCTCCTTTGTGCAATACAGCACATTTTAGTATATTCACAAGGTTTTGTAACTCATCACCACTATCTAATTCCAGAATATATTCATCCCCCCATAAAAAAATCCCATATTCACAAGAATTTGCTCCCCATTACTCTGTTCCCTCAGCCTTTGTTCACTACTAATCTACTTTCTATATCTATAGATTTATATATTTTGGAGCTTTCATATAAATTGAATCATACAATATGAGCTCTTTTGTGACTGGCCTCTTTCACTTAGCATAATTTTTCAGTGTTCTTACAAAGTGTAGCATACATCAGTAGTTCAGTATTTTTATTTATTTATATATTTACATTATTATTTTTAATTTTAACCTGAGCATATGCTTATTGATTTTAGCAAGAAGGGAAGAGGAAAAGGAGAGAGAGAGAGAGAGAGACATCAATATGAGAGAGAACATCTATTGATTGTCTTCTGTATGTGCCCCAACCAGGAATTGACCCTAAAAACCAGGTGTGTGCCCTAACTGGAAATTGACCCACAAACTTTTGGTGTATGGAATGACACTCCAACCAATCGAGCCACTCAGCCAGGCCTGAGTTATATTCCTTTGATACACAGTCTGTTGAGGGTTTTAATCTTGAAAGGATATTGTATTTTGTAAAATATTTTTCCCCATTTGTTGGAATGATCATATGATTTCTATTTTTAATTCTATTAATGTGGTGTATCATATTTTTTATTTGTGTATATTAGACCATCCTTGCATCCCAGAGATAAATTCCACTTGGGCATGGTATATAATACTTTTAATGTGTTCTTTTTTGTAAATTTATATTTTCAGTTTAAGTATACTTGGTATACAATCTCATATTGGTTGTATTTGTTTCAGGTGTACACTATAGTGATTCAACATTTTTATACCTTACAATGTGATCACCCCATTAACTCTAGTAATCATCTATCATTGTGTTAACTTACCACAATATTATTGACTATGTTCCCCTTCCCCTTTTCACACATTTCCCCATGCCCTCCCTTCTGGTAATAATTCCTTTGGTATTTGTTTCTATGAATCTGTTTTTGTTTTCTTTTGTTTATTTGTGGGTTTGTTTTTTTTTTGCTTTTTAAAGATTCCACATATAAGTGAAACTATATGGTATTTGTCTTTCCCTACCTAACTTATTTCAGTTGTATAACACCCTCTAGATCCATCCATGTAATTGTAAATGGCAAGATTTCATTCTTTTTCATTGCTATGTAATATCCAATTTTATCTATATGATAGAGAGAGACTGGCAAGGAGAGAGAGAAAAACAAAACATTGGTTTGTTGTTCCACTTATTAATGCATTCATTGGTTGATTCTTGCATGTGCCCTGACAGGGAATTGAACCCTCAATCATGCCATATTAGGACAATGCTCTAATCAACTAAACTACCTGGCCAGGGTCACTACACATATTTATCCATTCATCTATCAATTCACTTTTTAATATGTCCTTGAGTTGAGTTTGAAAGGAGAAATGATTTAGGCACCATGATGCTCATTATATTTCCATTTTCATTTGTTTTAAGATATTTTTGATTTCTCTTAATTTCTTCTTTGGCTAATTGTTCTGGAGTACATTGTGTAATTTATACATATTTGTGAATTTTCTAGCTTTCTTCTTGTTGATTTTTAGTGTCATACCATATTGGTCATAAAATAAACTTTATAAGATTTGTCTTTTAAAAAATGTCCAGACTTGTTTTGTGGCCCATCTTATGATCTATCTTGGAGAATGTTCTATGCATGCTTGAGAAGAATGTGCTGCTGCTGTTGGATGAAATGTCATATATATATATATATATGTATATATATATATATATATATATATATATGTATATATATATATATACACACACACACATATATATACATATATATCTGTTATAAATGCTAATACGAAATTTTGTTAGCATCAACATATACTTTAATTTACATAAATAAATATTTCATGGCTTACTTTATATCTATACTACACTCTTTGATTTACAATACAGGGTAGAGGAAAAATTAGGTTTATAGTTGTGAGTATTCAAAACACAGTTTATTCTTGTATTATTAATTATTGTATTATTTTTATACAAACAATTCTAAACCTACATTTTCTTACCTCATATACAGACACTTTAAAAGGGGGAAAGAGGAATCTCTAAACTCATCAAATTGTACACATTATGTATCACTTTTTGTATGTAAATTTTTTTTAAAGAGGAAGAGGAGGAATTTTTAAAAATTGGATTTTAATTATTATAAATAGATAAAATGATCATATTTTGCCATATATATTTTAGTTAAGATGCACCCCACACTTCTAGTAAGCACTAAATGATAAGATGCTTTTATCAGTACTTATATCTTGGTAGAACAGACATCTGAATGTTAATCTCTGAAGAGAATAGCTACTGAGAAGATTTGCCTGAGTATTGCCTTGTATTTAATTAAACATCATGAGTGTGTGCTGAAGTAGTATAGTATCTTTCATAGTTTTATGGAAGTAGATATGCATAAGTCTAATTTTTAGAATAATTATCAATACAAAGCTGTAACCATCCTAATCGATGTCATATATAATGTTAGTCCAAATATATACATGGATGTGACTGTGGGGGCTTAATTCTGAAGACTGAGCGCAAAAGGAATGAACTTGGTTATTAACTTGTGGAGCTGAAACATTCCCACATTCCTGAACATCACAGATCTAGATAGATGATGAGAACCCATTGCAGTAGATAATATATGTTTTAATCTGTCTGCCTTAGAGACAGAGCAGACTCTAGCATGTTTATCAGGCTTCTCTAAGTACTTATGTAGTCTGAGGGATATATTTAAAAAGTTACTCTCAATATTTTATCTTCCTGGTAGTGAATGATGTTTTGAGCCCCAATACGTCCAGTTTAAGACTGCTTGAGCTTCTAAGATTGGTATAGGTTGTTGAAAATTTTAGGAACTTGTGACAGTAATCATATTGCTGGAAACTGAAGTCAAAGGACTTAGAATGAGTGTCTCTGTAGATGTATTTTTTTATGAAATCTGGGCGCACTGCTCATTAAAATCCTATTGACATATCCATTTTAATGGGGGATTTTGCAGGTGGGAAATCAGGGCTATCGTGCATTATCAAATTTAGTGGGCAGACATTTATCCTACCTCCTAACATTATGTCACAACCAAATTGTAAGTTTTCTTGTCTTTGAATTCAGAGAATAAATATATGAAGCAGATAAATGGGAAAACTGTGGGCAAAGCTGTTGTTAGAAATCCAAGTTTCTTAAGCAGATAGTATGTTCTAAGTTCTCTTATTGGAGAGATTGTAGACAATGTTATATCATCTGCACATATGCCCCTTGATGAAAAGTTCCCATGGATCATTAGGGTGTGGCCATCAAATATTTCCACCTGCATATATGTTTTATGGAGTAGGTATTATTACAAAGTAGTTAAGGGCATAGGTTTTAGTGTCCAGACACTCAGATTCAAATTCCAAAATTGTATCTTTACAGTTTTATTATCTTGGTAAGTTATGTTTTTGCTTTGGGGAAGAAACAAAAACAACTTACATATATAATAGTTGTATCTGTGAAGATTGGATGAGATAATTTAAAGATTGTGTGGTATCTTGCATATCTCAATAACTGCACAATCTTATTTTTATGCAGCTGGGTTTGATCAACCAAGGCATCCAGGGCTGTCATCATTGTCCTATGTGTAACATGAAGTAATGCTGATGTACTGTAGGTGAAAGTGTGTTCATGATTCTGCTTCTCTAAATGAAAGTGTATTCATTCAGGTATGAATTCTTCACCCCTATCTATGATGCCACACACTTTTCTCCTAGAATGCCACATTTCTCAGGTCCAGGGAATGAGTAATTGATAACTTTATGCATAATGCTTTGGTGGTGGTCAGGAGTTTCTGGAAACATGAGATAAAGACCCAATTGCCTGACACTATCTATATCCCTGCTATAATAAATCAAGTAGCTGTAAAAATAATCACAATATTAGGTGACTGAACACAATAAAAATTTACTTACCATGGGAATGTTGGATGCAAGCAGGATAAATGATTCCCCAAATATTGACTCAGGGATGTTTTTGAAACAAAGAATTATACAGTAATATTACAATATCCTATCCCTTTTCTCCATAGATTTTAACATCCAGGATATTTCATGTCTACCTAATAGAAGAAATTTGTACTGGAGTAAATGTGGGCCCACATACAAAGATCTTTTCATTAATTTGTGGAAAGTTTGGGGGAATATTAAGTCTACCTTGTTCCCCTTTCTTTCATTAAAACTAAATATTGACTCCATAAAAATCTAAAAATCCCTTCATTTTGTTATTCCTCTAACCAATAAAGTTAGCATTGGCCTATGGTAAATATTTGAGAAATATGAGATGAGAAGGATTAACTGGTAGAGTAGGATTGTTTCACAACTGAAGTTATGGGCAAAAATCTAACTGTGACCTGAATGATTAAATGAATGTAGTATTTTCTTTATAAACCCCTCACATGTAAGTCTTCTTCTGCTTCATTAGATAACCTGCCATTTTCCTTTTGCTACATTTGGCAGTTTTCAATGTCTTTGATGACAAGTTAAGCATTTGCCCTGATCAGTATAGCATTCTGCTTGCAACATACATTGAACTATCCTATATAATGAAGCCCTAATATGGAAATTGACCGAACGGTGGAACAACCAGTCGCTATGATGTGCACTGACCACCAGGGGGCAGACACTCAACGCAGGACCACCTGTGGGAGCGCACTGACCACCAAGCTGCCCCTGGTGGTCAGTACGCTCCCACAGGCGGAGCACCACTCAGCCAGAAGCACTAAGGAGCAGCAGCACTAAGGACTAGCGAGCTGAGTGATAAGGAGCAGCGAGCAGGTGGGTGGTAAGGAGCAAGGGGTCCCAGACTGCGAGAGGGATCCCAGAATGAGAGAGGGATGTCTGACTGCCATCACCCGAGGGGTCCCAAACTGCAAGAGGTCGCAGGCTGGGTTGAGGGACACCCCCCCAGTGCACAAACTTTGTGCACCAGGCCTCTAGTAATATATAGCTTTCTGGTCTCTTTTTATTAAATATGCATGTGTGGTATGTATTATAGTGTTCTGAACTACTTACTGGTTAACCATATTAATTTAAAATATTAATTCTATCACCAACTCTTCAGTTACACATTTTTATCAATTTTCATGACATCTTCATAAATTTAATCAATTAATTAAGTTGACTAAATTGCTTGTGAATATTATCTGCCTTCCGACTGGTAACATGTTATTATTTGAGTTGGCTTAAAGAAGAAGTAGACATTGGCAAGGCTTTCAAGGATGGGTAACATTTGTGTATGTAGACAGGAGAAAGGTCATTTTAGGAGGACCATGAAAATGAACAATGGTGTCTTTGGGAGATTCCTTAGCAGACAAGTTAATTCATAGCAAACTTCTTGGAAGATTATAATGGGAGATGAGGCTGGAAAGATAGATGAAGGCCAAACTAAGTAGGACTTTTAAAAAATCAAGTTAAGAATTTTCAGCTCTGTTTTATAGGTGTTTCAGCAGGATTCTTTTTTTTTTTCAATTACAGTTTATATTCAATATTACTTTGTATAGGTTTCAGGTGTACAGCATAGTGTTTAGACAATCATATACTTTACAAAGTGTCCCCCCCCCCATATTTTCAGTACCCACCTAGCACCATACATAGTTATTACAATATTACTGACTATATTTCCTATGTTGTACTTTACATCCCTGTGACTATTTTGTAACTACTAATCTGTATTTCTCAATCCCTTCATCTTTTTATCCCAGTCTCCCAACTGCCCTTCCCTCTGGCAAGGAATAAATCTGTTCTCTGTATCTATGAGTCTGTTTCTGTTTTGTTTGTTAATTTTGTTCTTTGAATTCCACCTGTAAGTGAAATCTGCTGGTATTTGTTTACTCTGACTTATTTCCTTGATCATAATACCATCTAGATCAATCCATGCTGTCCCTAATGGCAAGATTTCATACTTTTTATGGCTGAGTAGTATTCCATTGTGTAAATGTACCACAGTGTTTTTATTCACTCATCTATTGATGGGCACTTTAGTTGCTTTCATATCTTGCCTATTGAAAATAACACTGCAATAAACATAAGGGTGTATATATTATTTTGGATTAGTGGCCTTGGATATATATGCAGAAGTAGAATGACTGGCTCATAAGGTAGTTTCCATTTTTAATTTTTTGAGGACCCTCCATACTGTTTCCCATAGTGGCTGCATCAGTATGCATTCCAATCAGGGGGATTATGTTTTAATCAATGTGCAAGATAAAATGGTTTGGAGAAGGCTGGAGGCAGGAAAACCAATTGGAAGTTTGTATTAACTTAGGCTAAAAGGTTATATACCTTTGGGTATAGTCAGAGAAAATGGAGCAAAACCAATAAATTCAAGAGACATTTAAAGGAAAAACTGACAAGGCCCAAGTCATTTTGTAAAATGTATTATATTTATAGGGTTTCAAATTTACAAAACATTTTTACATATAAGAGAAGCCAAAGAGGGAATTCGATTTCAAACCTGTAAACCAAGTAATGATGGAGCCAATAATAAAAATAATGAATGTATGTATGTATATATCATTCATCTATCTATATATCTAGCTATCTGTCAGAATAAAATGAGCTTATTTCTATTAAGAGCTAGATTTTAGATAATTTGAATTCAAGGGATAACAAGATAATCAAGTTGAGCAATTTAACCTCCATTAGAGACATGTGGGACTGCAGGAAATGGTAGCCAGAGTTGGAATTGTAACGTTTTTAATAACATGCAATGAATTGGGAGTTGGTTATAGTCATCTATGCCTCAACCAAGCAGTGTACAAGTAGTTTTGGTGGAGCCTTAGTTTTTATTATTTCCACATTTTTATAGCTATATATGATAGCTCATTTGATTATTTTTATGTAAGAGAATTTTGATGATTGAAAAATTACATATTCCTACAGAGACTAAATATGTATTAACCACAAAGCACAGATTTCTAAGCTCACAAAATAACCACTACTTCTACCCAAATCTTAAAATGAAAACATATTTATTTAAAGAAGGATTTACAACATTGAAAAGTTTATCACTAGCTGAGCTACCATTTGATTTTTCAGAATATGATGGTATCTATATACTGTATATACAAGGCTAATATGCAAAGTGTCCCCTTGGGAATTCGACTGGGAGACCGAAAGTTTGATCGCTCACTATGAAGTGTGCTGACCACCAGGGGCAGTGAAGAATGAAGGAAGGCCCCAGCCAGCAACCTGAAGGCCCTGATGGGCCCTGATCATCAGCCAGGCCTAGGGACCTTACCCATGCAGGAATTTCGTGCATCGGGCTTCTAGTGCTTAAATAATGACCCAACAAGCTTTCTGATTATTTTTGTTAGTATTTTGATTATCTCATACCTATCTGTTGCCAATTCTTCAGGATTTTTAGCACAGCAAAATCATTGCTATGATCAGAATCCAAAGCAATGAGTTTGCCATTTCTCTTTCTGGTATCAGGTCTAGTTTAAATTATAAATGATTTTTTAGCATTTACATAATACAGTGTGTGTTTCAGTCATGTTGATGCATATTTCCCAAGTATTTCCCTAGTTGTGACATTCATATTATTCTTATTGCCTTGGTTAGCACAGAGGCATGAGATATATGTGTTTATTTATCAATTCAAATATATTGAGACAAATTGAAAAATTGCAATGAAGCCCAAGAGTGCCTTCATTTAATTTGAGAATTATTCGACTGTCTCCAAAACACTGTCCAATGTTGATTTTTTTAAACAAGTTCTTTACATTATCTAAAAGAAGATTAACAATATCATTTTTCATATGCTAAAGGAAAAAAGCAGTTTTATACAAAGACATGCTACAATACCCAACTGGAGTCTTCTCTTTTATTTGTTCCAATTTATATCTAATACTTAATGCATCAGTGCTGTCCTTCCCCTCTCAGAGCCTCTTTTAATTTCATTCACGATTACGGTGATTCATTATCCTTGTCCTCTTGTCTCTTCTTATCTGATGCTTTATTGCATATTCCTGTATTAGTTTTCTTCAAGCACCACTTCTAATTCCTGACCATTAAGGACTCTGTCTCAATTTCACATTACAAAATCTGCCTTTCCTCAATTCTATGAGTTTCTAGCTACCTTTCATTGCTAATTTGAAGTTGATGACTCTCAATATTCCCCTTTCTACTTGCCCTCTCATCTTGGATAAACAATCATAAACAATTGATAGGGAAGACACACGGGGCACTCAGGGTCATCCACACAGAGAAGTTTGGACTGCAGAGTCATACATAGCAGGTTTTTTAAACATCAGAATATTGATACTTTGGACTGGAAAATTTTTCATTGTGGGGGGAATATCCTGTGCAATGGAGAATGTTCAGCAGCATTCCTGGCCTCCATCTACTAAATCACAGTAGAAGCCATCCCCCATCCAGAGTTGCAACAAGCTAAAATATTTCCTGACAATATGTATGTACCCTGTGGGCCAAAATCACTCATAGCAACTATGGATCTATAGGATCATTTGTAAGGTCCATTTGCTTTGTATATAGAACATTTTTGAGCTCACAAGTACATTTTTAAGTCCTCAAATAATTAGTGTTGCCATTGATGCTTATCCTTCAATGATATTTATCTTGTGATGGCTTTTCAATACCATTTCATCTCTAGTTCCTTAAGTAATTGTTGTTTTATTTGAGACTTTATATTCAGATTTACTGCAAAATAAGATTTAGTTTATACATGCAATTTAGGAAGCTATAGGATATCAGACACCTGAAACTCAATATGGTTAGATATGCTGCTATATTATGGGGACAATATTAGAAGAGATATTTAGGAATTTGTATAGTGACCTAGAAAGCTATGTTTGAATATTGAAAAAGGGGATTGACTGTTTAACAACAATCCCAGGCTGACTGACCTTAAGGACTATGAATGTTTACCTTGAACCAAAGTAAGATCAAGACATCTGCATATGACATTCTGCCATTATTCTGGTGAGAACATAAAATTATATCACATTTCTGGAAAGAAACAAAGTTAATACACATTGAGTGACTCTAATAATATCAATATCTTCTTAACAAGTAATTACTATTTTAATCATCCTAATATGTAAAATGCCAGGGGCTGTCATGACCAAAACAACTGGATGGATGACCAAACAGTAGTCTGCATGGGGCAACAAGGCCAGCAGGTGGTTAGTGATGGACTACCAAACGACTGAACAGCAGCCTGTGTGGGGTGACCAGGCTGGCGAGGGGGACAGTAAGGGTCAACCAGGCCATGGGGGGCAGTTAGGGGTGACCAGGCTGGTGGGGGGGGCAGTTAGGGGCAACCAGGCCTGTGGGGGGGCAGTTGGGGGTGACCAGGCTGGTGGGGGGGGCAGTTAGGGGCAATCAGGCAGGCAGGAAGGTGAGCAGTTAGGAGCCAGCAGTCCTGGATTGTGAGAGGGATGTCTGACTGCTGGCTTAGGTCTGATCCCTAGGATCGGGCCTAACCTGCAGTCAGACATCCCCTGAGGGGTCCCAGATTGGAGAGGGTGCAGGCTGGGCTGAGAGGACCCCCACCTCCGTGCACAAATTTCGTGCACTGGGCCTCTAGTCTATATATAACTAGTTACTTGTATATATAGATTAGACCTTTCTTTTGAGCTCTAGTCACACACATCCAACTGCATACTTTATATATCCACTGTAGTATTTCAATGCATCTGAATTTAACAATTGCAAAATGGAATTTTAAATTTGCAGTATTCTCCCACCACTTGCTTTTCTGCCTGCCTCTCTAAGATTATCTTAAACCCCTCTCCCCTTGCTCATTGTGGAGGTTTAAAGAAAGGCCAACTGTTTTTGACTCTCTTCTTACTGAAGGAGGGATCTATGTCCTCTCCCCTTGAATTTGGGTGCCTTTGATTTCTTTAATCACTAAGGTTTAGCAGCAGTAATGCTGGGTGACCATCAAGGCTAGAATAGAAAAGGCTATGAAGTTTGGAATGTTTGCTCTTTGAAGGCTTTCCCAAGATTTTTCCTCTCAGATATGTAAGTAAAAATGGCCCAGATAATTCCAGTTCAGTCAGTTGAAACACTCCTAACTCATTTGTTTCTTTCCTGCTAAGGCCCCAGATAAATCACCTCTGTTCTGCTCAGTCTAAATCCCTTACCCATAAAATCCATCCTATATAATAAAAGCCTAATATGCAAATTGTCCCCTCAACCTGGAGTTCGACAAGGGGGTGGGGCTGGCCGGCCAACTGTGGGAAGGGAGGCCCTGGCTGGCAGCGGTGGCAGGCAGCCACTAGGGACCCTACCCGTGCAAAAATTTTGTGCACTGGGCCTCTAGTGAGGATAATAAAATGGTGGTTGTTTTATGCCACTAAATTTAGCCTTGCTTGTTATGCAATGATAATAACTACAAAATTTAACTAGCATTATTTTTTTTCCTAGAAGGCCTTGAGTTCTCTTTTACCTTAGACATATATAAATGTGATTGCCTGAGCATGAGCATCCATTCTTTGGTTCCTGTGACTGTGCCTCCTTTCTTTGGAAAATCAGTCTTGGCTGAAAGAATATGTCTTGCCTGGGAAATTACATCTCTCCCATGGTTGCAATTCAGCTCTCGGTCAATGAATGAGTAATACACTGTTATACAAGTACAAATGATCAGCCCCTTACCTCATGGAGAGGAGAGCTCTACAATATGGTTTATGCTTCAGAGACCTTCTCTTATGGTTTAGGCCAAGGATAAACTTTCCCTGAAAACATATCCTTACTCAGCTTTTGCCCCTTTCCTATTCTGCTTGTCTGGCTCTTTTCTGTGCTTTGAATCTCAGCATAATTGCCAACCTAAGATAGGAAGAATTTCCTCTCCAAGCTAGTTTCCACACCTCCCATCTACATGATATTCTATCATAGCATTCTGTTGATTTCTTCATATAATTTTTTTCTATGAAAGCCTATTTTTATTAGTATAATGCCAGATTAGTGTCTATACTTCTTTCTCTACCACTAAATATGGAGACTATGGCTTTTTTCACTTACTATTGCATTCTCAGTCCTTATGCCAAAATTCCTGATAGATAGCAGATTCTCAATATATATAAATAGAATATGTAAGTAGCTAGAAAGATAAGTTTCCTAAGGATATAATCAAAGATGCTATAAAGATAAATTTTAAATATATGAATAATAATATTTAAATGGTAAAAACTGAAGTTCCCACTAATAATATGTTATTGAAAAGCTATATTAATTAACCATTAAGAATAATATTTTAAAACAATTTTCTGGTTCTTTACATTTATTTATTTTTAATTTTTAAAATTTATCAGATGTCCCCTTTTTGTTCCCAATTGATTTTCACCCCCACCACCCACTTTCCTCCAGGCCTTTACTACACTATTGTTTGTGTCCAGGGGTTACACATGTATGTATATAAAACCCTCCTACCCCTGCCTTTTCTCTGAGATTCATCAGTCTGTTCCATGCTTCTATATCTCTGGATCCATTTTGTTCATCAGTTTATTTGTTCATTAGATTCCATATATGAGTGATATCATGTGATACTTGTCTTTCTCTGGCTGACTTACTTTGCTCATCATAAACTCTCTAGGTCAATCCATGTTGTCTCAAAGACTAGGATATTCTTCTTTTTTACAGCCGCATAGTATTCCATGGTATAAATGTACCACAGCTTTTTTTATCCACTCTCATCTACTGATGGACACTTGGGTTGTTTCCAGATCTTAGCTATTGTAAATTGTGCTGCCATGAACATAAGGGTGCATATATTCTTTCTGATTGGTGTTTCTGGTTTCTTAGGATATATTCCTAGAAGTGAGATTACTGGTTCAAATGGCAGTTCCATTTTTAATTTTTTGAGGAAGCTCCATACTGTTTTCCACAGTGGCGTCACCAGTCTACATTCCCACCAGAAGTGTATTAGGATTTCCTGTTCTCCACATCCTCACCAACACTTGTTAGTTAATTGTTGATGATAGCCATTCTGATAGGTGTGAGGTGATAACTCATTATCATTTTAATTTGCATTTCTCTGGTGACTAGTGTCTTTGAACATTTTGTCATGTCTTTTAGACATCTATCTGTCAACTTTGGAGAAGTGTCTGTTTAGGTCCTTTGCCCATTTTTTAATTGGATTGTCTTAATTTTGTTAAGTTGTATGAGGTCCTTATATATTTTGAAAATTAACCCTTATAGTATGTATCATTGGCAAATATGTTCTCCCATACAGTAGGATCCATTTTCATTTTGTTTAAGGTTTCTGATGCGCAGAAGCTTTTTATTTTGATGTAGTCCAGTTTATTTATTTTCTCCTTTGTTTCCCTTGCCCTAGGAGATGTATTGGCAAACATATTGCTACAAGAGATGTCTGAGATTTTGCTGGCTATGGTTTTTTCTAATAGTTTTATGGTTTCACAACTTACATTTAAGTCTTTCATCCATTTTGAGTTTATTCCTGTGTATAGCATAATTTGGTGGTCTGGTTTCATTTTTTTTAATGTACCTGTCCAATTTTCCCAATGCCATTTTTAAAAGAGACTATCTTTATTCCATTATATGCTCTTGCCTACTTTGTCAAATATTAAGTGAGTGTAATGGCTTGGGTTTATATGTGGGTTCTCTGTATTGTTCCAATGATCTATATGCCTGTTCTTGTGCTAGTACCAGGCTGTTTTGATTACAATGGCTTTGTAGTATAACTTGATGTCTGGTATTGTGATCTCTCCAACTTTGAACTTTTTTCTCAAGATTGCTGTGGCTGTTCAGGGCCTTTTGTGGTTCCATATAAATTTTTGGAGTGTTTTATCTAGATTTGTGAAATATGCCATTGGGGTTTTAATAGGAATTTTGATGAATCTATACATTGCTTTAGGGGGAGACATTTTAATGATGTTAATTCTACCAGTCCATGAACATGGTATATTCTTCCTCTTGTTTATATCTTCTTCTATATATTTTTTCAATGCTCTATAGCTTTCTGAGTACAGGTCTTAAAGTCTTTAACCTCCTTGGTTAAGTTTATTCCTAAGGTTCTTAATTTTTTTATATATATTTTATTGATTTTTCACAGAGAGGAAAGGAGAGGGACAGAGAGCTAGAAACATCGATGAGAGAGAAACATCGACCAGCTGCCTCCTGCACACCCCCTACCGAGGATGTGCCTGCAACCAATGTACATGCCCTTGACCGGAATCGAACCCGGGACCTTTCAGTCCGCAGACCTATGCTCTATCCACTGAGCCAAACCGGTTTTGGCAGGATCTTAGTTTTTTTGTTGCAATAGATAATGAGACATTTTTTAGTTTCTCTTTCTAAGAGTTCATTATTGGTGTATAAAAATGCCATTGATGTTAATTTGTATCCTACAACATTGCTGAATTCATTTATTAAACCTTGTAGTTTTGTGCTGGAGTTTTTATAGTTTTCTACATACAATATCATGCCATCTGAGAATAATGATAGATTTACTTCCTCATTTCCAATCTGGATGCCTTTATGTTTTCTTCTTGTCTGATCTCTGTGGCTAGGTATTGCAGTACTATGTTGAATAAGAGTAGTGAAAGCGGACATCCTTGTCTTATTCCTGTTATTAGGGGAAATGGTTTTAGTTTTTGCCCATTGAGTATGATGTCTGTAGGTTTATCATACATAGCCTTTATTATGTTGAGGTATGATCCCTCTATTCTCACTTTGCTGAGAGTTTTTATTTAAAAAGGGTGTTGGATTTTGTCTACTGCTTTTTCTGCATTTATTCATATGATCATGTGATTTTTTATTTTCAATTTGTTTTTGTGATGTATCACATTTATTTATAGGTGAGTATTATACGAGCCATGCATCCCTGGAATAAAGCCCACTTGGTCATGGTGTATGATCTTTTTAATATATTGCTGCATCATATTTGCTAATATTTTATTGAGGTTTTTAACATGTATGTTCATCAGGGATATTGGCCTGTAATTCTCTCTTTTTGTAGCGTCTTTATCTGGTTTTAGAATTAGGATAATGGTGGCCTCCTATAAAGAGCTTGACAGTGTTCCTTTCTCTAGGAGATTTTGGAATAGTTTGAGGAGGATAGGTACTACTTGTTCTTTGAATATTTGATAAAACTCCCCTGTGAAGCCACCTGAACCAGGGATTTTGTTTACTGGGAGTTTATTTTATTTTTATTATTATGGTTTCAATTTCATCAGTGGTTGTTGGCCTTTTCATGTTATCTGATTCTTCCTGATTCAGTTTTGGAAGATTGTATTTTTCTAGGAATTTCGCCCAGGTTATCCAATTTGTTGGCATGTAGTTGTTCATAGTATTTTCTTACAATCCTTTGTATTTCTGTAGTGTCAGTTGTTACTTCACCTCTTTTGTTTCTGATTTTATTTTTTTTCGTATGTTTTTTTAAAATCTTTATTGTTCAGATTATTACAGTTGTTCCTCTTGTTTTCCCCCATAGTCACTTGATTTTTAGATTCACTTGTTGATAGATATGTATTTGTTGTTCATAATTTTTATCTTTACCTTTTTCTTCTTCTTCCTCTTCTTAAAGAATACCTTTCAGCATTTCATATAATACTGGTTTGGCAGTGATGAACTCCTTTAGCTTTTTCTTATCTGTGAAGCTCTTTATCTGAACTTCAATTCTGAATGATAGCTTTGCTGGGTAGAGTAATCTTGGTTGTGGGTTCTTGCTATTCATCACTTTGAATATTTCTTGCCATTCCTGTCTGGCATAGTTTCTATTGAGAAATCAGCTGACAGTCGTATGGGTGCTCCCTTGTTGTTAACTGTTTTTCTCTTGCTGCTTTTAATATTCTCTCTTTGTATTTTGCTCTTGGCATTTTAATTATGATGTGTCTCAGTGTGGTCCTCTTTGGAGTCCTTTTGTTCGGGGTTCTCTGCACTTCCTGGACTTGTAAGTCTATTTCTTTCACCAGGTGGGGGAAGTTTTCGGTCATTATTTCTTCAAATAGGTTTTCAGTATCTTGCTCTCTCTCTTCTTCTGGCACCCACATAATTCGGATGTTGGAACGCTTGAAGTTGTCCCAGAGGCTCCTTACACTGTCTTCATATGTTTGGATTCTTTTTTCTTTTTGCTTTTCCGGTTGGGTGTTTTTTGCTTCTTTGTATTTCAAATCTTTGACTTGATTCTTGCGATCTTCCAGTCTGCTGTTGGATCTCTGTATATTATTTTTTATTTCAGTCAGTGTATGCTTAATTTCTAGTTGGTTCTTTTTCATATCCTCGAGGATCTCACTAAATTTATCAGCCTTTTCTAGAAAATTCTTGAAAAACCTTATAACCATGGTTTTGAACTCTATATCCAGTTGTTTGCTTTCCTCCATTTCTTTCATTTGTGACCTGTTTCTTTGTCTCCGTATTTTGGCTGCTTCCCTGAGTTGATAGAGTGGCCTTGTGTGCTAGGTGTCCTATAGGGCCCAGTGGCTCAGCCTCCCCAGTTACCTGAGGTGGACACTCTTGGTGCACCCCTTTGTGGGCTGTGTGCACAGTCTTGTTGTAGTTAAGCCTTGATTGTTGTTGGTATCACTGGGAGGAATTGACCTCCAGGCCAATTGGCTGTGAGGATCAGCTGTGTCTATGATGGGAGAACTTCTGTGCTGGAGACACCCTTATGAGGCAAGACTTGCTTCAGTGGAGCTTTGGTGCTCACTGAGTCTGCCCCTTGAGTGTGTCCCTTATGGATCTGAGGAGTTGTAATCTGGATGGTCCTACTCTGACTTCTGAGTACACTGACTCTTGGATCTCGAAGGAGGTGCAAACTTAGCCTCTGCCTGAGGCCACCCAGCCAGAGCTATGGAGAGATCTGCAGATTCCTCTATTTTTTTTTTTTTTTTGGCTTTGGAGGTGCCCGGATGAGGCCCAGCTGTGAAGCAATGCAAGCTGCTGTGGGGCCTTGGGCCTTCTTTTGGATATTCTGGGTCTCTCTGACTCAACTGAAGTTTGATAGGTAAGTTTAGATTTCAAAGGACCAGGCCATTCATATGCAAAAGCCTCTGCTTACAGCTTGGATGGGGAGGAGTCTGAGGGCAGAGCAAACAGCAATGGCTGACATTCAGACCTTCCCTAAGTGGCCCCCAGGTCTCCGTGTCCCTTGGTAATCGCTGCAAGCACCTCTGAGAGAAAGCCACCCTCGAGTTCTGCCTGCTGCCAGACACTCCAGTTTCTCCCCATATGAGTCTGGGTCCCCAGAGTCTCACTCGGAACTGGAGTTCAGAGCAGTGGGAGCTTGTGTCTCCCTCCAGATTGAAAAAGCCAGCTGCATACTCAGTTGCCAGCCCTCTCCGTGTGCGCACCTCCATACCTCTGGACTTTACTTCTGCAGCTCTTCTGAGTCTCAGTATATTTTTCTCTTTCCTTCTAGTTGTAGAATTTCCACTTAGCCAGCCTTCCTGTGGTTCTGGATGATGTCCGTTTTGTCTTTTAGTTGTAGTTTTGAAGTGGTTGTGTGAGGCGGCAAGTTCAGGTGTTTACTTATGCCACCATCTTGGTTTCTCCCCTGATTTTATTTATTTGTGCTGTTTATCTTTGTTTCTTGATGAGTCTGGTTAAAGTTTCATCAATCTTATTTATTGTTTCAAAGAATTAGCCCTTGGTTTTATTAAACTTAAGTATGGTTTTATATACTCTATGTCATATATTTCCACTATAATATTTATTATTTCCATTCTTCTACTTATTCTGGACTTTTCTTCTCCTCTTTCTAAGATTTTAAGTTGTAAGGTTAGATAACATTAAAATTTGTTCCTCTTTCTGAGGTCGGCCTCTAGTGTTATGAACTTCCCTCTGAAGACTGCTTTTACTCTGTCCCATTGATTTTGGATTGTGGTGTGTTCATTTTTATTTGTTTCTAGAAGTTTTTTATTTCTTTATTGATCTCATTGGTAACCCATTAATTTTCTAAAACATGCTAAGTAGCTTCCATCTTTTTTTAATGTTTTAATGTTTTTAATGGTGTTTTTAGTGTAGTTGATATCTAATTTCATGCCATTGTGAACCAAGAAGATGATTGATATAATTTCAATCTTCTTGAACTTGTAGAAACTTCTTTTGTGTCCTAACATGTGGTCTACCTTTGAGAATGTCCCATGTGAACAGAGCAATGCATATTCTGCAGTTTTGGGGTGAAATGTTCTGTAAATATCAATTAAATTAAGTGTGTAATTCAGAGTCACTCTTTTTTTTTGGTGGGGGGGGTCTGGAAGATCTATCCAGTGAAGTCAATGTGGTAATAAAGCCCCATACTATGACTGTATTGCTGTTGATCTCTCCCTTAAAGTACTCCAGAAGTTGTTTTTTTTTTTTAATATATTTAGGGGATCCTATGTAGGTGCATATGTTTACTAGGGTTATATCCTCTTGTTGTTTTGATCCCTTTGGTATTATGTAGTGACCTTTATTGTCTCTTGTGATGGCCTTCATTTTGAAATCTATTTTGTCAGATATGAGTATTGCTACCCCAGCTTTTTTCTCATTTCCATTTGCATGGAAAATTTTTCCCATCCTTTCATTGTTATCCTGTGTGAATCTTTTTTTCTGAGGTAGGTCTCTTGTAGACACCATATATGGGTCATATTTTCTTATATATTCAGCTAACATATGCCTTTTGATTGGAGCCTTTAATCCATTTAAACTTAATGTTATTATTGATATGTATTTATTTATTTCCATTTTAATTCTTTATGCCTGTTTCTCTCTCTTTCTCCTTTTCTTTGCATTTTTATAGCAGTCCCTTCAACATTTCTTAAAATGCTGTTTGGTGATGATAAGCTCCTTTAGCCTTTTGTCTGAGTAGCTCTTTATTTGACCACCTATTTTAAACTAGAGGCCCAGTGCACGAAATTTGTTCTCTCAGGGGGGTCCCTCAGCCCGGCCTGTGCCCTCTCACAGTCCAGGAGACCTTGGGGGATGTCCAACTGATGGCTTAGGCCTAAGCTGTCAGTCAGACATCCTTAGCACTGCAGCGGAGGCGGGAGAGGCTCCCACCACCACCACTGCACTTGCCAGCCTTAAGCCCAGCTTCTGGCTAAGCGGTGGTCCCCCTGTTGGAGTGCACTGACCACCAGGGGGCAGCTCCTGGGTTGAGCGTCTACCCCTGGTGGTCAGTGAGCATCATAGAAACTGGTTGTTCTGCTGTTCAGTTGATTTGTATATTAGACTTATATTATATAGGATGATAGCCTTGTTGTATAGAGTCATCTTGGTTTCAGATCTTTGCTTTTCATTACCTTTAAATACTTAATGCCATTCCCTTCTGGCCTGTAGTTTCTGATGAGAAATCAGCTCTCAGTCTTATGGGAGATCCTTAGTAGGTAACACATTGCTTTTCTCTTGCTGCTTTTAAGATTCTCTGTCTGTAATTTTTGGCATTTCGATTATACTCTGATGGCGTGGACCTGTTAGAGTTCTTTTTGCTTGATACTTTCTGTGCCTTCTGAACTTGTGTGACTTTTTCCTTCACCAGGAACAGGGTGTTTTCTGTCATTATTTCTTCAAATAGGTTCTCTATCCCTTGCTCACTTTATTCCCCTTATGGTACTCCTATGATGTGGATATCATGTTTCATATTGTCCCACAATTTCCTTAAACTGTCCACCTATTTTTTAATTGTATTTTCTTTTTGGTTCTCTGATTGAATGATTTTCTCTACCTGTCTTCTAATTCACCAACCCAATCTTTGGCTTCCTCTAATCTGCTGTTTATTCCTCCCAATGTATTTATTATTTTTGCTATGTCATTCTTTATTTCTGGATGGTCATTTTTCATAGCTTCTATGTCTCTTCTCATGCTGTTGAGCATTCTTATAATCATTACTCTGAACTCTATATTCAATAACTTGCTTATCTCCATTTCATTTAGCTCCTCTCCTGGAAATTTTTCTTGTTCTTTCATTTGGGGCTTTTTGTATGTTTGTTTGTTTGTTTCTCAATTTTGGCAGCCTGCTTGGGTTTGTTTCTATGTATTAGGTATATCTGCTATTACTCTTAGTTTTTGAAGGGTTTCTGGTACAGGCTGATGTCAGACACTGTTGATGACTGACCCTGAGTACTGTGTTTTAAGATAGCAGCAATCCACAGCTTATGGCTCACTCTGTTGGGGCTGGTGTGTTTGGAAAGGACCAAATGCACACCAATGCCTGCTTTTCCTAGCCCTCGGTCCATAAGCAGATCATTTCAAGACTCAAAACATCCAGAGATCTGCTTCTGCCTGCAGTCTGATTGTTATTGTCAGTTTCTTTATGAACCTCAAGGTTTAAGTGAACTCCACTGGGTGAGGCTAGAGGTTTTCCAATGGGCATGGCAATTGCTTCCCCACAGGCTAAAGCTGCCTGGATCTTAAATGTCTGCCTGAGAAATACATCCTCTGCAGTATGGGAGAATGACTCAGACCAGGAATCCAGGTGGCTGCCCTCTGAGCTCTATACCTACAGCCACCAACCCTTGATTTTCCCCATACAACTCTAGTACACTCTGCCCTCCCCCTGCCAGAGACCAAGGTGAGTGACTGCACACAAAATTTTGTGCATTGGCTCTTTAAGGGTGTACCTGCATTTCTAGCCATTCTCCTTGGCAGACACAAACACCACTGCTTTTCAAAGCCAGATTTTATGTGGGCACTTTTCTGTGTGCTCCTCTAGGCTGGGAAGCCCAGCTTAGGGTTTAGACTGCAGAGTTCTCAGTGGGATCCTTCTACAGCTGAAATATCCCTCCAGAATTTCAGCTTCTGCTGTGGGAACCCGGCCAGCACTCGCATGCCTCCACACTTCCTACCAGTCTCTGTACAGTTTCCACTTTATGTCCTTGATTAAAAGGGTTCTCTTCAGCTAGTCTTCAGTTGATTATTCAGGATGGTTTTTCTGTATTCTAGTTATAATGCCAATTTGGTGTTGGGAACATGTAAATGTAGCTTCCACTTAAGCAGCCCCATCTTGGAATTCCCTCTCCTTATTCTTTTAATTTGAATGAAATACAAATATCCATGACAAAACATTCATTAAGCAAATCAGCATTAAAAATATAAATAATATAGCATCTTAGTTACATACATTTGTGCACACATGTGTGCACACACACAAACACACACAGACTGGAAGGAATACGTTAAAATTTAATAATGGATGTAAGTGGATAATATTATTGTTAACTTTTATTTTATTCTTTGAAATTTCTTCTTGAATCTTTTCAAATTATCATAGTAAGCATGAATTCCTTTTATAAATAGAAACAAATACTGATTAAAGCATTACATGAGACAGTGTCTTAAGTATTTTGGGGCAATATAACACCAGTGGAAGCTGCTCATATTCTCTTCCTTTATGTAGTGGTTCAGAATTTTAAATATGTTTCTTAAGAACATGATTCATTGAGAGTCTTATGTGGCCACTCAAAGGATACTAGAGGATATGCTATGAATTTCCTTTTAGAGGTTGTGCTGGAAGAAGTAAATACTAATTTACCCACCCAATAAAAAAAGTCCAGGAACTATTTGGGGAAGTAAGGAACACTAGGGGTTCACATGGGAGACTCCAGGTATAACTATGGGGAATATGTTGTGAATAGGAAACACAGATAAGGATGAAAGGTTGTAAGAGTCATTCTTAAGAGGAATAGATACCTTCTCTAAGAGGAACTGCCAAGAGAAGTAACTGGAACTAAGAAACACAAAAAAGTAATAACTTTCTCCAGAAAATACCATTAGGCATGGCTGATTGAATGGTAGACTAATACTGGATATTAGCACTCAGAATTCTCTGGTCCTGGTCATCACTTACTCATCCATGGCATATTGAGGAGAACAGAAAGGCTTGCCCTTCAGTGTTTTATAACAGTTGTGTTATTACTTTCCATTATTTGACCTAGTAGGGTATCAGATAATGGAATTTTACGAAGAAAGGATGATGATGGTTTCACCTCCTATGGTGACCTTCCTTGGTAAGGTCACATTTTTCAAAGGCTGAAAGCTCTGAAGAAGGGCTGGCATTCTTGTGCGTTCCTACTTTGTGTGCTTGCTTAGACTATGTAAACATATTTTCAAAGACCATTATAACTTCTTCAAATCTGAAACTTGGAATTATGCCATAACTACAGAATCTCCATTTGGGGAGCAGCACATCAATCACATTCGATGACAGTGTCTTATTGATTTATTATGTACACAAATCCAGTGAACTTTTCATGAATGCATATTATAAACATACAGTACATTTTCTTTCTTTCTGATCACACATTTGTTTCCTAAATACTTGTTTGGAAAATTTATTTAAAATATATTTTTCAGTTTTTACTATCCTGTGAGTGCTAAGAGTTTATCTATTATCTTTCTAGGAATTGTTTTCCTTGATCTTTATGAAGAAACATTGTTTATATTAAGATGATTAAACATGTACTATGCACTTCCAGAGTTTTAATTTCTACAAAAGCCTTTCCTCTTGTTTTTGACAGCTATTTACATTATTCCCTAACTCCATCTGTACCCCATGCCAACTTTTTGGGTTTCCAGGCCTCTTGTGCTCCTATGATAGTTTCCATTTACTTCTCAAGGATCCTTAGAGACCACCACATTTATACCTTCAGAGACCACCACATTTATACCCTTCAAATTCTTTTATTTTGTTTTGTTTCATTTAAGAAAATATGTCTTGGGTTATTCACAAATGCATATTAGAAATAGGCTGGCATTCAGAATTAGGACTTAGAGAATAGGATGATAGTCTTGCTACCTATAGATTTACCCCTGTTTCTGGCAGAAGTCTGTATAATATTTCCCTGGAAAACAGAAGGATTATCTATCTTGTTTTTATATTTTAAGAATAATTAAACTTTTAATCATCTATGTTCATTGTTTTATTGTTGATCAAGTAAACACATTAGAATGTTTTATAAATAATATATAACCATGACTATTAAGAAAATTAATATAAAATATATAGAACATAATCTAATATATATATAGTCACAGGTAATATTAGACTTCTAATAATTTAACCTCTCAGCAGAAAGTCACATAATTTTCCTCATTTTAATTTTTTCCTAAGGAGATTTTCAATGTCACACGGATACCCATCCTACTCCTTTATTTTATTGTAACTTAGTTTGTTATTAGTCATTGCATTCTAATCTCTTTGTCAACTCTTTTTTCTAATTTATTATTATGTTGTGCACAATTTTGTACCTGGCCAAGAGTTTCATGGGGCTAAAAGCTAGAACTTAACTTAGTCAATAGATACTCATTATTCTGAGACAACACCTTACTCCCAGCTGTCACACATCATAAAAATTGTTCTTTCCAAAGAACTGAGTATAGAAACTTTATTTCAACACATTTGCTGAGCTTCTATCTAAACAAGGTAGGCTATGTTTGGAACATAAGGATAACTAGGACTCAAGTGTTGCTGAGGAATGGTCCCTATAAGCAAGGTTCAGTGGGAGTAGGCCAAGAGAAGAGACAACAGTATCATACTTCTGGGCATATTTGTGAAATAATGAGTAGTCTGGTTTGGCTGCAGTATGAGGATAAAGAAATGGAAATTTGGCCCCAACTGAAAGATAACATACACTTTATTTAATTATTAATCCTCATCTGAAGATTTTTTTCCATTGATTTTTAGAAAGAGTGGAAGGGAGAGGGAGAGACGAGAGAGAAACATCTATGTGAGAGAGACACATCATTTGGTTGCCTCCTACACATGCCCTGACCTGGGCCTGGAATGGAGCCTGCAACCCAGGTGCATGCCCTTGACTGGAATTGAACCTGGGACCCTTCAGTCCGTGGGCACTCTATCCACTAAGCGAAACCAACTAGGGTGAGAACATACACTTTAAAGCTAAGGTATAGGGTCTTCATTCTTTAGTTTGGTGGAAGCCAATGCAAATTTGTGGTAATGGGATTAGTCAGAGAATATAAATTTGTTAGTAGTATGTGGGATACACTAGAATGAGGAATGATTAAAATAACAGAAACCTGGCAAAAGACTATTATATTAAACTTGGAAGAGATGGCATATAACACTTTAGAAATAGGAATGTGGGGAAAGGAATGGATTAAAAAGACTATCAAGACAGAATGAACAAAAATCAGAAATTATTTAAATTGTTGTAATTTTTCCTAGAAGTCGGCCCTTTTTAAAATTGTACCACATTTAACTATGACCCCTGATATTCATGTATACTATTTTCCTTCCTTTTTTGTCTGGTTATTGCTCAAAATTTTATTTCTAGCTTTGTGATCCCTAATAGTATTATCCATAACTTTCCATAGCCATATTAAACATTACATTTTAATTACTTATCAGACTTAATTCATTGGCTTACTGATATTAGCCTTCAACTTGTTTCTCTGTGATACTGCTTTATGTCTCAGTTTTACTAGACATATGGTAAATGCATGGATCGATATTTTTAAAATATGGTAAAACAATGACTTCATTTTTATATATTTAAGATGTCTATATGACAAGCATATGATGGAAAATATTTGTAGGACTTGGTCATGAGAATTATCCAATCCAAAGAATGATTTTATGTTGTGATTTGTAGTTTAAATTTACATTTTCAGAAACTGAAAATTATCTGTTATATCAAGCATGTGTAATCTGTAAAAATTATGACAAAAATCAAGCTCTGGTATGTTTGTTCTATTGATGATAATTTTGTGCAAATACACTGAGTGGCCAGATTATTATGACCACCTGACGTTTGTAGGCAAATTAGCCGTACACTGCATCGTATGGGATATGGAAGCCTAAGGTGTTCCTGTTCGAACACCTTTGCTGTCTGCAGTTACGAAGATCAAATGTCTCCAATTAGCACAGGGACGCAAGAATTGGACAGTCAAACATTGGAAAAAAGTCATGTGGTCCGATGAATCACATTTCCAGTTGCATCATGCAGATGGCAGAGTGAGAATTTAGCGGAAACAGCATGAAAGCATGCACCTGACATGCATGAGCACAATGCTTCAAGCTGGTGGGGGCAGTGTTATGGTTTGGGGCATGTTTTCCTGGCATGGTTTGGGCCCATTAATTTGTGTGGAACAACGTCTGAATAGCACATCATACCTAAGTATCATTGCTGATCAAGCTCATCCTATCATGTTGATGGCGTATCCCAATGGAGATGGCTTCTTCTAACAAGACAATGCGCCATGCCACAGTGCTTGTATTGTGCAGGAGTGGTTTCAAGAACATGAGGGAGACTTTACCTTGCTTAGGTGGCCCCCACAATCACCAGATCTCAATCCAGTTGAGCATTTGTGGGACGAAGTTAAAAGAGCCATCCGGCAGCTGGTTCCACAACCATCAAATCTCACAGAACTGGACAGTGCTATTCATCAGGCATGGTGTCAGATTCCTTGCATCACCTTTCAAAATCTCATGGAGTCAATGCCAAGAAGAATCGCCGCAGTATTGAAGGCAAAAGGTGGCCTAACGAAGTACTGATGGGTGGTCATAATAATCTGGCCACTCAGTATATGTGTGATCAGTATAATTTTTCCTTGCTGTACAGAAATTTATAATATTTCCAAAAAATGTAATATTGTATATTTATTCATATTTTAATGTCAGTGATCTATATTCATTTAAAGCATACTCAGCATTTCCACATAACTTCTCTTATTAAACTTTGTATATACAATTACTTAATTTGAATTTAAATGGCTATTTTTAATAGTGAGAACAGACATTTCAGTATAATTAAAAGGGAGGAAATTAAGAAAAACTCATTTTTTGCTGCTTAACCTATGATTTTTTTTGCTATCTCACAATTTCCTCATTATTTGGCTTCATGACTTCATTATAATTAATTGATTTCTGTACTATGTTTATATAAAAAGTACTGCTAATGAATATGCAAGCACAGAGGCTATTACCTTTACAACTCTAATTCGTTAAATATTACTGAAAATAAAGTCTATCAGGTGATAGCAATATTTATGATGAAAACTCTGACATGATTTGATGAAGGGCACATTTAACTCTATAATTTCTTCTGCATCTTGACAAGGTCTGTAATTTCTGTAACCCCTCAGAAAATTATAAGATTGATTTACAGTTCAAAGAGTCTCAGTAGGATATTGACTCCATTTATAAGTTAGAAAATTAGAATTACTAGGCTTAAGAATTTAACCTCAAGTGACTTGAATTGTGGGTGTGTATTTCCCTTCTCTTTGAAGATAGCACTGCTCTAAGAGTAGCACTGATGTCTGTATGTGGCTCTTCACCTATTTAATCTACTGTGTATGCAAAGATACTAGAATGAGTAAGCAATTCAGTATTTATGTCAGGCCACAAATAAAAAAAATCACAGACTATATTATTATTTCAATATTTTAGTAGAATATCTTAAATTTTATAACATATCACAAAATGATAATAAATGAATTTTTGGAGGGCATTTTTCTTTATCATTGTGAATGTTTTTCTAATTGGGATGTTAGGAAGATTAACAAAAATGGTTCCAAAGAGAAATCCCACAATTCACTTAATATTAGAAAACAATATCAAAAAAGTTAGATAACAATATAAAATATGTTGTTAGAATATTTTTATAAGCTCACTCTAATATATAATATCTAGTTTGCCAAATGCTTATATGGATAGAATGTAACACGTATCACCATGTTTCCTCCAACCTGGTGAAGGAACATAACAGAGGTATAACCAACCAGAGTTACTATAGATAATATTTTTTAAGAGACTGAGATATAAAGTTTCTCTCTAAATTGTTCAGTTAAGCCCAGTCAGGATGATTCAGTGGTTGTGCATCAATCCATGAACCAAGAGGTCACAGGTTCAATACTCAGTCAGGGAACATGCTCGAGTTGTGGGCTCAAACCCCAGTAGGGGGTGTCATGTTTCTCTCTCTCTCTCTTTCTCGCTCTCGCTCTCTTTTCCTTCCTCTCTGAAATCAATAAAAATATATATTTTAAAAAATATTCACTTAAGAATACAAGGTTAAAATGAAGAGGAAGTTTTGTCCCAGGCTAAGTGTTTGAGAGTTCTTGGCTATTGGTTTAGGGAAAAGTTAAGGCAGGATAAGTTGAAATTTATCGAATTTTCTCTTAAGAGCATTTTCTTTGGATGACAGCATGTGTGCTATGGTGAGGATTTGTTTTACCACCAGATCTACAAATCAATATAATTGAATCTATTCTGTATTGTTTTCAGTCCATAGAGAACTAGACTATCATTTAATTTCTATGGGATTTTCTCATCTGAGTCACATAGGAGATACTGGGCTTCAAGCATGACTGGAATCCACAGGCGGTTTTCTCTCTTCAGGAGATATTAGAGATTGATTTTAAGATAATTTTTATTTTTACTGATTAATGTGAAAATCTCACAGGATAATATGTGGAGGAACTAGTGGCATAACTTCATTGATTCACTCATTTTTTTTAAATATACATTTTATTGGTTTTTTACAGAGAGGAAGGAAGAGGGATAGAGAGCGAGACACATCTATCAGCTGCCTCCTGCACACCTCCCACTGATGACATGCCCGCAACCAAGGTACACGCCCTTGACCAGAATCAAACCTGGGACCCTTCAGTCCGCAGGCCTATGCTCCATCCACTGAACCAAACCAGTCAGGGCGATTCACTCATTTATCCAAATCTATTATTTGCCAGGCTCTGTTCCAAGCAGAGGTCATTTAACATTGAGCAAAACAGATAAAAATCTACCCTTTGAGTTCTTACATACAGTTGGAAAGACAAACAATTAACAAGATGAATAGGTAAATTAGGTAGGAAAGTATATAATGAAAAGTGTTAAGGCGAAAAAATATAGGAATATAGCCAAGTGGGAGGTGTTCATGGTGGAGGACTGCAATTTAAACTCTGGAGGAAGAGTCAATATTAACCAGACTGAAAAGAAAAAGAATCAATGTGTAATTGTATCTTTAGTAATGAACAAGTATTCTAAGTTTGTAAACCCACTCTTATAAGTCTTAGACATAAAGCAAATTATACCAATTTGGATCATTTTTAATCTTACAGAAAATGCTCCAATTCATTATCTTTCATTGGAGCATACTAGAATTTACCTAAATATTTTTTTCTATTACATTCCTGAAATGATTTATTAGGGAAGTTGGAAAATTCATTTAAGATATACTTATTAGGCTTTTTTTTTTGCTAAAAAAGAGAAAATGGTATTATACCTTTCAAATGAACAAAATATATCAAATAACATTTTGTATGTAAATGTTGGATAAGAGGCACAGTGAGACTGTGATCCCTGAGAGAAAATAAACAGCAAAATTATCTCTGCCCACCCCGCATCTTTAACAGGAGACACTTTCTAGACTGGAACAAAAAAAGTGGAGCTCAAACAAGGATGGATGGACTATCTGAGCAGAGCAAAAAGAGATAATCATTCATGGCTATTCACAGAGCTCTAATTTGAGGGAATGGGTACTGACAAAAAAAGGAAACTGTTCAGAAAAGTAGCTCTACTAGTATTCAAGTTTCTTTCCATCACCATTTATCCCCCTTTTACCCTCTTCTATCTCCCCCACCCCTCTTTCCCTCTGGTAATCACCCTACTGCTGTAGGTGTCAATGAGTGCTTCTTTTTCACTTAGCCCCTTCATCTTTTTCACCCAGTCCTCCAAACCCCTTCCCTTCTGACACCTGTAGGTCTGTTCTCTGTATTTATGAGTCTGTTTCTATTGTGCTTGTTAGTTAATTTTGTTCATTAGCTTCCACATATAAGCAAAATTACATGGTATTTATACTTCTCTGACTGGCTTATTTCACTATTGATAATACTCTCTAGGTTCATCCAGGTTGTCACAAAAGTCAGGACTTCTTTCATTTGTATAGCTAAATACATAGTATTCCATTGTGTAAATGTACCACAGCATTTTTATCCATTGATCTACTGATGGACACTTGATCTGCTTCCAAATCTTAACTATTGCAAATAAAGCTGCTATTAACATAATTTTTTTCTGATTGATGTTTCAGGATTCTTAGGATGTATTCCCATAAGTGAAACACTGGGTCATAAGTCAGTTTCATTTTTCCTTTTTTGAGGAAACTCCATAGTGTTTTCCACAGTGGCCGTACCACTTTGCATTCCTATCAAGAGTGTACAAAGGTTCAGTTTCCTCCACATCCTCACCAATACTTGTTGTGTGTTGATTTATTGATGATAGCCATTCTGACAATATCTCATTGTGATTTTAATTTGCATTTCTCTGATGATTAGTGACATTGAGCATCTTTTAATATGTCTATTTTCTATCTACAGTATATACCCTCTTTGGAGAAGTGTCTCTTTGGAAGTATTTATTCAGGTCCTTTGCCCAGGTTTTTTAATTCTCACCATAAATTATACTTTTTATTGATTTTATAGAAAGAGAGTAAGGGAAGGAGAGAGAGAGAGAGAGAGAGAGAGAGAGAGAGAGAGAGAGAGAATCATTGATGTGAGAGAGACACATTGATTGGTTGCCTCCCACACACGCCTGACAGTGGCTGTGGACTGAACCTACAACCCAGTTCTGTGCCCTTGACCAGGGATTGAACCTGGGACCCTTTGGTGTGATTGAACCCAGGGCCCAACACTCTAACCACTGAGAAATACTGGCCAGGGCATAGATTTTTTTTAATATTTATTTTTTTTAATTTTATTTTATTGTTTAAAGTATTACAAATAGTAGTACATATATCTCCTTTTTTTTCTCCATTTACCTTCCCCCAGCCTCCCCTACCCCCTGGCACATGCCCTCATCCCCCCCCCCAGTGTCTTGTGTCCATTGGTTGTGTTTATATGCATGCATACAAGTCCTTCGGTTGATCTCTTTCCCCACCTCCCCAACACTCCCCAGACTCCCCCTGTAATTTGACAGTCTGTTTGATGCTTCACTGCCTGTGTATCTATCTTTTTATTCATCTGGTTATAATGTTCTTTATTTTCCATAAATTAGTGAGATCATGTGGTATTTTTTTTACATTGCTTGGCTTATTTCACTTTGCATAATGCTATCCAGTTCCATCCATGCTGCTGCAAATGGTAAGAACTCCTTATATTTTTTATAGCAGTGTAGTATACTATTGTGTAGATGTACCATAGTTTTCTAATCCACTTGTCTGCTGATGGGCATTTAGGCTGTTTCCAAATTTTAGCTATTGTAAATTGTGCTGCTATGAACACAGGGGTGCATATATCCTTTCTAATTGGTGTTTCTAGTTTCTTGGGATATATTCCTGGAAGTGGGATCACTGGGTCAAATGGGAGTTCCATTTTTAGTTTTTTGAGGAAACTCCATACTGTTCTCCACAGTGGCTGCACCAGTCTGCATTCCCAACAGCAGTGCACAAGGGTTCCTTTTTCTCCGCATCCTCACCAGCACTTGTACTTTGTTGATTTGTTGATGATAACCATTCTGACAGGTGTGAGATGGTACCGCACTGTCGTTTTGATTTGCATCTCTCGGATAATTAGTGGCTTTAAGCATGTTTTCATATGTCTCTTGGCCTTCCTTCTGTCTTCTTTCAAAAAGTATCTATTTAGGCCCATTGCCAATTTTTTTATTGGATCATTTATCTTCCTTTTGTTAAGTTGTATGAGTTCCCTGTAAATGTTGGAGATTAAAACTTTATTGATGATAACATTGGCAAATATGTTCTCCCATACAGTGGGCTTTCTTGTTGTTTTGTTGATGGTTTCCTTTGCAGTGCAAAAACTTTTTATTTTGATGTAGTCTCATTTGTTTATTTTTTGTTTAGTTTCCATTGCCCTAGGAGCAGTATCAGTGAAGAAATTGCTTTGGCATATGCCTGAGATTTTGCCGCCTGAGGATTACTCTAGTATTTTTAAGGTTTCCTGTCTTATGTTTAAGTCCTTTATCCATTTTCAGTTTATTTTTGTGTATCGTGTAAGTTGGTCATCTTGTTTCATTTTTTTTTGCATGTATCAGTCCAATTTTCCCAACACCATTTATTGAAGAGACTGTCTTGACTCCATTATATGGTCATGCCTCCTTTGTCAAATATTAATTGAGCATAGTGGTTTGGGTCGATTTCGGGGTTCCCTATTCTATTCCATTGGTCTATATGTCTGTTCTTGTGCCAGTACCAGGCTGTTTTGAGAACAGTGGCTTTGTAATACAGCTTGAAATCTGGTATTGAGATCCCTCCTACTTTGTTCTTCTTTCTCTGGATTGCTCCAGCTATTCGGGGTCTTTTTTTATTCCAGATGAATTTTTGGAGAGTTTTTTATAGGTCTGTGAAATATGCCATTGGTATTTTAATGGGGAGTGCATTGAATGTATAGATTGCTTTGGGTAGTATGGACATTTTAATGATGTGGATTCTACCAATCCATGAACATGGTATGTTCTTCCATCTGTTTATGTCTGCCTCTATCACTTTTTTCAGTGTCCTGTAGTTTTCCGCATATAGGTCTTTTATCTCCTTAGTTAAGTCTATTCCAAGGAATCTTAATTTTTTTATTGCACTGGTAAATGGGATTGCTTTTTTATTCTCTCTTTCTGTAAGTTCACTATTGGTGTATAGAAATTCCATAGATTTCCTGGCTTTAATTTGTATTCTGCTACATTGCCGAATTCATTTATTAAGTCTAATAATTTTTGATGGGGTCTTTACGGTTTTTTTTTGTACAATATCATGTCACCTGTGAATAAGGACAGCTTTACTTCTTCTTTTCCAATTTGGATTCCATTTCTTTCTTCTTCTTGTCTAATAGCAATGGCTAATACTTCCAGTAATATGTCAAATAGGAGTGGTGAGAGTGGACATCCCTGTCTTTTTCCTGTTCTTAGGGAAAATGATATTAGTTTTTGTCCATTGAGAATGATGTTGGCTGTGGGTTTGTCTTATATGGTTTTTATTATGTTGAGGTATGATCCTTCTATTCCCACCTTAGTGAGTGTTTTTACCAAAGTGTTTTGGATTTTGTCAAATGCTTTTTCTGCATCAATTGATATGACTGTGATTTTTTATCTCTCAATTTGTTTATGTGATACATCACGTTTATTGATTTGCGGATATTGTACCATCCTTGCATCCCCAGGATAAATCCTACTTGGTCATGGTGTATGATCTTTCTGATGCACTGCTGGATACAATTTGTTAGAATTTTGTTGAGAATTTTGGCATCTATGTTCATGAGGGATATTGGCCTGTAATTCTCTTTCATTGTGTTGTCTTTATCTGGTTTTGGTATTAGGGTAATGCTGGCTTCATAGAATGAGCTTGGAAGTGCTCCTTCCTCTTGAATTTTTTGTAATAGTCTGAGGAGGATAGGTTTTAGTTCTTTCTTGAATGTTTGGTAAAACTCCCCAGTGAAGCTTTCTGGCCCCGGGCTTTTGTTTGCTGGAAGCTTTTTGATGACTGCTTCAATTTCTTCCATAGTTATTGGCCTATTGAGTTTTTTAGATACTTCCTGATTGAGTTTTGGAAGGTTGTATTTTCCTAAGAATATGTCCATTTCCTCCAGGTTGTCCAGTTTGTTGGAATAGAGTTGTTCATAGTATTTTGAAACAATCCTTTGTATTTCTGTGGGGTCTGTTGTTATTTCACCTCTTACATTTCTGATTTTGTTTATTTGTGTCCTCTCTCTTTGCTTCTTGGTGAGCCTGGCTAGAGCTTCATCATTCTTGTTTAATCTTTCAAAGAACCAGCTCTTGGTTTTGTTGATCTTTTGAATTTTTTATTTTTATTTTTTGGTCTCTATATCGTTTATCTCCACTCTGATCTTTATTATTTCCTTCCTTCTGCTTACACTGGGTTTTTCTTGTTGCTCTCTTTTGAACTCTTTGAGTTGTAGGGGTAGGTAATTTATTACCATTGTTTCTTGTTTTTTGCAATAGGCTTGTAGAGCTATGAACTTCCCTCTCAAGAATGCTTTCACTGTGTCCCATAGATTATGGATGGTTGTGTTTTCATTTTCATTTGTTGCCATGATGTTTTTTATTTCTTCTTTGATCTCTCTGGTAACCCAGTCATTGTTTAATAGCATGCTATTTAGCCTTCAGGTGTTTGCTTTTTTGGATTTTTTTTTCTTTTTTGTAGTTGATTTCCAGTTTTATGCCATTGTGATCTGAGAAGATGCTTGGTATGATTTCTATCTTCTTGAATTTGAAGAATCTTTGCCTGTGACCCAATATATGGTCTAACTTTGAAAATGACCCATGTGCACTTGAGAAGAATGTGTATTCTGTAGCTTTGGGGTGAAATGTTCTGAAGATGTCAATTAATTCCATCTGATCTACTGAGTCATTTAGGATTGATGTTTCTTTGCTGATTTTTTGTTTAGAGGATTTGTCCAATGATGATAGTGGAGTATTAAAGTCCCCTACTATAATTGTATTGCTGTCAATCCCTCCCTTTACATCCTCCAGGAGTTTTTTTTTATGTATTTGGGTGCTCTTATATTGGGTGTGTATATGTCTACTAGAGTTATTTCTTCTTGTTGGATTGCTCCCTTTAGTATTATAAAGTGGCCTTCCTTATCTCTTGTTATGTCCTTCACTTTGAGATCTAATTTGTCAGTTATAAGTATTGCTACCCCAGCTTTTTTTTTTCAATTCCATTCGCCTAAAAAACTTTTTTCTATTTCTTCACCATCGGTCTGTGTGCATCGTTTTTTCTTAGGTGGGTTTCCTGTAAACAGCAGATATATGGGTCATGTTTTCTTATCCACTTAGTTACCCTATGTCTTTTGGATTGGGGCATTTAATCCATTTACATTTAAAGTTATTATTGATAGGTACTCATTTGTCACCATTTTTATTCTTTACCCCTGTGTTCCTTCTTCGTTTCCTATTTCTTCTTTTTACAGCAGACCTTTTAGCATTTTTTGCATTGCTGGTTTGGTGGTAACAAACTCCCTTAGTCCTTTTTTGTCTGTGAAGCTCCTTATTTCACTGTCAATTTTGATTGATAGCCTTGCTGTGTACAGTATTGTTGGATTCAGACCCTTCCTTTGCATGACTTTGTATATTTCATTCCATTCCCTTCTGGCCTGATGTGTTTCTGTTGGGAAATAAGTCACTAGTCTGATGGGGGATCCTCTGTAGTTAACTTTCTGTCTCTCTCTGGCCGCTTTTAAGATTCTTACATTGTCATTGGTGTTTGCCAATTTAATTATAATGTGCCTTGGCATTGGTCTTTTGGGGTTCATTTTGTTTTTGACTCTGTGAGCTTCTTGGATTTGTGTGAGTTTATTATTCTGTATATCAGGGAAGTTTTCTGTCATTATTTCTTCAAACAGGTTTTCTATTCCTTGTTCAGTTTCCTCTCCTTCTGGAACCCCTATTATGCGAATGTTGTTTCGTTTTGTGTTGTCCCAAAGTTCCCTTACGCTCTCCTCCTGATTTTTAAATTTTTTTTTCCTAGATGCTGCTCTGCTTGGGTATTTTTTCCTACCTTGTCTTCTAGGTCACTGATGTGGTCCTCTGCTTCTTCTAGTCTACTGTTGATGTTTTCTATTGAGTTTTTTATATCAGTGATGTAATTTTTCATTTCTTCTTGGTTCTTGTTCATTTCCTCTTGGTTCTTACACATATTGTTGAATTTGTCTTCCATTCTTTTCAGCCACCTTATGACCATTTCTATGAATTCTTTCTTTGACAGGCTGCTTACCTCCATTTCATTTACTTCCTTTTCTGGTGATGCCTCCTTTTCTTTCATATGTGGGCTGTTTCTTTGTCTCCCCATGATCTTTCTTCTCTGGGTGTCTGGTTATGTAGTTCTCTCTCTCCTTTCCCTAGGCATAATCTGACCTTTCCTTGAGAAGGTGCAGAGCTCCTCTGAGTCAGTGTATTTGGGCTGCCTGAGATCTGGTGTTCCTGGTTTCACAGTTAGTCCCCGGGTGTTCTATTTGTAGAGTCCCGGGATGTATAAGCCTCCGATAACAGCCTTTCTCCCCTTCAAGTTGGCGCAGTGTCCTTTTGAATATCCATTCTCCATTTTCTGGCTTCTAAGAAAGGAATAGATCCAAACTTCACAGTTGTTTTAGTCCATTATCACTTGGGGCATGTGATGCCCAACTGTTCCAGTCTTGGTAAGTGAAGTATAATCAGCTCTAAAAAAACTCCATTAATCTGGGATTATATCTGAATAAATTGGATATCTGCTGTTCCTTTCAAGAAAGTGTCCCAGGGAAAGGTGCAAGTTGTAATCACAGAAAGCTCCCCACAGCACTGCTCACCATGTGCTTGCCGCTGCTCTCAGTCTAGCCCTCAGTCCTTCCTGTGACTGTCTGTCCCAGGAGCTTTGGATAGAGGATTAAAGGGATGTCTAGGGTCAGGACAGACTCTCAGCAGGGTGAGGGGAAGGACTCGGGAGCAGAGCCTAGGTGGCTGTGGCCACTCCTGCCACTGATGTTGCAAATTCACAGGGCTCCAGGTGTCGAAGAGGTCATGTACATGGGATCCTGGTGATGGGCCATAGATATTTTTATGCAGTTGTAAATGGGATTGTTTTTTTAGTTTTCTATTCTGATAGTTCATTATCTACACTAATAAAAGAGACAGATGCAAATTGACCATACCTTCACAACACTCACCATCCAATCAGGAGTGAGTATGCAAATTAACCCAACAAAGATGGCACATTAATTTGCATATGCAGGCGCCGAGCGGCCGGGGGCGGGGCAGGACACTTGCATGGCGATGACGCAGGCATTCCACACTGCCCCAGCATCTCTGGGCCTCTGGGCAGTGTGGGAAGGCAGAAAGGAGGCTCCAGGCCAGAGAATCTTCATGCATCAGGCCTCTAGTTGGTATATAAAATGCTACTGATTTCTGGATATTTCTTTTGTATCCTGCTCCTTTTCTGAATTTGTTTATCAGTACTATTAGATTTTTGGTTTAATTTAGCTTTTTACCAGGATCACAGAGCTTGGGTAAAATTAATTATTATTGGTCTCCGCTTTTGTTCAAGATGACTAATGTTCATTTCTTGTTGAACAAATCAGAGAAACTTGGGAGTGGAGTGAAGCTGAGTCTAAGAAAGTCTCCTAAATATTCTTGGTGTTGTTCCTGAAAAATAAGTTGAATGATCTATAGAGCATGTTGTTAGATTGACACTTGTTGGATGGTCTTAGAAATCAGGTACTTGGTGAGATGAATGGCTAAGGATATAACAAACAAAATAACCATTAACAACTGTATAAGAGAATAAAACCAGGCTTAAGGCCTCCAGGAGGTAATTGAGAGGATGCCAGGATGTTAGTGATGATGTTTTCCTAGATAGCAGACTGTGGACATTGGTGATTACCCAAAACATTTCTCTGTTTGCATGTATGTTGCAAATTCTTTTAATGATGGCATATATGTTAGAGTTGTTTCAGAGATGGCATACACAGCAGCCACTTCTGACCCCTTACACATATCTCTTGAGAAGCCAGAATCATATCCAATGACAAAGGTTTGTGAAGAAATGCTTTTTGAAGTTCTTGCAATTCTAGGGTGATTGTGTATAGTTTTAATGTGATTACTCACAATTTTTGTTACCTCCTAGAACAAAGTTTGAAAATGTGGGAGTTTTTATATATTTCCTAAATGGAACTCCTGAAGGAGTCTCTGGGCAAAAAGTTTGCTCTTATAGGGTCCTCAGTAGTGGTTAAGTGTTCTAATTTTACCTATAGTTTTTTGAGTTTCCATTTCAGTGACTCTTTGTAACTAATGAAAAATGAGAGTCATGGTTTATTTTAAAAGCTGGAATCTTGTACCTGAGCTTTTATCTATAACATATAGTGGTTTTTTTCAGATTGCTTAGTTCTCTTGGGACTAGAAAAGCCCAAATCAGAGGTAATAGAAAGTTTAGGATGAGAAAAAAGGCAGTCCAGTTAAAGATCAGTACGGGCTACTAAAATTATTTAGATAGCAGGATTATGTCCAACTAGAGACCCAGTGCACGAATTCGTGCACCAGCAGGGTCCATTAGCCTGGCCTGCAGTATTGGGCTGAAACTGGCTCTCCAACACCCCCTGAGGGGTCCTGGGTTGCGAGAGGGCACAGGCCAGGCTGAGGGACCCCACAGGTGCACAATCAGGGCCGGGAGGGATATGGGAGTTTGGCCAGCCGGGGAAGGACCACAGGAGGGCTCCAAGGTGTGTCCTGCCCATTTCACTCAGTCCTGATCAGCCAGACCTCAGCAGCAAGCTAACCTACCAGTTGGAGTGTCTGCCCCCTGGTGGTTAGTGCTCATCATAGTGAGTGGTTGAATGGCCTTAGCATGTCGTTAGCATATTATGCTTTGATTGGTTGAACAGATGACCAAATGACCAGACACTTAGCATATTAGGCTTTTATTATATAGGATAAGCAGTTATCAGTGAAACAGCTATAGAAATAAAAAAAGTTTCCATGAAATAAAGAGACAGGGATATTTATAATATCAGATTCCTTGGATTACTTTACCAGTGAAATTAATTCTCTGTTCACTTAAGAGGGCAAGTAAATACCCGCAGTGGGGAAAATTTCTTCTACAGAAGTATAGCAACAGTATAACAGTGACCCTTTTACATGGGGAAGATTTTAGTCAATGGGATAACATGCAAATAAAGGTAAGGAAATATTCAGAGCCATGAGATTTAGAGAGTTAAATAAAATCTCATTTTCAATGGAGAAAGGGTCACACTGGACATAGCTCTCTTCCTTGCCTCACCTTTACAAATTTTCCAGGATTATGTTTGTTGTTGTTGTTGTTTTTGTTTGTTTGTTTGTTTTTGATGGATGGGACAAGAGGTATCACTTATTCTAGGTAAGGAGTGAAATTTAATCATCAATATTGGAGGAATAGTTATTTTTTTTCCTGTGATAGATAATCTCTTGAAGGTCATAGAATAAATTTCAAACAAGGGACTGAGGCAAGACGAAGTAGTTTCGGTTGTCTTAGAATCTCATTTGAGAGGATAATATATCCATCTTGTTTCAAATGGCCTTTTCAATTTCAGGAGGCTTATAATAAGAGATTTTGATTTCCTTGATTAGAGGATCATGTTGTAAGTGGAATAAATAATATCCTGTCTGATTGCAATGGGATTGGGACAGATTTATAAACTGTTAATTTACATATTACAAGCTAATGAGTTTCCCTTGGCCTCAGGTATTTTATTGACACACAAGCTTTAACTTTAAGTATAATCACCTCTGTGGTAACAATAATGAATTTAGAAGGTCAAGGTTTTACCATCCAGTCAGATTTTGCCTTGGTGGGGAACTAATTGCCTCACCCTGTTTTTAACTGGTATTCCAGATTCAGTCATAAATCCTTTGGCCTTGCTATAACATGCCAAAGTCATGTACTACTCCAAAAGCATATCTACTGTCTATATAGACATTAAGTCTTTTCTATAGCTAAAGTGCAGGCTCTTGTCAGAGCCAAAAATTTTGTTACTGGAGTTGATTTTGTGTAGTGTAGAGGCTCATATTATACAGGGCTTTTAAAATATGTACTGACATATCTTACCTGGAAGCTCCCTACAAATGTGCAGAGGTATGACCCATCAGCAAATATAATGAAATGTGGATCAAAAAGAGGAAGATCTTCAATACCAGAGTGGGGAAGGATTAAAGTTTGGGTAGCTACAATGCAGTCATGTAATTGTTCTTTAGTCAATAGAGGAAGAAAATTAGTGGATAAAGATATTGACAACACTAAATAGGAATCAGAGAAGGAATGGAGAATAATGTTAGACATAGAAAGCAAAAGGATCTCATAAGAGATAAGGATAGAGGTTGAAAAAAGTTGATCTTTTCAGTCAGGAGAAAGTTTTGAACAACCTGGTATGTATGAATATTCCAGACATGAGCTAGCACATCATTCATGGCTTGAGCACAGATCTGAAGGAGACTAAAATATCCAGTGTGCCTCTGGTTCCTATTATGTTTCTGTGATGCCTAAAGACTGTTCTTTTCTCCCATGAACAAATATGAAAAACATCAAGAAATCTGTGACCCCCCCCCCAAGTTGGAGGCAGAGGAGAGGAAGACTTTTAAGCATTCAGTGCTATAAACAGAGACCCCATAAAAGCTGAGAGGAGTTCCAAAATGGTGGGGGAGTAAGTGGAAGCTACACTGACATGTTCCCAGGACCAAATTGGAACTACAACTAAAATACAGGAAAAAACACTTGAATAATCAACTGAAGACTAGCTGGAGAGAACCCTGATAACCAAGGACAGAAAGTGGAAACCACATAGAGACTGGTAGGAAGTGCAGAGGCCCAAGAGGGCTGACCAGGCTCCCACAGGCATCAGCTGAAGTTCTGGAGGGATATCTCAGCTGTGGGGAGTTTCCACTGAGAACTCTGGGGTTTAAACTCCAAGCTGAGCTCCCCAGCCCAGAACACCAGAACTGAGAAAGGTGCCCACATAACATCTGGCTGTGAAAAGCAAGCAGTGAGGTTGCTGTCAGCTAGAGAGAGATGACTGGAAATGCAGACATCCTCTTAAAGGTCCAACACACAAAATTTCGTGTGCAGCCACTCACCATGGTCTCTGGCTGAGACAGGGCAGAATGGACTAGAGCTGTGTGAGCAGAATCCAGGGTTGGTTGCTCTGGGGTTAGAGTTTGGAAGGAAGCCACCTTGATTTCCTGTACTGAGTCATTTCCTAATACTGCAGAGGACATCTTTCTCCAGCAGAGTTTTACCATTCAGTCAGCTTTTGCCTTGGGGGGAAATAATTGCCTCACCCTGTTGGAAAACCTTTAACACCACCCAGTGGTCAATAGCCTTAGGCTAATCAAGACTGAATAATAATCATACTGCAGGCAAAGGTTGATATCTGGAGTCTTTGTGTCTTTAACTGATCTCCTTTTGGGCCCAGGGCTAGGTAAAGGAGAGCGTGGTGCACAACTTGGTCCTTCCAAAGGCACCCAGATACAGCAGAAGGAGCCATAAGCTGTGGATTGCTGATAGCTCCAAACAGAGTACTCAGGGCCTGTCACAAACAGGGTCTGACATTGTCCTGCACTAGAGATTGAGATTGTAGCAGATCTACCTAGTACATAGGCAGCCAAAATGGTGGAACAAAAACAAAATAAAACAAACACACACATGCAAAAACAAGCCTTAAATGAAAGAACAAGAGAATTCTCCAGATGAAGAGATAAATGAAATGGAGAAAAGAAATTTATCAGATATAGAATTCAGAATAATGATGAGAAGGAAGATTGAGAGTATAAGAAAATATATAGTAAGTATGAGAAAAGAACCATTGGAAATGAAGAACAACATAACACTAATAATGAAAATATTGGAAGAAATAAACAGCAGATTAGAAGAAGCCAATAATCTGATCAGTGAATTAGAAGATAGGGTATAGAAAATCACTCAATAAAAGAACCAAAAAGAAAACACAATTTAACCTTTTGCACTCGGATGTCGAGTGTGACTCGACACGGTTAGCATCGGTAGCAGGAATCGAGAAAAAAGAAAGCGAGTGCAAAGGGTTAAAAACAGGAGGACAGCTTAAGGGAGCTGCAGGACAACTTGAAACAATGATATCCTCATCACATGAGTTCCATAAGGAGAAGAAAGTGAGCAAGGGATAGAGAACCTGTTTGAAGAAATAATGGCAGAAATTATCCTAACCTGGTGAAGGAATCAGTCACACAACTTCAGGAGACACAGAGAGTCTCAAACAGGAAGAACCCTAATAGGCCCGTACCTAGACACATCATAATGGAAATGCCAAAAAATAAAGACAAAAAGAGAATCTTAAAAGAAGTCAGAGAAATGCAAATTGTTAACTACAAACATGTTCCAATAAGGTTGTCAGCTGATTTCTCATAAAAAACTCTATAGGCCAGAAGGGAATGACATAAAGTATTCAAGGTAATGACAAGCAAGGATCTGAAACAGAGAAAGCCTATTTTATCCAGCAATTCTATCATTCAAAATAGGTGGTAAAATAAAGAGCTCCCAGATGAAAAAAAAAAAAAAAAAAAAAAAAAAAAAAAAAAAAAAAAAAGGCTAAAGGACCTTATCACCACCAGAACAGAATTTCAAGAAAATATAAAGGGAATGGTGTAATGAGAAGAAGACATAGACAGAGAAAAACATAGGCATAATAAAAAGGGTATTAAATAAGTACCTACCCTATATAATAAAAGCCTAATATGCTAAGTGTCTGACTGCTCAACCATTTGACCAGTCGCTATAACATGCACTGACCACCATGGGAAGACACTCCGACTGGTAGGTTAGCTTACTGCTGGGGTCCGGCCAATGGGGACTGGGCAAGATGGGCCGGACATGCCCTGGAGCCCTCCTGCAGTCCCTCCTTGGTTCTGATAGTGCACCGGTGGGGTCCCGCAGCCTGACCTGCACCTTCATGCAATCCGGGACCCCTCAGGGGATGTCAGAGAGCCAGTTTTGGCTCAATCCATACAGGCCAGACCAAGGGACCCCACTGGTGCACGAATCCGTGCACTGGGCCTCTAGTCAAGAATAACCTTAGCCAAAACCGGTTTGGCTCAGTGGATAGAGCGTCGGTCTGTGGACTGAAAGGTCCCAGGTTCGATTCCGGTCAAGGGCATGTACATTGGTTGCGGGCACATCCCCAGTACGGGGTGTGCAGGAGGCAGCTGGTCGATGTTTCTTTCTCATCGATGTTTCTAGCTCTCTATCCCTCTCCCTTCCTCTCTGTAAAAAATCAATAAAATATATTAAAAAAAAAAGAATAACCTTAAATGCAAATAGATTAAATGCTCCAATCAAAAGACATAGGGTAGGCTGAATGGATACAAAAACATGACCCAATTATATGCTGTCTACAAGAGAAGCACCTCAGAACAAAAGACTCACACAGGTGAGAATGAAGAGATCAGAAAAAATTTTCCATGCAAATGGAAATAAAAAAAAAAAAGGTTGGGGTAGCAATACTCATATCTTACAAAATAGATATCAAATTGAAGGCCATCACAAGAGGCACTAAAGGTCACTACATATTACTAAAGGGATTGATCCAAAGAAAGATATGACCTTGGTAAACATTTATGCAAACAATATAGGAGTGTGTGTGTATATATATATATATATATATATATATATATATATATATATATATATATATATATATATATAAACTTCTAGAGGACTTTAAGGGAGAGATTGATAGCAATGCAGTCATAGTAGGGGAATTTAATACCAGGCTAACTTCACTGGATAGATTTTGCAGACAAAAAATCAATAAGGAAACAGTGACTCTAAATGACACTCTGGATCGCATGGATTTAATTGACATTTCTAGAACATTTCACCACAAATCTGGAGAATATACATTCTTCACAAGTGCACATGAGTCGTTCTCAAAGATAGATCACATGTTAGGACACAAAAAAAGTCTCTACAAGTTCAAGAAGATTGAAATCATATCAAGCATCTTCTCAGATCACAATGGAATAAAATTAGAAATAAACTACAGTAAAAACATTCAAAAACCTTCAAATACATGGAGGCTAATTAGCATGTTATTAAAAATGCATAGGTTACCACTGAAATCAAGGAAGAAATAAAAAACTTACTGGAAACAAATGTAAGTGAATACACAACAACCCCAAAACTTTGGGACACAGCAAAAGCAGTCCTGAGAGGGAAGTTCATAGCACTACATGCCTATCTGAAAAAAACAAGAAGAATTATGGATAAACTATTTAATCTTACAACTTCAAACATTAGAAAGAGAACAAGAAGAAAAGCCCAGCGTAAGTAGAAGGAAGGAAATAAAAATTAGAGCAGAAATATATGATGTAAAAATTAAAAATATATAATACAAAAGATCAATGAAACCAAGAGCTGCTTCTTTGCAAACATAAACAACGTTGATGAACCTTTAGCCAGACTCTCCATCAAGAAAGAAAGAGGGAGGACCGAAATAAACAAAATCAGAAACTATAGAGTTCAAGTAACAACTGACACCACAGAAATGCAAAGGATTGTAAGTAAATACTATGAACAACTATATGCCAACAAGCTGGACAATGTGGGTGAAATGGACAAATTCATTGAAAAATAAAATTTTCCAAAACTGAATCAGGAAGAATCAGAAAACCTGAAAAGGCCAAAACACACTGATGAAATTGAAGACATAATAATAATAATAATAATAATAATAATAATAATAAAGACTCCCAGTAAACAAAATCCCTGGTTCAGGTGGCTTCACAGGGGAGTTTTACCAAACATTCAAAGAAGAACTAACACCTATCCTTCTCAAACTCTTTCAAAAGAATCAAGAGGGAGGAATACTTCCAACCTCTTTGTATGATGCCAGCATTACCCTAATTCCAAAACCAGATAATGACACTACAAAGAAAGAGAACTAGAAGCCAATATACCTGATGAACATAGGTGCTAAAAACCTTAATGAAATATTAGCAAATCGGATCCAGCAATATATTAAAAAGATCATACACCATGACCAAGTGGGATTTATTCCAGGGACACAAGGCTGGTACATTATTCACAAATTAATAAACATGATACATCACATAAACAAATTGAAAGACAAAAAAACACATGATCACATGAGTAAACGCAGAAAAAGCACTTGATAAAATCCAACAAGCTTTTTTGACAAAAGCTCTCAGCAAAATGGGAATAAAGAGATCACACCTCAACATAATAAAGTCCATCTATAACAAATCTACAGGCAACATCATACTCAATGAGCAGAAACTAAAATCATTTCCCCCAAGAACAGGAACAAGACAGGGATGTCTGCTTTCACCACTTATTCAACATAATAATGGAAGTCCTAATAATGGCAATCAGACAGGAAAAAAACATAAAAGGCATCCAAACTGTCAAGGAGTAAGTAAAACTGTCATTATTCAAAGGTGACATGATATTATACATATAAAACGCTAAAGGCTTCACCAAAAAATGACAAGATTTAATAAATGAATTTGGCAATGTAGCAAGATACAAAACACACACATACTCACACACACACACACTCAGAAATTGATGTCATTGTTATACACCAATAATGAATTCTCAGAGAAACTATACCATCTTATTTAACATTGCAACAAAAAAATTAAAATACTTAGGGAATAAGCTTAACCAAGGAGATAAAAGTACAGTACTTGGAAAACTACAGGATGTTGAAAAAAGGGATAGAGGAAGATATAAACAAGTGAAAAAACATACCATATTTGTGGATTGCTATAATAACATCATAAAAATGACCATACTACCCAAAGTAATCTATAGATTCAATCCAATCCCTATTAAAATACCAATGGCATATTTCACTGACCAAATACTCCAAAATTTATATGGAACAACAAAAACAACAAAAGACCCTGGAGAGCCACAACAATCTTGAGGGGAAAAAAAGCAAAGTTGGAGGAGTCACAATAACAGATATCAAGTTATAGACTACAAAGAAGTGTACTCACAACAGCCTGATACTGGCACAAGAACGAACATATAGATCAGTGAAACAGAAATCCACCCAAGCCATTACACTCAATTAATATTTGACAAAGGAGGCAAGAACATACAATGGAGTCAAGACAGTCTTTTCAATAATGGTGTTGGAAAAATTGGTCAGATACATACAAAAAAATAAAACTAGATCACCAAGTTACACTATACACAAGAATAAACTCAAAATGAATACAGGACTTAAATGTAAGTCATTAAAACATAAAAATTCTGAAAGAAACCATAGGCAGCACAATCTCAGACGTCGCTCATAGCAATATGTTTGCAAATACACCTTTTAGGGCAAGGGAAATGAATGAGAAAATAAACAAAGGGGACTACATCAAAATAAAAAGCTTCTGCACAGCAAATGAAGGCATCAACAAAATGAAAAGGGAGCCCACTGTATGGGAGAACATATTTCACAATGATACATCTGATAAAGGTTTAGTATCCAAAATATATAAGGAACTCATACAACTTAACAAAAGAAGACAAACAATCCAATTAAAAAAAGTGGGCAAAAGACCTAAATAGACACGTCTCCAAAGTGGATATATAGATGGCCAAGAGACATGTGAAAAGATGCTCAAAATCACTGATAGTCAGAGAGGTGCAAATTGAAATAACAATGAGTTATCACCGCATACCTGTCAGAATGGTTACCATCAACAAATCAACAAATGACAAGTGTAGCCAGAATGTGGAGAAAAGGGAACCCTAGTACACTGCTGGTGGGAATGCAGACTGGTGCAATCACTGTGGAAAAGAGTACGGTGTTTCCTAAAAAAATTAAATATGGAACTGGCATTTGACCCTGTTATTCCACTTTTAGGACTATATCCTAAGAAACCTGAAACACCAATCAGAAAGAATGTATTTATCCCTATGTTCATAATAGGGAATTTATAATAGCTAAGATCTGGAAACAGCCCAAGGGCCCATCTGTAGATGAGTGGATAAAAAAGCAGCAGTACATTTATACCTTGAAATACTATACATCAGTAAAAGAGAAAGATGTGTTACACTTTGAGAAAGCTTGGAGGGACCTGGAGGGTATTATGCTAAGTGAAATAAGTCAGAGAAAGACAAGTATCACATGATCTCACTCATATGTGGAATCTAATGAACAAAATAAACTGATGAACAAAAGACATAGAAAAATTGAACAGGCTGTCAAATCTCAGAGGGAAGGTGGGGTGGGTGGGTGGGTGGGAAGAGATCAATCAAAGAACTCAGTAATCCATAAACACAGACCCATAGGGTGGTGAAGGTCTTGGCTGGGGGTGGTGGCGGGCCAGAAGGGGTCAATGGGGGAAAAAGGGGAACATATGTAATACTTTCAACAATAAAGTTTTGTTTTCTTTAAAAAAAAAGAGAGATTCATTGTATCAGCTCAGACACTATTTCCGTAATCATAGAAAGGAGATGCTATAGTAGAGATATTAGGAATCAATGTTCACAATAGCCAATCATTCCCAGAAAGCCTACACTTTGTCTGTTTACTTCAAGTATAGGCTAATTGAGAATTATATTGGTACATGCTAGGGTACAAGTTTTTCCCTCAAGGGAGATATGATGTCCTAGATAATGAGCCTGAGGACTGCAATGCTGTATTTTGTTTCCCAAAGCTTTATTTACACCAATGACTACTATGTGGCTGTAAAAAATAAGGAAATATTAACCTTTGCTATAGCATGGATGGCCTTGGAGATTATTATTTTAAGTGAAATCAGCCAGTCAGAGAAAGACAAATACCATATAATGTCATGAATATGTGAAATCTAATGAACAAAATAAACTGCAAAACAAAATAGAACTAGAGGCATAGATACATGTAACATATTGACAGATTTCAGAGTAAAGGGGGTGATGGGGAATGGATAAAAGAAGATCAAGAGATTAGCCAAAGAACATATACGAATAGCCCATGGACAGACAACAGTATGGTGAAGGCCAGGGGAGGGAAGGAAGGGTTGGATGGAGGTGGGCAATGGCAGGGGAGGAGGGACATCTACAATAGTGTCAACAGTGAGAAAAAATGTATCCCTCTTTCAAGCCAGAGTTTCTATAGTTATTGAGTAGCTGTCAGTGAGTTATCAATTCTACTGGAGCAAAGAATGAGGTCATTTACCATGAATGAGTGTTCAATAACACAGGAAAACCATATCCTTTAAATTTTTGTTTAATGTCCAAGGTGTTTATTTTCCAAAGTAAAAGCAAATAGATCTTGGGAATTATGGTGAAGGGATATACTGAAGAAGGTGGAACATAAATCAACAATAGTGAAGTAATGGTATCAGGGATTATAGAAGTGAGAAGGCTATTGAATTTGGGACTAAAAGGGAATATAAGTTTTACTATTTCATTTATGGCCCACAGATTTTGAACTAGTTGACATCCTTTTTTCTTAGACATTTTTCAACAATCTAAGAACCTGGAGTAGGAACTCAGAGTCCTTTGCCAATAAGTCATTAAATAATAGGTCTGAAACCTTCAGTTGCTTCATATTTTAAAGGATACTAGGGTGGTTTAAAGAGGAACATAGAGGTCTCTATTTCCACTTTCAATACAACTCCAAATATATCTGTGTCTGTTGATCCTATAGCCGAAGGGGACTTAAGAATATGAATGAACATATTCTGAATGCAGGGATTGTCAAGGGATCTGGGAAGTATAAGAACAACAAGGAAATTGAGGTGACATATCAAAGCTGTTAGAGGACAAAGGTAAATAGGGGAGGATTCTAGGTCTTCAAGAGTTAGTCCTTCAGGAGAACATAAATATCAGCATTCCAATTATAACTCTTTGACAGATTAATAGGGATTGTGGATTTAACAAAAACCTATGTTGTATTGAATGAATTCCAAGAGATACAGCAATCCTATATAATAAAAGGCTATTATGCAAATAGACTCACAGGCGGAACAACCGAACAACCGAACAACTGGTCACTATGACATGCGCTGACAACCAGGGTCATGTGTGGAACATGGTGGGCATCAACTGTGGCAGGAAAGTGGAGCAAGTGAGAGAGGGTGCCAGACCAAGGCGGGGTGCCAGTCACTGTCATCGGGGAGAGCCTCTTGTGGTTACTGAAAATTCTTTGCTCCTGTGCACCATGGTCCCACCCGGCACTTTCACCTGCTGCCGGCGCCGGCCCTGCTTACACCCACTGCCGGTGCCCAGCGCTGGTCCTGATTGCTGGGCACCATCAGTGGGTGCGAGCACTGGCTGCCACCCCTGATCACCCCTGAGGGTTTCTCCTCCTTCCCCTGCTCCTGAGGGGCTATTGGACAGCAGCCACCATTCACACCCACTGATGGCGCCAGCCCCTCTTGCACCTACTGCTGGTGCCAGCCCCAATCACTCCACACCATCAGCGGGTGCGAGCAGGGCCAGCACAGTAAGCGCATGGGAGTGGCGGCGGGAGCGGGGCTGCCAGCAGACAGGGGACTGGGATCGTGGAGGGAGGGGCCAGGCAGGGGTGTGGAGGATGGGCCGAGACCCACCCCTGTGCCTACCGCAGCCTCATGGCCCACATTTCCTTTCAAGATGCACAAATTCGTGCACTGGGCCCCTAGTTAGATTATAAAGGAACAAAGAATGTAAGTTATCTAACACCGTGGTCGGCAAACTGTGGCTTGTAAGCCACATGTGGCTCTTTGGCCCCTTGAGTGTAACTCTTCCACATAATACCACGGCCTGGGCGAGTCTATTTTGAAGAAGTGGCCTTAGAAGAAGTTTAGGTTTAAAAAATTTGGCTCTCAAGAGAAATTTCAATCGTTGTACTGTTGATATTTGGCTCTGTTGACTAATGAGTTTGCCGACCACTGATCTAACATCACCACCAAGAGGGTTTATGTACTCCCAGGAAATCACGGTGGAGTGTTTTGAATTGTTAAGGGTAGAATAGGTGGTTCTAGTGTCTACCAGAAAGATGGTTCAGTGCCCTATAACTGTGATTATTTCATCCAGTGTGTTTAAGGGTATTTGGGGGTAGACAGAAGCAGATTCCTTTGGGAGTCATTGAGACTTGGATTCTTTTTCTTTTTGGTTAATCTTTAGACCAATATTCTTTTTTCATACAGTATCTATAGGTGTTCTTATCTATGGGACATTGAAGTAAAGCTGAGGATTGCTTGAAGTCTTTCATATGATTACCCTCAAGTGGTTTCAGTTGAAGAGCCATGAGTAAATGTTAAATTTGTTTTTATTAGCTTGTACATATTCATGGTATTTTGCTAAAGCCTGGATCTCAGAGAGTAGGGAATTTTGGAAATAGACACAATATATTTATTTATTTATTTATTTATTTATTTATTTATTTATTTATTTATTTATTTATATTATTGTTTAAAGCAGTGGTCGGTAAACTGCAGCTCTGTTGACTAATGAGTTTGCTGACCACTGGTAGACTAAATGTTACCATGTAGTTGGAAGCTGTGAGGATTAGGCAATTGTGGCATATTGAGTGCAAAGAGGTAAAGGGTAGTATATGACATTGGTCGGCAAACTCATTAGTCAACAGAGCGGCAAACCGCGGCTCGCGAGCTGCATGTTGCTCGCAAGCCACAGTTTGCCGACCACTGGTTTAAAGTATTACAAATAGTAGTACATATGTCTCCTTTTTTTCCCCATTGACTTTCCCCGGCCTCCCCTATTCCCCGGCACATGCCCTCACCCCGCCACCCCAGTAGACACAATTTTTTAAGTATGTTCTCTTATTCAGCACAGGGCTCATTAACAAAGTTAGTGACTAAAGTGAATGTCATGTGATCATTTAGGATTAGATCTGAAGCATCCTTTTGGATGTTTTCCAAGCAGTGCCTATAGTTCAAGTATTATTCACTTTTTTGTGGTCTTCACTCCTTTTCTCCAATGTCCTTATCTCTGTGATATGTTATGGGTATGTTTTGGTTTACTTTAAGTCTTTGTTAATTTTTACACATTTGGTCTTAAGGCCATTGAACCCTATGGAGGTATCTTCAGGCATTCTAAGAAGTTGGACTAATTGGCACAGATCAGGAAGCCCTGGAAAATATACCCCTAAAACTAACTTAAATTTTATGGAAAATTATCCTTTTTTGTTTTGTTTTATATAAGGGAAATCCTTTATGATTGTATTTGAGACCAAGGCTTAAACATGACCTATTGGGGAAGGGGGTGGCAAATGAGGTTTTGCAGATTTTTGTGCTTGGGAATCTAGCACCAGGAAAGCAGGATAAAGATTTTAAATAACTATAGGAAATAAGAGCTGGAAAAATACTGTTAGCTTCAGGGAAAGATAGGTAAATACAAAGAGAGTTGTGACCTGGAGGTGAAGAAAACAGAAACAAGTTTCCAGGAGCTGAGGAAGGAGAGGGAACTGAGGAAGATGTGAGTGCTTTTGACTTTAGAGTGGGTGAGAGAGCAATAGTTTAGTTTGGCAGATGGTCTTTCAGAGATCAAATAGCCTCAGGTAAGATAGACTGATATTTCTAAATGCCCTGATTAAGCTTGGATGAAGAAAGTAATTAGTCATGCATTGTATAATGATGTTTTGGTCAATGGCCAGATGGCACATAAGATCTGTGGTCCCACAACGTTAGAATGGAGCTAAAAAATTCCTATCACCTAGTGACATGGTAACTAGCCATTGTAACTTTGTAGGGAAATGTATTACTTGTTTGTGGTGATGCTGATGTAAACAAACCTACTGTGCTGCCAGTCCTTTAAAAGTATTGTACTTATTATATATTCATGAAAGTCTTCTTTATTCTTAGAATTTGGGTGAATAGTATCATGCAGTTATGGAATAAATAAACAAAAATAAAAAATAACTTTCAATAATAAAAAGTATAGTACTTAAACTTATGTATTGTACATAATACTAGGTAATGAAAGGAAATGACTATGTTGCTGAGTTATATGTTTGCAGTACTATAATTTTATTTTTATTTTATAGTGTGCTCCTTCTACTCATGTTTACCATGTCTCTAGATTGCATAATTTTCTCTTGGGATTGATTTAATCTCATCTTGTTTTGGATAGTAGCATGCTCTACAGGCTTGTAGCCTGGGAGCAATAGGTAATACCATATAGTCTAGGTGTAGTGGGCTATATCATCCAGGGATGTGTAAATGCACCCTATGATGCTCGAACAATGACAAAATTGCCCAACAATGCATTTATCAGAACGTATCCCCCTCGTTAAGTGGCACAGTCAGCTTCTTCATACCATGAGAAATAAGCAAATTATTTAGAGGGAATTTTGAATTCCCAGGATTCAAGGGCCCACCCAGCGATGAACAAATGTGGGAAGATCCTAAGAAACTGAGAGTCATTACAGTTACAAATTAACCTTAGTGCAATCATGCTATATTTAGAGATACTTAACTGAATTAGTGCTCTAATGGTGAAGCATATAGTCAGTGGGAGGAAAGGAGGAAATGTAACTGATAGAGTTGGTGTTACCCTAGAATTAGAAATTGAAATCTGAGATAAGATCTTAAATGAGATAGTAAGTAGTTCTGCTTGATTAATGTTCTAGAACAATTCTCTGGTCAGTGAAACCCCTACCCCAAACTCCACAGACCACCAAGGAATTGCCTCACACAATCCCGATATGGGAGAGCAGGGGAAAAACCAGAGGGGCCACATAGGTCAAAGTAAAGTTTCTTTGCCTCAAGGAATCAAAGTAACTCCTTTCAACTGTGGACAAAAAGGGGCCACATGCTAACCTAATTCAAGGAAGGCCTGCTTGGTGGCCTTGCAAATTCAAAGACCTAAAGTAATCACAAAGTATGATCTGAAATTAAACCTTTTAATTAAAAAGCAGTCTATGGTGAACAGTCATATCCTAGGCCAGTATATTCCCTGACAAAGATCAACTTTGATACTAAGTGAATCTATTGTCTTTTTGCATCTAGAGAACATACCTTTGGAATGTCAGGGTAATTTGTAACTTCCCTTTTCCTTTTTCAGGGCACAACCAATGCACCAGAGTGCCAGGGTACCAGGACTGAGACCACAGATTCCCTCACAGTTATTCTTATCATATTAACTGCTGACTGTTAACTATCCTGCACCCACCTATGTAAAAGAAATGTGTCTATCATTTACTTTTTATCCAACCCCAGAGGTTTCCCTACTTTACTTTCTCCACCTCCCTAATCTATAACCAATTGATTTTGTGTGACACACTTAGGCCTCTTCCTTTGATTGTAATGTATAAAACAAGGTGAAAAACTGCTGTTCTCCAGGGGCATTATCTCAATACGTTGAGGTTCTGTTTCCCAGCAATTGTCACTAGTTTGGCTCAAATAAACTCACAAAAATTCTTTAGGTTTGAATGTTTCTTACGTTAACACATCAGACAGGGCATCCAGAGCACTGGTTTGAGAGTGGAACTCATCAAAGGACAGTTGAATTGCCAAACAGAAGAGGTGTTCAAAGGACTCATAAGGTGCTGTTATTTGCGTATTGATGATCTGAGTATATACTAGTAGGTGAGGCCCAATCTCCATAGGAGTCATGGCACCATAACTGTCACATAAAAACAAAATCCAGACTTTGATAAGGATAAACTATTTGATAAGGAGAAACTATTTAAAAAAACTATTTTAAACTTAAAGGACTTATGCAATAAAGGGAGAGGGACTATTGCAATAGGGAGACTCATCACACCATAAGATCTGCAATCACCTCAAAGGTTAAGCAGAAAGGACTTTTCTTTTATAGGGAAGAGTAAATAAGGCTCAGGCTAGAAAGTACCATGTGTGACAAGGGGGATGAGAGAATAGTGTGATTGGACAATAGATCAGATAATATTTTACCCTGAACTCAGCCTATTCTCAGAGGGGAATATGAAGGAGGGGGTCTATGCTGGCTCAGGGAAAGAAAGAAACTTAACTAAATTTTACTTTAAAAGCGTTTTATTCTGATTGATCAATGGAGACAAAACAGTTCACCTTATAATGTATGAGACAAAGAATAGGAATTTGGATGATCTGTGTTTGGCCTTGTCATATAGTTAAACAAGAGAACCATTCGTGAGTTTTAGTCAAGTCATGTAGGGAAGGTTTATTTATTTATTTTTATTTTAAACCCTCACCTGAGGATATTCTCCATTGATTTTAAGAAAAGATGAAAGGGAAGAAGGGAGAGAGAGAGGTAGGGGAGAAAGAGACATGGATGTGAAAGAGACACATCAACTGGTTGTTTCTCACAGGAACCCCGATCACCAGGCTGGGATTCAAGCTCACAACTGAAGTACATGGCTTTGACCAGGAATCAAACCCAAGACCCCTTGGTCTGAGTGCCAACACTCTATCCCCTGAACCAAACTAGCCAGGGCAGAAAGGTTTTTTTCTTTGCAGTAAGCTATTTCCTTGAACATCAATGAGTGGGGAGATTAATTTAAATGTGAATTTATAGGATCACAGGACTGGGTAAAAATCAACATTGTCAATATGTTGATAGCTGTATGGGTTACACCATGTACTGTCAGCTATTGTCAAAGCTCATCATTGCCCTAGCCGATTTGGCTCACTATATAGAGTGTTGGCCTGCAGACTGAAGGATTCCATTCTCTCTCACATCGATATTTCTCTCTCTCTGTCTGTCTATCCCCCTCTCTTCCACTCTCTCTAAAAAAACAATAGAAAAATATCCTTGGATGAGTATTAACAACAACAAAAGAAGCTCACCAATCTGTTCACTTAAGATCTGTGTATGTACTTATATGCAAATGTTACCTCATTAAAAATACACTGATTTATTTTGGTAATATGGCTGCCCTGTTGAAATGGTCTTCTAAAAATCAGTTCTGAAATTTTAAATTCCATAATCCACATTAATATTTTGTTGATTTACATAATAACATTAGGATTGTTTCTGGTTATGGACCTACTAGTTTTCTTTTCTAAGACAGCACCAGAGTAGGAATATTATGAGTGTGCATGCATGTGTGTGCATGTGCATGTGTGTGTGTGTGTGTGTTTATGTATGTAGTGTTAAGGAAAGGGAATCAGAATACTTTTCATTCTAATGTTTAAAAAAAAGTAAAGGAAATCAAAATGATTAATCCTGATTTAAGAGATGTTATTTTTTGCCGAAACCGGTTTGGCTCAGTGGATAGAGCGTCAGCCTGCGGACTGAGGGGTCCCAGGTTCGATTCCGGTCAAGGGCATGTACCTTGGTTGCGGGCACATCCCCAGTAGGGGGTGTGCAAGAGGCAGCTGATCGATGTTTCTCTCTCATCGATGTTTCTGACTCTCTATCCCTCTCCCTTCCTCTCTGTAAAAAATCAATAAAATATATTTAAAAAAAAAAAAAAAAAGAGATGTTATTTTTTTTGATGGTCAGTTTTTCTGGAAACTTTGACATTGTCCCTGTGTAAGAATATCCTCCTGGAAAATCGATTTACATTGACAAAACCAAATGAACTAGAACCTTTGTGAAAAGTCATAGTTTATGTTCTGCATCTATATTCAGACCTGAATTATCCATACTGATTAACTGTTTTGATGTACATTACTAGGTAATTTCTTTTATTGTAGCCAACTTCTTTTCATTCCGATCATATTCACATAAGCAAACTGAATGAGCCACCCTCTTGACCCATATGATTATTTTAGTTGTCTTTATGATCTGTGAAGTTTGTTACAAGATTAGTCCAGCTGTGACCAACAGTGAAGATTTTGAAGATAGCATTATTGAATCAGCAGTGTCATAGTCTGCACATACACTGATCCAGACTATCTGCTACTGATTTTTCCCCTTGGAGTCTATATTATTTGTTGTTGTTTTTTTGTATTTATATTTATGAAAGAAATTGACAGTTAATTCCCAGTTCACTGTATACTATGAGGATACAGTAAGTATTTTAAGCTAAATGTTTCATTTGGTGTTGTATTTATAAATAATAATGGTCCAATTACATAATTTTACATTAATAGAATCTTGAATCAGTATAATTTATATGCAGTTCATTTTTTACTATAATAATATAACATTTCAATCCTAGTTTCTCATTTTAATTAACACTAGGAAAATTTTCTTTGTGAAAGTTTAAAATATAAATATAATCAGAGGTTTTATAACTTAAATAATGAATTGTTTCTTATATTTTCTAAGCAATAGCTCTACTTTTTAAAGGAGTGCTACTTATGCTAATCCAAGATTTAAGCTATCTCTCCATGTTGTTTGAACACTGGATAAATAATTTTTTACAGTTACTCTTGTGCCAACATAGTCTATATTTTTCCTTTTAATATATTTGATTGAGCCAGGAAAATATATACCTTTTTGTCTTAAGAGACTATTATTCTTAACATTACCTTCATGTTCACATCTTCATATTATTTTAAGTGGTATTTAATAGAAAATTACTTAAATGCAGGAAATATCTGTAAAAGTTAAATATGTTTTGTCATTTTCCATTATATTTTTCTATAACTGTTATACAGCTCCCAAGTTTATGGCCCGAGTCAAGATTGATGTGTGTTCACGTAGACTGATGATTACAATTGCACAAAGCGTTTTCAGTTCACATGAAAGGTCAGCCATTCTGTTACTTGTTCTTTCCTATGAGTATGCTCACTTATAACTTTAGTTTGAGCTTCTAACTATAAATGAATAATGTTGCAAACTGTAACATTATTATTATTCCATAACTTTTTATGACTTTGCAGAATGGTATAAACCTCAACTTTATAGTCTAATTTCTTAATACCTGGAATCACATTGGTCATGAGTCATTTTAGATAGGGCTTTCATAAGAGAAAATAAAGGTGAAAAAATATATGTTATTTTATTTTATTTTGACTATTAATCTGCATTTGTGGCCCCTTAGATAAAAGCCATCTTAAGAATGATAGAGAGTCTTTTAATTTTCAAAATTATGTAAGTAATGAAAAGTTAGTTAAGAAGTACCTATTGCACTCTGTGGAATGAATCATATATAAATAATTAATAGCTTAAAGTTTAATATCCAGACCTGGTAGGTATACCGCAGAGTAAAAAAAAAAAAAAAAATCAAACCGCATGGTTGCAGTTTCTGATTTCTAACAGTCATGGCATAATTTATATTTGTAGGAAATAAAAATCTATACTGCTTTTTTCAAATTACAGAGACCAGTGGGAGAGACAGAAAAAAATATATGGAATTTTTCAATTTCTTGAGATTCTTTTCTGATACTAAAAGTTGAAACCCAGATATTGTGGTCCTTTGTCAAAGGATGCACAATAATGAGTTCTTGCATACATAATGGGACTACGGGTAATTGAGTCTCTGATCATAAGCACTAAGGATTCCTGAAAATAGCGAAGCAGGGAGAAATGAGTTATATTGAAGGCAAAGAGAAAAGTTAGCAAATTGTTCTTGTGCCTGTTAAAGGGTAAGTTTCTAAAGAATTTATAATCATAACTCTCACACAAATATAAAATGAACACATGTCAAATATAATATTTGACTCATTAATTAATAAGGAAATCAGAATCAGTAGCCAGTTCAAATGAGAATTCAAAAAACCATACATATATAAGCAGTAAGTAACACTGAAGAACATTTTATAATGTAATGTAAAAGTGATTTATAGTGGGAGAAAGCAATTTCATTTCTCCTAGACACAATTCATTTGGATGTCTATGGACAAGAATCATTTGTATTGATATTTGTTTTGTACAACTAACAGAGTTGTAAAAGAGCTCGAAGACTAAGAAAGGCAAAGCAGATCCATTGTATCAGGATACCGAGAAGTATATGCCTAGCTTTACTTTGAAGACTCAGCAATCTTAGAACTTATATTTTGAGAAAGATAGCCAATGTGAAAAATAACTGTCAAGAGGGTTTTAAATTTTTTTCAAACAGAAATTAATATCTACATTTAAGATATATTTTGATATAAATATTCTTTATAACTCTGAATTTTCTGTATAATATGCTATATGCACAGTTGATGTAAGCAAGTATTTTTTCGCAAGAACCAAGGAATACAGGCTGAGTTGCACATCTGCACATTATGTAGCAAAAGGAAGACAAGAGCAGCAAAATGTGAGATGTAGAATTTGCTATTAAAAAGTACATTGAACAATAATTTACCATGTGAATAAAATGTAGGATATTTGCATAAGACTGAGAGAAGCAAGTGAATTTCTTATGGAATTAGAGGTATTAGCCTTTAATCAATTATATATGAACTAGAGGCCCAGTGCACAAAATTCGTGCATGGGTAGGGTCCCTAGGCCTGACTGACAATCATGGCTGATCAGGGCCAGGCCGATCAGGGCTGGGCTGGAGAGGAGGCAACAGTCACCGGACTGGGCGAGGAAGGAATGGACGCTAGATGCTGATGCCACCATTGTTGGTGCCCCGCCACCGTGCAGTTCCTTGCCTCCCTCCATCCTCCTTCCTTTGCTGCTGTACCACCACCATGGTGGGCAGGTGGTGGGCCGATGAGGGCCTGCTGGCCAGGGGGAAGGACAGGGCACAAGAGGTTGGCCGCCAGCCCAGAGGACAGAGCCAGCCCTCGGCCCCCCTGGGAAAGCTGCCACATCCACCGCCACCCACCCCAACTTCCCTGTCCCAGCCCGGGGGCCAGCCTGATCAGGGGATTGGGGCTTGTCGACAGGGGAGAGGGACTGGGGGAGGAGTTGGCCAGCTGGGGGAGGTTGGCTGTGGGAGCACACTGACCACTAGCGGGAAGCTCCTGCAATGACTGTCTGCCCCCTGATGGTCAGTGTGCATCATAGCGACTGGTCGTTCTGGTCCTTCTGATCATTCCTGCCATTCCTGTCGCTTAGGCTTTTATATACTAGTATATAGATATGAAATAATAGCATGATTTTAATTGCCATCTGTGTTTCAGTGCTTCTGTTGTTAATTATTAATACCTTTCGCTAGTGTATGGGCAAAATCCTTAGTACTGAGTGACTAAGATTGTCTTTTTCTTTTTCTGTTTTAATTTTAATATTCTGGTTGAGCATACTAATAGCATCTTCCTATTTATATGTACCCTGGCTTGTGAAAGTTGCATTATTCAAGGCTAAGAGTTTCTCTAGGTCACCCCCATCACTTAGATTTTCTTACCTCTAGACTTATTTCTTGTATCATTTTAAACAGCCAGGAAATTATTTGCTAATGGAACTGAACTTGGACCTACCAGTTGAAGTGACACTTTGCTGTTTTGTGGTTTTTGTGGGGGTTTTTTGTTTGTTTGTTTTTGCCAACTACGTGTGTGTGTATTTGCATGTTATAAACTATCTTGCAGAGTTACTAGATTGCAGTAACATTTGATTCTCTGACTATACCTGTGTTGCTTCCCCAGGGCATAACATACAACCTGGTACATAATATATGTTCAAACAATACAAGTTTGTAAATGCATGCAGCAAAGGGTCAGAACCAGAAGTTGTTTATAAAGCTAGCTCCAGGGAATCAGATGGAAGCTAGTATCAGATTTTTTTTTTCTCTTTCTATTCAGAGAGTGGATAAAAGTGTGCTTGAGGAGAATGAATCAATTAGTAAATGTGAAGCAATCCTTTATGACTTTCAAATATATCATTTTTTTATATTTCAAGATGGTGTTGAAGATACTTTCAATTAAATGTTCATGGTCAGCAATTTTTCAGCACATATTCTGAATATGAATGTACATGCCCCATGTCTCTATTTTGACAAATAAGAGCCTGTTTACAAAATGATTGGCAGTGTGAGAAGCACAGTCAGAAAACATGGATAACCAAAAGGCTAATTAAGACTGGGCTTTCTAGCAATATAGATCATGAAATCACTATAACTTAAAAGAAAGCTACGAAGTCCTGAATATTAGTACATTAAGAGTAACTTTCCTTCTCATTCTCAGATATTAGCACATGTCACATTCTTTACTTCTAAAAAATAGGGTATTAGATATTTGACACATAATATTTATACTTAAGATCAGCAACCAAATGTGAATGTATCTTAACAATGTGAGTCAATTCACTTAAGAATGTCTTATCTATTGATTAAATATACTCACTTTTCTAACAAAGCATAACTGACTCTTCCCTGAAAGATGACAACATTTTATAAGTTTTAATTTCCCCAGAGCTTAAAACCTAAGTTAAAGTGAAAAACAATGTGCTGTCTTAATATTGTCAAGCAGAAAGAGCCTAGGTTTATAATTTCCTTAAAAAATGACAATGCTATTCTGTCTCCTGGCTGGTGGATAGAAAATTTCATGCTGTGCTAGGTTTTGTGTCAGGCTGACTGAACGGAGTGATGTCTCATCGTGACACACCAAAGCTTCCAAGCAATTTTACTAGTTTTACCTTGAAATTTGCCATCAAAATATGAAAATCAGTTTATGAGATCAGAGAAAAGATAGGACAATGAAGGTCACAAATACTACATCCCATATGTTAATTAAGTATTTTCATACAGAATCACATTTTCTTCCTGGGCCAAGTACATTTCAGTGAGATATACTTAAGTCTTTTATAACAAGTAATTTCTCTATAAATCAATATATTATTTTTTAAAAACTAAGCCAACAGAGGAAGAAAAGCAACAAGTCTGTCCTTTCTATAGCACTTGTCCAATTATAATAAAGTGATTCTATCAATAAAAATAGATGGAGGGCCTGGGCCGGCATGGTTCAGTAGTTGGGCATTGACCTGTGAACCAGGAGGTAATGGTTTGATTCTGGATCAGGGCACATGCCTAGATCCCCACAAGGCAGCTGATCAATGATTCTCTCTCATCATTGATGTTTCTATCTCTCTCTCCCTTGCACTTCCTCTCTGAAATCAATAAAAATATATTTTAAAAATATAGATGTAGGAAAGAACCACGATGGTGGCATAGGTAAACACAGTACTCTCGTTCTCCCACAACCACATCAAAATTACAATTCAGAACGACCTAAAAGGTGGCTGAATGGAAGTCCTACAACTAGAGAAGTAAAGAAGGAAGCACACTGAGACTGGTGGTGTTGTTGCGGGGAGAGATGCAGAACAGGCTGGTCTTACACCCACGTGTGGGTTATTTTAATCAGGAGAGATATCTTGAATGAGGAGGTTCCTGTGAGGAGCAAGGGTAAGGTGACCAAATTTTAACATTGGTAAAGTGGGACACCATTGACGGGCGGGGGGGGGGTCTTGATTAAAAATTTGGTCTATATGGAGCAACAAAAATTTTCATAGAACACAAAAATAGTATTGTAATATATTTTTTTAAAATTTCAACATAAGTACAATTTACAAATATAATAAATAAAAAAGTATGTATAGTATTATTTTATTCTTCGGCATATTTCTCATTTGAGTGAATTTTTTTTAGTAGATTGCTGTCGTTTAAAAGGTCATGAATTTGCCGTAACGTAAGTCATAAGTGTCACTTTCAAGGCCGGCGCTAGACTTTTTGCCGCCACTATAAAATAGAAATAATACGAGTACTGTCTGCTAAATTCAAGAAAATTTATGTATTTGTGAAATAAATAAATAAATTACTTACCTAAATTATCTGAGTAGCTGATTTGTAATGACATCACTTGTTTAACTAGCTTACTAGCACGCAGTACGATGTGTATTGTCTGAGAGACAGTTACAAAATGTTTTCATCGTTGCCAATCCCAAAAAATGCCATTGTTCATTAAGTCCAAACAATGGTGGTCGAATTCTAACAACTGATCAACAATGCAAACTTTGATAAGCAGTTCTCGATAATCAGTTCTCAACAATTATTTGTTATTATTAAAGTTTAACATTATAAAATTAACAAAAATAATATAAAACTCATATCCTGGCTAAATAGCCACATGGCCGCCGAAAACTGTATATTCCCTTCCCGTTCTCCCGCCGTTCCCTAGCTTGTCGTGCATTCTTTCCAAAAATCAGGACTTTTTTAAAATGCCGCGGGACGTGGGACAAATTGTTAAAAATCGGGACTGTCTGGTCACCTTAAGCAAGGGGTCCCAAGCCTGCAACCCAGAGTTCCAGTCCCAGATTCTGCTGAGAAGAGTGGTCCTCATAATATTGGGTTGTAAAACCAGCTAGGATTGTGGCTGAGTGATATGGAGGCTGATGGAGACCCAAACAGTTCCTCTTAAAGGACTGGCACACAGACTTACTCAGACTCACTCCCTCTGAACTCTAGCACTGGAGCAGAAACATGAAAGGGATATACAGGGAGGAACTAAATTGTCTGACATCAGGGCAAGAACTGGGGGAGAGGGGCAGATTTCTTCCAGATAAAAGTGCTGGCAGAGGTCATAGTTCCCATGCTGAAGCCCCCAACCCCCACAGAGCTGCCTGGAAGGTGCCATATCTGAATCTCCATCAACATAGCCAACACTGTTTGCTCAGCCCTGGTGATTCCCTGAGACCCCGCCAAACCCAATTTGCAGCCCCACTCAAGATGTTTGCAGTGGCTTTTCCATATGAATGGCCTGTCATGGTTTGGGCTTCAGACTTACCTAAAATATTTCAAACCAGTAGCAGCTGGACTCAGCATGACCCATACCTCTTGATAAGTGGCCTTAGGACTGGCACTTGAACCAGCCTGTCTTGGTTCAAAATGTGGAATCTCCTGGGCATCTCAAAGCCCAACAAAAGTAGCAGCTACTTGCAGATCACTCTGTAGCTTATGTCAGGTGGCCCCAGGTGGGAACCCAGTGGACAGCTTCAGACCATGACAGATTACAACTATACCACATCCATGAGTGACATGATCAAGGGGCAGATTCAGTGAGCACCAAAGCCCAAATAATCCAAGTCCTGCTCAATAGGGGTGTCTTCTACACAGCAATTCTTCAGCTATAGTCGTAGCTGGTTCTCACAGCCAATTGACCTAGAGGTCAATTCCTCCCAGTGATGACAACAGCATTCAAGGCTCAACTACAACCAGACTTTGCACACAGCCCACACAGGGGTGCACCTAGAGTGCCCACCTCAGGTGACTGGGGAGGCTGAGCAACTGGGCCCTACAGGACATCTATTACACTAAGCCACTCTACCAATTCCAGGAGACATAGAGGCTCTACCTAATATATAGAAATAAACACAGGGAAGAAGCCAAAATGTGGGGACAAAGAAACATGTAACAAATGAAAGATCAGAAGAAATCTTCAGAAAAAGAAGTAAATGAAATGGAAACAAGCAAACTACCAGATACAGAGTTCAAAGGAATGGTTACAAGGATGCTCAAGGAACTTAATGAGAGCTTCAAGGGACTTAGTCAGCATGTCAAGAAACTTTGTGAGAATTTCAAGAATCTTAGTGAGAACATCAAAGACATGAAAAATGACCATTAACTGAAATAAACAATTATTTATAGGAAATCAATAGTAGAGTAGAGGATGACATGAATCAAATCAATGATTTGGAATATGAGGAAACAAAAAGCATCCAATCAGAAGAGCAAAAAGAAAAAGATTCCACAAATTTGAAGGTAGTGTAAGGAGCCTCTGGGACAACCTTAAGCATACCAACATTCACATTATTGGGTTACCAAAAGGAGAAGATAGGAAGTAAGAAATTGAAAACTTGTTTGAAGAAATAATGACAGAAACCTTCCTCTACCTGGTGAAAGAAATATACTTACAAGTCCAGGAAGTACAGAGAGTCCAAAACAAATTGAACTCAAAGAGGCCCACACTAAGACACATCATAAAATGCCAAAGGTTAAAGAAAAAGAGAAACACTTAAAGGCAACAAGAAACAAGCAGTTACCTACAAGGGAGCATCCATATGACTGTCAGCTGATTTCTCAACAGTAACTATGCAAGCCTGAAGGGAGTGGTAAGAAATATTCAAAGTGATGAATAGCAAGAACCTACAACCAAGATTACTCTACCCAGCAAAACTATCATTTCGTGACAGCCCTGGCTTTTTATATATTAGGATATCTGTAAGAATCAATAGAATTATCAAATTTCTTATATTTTATATTCAAATTCAGAATTCATCCAATTTTTACACAAGTATTTATTGAACACCAACTACATGCCATGTTCTATGCTATGCTTTGTGGCAAGCACCATCCATAGAGGAATCAATAAAACAGTTTCTATCCTGATAAAAATTGATGGAGACAAAATTTTATCCAGATCAAACTTCTTACATATACATACTAATTATACATGCATTGGTATTATCATAATTAAGGGAATATTATTTGTAAACCTCAGAGTAGTAAAACTTGGTTGGAATAAGGCATGATAATCTAAAATAAAGCAACCAGATTCAATTTCAAGCCAAATATTGAATATAGCTGAATCTACTCTACCAAATATTAAATATTTAAGTGTTCCAATTAGGTAAAACTTGGAAACATCTTAGTATCATTTTTAAATTAACACAATTATTCAAAATATGTAGAATAGTATATGAGCATGGCAGTGATATGAAAATAATTTAGGAAACCTCCCACAATATTTAAAGTGTGCTTATAAATTCTTTATTATCCTGGAATATTTAGCTCAATGAATACAATAGCATAAGAAGAAAGAAAACACTGTGAATAGGAAAAATGTAGTTATTCATTTATTTCATATTTATGTATTCACCAGGAAAGATTTTCTGTGTGTTCTTTTATTTGTAAACAGTTAGTTGGTAACTAAGAGGCATTACATTAAAAATTAAACTGGCTTTGCTAGGTGATAAAATTCTGATCCATAATGAACTTTATGTATGGATAAAAAGCACATAATTTTTTTAAATATATTTTATTGATTTTTTACAGAGAGGAAGAGAGAGGGATAGAGAGTTAGAAACATTGATGAGAGAGAAACATTGATCAGCTGCCTCTTGCACACCCCCTACTGGGGATGTGCCCGCAACCAAGGTACATGCCCTTGACCGGAATCGAACCCAGGACCCTTGAGTCCACAGGCCGACACTCTATCCACTGAGCCAAACCTGTTTCGGCAAAAGCACATAATTTTTCCATAAAAAATGTAGTTCTTTGAATTTCTAAATCTGAATGTCTCAGTATTCTGTCCTTTACAAATTTTTATAAGTATATAATTGCACAAGTAGTCAAATGACTGTAAAATTATTTTATGGATTGTTTGCAATTATGGCTGTAATTATTCTCCCCCCCATTACCCATTGAAATGTGACTTGGTAGCTCATCCCATCAAGAGAAAGAATCTATTTCCAACTGTAAGGATCTGGGGAGTTCTTGAAACTTCTTTGACAAATACAATATAGCAAGAGTGACTCTATGCCAGTATGAACCCAAAACTCAAGAGGCCTGGCATAATTTCACTCACTCTCTTGGAGCTCTATCATTATCAAATGATCAAACCAAAGCTAATATGTTGAATGGTGAGTGACATATGGCCCAGCAACCTGTTTCCCTTGACAATACCTATCCTTACAAACACCAGACAGGAGAGTGAAACCATCCTATAAGAACCAGTCTCTGGGCAACTTATTTGTTAGCTAAAGACATATGAGCAAACACTTAATTATTAGTCATGCCTAGCCCAGATCAGCAGAGCTGCCAACTCAACCATATACTCACTAGAGGACTGGTGCATGAAATTCATGCACGGGGGGTCCCTCAGCCCGACCTGTACCCTCTCCAATCCGAGAGCCCTCAGGGCATGTCCTGCTGACGGCTTAGGCCCACTCCCTGTGGTTCTCTGCTCTCTGCAGGGCTTGCCTGCTCCACATCATAGCGATGGGCAAGCAAGCCCTGCTGGGTGCTGCCTGCAGCTGCCCTTGTCTGCTCCCGGGTCGCCACGGCAACAGCCAAGCAGGCCCTGCTGGGTGCTGCCTGCAGGCCCACTTGCCTGTCGTGGGTCGCCAGCAGCTACGCCCAAGCAGGCCCTGCTGTCTGCTGTCAAGCTGTGCAGCTGGACCCACCCCCAGGCCCACCCTGAGGTTGCCTGTCCAGCCCTGCCTGGCTCCCCGGGCCCCACAGCAGTTGCGGCCCCTGGGGTATGGCCCTGCCTCCCTCTTTGGCCCTTGAAGCAGCCTCGGTGGCTGCTGACCAGGCCCTCCCCCAGTGCAGGTGCTTGGAGGCAGGTCCAGGCGCCGCTGCCGCCACTGCTGCCGCCGCCGCTGCCACTGCCGCCACCCCAGACCCACAAACTCTGATGGGGGTGGGTCCAGGCGCCGCCACCACTGCAGCCACCCCCGGAGAGACCCCTCAGCATTCGCGGGTCTGGGGGTGCCACCACCGCCGCCACCGCTCCGACCCACGAATGCTGAGGGGTCTCCCCTCAGTAGCGAAGGATCCGGCTGTTGAGAGGCGCAGGGGGCGGGACTCGCAAGTCCCGCCCCCTGTGCTTCTCAATGGCTGGATAGGTCACCCCGAGTCCCACCCCCCAGCCTCCTGCTGCCCAATCGTGGGTGTAGCAGAGTCATGGTTATTTGCATATTACTGTATTATTAGATAGGATGAGCAATGACAAATTATTATTGTTTTAAGCCACTGAGTGTTTTTTATTTTTAATGCAGAAATAGTTATTGATATAGACTATTAATTTATTTAGGCATCCTGGTTTTATAAGATTTTGATTACTGGAATGACATTCAACTGAATATGAAAATTATGGATGTAAATATTAAAATATGTGGTTAGGTTGTATACATAATCTTTAGCATAATGACTTGATGATCAATGGCCAAGAACACTTGATAAATAAAATTATTCTGATATAGTATTAAAAAAGATGTTAATGTTTAGAAAAAAGGTAAAATTTTACATCTTAATTATTTGAAAAATGAAAAAAATAGGATATTATTAGAAAATAATAATTTATGTAATCATCATTTTATTTCCAATAGAGGTTTCTCATCTAAATATTCACCACAAAATACATGAAAGTCAATAGGACTCTATGGTAACACAACAAATTATTATTTATTTCTCTACTCATAATATGAAATTATCCATAAGAGATCCATAGAGCACCCAAATAGTAGGAATACACCAGTAGACAAAAGGGCATGAAGGAAATATGGAAGCAAGGGCCAATTGTAGAATATTTTAAAAGTACAAAGCAATAGTGATTTACTAAATAATTTTCAATTATCTAAAAAATATAGCCAACAAGAATATTAATAACATCTTTGAAAGACAACATAGAAAACATCTCATTTAACTCTCTCAGTTTAATGATGTTTCTATATAGTTGAAGCTTACATTTAAATTAACAAGTACATTAATGTTGGCCATTTTTTTATGGAAAAAACTAAAGTGCTACACACGTGCAAGTTTTTTTGTTGTTATTTATTTTATTTAACACTAGGGGCCTGGTGCATTAAATTTGTGTACTGTGGGGGGGAGCGTCCTTCAGCCCAGCATGCCCCCTCTCACATAATGGGAGCCCTCAGGGGATGTCCACTGACGGCTTAGGCCTGCAAAGAATGGATGGAGTAAATAAAAAAATAAGTAGCAAAATGATAGATATGAAAAAGAATACCAGAAATAATATAATGAACAGTCAATTAATCAGAAAAACATAAAAATAACAAATCCTATATAATAAAAGGCTAATATGCAAATTGACTGAATGGCAGAATGTCCAGTCCCTATGATGCACACTGACTACCAGGGGCCTGACACTCAACACAGGAGCTACTGTCTGGTGGTCAGTGCACTTCCACAGGTGGAGTGCCACTCAGCCAGAAGCCAGGCTCACATCTGACAAGTGCAGCAGTGGTGGTGGGAGCCTCTCCCACCTCTGTGGCAGTGCTAAGGATGTCCGACTGAGAGCTTAGGCCTGGTTCCCCAAGGGCTCCCGAACTGCAAGAGAGCACAGTTTGGGCTGAGGGCCCCCACCCCGCAGTGCAGAATTGCCTGCACCAGGCCTCTAGTGTATACATAAAAATTAAAAGAGCTTCAAAATGCATTATAATGAGTTCAACTGTGCCCCACTCCAAAAGAAGATATGTTTAAGCCCAAACCCCTAGTATCTCAGAATGTAACCTTTTTTTAGAAATAGGGTCATTGCAGAGATAATTAGTTATATTAGCATGAGGTCATACTGGAGTAGGTTGAGCTCTTAATCCAATATGACTGATGTCTTATAAGAAGATAGCCATATGAAGATACTGAGTCATAGGGAAAATACCATGTGAAGATGGAAATAGAGATTGGAGTGATGGGTCCACAAGCCAAAAATGGCCAAGGATTGTTGGCCATCACCAGAGGTTAGGAGAGGGGCCTGGAACAAATTATCCCTCAAATCCCTTAAAAATAATAAACACTGTAGCACTCTGGTTTTGGATTTCTAACCTCCATAATGTTTGACAATAAATTTCTGCTGCTTTTAACAACACAATCTGTGCTAATTTGTTATAGCAGCCTTAAAAAACTAATATATACATGAAGCAAAAATGTGACCATCAAAGAAGCAGCAAATCCACAAATTTTGAGTTTTCACATACTATGACCAGTGATTGGAAAACACCTAAAATTTCTAAGGAATCTATGAAGCAATGACTGTAAGTGAACTTAGTTTAGTCATAGTTTACTATGTCAATACATATATAAAATTTAATCATATTTCCCTATGCCAGCAATAATAGCACCAAAAGACTACTATACTGAAAGCTACAAAGTTAAAAATATTAAAGATGACAAAATTACAAGGAAAGGTATATCATTTTCAAAGATTGGAAGACATTATTTTTAAGATATTAATTCTTTCCAAATGGATATATAAAATCAATTTCAATGACAATAATCACCCTATGAAGCAGAACTCTCATACACTGTCAATGGGAAAATAAAACAGTATTATTACTTTGGTATACAGTTTCTTATAAAATTTAACATACCCAGGCTCAGCAATTTTAATTTAGGTGTTTACCAAATAGTAAAGAAAATATATATAAAAGACTTGTACAGGAAAGTACATTGCAGCTTTATTCCTAATTATTAAAAAAAGCTTTATAAACAATTTTCCATCAATATGAGAATGAATAAACCAGTTGTAATATACTGAAAAAATAAAATAAAATTAAGCAATAAAAAGGAAAAAATTACTCATTCCTTCCACCATAGGAATGAATCTCACAGATATCATGCTACATAAAAGAAACCATTTATAAAATAGTACATACTGTATATCATTTTTGTGAAATTCTAGTACAGACAAATATGACCTATATTGAAAGTTATCATCAAAGTAGTTGTCTTTTTAAGGAAGGGAAATTGACTGGGAAAGCATGAGAGAATATTCTGGGATGATGAAAATATTACATATTTTATTACATTTATAGCTTATGCAGTTGCATGCATTTGTCAAAACTTATACAATGAAGATTTTTACAGTTGACTGTATTTAAAAACTAGAGGCCGGGTGCACGAAATTCGTGCACAAGGGGGGGTCCCTCAGCTCAGCTTGCACCCTCTCCAATCTGGGACCCCTCGAGGGATGTCTGACTGCCCACTGGGATCGGGCCTAAACAGGCAGTTGGACATCCTTCTCACAATCCAGGACTGCTGGCTCCGAACTGCTTACTTGCCTGCCTTCCTGATTGGCCTTAACTGCTTCTGCCTGCCAGACTGATCACCCCCTAACCACTCCCATGCCAGCCTGATTGATGTCTAACTGCTCCCTTGCCAGCCTGTTTGCCCCCAACTTCCCTCCTCTGCCGTCCTGGTAACCCCTAACTGCCCTCCCCTGCAGGGTTGATTGCCCCCAACTGCCCTCCCTTGCAGGCCTGGTCCCTCTCAACTGCCCTCCCGTGCTGGCCATCTTGTGGTGGCCATCTTGTGTCCACATGGGGGCAGGATCTTTGACCACATGGGGGCAGCCATCTTTTGTGTTGGAGTGATGGTCAATCTGCATATTACTCTTTTATTAGATAGGATAGAGGCCTGGTGCATGGGCAGGGGCCAACTGGTTTGCCCCGTAGGGTGTCCCAGATCAGGGTGGGGGTTCCCTTGGGGTGTGGGGCAGCCTGGGCGAGGGGCCTGTGGTGGTTTGCAGGCCAGCCATGCCCCCTGGCGACCCAAGCAAAGGCCCTGGTATCTGGAATTTATCTTCTATAATTGAAACTTTGTAGCCTGGAGCAGAGCCAAGCCTCCTGCTCGCTCTGTGGTGGCAGCCATTTCTGTTGGAATTGATGTATCTTCTATAATTGAAACTTTGTAGCCTGGAGTGAAGGCCTGAGCCAGCCAAGGCTGCAGAAGTTTGGCTTCCTCCATCACCTGGGGCAACCCTAGCCTCCTGCTCTTCCAGCTCTGTGGCTGCCGCCATTTCTGTTGGAATTTATTTACCTTCTATAATTGAAACTTTGTACCCTTGAGTGGAGTCCTGAGCCTGCTAGGGTGTGTGGAAAACTTGGCTTCCTCCACTGCCAGGGAAACCCAAGCCTCCCTCCAGCTCTCTGTGGCAGCAGCCATCTTGGTTGGGGTTAATTTGCATACTTGCTCTGATTGGCTGGTGGGTGAAGCTGGTGGGCGTGGCTTGTGGGTGTAGTAGAGTGGTGATTAATTTGCATATTACTCTTTTATTAGATAGGATAACAAATACTGAACTGTAATTTATAGGGTTATTTTCAGCAGTAGCATGGGCTTAACAATTCTGAAATTACTTTTTGTGTATACTAGGTGTGTAAATATATTCAAGATAATGAGGTGAATGTTTGCTATTAGATAATGGAATTGAAGATATGAAAAAAGTATGAATAGAATGTACCTTGCTGTACTGGGCTGGAATTGGAAGTATCGAAATAAACTGTTTGCTAAGAGGGCCAAAAAGCAATGAAATGCCAGCAGTATTGAACATACATAGCACCTTGACCTTGGTTTCTAAATATCATTCTTCACTAAAAGGAAGCAGAGATCCTGATAGAAATTACTAATTCTTCCAGGACTGGAGTAGGGAAAATACAACATGAGCCTGGAACATTCTTTTGCACCAGACACAAGTAAATAAATACTCAAAGATGTATGGATATATGAAAAGAACACAAAAACCTAACTTGGGGAAATATGAACCTCAAAATAAATAATAGTATTTAAGGGTTATAATTGATTAAAGAAAATAAAAATCCATCAATCCATGCTGTTGAATAAGTAAACAATCAAACTGATTAGGATTTATAACTTTCAATGATTAAACATATATTATAGGATAGGAATCATATGCATTATTCATTTGATCTTTTTATAATCATGTTGCAAGTTAGGCATAATTATTCTTGTTATACATATTAATAATAGATATTGATATAGTCTATGTATATTGTTTAATAATCCATACCTAATACTAGTAAATCCAGTGTTTACATCTTGCTCTATATCAAATATTCTCCCCCCCCACACACACACACATAGATATTACTCTGAATGCCATTTTGCTCTGTTCTATATCTTCCTGTCTCTCAATCATTGTTTCATTGAATTTACTTGATTTGAAAGGACTTTAATATGATGAAAATGTGAATTTAAATAAACTTTAAAAAATAAACTGATGAACAAAAATAGATACAGAGGCAGAGAAGCATCAAACAGACTGCCAAACTACAGCAGGAAGGTTGCCGGGGGGAGGTAAGAGATGAACCAAAGAACTTGTAAGCATGCATATAAGCATAACCAATGGACGCATGACACTGAGCGGGGGTGAGGGCATGTGTCGGGGGGGTAGGGGAGGCCAGGGGAAGGTCAATGGGAAAAAAAGGAGACATATGTACTACTATTTGTAATACTTTAAGCAATAAAATAAAAATTAAAAAATAAATGAATTAAAGTATAAAACACTTAACTTTTCCATCTAAAGAAAATTATATTAAGAATATAAAAGTACTCTGTATTTTGGAAATATTTCAATAGCAAAATTCTGAGTACTTTGGAAGATTTTCAAATTTTTTGTATGATCTCCTGGCTAAGATAACCAGAGTAATCAAAATCAAATACTCCCCCCCCCACACACACACACAAACACATACATATCTCACATATACTTACTTTACACTCTTGATTTCCAAAGAAATAATTGTAGAAATAACTCATTTTTAAAACACAGACAGGATGGATGGAGTCTTTTTCTTTTAAAAAATCTTCCCTTTTTGTTTTCAGGTGGCTTTATTGGGTATTAAATGCAAACTGGCTACCTAAGTTTGTATGCCTAGACCTAGAAACCACACATTTTATTTTAGTTTAAATTTATTTTTTAGTTACACTTGACATATAACATTATATGTTTCAGGTGTGCAACATAGTGATTAGATATTTATATACATTACAATGAGATAACCCTGATAAATCTGGCACCATACGTAGATACAACAATGTTATTTACTATATTCCCTATACTGTACCTTACATCCCCATGACCATTTTTAGAACTGGAAATTTATACTTTTTAACCCCTTTCACTTTTCTCATGTATTTTAAAACTTATCCCAGTCAATCTGATTCATCAGTGACCAAAATGGATCTATTTGGAATTGCTAAAATAATATAATTAGCAGTGAATTTAGATTCTAAGATAAATGACAACCTAGTCTGCAGAACTCTCAATATATTTAGAGGTCCAATAAAAACATTTCAATATTTTGTACAGGTGTGGGCAAAAGTAGGTTAAGTTACCAGCCATCATTACCTAAAATATAAATGATAAGTAAGGATACGAAATAGTAACCATAATAAGACGAACCAATAAATAACACAATAAATAAATAAATAAATAATACAATAATAAACTCTTCTGCATACTCACAACTGTAAACCTACCACTGTACATGAAATAAATATTTTTGGTTTAAGACAAAACCTTGAAGCTCTGAGTTACATTTAAATAAAATTAACATGAAACAAATATAAGGTACATAATTTTGCTCATAAGTCTCTCTTTAGATTAAATACAGATACAGATTTCATAACTTAGAAATCCACACATGAAACCTATATGTTCATGTTGAGCAATGTCACACCAATAAAATTTAGTAAAAAAATAATAAAATAGCCAAGAATATTTCAAATTTCTACTTCTTATTGGTATAGCACGTAAAAATTGCTTTTGGATTCTAGATTTGTCATTTATCTACTTAAAAACCCATCATATTTGTGATTCCCCAGACTGAATAGACTCTTGCAAAAAATATTTTTACAGCATTACTTTTTAAATTTATATTTGTTTTTGAAAGTATTACAAATGTCCCATTCCCTCCCTCCATTCATTCCCTCCTTCCCCCTCCCATCCCTTCCCAAGACCTTCATCCCACTAGTGTCTGTGTCCATGGGTTATGCATATATGCATATTAGTTCTTTAGTTAATCTCTTCCTGCCCACCCCTCTCTCCCACCCCTTCCCTCTGAGAATTGTCAATCTGTTGCATGAGTCCATGTCTCTGGATCTCTTTTGTTTATCAGTTACTTTTGTTCATTAGATTCCACATATAAGTGAGATAATATGATACTTATCTTTCTATAACTGGCTTATTTCACTTAGCATAATACTCTCCAGGTCCATCCATGCTGCTGCAAATGGTAAGAGTTCTTTTTTTTTTTTACAGCTGCATAGTATTCCATTGTGTAAATGTATCACAGCTTTTAATCCATTCATCTATTGATGCATACTTGGGCTGTTTCCAGATCTTAGCTACTGTAAATTGTGCTGCTATGAACATAGGGGTGCATATATTATTTTTGATTGGTGTTTTAGACTTCTTAGGATATACTCCTGGAAGTGGGATCACTGGGTCAAATGGCAGTTCCATGTTTAACTTTTTGAGGAAACTCTACCTGTTTTCCATAGTGGTTGTACCATTCTGCATTCCCACCAGCAGTGTACTAGGGTTCTCTTTTCTCCTTGCCAACCCTTGTTTGTTGATTTAGTGATGGTAGCCATTCTGGCAGGTCTGAGGTGGTACCTCATTGTCAGTCATCTTTAGTTTTAAACAATGTAAACATTCACCAAGGAAAAGCAAAATTTTTGAAAAGATAAAATGAACAGTATACAAAAAAAGCTGTAAATAATTACCATTAAATGTTTTATATATATATTTAGAAAGAATGTGAGAGTATAAATACTTTACCTATAAAATTGGCCCTTACCATTTTGTACATCTTATGGGAACTCAACAAAGCTCTAATGTGCTATCTGCAAAGTTCCTAATTTGGACAATTTTATCCCAATTTAACCAAACCTATTACGTTAAAAAAAAAAAAAAAAACAGTAATTTTCCATTCTTACACTTTTCTCAGCTAGGTACAATTAATATTTCCAGTCAGAAACCTTAATGCTTTTCACTAATTGAAATTCAGAAAAATATGTATTCTTATTCTGCTGTTCTCAACATTAGAAATATATTTTATGAATTTAAGTTAGTAAACATAAGTAAGATTTACACATTTGCTGCTAAGTTTTGAGCTATTCAGAAATTCCTTAATTTCTAGATTTAAAAAAATCTTTATTTGTTTTATTTTTTAACAGTGGGTATTTTGTTTACTTGGTTACCTAATCTGATTAATACTGATTTCCATCTCAGGGGAACACTTTGTATAGTATATGATTGTCTAACTATCATGCTGTATACATTAAACTAATACAAAATAATATTGCATGTAAAGTATAATTGAAAAAAATGCAGAAAAAATATATTGAGTTCAAGGAAATAGCCTTGTGTGTTTGTGTGTGAGATGTGTGTGTGATCTGTATGCATACCTAAGTGTTCACCAATTAGAGGCAAGCAATACCAAAAAAAGTTTAAAGTGAATCTTTTTCTTTTATGGAAACTTGTTAGTTTCTAAATTTTAAGTGGTGTTTAAGTATAAGATGGCTCAATACATAAACCATGCCTGAAACACTCAAGAATTTCAATATTCATAAGATTTAAAATGAAGCATTTTATATTCATTGAAATTTCAAGCTCTTTATAGAGTCTTTTTAAGTGCAGATCAGGCAATGATCTCTAAGATGAGAAAAATTATCAGGACCAAGGTACTGTCAAAGAATTATATTCAGAAAATAGAGCCATCTGATTGTATATGTTTTACTTAGGACTCTTCTTTAAATGTGTTTCCTTCCCCAACTAGAAATAATTAATATAGGAGAAAAACAGATGTGTTTTATTACATCTTTTCATTGGCATATAGTAATATAATATTTATATTTCTAAATACAATTTTGATAAAAATAAAAAAACAAATATGGATAAAATATGGATGTCCTTTGCCAATTACTAGCATGCTGAATGCTTTCATTCAAAGCACCTGCATCTATCTTTTTTTAACAATATTTTTATTGACTTTTTACAGATAGGAGGAGAGAGAAATAGAGAGTCAGAATCATCAATGAGAGAGAAACATTGATCAGCTGCCTCCTGTACACCTCCTACTGGGGATATGCCCGCAATCAAGGTACACACCCTTGACTGGGATCAAACCTGGGACCTTTCAGTCTTCAGGCCGATGCTCTATCCACTGAGCCAAACTGGTTAGGGCTGCATCTATCTTTTTTCTTTTTCATATGAAAGATTTTTCTAGGATTATGGGATTTGCTTAGCTGCAAGATGATCATATCATGTATTTAAGTTTGAGCACCTCTCCCCACACAACTCTCAATCAGTGAGGGATGAGAATTAATGAATAAATCTCCCTGTCCACCTCAGCTGACCCAGTCACCCCAAATACCAGTGAGGTAATCCCAACTCATGTTCTACATGGTACCTCGAAGGACCCCTTTTGAATTAAGCCCCAGATGTGCAGCCTTTTTTAACCTTTTCTCACTTTTGCCTGTGTCTTCCTTATTCACTTTGGTTCATTTGATCACATCCCAAGTAAATTACCTCTTCTCAATCTTGGTTTAAGCCTTTGCTTTTGAAAGAGCCCAAACTAACAAAATGTTTAATCAATTTATTTAGAAAGACAAATTAATAATATCTATGATGCTTTCATCATAAGAGAAAGATGTGATATCTTATTTGACTCCTATACATGTCCTTTTCTCTTTGACTTCCAAGAGGAATGCATTGCTTCTCTGTGAAGTTTGAGCTAATGCTTCAAAACCTCTATGATATATTTTCCTGTAGTAATACTGGGCTCATGCTGAAAACGAAACCTTTCTATCTCTTAAAGGGGAGTTTTTGTAGCAAGTTTTCCTTAAGATTAATAGTTTGCAGCTCTGAGAGATTTGTGTAACACTAAAAGGGCTTGCATTGATAAATAAAGAGAATAGTGAAGACCTACCTAATGGGGGATGCACACTAGAAGACTCTAAATGACATTTATAACCACACAACCGAGCCTGGATTTACATGTGCCATCAGATTTCCTCATGATTTGACATTTAGCCTTTCTAAAAAGCCAATCATCCTGCCAGGGAAGTATATCTTAATACATTTATCTAAAACCTTTTCAGTCTTATCACTATACAAGTCTTCTAAAATTAATCAAATTATTGGTCAATGGCCATTTCCTATACAATGTAGGTCTCTGTCTCCTAATAACCAAGTGACTGGATCATCTCATTTTATGATAACAATTTGAAATATAACTTTCAAGGCCTGTTTGGCTTTTGATCAATGTTGACTTGATAATGCCTTCAAATGAAAGAAGAAAATCTCTTGTCACTGCCTTATTTTCTGTGTTCTTCTTCTTTTATCTTCACTTTTTAGTCATTTTGTGTGTATTTGTACAACTTACACAAGAACTACCTTTCAGCATCACTAATACTCTTTACAGCAAGATCTTTAAGATATAACTCATCCAATAACTGATCTCATTCTGTTACTCTTATCTCATCTATTGCATTGAAGAAAATACCATCTTTCAGATCTTGCCTGTCAAATAGTGTAACACTTTGAATGTTTTGCTGTTCTATCAGACACTTAAGACTGTTAGCCTAAGACGGAAGTAATATTGTGTAAATACTGTTAGTGTCAAATCTGTTTTGTATTAAATGCTATCCTGTATATTTCTTACATTTCAATCAGTTATTTCTGGCCCACTAACAGTTTTAACTCTCTTGGATTATGCATCTTGATAACCAAGAAACTTCTACTTAAACACGAGGTTCTGTACTACAGGATGTCTCTAATATGTTTGACACTAACCTGTTTTATCCATTTCTCTAAAAGAACTATAGGCATTCCACAGAATATCTCCCAATAATCTTACTGGTAGACTACCTATTTGTTTTTTTGTTTTTTCTTTCCAATTTTTTTTATTAAGGTATTATATGTGTACATATCTTACCATTGCCCCCCCACCCCACTCCCATATAAGCCCTCACCCCCCAGAGTTTTGCATCCATTGGTTATGCTTATATGCAAGCATACAAGTCCTTTGATTGATCTCTTATCTTCCATACCTCTCCCTAACCTTCCTGCTGTAATTTGACAGACTGTTTGATGCTTTACTGCCTCTGTATCTATCTTTTTGTTCAAGTTTTTAATGTTCTTTATTATCCATAAATGAGTGAGATCATGTGGTATTTTTCTTTCATTGACTGGCTTATTTCACTTAACATAATGTTCTCCAATTCCATCCAGGTTGCTGAAAATGGTAAGAATTCCTTCTTTTTTATGGCAGCATAATATTCCATTGTGTAGATGTACCATAGTTTTCTGATCCAGTCATCTGCTGATGGGCACCTAGGCTGTTTCCAGATCTTAGCTATTGTAAATTGTGCTGCTATGAACATAGGGGTGCATATATCCTTTCTTATTGGTGTCCCCAGTTTCTTAGGATATATTCCTAGGAGTGGGATTACTGGGTGAAATGGGAGTTCTATTTTCAGTTTTTTGAGGAAACTCCATACTGTTCTCCACAGTGGCTGCACCAGTCTGCATTCCCACCAGCAGTGCACGAGGGTTCCTTTTTCTCCGCATCCTCACCAACACTTGTCGTTTGTTGATTTGTTGATGATAGCCATTCTGACAGGTGTGAGATGATACCGCATTGTTGTTTTGATTTGCATCTCTCGGATAATTAGTGACTTTGAGCATGTTTTCATGTGTCTCTTGGCCTTCCTTCTGTCTTCTTTGGAAAAGATTCTATTTAGATCCGCTGCCCATTTTTTTATTGGATCATTTATCTTCCTTTTATTAAGTTGTATAAGCTGCCTGTAGATGTTGGAGATTAAACCTTTATCAGTCATGCCATTTGCCAATATGTTCTCCCATGCAGTGGACTTTCTTGTTGTTTTGTTGATAGTTTCTTTTGCTGTAAAAAAGCTTTTTATTTTGATGTAGTCCCATTTGTTTATTTTCTCTTTAGCTTCCATTGCCCTAGGGGCAGTATCGGTGAAGAAGATCTTTTGACATATGTCTGAGATTTTGCTGCCTGTGGATTCCTCTAGTATTTTTATGGTTTCCCGTCTTATGTTTAAGTCCTGTATCCATTTTGAGTTTATTTTTGTGTATGGTGTAAGTTGGTGATCTAGCTTCATTTTTTTGCATGTGTCTGTCCAATTTTCCCAACACCATTTATTGAAGAGACTGTCTTTATTCCATTGTATGTTCATGCCTCCTTTGTCAAATATTAATTGAGCATAGTGGTTTGGATCAATATCTGGATTCTCTATTCTGTTCCATTGATCTATATGTCTGTTCTTGTGCCAGTACCAGGCTGTTTTGAGAATAGTGGCTTTGTAATACAGCTTGAAATCTGGTATTGAGATCCCTCCTACTTTATTCTTCTTTCTCAGGATTGCTGTGGCTATTCGGGGTCTTTTTTTATTCCAAATGAATTTTTGGAGAGTTCTTTCAAGGTCTGTGAAATATGCCGTTGGTATTTTAATGGGGAGTGCATTGAATCTATAGATTGCTTTGAGTAGCATGGACATTTTAATGATGTTGATTCTACCAATCCATGAACATGGTATGTTCTTCCATCTGTTTCCGTCTTCCTCTATCTCTTTTTTCAGTGTCCTGTAGTTTTCTGTGTATAGGTCTTTAACCTCCTTAGTTAAGTTTATTCCTAGGTATCTTAATTTTTTTGGTGCAATGGTAAATGGGATTGCTTTTTTAGTCTCTCTGTCTGTAAGTTCACTATTGGTGTATAGAAAGGCCACAGATTTCTTGGCGTTAATTTTGTATCCTGCTACATTGCCGAATTCATTTATTAAGTCTATTAGTTTTTTGACGGAGTCTTTTGGATTTTTTATGTACAATACCATGTTTTCTGCAAATAAAGACAACTTTACTTGTTCTTTTCAAATTTGGATGCCTTTTATTTCTTCTTGTCTAATTTCAAAAGCTAATACTTCCAGTACTATGTCAAAGAGCAGTGGTGAGAGTGGGCATCCCTGTCTTGTTCCTGTTCTTAGGGGAAATGTTTTTAGTTTTTGTCCATTGAGTATGAAGTTTGCTGTGGGTTTATCATATATAGCTTTTATTATGTTGAGGTATGAGCCTTCTATTCCCACCTTGTTGAGAGTTTTTATCAAGAAAGGGTGTTGGATTTTGTCAAATGCTTTTTCTGCATCAATTGATATGACTATGTGATTTTTATCTCTCAATTTGTTTATGTGATGTATCACGTTTATTGATTTGCGGATATTGTACCATCCTTGCATTCCTGGGATAAATCCTATTGGTCATGGTGTATGATCTTTCTGATGTACTGCTGGAGCCTATTTGCTAGAATTTTGTTGAGGATTTTGGCATCTATGTTCATGAGGGATATTGGTCTGTAATTCTCTTTCATTGTGTTGTCCTTATCTGGTTTTGGTATTAGGGTGATGCTGGCTTCATAGAAGGAGCTTGGAAGTGTTCCTTCTCTTGAATTTTTTTGGAATAGTCTGAGGAGGATAGGTTTTAGTTCTTCCTTGAATGTTTGGTAAAACTCTCCTGTGTAGCCGTCAGGCCCCGGGCTTTTGTTTGCTGGAAGCTTTTTGATGACTGCTTCAATTTCGTCCATAGTTATTGGCCTATTGAGCTGTTGAGATTCTTCTTGATTGATTTTTGGAAGGTTGTATTTTTCTAGGAATATGTCCATTTCCTCCAGGTTGTCCAGTTTGTTGGAATAGAGCTGTTCGTAGTATTTTGTAACAATGCTTTGTATCTCAACGGGGTCTGTTGTTATTTCACCTCTTTCATTTCTGATTTTGTTTATTTGGGTCCTCTCTCTTTGCTTCTTGGTGAGCCTGGCTAGAGGTCCATCAATCTTGTTTATCCTTTCAAAGAACCAGCTCTTGGTTTTGTTGATCTTTTGTATTGTATCTTTGGTCTCTATGTCATTTATCTCCGCTCTGATCTTTATTATTTCCTTCCTTCTGGTTACACTAGGCTTTTCTTGCTGCTCTTTTTCTAGCTCTTTGAGTTGTAGGGTTAGGTAATTTATTACCATTGTTTCTTGTTTTTTGCAATAGGCTTGTAGAGCTATGAACTTCCCTCTCAAGACTGCTTTCGCTGTGTCCCATAGATTTTGGATTGTTGTGTTTTTCATTGTCATTTGTTGCCATGATGTTTTTTATTTCTTCTTTGATCTCTCTGGTGACCCAGTCCTTGTTTAATAGCATGCTGTTTAGTCTCCATGTGTTTGATTTCTTTGGATTGTATTTATTGTAGTTGATTTCCAGTTTTATGCCACTGTGATCTGAGAAGATGCTTGATATAATTTCTATCTTCTTGAATTTGAAGAGACTTTGCCTGTGACCCAGCATATGGTCTATCTTTGAAAATGACCCATGTGCACTTGAGAAGAATGTATATTCTGTGGCTCTGGGGTGAAATGTTCTGAAGATGTCAATTAATTCCCTCTGGTCTAGTGAGTCATTTAGGATTGCTGTTTCTTTGCTGATTTTTTGTTTAGAGGATTTGTCCAATGGTGATAGTGGGGTATTAAAGTCTCCTACTATGATTGTATTGCTATTAATCTCTCCCTTGATATCCTCCAGGAGTTTTATTATGTATTTGGGTGCTCCTATATTGGGAGCATATATGTTTACCAGAATTATTTCTTCTTGTTGGATTTCTCCCTTTAGTATTATGAAGTGTCCTTCTTTATCTCTTGTTATGGCATTTACTTTGAGGTCTATTTTGTCAGATATAAGTATTGATACCCCAGCTTATTTTTCATTTCCATTTGCCTGAAAGATACTTTTCCATCCCTTCACTTTCAATCTGTGTGAGTCTCTTGTTCTGAGGTGGGTCTCTTGTAGACAGCATATATATGGGTCATGTTTTTTTATCCATTCAGCCACTCGATGTCTTTTGATTGGAGCATTTAGTCCGTTTACATTTAAAGTTATTACTGAAAGGTATATGTTTGTAGTCATATCTATTTTTGTGTCTGTATTCCTTCTTTCCGGTTTATTTCTTCTTTTTACAGTATTCCCTTTAGCAATTCTTGCATTGCTGGTTTGGTGGTGATAAACTCCCTTAGTCTTTTTTTTTCTGCGAAGCTCCTGATTTCCCCTTCAATTTTGATTGATAGTCTTGCTGGATATAGTATTCTTGGATTCAGTCTGTTGCTTGGCAACACTTGGTATACCTCCTTCCATTCACTTCTAGCTTGTTGTGTTTCTGTTGAGTAATCATTTGACAATCTGATGGGTGTTCCTTTGTAGGTAACTCTCTGTCTCTCTCTTGCCACCTTTAAGATTCTCTCTTTATCATTTATATTTGCCATTGAAATTATGACATGTCTTGGTGTGGGTCTTTTGGGGTTGATCCTGCTTGGGACTCTCTGTACTTCAGTGACTTTTATCTTTCCCATATCCGGGAAGTTTTCTGTCATTATTTCTTCAAATAGATTTTCTAATCCCTGCTGCTCTTCTTGTCCTTCTGGCAGCCCTATTATACGCATGTTACTTCGTTTCATGTTGTCCCAAAGCTCCCTTAGGCTTTCCTCCTGCTCTTTAATTTTTTTCTCCAATTGCTGTTCAGATTGAGCTTGTTTCTGTACCTGATCTTGTAACTCACTAATTCGGTCTTCTGCTTCTTGTAGTCTACTGTTGAAACTTTCCATGGTGTTTTTGATTGTAGCTATATCACTTTTCATTTCTTCCTGATTCTTGCATAAGTTGTTGATTTTCTCATCCATCTGATGTATAAATTCCACGACCATTACTCTGAACTCCTTTTCGGTCATGTTGCAAGCTTCAGTTTCACTAATTTCCTTTCTTGGTGACTCCACATTGTCTTTCCTCTGTGAGTTATTTCGTTTCCTCATTCTGGCTATCACCAGAAAGCTCAAGCTTCCATTTGCATGGACCTGGGCCATGTGCTGTGGGGACTTTGCTCCACCCGAGTTTCACTGAAGTGCTCTGACACTAGGACGTGTGGCTGCCTTTGGTTGGTGGGAACCAGACTTGCCCAGGGTCAGTGTCCCCAGTGTTCTGTGTGGTCTCGTGTGCACACTTAGAATCAGGGGCCCTGTCTGCACCACACTGTTGGTATGTGCCAAAAATGAGATCCTTAGCATGTGCCAGGAGTCAGAGTTTCCCTGTGTCTGCACCAAGAATCGAGTGTCAGAGTCTCTGTTGCCTTGTGCGGTTTCTCGTTGAGAGTCATGGTCCCTGTGTGTGCATGCACCAACAATTGGGGTCGATGGCTCTTAGTGTGAATGCGCTGTGAGTCAGGGATCCCAGGCAGCTGTGTCCGGCGTGCCAAATTCCCTGAAGTGGAGCTGCGTCCTGTGTGTGCTCTCTCTACTGAGCCAAACCGGCTAGGGCGCACACTCTCAAATCCCTGAAGGTGAGCTGCCTCTGTGCACTCTCCCAGAATCCCCGAATGGGGGCGGAGTCCGTCCTGCATGCCAAATTCCCCAAAGGGAAACCCCTCTGTGAACGCTCTAAGATTCACCGAAGGGGAGCTGTGACCCACAAGCCAAATTCCCCCCAATTCCCCAAAGGGGAGCCCTCTGTGCGCACTGACAGATTTCCCCGAAAGTGAGTTGCTTCTGTCCTGCATGCCAAATTCCCTAAGTGGGAATGCGTCCCTGTGCAAAGCTCTGCAGCTTGCGCGAGGGGCGTGTCTATCAGTTACTATGGCGCTATCTGCATGCCTGTGGGGAGGGGGATAGGCTCTTTGACTCACGGGAATCTGCCGGGAAGTCTGGATTCTTGTTGTTTCTTCATCTGAAGCTGTGATAGCAGTTCTCTGTCCCCAGTGGCTGCAGGGTCCTGGTTTGTGTCAGAAGCCAGGATCCAAGTCTCAGGCCACTCTGTTTCTCAAGATGGGGTGGTCTACGCGTCCGCACCAGCTGCTGAGAAGTGTCCGCTTTGTGCGCGGGGCTCTGCCGTCTAGGACTGCCCGGTTAGGCAGCCCCTTGGAAGACTTGCAGAATCTAACTGACCCTAGCTCATACACACACACACACCACACAGGTCTACACGTCTACACTCTCCTCTACGGGTTCCTCACTCACACTCTCTCTCTCCCTACCTTCTTGCCAGTCGCCATCGTTTTTTTTGTTTCTCTCCCCTATTTGTTTTTAATTCTCCAAATTGATAGAATATAATTTACATTCTATAATATTTCTAGCCAATATTTATATGTTATTTTCCCCCTACAACTTAATGCATTTGAAAAATCATGATACAATCTTGAATTACAGTCCTAATTGAATTGGTATAACATTAGAATCATGGACAAGTATTTGAAATGCATACTAAGTGTCAACAAGAGCAAGGGTCTCTTTTGTGTTCAACATCCCTAGATCACTCGTCCCTAGTTTATAGTATGTGTCCAGAAATGTCTTCAAAATTAATTAATTTAAAATTGACTATTGGTTTCAAAAACCTTTTATGTCCTATTCACCCTGAAAAAGTTTATTCTTCCAATATTGCTAAAAATTAGTTTGATAATATTCACATTTCAACATATACTCCCCCTTCATTCTAACCTGGCATGGCTTATATTACTGCTGCATCATAGATCTCAAACTAATCTCTGAATTAGCTTGCTGGTATGTGCATGATGCAGTGAACATTAACAGTATTATAATAAAAATAAAATCTAAATCAAGGGAAGAGTTTTGAAAGGGTACTGAAAATTTTATGAATATGGTTCTCTGCAGTCAAGCACTTTATTCAGTACCATTACCTAGCTGCTAGAAGCCATGTCTTTTTGCTTCTGTGGCTCTCTTGGAAATTCCCCAGCAATGCTTGGGAATCCAAGTATTCTGTTTTATGACCATAGCTCTTAATGTTTGACAAACCAGAACAGAGACTAAAATAATAAAGATATAGACATTTAAAATAAACACTATGTAACTTGATAATGTGTTTCCAATTTATTATTTACTTCCATGTTTGATGAAGTATATTGTAATGTTAATGTGCTGTAAGTGTTTACCCACAGCATGCCCTACAATCTAGCATAAAATCAACATTATTTTCCATGGTTCATTTTATAGAAATGTGAGACCACCTCACTTTATCCTAGTCTTGCCTTTTAATCACATTTCAATATCTAACTATCTTCCAAATTAATTATCATAATTTGATTGCTGCTAATTGCTTCTTGTTAGCCCCTTTGGCTGATGACTGGTCCAGCTTTTCCTGTTTTCATTCTCAGTGCCTGGATCTTCCTCCTATCAGTCACTGATTCTGGCAACTGCTACACTGAGACAAGCCCCAGTCCCTAAGGCAGGGGGTGGGGAACCTTTTTGCTGCCAAGGGCCATTTGGATATTTATAAAATCATTTTGGGGCCATATAAAGTTATCAACTTAAAAATTAGCCTGCTATATTTTCTCAAACATTTAATTAACTCACTCCTAATGCCTTGGCAGGGCCAGATCAAATGATTTTGAGGGCTTTAACAGCTTGCAGGCTGGACATTACCCACCCCTGACCTAAGAAAAAGTGAAAAGTCTCTCAATTTTTTTTCTTTAACTATAAAATTCTTTTTCCAGAAAAATATGCAAAATTCTGATTCATAAAATAATAAATAGTAAACCCCAAATGACAATCTCTGTCAGTTTAGGTCCCCCAGAAACCAACACAAGATAAAAATAGTAAGTGGTTTATTGGGGAAAATGCCTATGAAGGAAGAAATGGCAAGGAAGCAGGATTAGAATAGACATAGGCTATGAATCAGTTCTGACATTAATGAAAGTAGAAAGGAGAGGAAGCAAGATTAGATAGATTGAATTTCAGATCTTCATACTGCCCACTAAAGGAGTCATGTATTGAGCAGCAATGGGCATTCTCTATTATCCTTGTTGTGCTCAGTCACTGCTAGAAGCAGTCCTGAGGAGAGCCTGCCTTCAGCTTAAACATTGTGGTGAATTCCCAAAATGTGGTATCTGGAGACTATCGGCTAACTTCACCCTTTGTAGCTGCCACATATTTTAGTATAGAACAATTTATTTATAAAATATTTTGTAAGCATCTAAAATTCATGGTTCTAAGCACTAGGGAAACAGCACAGTAGTGAAGTGATTAGATAGCAAACAAAGAAGTGTATTTTTAATATAATGGATAGTGAAAAATGATACAAAAATATGAAGTAGGTTAATAAGTACAGAGATATAATTTACTATTTTACATAGGGTACTGAGGAAAGCCCTTTTTGGTAAAGTTACATTTCAGCAGAGACATAAAAGGATGTATGACCAGTCACAGAGATAGACCATTCCTGGCAGAGGGAACAAACATTGTAAAGGCTTTGAGACAACAATATACAACATTGTAAATTATGTAGAGCTTTGTGGGTCATGGAAAGGACTCTGAATTTTCCCCCTACTAAGATGAGAAGATATTTTGTGCAGAACAATGGTTTGTTCAGAAAATAGTTTGGAAAGATCAGTATCGGGGAGAACAGGTTGTGAGAAGGCAAGGATAGAAAAGGAATGACCGGTGACTTTTAAAAGAATCCAAAAGATATAAGATGTATAAGATACATTCAGATAGTGTTGGTAAGCATTGGCAGGGATAAGAATTGGTTGTATATTTTTTTGAAAATTAAACAACAGAATTTTCTATTTGATATGAGTTATTAGGGAAGGTAAAGAATCAAAAACACTTAATATTTTGGCTTGAGCAACTGGTAGTGTAGAAATTCACATCCTCTGAGATGGGAAAGACTGATGGAAGAATAGGTTTTAGTGTTCAAAATCAAGAGTTATGTTTTTGACATGTGAAGTTAAAATGCTTACCTGCTTTATAACTTTAATGAATAATATTGCTACATAGCCAAAAATGACCATAGTAATGTTATTCACATAAAGACATATATTTTAATTGAATCTCTTTAATATTTTTATATCAGCATTATCATCAAATTTATATTTTAATTTTTTCTAGTTATACATAATTAAGAAATTCCTAAATCTCTAATTACGTAATTTTTTTCTTTTTTACTTCTACAAATTTGAAGGTGGAGCTTTATAGATAGCTAAACTTACAAAAAAAGAAATGCTAGATGAAGTATTTCTCACCAAAAGATCTTTTTAAAAAATTCATCATCATGCCCTAACCGGTTTGGCTCAGTGGATAGAGCGATAGAGCATCGGCCTGCAGACTGAAGGGTCCCAGGTTCAATTCCGGTCAAGGGCATGTATCTTGGTTGCGGCCACATTCCCAGTAGGAGGTGTGCAGGAGGCAGCTGATCAATGTTTCTCTCTCATCGATGTTTCTAGCTCTCTATCCCTCTCCCTTCCTCTCTGTAAAAAAATCAATAAAATATATTAAAAAACAAATAAAAAATTAATCATCAGAGAATATGCTAGAGAAACGTTTTATTCAATGATGTTTTATCTTTCCAATGACATTAACAGATGCACTGGTAGTTTATTGCTAGATTTGTAATGTTTAAAAATTCTTGAGATATTACAATTATAAGGCATTGAGGCAGGGAGTAGTCATTAATATTTATACCTTATGTTTTTTTCTGTTCCTGATGACAAAAGAATAAGAATGAATTAAAAATGAAAACTAATGAACAAAAACAGAACCAAAGTCATAGAAGCGTCAAATAGACTGTCCAACCTATGAGGGAAGGCGGAGGGTGAGGGGGTAAGGGATCAACCAAAGGACTTGTATGCATACATATGAGCATAACCGATGGACACAGATGGGAGGGTGGGGTGAGGGCATGTGCTGAGGGATGAGGACGGCTAGGGAGAGGTCAATGGGGAAAAAAGGAGACTTATGTAATACATTAAACAATAAATAACTTAAATTAAAAAATGAAATCAACTAATTAATTATTAATACGGTTCAATTAATGAGGTCAGTCTTTAGTGAATAGTCTTGATCTATAAAATCTGAAGTGGAATAGTGGACTCTAAGTCATTTCTAAGCATCTGGCTATAGTGCATTGGAATTTTAGTTTTTAGGACTCTAACCGGGTGGTCACTAGATTATGATGTTCTTCAAGACAGGACATGCATTCTGTTCCCTTTATTCTAGTATTTACCCCAGAACACTGTCCCCCAAAAGTTTAATTAATAAATATTTTTTTAAAAATTACACAACTGTCTTATATATGAGCTTGCACTTATTTTTTATTAGCCGTGATTTCATTCCCTGCCAGTTTGGTAGCCTCTCTTTATTTTTCTATATGGTTTCTGTCCTCAGCAGTTTTCCACATGGTTTCTCAATTTCCTTTCACTTCAAAATCTAATTAAATGCTAATATTCACCTTTCCAGTTTGTTAATGAAAATATTAAATAATATCAGGTAGAACTACATTTAGTCAGGACCCTAAATACAGACATTTCTGCATGAGCAGCTACATGTTTAGTTATGGAATTCCTGTTAGTTTTCATTTCAACTTACCTTCAGTGTATTTTGAGTGGTCTTTTCATTTTAGACTGAGTTGTTGACTAATTATCATGTTAACATATGTTTAAGCATTTAAGTCATATCATAACCTGGCAATTTTTAAAGATTATAATTAAGGACTGAAAATTAACCTGACACCATCAATATTGGTAAAGTTCAGAGTGGGAGGTAGATTCTGTAAGGTCTGATTAAAGAAAAATATGGTAAAACATATAAAATAGGCCAAATGTAAGCAATATATAAACAGATAATTGATGAAGAATAACGAATAGCATTTTGTTGTCAAAGTGATAATAAGCAACAGAATAGCCTGAACCTACAGCTGTAGAAATTTAGATTGTATTTGTGACTCTTTCTGAAAGGATATTGTTGAGAGTGCAATCCTTTAGGGAGGTTATGATGATAGGGGAGGAAGCAGGGATTATGGAGATAAGTATGGTAAATAATAGAAGTGAATGCAGAGAGGGGACATAAACTCTACAGAGATGGAAGAACACTTAAAAGGAAACACATCCTAATAAAAGGGTAATATGCAAATAGACCGAACAGCAGAATGACCAGAACGCCTGTGGCCCCTTGCCCTGTCTGGCCCAGCCCCCCAGCAGGCTCCCCCACCCTGATTTTGGGAAGGGCTGGCCGGCAAACTGCCTGAGGCCCCTTGCCCCAGCTGGCCTCACCCCCAATGGCCCCCATCGGGGCGGGCTGGCTGGACCCCACCAGTGCATGAATTCGTGCACTGGGCCTCTAGTTAGTAATAAAAAAAGAGAAACAGTATGGGACAGAGTTATTCTAGATATACCTAGATTGATGGGCTGCTTAAAAATTCTTTACAAATGTAGAGGAATCTGAGAAAAAAATGAGTACAGGAAATGTTTGAAGGTTATTTACTCAATAATAATTAGTTGTGTGCTATGTATGTGTTTTGTTGTCTATATGTCAATAATAGATGCTGGTATATTTTTAACTGGAATAGAAAATATTTTTTTTCTTTTTTTATCTTTCAATTACAGTTTCCTTTCAATATTATTTTATGTTGGTTTCAGGTGTATTGCATAGTGGTTAAATCAGGGGTCCTCAAACTTTTTAAACAGGGGGCCAGCTCACTGTCCCTCAGACCGTTGGAGGGCCGGACTATAGTTTTAAAAAAACTATGAACAAATTCCTATGCACAGTGCACATATCTTATTTTGAAGTGAGAAAACAAAACGGCAAAAACACCAGCATGTGGCCCGCGGGCCGTAGTTTGAGGACGCCTGGGTTAGACAATCATTTAGTTTACAAAGTGTCCCCCCTGATATTTCCAGTACCCACCTGACACCACACATAGTTATTGCAACATTATTGAATGTATTTCCTCTGCTATATTTTATATCCTGATGACTATTCTGTAATTGCCTATTTGTACTTATCAATCCCTTCACCTCTTCCACCCAATCCCCCAACACCCCTCCCCTCTGGCAACCACCAGTCCACTCTGTGTGTCTATGAGTTTGTTCATTTATTAAGGCACTGGTGTTATATGCTTTGCTCAAAAAATGTAGTGGAATGAAGGAAAGATACCTTATGAGTCTTTACTAATTATATTAGATCACATAAAGTAACCATAATTAATGTTACAACTTAAGAAGAACTATCACAATAATTTTGTATTAATATAATCAAGAATTATCTTTTTTATGATGGGAAGGGAGCAAAATTCAGAAAATAGTTTGAACCCAGTTATAACTGTGTTAGTAGCTTTCTGGAAAGATCCTTAATGACAATATAAACCATGAAAATCCTTGAAAAAAAAAACATAGGTAACAAAATATTAGACTTCTCACGTAACAAAATTGTCAATGATACAATTCCTTGAGCAAGAGAAACAAAGGAAAAAATAAACAAATGGACTACATCAAAATGAAAAGCTTCTGCACAGCAAAAGAAACCAGCATCAAAAAGAAAAGGAAACCCTCTGTATGGGAGAACGTATTTGCCAATGATACATCTGGTAAGGGGTTAATTTCCAAAATATATATTGTACTCATACAACTCAACAAAAGGAAGACAAATAATCCAATAAAAAAAAATGGGCAGAAGACCCAAATAGACACTTCCCCAAAGAGGACAAACAAATGGCTAAGAGACATATGAAAAAAAGCTCAGTGTCACTAATCAGCAGAAAGATGCAAATTAAAATTACAATGAGGTACCACCTCACAGAATGGCTACCATCCATAAACCAACAAACAAGTGCTGGTGAGTATGTGGAGAAAATGGACCCCTAATATACTCCTGGTAGGAATGCAGATTGGTATAGCCACTATGAAGAGCAGTGTGGAGTTTCATCAAAAATTAACAATGGAACTGCCATTTGACCTACTGATCCCACTTCTAGGAATATATCCTAAGAACACCAATCAGAAAGAATGTGTGCACCCCTATGTTCATAGCAGCACAAATTACAATAGCTAAGATCTGGAAACAGCCCAAGTGCCCTTCGGTAGATGAGTGGATAAAAAAGCTGTGGTACATTTACACAGTTTAATACTATGCAGCTGTAAAAAAAAAAAAAAAAAAAAAAGGATCTCTTACCATTTGAGATAGCATGGAGGGACCTGGAGAGTATTATGCTAAGTGAAATAAGTCAGTCAGAGAAAGACAAATATCACATGATCTCACTTATATGTGGACTTTAATGAACAAAAGAAACTGACAAACAAAAGAGATCCAGAGACATGGAAGCATGCAACAGACTGAAGATCCTCAGAGAGAATGAGGGGGGAGGGAAGAGATCAACCAAAGAACTTAAATTCATATTTGCATAACCCATGGACTTAGACAATAGTGGAGTGAAGACCTAGTAGGGGACAGGAGTAGGGAGGAGGGGCATCAATTGGGAAAAAAGAGGGCATCTGTAATACTTTCATCAATAAAGATAAATTTTTAAAAACATAGGAAGTCATTCCTAGGATGTAAGATACATTTAATAAGAATTAAAATGAGGGTAAATATATTTGTTTATTTTCAAATATTTTCTATGTCAAGGTATACTGATAGACAGGCACAATTGATTAGAAAAGTGTTTTTAATATGGTGTTTAAAATTACGATGTATTATAGAATAGTTAACTAGGGACATTTATAATTAATTGGAATACATTGTTGGTACATGAGAACAACATTATAATATCTTAATAGCTGAGAACAGGATTTCAAACTTCTAAAAATAAGGGAGAAATAAAAACAGCATGTAACAGTTAAGATGTTCTATTTGTAGAAGCATTCCAATTTAGCTAATAATCTTTAATCTAATTTTCAAAATATCAGTGTATTAGTGATCAATTGTTGTGTAATAAATTACCTCAGTATTTAGAGCCTTAAAACAACAAATATTTATTATTTCACAATTTCTGTTGGTCAGGAATCTGAACATGGCTTAGCTTGATGTTTCTACCTGAAGGTCTCTAAGGAGGCTATCATTAAGGTATTGCCAAGGACTGTGGTCTCATGTGAACATATGATTAGAGGAAAAACTGCTTCCAATCTCATTCACATAGCTTTTGGCAGGCCTCAGTATGGCCAAAGTCATGAGTTCATTTTCATGTGGCCCTCTCCATAGGGTAATTCACAACATGGCAACTTGTTTCCCCTAGAATGAGATAAAGAGCAGGGATAAAAGCTAAAGTTCCTTTTTAACTTAAACTTGGATGCAATCATATACACTGAGTGGCCAGATTATTATGATCTCTGGACGCATAATAATCTGGCCACTCAGTGTATATCCTATATAATAAAAGGCTAATATGCAAATTGTCCCCTCGACCAGGATTTCGACCAGCAGGCACTGGGCCTCTAATATATATATACACATATACATACATACACACACACACACACACACACACATACACACTGAGTGGCCAGATTATTATATGTTCAGAGATCATAATAATCTGGACACTCAGTGTATTTCATATTCTTTTAGCTAAAAGCAAGTCACTCAGTCTAACTCACTATCAAAAGGTAGGTGGTAGGTATCATTTCGAGCCATCCTGGAGGTTGCCTACCAGTCTTCAATAATTCACATCTCCCTCACATGCAAAATACACTAAACCCATTCTGAAGTAACAAGAAACTTATCCCATAATAAGCATCATCTCAAAGTCTAAAATCTCATTATATAAATTTGGTTTGGGAAAGAACAAGCCTTGGGGTGTAGTTGCTAAGTATAGCTATTAATGCACAATTCTCTATTTGTAGATCTGTGAAACTAAAGAAACAAGCCACCTGTCCCTTGGATAGTCAACATATGTAATGGTTAGACAGGTATCGCCATCGGTAGGGAGCTCTCAGTGTCCTCAACAGTTGCCGGGGGGAAGTGAGCTTCTTGCAATGTCATGACAAAAATAATTTTCTGAGACTTGTATGGAAGAATGAGTGCCATTTATTTGCATGGAGTTAAATCCCTGAGTTTCAAAGGTTCTATTTCCCTTTGTCTCACCAAGGAAGAAATCCAACTGTGACTTTAACAGGGCTAGGATTAAAATTGTTTCCCGAGTTTCTGTTCCATGTTTGTATAGTCCAATCCAGCATCAGGCTAGCTTAGTTTGTGTTCCCAGCTTCAGTCTATCAGTCCATTGCATGTGGAGTCCACAGGGCCACATGGCAACTGAGGAAACAAGGGCAGGAAAAAAATCGAGAGGAACAAGAGAGAGTGAGCTCCTTTGTCTGGGGGATTATGTATCCCAAATTATTGTGGGCTTGCAGTGGCTCCACCCCCCCTAGCCAGTTATATTTGTTTCCAGGTTAGCCTTATAGACACCTTCCTTATGTCACCCAGACTTTACTGCCACGCATCCATCTCCCCTTTGTCCAGTCCCTTCCCCCAGTAATCTGCAGCTTCCTGGTGAAGCTTCCCAGATGGCTATGCTTATAATGTTTGGCCTCCCTTTTGCTGCTTTCCTATTATTAACAACCAGATAATTACAATGGTGACAGTATGAGATGAGTGCTACTAAATTGTTAAAAAGGGGTAAAATGGAAGTCACTAAAGATTCACTGTTCCATAGAAATTCTGAAATCCACCTGGAAAAAATGTTGGAAGTTCCTTGATAATTGTCCATGGTTCTCATCTCTACCCTCTGAACTCCACCTTATGCAATTGTGGAAGCTGCTTAAGCAGTATCTAAGAGGTTGTCTTTGCAGCTGATGCCAGGTAAAGAATATGGGTGCAAAATGCAGAGAACAAGAATAAATTGGAACCCGCAAGAATGAGGTATACGTTATATAATGAAGACAGACCAAAATCTATGTAAGTTATTTCCTCTGAGCTTGGTGATTTGAATATCCTGCTGAAGCTAGGCTACAATATAACTGATTTTTTTTTCATTTTTCTTAGATACAATAATATTCTTGTCCTACCTCCCTGAGTTTTCACGGATAAGATGTTAGGGAGAGAGTAAGAGGTTAATACCATTATCTTCTTCTGACCCAAAGTTCTTATCTCTTTGTCCTCTTTATCATGGACATAAACACACATACCTAACCCACCACTTGTTTTTAGTCACCGATTGTATGGTAATTTGTTATAACAGCCTTTGGAAACTAATACAAAAGTCAGTCATCCCTAACTGGCCCTTATCAAATTATATCAGCATCTCTATTGGTCTTACTCAGTCTTGTCTGGTTCAATATACTTTTTAATGGTTTTAATGAGGATAACAATTAAGTTTTTGAATGATGAAAGCTGAGAAAGTTTCTTAATAATTTTGGAAAATAGAAGGAATCTCAACCTCATTCACCAGCCCCATCAATTTTTTTTGTATACTAGAACTACTAGCATATGTACCACTAAGTTTGCATCCAAATAACTTGATTGGCCTTGTCTGTTCTAGAAGAACTTCAGTCACAAATTGATGGTAATGTTCTATCGTTATGTCCAAGATTCATATGAAAAATTTAATATGAGAAAAGAAAGGGGTAAAATTTTTTTTTAAATGGACTCAAACTAAGTATGAGTCATCACTGTGACTGAATTAAATAACAGTGGTCATGATATAAGAATGGGACTTAGATTTCAGTGACTGTCATGGTTAGGTTTTTCTACTCAGAGTATCTCTTTTCCAGTATTAGGGACTTTAAGAATCAAATGCACAATCAGAAAGTCTCTTGATGACCACCAAATCAGAAAAGGAAAGGATAACCCTGAGAGACATTTCATCTAGGCCATTCCTGTACCATTCCTACACCCCAAGTCCAATGTCTGAATAAATGTTGGAAAATTCTTAACTTCATTTTCAAAATTCTGTACACCCTTAATTTTTTTTAATTCTACTCTTTTAATGTACAATATAATTGATTTCCCCCCTATTTTTCTTAACTACAATGATATTCTTGTCCTGCTACCCTCAGATTTCATAGATAAAACTAGAGGCTCAGTGCATGAATTCATGCACTGATGGGGTCTGGCCGGCCCACCCCTATTGGGACTGATGGGGCCAGGCCATCTGGGGGGAGGGGATGTGGGCGGTTGGCCAGCCAACCCTGCCCCTTGGTAGAACTCCAGGTGGAGGGGACAATTTGCACATTAGTCTTTTATTATATAGGATGTTAAAGAGAGAGTAGGAAGCTAGCAGGATTATCTTCTTATGACTCAAAGTTCTTGATAGGTGAAATCCCAATTTTACATAATATATTTGTTCCTTCATATTTTTAAAAATTTATCTTTACTGCTGAAAGTTTTACAGGTGTCCCATCCCTCCTCCCCCAATTGACCTCCTGTTCCCCAGGCCTTCATTGCACTATTGTCTGTTTAACCAAAGACCTTATATGCATACTAGAGGCCCAGTGCATGAAATTCATGCACAGGTAGGGTCCCTAGCTGCCAGCTGGAGCCTCCCTTCCCCGGCCGCTGTCTGCCAACTGCCAGCCGTGGCCTTCCTTCATTCCGTGATGCCCCTGGTGGTCAGCGCATGTCATAACGAACGATTGAACTCCTGGTTGGTCAAACTCTTGAGGGGATACTTTGCATATATATATATATATATATATATATATATATATATATATATATATATATATATATATATGTATATATATATACATATATATATATGTATATATATATACATATATATATATGTATATATATATATATAGAGAGAGAGAGAGAGAGAGAGAGAGAGAGAGAGAGAAAGAGAGAGAGGGGGGAGAGAGAGAGAGAGAGAGAGAGAGAGAGAGAGAGAGAGAGAGAGAGAAATAGAGAGAGAGAGGGAGGGAGAGAGAGAGGGAAAGATACGTGAATTGAGTGGATTTTTTTGTTTGTTTGTTTTTCTGAGTAGGATGCAAAGGTGGTTTCTTTCCTGGGTTCTTGTCCAGGTGGATTCAAAGAATGAAGTCACAGACAGAAGGTGGTATATGAAAAGATAGACATTTATTGGAAACAAGTACAGACTTCAATGTGGGGAGGGGTCCCAAAGGGGGTGGCCCCTAAGCCCCTTTTCTTCTAAGGTTTATAAAGGCTGCAGTTCTTTGTCTTTTGGTGCTGCCTTCCAATTAGTAGAATATCAACTTCAAAGCTTAAAACCCACATGGTGCCCCCTTCTTTTTCTCCCTCTTCAGTGGTACAATTCTCTATCTCCTATGAAAATCTGTTTTCTTCTTTCTCACATTTGTCAGCATTTCTCTGTACCCTGTGAAAATTTGTTTCCTCTTTATCCCCATACCCTGCTACTTTTCACTGTCTTCTGTGAGTGGATGTCTTCCTCTCCCCTTATTCTTTGGCATCTCTTTTTTTTCTCTCTGTGAATGTATGCTTTTTGGCAGCTCCAAGCCCCCACCTTTGCAGTCCTCCCCCATGGACCCTTTATATTCCTAAAACTTGATTCCATACAGTTAGGAAAACATACTCTTATTTGATAAATTAACATGTACACTTGCCTTTTGTTGCTATATTTAAGGAGGGTATTTTCAAGTTGGAATGCTCAAATGAGAGCAATCAGATATTTTAGGGACCACAAAGCTAGGTTTTATGAGGATGAGGTGAAAGTTTGGGGGATACTTGGCCTGAATAAGAGGAAACCTAAGAAAAGTATTATACCTATATGTTATGTATAAAGGCCATCATTAGATTTATTCTGTGTAGCTATGTATTTCAGAATAAATGACAGTGGATAGAATTTCAAAAGAATCAGACTTTAGTTAATAGAAGGCACAATGTTTTAGAAAACCTATTACCATTATCTAAAAATATGTAAAGTAGTGACTTTCCTGACTTAAGAAGTATTTTAACTTGGAATATATTATCTCCAAGAAATCTTCAGATTTTCTATATACTACTTATAGTTAAGCAAAATTTTAAGTCTATTTCATTGTATATGTTTCTTAAGAGAGGGGTCCTGGCATTAACCAGATGTTCAAGAGTCTTAACTCTTGAAAAGGTAACAAATCCTTGCTGGAAATTTTCTTGCAATTCTAAAGTTTCAAGATTCTTCTCAAAGTAATAGTGTGCCTTTAATTATACAGATCTGTGGTAATTTTGAAATATATTTTATGAGTTTAGAAAAGTTCTCATTTCTTTTAGCCACACTGTTTTCAATTTATTTATTTTTTGGCCTCTCCTCATAAGTATTTATTTTGGTGTTAATTGTTCTATTTGCCATAGAAAGTATATGAATTTTACTTATGATTACTTTAGGAATGTAGGTTGTTTATTTTTGAGGTTATGAAGCATCTGTTGCATCAGAAATATGTATTGAATGTGTGCACATACTATACTCAATATCTCTGGAGCTTTAAAATTGTTAAATAAAAACGATTAATTGTCACAACTGGAAAACTCAGGAGAAATAGATTTCTAAACTATTAAATATAGCTGAGAGACTATTAAAATGGCAATTGAAATTAGTTCAAATGAATTGAAAGATCTTTTTATGAATTTATATATGGAAAAAATGTGTCTCTGAGGGCAAAATTGTTCCCTACAGTACCCAATATCAAGAACTTTAGTGCACTTTGTCCTTTTTTATAATTATTACTGGGATTTGAAGGGCTCTGTTTTGTGTTAGCCACTGGGGAAATCAGAAGAAAATGACCTTTAAATAAATAATTATAAACTAGGTTTTATTACAATCTTCAATCGCTTCTCTCTTTTTTAATACACTTTTATGTGTATTTCTGTTTCTGAAGAGTAGGTTTTGAATGAATTTGGGCTTTGAAATACTTTAGAAAAAATTTTATCTAAATTCCTCAAATCTGTAAAAGAGAGCAGAATATAAACTGATGCAGCAGCTTAAGTATATCTGGAATAGCTAAGAAAGAAACACATTAAAGTTAATTAGGACAAAAAAGCAGCTTCTTATATCATGCTTATATAGATGAAAATATTTTTTCTAAATTATAAGGTTTCTTTAGCTTATTGGCCAAATGCATATCCAGGGAGATAATAATTTTTCATCTTGCGATTTCTAGACCACTTGGCTAGTTATCTTACTTCCATCAAGATAAGTAGGAATACTGGGACTTACAGCCAACTGTGGGTTGTTGCTTCTTTCCCCTTTCATAAAAAATGAGAACATCTGTAATCATCATAGCAGGATGATGACCTGTGCCTATTGGATGGTGTCCAGCAAAGACTTCTGTTGGGCTATGTTTGGATAGCCCCACATGAGGAAAATAGATAATTACTAAGGGATAGCTGGGAGGAAGAAAATTTTTAGTTTGTAAAACAAAAATAACCCATACTGTAAAATCAATTAGAATGTGCAGTATGAAATATGGCCAAGTAATGAACTATACTTAAAGATAAACATAAGAAATTTTTTAAAAATCTAAAAAAAAGGATAAACGTAAGGATGTATTTAATAAGAAACGAATTTAAGAACTTCAGTAAGAAATTATTGTAATTATTATAGTACATAATAAAAAGGTAATATGCAAATTGCATCACTCCGCTACGCCCACGATTGGGCCTGCTGGAGGCGCGGGGGGCGGGACTCAGGGTGGCCGATTGGTTCATGGGAGGAGCGGGGGCCGGGGACTCGCAAGTCCCCGCCCCCGCTCTTCTCACCGGCCTAAATGGCCAGCGCTGCAGGAGGACCATGGGGCCGGCGGAAGGCTCCGGTGGCGGAACTTGGGGTGGCTGATTGCGTGGCTCCGGCATCAGTTTTCCGCCACTACCAGTTTTCCTCTAGCCACCTGCCGATTGGAGCGCCTCCAGCCAGCGCCATCGGCCACCCCGAGTCCCGCCCCCAGCCTTTGGGAGGCGCTCAGATCGGCGGGTGGCCAGAGGCCAGAGATCTTGCTGGCAGGAGGCACTCCTATCGGCGGGTGGCCAGAGGAAAACTGATAGTGGCGGAAAACTGATGCTGGCAGCCAGGTGAAGGAAAGTCCATTGCATGAAACTTCGTGCAACGGGCTTCTAGTTATTACATAAAATGTACTAAGTAAGAATATATTCTAATCTAATTGTGGCTCAGTATCTACACAAAGGGAAATGGGTTTTGAGAGGAGAAAGAGGGATGTGGGCTAGGTTTAGTTCATATTTCACTATGAAGATAAGTGATGAACATTAAGTGACTGCATTTGTGCTTCAAAACAGACTATATAGTTGTGTGATTGGGCATAGAATGAAAGGCAAATCCAGGAAAAGAAAGATGAAGAAACAGAAAGCAAATTATGGAAGAGAATGACAATTAAAAGATACTTTTTAAAAATGCAAAAGGAAGAGAGAGGAGAGAAATGAGGTAGGTAGAAGAAGAGTGAACAGAAATAATGAAAAACACTCATTATTTTAATGCCTTGTTTGCATCTATTCTGACACATGTTCTCATATTACATCTTCAGTCCTAATTTCCTTATTTGATTATCTGCAGTAGCAATAACTGTTCCTTTGGGGAGAAAATAAGCAACTACGTTGTTGTTTTTCAGGATATTCCCGCTAGGCTTCCACAATGATCTCAAATTATAAACACAAGCTGTAATTCATATGATAATAAAACATATATATTTTTTAAAGTTCCAACAGAGAAAATCTGCACAAATAAAACTATAACTTGTTCAACAATAGTTATGTTTTATCATTTCTGGAGATTTGACCATAATGTTCTATGTTGGAGAGTGGTTGAAGTGCATGAGTGGATGACCCCTGAATTACTGCCCAGATCCTTTAAGTGATTTTTCTCTAAGTGTTCAATATGTCTACCTGTATTAAAAATATATAGTGGAGACAAAGAATTTCATCCTTTGTACTATACTCCAGATTTGAGCTTTTACTAAGTTGTATTCTTTCATGATATACCACAGAAGTAGTGACCTGAAGCGTAGGAAAAGATCTGATTATGAGTTCCAATTCTTCCTCTCATTAACCCTACGGACTTATAAATTTAATCTTCCTGTAAAACGATGATAGTAAGAGCTATCTTGTGGTATTGTTTTGAAGATTAAAGAGTTAAAGAACATACAATTAGCACAGTGAAGTACAAATAAGTGTTCAATATATATGAGCCATTGTTTGTTTGTTTGTTTCTAAAGGTACTCTGTATTCCTCACCTCACCTTAATAGATTGCTCCCTAAGTTCTATGCTCTGGCCAGAGTCATTACATTTTCTCAAAGACAGTGATCCCTTTTCCATTTTGTAGAATTGTTGGCAGAAGACAGGATTCAGTCTGTGTTCAGTATGTGGAAAAAATGGTCAAAATATATGGAAGCTTTCTATATAATACTTTAATATCTCCAACATCATCAGTTTCAGTTTACTCTTAAATTATTGCAGTAGTCAATAATATGAACTCAAATAGAACTTAACACTTAAAATAGTCCACTCATACTATTATTATTTTTCAATGTTAAATAGTTTTATGAAGATAAAGATAATTGTGATTTCACATGTGATTGTAATAAATAGAAAAGATCTATACACATTTTACCCAGTTTCCCCCAATGGTAACATTTTATAAAACTACTAGAGGCCTGGTGCACGAAATTCTTTCGGGGGGGGGATGTTCTTCAGCCCAGCCTGCACCATCTCCAATCTGGAACCCTCGAGGGATGTCCGACTGCCCATTTAGGCCCGATCCCACGTAAATGGGCAGTCGGACATTCCTCTCACAATCCAGGACTGCTGGCTCCCAACTGCTCACCTGCCTGCCTGCCTGATTGCCCCTAACTGCTTCTGCCTGCCAGCCTGATCACCCCCTAGCCACTCCCCCTGCCAGCCTGATTGATGCCTAACTGCTCCCTTGCTGGTCCGATTGCCCCAACTGCCCTCCCCTGCCCACCTGGTCACCCTTAACTGCCCTCCCCTGCAGGCCTGGTTGCCCCTAACTGTCCTACCCTGCAGACCTGGTCCCCCCAACTGCCCTCCCCTGCAGGCCTGGTCCCCCCCAACTGCCCTCCCCTGCAGGCCTGGTCCCCCCCAACTGCCCTCCCTTGCAGGCCTGGTCCCCCCAATTGCCCTCCCCTGCTGGCCTGATCACCCACAACTTCCCTCCCCTGTTGGCCATCTTGTGGCAGCCATCTTGTGTCCACGTGGGGGTGGCCATTTTTTACCACATGGGGGTGGCTATCTTGTGTGTTGGAGTGATTGTCAATTTGCATATTACCTCTTTATTATATAGGAGGATAGTACAATATCACAACCAGGATATTGGCATTGATATAGTCTATCCATCATATTTAAGTTTCCTCAATTTTACTTGTACTCACATGTATGCATGTTTGCATGTGTGTATTTGCTCACATGTTGGTTTATTGAGTTTGAGACAATTTTATCATCTGTGTAAGTTTTTGTATCTGGCACTGCAGCCAAGTTACTAAACAGTTAAGTCACCATGAGAATTATTGTGTTGACTTTGGATATTCACAACCCACCTTCCCTCTGAGTATACTCCCTTCCCAGAAGCCAGTCTTTATTTGGAAAATTTATCATTGTTTCCTCTTCCTATATTAGTCATATTTTTTACAGCAAAGGGTAAACTGTGGACATATATAAATAAAGAAAGTCTCTTCTCCTTTAGAAATCTAGCCAGAAGGGTAGATTATGACACTCATGCATTAGTAATTTTTTTCAGTTTACCATAAGTAATATTTGGCTCTACAATATATGTAAAATAATCACATGGTTCCTGATACATGGTAAGCATTTGTTAAATTCTCTTTCCTTCTGTTACCATCATCATCATCATATTATTATTATCATAAATAATAAATATTAGATATAGTTTATACTTGTACTTTCTTGAACATATCATTATTATCTTTCATGCCACTATGCCTTTGCTTTCTCTGGCATATCTGCTTGTCATTATTCAATGCTATAATCGTTATCCTTAAGACCTACTTTTTAGAAGCCCTTTTTGAACCATACCCTTTCTGATTGTAGTGAATGGCATCAGGCAGAGTCCAAATCCATTCCTCAGAATGGACTCACTTATTTCCCAGATGCTGAGGTTGTTAGCTGCTGGTAGTCTTCAGTGGTGCCCGTTTTAAGGCTTTATTCTCTGCTACAGTATGCTGTTTTGCTGTAGGTCATACTACACCCTTCCAAGGGCAAACCATATCCAGTTAATGGTCAATGCAAGGGCGAGGGTATAAAGTCCAGGTTCCCTCTCCCTGACAGCAGCTAATTTTCAAGGACTTGAGAGCTCTGCAGCATCAGAGCTCCCTGTGGGATCACCCAAAGCCTTTCTTGAGACTGTGTCATAACTCTTCCTTATGTTCTTTTGTTCTCCAAAAGGTTACTCTCCACCAAACTTATTGTGCTCAGATATCAATTTAAGAATTTACCTCCTAAGGACCCAACCCATAAAATTCAATTCTATATCACCCTTGAGTGTTTTTAATCTGTTTTTTTTAATATTCCTGGAAAAACATTTATAGGATCTGGATTTTATCAAAACTAATATTTTCTCCAAGAGTATTAAGTTAATCACATTTGCTCTGTCTTCAAAATTTTTGCTCAGACAACATTCATTCTATCATTCAACATATATTTATTAAAAAATTACTGCACACCAAGCACTCTACCAGGTTCTAAGGATACAATAGTGAAGAAGACCAATGCTGTTCCATGTTTTCACGGAGATTATTGCCCATTGGGAAACACATATATTTTAAAAAGTAAAAGGTACACATAACCTTGTTTTCCTTTTTGTGTTGTCTTTTCTATGTTGGCTAGTTTGAGCTACCGTTCTTTTCCTTTGTTCTCTGCCAACAAGGAAGATTCCTTGTATCCAAAGGTAGAAATCATCATTTCCCCAAGTAAAACAAGGCAGTGAAAACTCATCTTACCAGAAATTGATAAAGAAGCTATCATTAATTTTCATGCTGTCAGCATAGTAGTTTTCAAACTCGATATTCTTGAATTTCTAACTACATCTCTGTGTCAGGTGTCTTAAAAATAAGGATGGTTCTGCTCTTTATATGTGGCTCTTCTGGGTCTCTCTTCTGTCTTTGATATCCTTTTAGCATTAAAGATATTGATATTAAAAATTCCCTTAACTGTGATATTGATCTGAAAGTTAGAAAATCTCTCACAAATAAGCATATTGTAGCTATGGTGGTTACAGTGGATTATTTTTATCCAAGAATGGAACCAGATGTCAATAATGAGGAAAATAATAAGGCAATTAAAAGAAGTACCCATGAAGAAGGGGAGCCAGAGAGCAATAACCCTTGCAATGTTACAAGATGGAAAACTTTGTATTTACCACTATTCTCCTTAGAGGGAATAGTATGTATGGTTGAAAGGAAAATACTTGGAAAAGAAAAAAAAAAACCACTTGAGAGAGGGAACATGACACTCAATAGGCATGCTGATATAACAGTGTATAGTCACTAATGTGCCTTCCTAGGAGTGCAGGCATAGTCCACTACATGCATTTATTTTAGTAAGCAGAATCTGCAAATGTGGAACCAGGGTTAATTTCTTTTCTAGTTGGTTTCCTTGTCAATTTTTCCCACATACCACTGAAGTAAGACAAAATGGTCAATAAAAAATAAAGAGTAGTGGCTGGAAGGAACAACATATCTTGGCCAGAATCTGCATGAGACATCTACAAGCAGCTTGTAGCAGCTCCTTCTGCATCTGAAATATTTATACTGACCAGAGGGCTGGAGCTTAACTTATATCCCTGTTTACCCTGGTATCCTTCAGAAACAGGAGCTGTGATTGACGTGAATAGCATTACTTCCTTCAGAACTTCTAGTTTAGTGAGAATAATGAGAAAGGAGAGGATATAAGAAAACACACAGAATCATCATGCTGCATGTAATAACCCCATGTCTTTCTAAAGGAAGGTTGAGGTGTATGTGACACTTATAAACAAGTATGTGGTCTAATAACACATCCATCTCAAGTGAAAAGGCTTCATAACTTGTATAAGAAGATGTACCATCAAGAATTAAATGCATTTTAAAATATCATGGAACACTTAAATTTCATAAAATTCTTGAAAGTATTTATTATTCACTAAAAACTGAACACTCAGTGAAATAATCAGTCTTTAATTTCTTAGTTGGCATTGGGAAATTTGAATATTTCTGATCTTATTTCCCCTGTTTTTGTACAATATCCATGTGGTGAAAAATTGACTTGTATACATTGAAAAAAATTTTATTTGTAATAAAACACTTTATACTAATTTTTGAAATTACTATAAGTCTTCAGCTATGTCCTCTATTTAGATGTTTATGGTTATTATGATTAAAAATGTAAAATCTACTAAACTATGAACTTTTGAATAGTGAGAATGGGACTATGTTATAACACATAATGTAATGTTTTGTAACCATTAATAACAGGTGGCAATAATGGTTTTCTACAGACAGTCTCTTTGAACTTATTAAATACTAGAGGCCCAGTGCATGGATTCGTGCACCAGTGGCGTCCTTTGGCCTAGCTTGCACCCTCTCGCAATTTGGGACCCCTTGGAGGATGTTGGACTGCTGGTTTTGGCCCAATCCCCGCAGGCCAGGCTGAGGGACCTCACCAGTGCAGGAATCCATGCACCAGGTCTCTGAGATTCATCAGTCTGTTCCATGTTTCCATGCCTGTGCGTTGAGCGTCTGCCCACTGGTAGTCAGTGCACGTCATAGCCAATAGTCGAATGGTTGACTTGTCACTTAGGCTTTTATATATATAGATTATTCTCGTTCTCTTTCTTCTTATCCACTCGCTCCCTTTCTACTTCCTCTATACTGAATTGAGGTCCTCCCCATATTCATCCAATTCTTAACCGTATTTTCTGTATATAAGCTCAGGTTCTACAGATTCTGCCCCCACCCTCTTTGCTGGTTGTTTGGTGTTTGTGTTTTGTTTTGTTTTTTTTATCTATTGGTTCTGTGGTGTTTTATCCACACACACACACACACACACACACACACACACACACACACACACATATGCATATACATATACATATATATACATATACACATATATATACATATATACACACACACACACACACACACACTGTATATTCTCTTTTTTCTTCCTTTTTCTTTTCTCTCATCTTTTTTTCTGTCTTTGATATCATTCATACTCTCTTTTCTCTCCCCTAATTCTCTTTTCTCTGGTGGTCACTTAAATTGGGGTTATCAGGGTCGTGAGTACATTCGTGTTTTGTTCCCTTTGTGTCATGTCTTGTCGAGGTGAATTTTATCCTATCTGACCAATGTTCTAGAGAGCAAGCCACATAAACAGACACCTGGAGAGGAAACTCCATTCACAAATAAGTCAATAACACCCCAGACACAACTACAGAGGCAGGAAGAAGACGGCAGTGAGGGAGAGAGCGTGAGTGAGTGAGGGAAAAAAAGAAGAGTGTGTGGTCATGTGGTGTGTGTGTGTGTGTGAGTGAGGCACAGTTAGAACCCGCCGGACCTTTGGGGGCAGGCTAACTGGGCTCGCCTAACTAGGCAGCCTCTGCTACTACCATTGAAAACAGTACCAGGGGGCTGGCTCTTCCTCTGAGGCCTCACCTTTTTGAAGGGGAGAGCTGCTGTAACTGGGAGCCCAGTCTCACCTCCACCCAAGGTGCCCTCAGATAACACCTGGGACTCTACAGCCAGCCCTGCCAGGGGCCTGATACCTCAGCTATGGTCCCATGGTCACCGAGTCTACAGCCACCTTGGGCACAAGCCCCTGTGAATTCTGAAGCACGCTCCCCTCTGACCAGCCCAATGCTTTAGCCCAAGGCACTGTGACCTTGCAAGCAGCAGACACTTGAGTAGCCTGCTCCCATCCAAGGAGCAGCAGCCCCTCAAGCAACCCGCCCCATGCCTAAGGGCAGCAGCCTCACGTGGCCTGTCCCTGTCCAAGGAGCAGCAGCTGGGTGAGTGACCCACTCCCCAGTCCAAGGAGCAGCAAACACGTGAGCAGCCTGCCCAGTCAGAGGAGCCCACCCATGACTGAGGAGTGGCAGCCCCGCACAACCTGCCCTCGTCCAATGAGCAGAAGCTGTGCAAACAACCTACCCCTGCTCAAGGAGCAGCAGCTGCACAAGCAACCTGCCCCCATCCAAGGAGCAGCAGGTGTGTGAGCAGTCGGCCCCCATCTGAGGAACAGCAGCTCCGTGAGCAGCCCACCCCCATTCAAAGAACAGCAGCCACCCGAGCAGCCCACCCAGTACAAGGAGCAGCAGCCACATTAGCAGACCGCCCATATCTGAGGAGCGGTAGCTCTGCGCAGCCTGCACTGGTGCAAGGAGCAGCAGTCACAAACACAGCCTGCACCCATCCCATGAGCAGCAGCTGGATGAGGGGCCTGCCCCCATCCAAGGAGCAGCAGCCATGTGAGCAGCCCACTCCCACCTGAGGAGCAGCAGACTTTTGATTGGCCCACCCCCGTCTGAGGAATGGAAGCTGTGCGAGCAGACTCCCCACACCAGCCAGAGGAGCCACCACTGCTGCGAACAGCACCCACCAGAGGAGCCATTGCCAACTGAGGAGCAGCTGCTATCGTGACCACCTGAGTAGCAACAACAGTCCAAGGAGCCACTGCAACCCAATGAGCAGCCCCTGCATGACTCAACATCTAGATCAGTCAGTGAGATTTAAAAAAAAGTAGACAAAGAAACCCCCAAAGGAAAGAAAAGGCGGAATCGCCAAAAAACCAGCTAAGTGTAATGGAGGCATGCATTATGACAGAAAAAGAATTCAGAATAAGGGTGATACAGTTCATAAACCAGATGGATGAAAAAATCAACAACTTACGTAAGAATCAAGAAGAAATGAAGAGTGATATAGCTGCAATAAAAAACACCATGGAAAGTTTCAACAGTAGACTAGGAGAAGCGGAGGACTGAATTAGTGAATTAGAAGACAGGGAAGCAAAACAAATCCAAATTGAACTGCAATTGGATAAAAAAATTAAAAGACAGGAGGATAGCCAAATGGAGATATAGGACAACATGAAACGAAGCAACATGCAAATAATAGGGGTGCCGGAACAACAGGAAGAGGAAAAAAAGGATAAAAAAACCTTTCAAAGAAATAATGTCAGAAAACGTCCTTGATGTGGGGAAGAAAAAAGTCAAAGAAGAACAGAGAGTCCCAAACAAGATGAACCCGAAAAGACCCACACCAAGACACATCATAATTACAATGGCAAATGTTCAAGACAAAGAGAGAATCTTAAAGGCTGCAAGAGAGAGACAGAAAGTTACATACAAGGGAGCTCCCATTAGATTACCAAATGATTTCTCAACAGAAACATATCAGGCCAGAAAAAAATGGAAGAAAATTTACGAAGTGGTGCAAAGCAAGGGACTGACTCTAAGAATACTCTATCCATCTAGGACAGCAGTTCTCAACCTGTGGGTCATGACCCCTTTGGGGGTCGAATGACCCTTTCACAGGGGTTGCCTCAGACCATCAGAAAACACCGATATTTACATTACGATTCATAATAGTAGCAAAATTACAGTTATGAAGTAGCAACGAAAATAATTTTATGGTTGGGGGTCACCACAACATGAGGAACTGTATTAAAGGTTGAGGCATTAGGAAGGTTGAGAACCACTGATCTAGGAGATCATTCAAAATTGAAGGGGGAAAAAGGAGCTTCACAGAGAAAATGGGCTAAGGGAGTTTACCACTACTAAGCCAGCAATGCAAGAAATGCTAAAGGGACTGGTGTAAAAAGAAGAAATAAAAAGGTAAAACGGAACACAGGCACACACACAAAAAAATAAAAATGGCTACAAACAAGTAACTTTCAATAATAACTTTAAACATAAATGGACTAAATGCTCCAATCAAAAGACATCAAGTGGATAAATAGATTAAAAAAAAACACATGACCTATATATATGCTGTCTACAAGAGACCCACCTCAGAATAAGTGACTCACACAGACTGAAAGTCAAGGGATGGAAAATAAATTTCATGCAAATGGAAATGGAAAAAAAAGCTGGAGTAGCAATACTTATATCTGACAAAATAGACCTCAAAGTGAAGGCCATAACAAGAGATAAGGAAGGCCACTTCATAATACTAAAGGGATCGATACAACAAGAGGATATAACCCTGATAAACATATATGCACCCGATGCAAGAGCACCCAAATACCTTAAAAAAAAAAAAAAAAAACACCTGGAAGATATCAAGGGAGAGATCTACAACAATACAATCATAGTAGGGGACTTTAATACACCACTCACATCACTGGATAAATCCTCTAGACCAAAAATCAGCAAACAGTAATCCTAAATGACTCACTAGATCAGCTGGATTTAATTGACATCTTCAGAAAATTTCACCCCAAAGCCACGGAATATACATTCTTCTCAAGTGCACATGGGACATTTTAAAAAATAGATCACATATTAGGTTACAAGCAAAGTCTCCCCAAATTCAAGAAGATTGTAATCATATCAAGCATCTTCTCAGACCACAATGGCATAATATTAGAAATAAAATACAATAAAAACAATACAAAAAAGTCAAAAACTTGGGAGCTGAATAGCATACTATTAAATAATGATTGGGTTACCAAAGAGATCAAACAAGAAATTAAAAACATCCTGGAAACTAATGACAATAAAAATAAAACAATCCAAAATCTATGGGGCAAAATGAAAGCAGTCCTGAGAGGGAAGTTCACAGCTGTACCGGTCTACCTCAAAAAACAAGAAAAAATGGTAGTAAATCATCTAAATCTACAACTCAAAGAATTGAAAGAGAGCAACAATAAAAGCCAACAGTGAGCATAAGGAAGAAGATAATAAAGATCAGAGCAGAAATGAATGACATAGAGACCAAAAAAAAACAAAAAAACAAAAAAAAAAGATTAATGAAACCAAGAGCTGGTTCATTGAAAGGATAAACAAGTTTGATGAACCTCTATCCAGGCTCGCAAAGAAGCAAATAGAGAGGACCCAAATAAGTAAAATCAGAAATGAAAGAGGCGAAATAACAACAGCTCCCACAGAAATATATAGGATTGTAAAAAATAATATGAACAACTGTATTCTAACAAACTAGACAACCTGGAGAAAATGGACATATTCCTAGAAAAGTACAATCTTCCAAAACTCAATCAGGATGATTCTAAAAATCTCAATAGGTCAATCACCATGGAGGAAATTGAAGCAGTCATCAAAAAGCTTCCAGTAAACAAAAGCCCGTAGCCAGACAGCTTCAAAGGCGAATTTTAACAAACATTCAAGGAAGAATTTAAACCTATCCTCCTCAGACTATTCCAAAAAATTCAAGAGGAAGAAACACTTCCAAGCTCATTCTATGATTCCAGTAACACCCTAATACCAAAACCTGAAAAAGACAACACAATGAAAGAGAATTATAGGCCAATTGCCCTCATGAACATATATGCCAAAATTCTCAACAAAATTCTAGCAATTCGGATCCAGCAGTACATCAGAAAGATCATACACCATGACCAAGTAGGATTTATCCTGGGGATGCAAGGATGATACAATATCTGCAAATCAATAAACATGATTCATCACATAAACAAATTGAGAGATAGTAATCATATAGTCATATCAATTGACACAGAAAAATCATTGGACAAAATCCAACACACTTTCTTGGTAAAAACTCTCAGCAAGGTGGGAATAGAAGGATCATACCTCAATATAACAAAAGCCATTAATTACAAATCCACAGCCAATGTCATACTCAAAGGGCAAAAACTAAAACCATTTCCCCTAAGAACCGGAACAAGACAGGGATGTCCACTCTCACCAATCCTTTTCAACCTAGTACTGGAAATACTAGGCATTGCTATCAGACAAGAAGAAATAAAAAACATCCAAATTGGAAAAAAAGAAGTAAAACTGTCCTTATTCGCAGATGACATAATAATATAGATAGAAAACCCTAAAGAATCCATCAAAAATTATTAGAGTTAATAAATGAATTCGGCAATGTTACAGGATACAAAATTAATGCCAAGAAATCTGTGGCATATCTATACACCAATAGTGAACTTACAGAAAGAGAGACTAAAAAAGAAATCCCATTTACCATTGCACCAAAAAAATTAAGATACCTAAGAATAAACTTAACTAAGGAGGTATAAGACCTATACGCAGAAAACTACAGGACACTGAAAAAAGAGATAGAGGAAGACATAAACACATGGAAGAACATACCGTGTTCAAGGATTGGTAGAATCAAGATCATTAAAAAGTCCATACTACCCAAAGCAATCTATAGATTCAATGCACTCCCCATTAAAATACCTACAGCATATTTTACAGACCTAGAATGAACTTTCCAAAAATTCATCTGGAATAAAAAGAGACCCCGAATAGCTGCAGCAATCCTGAGAAAGAAGAACAAAGTAGGTGGGATCTCAGTACCAGATATCAAGCTATATTACAAACCACTGTTGTCTAAACAGCCTGGTACTGGCACAAGAACAGACATATTGATCAATGGAATAGAAGAGAGAACTCAAAAATTGACTCAAACCACAATGCTCAATTAATATTCAAAAAAGGAGGCATGACCATACACAATGGAGTCAAGACAGTCTCTTCAATAAATGGTGTAGGGATAACTGGACAGATACTTGCAAAAAAATGAAACTAGACCACCAACTTACACCATACACAAAAATAAACTCAAAATGGATAAAGGACATAAACATAAGATGGGAAACCATAAAAATACTAGAGTAATACACAGGCGTCAAAATCTCAGACATATGCCGTAGCAATTTCTTCACTGATAGTGCTCCTAGGACAATGGAAACTAAAGAGAAAATAAACAAATGGGACTAAATCAAAATAAAAAAAATCTATAAAACAATAGAAACCATCAACAAAACAACAAGAAAACCCACTGCATGGGAGAACATATTTGCCAATGTTATCACAGATAAAGATTTAATCTCCAACATTTACAGGGAGCTCATACAATGTAACAAAAGGAACATAAACAACCCAATCAAACAATGGGCAAGGGACCTAAATAAAAATTTTGGAAAGAGGACATAAGGAAGGCCATGGGACATAGGAAAACATGCACAAAATCACTAATTATCTGAGAGATGCAAATCAAAACGATATACAGTACCATCTCACACCTGTCAGAATGGCTATCATCAACAAATCAACAAATGACAGTGTTGGCGAGGATGCAGAGAAAAAGGAACACTCATGCACTGCTGCTGGGAATGCAGACTGGTGCAGCCACTGTGGAGAACAGTATGGAGTTTCCTCAAAAAACTAAAAACGGAACTCCCATTTGACCCAGTGATCCCACTTCTAGGAATATATCCCAAGAAACTAGAAACACCAATCAGAAAGGATATATGCACCCCTATGTTCATAGCAGCACAATTCACCATAGCTAATATTTGGAAACAGCCTAAATGCCCATCAGCAGATGAGTGGATTAAAAAACTGTGGTACATTTACACAATGGAATACTACTCTGTGGTAAAAAAGAAGGAATTCTTACCATTTGCAACAGCATGGATGGAACTGAAGAGCATTATGCTAAGTGAAAGAAGCCAGTCAAAGAAAGATAAATATCACATGATCTCAATTATTTATGGAATATAATGAACAACATAAACTGATGAAGAAAAACAGATCCAGAGACAGAGAAGCATCTATCAGACCGTCAAACCTCAGAGGGAAGGTAGGTGAGGGTGGGGTTAAGGGGAAGAGATCAAACAAAAGACTTGTATGCATGCATATAAGCCTAACCAATGGACACAGACAACAGGGGGTGAGGACATGAGTGGAGGGGGTTGGGGTGTAATGGGGGGATAAGGGCACATATGTAATACCTTAATCAGTAAAGAAAATACCTTGTTTTTAGACAACTGTCTTTTACCAAAGAACTCACTCTAAAATCCAAGAGAAGTGAGTCACTAATGGCTTCAAAATCTGAGAAATACCCAGACTTATTAATCAAATATTAAAGAGGTCGATATTATATCCTCTGGATCAGGATTATGAAGTTCCTGTGGATCTCCATTCAAGCCTGGTAATACGTGCAACAGCATTCATCCTTACACATTCATTGTTTAGGTCCATAAAATTTGCTTTTACACATTTGGTTATGTGACCCTGCATTTCCCAGAACATGTCTCCTTATCTATGAAATGGAAACTGTATCATCAAACTCAACTTTTGGTGAGAATTAAAGGGTAACTTTACACAAGTGCCTAATACCACAAGCATCACAGAATGATGCACAACATATATTTGTGGAAGAGGAGGAGGAGGAGAAGGAGAAAGGAGAGTGCTAAAAAGACACAAAGAAGCCAAGGCAAAAAAGTTGTAATGGTGGTTATCCTGTGTGATAGCTTCCAATTACATTTGACTCAATCTTACCTGTTGACTAAGATGAAAAAGTGTATGTGCAAAATAAGTCATCACTAAAGATTCCTATTGGCTTTGGTGATGGCTATGTCCAGTGAAATGAACTTTCATGGAGAAATTATGTGGGGTTCTCTGCTGCTGTAATTACATGCATTGGTATTAGTTGTCATACAGAAACAAACAGAAACAGTGTTTGATCCTTTTGAATTTTTTAACACCAGAGAAAGTAGGAAACATAACCTGATCTCAAATTTGTACGTTTTAGGAGAGGAAAGTCAGAAGAGCCTAATATATTTAATTGTGTTAGCATAGCCCTGTGAAGTTCTTAAAGGCTGTTCACAGTCTTCAACTTTTGCGTTTGTTTTTGAGGTTCACAACATAAAGAAACCCAAACAAATATTGTAATAGTCAATTGTATTATATTGTCACATAAGGAGTAACAGAACCTTTGAAGAATTTCACTCTAGGAAAATGTAGTTTAATAAAGACAAAGGACTTTTTTTTTTAATCTCTGACAGTCTAACAAGTATTAGGAGCACCAGATCAGCATGTCTCATTAGTTAAGCCTCGACCCATCAAAAAGGTTCAATTCCCTGTCAGGGCACATGACTGGATTGTGGCTCGTTCCCCTGAGGGTGGCATGCAAGAGGCAGCCAGCCAATCAATTATTCTCTCTCATCATTGATGCTCCTATCTCTCTTTACCTCTCCCTTCTTCTCTCTGAAATCAATAAAAATTTACCTAAAACGAATATTAAAAGCAGAACCTTTGTAGGTAGGCAGAAATAAGTTCATATTCCAACACAGCCATGTTCTTATCCTGTGAGATTACAGGCAAGATGCTTCACAGAATATGTTGGTGAGGATGTGGAGAAATGGGGTGCCTAGTACACTGCTGGTGGGAATGCATACTGGTGAAGCAATTATGGAGTTTCCTCAAAAAATTAAATATGGAGCTGCCATTTGATTCAAGTGCCCATCAGCAGATGAGTGGATAAAAAAGCTGTGGTACATTTACACAATAAAATACTATGCGGCTGAAAAAAAAAAACCCTCTTACTATTTGCAACAGCATGGAGGGACCTAGAGAGTATTATGCTAAGTGAAATAAGCCAGTCAGAGAAAGATAAGTATCACATGATCTCATTCATATGTGTAATCTTATGAAGACAATAAACTGATGAACAAAATAGATCCAGAAACAATGTCATTTTGATATTTTAAATGTGAAAACATAAAGGGAAATTTAGTGGAATAATTTGATGTTGAAAAAATTTTATACATTACAAGGTATCAGAAATGTTTTAAATGTGCTTATCATAAGTGCTCAAAGTTATGGTAACAACTACTTTTAAGACCTAGCCTTCACATGCTCTGTATTACTTTAAGAAGGAAAAAAAATGGGACAATTGAGAAAGATAAGCATTCTACATCAATGATCAGTCTTCAGGAATATTTGTTTTGGGAGATGCTAAAAAACTACAGCAGGCCCATTTTCAATAGCCATCATTCTTAATGTTAACTGCCATAGCCAGAGTAGGATGGATCCTTGGAAGAGGCTGATTTGCATAGATTAATGTAATCTCTTGTATTTAAGAGTGAAGTGAACTCTGGAAACATAACTTGGAGCACCTGATGCTCATACATTACATTTCACTTGATAATTTTAATAATGGGTACATGTAATTACTGTTGTACATCTATCTTTCTTCTTTGGAAAAAGTATATGTCATATGACAAAGGGGGACAATAGTGAACTTTCAAAGGCGTTTGAATATACCAGGCATTACCTTTAGGCTAATTGTCTTTTTTCCTATGAAAATGTCACTTGGTTCTTGAGCTTAAATGGAATATTTTCCCTGTGCTTCATACTGCAGGAAATAATAATAGTAATAATAATAGTAATAATACTAATTTACAATCAATGATTGCTGGAATAGACCGAGTTCCCATTGAGTCATGGTCACTGATTTTTTATTCCTTTGCTTCATATTTTAACTTCTACCAACAATCTTAAGTCATCTTAACTGTATGAATATATTTAATTCTATTTCATTGATATGCAATCTTAACCTACATCACTTAACACTTACTCAGAAAGAATGTACTTCAAGGGTGAAGACTGAATAAAACCTTTGAAATAATTCCTATGGCAAAGATTGATGGGAATTTTATTATAGAGAAAATATAATGTTTGTATCATTAATTGCAATAGTTTGAGAATCTGGCACACTACCTCATACAAAATGTGTGCTGAATAACTGAATGAATGAAAAATGTATGTTAAGAAATGATTCAAGTTGCTGCCTTGGTTGAAGAATTACATCTAATCTGTAATTTGTGTATTAGAGTATTATTGGCTTTGACAAAAAAAAAAAGCCATGCTGCATCGAAATTGTAAAACATCTAATGTTATATGCGAAGGAGTTTAGTATTTATTTTATGGATTTTAAAGTAGATGAGTATCTTGAGTATTAGGGAAAAAAGAAAAATAGATTGGTAAGGATTGTAAGAGAGACAGTTGTTTCAATAATGTAGGTGTGATCTACAATTACTAATCATGGAGAACAGCAAGAATTTAATAAGGTATTTGATGGCTTAGAAGTCTTCGGTGAACTTTGAAAAGGCAGACTCACAAATTGATGGAGACAAAACAAAAAAAGTAAATTATATTTTCTGTTCTGGCCAAAGTAGAGTAACAGGGATCAGATTTATGCCCTGGAATACCTGAAAAAAAAAAAAGGGAAGAAAATGAGATACAATTTTGAAAGACACAACATCAGGAAGCAGAGACTGATCCCTCACAGATAGGAAATAAATGAGGTGAATCCTCTGATTGCTCCACATTCCTTGAGTTTCTAGGCCACAGTTCAGGGAGGCGGAACCCAGGCAAAAACCAGCAGTCTCGCTATGTAGAGGAGATGGAGCTAAGACACTGTAGAGAACAAGGTGGGTAGAGTTCTCAAGACAGACAACCAGAGAGGAAAATGAGAGCAAGAGAGGGAACTCCAGAATCTTGCACCCCACATGAGTGATTCGGGGGATTACTGATCAGCTCGTGTATGGATACATTATTAGAAGCCAGGAAAGAAACCACTGAAAAGGATTCTTGATAAGTGATACTCAGGGCCTGCAATAGCGACCTTTACTGTCTGCCAGACTAGAAAACCTCTAGATGCACAGACATTGAATAATTTACCTGGAAGGCTCTTGCTGCAGTAGTGAGGAACAGTTAACCATACGACATGATTAACATTATTTAGCCATGTACTATCACAGGGAACTGCTCCGTTCATTTCAATCAAATCTTAAAAAGGACCCCAAAGAATCAAACTCTTTCCAAGCAACATAACAGTATCCAAAAAAGGCAAATACTAATCGTAAAAAGAAAATCAATGGTGAACAACACATGGGTTTTAAATACAGGATCAGTAGTAGGAGCACTGATCTACCCTTTGCCCTCGGGCTTTAATGTGGTACTGTTTTTCTGATTATTGTTGAAAATGTTACCTTAAAAGATAATGGGTCTTGATTTCTGAGGCGTTTTTTGGATGCCACCTTAAGTTTCAGACCCAATGCCTCCAGCACCTCACCCATATTTGGGGAAATATCAACACCTGAGGGCTGTGAGTACATAAGAAAAATCACACCTCTCAGAAGCTCCCGCCTATCAATTTCTAGCTATAATTTACCCAAGACAAATGAAAGTACGTGTACGAAGATGTGAACACGTGAAATATTCGTGGCCCCTTGATTTCCAAACAGCCTCAAACTGGAGTCACTCCAAAAGTCCATCAAAAGATGAATTGGTAGCTAAACTGTGGTGTGCCCATACAGGGGAACAGTTCTCTACCACAAACAAGAATGCCACCTGGCGGCCCATCCCTGGACAGTGCAGGCTGTGCAGGGGCGCGTGCTGACCCGCCTCCGGAAGAGTAAGAATGCGCCGCACTTGGCAATGGTCTCCTAGCGACTGGGCGGCTGGGACAACAAACCACTGAGGCCCCTGGTCGCCCTGGGCCAAGGGCGCCATGGCGGGCAGTCAGTGGCCCTTACCGGAGCCCCACAAGGGCTGGCTGTTGAAGTCGGACCTGAGGAGGAAGGCGCTCTTGGAGTCCGGGCTGATCAAGCGGTGGGTGTCAGGGCCGAAGCTGGACAAGGGGCTCTTAAGGCCAGAGCTCAGCAAGAAGTGGCTGCTAGGGTCAGCGCCGCTGGAACCCGTGGCCCTGGGCATGAAATGTAAGCCCTGGTTCAAGGACAGGAACAGGTTGCCTTCCTGCTGTTTCTCCAGGCACAAGGACAAGCTTGGGAAGTGCCCCACCTCCATGGACAGTCGGCGGTGGGTATTTGTGAAGGAGGGGGTGGACGACTTCAGAACGGGCTGTCCATCTCCTGAAGATATGATCACTCGTGGCCCTCGGGAGGGCTTTTCCCCCATGATTGCTCATAGGATTCCCCGCCCTCCGCCCAAAAAGATTCACAGGGAGCCGCCCAAGGGAGCGGACCTGGGTTCCAAGCTCTCGCCAGCCCAGCGAGCACGGAAGGCCTTTGTAGACAACGTTGAAGCCAACCTGAACAAGCATCCCTTGGCGGACTGCCCGAATCTGGAGGATGATCTCCCTCCAGACATCCTCCTCAAGGTGCTGGAAGTGCTAGATCCTGACAGGGAGCTGGAGGACACATGGGCTTATTGTGAGGGCACCAAAGAAAGAAAGAAGACCCCCACACACCTGTGTGAAAACATCCTGAGGAGGTCAACCTGGAAGCTCCCCAGGCAGTGAACCTGGAACCTCCCGAGGCAGTGAAACTGGAACCTCCTGAGGCAGTGAAACTGGAACCTCCTGAGGCAGTCAACGTGGAATCTCCCTCGAAGTTCAACCGGGAATCTCCCTGGAAGTTCAACCTGGAACCTCCAGAGGCGGAGAACCAGGAACCTCCCGAAGAAGTCAACCTGAAACCTGAGGAAAAAGACCACGTGAAATCGGCCAAAGAGTGTCTCCAGTCTTATTTATTCAGTTTGTTTCCTGAGGAAGAGACAAAAGAATCATGCACAACGGATATCCCCAACGTTCCTGTTTACCAAAAAGCAAGAAAAACAGTTCGTGAATTCTTCAAATGGATTGATGATCATTTTGGAGACATAGGCATTGATGAAGAGTCCATCATGAAAAAGTTTGAAATTGACTTTGAGGGCCCACTCACCCATACTACAGTCAAAATAAAGAAAATAAGCCAGCTTCCTTTGACTATAAGGCCCTGCAAACAGCTAGATGGTTTAAAGCAGAGAAAATTCTCCCTGCAGGAAGATAACTGGGAAAGGAAACTCCGAAAACCACACGACCCTTATAAACCCAAACGGGAGAAGATAAGGTATGGAGCATGGTACCTGGACCCCAAAATCTGGACAAAGCTGGTCAATGACGCGCCTTTGCCCGACCCTAAAGTCGTCCGTGACAAGGAGTATTGGAGCTATAGAAGGCATCTTGAACCAGACATTATTGATGAACTTTATGGACCAATTGCCTTCAAAGATTTCATTGTAAGCAAGGGCTACAATATGCCAGTTGTGATTGAGAAGATGTTTTTAAGGAAGGGATGGAAATATGAGTCTGTGAAGACTCCTATACACCGAGTAATGAAACTCCTCTCCAAACCCAAAGAGGAGGATTCAGGGGAAGAAGAGGATTAGACAATTTTCTATTTACGACTCACTTGGCTGGTGTCTCTCTCATTTTAACATCAGTCAGAATTCACCATGAGTACCTCACTGTGTATGGACAACTTTGATTCCACAACATCTATAAATTTAACACCTAGTGCTAATAAAAATTTCTAAATGAGCTTCTGCTTTGGTTCATCAATGTTTTGTGTATTTTACCAATTATGAAGTCAATATTTACATATATTACTCTCGGTTTTTATTGTATTAGGAGTATTGTATTTTATTTCAATTATTCATTAAAAATAACCATAAATAAAATAATTACTTAAAAAGGATCTTGTTGCCCAGCTGATGTGGCTCAGTGGTTGAGTGTTGAACTATGAACCAGGAGGTCATGGTTTGATTTCTGGTCAGGGCACATGTTCGGGTTGCAGGCTTAATCCTCAGTGGGGGGGTATGCAGGATGCAGCCAATTAATGATTCTTTCTCATTATTGATGTTTCTCTCTCTTCCTTTCCCTCTCTGGAAATCAGTAAAAATATATTTATAAAAATTTATGCCAGCTACAACATGAGATGAATCTCAAAATAATTGTGCAGAATGAAAAAACTGTATTGTTCCAATTATACTCAATTTATAATGCATTATGACAATTATTTTGTTAAGCACAACTTGTAACCTGTAGACAAAGTAATTTTATGCATTGTTTGTGAATTGTCTATGGCTACCTTTGCACTACAACATGAGAATTTAAAAATTGTCACAGAGATTATATGGCCTGCAAGCCTAAAGTATTTCTTATCTGAATTATTACAGTAAAATTTACTGCCCCCCCTAATCTAGAAGAAAAATATATTCATACATATATTAAGTCAATGATGCCACACTTTAATTGAAGGACAGATAATACATGCTACCGATGGAATAGAATAAAGTAAAATACTTTTTAAAAATAACTATTTAATTAGACCTTTTTGAACCCTTTTCAAATCTGCCTATTAATTTCAATATTTTTAGGGTCAAAATGCCTGAGACAAATCATCATATCTTATAGTCTTTCCATGTGATGACTTGTCATGCAGGGATTCCCCATGATTCCAAAAATGTGGGTGTTAAATGTGAGGTAGGGCAGCCTGAACATGATAAAGACAGACTAACTTTCTTCCCCACTGTAATGGCTAATTAATTCCATTGGATGTCCACAAAGTTGGGTTGGCCAGGAAATGTGTTTTGTATGTCCATAACATTTTTTAATGTTTTTAATTGAATGCCTTTCTGTGGGCGCTGCACTTGCTTCTTTATCACCATCCTCATCGTGTCTTGGTAAGCCTTTGTTCCATTTTACACAGTTAAATGACCACCCCGGCCCACATGGGTATTTTTGTTTGTAACCTTTGAACGAGAAGCACAATGTTCCCTGATGTCACTAGAGTCTACAAATTATGAAAACATGTTCATTAAAATCATTAATTCTTGCAAATGAGGCTACTATCATCATTCTGTTTGTGAGCCACCAGAAATATCTATATTTTGCAATTATTGTTGGCATTAATGTTAGGATTCAGTTATAGAATAAAGAATAAGAATTCTATAGCTCCACTAATATTAAGATTATTAAGGGATTTATTATGACAATTATTTTGTTAATCAAAACTTGAAATACGTAGCCAAGTTAATTTCAGTATCATTTAATAATAAAATTGTGATCACCTTTATTAGGATTGCATCAAGGCCCAAAACCTGATTGGAACCTACTGAACAAAAATTATAGGATAACCTTTAAATGTTTTGTTTTATCATTGCTCCCTATTGAATATATTTAATTTTTTTTATTATATCCATAAAAATTCACTGTGAAAGTGTATATATATATTTTAAATATTTGTATTGATTTCAGAGAGAAAGGGAGAGGGAGAGAGGGAATCATCAATGATGAGAATCATTAATCGGCTGCCTCCTGCACGCCCCCTACTGGGTATCAAGCCCGAAACTCCGGCAAGTGCCCCGACCAGAAATCAAAAGGTGACCTCCTGGTTCATGGATTGACACTCAAGCACTGAGAAACGCCAGCTGGGTTGAAAGTGCATTTCCATATTATGTATCACAGTTACAGAACACCAGGGAGCTTCAAGTGCTGAAATTCTCCTGTGCAAAATTGATGTGTGAATAAAACTACCCAGCACCACCAAATATCCTCCCATTTCTATTCAAGTGCAGGTAATCTTTACATGCCATGAATATCAACTTAAAATTCACTCATAAATGTAAAATGAGAAATCAAGCAACTTCTTTACATTTTAAAAATAACAGCTAAATCTGTCTGTGATGGGACAATTTATAGCTAGAAAGATTTGTAGTGCAGATCTAGAGTGCACTTCTGCTTGCCTTCATAAAGGAAGTCACATGTAAATGGAACTATATGTATATAGTATTTCATCTTTATAGGACAGGACAGATATATGTTTATTTGCAAATTTTCTATTTTAAATGAAGTCTGTCTGTGAGTATTGTGAGCCTGAAGAACCAGGTCTTTTCAATGTTTTCTTTTTTATAAGTAAAGGCCTAGAATGTCTCTCTGACCCAGACTTTCTCATCATAATTAAGCCTATGTCACCACTGTATCTTATTTCTGCATTAGTTTCCAAACTAGTCTTTCTTCTCTTTAATATATTTTCAAAAATGCAAACCTGGTCCAATTCACAAGCTTGCTAAATCTCCAGGCTAATCAATAACATATCTGTTTATATAGGCACATCTCCCACACACATACTTCCATACAAACATGCTCCTACATTCCAGACTCCAGTCCATATGTACTTTCACACCTCTATGTCTTTGTTAAGTCTTCACTCAGGCCACTGTAATCCTGTTTCAATGCTCTCTCCTCCAGAGCCAATTTTATTATTGGTTTTATCAAGACCTTGTTTTTAAACAACTGAAGGGCACATGGCATGAGCTACATCAAGGAAATAAGTTCGACTTAGTTTGAAACTAAGGAACCTGGGAAGGTAGAAAATCCTTGTTCAATAGGTTCTAGTTTTCTATCTTCCAGGGAACTTGCACACTTGATGTAACATAGTGAAAGCTTGAATTCCATAGAGGCCTTTTCAGGACCTGCCATTCAACTTGAAGGGGTAAAATTAAGAATGTGATAGGAGTTTTCCCAGAAAATGGTGGCGGAATAAGCTGACATGTTCTGAGCCTTGTCCCAGAGCAGATAGAACTAGCAAATAAATCTAATAACATCCACCCCGAATTGGCTAAGTAGACACAGCTGGTGAGACAATTCGCAGCCAGGAAGGGCAGAGGATGCCTGGATAATGGTAAAATCAGGGATCTGGCCTGGAGAGAACTGAGAGACCTCTGATCCCAGTGGATCAGAAGAAAGCCGCATGGCACGTAGGCCGTATCCCTTGGGCCAGGCGCAGTGTCTGACTATGGAAAGGAGGTCCACAAGACTGCTGGTGGCAGGCGATTCTAGATCTAAGTCCACAACCATGAGAGACTGAGCTGAGAGGGGGCAGCCTGGACAGCTGCCCAAGCCACGCCATGTTGGGGTGAGAGGGGCTCACAGTGGCAGAGCTCTTTCCCCTTTTTTTGGTCTTTGCTTTTATTCGCTACACCTAGTTCATAGGACCTTTTAAATACAAACACTCACCCGTGGCTGAGGTGCAGGTGGAGGTGCAGACTTGTGGAGTCTGGGGAGAGTCTGGGAGAGGAGAGGATCAGGGAGAAGTGGCCTCGAGTCTGGAGCTGAGTCATACCTGATGTGCCAGACCTAGGCAGCCATTTTCTCCTGAAGAGATAGCCACTCCCTGCAGTCTCCAGGAAACCAATACAGCTACACCCAGACTACACCCTGAGTGGTACAAAGGATACAAAAAAATAAACCTGAATAGTCCCTGAGAGTCCTCAGGGACTGCGCTAAAGAGAGGCCATTCAGTCCCAGCAAAAGGAAACTGAGAAGTGGCATACAGTGGATCTTAAACCAGCCCTCATGGGGAATTAAAACTCTGCACAAAGGAACGACACTTCACTATTTCATTTTTATTTTTATTTCATTTTATTATTATTTTGTTATCTCTTTTTCTCTATTTTCCTTTTTTTATTTGTTTCTTTATTTTCTATTTCTTTTCACATTATTTTTTCATCATTCTAATTTTTAAATTTTTTATATTATCCTATTTTTAATTATTTTTTTTAAAAATTTTATTGTTTTTCTTCTCTTTCTCTTTCTTCTTATCTACTCATCCTCTTTCCATTTCCTCTATACTGAACTGAGGTCCTCCCCATATTCATCCAATTCTTTAACCTTACTTTCTGTATATAAGCTCAGGCTCTACAGACTCTGCACACACCTTCTTTACTGGATATTTGGTGTTTGTATATTTTGGTTTACCTGTTTGTTCTCATTTTTATTCTTTTTCTTTTCTCTCATACCATTTTTTTCTCTCTTTGATATCATTTGTGGTCTCTTTTCTCTCCCCTAATTCTCTTTTCTCTGGTGGTCACTTATACTGGGGTTATTGGTGTCCCAAGTACATTCATGTTTTGTATCCTTTGTGTCATGTCTTGTTGAGTTGCATTTTGTCCTGTTTGGCCAATGTGGTAGAGAGCGACCCACATAACCAGACACCTGAAGAGGAGACTCCATCCACGAATGGGTAAATAACACTCCAGACCCAACTACAGAGGCAGGTAAAAGGTGACAGTGGGGGAGTGAAAGAGGAGTATGTGGTCATGTGGTGTGTGTGTATGTGTATGTGTGTGTGTGTGGCACAGTTAGATCCCACAGGATCTCTGGGGGCAGGCTGACCATAACTTCCTAACCAGGAAGCCTCTGCTACCATTGCAAATAGTCCCAGAGCAGCCAGCACTTCAATAGAGAATGCACCTTTTTGAAGGGAAGAGCTGCTGTGACTAGGAACCAAGCCTCACCTCCACCCAGGGTGCCTGCAGACAACACCCGGGACTCTACAGCCACGCCCGTCAGGGGCCTGCTGCCTTGGCTGTGGTCCCACGGACACCGAGACTCCAGCCACCAAAGCCATGGGCTCCTGTTAGTTCCGAAGTATGCTCTCCTCCAGCCAGCCTAACACTTTAGACCAGAGCACCACAATTACTCAAGCAACAGCTGTATGAGCAGTCTGCCCCTGTCTGAGGAGGAGGAGCCCTGCAAGCAACCTGCCCCCATATAAGGAGCAGCAGCCATGTGTGGCCCACCCCCATCTGAGGAGCAGCAGCCACACACAGCCTGCCTCTGTCTGAGGAGCAGGAGACACATGCAGCCTGCCTCCATCTGAGGAGCAGTAGCAGGGGCAGCTTGCCTCTGTCTGAGGATCCACAGCCACACCAGCAACCCGTTACCATCCGAGGATCAGCAGCCGTGTGAGCAGTCTGCCCTCACCAGCTGGAGGAGTCATCACTGCTGTGAGCAGCCATGTGAGCAGTGCACACCCTAGGAGCTGCTACCACCCAAGTAGCCACGGTTGCCCGAGGAACAGACCCTGCATGACTCAACACCTAGATCCTTTAGTGAGGACAAAAATGGGGAGACAAAGAAACCCACAATGGAAAGAAAAGGAGAAATCACCAGAAAAGCAGCTAAGTGAAACGGAGGCATGCAAAATGTCAGAAAAAGAATTCAGATTAAGGGTCATACAGTTCATATACCACATGGATGAAAAAAATCAACAACTTATGCAAAAATCAAGTGGAAACAAAGAGTGATATAGCTACAAAAAAAATTGGAAAGTTTCAACAGTAGACTAGGAGAAGCGGAAGACCAAATTAGTGAATTAGAAGACAGAGCAGCAAAACACACCCAAACTGAGCTGTACTTGGAGGGAAAAAAAAATTAAAGACAGGAGGAGAGCCTAAGAGAGCTTTAAGACAACATTAAACGAAGCAACATACTAGTAATAGGGGTGCCAGAATGACAAGAAAAGTTACAAGGGTTAGAGCACTTATTTGAAGAAATAATATCAGACAACTTCCCTGATTTGGAGAAGTAAAAAGGCACACAAGCACAGAGAGTCCCAAACAAGATGAACCCAAAAAGAACCACATGAAGACACATCATAATTATGATGGCAAATGTTCAGGATAAAGAAAGAATCTCAAATGATGCAAGAGAGTGACAGAAAGTAGCATACAAGGGATCTCCCATTAGATTATCAAATGATTTCTCAACAGAAACACATTAGGCCAGAAAGGAATGAAAGAAATATTACAAAGTGTTGCAAAACAAGGAACTGAATCCAAGAGCACTCTATCCATCTAAGCCAGGGGTCCTCAAACTTTTTAAACAGGGGGCCAGTTCACTGCCCCTCAGACCATTGGAGAGCCGGACTATACTTTAAAAAAACTATGAACAAATTCCTATGCACACTGCACATATCTTATTTTGAAATAAAAAAAAAAAAATGGCAAAAACACCCGCATGTGGCCCGCAGGCCATAGTTTGAGGACACCTGATCTAAGTGATCATTCAAAATTGAAGGGGAAATATGGAGCTTCACAGACAAAAAGAGGCTAAGGGAGTTTATCACTACCAAGCCAGCAATGCAAGAAATGGTAAAGGGACTGGTGTATGAAGAAGAAATAAAAAGGAAAAAAAGGAACACAGGCAAAAAAAATAAATGGCTACAAACAAGTACCTATCAATAATAACTTTAAATATAAACAGACTAAATACTCCAATCAAAAGACATTGAGTGGCTAAATGGATAAGAAAACATGACCCATACATATGCTGTCTACAAGAGACCCACCTCAGGACAAGGGACTCACACAGACTGAAAGTGAAGGGACGGAAAAATATCTTTCAGGCAAATAGAAATGAGAAAAAAGCTGGATAGCAATACTTATATCTGACAAAATAGACTTCAAAGTGACAGCTATAACAAGAGATAAGGAAGGCCACTTCATAATGCTAAAGTGATAGATACAACAAGAGGATATAACCATGTTAACACTTGTGCACCCAATGCAGGAACACCCAAATGCATTAAAAAAAAAAACAAACTTCTGGAAGATATCAAGTGATAGATCAACAATAATACAATCATAGTAGGTGACTTTAATACCCTACTGACATCACTGGATAAATCTTCTAGACAAATAATCAGCAAAGAAACAAATAATCAGCAAAGAAACAGCAATCCCATATGATTCACTAGATCAGATAGACTTAATTGACATCATCAGAACATTTCATCCAAAGCCACGGAATATACATTCTTCTCAAGTGCACATGTGACATTTTCAAAGATAGACCACATATTGGGTAATAGGCAAATACCCTCCATATTCAAGAAGATTGAAATCAGATCAAACATCTTCTCAGACCACAATGGCATAATATTACAAATAAACTACAATAAAAACAATCCAAAAAAGTCAAACACTTGGGAGCTGAATAGCATACAATTAAACAATGATTGGGTTACCAAAGAGATCAAAGAAGAAATTTAAAACATCCTGGAAAAGGATGACAATGAAAACACAACAATTCAAAATCTATGGGACACCGTGAAAGCAGTCCTGAGAATGAAGTTTTAGCTATATAAGCATACCTAAAAAAACAAAACAAACAAAAAAAAAACAACCCAACAACAATATGAAAGATCAATGAAACCAAGAGCTGGTTCTTTGAAAAGATAAATAATATTGATAAAGCTCTAGGTAGGCTCACCAAGAAGCAAAGAGAGAGGACCCAAATAAACAAAATCAGAAATGAAAGAGGTGAAATAACAACAGACCCCACAGAAAAACAAAGAATTGTAAAAAAAAAAAAAAATACTATGAAAAACTCTATTCCAATAAACAAGCAACCTAGAGGAAATGAACATATATCTAGAAAAATATGACCTTCCAAAACTCAATTAGGAAGAATCTAAAAATCTCAATAGGTCAATTACTATGGAGGAAATTGAAGCAGTCATAAAAAAGCTTCCTTGAAGGAAAAGCCTGGGCCTAGATGGCTTCACAGGGGAGTTTTATCAAACATTAAAAGAAGTACTAAAACCTATCCTCCTCAGACTATTGCAAAATATTCAAGAGGAAGGGACACTTACAAGCTCATTCTATGAAGCCAACATTACCCTAATATGAAAATCAGATAAAGACAACACAATGAAAGAGAATTACAGGCCAATATCCCTCATGAACATAGTGCCAAAATCCTCAATAAAATTCTAGCAAAACAAATCTAGCATGACATCAGAAAGATCATACACCATGACCAAGTAGGATTTATCCTGGGGATGCAAGGATGATAAAATATCCACAAATCAAAAAACATGATTCATTACATAAACAAATTGAGAGATAAAAATCACATAGTCATATCAATTGATGCAGAAAAAGCATTTGACAAAATCCAAAACCCTTTCTTGATAAAAACTCTCAGGAAAGTTGGAATAGAGGGATCATACCTCAAAATAATAAAAGCCCTATATGACAAACCCACAGCTAACATCATACTCAATGGGCAAAAACTAAAACCATTTCACCTTAGAACAGGAACAAGACAGGGATGCCCACTTTCACCACTCCTGTTCAAAACCGCACTGGAAGTGCTATCCATAGCCATTAGATAATAAGTAGAAATAAAAGGCATCCAAATTGGAAAAGAACTAAAACTGTCCTTATTCACAGATGACATGATATTGTACATAGAAAACCCTAAAGACTCCATCAAAAATTATTAGACTTAATAAATGAATTCGGCAAGGTAGCAGGATACAAAAGCAACGTCCAGATCTATGGCATTTTTATACACCAATTGTGAACTTACAGAAAGAGAGATTAAACAAACAATCCCATTTACATTTCAAGAAAATAATTAAGATACCTAGGAATAAACTTAACTAAGAAGGTAAAAGACCTGTACTCAGAAAACTACAGTACATTGAAAAATCAGATAGAGGAAGACAAAAACAGATGGAATAACATGCCATGTTCCATGATTGGTAGAATAAACATCATTAAAATGTCCATACTACCCAAAGCAATCTATAGATTCAATGTACTCCCTATTGAAATACTAACGGCATATTCCACAGACCTAGAACTAATTCTTCAAAAATTCACCTGAAATGAAAAAAGACCCCAAATAGCTGCAGCAATCCTGATAAAGAACAAAGTAGGAGGGGTCTCAATACCAGACATCAAGCTATATTACAAAGCCACTGTTGTCAAAACTGCCTAATACTGGCACAAGAATAGACATATAGACCAATGAAATAGAATAGAGAACCCAGAAATCAACCCAAACCACTATGCTCAATATTTTACAAAGGAAGCAAGAGAATACAATGGAGACAAGACAGTCTCTTCAATAAATGGTGTTAGGAAAACTGGACAGATACATGCAAAAAAATAAATAAATAAAACTAGACCACCAACTTACACCATACACAAAAATAAACTCAAAATGGATAAAGGACTTAACCTTTTGCACTCGGATGTCGAGTGTGACTTGACACGGTTAGCATTGGTAGCAGCTCGTATGTCAAGCCACACTTGACACGTAGTTTCACCGCAGGGGGAAGGGGGACTTTTGTCTATTTTTCCAGTATCTTTTCTTGGTTTCAATAGCATGAAAGGACAAGTAAAATGTAAATGCCGTCTCAACTGATGCCAAAAAAGAAAAAATGAAAAACCGATAACACATGTGAAGTTTATTAGAAAACTAGTACATGATCTTGTTGGAGAATTCAGAGATGGTACACTAACTTCCAGGGGTAGATTATTATCCACTAACTTAGAGCAACGTTTAGATGGAAAGCTCCATATAATCACACCTCACCCTAACAAAAAACACAAAGATTGTGTTGTTTGGTCTAATAGAAAAATCAAATGAGGAAGAAGAGAAACGATTTATATTTGCGAAACATGTGAATGTAAACCAGGTCTTCATGTGGGTGAATGTTTCAAAAAATATCACACCATGAAAAATTATAGAGATTAAAATTACTCTTTGAATGTATCAATAATTTGAAATATAAAAAAATCCAAATAAATAAGTTTTTATGAAAAGAAACTCCAGTTTTTTATTCTACTGCCATGCTTTGTAAAATCTGGGGTATTTAAAAAATTAAATCCCAAGTAGAATAAAGGAATCGAGAAAAAAGCAAGCGAGTGCAAAGGGTTAAACATCAGATGGGAAATAATAAAAATATTAGTGGAATCCATAGGCAGGAAAATATCAGACATATGCTAAAGCAATATCTTCACCAATACATCTCCTAAAAGAGAAAATAAACAAATGGGACTACATCAAAATAAAAAGCTTCTGCACAGCAAAAGAAACCATCAACAAAACAATAAGAAAACCCACTGAATGGGAGAACATATTTGCCAATGTTTTCTCCAATAAGGGTTTAATCTCCAAATTTTACAGGAACTCATACAACTTAACAAAAGAAAGATAAACAATCCAATCAAAAAATGGGAAAAGGTCCTAAATAGATACTTTTTGAAAGAGGACATACAGAAGGCCAAGAGACATATGAAAGCATGCTCAAAGTCACTAATAATCTGAGAGATGCAAATCAAGATGACAATGAGGTACCATCTCACACCTGTCAGAAAGGCTACCATCAACAAATCAACAGAGGACAAGTGCTGGTGAGGATGTGAGAAAAAGGAACCCTCTTGCACTGCTGGTGGGAATGCAGACTGGTTCAGCCACTGTGGAGAACAGTATGGAGTTTCCTCAAAAAACTAAAAATGGAACTCCCGTTTGACCCAGTATTACCACTTCTAGGAACATATCCCAAGAAACTAGAAAGACCAATCAGAAAGGATATATGCACCCCTATGTTCATAGCAGCACAATTTATAATAGCTAAGATTTTGGAATTAAACTGAGTGCCCATCAGCAGATGAGTGGATTAGAATAATGTAGTACATCTACACAATGGAATACTATGCTACGGTAAAAAAGAAGGAGTTCTTACCATTTACAACAACATGGATGGACCAGGAGAGCATTATGCTAAGCGAAAGAAGGCAGTCAGAGAAAGATAAATATCACATGATCTCACTCATTTGTGGAATATAATGAATAACAAAAACTGATGAACAAAAACAGATCCAGAGACAGAGAAGCATCAATCAGACTGTCAAACCTCAGAGGGAAGGCAGGGGAGGGTGTGGGAAAGGGTGAGAGATCAACCAAAGGATTTATATGCATGCATATAAGCCTAACCAATGGAAACAGACACTAGGGGGGTGAGGGCATGAGCGGAGGGAGGGGGCAATGGGGAGATAAGGACACATATGTTATACCTTAATCAATAAACATTATATACACTGAGTGGCCAGATTATTATGATCTCTGAACACATAATAATCTGGCCAATCAGTGTATATCCTATATAATCAAAGGCTAATATGAAAATTATCCCCTTGACCAAGAGTTTGATCAGCAGGCAGGCCAGCCAACTGCCCATGTCCCCTCCCCTTGGCCAGGCTGGCCAGACCCCACCCATACACGAAATCATGCACCAGGCCTCTAATATATATCCTATATAATAAAGATGTAGTATGCAAATTGACCATCACTCCAACACACAAGATGGCCACCCCCATGTGGACACAAGATGGCTTCCACAAGATGGCTGACAGGGTAGGGCAGTTGGGGGCGACCAGGACTGCAGGGAAGGACTGTTGGGGGGGACCCAGGCCTGCAGGGGAGGGCAGTTGCGGGGAGACCAGGCTGGCAGGAAGGGCAGTTGGGGATTGCCGTGCCAGCACTGGAGGGCAGTTGGGAGAGACCAGGTCTGCAGTGGAGGGCAGTTGGGGGTGACCAGGCCTGCAGGGTAGGGCAGTTGGGGGGGACCAAGCCTGTAGGGGAGGGCAGTTGGGGGGGACCAGGCTAGCTGGGGAGGGCAGTTGGGGGTGACTGGGCCAGGAGGGTGGACAGTTAGGGGTGACCAGGCCAGCAGGGAGGGCAGTTAGGGGCAATTGGGCTGGCAGGGGAGCAGTTAGGTGTCCATCAGGCTGGCAGGGGAGTGGTTTGGGAGCCAGTAGTCCTGGATTGTGAGAGGGATCCCATATTGGAGAGGGTGCAGGCTGGGCTGAGGGATACACCCCCCCATGCATGAATTTCATGCACCGGGCCTCTAGTATGTTGTATATGTGTGTATACATATACTGAGTAGCCAGATTATTATGTGTTCAGAGATCATAATAACCTGGACACTCAGTGAATATACTAGAGGCCCAATGCATGAAGTTTGTGTGAGAGTAGACCTTCCTTTCCCTGGCTACCGGCATTGGCTTCCCTCTGGCCCCCGGGACCCAGGATTCCCTCACAGCCCTGTCTTCTTCTAGAAGGTCATCCAGAAGGACATCCACAAGGATGCCCGGTCTAATTAGCATATTGTGCTTTTATTATTATGATATATATATGTGTGTGTATATATAGATATACAAACTATATAATAAAGAGGTAATATGCAAATTGACCCACATACCCACCCACAAGATGGCCACTCCCATGTGGTCAAAGATGGCTGCCCCCATGTGGTCATAGATGGCCACCACAAGATGGCCAGCAGGGGAGGGAGGGCAGTTAGGGGAAACCAGACCTGCAGGGGAGGGCTGTTGGGGGGAACCAGGCCTTCAGGGAAGCGCAGTTAGGGGTAACCAGGCCTGCAGAGGAGGGCAATTGGGGGAACCAGGCATGCAGGGAAGGGGAGTTGAGGGCAACGGGGCCAGCAGGAAGGCAGTTAATGGGACCAGGCGGGAAGGGGAGGGCAGTTAGGGGTGATTGGGCTGGCAGGGAAGGGCAGTTTCAGGTGACTGGGTTGGCAAGGGAAGGCATTTAGGGGCAACTGGACCTTTGGGGAGAGCAGTTAGGGGCCACCAGTCCTGCTGGGGAGGGCAGATAGGGGGAACAGACTGTCAGGAGTGGGCAGTTCGGTGGTCCAGGCCTTCAGGGGAGGGCAGTTGGGGGCACTGGGCCTGCAGGGAAGGGCATTTGGGGGGAACCAGGCCTGCAGGCGAGGGCAGTTTGGGATGACCAGGCTGGCAGGTGAGTGCATTTTGGGGTGACCATGCTGTCAGGGAGGGCTGTTGGTAGTTACCAGGCCAGCAAGGCAGGGCAGTTGTGGGAGACCGGGCTGGTAGGGGAGGGCATTTGGTGGTGACCGGGCCAGCAGTGGCGAGCAGTTGGCTGTTACCAGGCTGGCAGGGGAGGGCAGTTATTGGCGGCCAGGCCATCAGGGGAGGGAAGCTGAGCAGGACTAGGCTGGCAGGGGAGGGCTGTTGGGCGGGACTAGGCTGGAAGGGGAGGGCATTTGGGGGAAACTAGGCCCTCAGGGGAGGGAAGTTTGGTACAACCAGTCCTGCAGGTGAGGACAGTTAGGGGTGACCAGGCTGGCAGGGGAAGGCAGTTGGGGGGGAACCATCCCTGCAGGGGAGGGCAGTTGGGGGCAAGCAGGCTGCAGAGGAGGGCAGTTGGGGGTGACAAGGCCTGTAGAGGAGGGCAGTTGGGGGTACCAGGCCTCCAGTGGAGGGTGGTTGGGGGAGACCGGGCTGGCAGGGGAGGGTAGCTGGGGGTAATGGGGCCGGCAAGGGAGCAGTTAGGGGTTGATCAGGTTGGCAGGGGAGTGGTTAGGGGTGATCAGGATGATAGGCAGTTGAGTGGTTGGGAGCCAGCTGTCCCAGATTGTGAGAGGGACTAAACCGACAGTCAGACATCCCCGAGGTGTTCCAGATTGGAGACGGTGCAGGCTGGGCTGAGGGACACCTCCCCCACAGTGTATGAATTTCGTGCACCGGTCCTCTAGTATATATATATATAACAAAAATATCTGTTTAATAAATGGATACAATCATATTTGCTCATCTATTTATTCCACTTGGCATACTTGAAGTTTTCCTGTTTTGAAAATTCTGATTTGTATTTATTATTCATTATCATACCTGTCCAAATGGTTAAAAGTGGAAATTTTAATATTCTGTAATTTGAAATTTAAAGCTAGTTTTTTTTAAAAAGTCAAGGACGCTTTACTATGTATAAAAGTTAGAATAGTGCTCCTGACTTTCATGTCAATGCTCATTATGGCAATTCATTTCCTTTTATACATTTATTTACCACTACTTACTTTATGTCAAATAGATCCTTTGCTTTTTCTTGACTCCAGAGCTATATTTCCTATTCTTCCTTACTAGAGGTACTACTTATCTCTTTTTCAGACAGCTGAAATGATAATCTTTCCTTTCAACACCATTAGAAATGTCATGTTTTAAATGCCTTATCATTTTGTGATTCTTTTACTTACTTGATAACTACCTTTTCTGAACTTCCTTATATTTTTATTGTATATTTATTACATTTGCAACATAACATTCTGCCTTATATTATAGTTATTTGTGAACTTGTCTTATTATTCTCTTGAATTACAAAATCTTTGTATACATGGTTCAATCATTCTTATACACTGAGTGGCCAGATTATTATGATATCTGAATACATAATAATCTGGCCACTCAGTGTATATCCTATATAATAAAAGGCTAATATGAAAATTGTCCCCTCAACCAGGAGTTCAACCAGCAGGCAGGCTGGCCAACCGCCCATGTCCCCTCCCCCTGGCCAGGCTGGGCAGACCCCACCCATGCACGAATTCATGCACTGGGCCTCTAATCTAAATATATAAAAGGCTAATATGCTAAGTGTCCATCCAGGTAATGACATCACATAGCAACACCCGGCTTCCTTTCCCTAGTGACTAGCCTCCTTGCGGTTTCTTTAGCCCAGGAACCCAACTTGCTTTATAGGAAGGTGGAAACATTTTGCACTTTAACCAAATGTCTGTGAAGCATTTTCCTGTGCCTCATCTCATTTGATCCTCACAGAAGTCCTTGAGTAGGTAGATAGGAGACTCAGTGGAATCCCATTTTCTTTTCATTAGCCAGAAAACAGAGATTTAGAAACCTTAGAAACTTGACCCAACTGAAAAGAAGAAATGGTGGACCTTAAAAATGACTTCAGGTGTTCTCCCTGCACAGAATATAGTCAAACACTACTGCAGTTAAATATTTTACCTTTTGTTCTCCCTGCATGATCTACAATAATAATCTGCTTCGTGTTGATATTTACTGCTGTGTTGCTGACAATTACCTGAAAGAGAAGTTGGGGTGCTTCACTGGGCTGGAAAAAGTTTAGCTAAATCAGAAAGCAGGTCTAATTAAACAATTTTATTTTATATATATATATATATATAAAAGGCTAAGTTGATTCATGCATGTGCAATACATATAAAGCACTCACTGGCACCACTCGCACACATGTGTTTCCATCTGTCATTGTCGATTGTGAGTTTGGTTGACACTTCTATTATGGAGAAGATGCAAATAGCGATATTAAAATATTTCTTCTAATTAATTTCCTTTCAGTGTGCATGAATTTGTACACTGGGCCACCCACTAGTATATATATATATATATATATATATATATATATATATATATATATATATATATATATATCCTATCTAATAAAAGAGTAATATGCAAATTAACCATCACTCTGTGACAAAAATGGTGGTGCCCATAGCCACAAGATGGCGGCACCCAGTCCTCTCAGGCCCGCTGGAGTCCCCCAGTCCCAGGGAGGGCTGCCACTGAGAGCAGGCAGCGTGTGGCCTGGGCTGTCAGCCTGGGAGGCAGCCATGCCCCCCCCGGCAAGATCCTCTCCCAACCGCAGCCCAGACTGTCAGCCTGGGAGGCGCCCGCACCCCCCAGCACAATCCGCTCCCAGCCGTGGCCCGGGCTGTGGGCTTGGGAGGTGCCCGCGCCCCCCCGGCGAGATCCACTCCTAGTCGTGGCCAGGGCTGTCGGTCTGGGAGGCGGCCGCGCCCCCTTCCATCCCCAACCCCGCGATCTGCTCCCAGGCGCAGCCGGGTGTTGTAGGCCTGGGAGGCAGCTGCACCCCCCAGAGCGATCCCTTCCCAGCAGCAGCCTGGGGTGTCAGCCTCCAAAGGGCCTGTGCCCCCATGGAGTGATCCCCCACACGCACACCTATAGCCTTGGAACTTCCCTTGCCCCCAGCCGAGTGATTGGAGATGGGGGCGTATCTGGGCGATGCTGCCCAGCAAACCTCTCCCATTGGGTAGAAACTTCTGACCAGGTTAGGGAGGTAAATGGGTTTTGTTTAAAATCTTTAGAAACCACAAAGGAAATGTCTTAGGTAGGGTTTCACATTGGAAGTAACTTACAACTAATTTCTGAAGGCAAACGGGGACATTGCAGTTACATTACTGGAGAGTACCCCAAGGTCTGGAGGTTAGCACTGCAAGGGCTGTGGCAGGTGCTCCCCACCCTGGTTCCTCAGCACTTGGGCAGGGCTTGAGCCCACCCAGGAAGGCCTTTTCCCCTACAGTTTTCACCAAGGCAGGGAGGTTTTGTAGACATGAATAAGAAGTGCCCACACACAAGTCCTAAAGATGCCAGGGTGGCAGAAATGACAAACAACCCGGGAAAAGAGCAAAACCAGAAACACCACCGATCCCAACATAGATCATCTTTTTCTTCAGATGACAGTGTGTTTCCCTCTTCTTCGTCTTCTGGAAGCAAGACAGATTCAAGTACTGATGATTCTACCAATGGAAAAGTTAAGAGAAAGAGAGGACAGAAAAGGAATAAAAGGATAAAAGAAAGGACAAAAGATGAAACATCAAGAAAAAGAAAGAGAAGGAAAAAAGGAAGAAACAACCACATGATATCACCTTTCCAAGGTCTCATGAAATCCCTGTTTAAGGAGTTTATTTTATGACACTTTTAGTTTGGGTCTACATTTTTATTGATTTGTCAAGACCATGGCAGGTACACTGTCCGATATGTTAAAGAAAAAACCCTATCTAATAAAGAAGTAATATGCAGGGAAGGGTATTTGGGGGTGACCGGGCTGTCAAGGGAGGGCAGTTGGGGATGATCGGGCCAGCTGGGGAACAGTTAGGTGTCAATCAGGCTGGCAGGGGAGTGTTTAGGAGGTGATCAGGCTGGCAGGCAGAAGCGGTTAGGGGCAATCAGGCAGGCAGGTGAGCAGTTGGGAGCCAGCAGTCCTGGATTGTGAAAGGGATGTCTGACTGCCTGTTTAGGCCCGATCAGCCTAAACAGGCAGTTGGACATCCCCCGAGGGGTCCCAGATTGGAGAGGGTGCAGGTTGGGCTAAAGGACAACCCCATCCCCAGTGCACTAATTTTGTGCACTGGGCCTCTAGTGTATATGTATATATACATATATATACATACACACACACACACACTGAGTGGCCAGATTATTATGCATTCAGCGATCATAATAATCTGACCATTCAGTGTATGTTCTGAACCATACAGCACAGAATTTCACACATAGTTGGTAATATAATATGTTGATTGTATATAAATTTATATCAATGATAGCAAAAATGTCACTCTCTTTCATGAAAACTTCCTGATTATCCAAGTTTATTTTTTATCTTTGCATTTTGAAATTCCATAATACCCAGACTTTGCATCAGTCTTTTCAGCATTTAATGGTGCCATGTGTTATCCCTGGTAGTTTAAAAATTCCTTCAGGGCTAGGGCAGTTTTCTTTTTTTTCTTTTTTTTTTTAATATATTTTATTGATTTTTTACAGAGAGGAAGGGAGAGGGATAGAGAGTTAGAAACGTCGATGAGAGAGAAACATCGACCAGCTGCCTCTTGCACATCCCCCACTGGGATGTGCCCACAACCAATGTACATGCCCTTGACCGGAATCGAACCTGGGACCTTTCAGTCCGCAGACCGACGCTCTATCCACTGAGCCAAACCGGTTTCGGCTAGGGCAGTTTTCATCATCTCTTTTATATTCTTTAGAGAATGCAAAATGCATAAGTGGATTTATGAATACTTGTGGAATTAGATCGAATATGATAGTAATCTTTCATATTTCTTCCAAATGTCACACACTTGTCATGCAAATGAAGCATCAATAAATAAGTGGACAATTGTGAAAATATGAAAGTTTTACATAAAATTTAGCTTCTTGAGGGGACTATTTCTCTGCACTTATTCATATAGCCTGTTAACCACACTCCAGCTTCATTTACACTAAAATTACTCATTACAAAGCTACAGTTAGTGTACAATTATTATTATGACTAACCATTCATTTTATCATAATTTAAGTCCTTATTTCACAAAGAATTTCCCTCATTGCTCATTCTTTGTACTTTATAAGATATAGGCATCATACCTACTATCATGCCTTTGGCCTTTGCCATCTTTTTTCCTAGGATTCCAGTCAGTGAATTATCCTCATAATAATAAGCACATTGTTCAATCAAGAGTTACATGTAAATATGTCTTCCTTAAAGTAATTGTAATTCCCAATGTGAGAAATACATCCTCATGAAATGTAGAGGCTGGTAACAAAAAAGTATATAATCCCCTCTTTAAGCATTCATCTAACATTTATAGGTCCTCATAGGTTTAAATGATATATGAGTTGACAGAGTTGATCAGGGCAATACTATTCCTCCCTCTTGAAGTTTATAGTAATTGAAAACATTATAATTAATAGAACTCTGTATTATTTTGTTACAAAAAATTAGTATTTTTCACAAAGCTTTTTTATAGAATTTAATTATATTGTCTTAATAAAAGCAGTAAAATTGTAAAAGTTAATTACAGTGCTTTAATATCATGATTATTAAATAGTCACATGTAATAATCATAATTTTAAAATTACTAACTCCTCTTTAATTTGCTCTGTGTATAAACATCTGGTCTTGACCATAAAAAATTGCTGAACAATATAATGACAGAAAATCACCTACCACACTAACACAAACACATAGAAAAAGCCTTCAATATTTTTTTTTCAAACACTTTAAGGGAACGTTCTACAGGGAAATTTGCCCAAAGTAGTTAAAAATACCACTGTTGAATCTTTAAGTTAATCTAAAAGAGAAGAATGGAAGGAATGTAAAATTAATAGTATTGTTTTCTATTGATGACCACAATGTTCAAGTATAAACACTTCACAAAAAAATGTTATTCATTTTCATGATGATTTTAATGAGTTTTCAGACATATGCTATATTCTTGCTTATATTACTGACTAAAGGCCTGGTGCATGGATTTGTGCACTGGTGGGGTCCCTCAGGCTGGCTTGCCCCCTCTTGCAATCCGGGAACCCTCAGGGGATGTCAGATGTCGGACTGACGGTTTCAGCCCGATCCCTGGCAGTCCAACATCCCCCAAGGGATGTAGTAGTGCACTAAGTGGCAAGCATCTGGGGAGGAGCCCGAGTCCGAGCCCCGGCCAGGCACCACACAGCTCCTGCTCATCCTGGCCCTTCTACACCTGCCACCACTGCCACTCAGTAGCACAGCTGTGGAAGCGTGAGAGGCTCATTCCACCACAGCTGTGCTCACCAGCCATGAGCCCGGCATCTGGCACCAGTTGGTCAGCTGAGTGGCACTCCAACTGTGGGAGTGCACTGACCACCAGGGGGCAGCTCCTGCATTGATAATCTGTCCCTGATGGTCACTGTGCATCATAGTGACCAGTCAACTGGTTGTTTGGTCGTTCAGTCGCTTAGGCTTTTATATATATAGTTGGTTTTCTTTCAGGCCTGCCTTCACACCCAATGCCTTTAATTTGCTATCATAATGCCTTTTTAAAACAACAATTTCTATTTAAATACCAAGTCCAATGGGGCTAGGCATTACTAGCTTTTTATTTTTATGTGCATTTTTAGAATATAATTCAGTTTAGTATTTCCTCTATTTATTGGTTTTATAATGAAAATAAAATGCCTTAACTATTTTGTAAATAATATTACTTTTGTATTTATTGCAAAATATCAGACTGGAACATTAACATACACCTGAAAATTTTACAATTATTGGAACTTTTAAAAGATTATTATTCACTATGTCTTCCTGTTCTAAGCAAAACCTCTGTTTCATAATAATGTCTGAAATGTATCTCTTCAGTGAATATACACTTTCATATTGCTTCAAATACTATTCTCTTTTTTTTATCAGTAAAAGTAACAATTCATTTAATACTAATGAGTTACAGAGATTGTGAAGGCATAACAAAAAACTACTGGTAAGAAGAGGATAGAAGTAATTAAAACCAAACTGAGTTAAATTCTAAAATCATATATATATATTTATACCCACAAACCACTACCTTAAAATGTTCTATTAAACATAAATTTTTACCAAGAAAAAAAAAAGAGAAAAACAAACAAAAAACTATTAGTTGTCAGTACTATTCTCTCTATAGCTGTGAGAATCCACAAGATTTTGCTATGATTTTTTTTTATATGAAGCTGAGATTTTCACTGTGTGAATTTTTACTTGCTGTTAATTTTTAATGAGCTGCTTAAGTAGACCAAAGTACTAATATAATTTTCAATAAGATTTAAAGGTCTGCCCTGCTCTGGTATTTTGAAATTTAAAATATTTTACTCTGCCTCTTCTCCTTCTGTTTAGGGTTCTAGATGGCATTGCACCATTACAGTTTGCCCCCCCCCTTTTTTTGTTATCTACATATTGAAAGTTTCCATTTTTTCTGAATTTGCATTCCCTATCCAGTTTCATTGTTAGCCCATGTCAGTTTCTTTTCTCCTAAATAATGGAGAAATAGTCAAAGAAAATACATGAAGAACTTAGGAAGGGAGGAAGATGGCCAAAGCAGAGGAAGATTCATAGAATGCTTAAAGTAAAAGACCACCAGAATTTTCAATTATGGTAAGATGGGCTTAATTCATTCCATTGCATTTCTCTCACTGTATACAGCTATAACACCTGAGTATAATGTGTAGGGCAATAATTTGAACTTTCCAAAAGTAAATACCAGCAGGCAGATTAGAGAAGAATACTGGAATTGGAAATATCACTAAATTGGTGATGCATTTACCATTTTTAATTCACCAGAATCTCCCAGTCAGAAGTCAATCAATTCAAGTGGTGTCAGAGTACAGAAAAGATTCCTCCAGAAGAAGCCCTATGGTTTTGGCTAGAGAAAAGGGAAAGGGGACTCCTAAAGTTCAGAAAGAGTGTAAAAATCCCCCTTTCTTTTAGTTTGATCTTCCTCTCTCCAGTACCCAAGTAATTCTATGGTGACTGTGGCAGCAGGAGTCAAAACTCTGATGGGTGGAGAACCTTCACCTCTGTCCAGTGGGTTTGTGCTTCCAAGAGTATGGGGATAAAAATTGTTTCTTTCATCTGTCTTTATTTCTACATCTTAGACCCTCTCATACAAGTAACACTTCAGAAGTGTACAACAGAGCCATGAAATCAAAGTGCAACTCTCTGGACAAAGGACTGAGAAGAGGAGATATATCACTAAGAGGGAGAAGCTTGGGAAAGTGACCCTATACTGTTGTTTGTGATATCCTGGGCTCATCCTTAAATGACTCATGCAGTAGATATGATCCTATTCAGCACAGCAACATCTTTGAAAAGCAAACTAATTGGTAGACCAAGATGCAAGTTCCATATTGATGGCACACAGTACCCAAATCACAACAGCCCTACAAATTGATTGAATACTAAACTGTCATTGGGCCGCCGAAACTGGTTTGGCTCAGTGGATAGAGCGACCGCCTGCGGACTCAAGGGTCCCGGGTTCGATTCCGGTCAAGGGCATGTACCTTGGTTGCGGGCACATCCCCAGTAGGGGGTGTGCAAGAAGCGGCTGATCGATGTTTCTCTCTTATCGATGTTTCTAACTCTCTATCCCTCTCTCTTCCTCTCTGTAAAAAATCAGTAAAATAAAAAAAATAAAAAAGAAAGAAAGTACAGGTGCCATAATTACAAAACATAGCTAGTATTTATAAAAAAATAAATAAATAAAAATAAAAAAATAAACTGTCATTGGAACTGCAGTCCACAGGAGGTGGGATGGAACTTGTGGTTTGATATTAGCCAGGTTGATTGCCTTCTTAAAAGGACCAACATTATTTATTCTTAGGATTTAAACAAGACTAAATGTTTCATAATATATTCAAAATACCTTGGACGCATAAGTGAGACAAATGTCAATGCACTTGGAACAGATGCAACTGTCAAGTTGACACAGATGTTGGAAACAATATGACAAAGATTTTAAATGGCTACTATAAAAATTAGATAGGAAGCAATCACAAACTCTCTTAAAACTAATGAGTGAAAAGGATATCTCAGGAAAAATTTAGATATACAAAGAAGAATCAAATGAAAAGTTTAGAATTGAAAAATGCAATTATCACCAAAAAAAGAAGAAAAACCCAAGCACAAAAATAAACAAAAAACTCACTTGATTGAAAATATAGCAGAATGAAAATGACAGAGAACTCAATGAATGCAAATAAATCAGAAATTACATCAATTTTAAAGTCTAACTCATCCAATGTGAAGATAAATATTGTCAGACTGGATAAAATCCTAACTGCTTGATGCTTTAAAAAGGCAAACCTTAAGTATAAAGAAGATAAAATTTTAAATAAAAATAATAAAGGTATGTGATGAAAACACAGAACAGTAAAGATACTTGTACAGCTCTACAACTTTCAGAAGAAATGTTATGAAACTCAAAAATAATTATTATAGAGCTATCCCATAATGGCAAAATAGTTAATCAACTAAGAGTATATAACTATCCTTAATTCATATGATCTCAGTGATACATTCTAAGAATATATAAAGTAAGAAATATGACAAAAGTAAAAAGAAAAACATAAAAGTTCACATTAAGAGTGCTTTGTTTTGTTTTAATAAATGTTTCTCAGTACCTGCAAGGCAAAATAGTAGTAAGTAAAAAAAATCAAGACAATTAGAGAACTTCATTCAAGATACATGCATAAAATACTGCACAGAGCACTTGTAGAAAAAATTCCAAGTGCTCATCAGTAGATGAATGGAAAAAAAGTTGTGGTATATTTACACAATGGAATAGTACAGAGCCATATAAAAGAAAGAAATCTTACCTTTTGTGACAGCAAGGATGGACCTGGAGATTATTGTGCTGAGTAAAATAAGCCAGTCAGAGAAAGACAAATACCATATGATCTCACTTATATGTGGAACCTAGTGAACAAAATAAACAGAAGAACAAAATAGAAACATAGGCACTGCAATATGAAACAACCTGACAGCTGTCAAAGGGGAGGAGGAAGAGGCAACTGGATGAAAGAATGTGAAGGGATTAGTCAAAGAACATATATGCATAGACACAGACACAGTGTGGTGATGGCCAGATGGAAGAGGGGCTGGGCTTGGTGGAGATGGGAAGGGATGGGAGAAATGGGGATATTTTTAATAGTGTCAATAATAAAAATAAAGTTTAAAAATAAATATGTAATAATTCTATTAAAGTACATATATTTAAAATGATAGCAATTATATATTTTCTAAAAGTAATTATATGTTAAGCTGTAAAGCAGATTCCAAAAGCTTTCACAGGACTGAAATCATACTGAGTATATTATCTTGCTCTGTGGAATAAAGAAGTAATTAAAACACCAATATAATGACAAGAAAACCTCCAACAATTTAAAAATTGAGGACTACACCTCTGCAAAACCCAAGATTTATAAAGAAGGATAAAATTTAAAGTAGAATATAGTATGAACCAAATTACACTGAAAATGTCTTAGTAAAATGTATAGGATGCAGCTATAGCAGCATGTAGAAGAAAATAATAGGTTTAAAATGCATACACTAGAAAAGAATAAAATGTTAAAATTTATAATATGGTAAACTACTTGAGCAGCAGAGAAAGGACAGAAACTAAGTTAGATATAAGCAAAAAATTAGTAAAATAAAAAATAATACAGAATTTAGAAAATAACAGAGCTAAAAGTTTTGTTCGGAAGGAATTTCTAATACAGTTATAACTATTTGGCATAACTAAACAAGAAACAAAAAAAGGCACAGATATTCAAACCAGAAATAAAAAAAATGGGGAGGCAACATAACACATCCTGCAGATATTATCAACACACACAAAATATATATATCTCCTCTCTAATAAAATGGTAATATGCAAATTAACCACCACTCCACTACATAAGCCACGCCCACCATCCAAGCCATGCCCACCAGCCAATCAGGGCGAGTATGCAAATTAACTCCAGCCAAGATGGCTACAGCCACAGAGAGCAAGGTTTCCCAGGTAACAGAGGAAGCCAAGCTTTCTATAGCCGTTGCAGGCCTAAGCCTCCATTCAAGCTACAAAGTTTCAAATATAGAAGGTAAACAAATTCAAACAAATGATGGCAGAACGGAGCTTGAGAGAGCAGGCCAGGGTTGCAGCCGGCAACAGGGGAAGCAAAGCTTTCCGCACACCCTGGCGGGGCTCACCCGCTTAAGGCTACAAAGTTTCAATTGTAGAAGGTGAATTAACTGCCACAGAAATGGCTACCGCCCCAGAGGGAGCAGCAGGCTTGGCTCTGCTCCAGGCTATAAAGTTTCAATTATAGAAGGAAAATAAATTCCAGATACCAGGGCCTCTGCTTGGGTTGCCAGGGGGCATGGCCGGCTTGCAAACCACCACAGGCCCCTCGCTCAGGCAGCCCCACGCCCCAAGGGAACCCCCACCTGATCCGGGACGCCCTTCAGGGCAAACCAGCTGGCCCCCACCCCTGTACCAGGCCTCTATCCTATCTAATAAAAGAGTAATATACAGATTGATCATCACTGCAACACACAATATAGCTGCCCCCATGTGGTCAAAGATCCTGCCCCCATGTGGACACAAGATGGCCACCACAAGATGGCCAGCAGGAGAGGGCAGTTGGGAGGCACCCGGCCTGCAAGGGAGGGCAGTTGAGAGGGACCAGGCTTGCAAGGGAGGGCAGTTGGAGGTGATCAACGCTGCAGGAGAGGGCAGTTAGGGGTGACCAGGCCGGCAGAGGAGGGAAGTTGGGGGCAAACAGGCTGGCAGCGGAGTGGTTAGGGGCAATCAGGAAGGCAGGTGGCAAGCAGTTGGGAGCCAGCAGTCCTGGATTGTGCAAGGGATGTCTGACTGCCCGTTTAGGCCCGATCCCACCAGGACGGGCCTAAACAGGCAGTCGGACATCCCTCCAGGAGTCCCAGATTGGAGAGGGTACAGGCTGGGCTGAGGGACAACCCCCCTCCATGCACAAATTTTGTGCACTGGGCTTCTAGTGTATATATATATATATATATATATATATATATATATATATATATATACACACACATATATATATATACATATATATATACATATATATATATATATACATACGTATATATATATATATATATATATATATATAATACAGAAATATGCTAATTAACCAGTACGCCATATTGGGTCGACCATACAGGAGGAGGTTGCTCGCACAGCATCAGGGGCAGGGCAGCAGGGGCCTCCGCGAGCCCATGCTTGGAGGGGGGGGGTCTGATCAGCAGCGGCCATGGCTGCTTCAAGGGCTGGAGAGCGAGATAGGGCCAGACCTGCAACTCGAGGGAAGGTGGTGCTGCGTGATTTTGAATTGTGCGCTGGGCTCCTAGTATATAAATAAATGTATACTGTTTATTTAAAATTTTGAGAGTGGAACAAGAAAAATAAAAAATATCAATTGCACAATATGTATAACTTTCTCACATAGAAGTTCTAGGATCAGATGTTTTGATTTGAGATTTCTGGCAACTAAATGCCCATGAGCAGATGAGTGGATAAAAACAAAAAAACAAAAACACAACTATGGTACCTTTACACAATGGAATACTACATGGCAATAAAAAAGAAAGAACTCTTACCATTTGCAACAGCATGGATGGACCTGGATAGTATTATGCTGAGTGAAATAAGCCAGTCAGAGAAAGATAAGTATCACATGATCTCACACATATGTGGAATCTAATGAACCAAATAAACTGATGAAAAATAGACCCAGAGTCATAGAAGCATGAACAGACTTCAGAGGGAAGACAGGGGAGTGTGAGTGGATAGAGAACCAATGAAATTGTATGCATATATGCATAACCCACTGACACAGACAATGGGGTGGTGAGGGTCACAGGGGGGGAGGGAGGACAGGAATTGGCTGGAAGAGGTTGATGGGGGGAAAAGGAGGACCTATGTCAGTGATGGCGAACCTATGACATGTGTGTCAGCACTGACACACGTAGCCATTTCTGATGACATGCGACCGCATGCCGAGGATGAAACATTTGCTGCTCCTGAGGATGAAACATTTGCGACTAGAGTCTTGGAGTTAGTTCTTTCCTCAAAGTGACACACTACCCGAGCTATGCTCAGTTTTTTGGCGAAGTTTGACACACCAAGCTCAAAAGGTTGCCCATCACTGACCTATGTAATACTTTCAACAAAAAGATGAAAACAAAAAAAATTGAATCTGAAAATAATTAATTGGAATGTCTCCCAAGCTTCTTTATAATGCTAGAAAAACATTGATTTCCAAATATTAAAAATATCCTATCTAATGAAAGAGTAATATGCAAATTGACCATCACTCCAACACACAAGATGGTTGTCCCCATGTGGTCAAAGATGGCTGCCCCCATGTGGACACAAGATGGCCACCAGAAGATGGCCAGCAGGGGAGGGCAGTTGGGGGTGATCAAGCCTGCAGGGGAGGGCAGTTAGGGGTGACCAGGCCAGCAGAGAAAGGGAGTTGGGGGCCACCGGGCCTGCAGGGAAGGGCAGTTGGGGGGGACCCAAGCCTGCAGGGGAGGGCAGTTAGGGGTGACAAGGCCTGCAGGGGAGGGCAGTTAGGAGTGACCAGTCCTGCAAGGGAAGGCAGTTAGGGGCAATCAGGCTGGCAGGGGAGCAGTTAGGCATCAATCAGGCTGGCAGGGGAGTGGTTAGGGGGTGATCAGTCTGGCAGGCAGAAGCAGTTAGGGGCAATCAGGAAGGCAGGCAGGTGAGCAGTTGGAAGCCAGCAGTCCTGGATTGTGAGAGGGATGTCGGACTGCCCATTTAGGCCTGATCCTTGTAGGATTGGGCCTCAACGGTCAGTTGGACATCCCTTGAGGGGTCCCAGATTGGAGAGGGTGCAGGCTGGGCTGAGGGACACACACACCCATGCACAAACTTCATGCACCAGGCCTCTAGTATTATAATAAATGAGAAAATCTATTTCAATCTCTTTCACACACAAAGATAATTATTATAAACTAGAGGCCTTCTGCACAAAAGTCGTGCATGGGTGAGGGTGTCCCTCAGCCCAGCCTGCACCCTCTCCAATCTGGGACCCCTCGAGGGATGTCCAACTGCCCGTTTAGGCCCATTACTGGTAGGATAAGGCCTAAACAGGCAATCGGACATCCCTCTCACAATCCAGGACTGCTGGCTCCCAAATGCTCACCTGCTTGCCTTCCTGATTGCCCCTAACCTAAGGTGACCAGATGTCCCACTTTTGGCAGGACAGTCCCAATTTTTAACAATTTGTCCCACGTCCCGTGGAATTTTAAAAAAGTCCCGAGTTTTGGAAAGAATGCACGACAAGCTAGGGAACGGCGGGAGAACGGGAAGGGAATATATGGTTTTCGGTGGCCATGTGGCTATTTAGCCAGGATATGAGTTTTATATTATTTTTGTTAATTTTATAATGTTAAACTTTAATAATAACAAATAATTGTTGAGAACTGATTATCGAGACCTGTTTATCAAAGTTTGCATTGTTGATCAGTTGTTAGAATTCGACCACCATTGTTTGGACTTAATGAACAATGGCATTTTTTGGGATTGGCAACGATGAAAACATTTTGTAACTGTCTCTCAGACAATACACATCGTACTGCGTGCTAGTAAGCTAGTTAAACAAGTGATGTCATTACAAATCAGCTATTCAGATAATTTAGGTAAGTAATTTATTTATTTATTTCATAAATACATAAATTTTCTTGAATTTAGCAGACAGTACTCGTATTATTTCTATTTTATAGTGGCGGCAAAAAGTCTAGCACTGGCCTTGAAAGTGACACTTATGACTTACGTTATGGCAAATTCAGAGGAAAAATAATACAAGTTAGTATTGTTATTATTTAGAAAGAAATATAGGATTAACATAATTTTAAAAATGTAGTTACTTTATAACAATCAAATTAATTTAATTTATAAACTAACAATAAAATATGTTCATGTAATTATGTACCTACTTACTGTGTTTTTAAGCAATATGTATATAATAATCCTACATAATAAAATGGTAATACGTAAATTACCATCACTCCACTACACCCACGATTGGGCCAGCGGGAGTCGCAGGGGGTGGGACTCAGGGTGGCCGGGGTGGCCGATTGGGCCGGCAGGACGCTGAGCTCGTGTCGCCAGTGGAGGCGCGAGTTCAGCATCTGCGTCATGGCTGTGCTGTGGCACAGAGAGGGCCTCTGGGGGAGCGAGCCCACGTCCTGCTGTGGACCATCAAAAGTGGGGAGCGAAAGCGGGGGAGCTGGCTGTCTGTCCACTCTGGCACCAGGCCTTTCGAAAGCCTCCGCTGCACCAGAGGCTTTCAAAAGGCCTGGTGCACCAGCGACAGACAGCCAGCTCCCTCGCAATCGAAAGCGGGGAGCTGTGTGTCCACTCCAGCACCAGTGGAACCCCTGCCATCAAAAGCGGGGAGCAGGCTGATAGCAGTGTCCGCGGAGCATGCTAGGCTTTGCGGGGCAGTGGATATGGCCTGGATGGCAGGGTAGGCCTAGGGGACCCTACACGTGCATGATTTAATCATGCACTGGGTCTCTAGTTTATAATATAATTTTTAATTATTTTTTTTAGATTTTTAACATAATGAGTAAGAAAAGAGGATGCAAATTCAACGATGATCTAAGAAGTGAATTTCCTTTTATTAAAAAAACCAAAAACGATTACCATATAGACCAAATTTTTAATCAAGAACCCCCCCCCCAGGCTGAAACCGGTTTGGCTCAGTGGATAGAGCATCGGCCTGCGGACTCAAGGGTCTCAGGTTCGATTCTGGTCAAGGGCATGTACCTTGGTTGCGGGCACATCCCCAGTAGGGGGTATGCAAGAGGCAGCTGATTGATGTTTCTCTCTCATCGATGTTTCTAACTCTCTATCCCTCTCTCTTCCTCTCTGTAAAAAATCAATAAAATATATTTTAAAAAAAGAACCCCCCACCTCGGTCAATGTTGTCCTGCTTTACCAATGTTAAAATCTGGTCACCTTACCCTAACCGCTTCTGCCTGCCAGCCTTATCACCCCCTAAAAACTCCCCTGCCAGCCTGATTTATGCCTAACTGCTCCCCTGCCAGCCTCTTTGACCCTAACTGCCCTCCCCTGCAGGCCTGGGTCTCCCCCAACTGCCCTTCCCTGCAGGCCCGGTTGCCCCCAACTTTCCTCCTCTGCCGGCCTGGTCACCCCTAACTGCCCTCCCCTGCAGGCTTGATTTCCCCCAACTGCCCTCCCTTGCAGGCCTGGTCCCTCCCAACTCCCCACCCCTGTTGACCTGATTGCCCACAACTGCCCTCCCTTGCAGGCCTGGTCCCTCCCAACTGCCTTCCCCTGCTGGCAAACTTGTGGCAACCATCTTGTGTCCACATGGGGGCAGCCATCTTGTGTGTTGGAGTTATGGTCAATTTGCATATTACTCTTTTATGAGATAAGATAGAGGCCTGGTGCACAGGTGGGGGCCGGCTGGTTTGCCCTAAAAGGTGTCCCAGATCAGGGTGGGGGTTCCCTTGGGGCATAGGGCCGCCTGGGCATGGGGCCTGGGGTGGTTTTGAGGCTGGCCACAATCCCCAGCGACCCAAGCGGAAGCCATGGTATCTGGCATTTATTTATCTTCAATAATTAAAACTTTGTAGCCTTCAGCGGAGACAAGCCTCCTGCTTGCTCATTGGCCGCAGACATTTTTGTTGGGGTTTATTTATCTTCTATAATTGAAACTTTGTAGCCTTGAGTGGAGGCCTGGCTGGCCAGGGTGTGTGGAAAGCTTGGCTTCCTCCATTGCTGGGGGAACCCAAGCCTCCTGCTTGCTCCTTGGCCACAGCCATCTTGGTTGGGGTAATTTGTATACTCATTCCTGATTGGCTGGTGGGCGTGGCTGGTGTGTGTAGTGGAGTTATGGTTAATTTGCATATTACTCTTTTATTAGATACTAGAGGCCCAGTGCACGAAATTCATGCATGGAGGGGGGTTGTCCCTCAGCCCAGCCTGTACCCTCTCCAATATGGGACCCCTCAAGGGATGTCTGACTGCCCATTTAGGCCCAATCCCACCAGGGGGCAGGATCTTTGACCACACAGGGGCAGACATATTGTGTGTTGGAGTGATGGTCAATCTGCATATTACTGTTTTATTAGATAGGATAGAGGCTTGGTACAGGAGTGGGGTCCAGCTGGTTTGCCCTGAAGGGTGTCCCAGATCAGGGTGGGGGTTCCCTTGGAGCATGGGGAGGCCTGAGCGAGGGGCCTGTGGTGGTTTGCAGGCCGGCCACAACCCCAGGCAACCCAAGCAGAGGTCCTGGTATCTGGAATTTATTTTCCTTCTACAATTGAAACTTTGTAGCCTGGAGAGGAGACAAGCCTGGGGCTCCCTCCGAGGCTGGCAGCCATTTCTGTTGGGATTATAATTGAAACTTTGTTGCCTTAAGTGGGTGGGCCCGACCAGGGTGTGCAGAAAGCTTTGCTTCCCCTGTTGCCGGCTGCAACCCTGGCCTGCTCTCTCAAGCTCCATTCTGCCGCCATTTGTTTGAATTTGTTTACCTTCTATAATTGAAACTTTTGTAGCTTGAGTGGAGGCTTAGGCCTGGCAAACGCAGGCGGAAAGCTTGGCTTCCTCTGTTACCTAGGAAACCTTGCTCTCTGTGGCTGTAGCCATCTTGGTTTGGGTTAATTTGCATGCTCACTCTGATTGGATGGTGGGCATGGCTTGTGGGTGTGGCTTGTGGGTGTGTTGGAGGTATGGTCAATTTGCATATTTGTCTATTATTAGGTAGGATGATAAAACATTATCAATATCAATAATACATGAAAAGGGAAAAATTACTACAGGTTGGTATTTGTTGAAAGAACACATAGTTAAACATTTAAATATCTGACAACAGAATTTTCTGTGTGAATATTTGCTGTATGTAGCAATTTGACTAACTTTTGGCTATTAGAGTATGAGTAAAAATGATGTGTGCAACATTGTGCTCATATTATTTTAAAAATAAAATTACTTTACCTCAGTTTGCTCTTTTTCTCTTCTTATTGGCTAGGATATTGATTGATGTGGCCATAGGGCAACACAATGGTGGTGGGGAGGGAGTAGCAAAGGAACAAGATAGAATAAAGTTAGTTTCTTTCAAGGCATTGTAGAACCAAGCTATGTACTCACCCTGGACAGTCCATGCATCACTGGACTGTACAGAGAAATAATACTTCATCTGATCTGAGCTACTATACACTGAGTTGCCAGATTATTATGATCTCTGAATGCATAATAATCTGGCCACTCAGTGTATATCCTATATAATAAAAGGTTAATATGCAAATTGCCCCCTCAACCAGGAGTTCGACTAGCAGGCAGGCCAGCCAACTGCCCATGTCCCCTCCCCGTGGCCAGTTTGGCAGGATCCCACCCATGCACGAATTCATGCACTGGGCCTCATATATATATATATATATATATATATATATATATATATATATATATATATATATATATATATATATATACTGAGTGGCCAGATTATTATGCTTTCAGAGATCATAATAATCTGGCCACTCAGTGTATATATATGTTTCTCTTTGTTACAGCAGACTAATTTTTATCCTAATTAATAAGTAAAGAAAACAAAACTCTACAGTAAAGACATTTAATTATTATATAACATTTGGATGTTTCCAGACTTGGGAAAATGCCTTAGCAATGGCAGCAAATAGCTGGCCTTTTTTATATGTATCCCCTATGCCACACGGCACATTATTCTTAGTATTATACACTTATGGTCCAAAAAACGACTGAAGCATCTCCAAGTATCATCTTCTTATTAAATAAATTTCAATGAAAGGAAAAAGGGGTATACATTTTTCCCTAAACCAACAGTATCCTTTATATTATAGCCCTGGATATAAGTGACTTACCTTCCTACCTCTGAAAAGGATCATTCACAAATAGTAGTGCTTTAAGTCATTCATGATTTCCCTAAGGCTTGGACAATGACAGTCATATTGCTACTTGAACAAAATGGATTTCTATAACCTAAGAAGAAGGAAAGCTGGTGGGCTCTTTGGAACATCCTCAACAGTGATATGTATATTTATTTCCTAGTTCAGAATTTATACAGGTGCTTTCCACCAATATATACATATTAAATTTTTCGCTTACCTTTTTCAAGTCCTTTATACCCTCTCGAAGTGAGAAGTACCCACAGACTCATCTAGTTACCAAATCTAGCTTGAATTAAATGATATTTGATTATTACACTTATTTATTAAGTCCCAATGTGGCTCCTCTGTATGAAAAATATATATATTACTGTCCCTAGCTGGTTTGGCTTAGTGGATAGAGTATCAGCACGTAGACTAAAGGGTTCCCGTTTTGATTCCAGTCAAGGGCACATGCCCAGGTTGTGGGCTCGATCCCCAGTATCAATGATTTTCTCTCATCATTGATGTTATTATCTCTCTCTCCCTGTCCCTTCCTCTCAGAAATAAAAAAATATATATTAAATAAAATTATATATATATATATATATATATATATATATATATATATATATATATGTATATATATGTATATATATATCCCAATATATTCATTATACAATTGTGGATAAGAAATAAAGCAATTTCATTCAAGAAGGGGTAGGGAGATGGAATTCACAGTTGCTTTTGGTCCACAATATGCACAATATGTACCATAACTTACTAAAAACATTTGTATTGATTTTCTGCCTTTAGTGGGATACACTCTCTCTTGATGTGATGGATTAATTATGTTAACTGATTTTTTAAATATTGAACCAGACATATATCAGAAATAAAACTCACTTGGTTATAGTGTGTATTTATTTTATATAGTATTGGAGTCAATTTTCTAATATAACATTGAGGATTTTTGCATCTGTGCTCAGGAGAGATCTTGATCTGCAGTTTTCTCTTCTTGGAATATTTTCATCTGGGTTTGGTATTAGGGCAATGTTTGATGACCTCTGTTTCTAATGTCTGGAAGATATTATATAACATTGAATAATTTCTTCCTTGGTAAACTTCACTAGTGAAACCATCCAACATGCTTTCTATTTTGGAAGGTTAGCAATTATTAATTTAATTTATTTAATTGATGTACACTTATTCAGATTATATATTTCTCCTTGTGAGAATTTTGATAGCTGTATCTCTCAAGGAATTGGTATATTTCATTTAGGTTATCAAATTTGTATGCATTGTTCAGAATATTCTTTTATTATCCTTGGGATCAGTAGTGATGTTATTTCTTTTCTGATAGTAATTTATAACCTCTATTCTCTGGGTAAGCTTGGTTACAATTTTATCAACTTCATTGATCTTTTCAAAGAATCAACATTGTGATTCATTGATTTTCTTTATTGATTTCTTGTTTTCAATTTCATTTAGTTCTGCTCTCTCTATATATTTTTTCTTTTCTTCTCTTTGCTTTGGGTTTACATTGCTCTTCTCCCACTTTCCTAAGGTGGAAGCTTAAATTATTGGATTTAGACATTTCTTCTTTTCAACAATATGCATTCAATGCTATAAATTTTTCCTTAAGTACTCTGTTTACTGAATCACAACTTTTGATGAGTAGTATTTTCAGTTCCATCCAGTTCAAAATATTTTAAAATTTCTCTTAGGACTTCTTTGGCCCACATTCTCTTAGAAGAGTGTTATTCATTCTCCATTATTTTGGACTTTTTCTCATTTATATTTCTGTTATTTTTTTTATTTAATTCTATTGTAGTCTGAGAGCATTCTTGGTACGATTTCTGGTTTTTAAAAATTTGATAAGGTGTGTTTTATAATTCAGAAGGTGGTCTATTTTGTTGACTGTTCCTTGTGAGCTTGAGATGAATGTGTATTCTACTGTTTTTAGATAAAGTGTTTTATAGATGTCAGTTAGATCCAGTTGATTGATGGTGCTGTTCTGTTCAACTGGAACCTCACTGACTTTCTGCCTGCTGATTCTGTCAATTACTGACAGAGGGGGTGTTGAAGCCTATAACAGTGGATCCATGCATTTTCCTTTGCAGTGCTATCAGTTTTGCTTCATGCATTTAAAAATATGCTTCTACTGGTTTTATTTTTTCACCAATTTTTTTTATTCTCTATTGATTAAAGTATTACATATGTCTCCCTTTTCCCCCATTGACCTCTGCCTGGCCATTCCCATGCCCAAAACATGCCCTTACTTCCCTAGTGTCTGTGTCCATTGGTTATGCTCATATGCAAGTCCTTTTGTTGATCTCTGACCCCTCTCTCCCCTGCCCTTGTCTCTGTATCTATTTTCGTTCATCAGTTCATGTTGTTCATTATATTCCACAAATGAGGGAGATCATGTGACATTTGTCTTTCTCTGACTGGCTTATTTTGCTTAGTATAATGCTCTCCATGTCCATCCATAGTGTTGCAAATGGCAAAATTTCCTTCTTTTTGACAGCAACATAGTATTCCATTGTGTAGATGTACCACGGTATTTTAATCCACTCATCTGCTGATGGGCGCTTAGGCTGTTTCCAAATCTTAGCTATTGTAAATTGTGCTGCTATGAACATAGGGGTGCATATATCCTTTCTGATTGGTGCTTCTGATTTCTTGGGATATATCCTAGAAGTGGGATCACTGGGTCAAATGGGAGTTCCATTTTTAGTTTTTTTGAGGAAACTCCATACGGTTTTCCACAGTGGTTGCACCAGTATGCATTCCCACCACCAGTGCAAGAGGGTTCCTTTTACTCCACATCCTTGCCAGTGCTTGTCCTTTGTTGATTTGTTGATGACAGCCATTCTGACAGGTGTGAGGTGGTACCTCATTGTCGTTTGATTTGCATCTCTTTGTTGATTAGTGACTTTGAGCATGTTTTCATATGTCTCTTGGCTTTCTGTATGTCCACTTTTGAGAACTGTCTATTTAGGTCCTTTGCTCATTTTTTAATTGGATTGTTTATCTTCCTTTTGTTACTTTGTATGAGTTCCCTATAAAATTTGGAGATTAAACCCTTATCAGAGATAACATTGGCACATATGTTCTCCCATGCAGTGGGCTTTCTTGTTGTTTTGTTGATGGTTTCTTATGCTGTGCAGGAGCTTTTTATTTTTATGTAGTCCCGTTTGTTTATTTTCTCCTTAGTTTCCATTGTCCTAGGAGCTGTATCAGTTAAGACACTGCTACGAAATATGTTTGATATTTTGCTGCCTGTAGATTCCTCCAAGATTTTTATGGTTTCCCATCTTACATTGAAGTACTTTATCCATTTTGAGTTTATTTTTGTGTATCGTGTAAGTTGGTGGTCAGTTTCATTTTTTTTTTCATGAATCTGTCCAATTTTCCCAACACCATTTATTGAAGAGACTGTCTTGACTCCATTGTATGCTCTTGCCTCCTTTGACAGATATGAATTGCTCATAATGGCTTGTGTCGATTTCTGGGTTCTCTGTTCTGTTCCATTTGTCCATATGTCTGTTCTTGTGCCAGTACTAGGCACTTTTGAGGACAGTGGCTTTGTAATATAACTTGATATCTGGTATTCTGATACCTCCTACTTTGTTTTTTTTTTTTTTTCTCAGCATTGCTGCAGCTATTCGGGGTCTTTTTTTATTCCAGATGAATTTTTGGAGAGTTTGTTCTAGGTCTGTGAAATATACTGTTGATATTTTAATGGGGATTGCATTGAATTTATAGATTGCTTTGGGTAGTATGGACATTTTAATGATGTTGAGTCTACCAATCCATGAGCATGGTATGTTCTTCCATCTGTTTACATCTTCCTCTATCTCTTTTTTCAGTGTCCTGTAGTTTTCCACGTATAGGTCTTTTACCTCCTTGGTTAAGTTTATGCCTAGGTATCTTAATTTTTTTGTTACAATGGTAAATGGGATTGGTTTTTACTTTCTCTTTCTGTAAGTTGACTATTGATGTATAAAAAAGCCATAGATTTCTGCATGTTAATTTTTATCCTGATACATTGCTGAATTCATTTGTTAAGTCTAATAGGTGTTTTTTTTTTATGGAGTCTTTAGGGTTTTCTATGTACATTATCATGCCATCTGCAAATAATGACAGTTTTGCTTCTTTTCCAATTTTTACGCCTTTTATTTCTTCTTCTTGTCTAATGGCTATGTTTAGTACTTCCAGTACTATGTCAAACAGGAGTGGTGAAAGTGGGCATACTTGTTCCTGTTCTTAGGTGAAATGGTTTTAGTTTTTGCCCATTGAGTATGATGTTAGCTGTATGTTTGTCATATAAGGCTTTTATTATGTTGAGGTATGATCCCTCTATTCCCACTTTACTGAGAGTTTTTATCAAGAAAGGGTGTTGGATTTTGTCAAATGCTTTTTTCTGCATCAATTGATATGACTATGTGATTTTTATCTCTCAATTTGTTTATGTGATGTATCATGTTCATTGATTTGTGGATATTGTACCATAGTTAGATCCCTGGAATAAATCCCACTTGGTCATGGTGTATGATCTTTCTAATCTAATGCTGAATCCTATGTGCTAGAATTTTGTTGAGGATTTTAGCATCTATGTTCATCAGGGATATTGGCCTGTAATTCTCTTTCTTGGTACTGTCTTTTTCTACTTTTGGGATTAAATTAATGCTGGCTTCATTGAAAGAGCTTGGAAGTGTTCCTTCCTCTTGAATTTTTCGTAGTAGTCTGAGGAGGATAAGTTTTAGTTCTTCTTTGATTGTTTGTTAGAACTCCCCTGTGAAGCCATCTGACCCACGGCTGTTTCTATTGACTTTAGAGAGAGGAAGAGAGAGTGACTGTTAGGTAGAAACATCAATTGGCTGACTCCTGCACAACCCCTACCCACAACCCTGGCATGTGCCCTGACCTGAAATCCAACCAGCAACCTCCTGGTGCATGGGATGATGCCCAACTGATGTTCTCATGTTAAGCATGTACATTAAGGACTTGTCATTTAGGGAAAATGACCAATTTACCTTTATAAAATGTCCCTTTTAGTCCCTGATAATTTCCCTTGTACTAAAGTCTGCTTTATCTGAAATTAATATAGCTATGCTGGCTTTTTAAATTAGTGTTAGCGTGATATATCCTTCTCCATTCCTTTACTTTTGTTATAGCTGTATCTTTATAGTCAAAGTAGGTTTCTTGTAGACAGCATGTAGTTGGGCCTGATCTTTTTATCCACTATGCCAGTCTCTGTTTTTCAATTAGTGTATGCAGAGCATTGCCATGTAAAGTGATTGTTGATATAGTTGAATTGATTCCCACAATATTTCTGATTATTTAACTATTTTCTGTTTTACTTGTGTGTGTGTGTTTTTTTGTTTTTTTTTCTTTCCCACTGTTTTTCTTCTCTGGTTTTCACTGAGAATTATATATTATTCCATTTTTTCTCCTTTGTTAGCTTGTCAATTATTCTTCTTTTGAAGACTTTTTTTGTAGTGGCCCTAGAATTTACAATATATGTACCTTTCCAAGTAATTTAAGTCCACTTTCAAATAACACTTCACTTCTTTGTGTGTAGTGTATTTTCAATTCCTTATATCATTGATGTCATTCATTTAATTTATCCATAATCTATAATTAATACATCGTTGGTATAATTATTTTATTTTATTTTGTTTTGTTTTATTTTATTTTATTTTATTTCATTTTATTTTATTTTATTTATTTATTTTTGGAGTAGTTTTACCCCAGAATTTTTATTCCAGCTTATAATTACTCACTATGTGTTAAGAGTTGTAAAGGGAGTCAGGGGTAGGAAGGAAGATATAACAGCAACACTGTGCACATCAGATTCTCTGCAGTTGCATATCTTGCAAATATTGTTGCCGGAAATTATTTACCCATATGCCTCTTTGTTCCATGATTCTAAAAATGTCATGAGTATAAGGGAAATTAAACTATGCCATGCCATACCATGTAGACCGTCTTACAGAAGGAAGATATACTGAAACTATGACAAGAGTTACCTGTGTCTGCTGACATCAAGAGTACTAAGAACTCACTGATGCAAAAAGACAGGACAAGGACAAGAACTCTCTCTTCAGCCCAACTAAGGTTTTGCAAGCCCCCTTGTGGGCTGGCTACTATAGTATTCACAGGGACATGAGTGCTGGACTCAGTGGTGAATAATTTCCCTTTTACTTCCACTAGACAGATGAAACAGACATCAGCATGGATGCACATTAACTGTGCCTCTTCTGACTTCTCTCTATGTCTACCCCACACCAGAATAATGCCTCCTATTCAAAGAGTTGCAGAATTTACTAGATTATATAATTACTAGAGGCCCAATGCACGAAAATTCGTGTAAGAGTAGGCCTTCCTTCCCCTGGCTGCCGGCACTGGCTTCCCTCTGGTACCTGGGACCCGAGCTTCCCTCCTTCAGCCACCCACAGGCACCTAGTGCCCGGGCTGGCTTCCCTCTGGCCCTGGCTTCATCAGGAAGGACATCCGGAATGATGTCGAGAAGATGTCCAGTCTAAATAGCATATTACCCTTTTATTATTATAGATCAGGCACTGTTTACCTGGCATACAAAGCAATGCAGAAGGGATTAGATCTGTCATAGTACCTAAAACATAAAAAAGCTAATTATTCATCCACTGTACTTTTTGAAGAGACATGAGAATATTCTACAAAATACCTTCATTGGTGACTACAAAGGACAATAGTTCTCAAGTTCAAACTCTCATTAGAATATCTTTTGGAAAATACTGAGGAATAGGTCCTCCTTCATCTGATTTTCTGATTTGATTGGTCTGGGGAGGGAACCAGGCATTTTTATTTTCTGAAATCCTAGGTGTTTCTAATGAGTAGCCTGGGTTGAGAAGACCAGGCTGGGAAAATTCTATGGGAAAATTCTTGGACAGGTAGCCCTCACACTTCTTACCCTGCATCATTACTTAAACAGTAGGATGTTAGGGATATTAAATTATCTGAGACTGTTTTATCGACTTTAAAATGGGAACCATACCCATTTTTTCTGGATCACAGTGAGGATCTCAGCAACAATGCACGTCGAGTGGGTGTCACGTTAATTATTTTTAATAAGCAGTTATCTATTAAATCAAATAAGGGAAAGAAAAATGAAAATTTTATTTTACACTTACATTTTCATTTTCTAATGCTTTACTTTTTCCATATAGTTCTGATTCTGACATATGTCCTATTTCTTCCCTTTGAAGAATGTATTTTTAACCTTTGTTGCAAGGCACTTCGACTGTTTACAAAATCTCTCAATTTTTGTTTGTCTGAGAAAGCCTTTATCTCTCCTTCACTTTTTTATTATTTAAAAAAATCTAGGTGAAATTCACATAACATGAAACTAACCCTTTTAAACTATGCAGTTCAGTGGCATTTAATACAATCATGTTTTGCAACTCCCTCAATCTAATTTAAAATATTTTCATCACCCTAAAATAAAATCCTATACCCATTGAACTCTTCATCTTCCGCCCCAACCCTTGGTCTCTGACAACCACTAATATAATTTTTGTCTCTATGGAGTTACCTACTCTAGATATTTCATATAAAGGGAATCATGCAATATGCAATCTTTTGTGTCTTGATTCTTTCATTTAGCATAATGTTTTCAAGGTTCATTCATTATACTATACTAGAGGCCCAGTGCACGAAATTTGTGCGAGGGTACAGTCCGTTGGCCTGGCCTGCTATCAGGGCCATCTTTCCTAGCTGCCCTCAGCCTTCCCCGCCCCCTACTGCCACCCACCCCCAGTTCCCCATTCGCCATCAGGTGATCAGAGCCTTCCGGCTGTTGAAAGGGACCAAGAGGTGGTCAGCATACCTCATAGTGACTGGTCCAGCGGTCGTTCTGGTTGTTCTGCCATTAGGGTCAATTTGCATACTACCCTTTTATTATATAGGGTAGAGGCCTAGTGCATGGATGAGGGCTAGCTGGCCTTCCCTGAAGGGGGCTCTGGATCAGGGTGGGAGGTCCTTGCTGGGGGACGGTGCTGGCCTGGTCAAGGGTCCTGGGGCAGTTTCCAGGCTGGCCATGCCCCTGATTGGAGTGGAGGTTCTCTCAGGGGAGCGGGACCAGTCTGGGCAAGAGGCTGCCGGGGGTTTGCAGGCTGGCCATGCCCCCATCAGCATGGGGGTCCCAGCTGTGGGGCAGGGCTGGCCTGGGAGAGGGGCTGAGTGCAGTTTACAGGCTGGCCATGTCCCCGGCTTTGTCAGGAAGGATGTCCAGAAGACGTCTGGTCTAATTAGCATATTACCCTTTTATTAGTATAGATTGACTTGGTATCCTGCTACTTTGCTGAATTCATTTATTAGTTCTAACATTTTGTGTATGGAATCTTTAGGGTTTTCTACATATAAAATAATATCTGAAAACAGATAATTTTACTTCTTTCTAATTTGAATGCCATTTAAATTTTTTTTTTTTTACCTAATTGCTCTGGCTAGAAATTACAGTGCTATGTTGAATAGAATTGGTAAAAGCAGCCATTTTTGCCTTGTTCCTGATCTTTGTGGAAAATCTTTCACCTTTGGGTATGACGTTTAATGTAGGGTTTTCATATAGGGCTTTTATTATGTTGAAAAGGTTTCCTTGTCTTTGTAGTTTGTTGAGTGCTTTTTAAAAAAAAAATCATAAAACTATTGGATTTTGTATAAACAATGTTCATAAGGACTATAGTTTACTTTTTATTCTAGTATTTTTGGCTATAGTATCAGGGTATGCTGGCCTTGTATAATTAAATAGGAAATGTTCCCTATTCTTTATTTTTTTGGAAAAAAACTGATAAGTGTTGTTATTAATTCTTCTTTAAATGTTTGGTAGAATTTGCTAATGAAACTATCAGATCCAGGGCTTATCTTCATCAGGTGATTTAGGATTACTAATTCAATCTCCTTACAGTTATAGGTCTATTAAAATTTTCCATTTCTTTGCAATTTAGTAATGGTAGGTTTTGTGGGTCTAGGAATTTGTCCATTTCATCCAAGTTATGAAGTAATCCTTTTTATTTTGTAGAATTAGTACTAATGTCTTTACCTTCACTTATTTTATTCACATTAAGATTTTATGTTTTTTTTATATATTTTATTGATTTCAGAGAGAAGGGGAGAAGTAGAGAGACAGAAACATCAATAATGAGATAGAATCATTGATTAGCTGTCTCCTGCATGCCCCACACTGGGAATTTATCCTGCAAACTGGGCATGTGCCCTGACTGGGAATTGAACCATGACCTCCTGGTTCATAAGTTGATGCTCAACCACGGAGCCACACCAGCAAGGCAGGGATTTTACGTTTTTATTCCATTTTTTATTAAATTTATTGGGATGACAGTGGTTAATAAGGTTATATAGGTTTCAAGTATACATTTCTACAATTCATGATCTGTATATTATATTGTATGCCTATCACTCAAAGTCAAATTACCTTCTGTCACCATGTATTTGACTCCCTTTATCCTTTACTACTTCAAACTCCCCTTCCTTCTGGTAACCATCATACTGTTGTCTGTGCCTCTGAGGTTTTGTTTGTTTATTTACTCATTTGTTTATTTGCAGGTATATATGCTACATATGAGTGAAATAATATGGTTCTTAGCTTTTTAAACTGAGTTATTTCGCTTAGCATGATACTCTCAAGGTCCATCCATGTTGTCACAAATGGCAGTATTTCATAATTTCTTATGGCCGAGTAGTATTCCATTATATACATGTACCAATCTTCTTTATCCAATCATCTATCAAAGAACACTTCAGTTGTTTCCATATCTTGGCCTCCATGAATACTGCTGCAGTGAACATAGGGGTACATATGTTTTGTAAATAAATATTTTCCAATGTTTCGAGTACATATCCAGGAGAGGGGTTGCTGGGTCATATGGTAACTCTCTTCTTAATTTTTCAGGAACTTCCATACTGGTTTCCATATTGGCTTTACCAGTTTACATTATCACCAGCAGTGAATAAGCATTCTTTTTTCTCTGAAATCTCTCCAACACTTGTTAATACTTTATTTGTTGTTGATAACAGCCATTCTAGAGAGGTGGTATCTCATAGTTCTTTGATTTGCATTTCCCTAATGGCTAGTGAAGTTGAGCATCTTTTCATTTATCTGTTGGCCATTTGTATGTCTTCTTGGAAGAGGTGTTCAGGTTTTCTGGCCATTTTTTAATTGGATTGTTTGTTAGTTGGGTGTTGAGTTATATGTGTTCTTTATATATTTTGGATATTAACCTCCTGTCTGGGGTGTTGTTTGCAAATATTATCTCCCATTAGTTTTTTTGCTTTTTTTTGTTTTGTGGGCATTTTCTTTTGTTGTGCAGAAGCTATTTAGTTTGATATCATTCCATTCATTTACCTTTACCTTTACGTCCCTTTTGAGGCAAATTAATAAAATCTTCTCTAAGACAAAGATCCATAAGTTTAGTGCCTATGTTTTCGTCTATGCAGTTTATTGTTTTGGATCTTGTATGTAGGTCTTTGATCCATTTTGAATTATTTTTGTACATGGGGCCAAACTGTAATCTAGTTTCATCCGTCTGCATGTGGCTTTCCTATTTTCTCTGTACCATTTATGGAAGAGGCTTTTGTTTCTCCATTGCTTGTTTTTGGCTCCTTTGTCAAAAATTATTTGTCCATGTACATATGGTTTTAATTTTTGGCTCTCATTTCTGTTCCATTGTTCTATATGTCTGTTTTTCTGCCAATATCATGGTGGTTTGACTATTGTTGCCCTGTAGTATAAGTTGAAGTGAAGTAGTATGATACTTCCACCTTTGTTCTTTTTTCTCAAGATTACTTTTTTTTTTATTTGAAGTCTTTTGTGGTTCCATACACATCTGATGATTTTTCTGTTCTATTTCTTAAAAAAATTTGTTGGGATTTTGGTGGGAATTGCATTAAATTTGTATATTGCTTTGGGTAATATGGACATTGTAACTATGTTGATTCTTCTCATCTATGAAATCTCTTTCCATTATATTGTGTCTTTTTCCAATCTCTTTTAATAATGCTTTATAGTTTTCAGTATATAAGTCCTTCACATTCTTTGTTAATTTTATTCCTTACATTCATTTATGATTTTAGTTATTGGAATCTTCTCTTTTTTTAGTCCATCTAGCTAAAGGTTTGTCAATTTTGTTTATCTTTTTGAGAAACTGACTTCTATGTTCATTAATTTACTCTATTTTCAAAAATTCTTTATTTCATTTATCTCTCTTCTAATCTTTATTATTTCCTTTCTTCTGCTAGCTTTATATTTTACGAGGGGCCCAGTGCATGAAATCGTGCACCTTGAAAAGAACTGTGGGCCATGAGGCTGCAGTAGGCACAGGTGGGGTCTCGGCCCTTCCTCTGTGCCCCTGCCCAGCCCCTTCCACCACAGCTCCCAGTCCCCTGTCTGCCGGCAACCCCACTCCCGCTGCCGCTCCCACATGCTGATGGCATCAGTCCCACTCACACCTGCTGACTGTGTGGAGTGATTGGTGCTGGTGCCAGCAGTGGGTGTGAGAGCAGGCTGCTGCCCCAATCACCCCTCAGGAGCAGGGGAAGTGGAGAAGCCCTCAGGGGCGATCAAGGCTGGCAGCCGCAGCTTGCACACACTGATGGCACTGAGTGATCAGGACTGGTGCCGGGCACCAGCAGCAGGTGTGAGCGGCAGCTCCAGTGCCAGCTGCGGGTGCAAGTGGGGCCAGTGTTGGCAGTGAGTACGAGCTGTGACTCTGGCACTGGCAGCAGGTGCAAGCGCCAGGTGGGACTGCAGTGGATGGGAGCAAAGAATTTTCAGTAACCAGCAGAGGCTCTCCCCAATGACAGCTACTGGCACCCCCACTCACCTGCTCCACCATCCTGCCGCAGCCAATGAGCACCATGTTCCGTACATGCCCCCTGGTGGTCAGCATATGTCATAGCGACTGGTTGTTTGGTTATTCCGCAGTTCAGTCTATTTGCATATTAACCTTTTATTATATAGAATTTGTTCTTCTTTTTCTACTTCTTTAAGTTACATAGATGGGTTGTTGAGATATTTTTTTTGTTTTTTGATATAAGCATTTATAGCTATAAATTTCTCCCTTGGCATTACTTTCACTGTGTCCCATAAGTTTTGATATGTTGTGTTTTCCTTTTTTGTTTATCTTTATGTGTTTTACAATTCCCTTGTGATTTCTTTTTTTGATCCATTGGTTGAGAATATTTTGTTTAATTTCCCCAAATTGGTAAATTTTTCCAGTTTTCTTCCTGTTATTGATTTCTAACTCCATCCAATTATATTTGGAGAAGACACTTTATATGATATATTTTTATATATATCTAGACTTCATATTTTAAATATATGTTTATTGATTTTTTTAGAGAGAGACAGGAAGGGAAGAGAGATAGAAACGTCAATGAGAGAGAATCATCTATCAGCTGACTCCTGCATGCCCCCTACTGAGGAGAGAGCTCACAATCCAGGCATGTTTCCTGACCGGGAATCAAACAGAGGACCTCCTGGTGCATGGGTCGACACTCAACCACTGAGCCACACCAGCCAGGCTAGACTTAATTTTTGCCCTAACCTATGGTCTATATTGGGAAATGTCTCATGTCTACTTGATAAGAATGTGCATGCTGTTGTTAGGTAGAGTGTTCAGTATATGTCTGTTAGATCTAGGTAATTCATTTTGTTGTGTAAGTATTTTATTTCCTTACATATCTTCTGTCTGGTTACTCTATTCATTATTGATGATGGGGTTTGAAGTCTCCAACTATTATTGTATAACTGTCTATTTCTTTCTTCAATTCCATCAGCTTTCATTTCATTTATTTTTTGTATGTGTTAGGTATATAAGTGTATATGATTGTTATATATTCTTGCTGTATAATACCTTTTTTAATGGATAATGTCCTTCTTTGACTCATATTTTTTTTAAAGTCTATTTTGTCTGATATTTGTATATCTATCCCTGGTCTTTTTGGTTATCATTTGAATGGAATTTATTTGTCCATCATTTCACTTTCAACTTGTTTGTCTTTGCATCTAAAATAGCCTCTTCAACAAAACCAAGAGCTGGTTCTTTGAAAAGATAAACAAGATTGATGGACCTCTAGCCAGGCTCACCAAGAAGCAAAGAGAGAGGACCCAAATAAACAAAATCAGAAATGAAAGAGGTGAAATAACAACAGACCCCGCTGAGATACAAAGGATTGTTACAAAATACTACGAACAGCTCTATTCCAACAAACTGGACAACCTGGAGGAAATGGACATATTCCTAGAAAAATACAACCTTCCAAAAATCAATCAAGAAGAATCTCAACAGCTCAATAGGCCAATAACTATGGACGAAATTGAAGAAGTCATCAAAAAGCTTCCGGCAAACAAAAGCCCGGGGCCTGATGGCTTCACAGGAGAGTTCTACCAAACATTCAAGGAAGAACTAAAACCTATCCTCCTCAGACTATTCCAAAAAATTCAAGAGGAAGGAACACTTCCAAGCTCCTTCTATGAAGCCAGCATCACCCTAATACCAAAACCAGATAAAGACAACACAATGAAAGAGAATTACAGACCAATATCCCTCATGAACATAGATGCCAAAATCCTCAACAAAATTCTAGCAAATCGGCTCCAGCAGTACATCAGAAAGATCATACACCATGACCAAGTAGGATTTATCCCAGGAATGCAAGGATGGTACAATATCCGCAAATCAATAAACGTGATACATCACATAAACAAATTGAGAGATAAAAATCACATAGTCATATCAATTGATGCAGAAAAAGCATTTGACAAAAATCCAACACCCTTTCTTGATAAAAACTCTCAACAAGGTGGGAATGGAAGGCTCATACCTCAACATAATAAAAGCTATATATGATAAACCCACAGCAAACATCATACTCAATGGACAAAAGCTAAAAACATTTCCCCTAAGAACAGGAACAAGACAGGGATGCCCACTCTCACCACTCCTGTTTGACATAGTACTGGAAGTATTAGCTAATGCAATTAGACAAGAAGAAGAAATAAAAGGCATCCAAATTGGAAAAGAACAAGTAAAGCTGTCTTTATTTGCAGACGACATGATATTGTACATAAAAAATTCAAAAGACTCCGTCAAAAAACTAATAGACTTAATAAATGAATTTGGCAATGTAGCAGGATACAAAATTAACGCCAAGAAATCTATGGCCTTTCTATACACCAATAGTGAACTTACAGACAGAGAGACTAAAAAGGCAATCCCATTTACCATCGCACCAAAAAAATTAAGATACCTAGGAATAAACTTAACTAAGGGGGTAAAAGACCTATACACGGAAAACTACAGGACACTGAAAAAAGAGATAGAGGAAGACGTAAACAGATGGAAGAACATACCATGTTCATGGATTGGTAGAATCAACATCATTAAAATGTCCATACTACCCAAAGCAATCTATAGATTCAATGCACTCCCCATTAAAATACCAACGGCATATTTCACAGACCTTGAAAGAACTCTCCAAAAATTCATCTGGAATAAAAAAAGACCCCGAATAGCCACAGCAATCCTGAGAAAGAAGAATAAAGTAGGAGGGATCTCAATACCAGATTTCAAGCTGTATTACAAAGCCACTATTCTCAAAACAGCCTGGTACTGGCACAAGAACAGACATATAGATCAATGGAACAGAATAGAGAATCCAGATATTGATCCAAACCACTATGCTCAATTAATATTTGACAAAGGAGGCATGAACATACAATGGAATAAAGACAGTCTCTTCAATAAATGGTGTTGGGAAAATTGGACAGACACATGCAAAAAAATGAAGCTAGATCACCAACTTACACCATACACAAAAATAAACTCAAAATGGATACAGGACTTAAACATAAGACGGGAAACCATAAAAATACTAGAGGAATCCACAGGCAGCAAAATCTCAGACATATGTCAAAAGAACTTCTTCACCGATACTGCCCCTAGGGCAATGGAAGCTAAAGAGAAAATAAACAAATGGGACTACATCAAAATAAAAAGCTTTTTTACAGCAAAAGAAACTATCAACAAAACAACAAGAAAGCCCACTGCATGGGAGAACATATTTGCAAATGGCATCACTGATAAAGGTTTAATCTCCAACATCTACAGGCAGCTTATACAACTTAATAAAAGGAAGATAAATGATCCAATAAAAAAATGGGCAACGGACCTAAATAGAATCTTTTCCAAAGAAGACAGAAGGAAGGCCAAGACACACATGAAAACATGCTCAAGGTCACTAATTATCCGAGAGATGCAAATCAAAACAACAATGCGCTATCATCTCACACCTGTCAGAATGGCTATCATCAACAAATCAACAAACGACAAGTGTTGGCGAGGATGCGGAGAAAAAGGAACCCTCGTGCACTGCTGGTGGGAATGCAGACTGGTGCAGCCACTGTGGAGAACAGTATGGAGTTTCCTCAAAAAACTGAAAATGGAACTCCCATTTGACCCAGTAATCCCACTCCTGGGAATATATCCTAAGAAACTGGGAACACCAATAAGAAAGGAAATATGCACCCCTATGTTCATAGCAGCACAATTTACAATAGCTAAGATCTGGAAACAGCCTAGGTGCCCATCAGCAGATGACTGGATCAGAAAACTATGGTACATCTACACAATGGAATATTATGCTGCCATAAAAAAGAAGGAATTCTTACCATTTGCAGCAACCTGGATGGAATTGGAGAACATTATGTTAAGTGAAATAAGCAAGTCAATGAATGAAAGAAAAATACCACATGATCTCACTCATTTATGGATAATAAAGAACATTATAAACTGAAAAACAAAAAGATAGATACAGAGGCAGTAAAGCATCAAACAGACTGTCAAATTACAGCAGGAAGGTTAGGGAGAGGTGGGGAAGATAAGAGATCAATCAAAGGACTTGTATGCATGCATATAAGCATAACCAATGGACGCAAAACTCTGGGGGGCGAGGGCATATATGGGAGTGGGGTGGGGGGGGGGCAATGGTAAGATATGTACACATATAATACCTTAATAAAAAAATTGGAAAAAAAAATAAAAAAAAAATAAATAAATAAAAAAAAAAATAAAATAGTCTCTTATAGAAAGCATATAATTGAATCATAGGTTTTTATCCATTCTGCCAATGTCTATATTTTGATTGGAGAGTGTAATCCTTTTACATTTAAAATAATAACTGCCGAGGCCGGTTTGGCTCAGTGGATGGAGCGTTGGCCCTCGGACTGAAGGGTCCCAGGTTCGATTCTGGTCAGGGGCATGTACCTTGGTTGCGGGCGCATCCCCAGTGGGGGGTGTGCAGGAGGCAGCTGATCGATGTTTCTCTCTCATCGATGTTTCTAGCTCTCTATCCCTCTCTCTTCCTCTCTGTGAAAAATCAATAGAATATATTAAAAAAATAAAAAATAAAAAATAAAATAATAACTGATAAGGAGGGACTTACTTTCATCATTTTGCAGTTTGTTTTCATTTGCCATACAAGTTTGTTTTATTTTTTTGTCCTTCATGTCCTGCATTACTATATTCATTTGTGTTTAGTTGATTTCTGTAGTGAAATGTTTAAATTCCTTTTTCATTTTTTTGTGTCAATACTGGTATTATTTAACACTAGAGGCCCAGTGCATGATTGAATCATGCACCTGTAGGGTCCCCTACACGCTTTCGCTTTTTGCGGGGGAGCTGGGTGCCTGTCCGCTGGTGCACCAGGCCTTTCGGAAGCCTCCAGTGCGGCGGAGGCTTCCGAAAGGCCTGGTGCCAGAGAAGACAGGCACCCAGCTCCCCCGCTTTTGATGGTCCACGGCAGGACATGAGCTCGCTGCCCCAGAGGCCCTTTCTGTTGTGCAGCACAGCCATGGCGCAGATGCTGAGCTTGCACCACCGCTGGCAACGCAAGCTCAGCATCCTGCCGGCCCAATCGGCTACCCCGGCCACCCTGAGTCCTGCCCCCTGCGCCTCCCTCTGGCCCAATCGTGGGTGTAACAGAGTGATGGTAATTTACATATTACCATTTTATTAGGTAGGATTTTGTTTGTAGTAACCATGAGAATTACATTTAACATCCTAAAGTTATAACACTGTGCTTTGAATTTATACCAGTTTAACATCAATAACATAAAAAAACTAGGCACCTTTATAGGTCTGTTCCAACTCCTTTTAGTTGTTGATGTAATAAAATTACATCTTTACAAATTGTGTGCCACAAAAAATAAACTAATAATTATTTTAAATGAAGTAGTCTGTTAATTATGAAGAAAATAAGATTTGAAGTTATAAACCAAAGTTTCAGTAATATGTATTTAGTTTTAAACTAATAATGATCTTTTTCTTTAAATGTATTGATATCATAAATTGATTAAAATAAATTGCAATTACAAGTCATCTTTTCAATAATACTAGCTTTTATAATTGCCCATCTATTTACCTTTATCAATATCTTGACATGTAAACTTAATGCCTTTTCTGGAACTTTCTGAGCCTTTCCTAGTTAAGTATGGTCAATTTCTAATTTTTCCCATAGTTACAGTTGTTTTTCAGTGTCCTAGTTTTTATTATATGGCTTCTAAAATAGGAAAAAGCAATAAATGAAGAGGTCTGGGGGAGGGTCCTTTAAAGGACCTGTAAATCACTTCATCTGGTGGGGAAGAGCTTGTGATATTGCGGGGAAGTGCAACAACAATGGCTGTTCCCTTTGTTGTCAGAAACTCTGTTATCAGAAGCAGCAACCCAGGATAGCACAGATCCCAATATTTAGAGGACAGAGTCTTTTTCAACCACTGTGGTTTCTGCCAGTTGCATGCAAGCAGCTCCAGGAAAAAACATGTGCCTGCCTGCCTCATAGCTGATGGCAGAGGGTGGGTGGTGTGACTGTACTAAGAGCTGAAATTGATTGAAATTAACTGCAATTTATTGTCCAAGTATTTCCCTGTAATATTCACGCCTTCAACAGATTCCCAAATTCTAAAATAGTCAGTCAGTCAGATTCTGCAAATACAGCTGTTGATTAGGTGGGGAGACAGATTCCTGAATCCTCTCCAAGCTTCTTACAATTTGAAGCAAGCAATTTGCAAAAGTGGCCTTAGTTGGGGAGACACTAACCTTTGTCAGATCTTTGCTAGCAAATTCTGCCTCTTTGATCAAGAATGATTAATGGAAGGAGTATAATAGAAAAAAAATCCATAATGCTGGTCTTTGTTTAGCCTGTTTTCTAAGCCTTTTCTTGCACCAATTTGAATATGGCATTTTTCCAACACTGCAAATTAAGCCAAATTAGATTTCAAGATATAGATAGCATTTCTCTTAGTCAAACTTGTTTTTATACTTCTCTTTCAGATTCCCCATATTTAACCTAGGCACCCTTCTTTCTTCTTGAAGCTCTAAGGAAGAGACATCACATGTGACCGATACCCTGACATTTGCTCACAGTTTTTCTAATTATTTATTATTATTTTCAAATTATTTATAATTTGAATCATGGAATATAACAGGAGAAATTTTTCCACATATTTTTTCTATGTATAAAAAGAGTAACCAATGTCCCAGAGTGAGATAACTTGTTTCTCACTTGCTCTCATTTGCCCTCTTTTACTCATCTATATTCCACAATTTAGGTACTATTGCTTTTACCACCCATTTTTCAGTAATCAAAGTATTTATCAAGTAAGAAATGTTTGGCTAAAAGTAACAAGAAATGGCACTATTAGGAGCTTCAATAATAAAGGCATCTAATTATCTCATACATAACCAAAGAAATTTAGTCTTTCTTCAGAGCCTTCCAGAAGATTTCACCTGACTTATTGGCAGCATTTTGTCCCAAACCAATCTATAAAATAATCACCAACAAAGGAGTGTAAGATTTGCACACTTTATTTAGATCAATTATGATTTATCCTCTGAGCCTGAAGATATTTCCTCCCTTATCTGGACCTATGGCTGACTGAATACTATTTAGATTTTATAAAATTATATTGAAGGAGGGAATAGATAAGCAACTAAACTCCATGTATCAAGCATATATCTCATTTGATTTCATTATATCACATTCTCCTGAGTTTTCTCTCATTTTTCTAACTGCTCATACTTAACTAGAGGCCCGGTGCACGAAATTCATGCACTCGGAGGGTGGTCCCTCAGCCCGGCCTGTGCCCTCGTGCAGTCCGGGACCCCTCAGGGATTGGGCCTAAGCTGGCAGTTAGACATCCCTCTCGCAGTCCAGGGCTCTTGCAGTCCGGGACCCCTCGCTCCTTACCGCCCTCCTGCAGTGGAGGTGGGAGAGGCTCCTGCCACCACCGCTGTGCTTGCCAGTTTCTGGCTGAGTGGCACCCCTCCATGGGAGTGCACTGACCACCAGGGGGCAGCTCCTGCATTGAGCATCTGCCCCCTGGTGGTCAGTGTGCATCATAGTGACCAGTCATTCCGCTGGTGGTTCTGCAGTTCGGTCAATTTGCATATTAGGGTTTTATTATAGGATCATTTTATGTGGCTCATTTCTGTTTAACTTTCAAATAATAGTGTTTAGAACTCTGAACTCTGTTCTCTTTTATTCTCTAGTCTACAAAATATTCTACAATATACTCATCTAGTATCAATGGCTTCAATTATCTAAATATCTCTAACAATAACAGGCATTTTAAACTCATGATAATCAAAACTGAGAGTTATTTTTTGGAAAACCTGTTTCTTGTGCTGTAATTCGAACAGCAATTCATTAAACTGCCCAATCAATAATGATAGGTTTCATTTTACATTCCTGTAATTCCTCAATCTCTGCATCAAATAATCACCAAATCAGGATCAATCTAGCTTTGTAAACAGGGGAGAAGATAAAAACAACCAAGGAGTGAGTAAGAAATAGATCTAGTGATAAGTCTAAGTAATGTTAATAGATAAAAAATAGCCATGGAGAGGGACTACAAAAGAAGGCGTAGCAACTATAGTTTATAATAATGCATTGTATATTTTAAATTAGCTAAGCGAATAGATCTTAAGTTTTCTTATCACACACACAAATGGTAGCTATGTGAGGTGATGGATATATTAGTTAGATTGTGGCAATTATTAAACAAGGTATATTTATATCAAAACACCACATTATACAGTTTAAGTACTGGTATGTATACTTTTTATTTGTCAATCATCCTATGTAATAAAAGTCTAATATGCTAAGTGTCTGGTCATCCAGTCGTCTGTTCAATCACAACGTAATATGCTAATGATATGCTAAGGCTGCTCAACCTCTTGCTATAATGTGCACTGACCATCATGGGACAGACGCTTTGACCAATAGATTAGCTTCTGAGCGAGACAGGCTGGACATGCCCTGGAGTCCTCCTGTGGTCCCTCCCGGTTGACCAACCTCCCATGTCCTTCCCTGGCCCAGATCATGCACCAGTGGGGTCCATCAGCCTGGTCTGCACCCTCTCACAATCTGGGACCCCTCGGGGGATGTCAGAGAGCCAGTTTCTGCCTGATCCCACAGGGCAGGCCGAAGGACCCCACTGGTGCACAAATTTGTGCACTGGGCCTCTAGTATCTAATAAAGCTGGGCAAAATAAAGAATTTACAGAAGTGACAGAAAATAGGTATAATAACAAAAATATGACTGTAAGAAGTGAAGAAGCACTTTCAAGTAGGTAGAAATAGTTAACATGAAAGTTTAAAAAAAATGAAGAAAAAAAATCACATAAAAGTGCCCATTTTATTTAGCAGAAAAAGTTGGAATGGAAACCTGACTTTGGTTGGAGGAAGAGGTAATATAGAAAGGAAATTTACGGATATGGTGAACTGAATACATGTTCTTGATCTGTCTTGCTCTCAGCTCCTTGCCTGAAACATATTTTTTTTAATTGTTGTTTTTATAATCTTTATTGTTGAAAGTATTACATATGTCCCCTTTTTACTCCCATTAACTCCTTATAGCCCATCCCCATCCCCCCAAGCATCCTCCCCCTATTGTCTGTGTCCATAGTTTATGCATACATGCATACAAGTTCTTTGGTTGATTTCTTCTCATCTACCCGCCTGCCCCTGCCTTCCCTCTGAGATTTGGCAGTCTGTTCCATGCTTCTATGTCTCTGGATCTATTTTGTGCAACAGTTTATTTTGTTCATTAGTTTCCACATATGAGTCAGATCATGTGATACTTGTCTTTTTCTCACTGTCTTATATCACCTAGCATAATGCTCTCTAGTTCCCTTCAGGTTGTTTCAAAGGGTAAGAGATCATTCTTTTTTTACTAATGCATAGTATTCCCTGATGTAAATGCAGCACAGATTTTTTATCTATTCATCTACTGATGGGCACTTGGGCTGTTTCCAGATCTTAGCTATTGTAAATTGTGCTGCTATGAACATAGGGGTGCATATATTCTTTCTGATTGGTGTTTTGAGCTTCTTAGGATATATTTCTAGAAGTGGGATCACTGAGTCTGAAAGTTTTAATAACTAAAATGTGTTTCTTGGTAATATTTGTGGGAAATTTTAGGTGCATTTGTGGAGTGTTTTCTACAAAAGAGTATAGGTCTTAGAATTAATTGTTTATAGTAACTTATATTCCTTCTCCAAAGCATGGGGCCAAAAGTACAGCTTCCTAGTTATTCCAGAGACCCAAAGTTACAATCTAGAGGACCTATAGATGGCATAAGTTACTACATGCAATCCTTGAAGAAAGCTCCTGATCATGAAAATATAAAGAGCCTCAAAAATTATTAATCCTAATGGACTAAATCAATCCTAGTCTGGATATTTAGGAGATGACTGCCTTTCTCTTGTATTAATAAAACAAAAATTATTAGAAGGTATACCTAATATAAGATGAAAGAAATAAAAACAATTATATTAGTTATCACAGTAAACAATAGGCTAGTTTCTCCTAAATGCCAGAAAGTAAGGTAAGAAAATATTCAAGCAAATATTTAGTCTAAAAATTCACTTCAGAAAAATAAAACAGATATATTGAAAAAGAAAGGGATGAGAAATGATTCACAAAACAAATATAAAAATCAATCAGAAGACACAATATTCATATCATAAGGGCAGCATTCATTACCAGAATGAAACATCAAGTATGACAAAAAGGGAGAATGTTACTTCATTTGCTTCAATCCTTGTAATTTGTGAATATGTTACCTTATTAAACTGGGGGAAAAAGACTTTGGAAATAAAGACCCAGTTTAAGGAACTGGAGAAGGGGAGATTATCTTGATTATCTAGGATGGCACAACCTAATCATATGAGTCCTTAAAAGCAAAGGGTTTCTGGTGGGAATGGAGACTGGTGCAGCCACGGTGGAGAACAGTATGGTGTTTCCTCAAAAAATTAAAAATGGAACTACCATTTGACCCAGTAATCCCACTTCTAGGAATGTATCCCAAGAAAACAGAAACACCAACTAGAAAGAATATATGCACCCCTATGTTCATAGAGACACAATTTACAATAGCTAAGATTTGGAAACAGCCTAAGTGCCCATCAGCAGATGAGTGGATTAGAAAACTGTGGTACATCTACACAATGGAATTCTATGCTGCTGCAAAAAAGAAGGAATTCTTACCATTTGCAACAGCATGGATGGAACTAGAGAGCATTATGCTAAGCGAAATAAGCCAGTCAGAGAAAGATAAATATCACATGATCTCACTCATTTGTGGAATATAATGAACAGCATAAACTGATGAACAAAAATAGAATGAGAGACATAGAAGCATCAAACAGACTGTACAGCCTATGAAGGAAGGCAGGGGGTGGGGGGGGTAAGAGATCAACCAACGGACTTGTATGCATGCATATGACCAAAACCAATGGACACAGACAGTAGGGAGGTGAGGGCTTGTGCTTGGGGGAGGGGGTGGTGGGGGAGAGGTCAATGGAGGAATAAAGGAGACTCATGTAATACTTTAAACAATAAAGAATTTTAAAAAAAGCAGAGGACATTTTCTGGCTATGGTTAGAGGGAGATGTGACACAGAAGGATCAGAGTCCTAACATTACGGGCTTTGAAGATGGAGGAAGAGGGCAGCCTTTGGAAGCTGGAAATGTCAAAGAAATTGATTATCCCTTAGAGTCTTCAGTAAGAAATGCAATTAATTTAAATTCAATAAGACCTGTGTCAGATTTCTAATCTACAGAACTATAAGATAAAAAATGTGCATTATTTTATGCCACTGAGTTCATTGTAATTTGTTACAGCAGCAGTATAAAACCAATGCATATTTCTATAATATAATAATCAACAGAGAATATAAAACTGTCACAGTTTTTATGTGTTAAACCAAAAAGCAATAAAATATATAAATCAAAAACTCCAAACTACCAGAATCATCATAGTAATATATGTTAATATACTTGCTTAAGGAAAAAAATGGTATGGTTGCTTGGGATGTAAACAACACAATAACAATTTTGTATGTAAGAAAGGGATGAGGAGAAGAGATTACTTTCTGTAAGAAGGTAAGCTTTTACTCTCCAAAGAGAGTATATATTAATTTATTGTATTTGTATAGAACTTACAAATACCAATTTTGAACTTGGCTACAAAAAAACATTGTTTAATATATATATATATATTTATTTATTGTAGAGAGGAAGGGAGAAAGAGAGAGAGAGAGAGAGAGAGAGAGAGGAGAGAGAGAGAGAGAGAGAGATCAATGATGAGAGAGAATCATTGATTGGCTGTGTCCTGCACGCCCCTTACTGGGGATCGAGCCCACCACCCGGGCATGTGTCCTTGGCTATAATTGAACCTGGGACCCTTCAGTCCACAGACCGATGCTTTATCCACTAAGTCAAACTTGCTAGGGCTAGAAAAAAGCTTGAATACATTCTCCCAAACAGACATTTATAGGCCATACTAGAGGCCCAGTGCACAAAATTCATGCATGGGTTGGGAGGCTCAGCCCAGCCTGCACCCACTCCAATCCGGGATCCCTCTCACAATCCAGAATCACTGGCTCCTAACCACTCATCTGCCTGCCTGCCTGATGCCCCTAACTGCTCTCCTACCAGCCTGATGGCCCTAAGTACTCTCCCCTCCTGGCCTGATCCCCTTAACTGCCTATCTGCTTTCCCCTGCTGTCCTGATACCCCTAACTGCTCTCCCCTACTGGACTGATCACCCTAACTGTCTAACTGCTCCCCCGTGCCAGCTTGATCCCCCTAACTGCCCTCTCCTGACAACCTGATCCCCCTAACTGCCTATCTGCTCTCCCCTCCTGGCCTGATTCCCCTAACTGCCTATCTGTGCTCTCCTTCTGGCCTGATTCCCCTAACTGCCTATCTGCTCTCCCTTCCTCTCTGTGCCCTTCAGACCCCTGGCTCAGGTATGCTGAGAGCTCTCCACCGTGATCCCGACCCCATCCTGATTGGTCATTATTCGATGGTGTCCCAGACAATTTGCATATTCCTCTATTATTAGTATAGATTATTGGCCCATAACAATCAGATGTCAAAACAAAAGCAAAAAATAAAAAATAGGATGATCTTCTGAAAATATTTTTTCTCTACTGGAAAATAATGAACAGTCATCTAAATACCTTATGGATTAAAGAGCAAATATATAAATTTTGAAACAAAATAGCATAATATAAACTCCATTGTATTTAAATAGAGTTCCATTTGGGTTTTTAAGACTGCATATTTCAAATATGTTACTTTACAGTTCATTTGTGATTAATCTTGTCCTTTCTGGGTGATTGGTATTCTCATTTTATTGAATAGTCTTTGCTTCTTTAAGATGGATATCAATACATTTTTTCACATGGCACAGGAAATTTCCACCTGATCTATTTCTGATAACCTTGTTTTATGACATAAGCATTACATAAAACACTATTTAGGCGTTACAGCTTAAAAATGATCACCTCAGAAAGAAAATTTCACTATTAAAAAAATCTAAATCTATAAAAGGTTTAAATAAGAAGCTGAACTTTTAAATAAATTTGAAAATTCTTATAATTTATAAGTTTTTTTGCCAAATGTTAATTATTAATTATCAAGAAATTAATAATATTTTAACTTTAAACTTCAGAGAGACTGAACTAGTAATGAAACAGCTCCCTCTCCCAATTCCCAAGTACCCAATAACTGTTGGAAGATATGTGATGATCTAAAAAAAAGATACAATAGGTTTAAAAATGATTCTGTAGAAGTCCTTCAGTTCATGCACAAATCATTCATCTTATGGAATAAAATGAAAGTGTTAAAGCAGGATTGCTTTTCCTCTATGGACTTTTAGAGGCATTCACTTGCTGCATAAAATGTTCTTATCCAAACAACTAGAAAAATAATCAATTACAGGTTTGAAATCTCTCATTCTCTCTCTCTCTCTCTCTCTCTCTCTCTCTCTCTCTCTCTCTCCCCTCTCCCCTTCTTCACTCTCTCTAAAATCAATAAATAAAAAATTTAAATTGCATTAAATTGGAAATAACCATTGAAAGACAAATTGTTCAGCAAATTATGTCACATGTACAGTATAGATTTTGGTCAAAAGATCCAGAAAAATGACTTTTCCTTGGGTAACTCTCTCCCTTTTCTTGAGTGTGACCCATATTCTCAAATCTCATCAAATTTCCTACTTCTGTGCAACCTTTAATATAACAATTATGGAGTATATAGATATATAAATCTATTTTACTTATTTTTAAATCCTCACCTGAGAATACTTTTTAATTGATTTTTAGATAGATAGATAGAGAAACATGGATATGAGAGAGATACATCAATTGGCTGCTTCATGCACACACCCAGGTACGTGCCCTGCCCATGAATATAACCCGCAAACTTTTGATGCACAGGATGACATTCCAACCAACTGAGCACCTGGCCACAGCTAAAATTCTCTTTTATATATATGTCATACCATGATTAAAGTTATGCAGAATATTTATATTCATAGAAAACCCTTAAAGTTTCTATGCAAAAATAAAAATTGTGTTTAGCTAGTGGGATCATAATTACTTTTCTTTTAAATTTCTCAAAATAATCTTTGCTATTATTGCAGCTTTAAAATTAAGCATTTAAAGATGTCTATAAAGAAGCAATTGCTGCCTGGCCAGAGTGGCTCTATGTACCGTAAGGATGCCGGTTCAATTCCTGGTCTGGGTGCATGCCTGAGTGCAGGTTCCATCCCCCATAAGGGCACATGCAGAAGATGGCTGATGGATGTCTCTCTCTCTCTCTCTCTCTATCTTACTCGCTCTAAGCATGTCTGATGGTGAGGATTTAAAAAAAGAAGAAGAAGCAATTGCTTATGATTGAGTCTGAGATTTGGGACTGGGAGGCTATAGTAGAGATAGAAGATGTTTTTTACATATACATATATATATAGATATATGTATATATCTATATCTATATCTATATCTACATCTATATCTATATCTATATTTATATCTATATCTATCTATATACCTATATCTATATCTATATAGATATATACATATAGGTAGATAGACATAGATATAGATATAGATATAGATATAGATATAGATATAGATATAGATATAGATATAGATATAGATATAGATATAGATATAGATGTATGTATATGTAAGGCCCGTTGCACAAAATTCAAGCGCGGGTATGGTCCGCAGGCCTGGCCTGTGATCAGGGCCATCTTCCCCAGCTGCCCACAGCTGGCCCCGCCCCCCACCGCCACCCACCCCTGGTACCCTGTTTGCCATCGGGTGATGAGTGCCTGAAGGCTGGGGGACGGGACCGAGAGGTCGGCTGTTCCCACCCACTCGCCAACCCCGCCCCTGTGGCGGGTGGCCATCAGGCGATCGGAGCCTGCCAGCTGGGGAAAGGGACCAAGAGGTGGTCAGTGTGCCTCATAGTGACTGGTCTAGTGGTCGTTCTGGTCGTTCTGCCATTAGAGTCAATGTGCATATTACCCTTTTAAGTACATAGGATAGAGGCCTGGTGCACGGGTGGAGGCCAGCTGACCTTCCCTGAAGGGGGCCCCAGATGAGGGTGGGGGTCCCCACTGGGGGGCAAGGCCAGCCTGAGCAAGGGGCCACGGGTGGTTTGCAGGCCAGCCACGCCCCCAGTTTTGTCAGGAAGGACATCCAGAATGATGTCCGGAATATGTCCAGTCTATCTGGTCCAATTAGCATATTACCCTTTTATTAGTATAGATTTATTTTATACTATTTGATATTTAAATTTTAGCTAAGTGTATTAGGAGATAGAATTGTGATTAACATTAGGAGGTTATAAAATAATTACATGAACAAAAGAAATACAACATAATTATAAATATAGTAAGTTGAATGGTAATGCTATTTATTTTTCAATTTTCACACTCTACTAATAATAATTTACTCAACATTTCACTTTAATTTAATATGTATGTTATATTAGTCTAAAAATGTTGGGTTATATCCACGTGTGTATTATGCTTGCTCCAAAATCAATGAAATCAGTAGAGTTGAGGGCTATAACAGAGCCCAACCATGGTTTTCAAGTCATAAGCATCCTCTGTCTAAAAATGTTCCATTCCTTTTACCTTTTAAGACAAGAATGGCATAAAAGCAGAATGCTTTGTTTAAGGGGAAATACAATCCTCAACTAAGTTCAAATATTGTGACCATTTTCATTCTCACTAAATGTTAGGTTAATAGCTAGGTGACAAAAAATATTGTACACAATACACTAGATTAATATGTGCCTAATTAGTCATATAAAAAGAACATTCAGGACTAGTGTATTAGTCAGAGTTCTCCACAGAAACAGAACCAGTGTGTGTGTGGCGGGGGCAGGGTAGGGGGGGTAGTGGGGAAAAAGAGAGATTGAGATTTCAAGAAATTGGAATACATGATTATGGGGAACAGTACATCAGCCTGGAAGGCTGGAAATTCTCAGGCAGTTATGGATGTTATAGTTTCGAGGAAGAACTTCTTTCTTAGGGAAAACCCAGTTATGCTTTTAAGCACTTGCAATTACTTGGATGATGCCTTCCTACATTATCAAGAATAATCTCCTTTGCTTAAAGTCAATTGATTATAGATATTAACCACAACTACAAAATACCTTCATAGCAACACAATAGATTAGTGTTTGAATAAGTGAGTACTATATAAGTGAGTACTATAGCCTAGCCATGATGATATAAAAAACTAACCATTGCAGTATATCTCTTGTCAACTTGGCATATATATACATATACATCCTTAACCATACTTAATCTATAAATAAAAAATAGCAATGCCATACTTCCACCTTACATAATACAATTATCTTGTGTACAAACAAAACTGTGCTAACCTGTTCCCCAGAAGGGGATGTGAAATCCCTGAGTGATGTTCATTCTTGTCCATGATATCCCATAACTTCAATGTATATATAATATATACTAGTATATATTATGTATAAATACACACAAACATATTTACAACAAAATAATAAATAGTTGTAACAGTTAGTCTTCAGCTCCTTGACTGGTCTCATGATCATAATTTTTATTTGTAACTACTGTCTTCTACTACCTATTTCATATGACCTTTGCCCTCAGCAAACCCCTCAGCTGGTAATGGTTCTTTTCCTAATGGGGTGATCCAAAGCTTAATTCATGTAGTGTCTGACTTATTAGTTCTTCCTGATTTGGGCTGTTGGAGTTTTCCATTGACAATAATCACAGAGCATGGTAGTACTAATAGATGCCCTAAAATGCTTCCTGTATTCTAGACATACTCTTTTTTTACCTCTATTTTGTTGGAGCTTGCAATTTTCCTTTGTTAATTAGGATAAATCAGCCCAATAGGTACAGTAATTATCTTCTTTGCTTATTGATTAGGAGACATTAGGAGCCCAAATTGGCTGAATAGCAGTCTTAACTTCCAGTTCAATGGAATTATTATTGTGTCTCTTGGTATAAGCATTGCTTCCTTTGGAATTAAGACATCCAGACTAATGGAGCATAAGGTCGTGGGGACAGGAAGCAACACTTTTGCTAGTGTATAACTAGGAGGGAATATAGCCTAGCCAAGATGCTGTACAAAACTAAGCATCACAGTCTATCCCTTGTCAACTTGGCGCATATATACAACTATACTGGTAAACAACATGAGGAAGGGAGCCAAATGACCATGGTTCCCATTTCTGCTATACTTCTATCCTGCACATATGTCCTCATGAGGAGTTCATTACTATCAATTAACTTTCTTATATGGAATTATGGCACACCTTACATCATCATGATGTTCCACACAGAATTTTTATCAAGGAACTCACTTCTCAGCAAATGAAGTGCAACAATGGGGTCCATGCTCAAGGAATTCACTGGTCTTAATATGTTACTCATAATCATAAATCAGCTGGCTTGGTATAATTATGGAGTGGCTTTTTAAATACTCAGCTACAGGTCCAGATAGGTAGCACTTCCTTGTAGGATTGAGGTAATTTTTATCCAGATTAAGTATAGTTGTATATACTTAATAGTTGTAAACCAGTTGTACTGGTTAATAACGCGGATTTTTTCTATAGATGGAGTTACACATATGTTGATATAGATGCAATTTGATATGTATGCTATTTTGTTGTATTGACAGCAAGCTTCAAAACTTCATATGTCAAATTTGCTGAAGGTATTAACACATTAGATATTTTTACTCTTAAAAATGCCAAATTTTGTGCCAAAAAAGAGCATTTGTGGGAAGTTTTAATTCATTACTTTATTTTGAAGAAAAAGTTATTGTATACTTTGGAAAACTTATGGTGAACATGCTCCATCTCAAGATACTTGTGAACGCTGGTTTAAACGCTTTAAAAGTGATGATTTCTATGTGAAAGACAAAGAACATCCAGGTCAACCGAAAAAGTTTGAAGACCAACAATTACAAGCATTATTGGATGAAGATGAGTGTCAAATTCAAAAACAACATGCAGAAAGATTAAACATTGCTCAGCAAACAATTTCTGATTGTTTACAAGTGATGGGAAAATATTTAAAGGAAGGAAAATGGGTGCCACATCAACTGGACAAAAGACAAATGGAAAACCGAAAAGTCATCAGTAAAATGTTGCTTCAACGGCACGAAAGAAAGTCTTTTTTGCATCAAATTGTGACTGGCAATGAAAAGTGGATTTATTATGAGAACCCCAAGTGCACAAAATCATGGGTTGATCCAGGTCAACCATCAACATCGACTGCAAGGCCAAATCGCTTTGGAAAGAAGACAATGCTCTGTGTTTGGTGGGATCAGGAAGGTGTAGTGTATTATGAGCTTCTAAAACGAGGTGAAAGCATTAATAATGATTGCTACCAACAACAAATAATCAATTTGAACCATGTTTCGATCGTGAAACAACCAGAATGGGCCAGAAGATACAGCAAAGTAATTTTGCTTCATGATAATGCACCATCACATACTTCAAAACCAGTTAAACACATTAAAAGATCTTGCCTGGGAAGTATTAACCTACCTGCTGTATTCAACAGACCTTGATCCTTCAGATTACCACTTGTTCTGATCCATGGCACACACACTTTCTGAGCAGCACTTTAAAACGTATGAAGAAGTGGAAAATTGGGTGTCTGAATGGTTTGCCTCAAAACAAGGAAAGTGCTGTTGGGACAGTATCCACAAATTACCTGAAAGATGGAGGAAATGTGTAGCTAGCGATGGACATTACTTCGAATAAAGCACTTTTGATGTTTCTCTTGAAATTATCATGTTTTCTTTGATTACAAAATCTGCATTATTAACTGGTACACCTAGTACATGTGCCTTCAGGATTTGCTTAGGACTAGTCTTATATATACCACTTCCATTTGATGGTGGAGTGTTTCCCTGCATGCCCAATTTTGTGGTTTGATGGATCAGGTAATGCCTAGTTCATAATGGGCAATTCCAGTTGCATGGGAACTTGGTTTCCCATGACTAAGTGTTCAGTCTCTATAAGGCCCAGTAGCAAGCCCAAAGCTGTTTCTCAAAATAACAGTGGTTATCTGCAGGAGGATAACAGAGCTTTCTTTCAAATTCACAAGGCTATGCACTGTGATTAATCTATAGAAGTCTTTCAAATGCACCAAATAGCATCGCTATCTGCCACTGAAGTTTCAAGCATCATTGGGTCTGCTGGATCATATGGCTCACACATCAGAGCAGCTCATATGGCAGCCTGGACCTGTTGCTGACCCTTCTCTTTTTCTAGGCCCCACTCAAAACTAACAGCCTTTTGGGCCATTCAGTAAGTGGGATAGAGTAGCACAACTGAATAAAGAATGTGTTGTCTTCAAAGTCTGGAGACCCATTAGGTATTGGGCCCCTTATTTTGTTTGTAGGAGAGACCAGATCCAATAACTTATCTTTCACCTTAGAATAAATATTTCAATATGCCCCACACCTTTTACTGAGGTGGAAGGTCATTGAATTTTTGTTGGATTTATTTTTCACCATTTGGCAGAGTTTGGCCAGAGTTGTTGCTATTACTTATTCACTAGGTTTAATCAGTGGAATAGTATCAATTTAATGGACCAGTGTGTGTAAGAGAAAGATAAGCAAGTTCTCTGCAGATTAAATTATGAAATACTAGAGGCCCAGTGCACAAAAGCCATGCACAAGTAGGGTCCCTAGGTCTGGCTGGCAATCAGGGCCGCTCTGCAGAGTGACCAATGGGGTGATGGGGGTGCTGTTGGCACCTGCCTTGGCTAGCCTGTTGCTGCTCGCTCACCAACCCTGCCCCCTGCCTCTGCTACTGGTCAGGGCCTGTGGGCTGGGGGCAGCTCCTGCATTGAGCATCTGCCCCCTGGTGGTTAGTGTGCATTATAGTGACTAGTCATTCTGTGGGTCATTCCACTGTTCAGTCCATCTGCATATCAGGCTTTTATTATACAGGATGTCTGGAGAGTTCACATAACTCTGAGTTAGGAGACTGAAGATTTATTGCTGGCTTGCCAGATGAAACATACTGCTCTGATGGTCTTTACTAATAGATTTAATGAAAAAAGAGTTTGTCAGATCAATACCCGAAACCTATATAATTTTATTAACCAATATCACCCCAATAAATTCAATAAAAGATTTTAAAATAGCTATATATCAGGTACCAGAGATATGGAATTTTATCAGTTAATGAAACCACATCTGCAACAGTAGCTATAATTTTAGTTATTATCTAGTTATTTTTATAATCTACTGTTGTGTTCCTAGATCCATTTTCTACATAGGCAAAATAGGCAAATTAAATATGGATTAAGTGGAAATCACCAACTTTGCATTCTCCTGATCCTTGATAGTGGCAATAATATTTGCCATTTCTCTAGGAATGAGGTATTACTTTTGGTTTACTATTTTCCTTTGTAAAGATAATCCAAGTGGTTCCACTTGGCCTTTCCCACTATCATATCTTTCCATCCACAAGTCAGGCAATGAGTATATATATTCTAATTATGAATTCCTGAGGTATGGAAATAGCTACAGGATGGATTTGGGGACCCATTGGACCCACTGGACCCACTGTGAGATGGATCTGAGCTAAAACTCCATTGATCCCTTACATAAGCCCCTACTCTGCCTAGTAGACCACAGTGATGTTCTGGCTCTCCTGGAATTAGTGTCAGTTCAGAGTCAGTGTTCAGTAATCACTAAAATAATCTTATCTCTTTTCCCTCAAAGCACAGTTACTCTGGTGAAAGGACCTATGTCCTTTTGGAGAAGGCTCAAAGAAATATTAACAGTATACACATTTTGTGGTGTAGCAGGGTGTTTCTAAAAGAGGACCGAGACTCCCTTTTATTTAAAGAGCTCTAGGTCTGTAAACTGGCTCAACTCTAGGAATTGGTTTAGAAGTCATTATTCTCTGTTTTGGTCATTCAAGTTAGACTTTTCTTTTTCATTCACCTAGAACTCTTCCATGTTTACAGATCAAATAAGAATTTTGTAAACTGCTCATCTATTTCTTTTCTAGGGATGCCATGATTAACTAGCCAGCATCATAAGTATTTGTGAATTAGACTATTCTAATTATTGTTTTTGTTTGTTTGTTTGTTTGTTTTTTGCAGGAAATGTTTTTATTCTTTTTTTTTCCCAATTTTTTTTATTAAGGTATTATATGTGTACATATCTTACCATTGCCCCCCCCCCACTCCCATATATGCCCTCACCCCCCAGAGTTTTGCGTCCATTGGTTATGCTTATATACAAGTCCTTTGATTGATCTCTTATCTTCCCCACCTCTCACTAACCTTCCTGCTGTAATTTGACAGACTGTTTGATGCTTTACTGCCTCTGTATCTATCTTTTTGTTCAAGTTTTTAATGTTCTTTATTATCCATAAATGAGTGAGACCATGTGGTATTTTTCTTTCATTGACTGGCTTACTTCACTTAACATATGCTCTCCAATTCCATCCAGGTTGCTGCAAATGGTAAGAATTCCTTCTTTGTTATGGCATCATAATATTCCATTGTGTAGATGTACCATAGTTTTCTGATCCAGTCACCTGCTGATGGGCACCTAGGCTGTTTCCAGATCTTAGCTATTGTAAATTGTGCTGCTATGAACATAGGGGTGCATATATCCTTTCTTATTGCTGTTCCCAGTTTCTTAGGATATATTCCTAAGAGTGGGATTACTGGGTGAAATGGGAGTTCTATTTTTAGTTTTTTGAGGAAACTCCATACTGTTCTCCACAGTGGCTGCACCAGTCTGCATTCCCACCAGCAGTGCACGAGGGTTCCTTTTTCTCCGCATCCTCGCCAACACTTGTCGTTTGTTAATTTGTTGATGATAGCCATTCTGACAGGTGTGAGATGATAGCGCATTGTTGTTTTGATTTGCATCTCTCGGATAATTAGTGACGTTGAGCATGTTTTCATGTGTCTCTTGGCCTTCCTTCTGTCTTCTTTGGAAAAGATTCTATTTAGATCCGCTGCCCATTTTTTTATTGGATCATTTATCTTCCTTTTATTAAGTTGTATAAGCTGCCTGTAGATGTTGGAGATTAAACCATTATCAGTGATGCCATTTTCAAATATGTTCTCCCATGCAGTGGGCTTTCTTGTTGTTTTGTTGATAGTTTCTTTTGCTGTAAAAAAGCTTTTTATTTTGATGTAGTCCCATTTGTTTATTTTCTCTTTAGCTTCCATTGCCCTAGGGGCAGTATCGGTGAAGAAGTTCTTTTGACATATGTCTGAGATTTTGCTGCCTGTGGATTCCTCTAGTATTTTTATGGTTTCCCGTCTAATGTTTAAGTCTTGTATCCATTTTGAGTTTATTTTTGTGTATGGCGTAAGTTGGTGATCTAGCTTCATTTTTTTGCATGTGTCTGTCCAATTTTCCCAACACCATTTATTGAAGAGACTGTCTTTATTCCATTGTATGTTCATGCCTCCTTTGTCAAATATTAATTGAGCATAGTGGTTTGGATCAATATCTGGATTCTCTATTCTGTTCCATTGATCTATATGTCTGTTCTTGTGCCAGTACCAGGCTGTTTTGAGAATAGTGGCTTTGTAATACAGCTTGAAATCTGGTATTGAGATCCCTCCTACTTTATTCTTCTTTCTCAGGATTGCTGTGGCTACTCGGGGTCTTTTTTTACTCCAGATGAATTTTTGGAGAGTTCTTTCTAGGTCTGTGAAATATGCCGTTGGTACTTTAATGGGGAGTGCATTGAATCTACAGATTGCTTTGGGTAGTATGGACATTTTAATGATGTTGATTCTACCAATCCATGAAAATGGTATGTTCTTCCATCTGTTTACGTCTTCGTCTATCTCTTTTTTCAGTGTCCTGTAGTTTTCTGTGTACAGGTCTTTTACCTCCTTAGTTAAGTTTATTCCTATGTACCTTAATTTTTTTGGTGCAATGGTAAATGGGATTGCCTTTTTAGTCTCTCTGTCTGTAATTTCACTATTGGTGTATAGAAAGGCCATAGATTTCTTGGCATTAATTTTGTATCCTGCTACATTGCCGAATTCATTTATTAAGTCTATTAGTTTTTTGACGGAGTCTTTCGGATTTTTTTTGTACAATATCATGTCGTCTGCAAATAAAGACATCTTTACTTGTTCTTTTCCAATTTGGATGCCTTTTATTTTTTCTTCTTGTCTAATTGCAATAGCTAATACTTCCAGTACTATGTCAAACAGGAGTGGTGAGAGTGGGCATCTCTGTCTTGTTCCTGTTCTTAGGGGAAATGTTTTTAGTTTTTGTCCATTGAGTATGATGTTTGCTGTGGGTTTATCATATATCGCTTTTATTATGTTGAGGTATGAGCCTTCTATTCCCACCTTGTTGAGAGTTTTTATCACGAAAGGGTGTTGGATTTTGTCAAATGCTTTTTATCCATCAATTTATATGACTATGTGATTTTTATCTCTCAATTTGTTTATGTGATGTATCACGTTTATTGATTTGCGGATATTGTACCATCCTTGCATTCCTGGGGTAAATCCTACTTGGTCATGGTGTATGATCTTTCTGATGTACTGCTGGAGGTGATTTGCTAGAATTCTGTTGAGGATTTTGGCAACTATGTTCATGAGGGATATTGGTCTGTAATTCTCTTTCATTGTGTTGTCTTTATCTGGTTTTGGTATTAGGGTGATGCTGGCTTCATAGAAGGAGCTTGGAAGTGTTCCTTCCTCTTGAATTTTTTGGAATAGTCTGAGGAGGATAGGTTTTAGTTCTTCCTTGAATGTTTGGTAAAACTCTCCTGTGAAGCCGTCAGGCCCCAGGCTTTTGTTTGCTGGAAGCTTTTTGATGACTTCTTCAATTTCGTCCATAGTTATTGGCCTATTGAGCTGTTGAGATTCTTCTTGATTGATTTTTGGAAGGTTGTATTTTTCTAGGAATATGTCCATTTCCTCCAGGTTGTCCAGTTTGTTGGAATAGAGCTGTTCGTAGTATTTTGTAACAATCCTTTGTATCTCAGCGGGATCTGTTGTTATTTCACCTCTTTCATTTCTGATTTTGTTTATTTGGGTCCTCTCTCTTTGCATCTTGGTGAGCCTGGCTAGAGGTCCATCAATCTTGTTTATCTTTTCAAAGAACCAGCTCTTGGTTTTGTTGATCTTTTGTATTGTTTCTTTGGTCTCTATGTCATTTATCTCCGCTCTGATCTTTGTTATTTCCTTCCTTCTGGTTACACTGGGCTTTTCTTGCTGCTCTTTTTCTAGCTCTTTGAATTGTAGGGTTAGGTACTTTATTACCATTGTTTCTTGTTTTTTGCAATAGGCTTGTAGAGCTATGAACTTTCCTCTCAAGACTGCTTTCGCTGTGTCCCATAGATTTTGGATTGTTGTGTTTTCATTGTCATTTGTTGCCATGATGTTTTTTATTTCTTCTTTGATCTCTCTGGTGACCCAGTCCTTGTTTAATAGCATGCTGTTTAGTCTCCATGTGTGTGATTTCTTTGGATTGTTTTTATTGTAGTTGATTTCCAGTTTTATGCCATTGTGATCTGAGAAGATGCTTGGTATGATTTCTATCTTCTTGAATTTGGAGAGACTTTGCCTATTTCCCAACATATGGTCTATCTTTGAAAATGACCCATGTGCACTTGAGAAGAATGTATATTCTGTGGCTTTGGGGTGAAATGTTCTGAAGATGTCAATTAATTCCATCTGGTCTAGTGAGTCATTTAGGATTGCTGTTTCTTTGCTGATTTTTTGTTTAGAGGATTTGTCCAATGGTGATAGTGAGGTATTAAAGTCTCCTACTATTATTGTATTGCTATTAATCTCTCCCTTGATATCCTCCAGGAGTTTTTTTATGTATTTGGGTGCTCCTATATTGGGAGCGTATATCTTTACCAGAATTATTTCTTCTTGTTGGATTTCTCCCTTTAGTATTATGAAGTGGCCTTACTTATCTCTTGTTATAGAATTTACTTTGAGGTCTAATTTGTCAGATATAAGTATTGCTACCCCAGCTTTTTTTTCATTTCCATTTGCCTGAAAGATATTTTTCCATCCCTTCACTTTCAATCTGTGTGAGTCTCTTGTTCTGAGGTGGGTCTCTTGTAGACAGCATATATATGGGTCATGTTTTTTTATCCATTCAGCCACTTGATGTCTTTTGATTGGAGCATTTAGTCCGTTTACATTTAAAGTTATTACTGAAAGCTATTTGTTTGTAGTCATATCTAATTTTGTGTCTGTATTCCTTCTTTCCGGTTTATTTCTTCTTTTTACAGTATTCCCTTTAGCAATTCTTGCATTGGTGGTTTGGTGGTGATAAACTCCCTGAGTCTTTTTTTGTCTGCGAAGCTCCTGATTTCCCCTTCAATTTTGATTGATAGTCTTGCTGGATATAGTATTCTTGGATTCAGTCCTTTGCTTTGCAACACTTTGTATACCTCCTTCCATTCACTTCTAGCTTGTTGTGTTTCTGTTGAGTAATCATTTGACAATCTGACGGGTGTTCCTTTGTAGGTAACTCTCTGTCTCTCTCTTGCCGCCTTCAAGATTCTCTCTTTATCATTTATATTTGCCATTGAAATTATGACATGTCTTGGTGTGGGTCTTTTGGGGTTGATCCTGCTTGGGACTCTCTGTACTTGTGTGACTTTTATCTTTCCCATATCCGGGAAGTTTTCTGTCATTATTTCTTCAAATAGATTTTCTAATCCCTGCTGCTCTTCTTGTCCTTCTGGCAGCCCTATTATACGCATGTTACTTCGTTTCATGTTGTCCCGAAGCTCCCTTAGGCTTTCCTCCTGCTTTTTAATTTTTTTCTCCAATTGCTGTTCAGATTGAGCTTGTTTCTGTACCTGATCTTCTAACTCACTAATTCGGTCCTCTGCTTCTTGTAGTCTACTGTTGAAACTTTCCATGGTGTTTTTGATTAGAGCTATATCACTTTTCATTTCTTCCTGATTCTTGCATAAGTTGTTGATTTTCTCATCCATCTGCTGTATAAATTCCACGACCATTACTCTGAACTCCTTTTCGGTCATGTTGCAAGCTTCAGTTTCACTAATTTCCTTTCTTGGCGACTCCACATTGTCTTTCCTCTGTGAGTTATTTCGTTTCCCCATTCTGGCTATCACCAGAAAGCTCAGGCTTCCGTTTGCGTGGACCTGGGCCGTGTGCTGTGGGGACTTCGCTCCACCCGAGTTTCACTGAAGTGCTCTGACGCTAGGACGTGTGGCTGCCTTTGGTTGGTGGGAACCAGACATGCCCAGGGTCAGTGCCCCCAGTGTTCTGTGTGGTCTCGTGTGCACACTTAGAATCAGGGGCCCTGTCTGCACCACACTGTTGGTATGTGCTGAAAATGAGATCCTTAGCATGTGCCAGGAGTCAGAGTTTCCCTGTGTCTGCACCAAGAATCGAGTGTCAGAGTCTCTGTTGCCTTGTGCGGTTTCTCGTTGGGAATCAGGGTCCCTGTGTGTGCATGCACCAACAATTGGGATCGTTGGCTCTTAGTGTGAATGCGCTGTGAGTGAGGGATCCCAGGCAGCTGTATCCGGCATGCCAAATTCCCTGAAGTGGAGCTGCGTCCTGTGTGTGCTCTCTCTACTGAGCCAAACCGGCTAGGGAGCACACTCTCATATTCCTGAAGGTGAGCTGCCTCCGTGCACTCTCCCAGAATCCCTGAAGTGGGGCAGTGTCCGTCCTGGGCGCCAAATTCCCCAAAGGGAAGCCCCTCTGTGCTCGCTCTAAGATTCCCCGAAGGGGAGCTGTGACCCGCAAGCCAAATTCCCCCCAAATCCCCGAAGTGGAGCCCTCTGTGCGCACTGACAGATTTCCCTGAAGGTGAGCTGCTTCTGTCTTGCGCGCCAAATTCCCTAAGGGGGAGCGTGTCCCTGAGCAAATCTCTGCAGCTTGCGCAAGGGGCGTGTCTATCAGTTACTATGGTGCTATCCGAGCACACCTGCGGGGAGGGGGATAGGCTCTTTGACTCACGGGAATTTTCCAGGAAGTCTGGATTCTTGTTGTTTCTTTGTCTGAAGCTGTGATAGCAGTTCTCTGCCCCCAGTGGCTGCAGGGTCCTGGTTTGTGTCAGAATCCAGGATCCAAGTCTCAGGCAGCTCTGTTTCTCAAGATGGCGTGGTCTCCGCATCCGCACCAGCCACCAAGAAGTGTCTGCTTTGTGCGCGGGGCTCCGCCGTCTAGGACTGCCCGGTTAGGCAGCCCCTTGGAAGACCTGCAGTATCTAACTGACTCTATCTCATACACACACACACACCACACACGCCTACACACCTACACTCTCCTCTATGGGTTCCTCACTCACACTCTCTCCCTACCGTCTTTCTGGTCGCCATCTTTTTTTCCCTGATTATTGTTTTGACTCTTCTTTCTATTGTGGTAACCATGCCTGCCTTATCATTGGCAAATAAACACTACCACTTGATGCCTGCCACTCTGGGATACAATTACCACAGTTGCATGTAAGAATCATAGTTAACTGGCAACAGTTTCTGCTGTGATTTATTACTACAGAGAAGAGTGTATCACAGAGCTTTTTAAGGATGCTGTGGCTCAACTTATAAATATACTAGTATTTCTCATAGTTGTGGTGAAATGTGTGTCATATGGACACTCCCCAGGTTGGGGAGAATTTCTTACATGATAAAACCTGGCTAACATCCCAATCTCCTGAAGTCTTTCTTTAAATTGTATCATTGTAATTTGGGAACTTAAGTTCATATTCTGTAAGCATATTTTGGTCCATGTTTCAACCAACCAACTAAATATACTGGTAGAGCCCTTTCAAACTCCTTGAACTAGGACCCTGAATCCAAAATCTCTCTTCAGTAGTCTCATATCAATAAATTCAGCCAGACCCAACTTTATTTTCCTTCTACTATTGGCCCATATCCATTATCAACATTCTTCCTGTTGTTAGTTGTATGAGTTCCCTGTAAATTTTGGAGATTAAACCCTTGTCGGAGATAAAATTGGCAAATATGTTCTTCCATGCAGTGGGCTTTCTTGTTGTTTTGTTGTTTTGATGTTTTTTTTTTGCTGTGCAGAAGCTTTACATTTTTTAAAAATATATTTTATTGATTTATTACAGAGAGGAAGGAAGAGTGACAGAGAGTTAGAAACATCGATGAGAGAGAAACATCGATCAGCTGCCTCCTGCACACCTTCCACTGGGGATGTGCCTGCAACCAAGGTACATGCCCTTGACCAGAATCGAACCCGAGACCCCTCAGTTCGCAGGCCGACGCTCTATCCACTGAGCCAAACCGGCTAGGATAGAAGCTTTATATTTTGATCTAGTCCTATTTGTTTATTTTCCCTTAGTTTTCATTGTCCTAGGAGCTCTATTGGTAAAGATATTGTTAAAAAATATGTCTGATATTTTGCTGCCTATGGATTATTCTAAGATTTTTATGGTTTCCTATCTTACATTTAAGTCCTTTGTCCATTTTGCGTTTATTTTTGTGTATGGTGTCAGTTGGTGGTCTAGTTTCGTTTTTTTGCATGTATCTGTCCATTTTTCTCAACACCATTTATTGAAGAGACTGTCTTGACTCCATTGTATACTCTTGCCTCCTTTGACAAATATTAATTGAGCATAGTGGTTTGGGTTGATTTCTGGATTCTCTGTTCTGTTCCACTGATCTATATGTCTGTTCTTATGCCATTACCAGGCTTTATAGTATAACTTGAATCTGGTATTTTGATTCCTCCAACTTTGTTCTTCTTTCTCAAGATTGTTGCAGCTATTCAGGGTCTTTTTTATTCCAGATGAATTTTTGGAGAGTTTGTTCTAGGTCTGTGAAATATGCCTTAGGTATTTTTTTTCTTTTTGTTTTGTTTTTTTCATTTTTTATTAAGGTATTATATGTGTACATGTCTTACCATTGCCCCCCCCCCCCCAACCTCACTCCCATACATGCCCTCACCCCCCAGAGTTTTGCCTCCATTGGTTATCCTCATATGCATGCATACAAGTCCTTCGGTTTATCTCTTATCTCCCCCACCTTTCCCTAAACTTCCTGCTGTAATTTGACATTCTGTTTGATGCTTTACTGTCTCTGTATCTATCTTTTGTTCAACAGTTTTATAATTTTATTTATTATCCATAAATGAGTGAGACCATGTGGTATTTTTCATTCATTGACTGGCTTATTTCACTTAGCATAATGTTCTCCAATTGCATCCAGGTTGCTGCAAATGGTAAGAATTCCTTCTTTTTTATGGCAGCATAGCATTCCATTGTGTAGATGTACCATAGTTTTCTGATCCAGTCATCTGTTGACGGGCACCTAGGCTGTTTCCAAAGCATAGCTATTGTAAATTGTGCTGCTATGAACATAGGGGTGCATATATCCTTTCTTATTGGTGTTTCCAGTTTCTTAAGATATATTCCTATGAGTGGGATTACTGGTCAAATGGGAGTTGCATTTTCAGTTTTTTGAGGAAACTCCATACTGTTCTCCACAGTGGCTGCACCAGTCTACATTCCCACCAGCAGTGCACGAGTGTTCCTTTTCTCTGCATCCTCGCTAACACTTGTCGTTTGTTGATTTGTAGATGATAGCCATTCTGGCCGGTGTGAGATGGTACCGCATTGTCATTTGGATTTGCATCTCTTGGATACATAGTGACTTTGAGCATGTTTTCATGTGTCTCTTGGCTTTCCTTCTGTCTTCTTTTGAAAAGTTTCTATTTAGGTCTATTGCCCATTTTTTTATTGGATCATTTATCTTCCTTTTATTAAATTGTATAAGCTGCCTGTAGATGTTGGAGATTAAACCTTTATCAGTGATACCATTTGCAAATATGTTCTCCCATACAGTGGGATTTCTTGTTGTTTTGTTGATAGTTTCTTTTGCTGTAAAAAAGATTTTTATTTTAATGTAGTCCCATTTGTTTATTTTCTCTTTAGCTTCCATTGCCCTAGGGGAAGTATCAGTGAAGAAGTTCTTTCGGCATATGTCTGAGATTTTGCTGCCTGTGGATTCCTCTAGTATTTTTAGGTTTCCCATCTTATGTTTAAGTCCTGTATCCATTTTGAGTTTATTTTTGTGTATGGTGTAAGTTGGTGATCTAGTTTCATTTTTTTGGCATGTATCTGTCCAATTTTCCCAACACCATTTATTGAAGAGACTGTCTTGACTCCATTGTATGTTCATGCTGCCTGTGTCAAATATTAATTGAGCATAGTGGTTTGGGTTGAGATCTGGATTCTCTATTCTATTCCATTGATCTATATGTCTGTTTTTGTGCCACTACCATGCTGTTTTGAGAACAGTGGGTTTGTAATACAGCTTGAAATCTGGTATTGAGATCCCTCCTACTTTACTCTTCTTTCTCAGGATTGCTGTGGCTATGTGGGGTCTTTTTTTATTCCAGATGAATTTTTGGAGAGTTCTTTCTAGGTCTGTGAAATATGCCATTGGTACTTTAATGGGGAGTGCATTGAATCTACAGATTGCTTTGGGAAGTATGGACATTTTAATGATGTTGATTCTACCAATCCATGAACATGGTATGTTCTTCCATCTGTTTACGTCTTCCTCTATCTCTTTTTTCAGTATCCTGTAGTTTTCCGCGTATAAGTCTTTTACCTCTTTAGTTAAGTTTATTCCTAGGTATCTTAATTTTTTTGGTGCAATGGTAAATGGGATTGCTTTTTTAGTCTCTCTTTCTGTAAGTTCACTTTCGGTGTATAGAAAGGCCATAGATTTCTAGGCGTTAATTTTGTATCCTGCTACATTTCTAAATTCATTTATGAAGTCTATTAGTTTTTTGATGGAGTCTTTCGGGTTTTTTATGTATAATATCATGTTATCTGCAAAAAAGGACAGCTTTACTTCTTCTTTTCCAATTTGGATGCCTTTTATTTCTTCTTCTTGTCTAATCGCAATTGCTAATACTTCCAGTACTATGTCAAACAGGAGTGGTGAGAGTGGGCATCCCTGTCTTGTTCCTGTCCTTAGGAGAAATGGTTTTAGTTTTTTTACCCATTGAGTATGATGTTTGCTGTTGGTTTTTCATATATAGCTTTTATTCTGTTGAGGTATGATCCTTCTACTCCCACCTTCTTGAGAGTTTTTATCAAGAAAGGGTGTTGGATTTTGTCAAATGCTTTTTATCCATCAATTGATATGACTATGTGATTTTTATCTCCAATTTGTTTATGTGATGTATCACGTTTATTGATTTGCGGATATTGTACCATCCTTGCGTTCCTGGGATAAAATCCTACTTGGTCATGGTGTATGATCTTTCTGATGTACTGCTGGAGGTGATTTGCTAGAATTTTGTTGAGGATTTTGGCATCTATGTTCATGAGGGATATTGTTCTGTAGTTCTCTTTCATTGTGTTGTCTTTATCTGGTTTTGGTATTAGGGTGATGCTGGCTTCATAGAAGGAGCTTGGAAGTGTTCCTTCCTCTTGAATTTTTTGGAATAGTCTGAGGAGGATAGGTTTTAGTTCTTCCTTGAATGTTTGGTAAAACTCTCCTGTGAAGCCATCTGGCCCCGGGCTTTTGTTTTCTGGAAGCTTTTTGATGACTGCTTCAATTTCCTCCATAGTTACTGGCCTATTGAGCTATTTAGATTCATACTGATTGAGTTTTGGAAGTTTATATTTTTCTAGGAATATGTCCATTTCCTCCAGGTTGTCCAGTTTGTTAGAATACAGTTGTTCATACTATTTTGTAACAGTCCTTTGTATTTCGGTGGAGTCTGTTGTTATTTCTCCTCTTTCATTTCTGATTTTGTTTACTTGGGTCCTCTCTCTTTGCTTCTTGGTGAGCCTGGCTAGAGGTTCATCAATCTTGTTTATCCTTTCAAAGAACCAGCTCTTGGTTTGTTGATCTTTTGTATTGTTTCTTTGGTCTCTATGTCGTTTATTTCCACTCTGATCTTTATTATTTCCTTCCTTCTGCTTACACTGGGCTTTTCTTGTTGCTCTCTTTCTAACTCTTTGAGTTGTAAGGTTAGGTAATTTATTACCATTGGTTCTTGTTTTTTGCAGTAGGCTTGTAGAGCTATGAACTTTCCTCTCAAGACTGCTTTCGCTGTGTCCCATAGATTTTGGATTGTTGTTTTTTCATTGTCATTTGTTGCCATGATGTTTTTTATTTCTTCCTTGCTCTCTCTGGTAACCCAGTCCTTGTTTAATAGCATGCTGTTTAGTCTCCATGTGTTTGATTTCTTTGGATTGTTTTTATTGTAGTTGATTTCCAGTTTTATGCCATTGTGATCTGAGAAGATGCTTGGTATGATTTCTATCTTCTTGAATTTGGAGAGACTTTGCCTATTTCCCAACATATGGTCTATCTTTGAAAATGACCCATGTGCACTTGAGAAGAATGTATATTCTGTGGCTTTGGGGTGAAATGTTCTGAAAATATCAATTAATTCCATCTGGTCTAGTCAGTCATTTAAGATTGATGTTTCTTTTGCAGATTTTTTTTGTTTAGAGGATTTGTCCAATGGTGATAGTGGGGTATTAAAGTCTCCTACTATGATTGTATTGCTGTTAATCTCTCCCTGGGGTGTGATAAACCCCGGGATCTTTTTTTGTTAAAAAAGCTCCGATTTCCCCTTAAATTTTTGGGTTGGGGTATTTTGGGCTGGATATAGTTTTTCTTGGTTTCCCCCCCCCCGTCCTTTGCGAAACACTTTTGTATCCCCCTTCCTTTCCTTCTAGTTGTTGGGGTTTCGGGGTTGGTAATCATTTGACTTTCCGAGGGTGTTCCTTTTGGGAAAATCTCGTCTCCTCTTGCCCCCTTTTAAGTTTTCTCTCTTTATAATTTATTTTTGGGGCCTTTGGAATTAAAGGGACATTTTTGGGGTGTGGGTTTTTTGGGGGTTTGTTTCCCTTTTTGGGACTCCTTTATTGGTGGACTTTTTTTTCTTTCCCAATGGGGGAAGTTTTTTTGCTTTATTTTTTCAAATAAAAAATTTTCTAACCCCTGCTGCTCTTCTTGTCCTTCGGCAGCCCTATTATACCTTTTTTTACTTTCTTTTTCATGTTGTCCCGAAGCCCCCTTAGGGCTTTCCTTCCTTTGTTTTTAAATTTTTTTTTTTTTTCCCCCCAAATTGGGGGGGTTCAATTGAGCTTGTTTCTTTTAACCTGATCTTCTAACTCCCCTAATTCGGCCCCTCTCTTCTTGTATCTACGGGTTGAAATTTTTCCATGGGGGTTTTTGTTTTTGGCTATATCACTTTTCATTTTTTTCCTGTTTCTTGAAAAAAAGGGGTTGTTTTTTTCCCCTCATCCACCCGGGGTATAAATTCCAAAGACCATTTAATCGGGCTCCTTTCTTTCTTTGTTAAAACTTCGTTTCAAAAAAATTTCCTTTTTTTTGGCCCAAAAATCCCTTGTCTTTTCCCCCTTTTGAGTTTTTCTTTTCCCCCCCCCATTTGGCTAAACCAAAAAGCTCAGGTTTTTCCTTTTTGCGTGGACCGGGGCCCGTGTGCTTTGGGGATTGCTCCACCCCGAGTTTCCCTGAAGGGCTTTTGGACCTAGAAGGGGTGGCTTTTTTTGGGTTGGGGGGAAAACCAAACTTCCCCGGGGTCAGTTCCCCCATGTTCCCGGTGGTCCCCGTGTGCACACTTGGGAATAAAGGGGCCCGGGGTTGAAACCAAAAACACGTTGGTATGTGCTGAAAATGAGATCCTTACATGTGCCGGGTCAAGTTTCCCTGGGTTCTGCCCAAGAATGGGAGTTTTAGATTTCTCTGTTCCTTGTGGGGTTTCTCTTTGGGGAAATCAGGGTCCCTGTTTTGGGGAGGGCACCAACTTTTTGGGGATGGGTTGGGTTTCTTATTTTAATGGCTTTTTTTTTGAGGACCCCGGGCGACTTTCCCCCGGGGCCCCCCCAAATTTCCCTTTAAGTGGGGGGCTCTCCTTGGGGCTCTCTCTATTTTGAAAAAAACCGGGCTAGGCACACTCCCAAACCCCCTAAAGGGTGAGTTTGCCTGTTTCCCTTTCCCCCAGAATCCCCGAAGGGGGCATGTCCCCCTCCCCAAAAATTCCCCCAAAAGGGGAACCCCCTCTGTGCTCCTCTAAGATTCCCCAAGGGGACCCTGTGACCCCAAGCCAAACCCCCCCAAATTCCCCCGAAGTCCCTCTTTCGCACGAAAATTTTTCCCCAAGGGTAGTTTCTTCTGTCATGCGCGGCCAAATTCCCAAAAGGGGGAAAAGCTTTTTCCCTAGCAAATTCTGCAGCTTCCCAAAGGGGGCGTGTCTATCCAGTTATTTTAGGGGCCCCTACCAGCCCAACCTCCCGGGGAGGGGGATAGGCCTTTTTGATTTCAGGGAAATTTACCGGAAAAGTTGGGTTTTTGGTTTTTTCTTTGTCAAAAGCTGTGATAGGCAGTTCTCGGGCCCCCAAAAGGGGGCTCGGGGGGTTCCGGTTTTGGGTGTCAAAACCGGGAAATCCAATCTCGGGCACTCTGTTTCCCCCAAAATGGCGTGGTCCCCGGGCCCCGAACCGCCCCGAATTGTCTGCTTTGGGGGCGGGGGTTCCGCCGTCTGGGGACTCCCCTTAAAAAACCCCTTAAAAGGGAACCTGAAAGAATCAAACTGCCCTCTACTCATACAAAAACACACAAAACCAAAACAACCCCAAACCCCCTTTTCACTCTCCTCTAGGGGGTTCCTCACCACACTTTTCTCCCCTCCCCGTTTTCCGGTGGGCCATCTTTTTTGGCTAACATCCCAATCTCCTGAAGTCTTTCTTTAAATTGTATCATTGTAATTTGGGAACTTAAGTTCATATTCTGTAAGCATATTTTGGTCCATGTATCAAAAACCAACCAACTACTATACAGGTAGAGGCCCTTTCCAAACTCCTTGAACAGGACCCTAGATCCAAAATCTCCTCTTCAAGTCCCCTCATATCATAAATTCAGCAGAACCCAACTTAATTTTCCTTCTACTATTGGCCAATATCCATTATCAACAATTCTTCCTGAGTTGTTTAGTTGTATGATTCCCTGTAAATTTTTGGAGATTAATACCCTTTGTCGTGAGATAAAATTGGCATTCCCCGAAGGGAGCTGTGTGACCGCGCAAAGAGCCCAAATTCCCCCCAAATCCCCGAAGTGGAGCCCTCTGTGCGCACTGACAGATTTCCCTGAAGGTGAGCTGCTTCTGTCTTGCGCGCCAAATTCCCTAAGGGGGAGCGTGTCCCTGAGCAAATCTCTGCAGCTTGCGCAAGGGGCGTGTCTATCAGTTACTATGGTGCTATCCGAGCACACCTGCGGGGAGGGGGATAGGCTCTTTGACTCACGGGAATTTTCCAGGAAGTCTGGATTCTTGTTGTTTCTTTGTCTGAAGCTGTGATAGCAGTTCTCTGCCCCCAGTGGCTGCAGGGTCCTGGTTTGTGTCAGAATCCAGGATCCAAGTCTCAGGCAGCTCTGTTTCTCAAGATGGCGTGGTCTCCGCATCCGCACCAGCCCACCAAGAAGTGTCTGCTTTGTGCGCGGGGGGGCTCCGCCGTCTAGGACTGCCCGGTTAGGCAGCCCCTTGGAAGACCTGCAGTATCTAACTGACTCTATCTCATACACACACACACACCACACACGCCTACACACCTACACTCTCCTCTATGGGTTCCTCACTCACACTCTCTCCCTACCGTCTTTCTGGTCGCCATCTTTTTTTCCCTGATTATTGTTTTGACTCTTCTTTCTATTGTGGTAACCATGCCTGCCTTATCATTGGCAAATAAACACTACCACTTGATGCCTGCCACTCTGGGATACAATTACCACAGTTGCATGTAAGAATCATAGTTAACTGGCAACAGTTTCTGCTGTGATTTATTACTACAGAGAAGAGTGTATCACAGAGCTTTTTAAGGATGCTGTGGCTCAACTTATAAATATACTAGTATTTCTCATAGTTGTGGTGAAATGTGTGTCATATGGACACTCCCCAGGTTGGGGAGAATTTCTTACATGATAAAACCTGGCTAACATCCCAATCTCCTGAAGTCTTTCTTTAAATTGTATCATTGTAATTTGGGAACTTAAGTTCATATTCTGTAAGCATATTTTGGTCCATGTTTCAACCAACCAACTAAATATACTGGTAGAGCCCTTTCAAACTCCTTGAACTAGGACCCTGAATCCAAAATCTCTCTTCAGTAGTCTCATATCAATAAATTCAGCCAGACCCAACTTTATTTTCCTTCTACTATTGGCCCATATCCATTATCAACATTCTTCCTGTTGTTAGTTGTATGAGTTCCCTGTAAATTTTGGAGATTAAACCCTTGTCGGAGATAAAATTGGCAAATATGTTCTTCCATGCAGTGGGCTTTCTTGTTGTTTTGTTGTTTTGATGTTTTTTTTTTGCTGTGCAGAAGCTTTACATTTTTTAAAAATATATTTTATTGATTTATTACAGAGAGGAAGGAAGAGTGACAGAGAGTTAGAAACATCGATGAGAGAGAAACATCGATCAGCTGCCTCCTGCACACCTTCCACTGGGGATGTGCCTGCAACCAAGGTACATGCCCCTTGACCAGAATCGAACCCGAGACCCCTCAGTTCGCAGGCCGACGCTCTATCCACTGAGCCAAACCGGCTAGGATAGAAGCTTTATATTTTGATCTAGTCCTATTTGTTTATTTTCCCTTAGTTTTCATTGTCCTAGGAGCTCTATTGGTAAAGATATTGTTAAAAAATATGTCTGATATTTTGCTGCCTATGGATTATTCTAAGATTTTTATGGTTTCCTATCTTACATTTAAGTCCTTTGTCCATTTTGCGTTTATTTTTGTGTATGGTGTCAGTTGGTGGTCTAGTTTCGTTTTTTTGCATGTATCTGTCCATTTTTCTCAACACCATTTATTGAAGAGACTGTCTTGACTCCATTGTATACTCTTGCCTCCTTTGACAAATATTAATTGAGCATAGTGGTTTGGGTTGATTTCTGGATTCTCTGTTCTGTTCCACTGATCTATATGTCTGTTCTTTATGCCATTACCAGGCTTTATAGTATAACTTGAATCTGGTATTTTGATTCCTCCAACTTTGTTCTTCTTTCTCAAGATTGTTGCAGCTATTCAGGGTCTTTTTTATTCCAGATGAATTTTTGGAGAGTTTGTTCTAGGTCTGTGAAATATGCCTTAGGTATTTTTTTTCTTTTTGTTTTGTTTTTTTCATTTTTTATTAAGGTATTATATGTGTACATGTCTTACCATTGCCCCCCCCCCCAACCTCACTCCCATACATGCCCTCACCCCCCAGAGTTTTGCCTCCATTGGTTATCCTCATATGCATGCATACAAGTCCTTCGGTTTATCTCTTATCTCCCCCACCTTTCCCTAAACTTCCTGCTGTAATTTGACATTCTGTTTGATGCTTTACTGTCTCTGTATCTATCTTTTGTTCAACAGTTTATAATTTTATTTATTATCCATAAATGAGTGAGACCATGTGGTATTTTTCATTCATTGACTGGCTTATTTCACTTAGCATAATGTTCTCCAATTGCATCCAGGTTGCTGCAAATGGTAAGAATTCCTTCTTTTTTATGGCAGCATAGCATTCCATTGTGTAGATGTACCATAGTTTTCTGATCCAGTCATCTGTTGACGGGCACCTAGGCTGTTTCCAAAGCATAGCTATTGTAAATTGTGCTGCTATGAACATAGGGGTGCATATATCCTTTCTTATTGGTGTTTCCAGTTTCTTAAGATATATTCCTATGAGTGGGATTACTGGTCAAATGGGAGTTGCATTTTCAGTTTTTTGAGGAAACTCCATACTGTTCTCCACAGTGGCTGCACCAGTCTACATTCCCACCAGCAGTGCACGAGTGTTCCTTTTCTCTGCATCCTCGCTAACACTTGTCGTTTGTTGATTTGTAGATGATAGCCATTCTGGCCGGTGTGAGATGGTACCGCATTGTCATTTGGATTTGCATCTCTTGGATACATAGTGACTTTGAGCATGTTTTCATGTGTCTCTTGGCTTTCCTTCTGTCTTCTTTTGAAAAGTTTCTATTTAGGTCTATTGCCCATTTTTTTATTGGATCATTTATCTTCCTTTTATTAAATTGTATAAGCTGCCTGTAGATGTTGGAGATTAAACCTTTATCAGTGATACCATTTGCAAATATGTTCTCCCATACAGTGGGATTTCTTGTTGTTTTGTTGATAGTTTCTTTTGCTGTAAAAAAGATTTTTATTTTAATGTAGTCCCATTTGTTTATTTTCTCTTTAGCTTCCATTGCCCTAGGGGAAGTATCAGTGAAGAAGTTCTTTCGGCATATGTCTGAGATTTTGCTGCCTGTGGATTCCTCTAGTATTTTTAGGTTTCCCATCTTATGTTTAAGTCCTGTATCCATTTTGAGTTTATTTTTGTGTATGGTGTAAGTTGGTGATCTAGTTTCATTTTTTTGGCATGTATCTGTCCAATTTTCCCAACACCATTTATTGAAGAGACTGTCTTGACTCCATTGTATGTTCATGCTGCCTGTGTCAAATATTAATTGAGCATAGTGGTTTGGGTTGAGATCTGGATTCTCTATTCTATTCCATTGATCTATATGTCTGTTTTTGTGCCACTACCATGCTGTTTTGAGAACAGTGGGTTTGTAATACAGCTTGAAATCTGGTATTGAGATCCCTCCTACTTTACTCTTCTTTCTCAGGATTGCTGTGGCTATGTGGGGTCTTTTTTTTTATTCCAGATGAATTTTTGGAGAGTTCTTTCTAGGTCTGTGAAATATGCCATTGGTACTTTAATGGGGAGTGCATTGAATCTACAGATTGCTTTGGGAAGTATGGACATTTTAATGATGTTGATTCTACCAATCCATGAACATGGTATGTTCTTCCATCTGTTTACGTCTTCCTCTATCTCTTTTTTCAGTATCCTGTAGTTTTCCGCGTATAAGTCTTTTACCTCTTTAGTTAAGTTTATTCCTAGGTATCTTAATTTTTTTGGTGCAATGGTAAATGGGATTGCTTTTTTAGTCTCTCTTTCTGTAAGTTCACTTTCGGTGTATAGAAAGGCCATAGATTTCTAGGCGTTAATTTTGTATCCTGCTACATTTCTAAATTCATTTATGAAGTCTATTAGTTTTTTGATGGAGTCTTTCGGGTTTTTTATGTATAATATCATGTTATCTGCAAAAAAGGACAGCTTTACTTCTTCTTTTCCAATTTGGATGCCTTTTATTTCTTCTTCTTGTCTAATCGCAATTGCTAATACTTCCAGTACTATGTCAAACAGGAGTGGTGAGAGTGGGCATCCCTGTCTTGTTCCTGTCCTTAGGAGAAATGGTTTTAGTTTTTACCCATTGAGTATGATGTTTGCTGTTGGTTTTTCATATATAGCTTTTATTCTGTTGAGGTATGATCCTTCTACTCCCACCTTCTTGAGAGTTTTTATCAAGAAAGGGTGTTGGATTTTGTCAAATGCTTTTTATCCATCAATTGATATGACTATGTGATTTTTATCTCCAATTTGTTTATGTGATGTATCACGTTTATTGATTTGCGGATATTGTACCATCCTTGCGTTCCTGGGATAAATCCTACTTGGTCATGGTGTATGATCTTTCTGATGTACTGCTGGAGGTGATTTGCTAGAATTTTGTTGAGGATTTTGGCATCTATGTTCATGAGGGATATTGTTCTGTAGTTCTCTTTCATTGTGTTGTCTTTATCTGGTTTTGGTATTAGGGTGATGCTGGCTTCATAGAAGGAGCTTGGAAGTGTTCCTTCCTCTTGAATTTTTTGGAATAGTCTGAGGAGGATAGGTTTTAGTTCTTCCTTGAATGTTTGGTAAAACTCTCCTGTGAAGCCATCTGGCCCCGGGCTTTTGTTTTCTGGAAGCTTTTTGATGACTGCTTCAATTTCCTCCATAGTTACTGGCCTATTGAGCTATTTAGATTCATACTGATTGAGTTTTGGAAGTTTATATTTTTTTCTAGGAATATGTCCATTTCCTCCAGGTTGTCCAGTTTGTTAGAATACAGTTGTTCATACTATTTTGTAACAGTCCTTTGTATTTCGGTGGAGTCTGTTGTTATTTCTCCTCTTTCATTTCTGATTTTGTTTACTTGGGTCCTCTCTCTTTGCTTCTTGGTGAGCCTGGCTAGAGGTTCATCAATCTTGTTTATCCTTTCAAAGAACCAGCTCTTGGTTTGTTGATCTTTTGTATTGTTTCTTTGGTCTCTATGTCGTTTATTTCCACTCTGATCTTTATTATTTCCTTCCTTCTGCTTACACTGGGCTTTTCTTGTTGCTCTCTTTCTAACTCTTTGAGTTGTAAGGTTAGGTAATTTATTACCATTGGTTCTTGTTTTTTGCAGTAGGCTTGTAGAGCTATGAACTTTCCTCTCAAGACTGCTTTCGCTGTGTCCCATAGATTTTGGATTGTTGTTTTTTTTCATTGTCATTTGTTGCCATGATGTTTTTTATTTCTTCCTTGCTCTCTCTGGTAACCCAGTCCTTGTTTAATAGCATGCTGTTTAGTCTCCATGTGTTTGATTTCTTTGGATTGTTTTTATTGTAGTTGATTTCCAGTTTTATGCCATTGTGATCTGAGAAGATGCTTGGTATGATTTCTATCTTCTTGAATTTGGAGAGACTTTGCCTATTTCCCAACATATGGTCTATCTTTGAAAATGACCCATGTGCACTTGAGAAGAATGTATATTCTGTGGCTTTGGGGTGAAATGTTCTGAAAATATCAATTAATTCCATCTGGTCTAGTCAGTCATTTAAGATTGATGTTTCTTTGCAGATTTTTTTGTTTAGAGGATTTGTCCAATGGTGATAGTGGGGTATTAAAGTCTCCTACTATGATTGTATTGCTGTTAATCTCTCCCTTGATATCTTCCAGGAGTTTTTTTATGTATTTGGGTGCTCCTGTATTGGGTGTGTATATGTTTACCAGAGTTATTTCTTCTTGTTGGATTGCTCCCTTTAGTATTATGAAGTGGCCTTCCTAATCTCTTGTTATGTCCTTCACTTTGAGATCTAATTTGTCAGATATAAGTATTGTTACCCCAGCTTTTTTTTCATTTTCATTAGCCTGGAAAACCTTTTTCCATCCCTTCACCCTCAGTCTGTGTGTGTCTTTTTTTTTTTTTTTTGAGTTGCGTTTCTTGTGGACAGCAGATATATGGGTCTTCTTTTTCTATCCAATCTATTACCCTATGTCTTTTGATTAGGGCATTTAATCCATTTACATTTAAAGTTATTACTGATAGGTACTTATTTGTCGCCATTTTTATTCTATACCCCTGTGTTCCTTCTTTGCTTCCTATTTCTTCTGTTTACAGCAGACCCTTTAACATTTCATGCATTGCTGGTTTGGTGGTGATAAGTTCCCTTAGTCCTTTTTGTCTCTGAAGCTCCTGATTTCACCTTCAGTTTTGATTGATAGCCTTGCTGGGTACAGTATTCTTGGATTCAGACCCTTCCTTTGCATGACTTTCTACATTTCATTCCATTCCCTTCTAGCCTGATGAGTTTCTGTTGAGAAATCAGTTGTTAGTCTGATAGGGGTTCCTTTGTATGTAACTTTCTGAATCTCTCTGGCCCCTTTTAAGATTCTTACTTTGTCATTGGTATTTGCCAATTTAATTATAATGTGCCTTAGCTTCGGTCTTTTGGCATTCATTTTGCTTGCGACTCTGTGAGCTTCTTTGATTTGTGTGGTTTTTTTTTCCCTATATCAGGAAAGTTTTCAGTCATTATTTCTTCAAACAGGTTTTCTATTCTTTGTTCAATTTCCTTTCCTTCTGGAACCCCTATTATGTGGATGTTGTTTTGTTTTGTGTTGTCCCAAAGTTCCCTTAGGCTCTCCTCCTGATTTTTAATTTTTTTTCTAGAAGCTGCTCTACTTGGATAATTTTTTCCATCTTGTCTTCTAGCTCACTGATGCAGTCCTCTGCTTCTTCTAGTCTACTCTTGATGCTTTCTATTGAGTTCTTTACAGCAGCAATGTAATTTTTAATTTCTTCTTGGTTCTTCTTCATTTCCTCTTGGTTCTTACTCATATTGTTGAATTTGTCTTCCATTCTTTTCAGCCACCTTATGACATTTCTCTGAATTCTTTCTCTGATAGGTTGGTTGCCTCTAATTCATTTACTTCCTTTTCTGGTGATGCCTGCTTTTCTCTCATATGCCAGCTGTTTCTTTGTCTCCCCATGGTCTCTCTTCTCCATATGTCTGCATTGATTTAAAGGTACAAAATACAACACAACCAGGTACAACACACAAGGCACTGAACAGTGATGTGTGCACGATATTAATAACCTCCAATAAAGGTACCCACCAGAGAAAGGCAAATTAGGGGATAGGAGAGAAAGAATAGTAAAAATAAAGGAAAAAAATAAGAGTGTAAAAATGAAATTGAGAAACAGAGAAAAAAAAATAAGAGATACTAGAATGAGAATAAGAGAGGATTTAGGAACAAACTATATATATGGGGAGTAAACCCCAATAGAACAACCACTAATCACAGCAAATGCCAGCAACAAGTACCTGGAGATTAATACAACCTACAACAGCAACTAATATCAAGTTAAGCAAGGGAAAACAGAAGTAAAAAAACAAACAAAAACACAGCAAACAAAAACAAAAGAATAAGCAAAACAATCTCACAAAAAAGCATAAAAATTTGATATAATCAACATTCAAGCAAACTACAAAAGGACAGAGAGAAAAGCAATTTTTTTTGATAGGACAGCGAAGAGAGGTGTGTATGGACTTGGAACAGGGGATTGGAAATTAGATATATAAGTAAGGTGAAATTTTAGCAGGGGGTAAACAGAAAGAATAGGGAAATTCTAGAGCATGAAAGGGTTAAGATAAACAGGACACCAAAAGAGGAAATGTTAGGAAGAGAGTGATGGCATAAAGGTAGAGTTGAGATAGAATAAAATGATGGTGAAGGAAAGATGAAAATAGACTGTAGAACACTAATCCTGAAGTAAAATAAAGAGAAAATAAAATGACACTTTAAAAAATAATAATAAAAAAACAAAAAATAAGTAAAATAAAAAAGGTAAAATAGTAGTAGTAATAATGCTGATTGCAAATAAAAATGTAATAATTAAAAAGGTAAAACCAAGTGAGGAAAAAAGAAAAAATACTTTCTTAAGTAAATGATGCAAAAAATGAAAATAAAAAAATTAAAATAAATAAAAAAGTGCAGTAGTGAAGGTCATTCACTTCATCTATTGTTCTGTTTGGCATGCCTGTTTCCAGTCCGGACAGTATTGCAGTTCCCTGAGTTTCACTGCTCCTCAGTGTTGTAATCCAGTCCTGATTTTTAAGCAGGCTGTGTCTTAATTTCTGGTATTCTTTTATTTTTTATTACACTAGGGTCAATTTGTGATTCAGCCTCTGGGTGGCAGTGTTTCTGGGTTGGCTTCCAGGACTCTAAGGCCTCTCTAGCCTTTTTTCTCTGTGGCACTCAACTGGTTTGCAAGGCTGGAAGGCAAGTCCAAGCAGCCTGAACACCCCTGAAACTCCCAGGCTATCCCTCTGCGTCAGATCAAAACAGGTTGCTCTTTAGAGATCTCCCCTGTTAGCAGCTCTGAGGACCCCCTTCCACAATCACGGATCACACTGGCCCAACAGCCACAGACTTCCCCAGGCACAGACCTCCCCAGTCCTCCAGCTCCAGCAGTGCACGTGTATTTCTCTCTTCCGCCGTGACTAGAGACCTCACCCTATCCCCGCAAAATCTGACCTTTCCGTGGTGGAGTGAAGAGCTCCTTTGAGTCCAAGCATTCACGCCACCTGGGACCGGTGTTCTGGGGCACACAGCTGTTCGGTGGTCGCTGCAGTTGTGGATTTTCAGGCCTCCGACAAGATCCACTTTTCCTTTCAAAATGGCGAGATTTCCCTGTCTGAGCCCGTAGCTCCAGGAGGGGACCCAGCCGCTGTGGGGGCTTCCCTGTCAGGGGAACCCCATCCAGCAGTCCCCCACCTTCTCCTGGAGTTCAGCTGTCCCTTAGCTTGCTAACAAAAACTCCCAGTGCGACCCTCAGCTGTTCTTTCTTTCTGCTCCGGGACAAGGCTAGGAACACTTCTGTCTATTCTGCTGCCATTTTCCCATCTCTGCTTTTGGTATTTTAATGGGGATTGCATTGAATCTGTAGATTGCTTTGAGTAGTATGGACATTTTAATGATGTTGATTCTACCAATCCATGAACACAGTATATTCTTCCATTTGTTTATATCTTTTATCTCTTTTTTCAATGTCCGCTAGTTTTCCAAGTACAGGTCTTTTACCTACTTATTTAAGATTATTCCTAGGTATCTTAATTTTTTTGATGCAATGTAAATGGGATTTTTTTTATTTTCTCTTTTTGTAAGTTCATTATTGGTGTATTAAAAGAGCCATATATTTCTGGGTGTTAATTTTGTATTCTGCTACATTGTCAAATTCATTTATTAGACTTGGTAGTTTTTTTTATTTATTTTGTTTTTTAAGTTCCACATGTAAGTGAAATCATATGGCATTTGTCTCTCTTTGACTTATTTCACTCAGCACAATAATCTCTAGGTCCATCCATGCTGTTGCAGATGACAAGATTTTGTTCCTCTTTTTTTATATTGAGTCATATTTCATTTTACATATGAAATATTTTTAATCTAAATTACCTCCTACTTATACCAGACAAAACAGACTTTAAAACAAATTCTATACTCATTTATTCTTTACTCATTCATCCATAGATGGCCAATGAAGTTTGCTTTCATATCTTGACTATTACAAAAAAAGCTGCTATGAACATATGGATGTATAAGTATTTTTGATTAAGTGTTGGGGAACACAAGATATTTGACTGTAAGGAGGACATTCTGAGAAAAGGAAAGTATGCAGAAGGCCACCTGCCCTGTTTATCGGAATTCCGTCTTAAGGGAGTACTGAAGGCAGCGCCCCAAATTATTCCTTGACCTTTCCAAACAAGTCTGTGCATGTGCAGACCCCCAGGTGTTTACTGAAATCCTTAATCTTTACCTTTGGGTGCCCTTGCTTAAAGGACACTACAAACACATGTGTCCTCCCAAGATTAGATTCCCTACTGATTGTGTCATAAAGATAAACTTTATCTCAAACTGCTGTTACAATAAAAGGCTAATGAGGCAGGCAATCTAGGTTGCCTGGTCCTTTTGGCCAGGCCATCCTTTAGCCCTCTCTTTCACAGCACACGTTGTGCTAGAGCAGTGGTCAGCAAACTCATTAGTCAACAGAGCCAAATATCAACAGTACAACGATTGAAATTTCTTTTAAGACCCAAAATTTTTTAAACTTAAACTTCTTCTAACGCCACTTCTTCAAAATAGACTCACCCAGGCCGTGGTATTTTGTAGAAGAGCCACACTCAAGGGGCCAAAGAACCACATGTGGCTCACGAGCCGCAGTTTGCTAATCACAATGCTAGAGTAATCCATTCCTCCGTTACTCAGGGTCTGCTGGTCAGCCCCAGCAATTTAGTATTTTGGATCTCCAGATAAATACCCAGAGTGGAATTGCTGGGTCCTTTGTTGTCTCTTGTTATAGAATTTGTTTTAAAGTCTGTTTTGTCTGGTATAAGTAGGAGGTTATTAAGATTAAACAAGATCATAAGGGTGAGGTCCTGAACAAATTGGATTGGTGGCCTCATAAAAAGAGGAAGAGAGAGATTTAAGTTGGCAGAATGTAGTTCCTCTTGGTCCTAATTCCAAGTCCCCTATTTTCTTACTGGCTATAAATGGGGGTTACTTTCAACTCAATAGTCACTTGAATCCCTCATCATGTTGCCTCTCTGTCTTCAAATCAGAAACTTTAAGCAAGTCCTTCTCTTGTTTCAAATGTTTCTGACTTATTCTTCTGCTATATCTATTCTGTCTCCAGCTGGAGAAGGTTGTTTGCTTTTATGGACTCAAATAATTATATTTGGCCTACCTGGGTAATCTCAGCTACTCTCTCCACCTTAAGATAATTACATCCTTAATTATATCTTCACTGTTCCTTTTGCCATGTAACATAATATATCCAGAGGTTCGGGATATTAGGTTATGTGCTTCATTGGAAAGTCATTTTTTTCCTGCCATGATGAGGAATATAGATTTCTGCAGAGCCATGGGAGAGGAAACAAATGAAAATAAATTATTACACACAGCCTCAACTTCCTGCCAAGATGTTTAAACATGCTAATTACACTACAAAAAAAATTACACAGAAAATTATAGAAGAGGGGAGGAAATGCAAGTTCCAAAAATTAACCTATAATTCCATGAGAAACTGCTAAGTAGACTAAAGGGCAAATGTGATAGTATTAGGAGTTGGGCCTTTGGGTGGTACTTAGGTCATTAGGGTAGAGCTGTCATGAATGGGACTAATGCTCTTACATTAGAGGCCCCACGAATCTCCCTAGCCTCTTCCATCATGTGAAGACACAAGAAGACTGCAAAATGGAAGAGGGCTTTCACCCAACCATACTGACATCCTAATCTTGGACTTCCAACCTCTAGTCTGGGTATTTTGTTATAGCAGTACAAATGGACTAAGATTAAATGGTCCAAATCATTGGTGCCACCACCAAGTGCTGCTGCTTAAGGTGTAATAAGGTCAATTAAAAAGCCCTGCTGGGATAGAAAGTTCATGAACACTGGTTCAGGATTTCTAGCCACTTTCAAGCATTCTTTCTCTGAAACCAGGGAGTGTGCCTGCTTCTAATGTTGATTCCATATAAGGCTTTAAAGGTAAATTTAACAATTATGTTTGTTTTTTGGTGGAGTAGCAGTCAAAATATTTAATCAAGTGTGGTTTAATAGGACTTGTGTCTCTATATATATAGTTGACAATATTACAGATGTTTCCTATTCCCCCCCATTAACCCCCACCCCCCCTATCCCCACCCACCCCCACCAGGTCTTCACCACCCTACTATCTGTGTCTATGGGCTATGCCTATAATTATATAAGTTCTTTGGTTTCTTTCTCCTCATATCCCCACTCCCACCTCAAGGGATGTCAGTCTATTCCTTGCCTCCATGATTCAGGTCTTATTTTGTTGGTCAATTAATTTTGTTCATTAGATTCCACAAATAAGTGATATCATGTGATATTTGTCTTTCTCAGATTGGCTTATTGCACTTAACATAATATTCTCCAGGTCCATCCATGCTGTCCCAAAGGGTAACTAATCCCTCTTTTTTAACAGCTGCATAGTATTCCATTGTGTAAATGTCACACATACTTTTTATTCATTCATCTATTGATGGGCACTTGGGCTGTTTCCAAATATTAGCTGTTGTAAATAACACTGCTATGTACATAGGGGAAAATATTCTTTCTGATTGTTGTTTCTGGTTTCTTGGGATATATTCCTAGAAGTAAGATCACTGGGTCAAATGTCAGTTCCATATTTAATTTTTTGAGGAAACTCCATACTGATTTCCATGGTAGTTGCACAAGTCTGTATTCCCACGACAGTACTAGGGTTCCCTTTTCTCTACATCCATATCAGCACTTGTCATTTTTTTATTTATTTATGGCAGCCCTTCTGACAGGTGTGAGGTGATACTTCGTTGTGGTTTTAATTTGCTTCTTTCTGATGATTAGTGACTTTGAGCATCTACACTAATAAAAGAGAAAGATGCAAATTGACTGTACCTCTGCTATGCCCACCAGACAATCAGGAGTGAGTATGCAAATTAACCTGTCAAAGATGGCAGCAGCCCCGCCCCTCAGCTGCTCCCAGCCTGTGGGAGTCGGAAAAGTCGGGCACCAGTGCCTGAGGCTGGCTGCGGCCAGGGAGACCAAGAAGCTGCCTGCCCTGTGATCCCAGGCCACAGCCAGCCACAGGAGCCGCCTGCCCCATGTCCTGGGGGAGACGGAGAAACCGGGTGCCAGTGCCTGAGGCTGGCTGCAAACTGGGAGACAAAGAAGCCACCTGCCCTATGTCCCAGGCCATAGCGAGCTGCATATGCCTCACATCCGCCTGCCTCACATCCTGCAGGAGACAAAGAAACCTGGACACAGCGCCTGAGGGTGGCTGCAGCCTGGGAGATGAAGAAGCCACCTGCCCGGTGATCCCAGGCTGCAGCCAGCTGCAGAAGCCTCATGTCTGACTGCCCCACATCCTGGGGGAGATGGAGAAACCCGGCCACAGCGCCTGAGGTTGGCTGCAGCCTGGGAGACAAAGAAGCCACCTGCCCCGTGATCCCAGGCCACAGCCAGCTGCACAAGCCTCCTGCCCCACGTCCTCCCCACATCTACCCACCCCATGTCCTGGGGGAGATGGAGAAACTGTGATCCCAGGCTGCAACCAGCCGGAGAAGTCGCCCACACTTTACATCCCATGGAAGACTGTGAAGCTGCCCACCCCACAGTCCAGGGAGCCAGCACTTGTGGCTGCATTGCAGGAGAAGCCACCTGCCCACCATCTGCTGTGGCTGCAGCCAGCCTGGGGAAAGCCGGCTGGGGTCCTGGGTGCCTATGGCTGACCAGAGGGAGGGACGCCAGGATCCCGGGTGCCTGTGGTTAGCTGGAGGAGGGAGTCCTGGGTCCCAGGTGTGGGGCTGAGGCAGAGGTGGTTAGGGGCAATCAAACCAGCAGGGGAGCAGTTAGGGATGATCAGGCTGGCAGGCAGAAGCAGTTAGGAGAAATCAGGCAGGCAGGCAAGCAGTTAGGAGCCAGCAGTTCTGGATTGTGAGAGCGATGTCCAACTGCCGGTTATCCTCTGAGGGGTCCCAGACTGAAGAGGATGCAGGCCAGGCTGAGGGACACACACCCCCAGTGCACAAATTCCATGCACCAGGCCACTAGTTTTTTAATATGTCTCTTGGACAATTGTATGTCCTCTTTGGAGAAGTGTCTATTCAGGTCTTCTGCCCATTTTTTAGTTGGATTATTTGTCTTCCTTTTGTTGAGTTGTATGAGTACTTCATATATTTTGGAGATTAACCTATTATCAGATGTATCATTGGCTAATATGTTATCCCTTTTCATTTTGGTGGTGGTTTCTTGCCAAGACTGACCAGCAGACCCTGATGATGGATGAATAGATTACTCTGACACACATTTCTGTAAGAGAGGCTAAGGAGCTGGTTGGCATTCAGCACCCAAAACAGACTTGATTGCCTGCCTCCTTAGGCTTTTTATTGTAACAACAGCTTGAACTAAAATTAACCTCTAGATACAATCAGCAGAGTAAGTATCCTTGAAAAAGCACATGATTCTACAAGGTCGAGTCTTAAAGACTAACTATAGAGATTCCAGCAAAATACCCAGGGGCTCAGACTTGTTTGGAAAAGTCAAGGTCAGGGCTGCTGCCTTCAGCAAGGTATTCCCAGAGGCCCTGACCTTTCAGAGAATCCTGCTTACAGACTCTCCAACCAAGTCCTGTGCTTCCCCACAGTTTCTTTTGATGTAGACCCATTTGTTTACTTTTTTCTTTGTTTTTCTTGCTGTAGGAGATGTATCAGCATAAATTCTGCTACAGGAGATGTCTGAGATTTTACTGCCTATGTTTTCTTCTAGGATTTTAATGGTTTCATGTCTTACATTTAAGTCTTTTATACATTTTGAATTTATTATTGTGTATGGTGTAAATTTGTGGTCTAATTTCATATTTTTGCATGTGTTTGTCCACTTTTCCCAACATCATTTGTTGAAGAGACTGTCTTTACTTCAGGGCTTGTGCTTCTCACTGTGATAGAGTAGCCTGGGAGGAGTGATGTTACTGCTACAAAAATAAATAAATAAATAAATAAAAGAAACATGTTTTTCAAAAAAAGAGATATTCAAACATGTACTTCCATAGGTATTTCATTGGATTACCACTGAATCCTATAGATGCAATTATTCACATTAAGCAGGATGCTATAAATCTAGTCAAGTGTTACTCTTTCAAGGAAGTAGAGCCAGGAGAAATTTTTGCAGTCTCAATAAAAAGCAGGATACACAAATATTGAAGTATGTGGCTACCAAGGTCAACAGGGCTTGAGATGCCAACACCCTTAATGAAAAAGAAAAAGCAGAGTGTAAAGTCAAGTTTCACTTGAAGGCATTTGGATAATTATTAAGGTATTTCGGGGCCAAAGGCAAAGAAATGAAGCTTAAAGCTGCTAAAATCTGAGTAGTGGAGGTTTCAACAATTTCCTGATGTTAAAGAGACACAACTGATGTTCAGAATGTTCCAAGGAAGAAGAGGTTCTAGTAAATGCCCTAGACTTTCAGTTGGAACCAAAATTATAATGAGCCTATCAGAAACTGCAATCCAGTCTAAGTTTTCTAATTTTCCTATACTTAGTTTATTATGGTATTCTGCAGTAAACCCACTCTACAGGAAAATATAGTGTTGAAATTCACAAATGTGCATGAAATAAACACATAAAATAAGCACTCCCTTTACCCTTTATGCCTATACTAGAGGCCTGGTGCATTTGTGCACGGGGGTGTGTGTCCCTCAGCCCAGCATGCACCCTCTCCAATCTGGGACCCCTCAAGGGATGTCTGACTGCCTGTTTAGGCCCACCAGGATCGGACCTAACCAGGCAGTCAGACATCACTCTCACAATCCAGGACTGCTGGTTCCCAAACACTCACCTGTCTGCCTGCCTGATTCCCCCTAATCGCTTCTGCCTGCCAGCCTGATCACCCCCTAACCACTACCTTGCTGACCTGATCGATGCTTAACTGCTCCCTAGCTGGCCGGATTGTCCCTAACTGCCCTCCCTTGCCAGCCAGGTCACCCCTAACTGTCCTCCCCTGCAGTTCTGGTCACCCCCAATGCCCTCCTCTAGAGACCTGGTCAACCCTAACTGTCCTCCCCTGCAGGCCTGGTCGCCCTCAACTGCCCTCTCCTGCTGGCCTGATCATCCACAACTGACCTCCCCTGCCGGCCATCTTGTGGTGGCCATCTTGTGTCCACATGGGGGTGGCCATATTTGACCACATGGGGGCAGCCATCTTGTGTGTTGGAGTGATAATCAATTTGCATATTACCTCTTTATTATATAGGACTAGTGGCACAGTGCACAAAATTCGTGCACATTAAAAGGGAATTAATTAGAGGAAATATTTTAATATTGCTATTTTCCCTTTCTCTATAATAGAAGTGTCAGAGATGAAAGAAAATTAGTAAAATGTATATGAAAACTTCCCTCCTGTCAGAGTCTGGGGCATGCCTTGGGACCCAGATTCAAGTCCCTGCCCATGCATGTGCACCTCGAAATACCGCCAGACAGAGCAGGGGATGTAGGGAGGTGTGTGGCCTCAGGTTCCCCTTCAAACCCTGCTGGGGTGGGGGGCATGGCCTCTGGTCCCCCAGCCTGGTGCCAGGGCAGGGGTTGCAGCCTCAGGTCCCCTGCACCAGCCCAGCCTCAGGTCCCTGCTGATCGGTCGTTATGGCATCATGGCATGATGACCATTTGCATATTAGCCTTTTATTATTACTATAATGGGATTGAAGATAACATGGGAAAATTCGAAAGGAAGATGAAGAACTTCAGTAGAAGACACTTCAGGCATTTGTTTGTGAGTTTCAAACTATTGAAGCAATTTTAGATGACAGCATCTTATGCCATTAGGAAATGCTAGAGAAGTATTTAGTTTAAGGCCCATTATAGAGAAGATAGGTTTACTAAAAAATAAACAGACAATACTATAATTAATTTCTGATGTGGCTGAAGTATGGAATGGGAGTGGCATAAAGCATTGTGGGTATAATCATTCTATTCAGTCAGTTGATAATAGGCAGGTAAATGATATGTGGATTACCTTAACAAACCAAGCATTCATGTTCATACTTCTCAACATGAGAAACTCCACATTGTAAAGTGTAGAGGGTATTAGAACAAGAAACATGTTAGCAAAAACAGCAGAGTGGAGAAATGTTGGTTGCATGCCCAAGACTTGAACAGGCAGAAACTGGATTTCAAACGTGGTAGAAAGCAGAAATATCTCTTCTCCCAGATTCAAAAAAGTTCAGGGCAGGAAATGGAATCACTATCAATCTGTCATATTGGCATCATGGTATATGTATAAGCCACATCCCTGGTCAACTGTGAGCTTTAGTGTTCAGTGAGTCGAATTAACAGAAGAAGGTAAAATAAATGGGAAAACATACTTACCTAGAGAAAGTAGGCTTTTAAGATTTTAACTCATCCTGAACAAGAGTTCTTCGCTTTTGGGTTTAGGTTCCAAGATAAGCCATAGAAGATTGGAATATTATTTTCCTTTGCCATTTTCTTTGCTTCTCTGGTGAATGTTAGAGGGGGAATGGCTGAGTGACTAATGATATGTAATGATATCACTAATTCATCATGATTTTTATTTATTTTATTTTTATTTATTTTATTTTTATTATTATTATTTGTTTAAATTTCTTTATTGATTAAGGTATCACATATTTGTCCTCATCCTCCCATTCCCATCCCACACCCCTCCCCACGCATGCCCCCACACCCCTGTTGTCTTTAACCACTGGTTAGGCTCATATGCATGCACACAAGTCCTTTGGTTGATCTCTCCCATTTATCCACCCTCCCCTACTCTCCCTCTGAGGCACGACAGTCTGATCCATGCCTCCTTGTTTCTGGGTCTGTTCTTGTTCATCAGTCTATGTTGTTCATCATTTCCCCTAGATGAGTGAGATCATGTGCTACTAGAAAAACAATTATAAAAACCGAAAATGAGACAACGCATAATGGTTATGTTGAAAGGCAAATGAATCAGTCTGTAGTGAGTTTCTTTCTGGGCCAACAGTTCTTTTGAGACCCAATTTCAATGTCCAACAGTTCCTTATGTGTACATGTCAGCAATGACATTTCAATTCTGGATGGTGGACAAATGGTGGTAATGCAGGTCCAACCCTCTCTGGTTTGGTCCTGGACAACCTGCAGTGACGCACAGCTGCTGACTGCTAGTATGGCAAGGCGACGTCAGGGTCTTCCATCTCTGAACTGCTTCTCTTCTGTCTTCATGGCTGGAGTAGTCCTGTCGATTCCTCTCTGTTGCTAGAATCCACATGGTCTCAGAGTTGTTTTCTGAAACTATACAAACATATTCTCCACCAAAAGTTAATAAAGGAATATTTTCTATAAATTTGACTTGGGATCCCTTTTCATTTTTTGCCCAAACAATTTTCCTCTGGCTTGTTTTGACACCATGTGTGATTTTCATGGGTGACTTGCTTTTAGCCTTACAATTATTTTTCTAAAGTACAAATTTTCTACATGTAATTTACTTACAGGATATTTTTCCTTACATGATATTCTTCTACTACCCCCCTCCCCTTTTTTGATTTAAATATTAGGAGGCTTTTGCAAATTTTATAATGTAGTCTTGATAGCTTTTAAATTTTAATTTTTACACTATAATATGACTGCTTTAGGTTCATTACATGTTACACAATTTTATCATGAGATGAACTACTAAAAAAATTTTAGTTAACACTTTAGGAACTGCTTTTTGTCCAGTACAATTAATTTTTCTAGAATATTTGCTTGTTTCAATTAGCCAATTTAAATTAGCCTGAAAATTTGACTACTATTTTACTGTCAAATGTATTACTCTAACAACAATTTTATTTTACCCTGTAAATATTAGTGGAAAGGATTGTTTGCCTTCTTGAGCAGGCCCTGAGCATTCCTGGTGCTATGCTGGATTTAGATATTAAAAACTCACTTCCCCTCACCATGGGTACAAGACAACTCAAACAAGTCTTGTTGCAGTGAGAGGGCAGCTGCTGTCGGCCAAGTCTCTGTCTGTTACCCGGGTCACGATTTGAGCTGGATATGGGAAGTTAAGCAGCCATGGGGACAGGATACTTCCTTCAGAATGGGTGAGTGTTCAGGCCCCTGGAAAATTGGGGAGGTGAGGGTCTGTGCCCCACCTCTGTTGACCCCCAAGTTCTCTCCTGATGGCCCCTCTGCGACTGTGCCTGTCTTAGGTTGTTCCTTCCCTGAGGAATCTTACCCATCTCTGGCTAACCAGCCATCGTCCTTGGCCAAGCAGGGTGATGTGAGGTTCAGTTCTGTCTCCTTGGTACCCTATGCCCCCATACACTCCACCCCCAGCACCTGCCTTGGGATTACCTCGCTTGCTGGTGGGGCCCCAGCACTGATCACATATCTTGGGGATCCCAGGTTTCTTCTCCAGGGAGGGCCCAGTTCACCCTACTGGGTGAGAGACAGATCCATGGTACAAGTCACCATGAGGTTTCAACCTCAACATGAACAGAAAGCTCAGGCAACAGCTGTGAGCAATTGGATTGTGAAAAGAGGGTCCCTCTTGGCCAAAAGGGCAAGAGGGACCAATATAGAATGCTCAGGTGCCTTCCCAGGAGGCCCTCTACACAATGAAAGGGATTAAATCCTTACATGTCCTTTTTAAATTGCTGCCAGACATTCAAAGAATTAGTTTGTAAGTTTGCTTGGGATAATTCTATATTATGCTGTTGTAATTCTAAAATATCAAAAGATGTGTTACCTTTGTCTCCAAGCACCAAAGAGATGATTTTTTTATTGATCCCCAAGGGTGCGAGGTACTATTATAAGTAATGGGGGTAATCCAAATCTGGGAAAACTTTTAATGACATTGTAGAATAATATCATGTAAGGATATTCTTTGCTCTAGGCCACGGCAATTCTCTTTCAAACTGGCTGTCCATTTCTTTTTGTATAGAAAAGGTCTTAGTTACATTTTCTGCACCTCTCCTGGAGGCAAGTAGTGATAGTAGTGACAATCTTTCTTGGGTGTCCACACAAGCCAAAAACCTCTCTTTAATTTTACACACAAAGGGGCAGTGTTTTGATTTTGTGTCATACAAAAGGGAAGCTGGGTGGAGACCCCTGTGTAATTATACTTTCTTGCCCCACCCATGGTCCTCCTGGATGACCAATGTGTTTGGTATTATTGGTGACTACATTAGTCAGGGGATAGCCCACGTAAGGGGTCTTACCCATGTAGGGTCAGGAGCATAAGTCCAAAATACTTCCCCATTTTCCCCAGGTCTTATTACTGTACATCTGATGATTGCTAACATGATTAGAAAGGCTTTCTCAGGCATTCTTGGGTTTCTGGTTACCTCAAAATTTCTTCCCAGAGGCTTGACATTCTGATTGATGTTTCTCTATCTCTGGATCTATTTTGTTTTTTTATCAGTTTATGTTGTTCGCTATATTCCACAAATGAGTGAGATCATGTGATATTTATCTTTCTCTGCCTGGCTTATTTCACTAAGCATAATGTTATGCATCTCCATCCATGTTGTTGCAAATGGTATGAGCTCCTTCTTTTTTACCGCAGTGTAGTATTCCATTGTGTAGATGTACCACAGTTTGTTAATCCACTCATCTGCTGATGGGCACTTAGACTGTTTCCAAATCTTAGCTATGGTGAATTGTGCTGCTATGAACATAGGAGTGCATATATCCTTTCTGATTGATGTTTCTAGTTTCTTGGGATATATTCCTAGAAGTGGGATCACTGGGTCAAATGGGAGTTCCATTTTTAGTTTTTTAAGGAAACTCCATACTCTTCTCCACAGTGGCTGCACCAGTCTGCATTCCCACCAGCAGTGCACAAGGATTCCTTTTTCTCCGCATCCTTGCCAGCACTTGTCATTTGTTGACTTGTTGATAATAGCCATTCTGACAGGTGTGAGATGGTACCACATTGTTGTTTTGATTTGCATCTCTATGATCATTAGTGACTTTGAGCAGGTTTTCATATGTCTCTTGGCCTTCTTTCTGTCTTCTTTCGAAAAGTGTCTATTTAGATCAGTTGCCCATTTTTTGATTGGGTTGTTTATCTTCTTTTTATTAATCTGCATGAGTTCCCTGTAAATGTTGGAGATTAAACCCTTATTGTTGATATCATTGGCAAATATGTTCTCCCATGCAGTGGGCTTTCTTGTTGTTTTATTGATTGTTTCCTTTGCTGAACAAAAGCTTTTTATTTTGATCAAGTCCCATTTGTTTATTTTCTCTTTAGCATCCATTGCCCTAAGAACAGTATCAGTGAAGAAGCTCTTTTGGCATATGTCAGAGATTTTTCTGCCTATAGATTTCTCTAGTATTTGTATGATTTCCCATCTTATGTTTATGTCCTTTATCCATTTTGAGTTTATTTTTGTGTATGGTGTCAGTTGGTGGTCTAGTTTCATTTTTTTCATGTATCTGTCCATTTTTCCCAACGCCATTTATTGAAGAGACTGTCTTGAATCCATTGTATGTTCATGCCTCCTGTGTCAAATATTAATTGAGCATAGCTATTTGGATCGATTTCTGAGTTCTCTATTTTATTCCATTGATCTATATGTCTGTTCTTGTGCCAATACCAGGCAGTTTTGAGAACAGTGGCTTTGTAATATACCTTGATATCTGGTATTGAGATCCCTCCTACTTTGTTTTTCTTTCTCGGGATTGTTGTAGCTATTGGGGATCTATTTTATTGCAGATGTATTTTTGGAAAATTCCTTCTATGTCTGTGAAATATGCCGTTGGTATTTTAATGGGAAGTGCATTGGATTTATAGATTGCTTTGAGGTGTATGGACATTTTGATGATGTTGATTCTACCAATCCATGAACATGGTATTTTCTTCCGTTTGCTTATGTCTTCCTCTATCTCTTTTTTCAGTGTTGTGTAGTTTTCCATGTATAGGTATTTTACCTCCTTAGTTAAATTTATTCCTAGGTATCATAATTTTTTTGGTGTGATGGTAAATGGGATTGCTTTTATAGTCTCTCTTTCTGTAAGTTCATTATTGGTGTATAGAAATGCTATAGATTTCTTGGCATTAATTTTGTATCCTGCTACTCTGCCGAATTCATTTATTAAGTCTAATAATTTTTGATGGAGTCTTTAGTGTTTTCTATGTACAGTATCATGTCATCTGCAAATAAGGACAGTTTTACTTCTTCTTTTGCAATTTGGATGCCTTTTATTTCTTCTTCCTGTCTGATTGCAATGGCGAGTACTTCCAGCACTATGTCAAAGAGCAGTGGTGAGAGTGGGCATTCCTGTCTTGTTTCTGTTCTTAGGGAAAATGGTTTTATTTTTTGCCCATTGAGTATGATGCTGGCCATGGGTTTGTCATATATGGTTTTTATTATGTTGAGGTATGATCCTTCTATTCCCACCTTGCTGAGAGTTTTTATCAAGAAATGGTGTTGGATTTTGTCAAATGCTTTTACTGCATCAATTGATATGACTATGTGATTTTTATCTCCAATTTGTTTATGTGATGTATCATGTTTATTGATTTGCGAATATTGTACCATCCTTGCATCCCTGGGATAAATCCTACTAGGTCATGGTGTATGATCTTTCTGATATACTGCTGGATCTGATTTGCTAGAATTTTGTTGAGGATTTTGGCATCTATGTTCATGAGGGATATTGGCCTGTAGTTCTCTTTCATTGTGTTGTCTTTATCTGGTTTTGGTATTAGAGTGATGCTGGCTTCATAGAAGGAGCTTGGAAGTGTTCCTTCCTCTTGAATTTTCTGGAATAATATGAGGAGGATAGGTTTTAGTTCTTCCTTGAACATTTGGTAAAACTCCCATGTGAAGCCATCTGGCCCCGGGCTTTTGTTTGCTGGAAGCTTTTTGATGATTGCTTCAATTTCTTCCATAGTTATTGGCTTATTGAGATTTTTAGTATCTTCCTGAATAAGTTTTAGAAGGTGATATTTTTCTAGGAATGTGTCCATTTCCTCCAGGTTGTCTAGTTTGTTAGAATAGAGTTGTTCATAGTAATTTTTCATAATCCTTTGTATTTCTGTGGGGTATGTTGTTATTTCTCCTCTTTCATTTCTGATTTTGTTTATTTGGGTCCTCTCTCTTTACTTTATGGTGATCCTGGCTAGAGGTTCATCAATCTTGTTTATCCTTTCAAAGAACCAGCTCTTGGTTTTATTGATCTTTTATATTGCTTTTGGCCTCTATGTCATTCATTTCTGCTCTGATCTTTATTATTTCCTTCCTTCTACTCACTGTGGGCTATTCTTGTTGCTCTCTTTCTAATTCTTTGAGTTGTATAGTTAGATTATTTATTACCATTTTCTCTTGTTTTTTGAGGTAGGCCTGTAGAGCTATAAATTTTCCTCTCAAGACTGTTTTCATTGTGTCCCATAATATTTGCATTGTTGTGTTTTTATTGTCATTAGTCTCCAGGATGTTTTTAATTTCTTATTTGATCTCATTGATAACCCAATCATTGTTTAATAGCATGCTATTCAGTTTCCACGTGTTTGAATTTTTTTGAATGTTTTTATTGTAATTTATTTCTAATATTATGCCATTGTGGTCTGAGAAAATGCTTGATATGATTTCAATCTTTTTGAATTTGGGGAGACTTTGCTTGTTACCCAATATGTGGTCTATTTTTGAAAATGTCCCATGTGCACTTGAGAAGAAGGTATATTCCGTGGCTTTGGGGTGAAATGCTCTGAAGGTGTCAATTAGGTCCATCTGATCTAGTGAGTCCTTTAGAATTGCTGTTTCTTTGCTGATTTTTTCGTCCAGATGATTTATCCAGTGATGTCAGTGGTGTATTAAAGTCTCCAACTATGATTGTATTGTTGTCAATCTCTCCCTTGATATCTTTCAGGAGTTTTTTTATGTATTTCGGTGCTCCTGCATTGGGTGCATATTTGTTTATCAGGGTTATATCCTCTTGTTGTGTCGATCCCTTTATTATTAGGAAGTGGCCTTCCTTATCTTTTGTTATGGCCTTTACTTTGAGGTCTATTTTGTCAGAAATAAGTACAGCTACCTCAGCTTTTTTTTAATTTCCATTAGCCTGAAAGATGTTTTTCCATTCCTTCACTTTCAACCTGTATGAGTCATTTTTTCTGAGGTGGGTCTCTTGTAGACAGTAAATATACAGGTCGTGTTCTTTTATCCATTCAGCCACTCAATGTTTTTTGATTAGAGCATTTAGTCCATTTACATTTAAAGCTATTTTTGAAAGGTACTTGTTTGTAGCCATTTTTTATTTTTTGAGACTGTGTTCCTTCTTACCTTTTTCTCTCTTCTTTTTACACCATTCCTTTTAGCATTTCTTGCATTGCTGGCTTGGTAGTGGTAAACTCCCTTAGCATTTTTTTGTCTGTGAAGCTCCTTATTTCCCCTTCAATTTTGAATGATAACCTTGCTGGATAGAGTATTCTTGGATTCAGTCCCTTGGTTTGAATCACTTTGTAGATTTCCTTCCATTCATGTCTGGCCTGATGTGTTTCTGTTGAGAAATCATTTGATAATCTAATGGGAATTCCCTTGTATGTAACTCTCTGTCTCTCTCTTGCAGCCTTTAAGATTCTCTCTTTGTCCTGAATATTTGCCATTGTAATTATGATGTGTCTTGTTGTGGGTCTTTTTGGGTTCATCCTGTTTGGGACTCTGAGCTTGTGTGACGTTTTTCTTTGCCACATCAGGGAAGTTTTCTGACATTATTTCTTCGAATAGTTCTTCTAAACCTTGTTCTTTTTCCTGTTGTTCTGGCACCCCTATTATTCGTATGTTGCTTCGTTTCATGTTGTCCCACAGCTCCCTTAGGCTCTCCTACTGTCTTTTAATTTTTTTCTCCAATTGCAATTCAGTTCAGCTGTGTTTTACTTCCCTGTCTTCTAGTTTACTAATTCGGTCCTCTGCTTCTCCTAGTCCACTGTTGAAACTTTACTTGGTGTTTTTTATTGCAGTTATATCACTCTTCATTTTTTCTTGATTCTTACATAAGTTGTTGATTTTTTCATCCATTTCTCCTTGACTCTTGCATAAGGTGTTAATTTTTTCTTCCATCCAATTTATCAACTCTATGACTCTTATTCTGAATTCTTTTTCTGACATATTGTATGCCTCTGTTTCACTTAGCTGTTTTTCTGGCATATCCTCCTTTTCTTTCCTTTGGGGGTATCTTTGTTTACCCATTTTTGTTCTCACTGACTGATCTAGATGTCGAGCTGTGCAAGGGCTACTCCTTGGGTGGCAGTAGCTTCTCTGGCTGCAGTTGCTCCTTGGGTGGTTACAGTAGCAGCTGCTTCTCAGTTGGCAGCGGTTCCTCTTGTGGGTGCTGTTTGCAGCAGTGGTGGCTCCTCTGGCTGGTGGGGGAGGCTGCTCGTATAGCTGCTGTTCCTTGGACGGGGGTGGGCTGATTATGAAGTTGCTGCAGAACTAGCTGCTCCCACAGCTGCTGCTCCTTGGACAGAGGCAGGCCCCGTGACGCTGCTGCTCTTAGGCCTGTGGCAGGTTGTTTGCGGGTCTGCTGTTCCTTGGACAGGAGCAGGCTGCTCGCGTGTCTGCTGTTCACATGGTTGCAGTGCCCTGAGCTAAAGCGTTGGGCTGGTCAGAGGGGAACCTGCTTCCGAACTCACAAGAGCCTGTGCCCTGGGAAGCTGGATCCTTGTTGACTGTGGGATCATAGCCTAGGTAGCGTGTCCCTGGCAGGGGTGGCTGTAGAGGCCCACATGTTATCTGAGGGCACTCTGGGTGGAGTTGAGGTTGGGAACCCGGTTACAGCAGCTCTCCCCTTCAAAAAGGCTAGGAACCTTAGGACAAGCTGGCCTTCCGGTACTGTTTGCAATGGTAGCAGAAGTTGCCTTGTTAGGCGAGCCTGATTAGCCTGCCCCTGAGGGTCCTGTGGGATCTAACTGTGCCTCACTCACTCACTTACACACAGATACCCCACCTGACCACACACTCCTCTTTTACTCCCTCAGTCACTCATGCTCTTTCCCTCACTCCCGGATTCTTCCTGTCTCTATAGTTAGGTCTGGGTGTTGTTGACCCTTTCGTGGATGGAGTTTCCTCTCCAGATATCTGGTTATGTGGCTTGCTCTCAAGCCCCTTGGCCTGACCGGATAAAATTCACCTTAACAAGACAGAACACCGAGGAAACTAAGCACAAATGTACTCACGATGCCAATAACCCCAATATAAGTGACCAGCTGAGAAAAGAGAGATAGGACAGAGAAAAGAGAGAACAAATTCTATGGAGGAGAGTGAAAAAGATATGGGATAAAAGACTAAGGAATAAGGGGATTGGGGCAGAATCTGTAGAGGCTGAGCTCTTATAGTGAAAGTAAGATTAAGAATTGGATGAATATGGGGAGGACCTCAATTTAGTATTGAGGAAGTAGAAAGGGAATAAGTGGATGAGATGAAAGCAAATGAGGAGAAATAATAAATTTACTAAAAAAATGATTTCATAAATGGTATAAAAATTAAAAATAGCAAATAAAAAATAATGATGAAAAATAATGCAAACAGAAATAAAATAAAAAAGTAACAAAGCAAAACAGGAAAACAAAGAAGAAAGAAAAAAGAAAAAAAAAGAAAGAAAAATGGGATAATAAAAGTAAAAGTGAAAAAAACTGGGGTGTCTTCCTTTGGCTGGCTTATGATTCCATTTGTCTGTACTGTTCTATTTGTCAGTTTCCGGTTGCTGGGGCTAAAGATAACTCTTTAGGCCTGTCCTATGTCCTCAGGGGGTATTCAGATTCCTTGTATTACTCAAGGTGTGATCTGGGTGTGGCTATATTGGTTGCCTGGAGACTGGAGGGAGGGGCTATCTCTCAGGAGAAAATGGCAACCGGGATTTAGGTGGCTCAGCACTAGATCCGCCACCACCTCCCCTGGACTGCCAGCCTACTCTCCCCAGACTCCACAAGCTCACACCTTCCCCTACACCTCAGCCACAGGTAAGTGTCTGTATCCCAAAACTCCCACGAACCAGGTTCAGTGGGAGAAAGCACAGGCCCCTGCATGAGGAGGTACCATTTCCCCACGAGCTCCCCTCTTGCCAGCACTGCTCGATCCGGCTAGCCCTTCAGAGCTGCCTCAGCTCAGATCCAAAATCCAGACTCCAAGGTTCAAAATCCCCTACCTCCCACAGTCCTGCAGTCCCCCTTTTTACCCCCCTCCTTTTTTTTCAGACTGATGCTTTTCCTGTCCTCAGGGTTGCAGCCTGGCACCCTGTAGACTTCCCCTGCCCCTCTGGCCACAGAGGCTTGGCAGATTCTCCAGCCCAGATCCTTGTTTTACCTTTTTCAGGGACTTCTGCCCTTCCCGGGTGCAAATTATCTCACCATCTGCGTCCCCTCGCCAAATTCGGGCTGAATTCCACTTGTTTCAGCTGCTCCCTCCACCCGCTCCAGGACAAGGCTCAGGACACATCGGTCTATTCTGCCATCTTTCCTCCTCCCCTCACACCATGATTTTTATTTAACAAAGAGAAATCAAGGATGTCTTTTTAAACCATTTTAGACTCTATGTAGTTCATTTTCTATTCCTCTTTTTTCCCCAAAATCAAATGTTAAGCACATTTAGACTATTGAATGTGCCTAAATGAGCATTAGTGAGCAGAATATTAAGAAAGGAAATATTTTCTTTCCAACTGCTAATATTGACTTTAAAGATATAGTCACATTAAACCTCTAGGCACTTACAAACACATAACAATGTATTTTCTTTGCAGAGTTATGAGAGATTATAATGCACAGAATCAAACTTATGTTTCATCTTATGTGAGAAATTTCAGGTCTCTTCTCATTCTGGAGATTAAAAATGACATCTCAAAAAAGAATGTGGCATAATTTATCTCACTTTTAGAACCTTAAACTCAAAAAAAAAAAATAACTCTTAACTGAGAAAATATCTAAAAATATACAATTTGTAAAAGTTTTTTCCTGCTAGAAGGAGAACACTCTGGATTTTAAAATTACAAATTAAAATGTATTTAATATGTGAATAAAAATCTAGTATATGTCAATCAAATTCAATAGATTAAGGAAAGATGCTTAATAATTATATACCATGTTTCATGTAAAAATAGAGTTTGAATTTAGAAACCAAAGGTAAAATATAAGCAAATAAATATATATCACTTAGAACAAACATACCTATAAATGGTTGAACCTAACATAAGTTTTGCAAAGAAAACTAGCACAAAATAGAAAAATAATATATACAGTACAGTGACCACAGTATAATTTATTAAGAAGTAGATTCTAAGATAAGGCATAGTTCTAAGCATAAGACATGTAACAGATATGTAAAAAAATACATAATTTAGACAAGTGCTATAATAGAAATAAAACACTTTTATTCCCATTTATAAACACATACTATCTAATAAAAGAGTAATGTGCAAATTAACCATCACTCTGCTACACCCACAAGCCACACCCATCATCCAATTAGGAGTGAGTATGCAAATTAACCCAACTAAAATGGCTGCATCCACAGAGAGAGCAGGAGGCTTGGCTTTCCCCAGGCAATGGAGGAAGTGAAGCTTTCCACACACCCTGGATGGCCCAGGCCTCCACTCAAGGCTACAAAGTTTCAATTTAGAAGATAAATAAATCCCAACAAAAATGGCTGCGGCCAAGGAGCAAGCAGGAGGTTTGGCTCCCCTCAAGGCTACAAAGTTTCAATTATAGAAGATAAATAAATCACAGATACCAGGGCCTCTGCTTGGATCACCAGGGGGTGAGGCCGGCCTGTAAACCACCTCAGGCTCCTCGCCCAGGCCGCCCCACACCCCAAGGGAACCCCCACGCTGATTTGGGACACCCTTCAGGGAAAACCAGCTGTCCCCCAACCTTGCACAAGGCCTCGATCCTAATAAAAGAGTAATATGCAAATTTACCATCACTCCAACACACCAGATGGCTGCCTCCATGTGGTCAAAGATAACTTCCCCCATGTGGACACAAGATGGCCACCACAAGATGGCCAGCGGGGGAGGTCAGTTGGGAGAGACCAGGCCTACAAGGGATGGCAGTTGTGGGTGATCAGGCAAGCAGGAGAGGGCAGTTAGGGGTGACCAGGCCTGCAGGGGAGGGCAGTTAGGGGCAATCAGGCTGGCAGGGGAGCAGTTAGGCATCAATCAGGCTGGCAGAGGAGTGGTTAAGGGGTGATCAGGCTGGCAGGCAGAAGTGGTTAGGGGCAATCAGGAAGGCAGGCAGGCAAGCAGTTGGGAGCCAGCAGTCCTGGATTGTGAGAGGGATGTCCGACTGACCATTTAGGCCTGATCCCAGTAGGATCAGGCCTAAATGGGCAGTCGGACATCCTTCGAGGGGTCCCAGATTGGACAATGTGCAGGCTGGGCTGAAGGACACCCCACCCCATGCACGAATTTCGTGCACTGGGCCTCTAGTAAAATATACTAGAAATGCAGAAAACATTATCATATATACATTATCTTCATTTGTAGAATATAAGATTTCATAAATTATTGATTTTTTTTTCTACAAAATACTATCTTATCATGGGAAACAAGTATTTTCATATTTGTAAGAAACTACGAAGAAAAATTCAGACCAAATTGCAATATTCAAAGCTTCATGGAAATCTTAGTAAAAAAATTGAAATAACTTCTGTCCCATAGTTCTATCAAAAAGTATTTCTCTTTTATAAAAGTCAAGTCAGTAGTCTAAATGTTAATGTGTATAGACATTTAAAGGAATGAAACATCAAAATGAATATGTAAACAGAAATATGAAAAATAATTGCAAGTAGCCGGGAAGAAGAGCAAGAATGTCAGTTCAACAGTCATTTTTAAGCACTATGACTTGATGCCATAGATATGTTATGGCTTAATGCTTTTATAATATTGAAACCTTTAAAATTTTGGGGTTCTTTTGTAGAACACAAGCAATTATATCCTGCTACTGCTATCCTCCTATGTTTATATCAATAACTAAAATGTACAGAAATACTGTCACTATTAGGAAGAAAAGAAACTTCTTTCAAAAAAGAATATCACTTTCAAGTTATTTCGATATCAGGGCACATCCAGAGAAAGAGTCCCTGGGTATTTGTAAGATGTCTAAAAATTGTTGAGTAAAATATTAAAGTTTTTAATTTCTATACAAAAAATACTGTTCTAATCTAAGGGCAAAAAAAAATTCAGAGGAAAATGACAAAATCTGAATATATTAACTTTATGAGGTTTAGCCAACCATCTTCTATGAATCATAGAAAGGAGTCTAGAATACTACAAATGAGTGTATCTGAATAATGAAGACACTAATTAAACATCTATGGGTTGTAACTCCATCTGCTCTTTTGTTCAATTTGCCATGTTAGTTAAATGGTGGAACAGGAGTCAAAGGGTGATGAGGGAAAATTGCTCCAAACCAGCCCAAACAGCTCTATTTGTACAATTTTATATAATAAGACCAAGAAACTTCTAAATAGGAAGGAAAAAAGAGATCAAAGACAGCTGCCGACAGGAAGGTAGGCTGAAAGATAGTGTGTGAGAGAATGAAAGGAGAGTGTGCGGACATACGGGGAGTGTCTATTTGTGAGTGAGGGACAGCTATATTCCAAGGGGCTATTGGCGAATGCTGGACCAGGCTCCCCTGACAGGGCAACCTCCACTGCTGCTGAAATCTCTCCCAGAGCAAGCAGCTCTGCGGCACAGACCACGCCATCTTGAAGGGGAGAGTGGCTCTGATCAGAAGCCTAGCCTTACCTTCAATTGGGAAGAATCAGATAGCTCCCAGGACCCTTTTCTAAAAGCACAACATCTAGGGACCATCTGTGAACCCACAAACACTGGGTCTCAAGCAGCGCAAATATGCAGGCTCAGATGAGCTCTGCACCTTCTCACAGAAAGGTCAGATTTCACCCAGAGAAAGATGAGGTCTGCGATCCAGGCTGGTGGGAGAAATGCACACAGTGGGATCTAGAGGTTCTGAGGAAGTCTGCACCCCACAAAATCTGCAGTTGTTGGGGCCAACATAGTCCATGAATGTAGAAGGGGGTCTACAGGGCTGTTGACAGAAGGAAACTCTAGAAATCAACCCATAGCTGGGCTGGGCACAAAAAAGCAGCCTGAAGCTTTACCAGTAAACCTGCTGCACTGTGCCAGGGGAAAAAGATGTGCACAGAGACGTGAGCAGAGTGACACGCAGTGCCCCGGTGGAAAATTCATGAGTTCACAGACTTACTCTGGCTCTTTATTTTTTCTTTAAATCCTTGCTTTTAATTACTAAGTCCAGTACACAGGATTACCCCATTTAAAACACTCTCAGAGACTGCAGGGAAAAGTTGTTTTTGTGAAACCTGGGGATCAGAGTGGGGAGAAATGATCAGAAAACCAGCTCTGGGGCAGTCCATACCCCCAAATCAGTATTAAGTGCAGCTGGGAAAACAAATTCTAAATACTGGGTAGAGAGGATTTATAGCCCCGGATGTCAATACAGAAACACAGACACCCAGGGGTTGAATCACAAATTGACTCTTGTGTAAATAAAAACATAGGCAGACTGAGAAACAAAGAAATACTGCCTGCTTGAAAACAAGATTGTGGCTTATGACACAGAGGAGCTGTGGAATGCAGGGAACTTCAATACTGTCTTGACTACCGGACAGGAAACAGGCATGCCAAACAGAATAGTAGAGGAAGTGAATGACCTTCACTACTGAATATTTTTATTTTTTTATCTTTTACTTAAGAAACTACTTTTTTCTTTTTTTCTCACTTGATTTTACCTTTTAATTATTATATTTTTATTTTTAATCAGTATTAGTACTAATATTAATTTACCTTTTATTTAAAGTTTCATTTTATTTTCTCTTTATTTTATTTTATTTTAGGATTAGTGTTCTACATTCTATTTTCATTTATCCTTTAGCATCATTTTACTCTATCTGAACGTTATGCCAAAACTCTGCTCCTTACTTTTCCGCATTTGTTGTCCTGTTTCTCTTACCTTATTCCTGTTTTACATTTTCCCTATTCCTACTTTTTACCCCCTGTTAAAATTTCATCCTACTTATATATCTAATTTCCTATCCCCTGCTCCAAGTCCATACATACCTCTCCTCTTTCTTCACTATACAATTTTTTCTCTCTTGCCTTTTTTTTTGTTGTTGTTGTTTTTTAATGTTTTTTGTTTTATTTTCTTTTGTTTTGCCCTTCTTTCTCTCTGTCCTATTGTTATTGTTAGTTTGATTGCTGATTAGATTGTGTGTTTTTTTATTTGTTTGTGTAATTGTTTCTCTTTTTTTTTTCTCCTTTTATTTTTTCTCTCCTCACTTGTTATTAGTTGTTGTTTGTAGTTTGCATTCATATCTGGATGTTAGTTGTTTGCATTTTTTTGGATTAGTTGTTGTTCTATTGGACTTTTATCCCCATATAAATAGTTTTTTTCCTCCTTTTTTATTCTTTCTTTTCTCTCTTACTTTTTTTTTCCTTTTTTCAATATCATTTTGCACTTTTTTTTATCCCCTAATTCTCTTTTCAATGTTGGTCATCTTTATTTGGGGTTATTATTATCATGAATACATTTGGGTTCAGTGCCTTGTGCATTGTGCCTTGTTGTGTTTTATTTTGTGCCTTTAAGTCAATGCAGGAGAGAGAGAGCTACATAACCAGGCACCTGGAGAGGTGAGATCATGGGGAGACAAAGAAACAGCCTGCATACGAAAGAAAAGGAGCCATCACCAGAAAAGGAAGTAAACAAAATGGAGGAAAGCAACCTGTCACAGAAAAAATTCAGAGAAATGGTCATAAAGTCACTGAAAAGGTTGGAAGACAAAATCAACAATATGTGTAAGAACCAAAAGGAAATGAAGAAGAAACAAGAAGAAATGAAAAATGACATCATTGCAATAAATAACTCAATAGAAACCATCAACGGTAGACTAGAAGAAGTGGAGGACCGCATCAGTGAGCTAGAAGACAAGGTAGGAAAAAATACCCAAGCAGAACAGCATCTAGAAAAAAAAACCCTAAAAAACAAGAAGAGAGCCTAAGGGAACATTGGGACAACATGAAATGAAACAACATCCACATAATAGGGGTGCCAGAAGGAGAGGAAACTGAGCAAGGAATAGAAAACCTGTTTGAAGAAATAATGACAGAAAACTTCCCTGATAAGGGAAGAAAAAACTCACACAAGTCCAAGAAGCTCACAGAGTACCAAACAAAATGAACCTTAAAAGACCAATGCCAAACCAAAATTAAATTGGCAAACACCAACAACAAAGTAAAAATTTTAAAAGCGGTCAGAGAGTGACAGAAAGTTACCTAAAAAGGATCCCCCATCAGAATAGCTACTGATCTATCAACAGAAACACATCAAACCAGAAGGGAATGGAAGGAAATATACAAAGTCATGCAAAGGAAGGGTCTGAATCCAAGAATACTATACCCAGCAAGGCTATCAATCAAAATTGAGGGTGAAATCAGAAGCTTCACAGACAAAAACGGACTAAGGGAGTTTATCACCAACAAACCACACAAATCTTAGCTATTGTAAATTGTGCTGCTATGAACATAGAGGTGCATATATCATTTCTGATTGGTGTTTATGTTTTCTTGTGATATATTCCTAGAAGTGGTATTACTAGGTCAAATGGAAGTTCCATTTTTAATTTTTGAGGAAACACCATACTGTTTTCCACAATGGCTGCACCACTCTGCATTCCCACCAACAGGGAATGATGTTCCTTTTTCTCCGCATACTCTCCAGCACTTGTCATTTGTTGATTTGTTGATGATAGCCATTCTGACAGGTGTGAGGTGATACCTCATTGTTGTTTTGATTTGCATCTCTCGGATATTTAGTGACTTTGAGCATGTTTTCACTTGTCTTTGGCTTTCTGAATGTCCTCTTTCAAAAAGTGTCTATTTCGGTCCTTTGCCCATTTTTTGATTTGGTTGTTTACCTTCATTTTGTTAAGTTCTATGAATTCCCTGTAAATTTTGGATATTAAACCCTTATCCAAGATAACATTGGCAAATATGTTCTCCCATGCAGTGGGCTTTCTTGTTGTTTTGTCGATGGTTTCTTTTGCTGTGCAGGAGCTTTTTATTTTGATGTAGTCCCATTTGTTTATTTTCTCCTTACTCTCTCTTGCCCTCTGATCTGTGTCTGTAAAGATATTGTTACAACATATGTCTGCTATTTTGCTGCCTATGGAGTCTGGTAGGATTTTTTGGTTTCCTGTCTTACATTCAAGTCCTTTAGCCATTTTGAGTTTTTTCTATGTGTGTATCATGTACGTTGGTGATCTAGCTTCATTTTTTTGCATGTATCTGATCAAATTTCCCAGCACCATTTATTAAATAGGCTGTTTTGATTCCATTGTATGCTTTTGCCTCTTTTGTCAAATAATAATTGAGTATAATGACTTGTCAATTTCTGGGTTCTGTATTCTGTTCCATTGGTCTATATGTCTGTTTCTATGCCAGTACCAGGCAGTTTTGAGAACCATGGCTTAGTAATATAGCTTGATGGCTGGTATTGTGATCCCTCCAACTTTGTTCTTCTTTCTCAGGATAGCTGTGGCTATTCAGGGTCTTTTTTTATTCAAGATGAATTTTTGGAGAGTTTGTTCTAGATCTTTGAAATATGCCATTGGTATTTTTATAGGTATTGCATTGAATCTATAGATTGCTTTAGGTAGTATGGACATTTTAATGATGTTGATTCTACCAATCCATGAATATGGTATGTTCTTCAATTTGTTTATGTCTTCCTCTATCTCTTTTTTCAATGTTCTGTAGTTTTATGAGTACAGATCTTTTATGTCCTTAGTTAAGTTTATTCCTAGGTATCTTAATTTTTTTGGTGCAATGGTAAATGGGATATTTTTTTCCTTTCTCTTTCTTTGAGTTTATTATTGGTGTATAAAAAGGCCATAGATTTCTGGGTGTTAATTTTGTATCCTGCCACATTGCTAACTTCATTTATTAGTTCTAGTAGTTTTTTGATGGAGTTTTTGGGGTTTTCTATGTATAGTATCATGTCATCTGCGAATGAGGACAGTTTTACTTCTTTTCCAATTTGGATGTCTTTTATTTCTTCTTCTTGTCTGATTGCTATGGCTAGTACTTCTAGTACTAAGTGAACAGGAGTGGTGAAAGTGGGTATCCTTGTCTTGTTCCTGTTCTTAGGGGAAATGGATTTAGTTTTTGCCCATTGAGTATGATGTTGGCTGTAGGTTTGTCATATAGGGCTTTTATTATGTTGAGGTATGATCCCTCTATTCCCACTTTGATGAGAGTTTTTATCAAGAAAGGGTGTTGGATTTTTGCAAATGCTTTTTCTTCATTAATTGATATAATTATGTGATTTTTGTCTCTCAGTTTGTTTATGTGATGTATCACATTTATTTATTTGCAGATATTGTACCATCCTTGCATCCCAGAATAAATCCCACTTCGTCATGATGTATGATCTTTCTAATGTATAGCTGAATCCAATATGTTATAATTTTATTGAGGATTTTAGCATCTAGGTTCATCAAGAATATTGGCCTGTAGTTCTGTTTTTTTGTGGTATCTTTATCTGGTTTGGTGATTAGCGTAATGCCAGCTTCATAGAAAGAACTTGGAAGTGTACCTTCCTCTTGAATTTTTTGGAATAATCTGAGGAGGATAGGTTTTATTTCTTCTTTGAATGCTTGGCAGAACTGTAAATCCATCTGGACCAGGGCTTTTGTTTGTTATAAAATTTTTGATCGCTGTTTCAATTTCTTCAGTAGTTATCATCCTATTCAGGTATTTTTATTCTTTTTGATTGAGTTTTGTGAGTTTGTATTTTTCTAAGTATATTTCCATTGAATTTAGGTTGTCCATTTTGTTTCAAATAGAGTTGTTCATAGTATTTTTTTTCATAATCACTTGTATTTCTGTGGGTTCTGTTGTTATTTCTCCTCTTTCATTTCTGATTTTGTTTGTTTGGGTCCTCACTCTTTGCTTCTTCGTGAGCCTGGCTAGAGGTTCATCAGTCTTGTTTATCCTTTCAAAGAACCAGCTCTTGGTTTTGTTGATCTTTTGTAATGTTTTTTTGGTCTCTATGTCATTTATCTCTGCTCTGATCTTTATTATTTCCTTCCTTCTGCTTATGCTGGGCTTTTTTTCTTGCTCTCTTTCTCACTATTTGAGTTGCAAGGTTAGGTAATTTATTACCATTGGGTCTTTTTTTTTTTGAAGTAGGCCTGTAGAACTATGATCTTCCCTCTCAAGACTGTTTTCACTGTTTCTCATGGATTTTGGATTGTGTTTTCATTGTCGTTTGTTGCCATGATACTTTTTATTTCTTCTTTGATCTCTCTGGTAACCCAGTCATTGTTTAATAACATGCTATTTAGCCTCCATGTGTTTGATTTTTTTGGATTGTTTTTATTGTAGTTGATTTCCAATTTTATGCCACTGTGATCTGAGAAGATGCTTGATATGATTTTTATCTTCTTGAATTTGGAGAGACTTTTCCTATCTCTTAACATATGATCTATCTTTGAAAATGGCCCATGTGCACTTGAGAAGAATATATATTCTGTGGCTTTGGGGTGAAATGTTCTCAAGATGTCAATTAATTCCATCTGGTCTAGTGAGTCCTTTAGGATTGATGTTTCTTTGCTGATTTTTTGTTTAGAGAATTTGTCCAATGTTGATAGTGGGGTATTAAAGTCCCCTACTATGATTGTATTGCTATCAATCTCTCCCTTGATATCCTCCAGGAGTTTTTTTATGTATATTGGTGCTCTTGTATTGGGTGCGTATATGTCTACCAGAGTTATATCCTCTTGTTGTATTTATCCCTTTATTATTATGAAGTGGACTTCCTTATCTCTTGTTATGTCCTTCACTTTGAGATCTAATTTGTCAGTTATAAGTATTGCTACCCCAGCTTTGTTTTCATTTCAATTCGCCTGAAAAACCTTTTTCTATCTCTTCACCATCAGTCTATGTGCATCTTTTTTTCTGAGGTGGGTTTTCTGTAGACAGCAGATATATGGGTCATGTTTTCTTATCCAATCCGTTACTCTATGTCTTTTGATTGGGGCATTTAATCCATTTACATTTAAAGTTATTATTGATAGGTACTCCTTTGTCACTATTTTTATTCTTTACCTCTGTGTTCCTTCTTCATTTCCTATTTCTTCTTTTTACAGCAGACCCTTCAGCATTTCTTGCATTGCTGGTTTGGTGGTAATAAACTCCCTTAGTCCTTTTTTGTCTGTGAAGCTCCTGATTCCATCTTCAATTTTGAATGACAGCCTTGCTGGTTATAGTATTCTTGGATTCAGTCCCTTGCTCTGCATGACTTTGTATATTTCATTCCATTCCTTTCTGGTCTGTTGTGTTTCTGTTGAGAAATTGGTTGATATTCTAATAGGAGATCCCTTGTAGGTAATTTTCTGTCTCTCTCTGGCAGCCTTTAAGATTCTTGCTTTGTCGTTGGTGTTTGCCAGTTTAATTATGATGTGTCTTGGTGTTGGTCTTTTGGGGTTCAACTTGTTTCAGACTCTATGTACTTCTTGGATTTCCATAGTTGTTTTTTTTTTGCCAATATTAGGGAAGTTTTCTGTCATTATTTCTTCAAATAGGTTTTCTATTCCTTGCTTCTCTTCCTCTCCTTCTGATACCCCTATTATGCGAATGTTGTTTTGTTTTGTGTTGTCCCAAAGTTCCCTTAGGCTCTCCTCTTGCTTTTTAAGTCTTCTTTCCAGTTGCTGCTGTGTTTGTGTGTTTTTTCCTACCTTGTCTTCTAATTCACTGAGGCGGTCCTCAGACTCTTCTAGTCTACTGTTTAAGCCTTCCATTGTGTTCTTTATTGCAGCTATGTCGTTCTTCATCTCCTCTTGGTTCTTTTTCATGTTAGTGACATTCTCATTCAGCTCCTTATAGTTCTCATTGAGTTGTGTGTATTTGTCATCCAGCCATTTAAACATCCTTATAACTATTATTCTGAATTCTTTATCTGATATGCTGCTAGCCTCAAATTCACTTAACTCCCTTTCTGGTGATTCCTCTTTTTCTTTCCTTTGGGAATTGCTTTTCTGTCTTCCCATATTTTGCTGTAACATTTTAATTTAGGTCTGATTGGTTTGATACTCAGGTTCTTTTGGGGATGGTGCTACTGGTGTGATCTCTCATGTCTCCTGGGCTTGGTAATCTAGTGTAGCTCCCTACTTTATCTATTTGGGTTCTCTTGATGTAGGCCTGTGAGCTGGAAAGGTACAACTGCAGTGGCTAGAAGTCAGCAGCTGTGGAGGGGGGTGTCTCAATTTTTGCTGTCTTGCACCCTTGATTGAAATCTAGGTGCCCAGCATGGACTCACAGTGGCACCCAGGAACTGTCTGTTGGGGTGTTGGGTCTCAGGAGGTCTGCGCTCTGGAAAGGCATGACCTTGGTGTCCAGAGTTCTGTAGTTGTGGGGTGGGAAGACCCAGCTTTTGCTGCTGCACCTGTGGTGGATATACACATGCTTCCAGTGGTGGCTCACAGGGACATGTGTAGTGGATTTGCCAGTGAGGGTCACTGAAGCACTCTGATGAGCCCTGGCACTGAAGCTGCATAATTGAGGCATATGTGGGCCAGTATCCAAGATGAGTGAATTCAGAATTTCTACTGCCAGGGGGAGTGCATCCCTGTTTGTCCAAGATCACACCCAGTGAGAACTCACAGCAGCTCCCACAAGTACCCTGTGGATAGATGGGCTCAGGGTGCCTGCCCTTTGGAATTGTTTGCACTGACTGTGGAGGTGTATTTGCCGGCACAGAGCTCTGATGCACTTTGAGGGGCCCTGGTGCTGAAGTTAAGCAGCTGGGGTGTATGTGGGCAGTTATTCAGGAAGAGGGAATTCAGAATTTCTACTGCGGTGAAGTGTGTCCTTGTCTGTACAGAATCACACCCAGCAGGGGCTCAAAGCAGCTCCCCAGAGGATGCTGTGAATAGATGGGCTCAGGGTGTCTGCCCTTTGGAAATGCACAAGTGGACTGTGGCAGAGCATTTGCCAGTGCGTTTGCTGGCAAAGAGCTCTGATGCACTTTGAGGGGCCCTGGCGCTGAAGTTACACAGCTGGGGTGTCTGTGGGCAGTTATTCAGGTAGAGGGAATTCAGAATTTCTACTGCGTGGCAGTGCACCCTTGTCTGTACAGAATCACACACAGAGGAGGCTCCCAGTGGCTCCCAGGTGCTGCCTACAGAATGGTGTGCCCTGGATGCCTGTGCACTGGAAATGCACGAATGTGGTGTCTGGAGGTCTGCCAATGGGGAGGGGGGAAGATGCACTTACTGCTGCGGGTACGATGCACCTTTGGAGGTGTAGGTACCAGGGTCCACTTGTCTGCAGCTGGGTTAGCAGGATTTTGGCTGGAGTGGCTGCTGGGTCGTGGGCAGTGTCAAAGTCCTGACTGGGTGGTGGTGCTGATGAGTTTCTAGAAAAGGCCTCTGTCTCCTTCAACATGGCGTGGTCTGTGTGCCCAAGCCCTGCAGTCCAGGGAGTTCCCACAGCAGTAGTAGTCTCTCCTTGTCCAAGAGAGTCTGATCTGCCAGCCCCTGCTGCTCCTGTGGGATTTAACTGTCCCTTACTTACTCACACACACACCACACACATCCACACACTCTCCTTTCATCCCCTCACTCACTCACTTCCTCTCCCTCACCTGTGTCCTTCCAGCTGCCATCTTTCCTCAATCCTTGGCCATTTTTATCTGGGGTGTTTTTTTTTTTTATTCCAGATGAATTTTTAGAGAATTTGTTCTAGGTCTTTGAAGTATGGCGTTGGTATTTTAATGGGGATTGTGTTGAATTTATGGATTGCTATGGGTAGTATGGACATTTTAATGATGTTGATTCTACCAATCCATGAACATGGTATATTCTTCCATTTGTTCATGTCTTCCTCTATCTCTTTTTTTTACTGTCCTGAAATTTTCTGAGGAGAGATCCTTTGTCTCCTTGATCAAGTTTATTTCTAGGTATTTTAATTTTTTTGTTGCAATGGTAAATGGGATTGCTTTTTTAATTTCTCTTTCTGTGAGTTCATTACTGGTGTATAGAAAAGCCATAGATTTCTGGGTGTTAACTTTGTATCCTGTTACATTGCCAAATTCATTTATTAAGTTTAGTAGTTTTTTGATGGAATCTTTGGGGTTTTCTATGTACAATATCATGTCATCTGCGAATAAGGACAGTTTTACTTCTTCCTTTCCAATTTGGCTTTTTTTTCTCTTCTTCTTGTCTGATTGCTATGGCTAGTACTTCCAGTTTGATGTCGAAGAGGAGTGGTGAGAGTGGGCATCCCTGTCATATTCCTGTTCTTAGGGGAAATGGATTTAGTTTTTGCCCTTTGAGTATGATGTTGGCTGTGGGTTTGTCATATATGGTTTTTATTATATTGAGGTATGATCCTTCTTTTCCCACCTTGCTGAGAGTTTTTATCAAGAAAGGGTGTTGGATTTTGTCAAATGTTTTTTTCTGCATCAATGGATGTGATTATACGGTTTTTATCTCTCAGTTTGTTTATATGGTGTATCACATTATTGATTTGTGGATATTGTACCATCCTTGCATCCCTAGGGTAAATCCCACTTAGTTATGATGTATGATCTTTCTAATGTAATGCTGGATTCAATTTGCTAGAATTTTGTTGAAGATTTTGGCATCTATGCTAATGAGGGATATTGGCCTGTAATTCTCTTTCTTTGTATTGTCTTTGTCTGGTTTTGGGATTAGGGTAATGCTGGCTTTGTAGAAAGAGCTTGAAAGAGCTCCTTTCTCTTGAATTTTTTTGAGTAGTTTGAGGAAGATAGGTTTTATTTCTTTTTTGAATGTTTGATAAAACTCTCCTGTGAAGCCGTCTGGTCCAGGGCTTTCGTTTGTTGGAATTATTTTTATTACTGCTTCAATTTCCTTCATAGTTATCTGCCTATTTAAATATTTTGATTTCTCCTGGTTGAGTTTTGGAAGGTTTTTTTTTTTTTTGTTTTGTTTTGTTTTTAGGAATATGTCCATTTCTTCTAGGTTGACCAGTTTGTTGGAGTAGAGTTACTCATAATATATTTTTATGATTTTTTGTATTTCTTTGGGGTCTGTTGTTATTTCACCTCTTTCGTTTCTGATTTTGTTATTTGAGCCCTTCTCTTTGCTTCTTGGTGAGCCTGGCTAGAGGTTCATCAATCTTGTTTATCCTTTCAAAGAACCAACTCTTGGTTTTGTTGATTTATTTATTTATTTATTTATGTATGTATGTATGTATGTATGTATTTATTTATTTTGGTCTCTATGTCATTTATTTCTGCCTTGATCTTTATTATTTCTTTCCTTCTGATCACACTGGGGTTTTCTTGTTGCTCTCTTCTAATTCTTCAAGTTGAAGAGTTAGATGGTTTATTATCAGTTTTTCTTGTTTTTTGAGGTAAGCCTGTAATGCTATGAACTTCCTTCTCAGGACTGCTTTCACTGTGTCCCAAAGATTTTGGATTTTTGTGTTTTCATTGTCATTTGTTTCCAGGATGTGTTTTGTTTCTTCTTTGATCTCTTTGATAACCTACTCATTGTTTAATAGTGTGCTATTCATCCTCCAAGTGTTTGAATTTTTGTGATTGTTTTTACTGTAATTGATTTCTAATTTTATGCCATTGTGATCTGAGAAGATGCTTGATATGATTTCAATACTCTTGAATTTGGAGAGACTTTGCCTGTTTACCAATATGTGGTCTATCCTTGAAAATGTCCCATGTGAGCTTGAGAAGAATGTATATTCTGTAGTTTTGCAGTTTAATGTTCTAAAGATATCAATTAAGTCCATCTGATCTAGTGAGTCATTTAAGATTGATGTTTCTTTGCTAATTTTTTGTCCAGAGGATTTATCCAGTGATGTTAATGGGATATTAAAGTCTCCTACTATGATTGCGTTGTTGTGAATCTCTCCCCTGATATCTTCCAGAAGTTGTTTTTTTTTTTTTTAATGTATTTGGGTGGTCCTGCATTGGGTGCATAAATGTTTACCAGAGTTATATCCTCTTGTTGTATTTATCTCTATAGAATTATGAAGTGGCCTTTATTGTCTCTTGTTATGGTCTTCACTTTGAGTTCTATTTTGTCAGATATAATATTTATGCTCCAGCTTTTTTTTCATTTCCATTTGTCTGATAGATATTTTTCCATCCCTTCACTTTCAGTCTGTCTGAGTCTCTTGTTCTGAGGTGGGTCTCCTAAAGACAGAATATGTTGGTTCATGTTTTCTTATCCATTCACTCACTTGATGTCTTTTGATTGCAGCATTTAATCCATTTATGTTTAATGTTATTATTGATAGGTACTTGTTTGTAGCCATTTCTGTACTTTATGCCTGTGTTTCTTCCTCCAATTCTATTTCTTCTTTTTACAGCATTCCCTTTAGCATTTCTTGCATTGCAGGCTTGGTAATGATAAACTCCCTTAGCCTTTTTTTTTTTGTCTGTAAAGCTCCTGATTTCCCCTTCAATTTTGATTGATAGTCTTGTTGGATAGAGTATTCTTGGATTCAGTCCTTTGCTTTGAATCACTTTGTATACCTCCTTCCATTCCCTTCTAGCTTGATGTGTTTCTGTTGAGAAATCATTTGATAATATGATGGAGCAACTCTCTGTATCTCTCTTGCAGCCTTTAAGATTTTATATTTGTCATTAACATTTGCCATTGTAATTATGACGTGTCTTGGCATGGGTCATTTGGGATTCATCTTGCTTGTGCCTCTCTGTACTTGTGTAACTTTTTTCTTCCCCATATCCAGGAAGTTTTCTGTAATTATTTCTTCAAATAGATTTTATTTTTATTTTAAATTACTTTATTGATTAAGGTATCACATATTTGTCATCAACCCCCCCATTCCCATCCCAAACCCCCTCACACTCATGCCCCCATCCCCCTGTTGTCTGTGATCACTGGTTAGGCTCATATGCAAGCACACAAGTCCTTTGGTTGATCTATTTCCCTTGTCCCCACCCTCCCCTACCTTCCCTCTGAGGTCTGACAGTCTGATCAATGCTGTTCTTGTTCTTCAGTCTATGTTTTTCATCTTTTCCCCTAAATGAGTGAGCTCATGTGATACCAGGAATACACTTATAGGAACCGAAAATGAGACAAGCAATAATGGTTATGCTGAGAGGCAAATGAATCAGTCTATAGTGAGTTTCTTTCTGGGTCAACAGTTCTTTTGAGTCCTGATTTCTATGTCCAACAGTTGTTATGTGTACATAACAGCAATATTTCAGTTCTGGATGGTGGACAAATGGTGGTAATGCAGGTCCAACCCTCTCTGGTTTGGTCCTGGGCAATCTGCAGTGATGCACATCTGCTGACTGCTAGTATGGCAAGGCATCATCAGCGTCTTCCATCTCTGGACTTCAAATAGATTTTCTAATCCTTGCTGCTCTTCTTGTCCTTCTGGAAGCCCTATTTTTATGATTTTAAGTATTATTATTTATTAATTATTGTCTCATTTTCTATATGAAAAACTGTAAACCTACTTTTCCCCCACCCTTTATTGAATGTAATAAAATCTAGAAATTTTTATGGTTACATAAAATTTGAATATTAGATAAATAGAACAGATCATCTTCTTAGGGAGTTACATATAATTTGAACATTGTATGAAATAGTAGACAACTGCTTGGTTAGTTGTTTAAACTGTTTTACAATATGGAAACTATGTATCATCACTGCTATTGGTTGAGTGATATGAACACATACATATGTATATGCACTATACATATGGAATTAGCAATTGGAATAATCCAGGAGAATTATGTTGGTGACTCATTTTAGAAATGGTGACAGGATTTTCTGATATATTTTAAACAGTGGTATAAGAGAAAGAGTAGATTCAAGGAAGGATGACTCCAAGATTTAGGATGGAGTAACTAATATGAAATTGTTAGTAATTGATGTGGGGAGAGCTGTGAGAGGAGCAGTTTAGAAGGGAGAAGTTCAACAGTTCTAATTTGGACTTGTTGACTGCAAGATGCTGATTACATATCTAAGTGCAGATGTTAAAGAATTGGTTGAATATATAAGACTTTCATGGAAGAAATCTAAAGCCAAGCTGGAGGTACCCATCAGTATACGGTTTGTTTATAAAACCATGAAGCTAGATAAGATCACTAAGATTATGGTGGAATGAGGATGGACAGCAAAAATGTTCCAATGAAACTAAGAATAGTGCTTAGCATAGAGCAGGCAAAAACAAGACCAGCAACTACAACAATAACAAAACATTTTAAAGAATGAAAGGATGAATGGATTGATGATGGATGGATTGATGGATAGATGGATGAATATGGGAAGGCTGAGTTTTGATTGTTTCATTAATTTGGCTTGATATGGCTTGCTATTTTTCTTCTCTACTCACAATTTTTCTGAGTCCTTCCTGAAGGATTTATCTGAAAGAAAAAAGTATTTTCTTATATTTTCCTTCAATGATATATGGGAAAGGCATATGTCAACATTTCAGTAGAGGTTGAGAATGCACACTTCTCATTTGAAAAAAATAACTAGTAGTGAAACTTAAGTGACTTATTGTCATACTCTTGCACTTGGCATTGATTTGAATGGCACCTCTCAGGTTTTGAAGCTGCTGGTGTTATGTCACCAATGACCAAATTTATGGAATGTAACATCATATCTATGTAGTGATTTTTAAAAGCCAAATGTATTTCCTAAAAGTTCAAATTTTGCCTCCTTATGAGATTGATGTGATCCTAAACCAAAGTTGTGACATTTTCATTATACCTTCCTTCACAACTCATCTCCCACATCGCTGGTTAGCATTACCCTAAGTAATTACATATGCTATGCATATTTTCCCAATTTCTCCAGTGTTCAAGAATCACATCCTTATAAGATGCTCAAATGGTAATGTAAGCCCTCTTGCCACTTGACTTTGGAACGTCAGACTTTACAAGATTCTCTTTGCAGTGATTTTATAGATATCCCAAAGTTATTCTTGCATGTTCCATAAATAAGTCCTGACTTTGGGTTGTCACTTTTTGGGTTTCTACTTCTCTAAATTGTACATCACCTCTTGGCTTGATACTGATTTTCCCTGATCTGTTATTGCTCCTCTCATATTTTTTTTTTTACATCCATGGTCACATGTTTAGATTTTTATTTCCTAAAGCAGAATTATAAAATAGATGTCTGTGAAACCTTACTAAAGACTTGGAATAGTAACACTACCACCACCAACAACAACAGCAACAATAACACAGCCTACTTAATACTGTACATCAGGTATGACTGCTTCCCAAATGCATTGGCCAAGGCACTCCACGTGTTTTCTAAATAAATATCTTTATCCTAAGCTCTCGGTTTGACACAACATTATAGAAGTCATCTTGATTCCTCCACATGCAAGAGTAGTCTTCACTTATAATCTTAGAGGGGAAAAAAGAGAGATAAAATGTAGTTGGTTTAAAAAAAACATGACTTCAAGTTCTCAGAAAAATTTACTTTTCAAATAATAAAGATAAAATTGATTGTGATTTTCTTATATTTTGACATAAATTTGAATCATAAAAGTGTTTTGTTTTTTTTTTAATTCAGATGTTTATTCTCAAATCCTACATATTGAATCAGAGTGGTAGGTTGTAAGTATTTTTGACAAACTATTCATGTTATTCTCATGCACACCAAATTTGAGAGCCACTACAAATTATTGTGCAGAATAGCAGACACTTTGTTGCCTCTAGATTCACAACTTCAGAATAGTATATTTGTAAAGGAAATATTTTACCTAACAAAGAAGCCTTCCCATCTTCATCACAGATAAATACACATTGCTGGCAGGTTTTATGTTTTTAAAAATATATTTTTTATTGATTTCAGAGAGGAAGGAGGGAGAGAGAGAGAGAGAGAGAGAGAGAGAGAGAGAGAGAGAGAGAGAGAAACATCACTGATGAGAGAGAATCATTGCTTGGGTGCCTCCTGCATGCCTCTTACATTGGGGATGGAGCCCGCAACACGGTCATGTGCCTTACCAGGAATTGAACCATGACTTCCTGGTTTATAGGTCGATGCTCAACCACTGAGCCATGCTGGCCAGGCACTGGCAGGTTTGAACTGGGTGATTTCTACCCTAGAGCTGACTAGTGCAGGTGGAAGTGTCCCTACCCTCATAATATAAGATACATCTCATATGATTTGAATGATCAGCAGAAGGGTTGATTGGCCAGATAGGAAGACTGATTCACTTGTCTCTATCAATAAAACACAACATCTTTTTCTCCACAGACTATACCAAACTTAAACTCCTCATTTCCATCAGTGGAATTAAAGAAACTGCTGTTCTCAAGGGATACTCCTTTCCATGGAGCCTTGTTCCTTGATAGAAGATATGATGTGTGATCATTTCACACCTTTATAACTTTTACTGAACAATGTCCAAAGGTCCTTGGATTCTTCTCAGCTCCTGCTTCTGGGGGGTCTTGCTAGAATATACACTGTCTCCATTCAGGATCCTTCATATCTTTGAGAGACAATTAACTGTTAGCTCAGTCTATTGTCTTGGGGAGTTAGGTGACTTATTTCTCCTATTACAACTTTTGGTTCAGCCAACTTTTAATTCTTGGTCTAGCCTCCCACTCTGTTTCACTGAGCCTGTAAGATGATCATAGTCATCAACACAGTTATTAAGATTTACCTGACACCTCATTTTATCACTTACAAAACATCTATGGTTTACCTATGCATAATTAAAACATTTATTAAAGCAATTTATATGTCTTTTAACAGAATTAAAAATTAATCAAGCCTATTATAAAATTATACACCTGAAACTTACATAATTTTATTAAATAATATCACCCAAATATCCTATATAAATAAAAGCCTAGGTGGTGTCACGCCCTCGTGCGACGCCTTCGAGTGTTGTCATCACAAGACGGCTGCCACAAGACGGCCACATGCACAGTGGAGGCAGGGCCCTGTAGCCACTCTGTGCGGTGAGGCCTGGGGTTCCCATGGCTCTGCACGGTGCAGAGGAGGCTGGTCCTGGCATCTCCACCGCCTCACGTGGAGGAGGTGGGTGCCGGAGGAGGAGGCAGGTCGTGGCAGGGGAGGTAAGTTGGGGGTGATCAGGCCAGCAGGGGAGGGAAGTTGTGGTCAATCAGCCAGCAGGGGATGGCAGTTTGGAGTGATCAGGCCAGCAGAGGAGGGCAGTTGGAGGCAATCAGGCTGGCAGGGGAGGGCAGTTGGGGGTGATCAGGTCGGCAGGGGAGGGCAGTTGGGGGTGATCAGGTAAGCAGGGGAGCAGTTAGGCATTAATCAGGCTGACAGGGGAGCGGTTAGGGAGCAATCAGGCTGGCAGGCAGAAGCAGTTAGGGGCAATCAGGCAGGCAGGCAGGCAGGTGAGCGGTTAGGAGCCTGCAGTCCCGGATTGTGAGAGGGATGTCCAACTGCCGGTTTAGGCCCAATCCTTGTGTGTGAAGCTGGCCTAAATCGGCAGTTAGACATCCCCTGAGGGGGTCTCAGATTGGAGAGGATGCAGGCCGAGCTGAGGGACACCCCCCATGCACAAATTTTGTGTACCAGGCCTCTAGTCCTATATAATAAAGAGCTAATATGCAAATTGTCATCACACCCTCACGTTGTCACGCTGTAACTGCTCAGACACACAACACTGGGGAGAGAGGAATGAGGACCAGCCAGGCACAAATGAGCTCTTTAGAGAGGAATGGGGACCAGCCAAGCTGTGGCCCAGGAGAGGGACAAGCTGCCAGCCCTGTAGTCCCAGGTGCCAGTGGCTGTGCCTGTGCCTGCACCCCAGGAGAGGGATAAGCCACATGCCCCACAGTCCTGGGCGACAGCAGCTGAACCTGTGCCTGTGGTCCAGCCTGGGAGAGGGACAAGCTGCATGCCTCATGATCCCAGGTGCCAGTGGCTGGGGCTGCAGCCTGGGAGAGGGACAAACCACCAGCCCCATGGTCCTAGCGGCTGTGCGTGCGCTTGCAGCCTGAGAGAGGGACAATCCACATGCCTCATGGTCCCTGCAGTCCTGGGCACCAATGGCTGTGCCTGCGGCCCTGGAGAGGAACAAGCTGCCTGCCCCACAATCCCAGGCACCTGTGGCTGTGGCCTGGGCAAAGCCGCCCACCCACAGTCCCCTGTGGCTGCTGCTGACCCGGATGAAGCTGGCCCAGGTTCTGGGTGCCTGTGGCCGGCCAGAGGGAGGGAAGCCCAGGTCCCGGGTGCCTGCAACTGGCCAGAGGAGGGAATCCTGGGTCCTGTGTGTGGGGTGAGACAAAGGTGGTTAGGGGTGATCAGGCCAGCAGGGGAGCAGTTATGGACGATCAGGCTCGCAGGAGAGCAGTTAGGAGTGATCAGGCAAGCAGGCAGAGGTGGTTAGGGGTGATCAGGAAGGCAGGCAGAGGGGTTAGGGGCGATCAGGCAAGCAGGAAGGCAAGCAGTTAGGAGCCAGTGATCCCAGATTGCAAGAGGCAGTCTGACATCCCCCAAGGGGTCCCGGATTGGAGAGAGTGCTGGCAGGGATGAAGGACCCCCCCCATGCACGAATTTCATGCACTGGGCTTCTAGTATTCAATAAAAAAGAAAGCTAATGGCATATTTGGGATGCCACCTGCAGGAGGGACCTAGGAAGCTAAAGAATATATCTCTTCAAAGTCACACCCAACTCAACATTTTGGCTAGTAAGACTTTCTCCGCTGAGAATTCACACACGTCTGTTTGTGAACCTGGTTTTCCCTACTCTGCCTTCACTAGTTGTGCCAACACTGGCACATTATTTCACCTTTTTGAGCGTGGGTTTCTTTACTTGTAACAATACAGCAGTACCTACCACTTATTTGTCACCCACTGGCACCAGGCATAATATTAATAAAAATAATTATGACTTTAAAAAGACTAGTTGAATGCCTATCTAAAGAAATAAAAATAGCAACATTTTAATCAACATATACTTTTGACATTCCACCCCCCAATTATCACCATCCTCATGACATACATAAGTTTTTATTTGTCAAAATTAGAGCAATACTTTACATAGACATTTACAGTGTTGTTTTTGTATACCTATGTGTAAAATATTCTACATCCTTATTTCTCTGACAGTTGAAATCATTTTCATCCATAAGGTCAAAGTCTGTCTCATGTATGATCTTCTTAATTCCTGAAATTGTAAGTGTTCTTTCCATAACCTACAGATTTTTAAATGAAAATAATTGTCATATGAGCATGAATTTTAACTCTAGCATAGACTCCAAAGACTAGAGTGTGGCTGTGCATATTTTCATAATCATAAAGGAAAAAGTAGAAAAAGAATTAAATAATTCATAGTAATTTAACAATAATGCATATTAATTTTGCTTAATCCTACCAACTCTGTATTTGTCTTAAATGAATGTATAATTATCTTCATGGTTTAAACTCCATTTCTAAATGTTCTGAAATTTGGTGGTTAATGTCAATTTTGTTATTCTAACCATGACTCTAGTAATTTTCTAGATCAAAGCATTCTCATACTTCAGGTTTCTAGACCTGTTGTTGGTTTGATGCTATTGCTGTTTGTTAGTTTGTTTTGTCTTTTCTCTTGGTAAAAAAATACACTCCATTCCATTTATAATTTTAGTTTCCCTTTCTGAAAAATGCCAAGCTCTGTCTTGATTTATAAGGCCACCAAATACAATTATGCAAGTTGGGGCCCACAGAAATCCAGAATTCATATGGACTCTCAGGTGAATGGCAATGCATAGACTTGTGCATCATACAAGTTATTCAACCATAATGGTTGCCTTTTAGGTTTTTCAAATAAAATTGTTTGCCACCCTACTGTACAGTTTGTGAGTAAAATTATGACTAGTTAAAATATATTTGAATCACGAGTCTACCAAATAAACATGTCAACTTGTTTAAATCTCTCTATAGACCAGTTTAGCATAGGAATCAAGGCCTATAAAGTATTTATTATGTGATCACTTAAAGGTGGGTCTGGGGTGGCAAGTGTGGGGTGGAGGGGGCCAATGGGGGGTGTAAGGGAACTTCTATAATACTTTCAAAAATAAATATAAATTTAAAAAGAAAGAAAGAAAATGACCTCAACTTAGTTGCCATTAACTTGAGAGAGGCATGTGAATATAAAGGCAAGTAGATGAGTTAATAAACAAAACACTCTTGAAAATTTTTAAAAAATAAATAAGTATATGTTTGGTAAAAAACAAATTGAGCCCTGGCCAGTTTTGCTCAGTGGTTGGAGTGTCAGCCCACAGACTGAAGGATCTCAGGTTCAATTCCCAATCAGGGGCACATGCCTTGATTGCAGGTTGGGTCCCCAGCCCCAGTCAGGGTGAGAACTGGAGGCAACCAATCAATGTGTCTCTCTCACATTGATATTTATCTCTCTCTCTCTTTTCCTTGTCTCTCTCCCCCTCCCCACTCCCTTCCACTCTCTCTAAAAATCAATGGGAAAAAATCCTCATTCCTCAGGTGAGGCTTAAAAAAACCCATAAATTGATTAATTAGAATAATTCCAGCATTCTGACCTAGAGATGCAACAGTACTGAGGGTAAATATTTTCTTATATTCACACATTAAAATTTATAAAAGTAGTTTATTTTTTATTTTATGCCTCATAGATAATTTGTTAAAAACATTCAATAAGCAATTATTATTACAATTCTTAAACAAAATGCTACCACATCCTAGGCATCTACTTTCTCTGAAGAAGAGCCATGTCTGTTGTTACCTTTGGCCTGATATTTAGTGAGAGAAACAACTGGCCGAAAGCACATTGTTATGTAATTCAATTATATGAAAAAGCCAATATACTGTGATTGAAAAATATTCTGTGATAACTCTTAAAGTATATTAAATAGTAAATGACCATGGACAGGAAATGTGTAATTTGGAGGCCTGACTACTAAAAGACATTTTATATGTGGATCATATTAGAAAAATATAATGTGAATAGAAGGATTATGAATTACAAGACATTTATGTGGATTTAGAAAGTTAAATAGTGAAATATCATTCTAAGTTTTTTCCTCTTACCTGCAAAATGAGAGGCTAGATTTTGATGATGATTAAGATCCCTTCAAGCTCTAAAATTCAGTGATTCTAAAACAAAATATTAACAAAAAATAAAGGAAAATCCAAATTAATAAGGAAATGTAAATCTCTTACATATGGTGCTTTAAACCTAATAAGTGATCAAATACTTATAGAAATTATAGTTTCCTTATTGATTATTTAAAATATCTTTGGTTTTCCTTATGGTTAATATTTATAAAGCATACTGTCCCCAGTCGACTATTGAATAAAGCATGTTATCCCCTTACTCTATACTAATTAAATAGAACTTAATTTCCTAGACTTTCACAATTTTGTTATTTCACTTCTTGACCTGACTCTATAAATAGAATTTAAAAACCCTTACACTTTTCCTGAGGATATTGACTAATAAACGTGTTCCAACTTGCATTTTTCTAGCACTAAAGAGAGAACAGCTTCTACTTCACATCACATTCACTGTATTTTCTTTTATATATATATATATATTTTAGTGATATGTAAAAGTCATTCATTCACTCATTCATTCATGTGTTTTTGCTACATCAAACAAACCAATGCCTATCAAATATCAGGGGTCTTAGTGTTCCTCAGAAACATAGACAGAGACAGGTCTTCAGGTACATGTGTTTTACTGAGGATGTGCTATTGAGAAAAAACTTGTAAGAAGCATTAAAGAAGCAGGATAATGAAGAGGAAACAGTCCATCAAGGATGCAGCCTCACTTACTAGTAAAATATAGTGTTCACCAGATCCACTAAATTGGTGTGATATGGGGAGCTCTGGAAGATAACTTATACCACAGGGATTCCCTGCCTTGAGACAAGAAGGCCAGCTTTATGTGTCCTTGTATCAGTTTATTACTGGTTATGTGCAAAGTGGATGGGTGATGGAGTGGCACAAACTTTGAACAGCTGAGGTGTACTAGTCTAGTAAAGTAACTGTGGGTAGGGCCCAAGTGGTATCTACTACAGTCTACCCTTTGCTCCATGCATTGCATAGATCCATTTGTTTTTCAATTAAAATTCATTCAGGCATACCTCTCTATAATTCTATTGTCATAATACCTGAACACATTTATAAGAGGAAGTTTACTGGGATAAACTCATCTATCACCACTGTAGTTAGTCCTGAGGCCAAAACTAATGCAGCATCTCTCCCTACTACCATATGTTCTAGATTTTCTACACTATCAACAAGCAGTTCTGCAGGATGAGGAGGCTTGACTGATTTGGTGACCTACACCCCTATCCTTGAGGGGTGTTAGCTACTAGTTATTATTACCTTCTCAGGCCATGGCTGCCATAATTGTGTATTTATTGTTAAAATTTGGCATTAATAACTCAAGAAACCTCCAGTAAATAATATGAGCACCCAAATTTTTATTTCCTGCACACAATGATATAGCAGCAGATTATTAGGGTAATTACCCTTGCTAGTAAGGTAGCTAACTGTCTTTTAGGAAAAGGAGCCAGATATTATCAGGCACATAGATAATGTTCAATAAGATTCTTACTGCATCATATGCTTGAAATACTTAATCTCTGAGAGCCAAGAGTTTCAGACTGAATATGGTTTTGCCCTTCCTACCTGCAGGTCCTAGGCCTTCACAACTATCTGATTTACAAAGTATTTGATTTTCAGACATGGTATACCATATAAATTAACCTTGGAAAAGGGTAACAGGGGAAATGATGTCTTATATATTGGACTAGAACAAGGATTTGCAGAATGTGCAGATGGTCTAAGTGTATATATATATATATATATATATATATATATATATATATATCTCCTATCTAATAAGAGGGAATATGCTAATTGATCATCACTCCATCACAAAGATGGCTGCACCCACAGCTGAGACCAAGTTCCCATAAGGAGGCTTAATGAGCAATCAGCAGGGACCTGAGTCTACGCCCTCCCCTGCCCCAGTGGGGCTTCACAGGGGACCTCAAGGTATACCCCCAGTGCTGGGTCGGGGAAACTCAGGCCACACCCATGCGCAGCGGGGCTTGATGGGGGACCTGAGGCTGCGCTCCCCTCCTGGTGCTGGGCAGGGGGACCTGAGGCTGCACCCTCCCCCCCCCCCGCCTGGCAGGGCTTGATGGGGGACCTCAAGGTTTGCTTCCCGTCCTGGTGCTGGGCTAGAGGACCTCATGCTGCTCCCTCTGCCTCAGCGCCAGGCCAGGGGACCTCAGGCCATGCTTCCCACCCCAGTACTGGGCCAGGGGACCTGAGACTGTGCTCCCCTGCCTGGCTTGACAGGGGACTTCAGGCCATGCCCTCCACCCAGTGGGGCTTGATGGGGGACCTGAGGCTGCATCCCCCTGCTGGAGGGGCTTGACAGGGGACCTGAGGCTGTGCCCCCCCACCTGGCAGGGCTTGACGGGAGACCTCAGGCCATGCCCCCCACCCAGTGTGTCCCCCACCTGGCGGGGCTTGATGGAGGACTTCAAAGCATGCCCCCAACCCTGGTCTGGGTTGGGGGACCTCAGGCCATGCCCCCCATCCTGGCACCGGGCCAGGGGACCTAAGGTTACGACCCCTGCCCAGCAGGGCTTGACAAGGGTGGGACTGGCCGGGTCTGGATCTAGCCCAGTGGGGGGGGGGAAGCTGGCCGGGTCTGGGTCTCATGCGATTTTGAGGTGCATGTGGGTTGGTGGGGACCTGACTCTGGGTCCCATGGTGAGCCTCAGACTCTGACAGGAGGAAGGTTTTCATATACATTTTACTAATCTTCTTTCAACTCAGACACTTCTATTATAGAGAAAGGGCAAATAGCAATAGTAAATTATTTCCTCTAATTAATCCCCTTTTAATGTGCACGAATTTCATGCACCGGGTCACTAGTATATATATATATATATATATATATATATATATATATATATATATATATATATATATATATATATATACACACACACACACACACAGTATATTCTACCAAACATAAGGGGGTCTTAATTTGTATATATAATTAGTATTATATTTTTATTTTTATTATTACTAGGGGCCCGGTGCATGAAGATTCATGCACGGGAGGGTGGGTCCCTCAACCTGACTTGCACCCTCTCCAATCTGGGAGCCCTTAGGGGAGCTGTTTGTCTTTGCAATCATATGAGCGAATTGTCTGAGACCCCAACCCAGTTTGCTTTTGTGCTCACAGAATAATAGAGGTCTTTTTTTTTTCTTTGCTCCATTGGTGGAGATTTCCTAGAAGTTGCAGGATATCTTCCCTTTAATTTTTCCTCAACACTGTGACTTTACTTATGTCTCTCACCTTTGCTTTCCCTCCATCCCCCACCCACAACAGTAACTTGCTCTAGGCCCACTTTGCTCTAGTGTCTAGGAGATCCCATATCGCGTCTGCCATAAGAACTATGATTCCCAGCATTCCTGGTGCTTCCTGCTCTCTTGGTTTCTGCTTCCGGTCTAGAGGCTGCACAAACAAAAAGGACTGCAAACTCCAGCCACCCCAGGCTGGGCTGACAGGACTGGACACTCCAGTGGATTCCCTAGGACCCCAGTTGCTCAGCGCCTGTGTATGCAAATTAACCCACCATCTTTGTCGGGTTAATTTGCATACTCACTCCTGATTGGCTGGTGGGTGTTGCAAAGTGACAGTCAATTTGCATCTTTCTCTTTTATTAGTGTAGATTATTATTATTATTATTGTTATTATTATTACTACTACTTAGGGAAGTATAGTTAAACTGACACCTGGAAAAAGACCATTAATATAAGCTTGTGCTAGTTTTAATTGAATATGACCTGTATCTGATCTGCCTTTATGACAGGGATATATTCGCCAGAGTAAGAGCCCCAAAACACATTGTAGATGCCACAATAATCTTTGACAAAGATGCCATGTCCAGCCCAACAGTTCCATTTGGGTCTCCTATTTGCTTTCCTCCACAAATCCAGTATTTGTAAGGGCTATATTAATTAATTTGTCTTTGAGTGTACCACTTATTTCAGCCATTGCCACTTGGATGAGGTATTTTTGATTGATCATATTGGCTGATATGGTTGATTATATCAGAGGCATTCACTTGGCCTTTTTCACTACAGTAGGTCTTACTTCAAATATCAAAGAACTGATATATAAGTACACTTTAGTTATGTAATTAAGAGGCAGGGAAATGATCATCAAGTAGGCACATGGATTCCTTTAATTACCTAGCTCCCATAATGACCCTTTCTAAAAGGCAGTTTTATAATATGTCCACTTATTACTTGACACTCCTCCAATCAAAAGGTGCAATATAATTCCTCTCCCTTTGAATGTGGGCTAGACTTAGTAAATTGCTTCTAAAAAAATAGTAGAGTGGAAGTAATGGTATATGACTTTTTTAACTTTTCTATTGAATTTAATGGGCTGACATTGGTTAACAAAATTATATAGGTTTCAGTTGTACGATTCTAAAATATATCACCTGTATGTTGTATTGTGAGTTCATCACCACAAGCCAAGTCTCTTTCAATCACCTTTCAATCACCATTTATACTCCCTATCCCCTCTTCTATTCCCATCCAGGCCCCTTTCACTCTGGTAATCACTATACTGTTGTCTGTACCTGAGGTTTTTTTCTTCATCCCTTTACTTTTTCTCCCAGGGGCTACCCATGCCCCTCTGATTTGGTGTTTTCTGCCAGCTTGTCTTCCAAATTGCTGATTGGATCCTCTGCTTTATCTCACCTGCTATTGATTACTTCTAGTGTATTTTTCATTTCTGATATTATACTCTTAATTTCTAACGGGGTCTTTTTTGTTTTCCTATTTTGGCTGCTGCTTTGTGTTTCTTTCTATGTATTATATAGATCTGCTATGATGCCAAGACTTGGTGGACTGATCTTATGTAGCAGGGGCTTTGGGGTCCAGTGGTGCCATCTCCTTGGTCACCTGAGCTGGGTGCTCCAGGAATGTCCCTTGTGTGGGTGATGTGGGCCCTCTTATTGTAATTGAGTCTTGATTGTTATTGGCCTATTTGTGCATGGGATCAACCCTCAGGCTGGTTGATTGTGAGGCTTAAACCTGACAAGGGCATGAGATGAGACCTGCTTTCCAAGTGCTGACCACATGAAGCAGAATTTGCCTCAGCAGAGCCTGGTGCCTGTGGAGATCTCCATTTGGATATGTCTCTTATGAAGCTTATTGGATACTGCTCTGATGTCTTCCAGCTAGCCACTGGGTGTGTTGCTTCTGAGCCTCTTGGAAGGGACTCTGGTGCTGGCCAATGTCAGATTCTGCCTGTGACTAGCCCTGGGTAAGTGAATTGGAGCTACAAGTGATCCACAGTTTGTGCCTGTCTCTGCTGGGTCTGGGTGTGCATGAGAAAGACCAAGATGCTCACCAAGGCCAGCTTTTACCAGTTTTGTGCCCAGGAGCAGGTCAACAAAATTCCCAAGGCACCCCGAGATCCACTTCCACCTGACTCCACCTGACAGCTTACTGTTAGGCTCAGTCACTAGAAAAGTCTCTGCCGGTACTTGAGTTGTATGTGTTAGGTTCTCAGTGAGTCACCAGTGGGGCTGAATATTGTTTCCCAGATTTATACAGGTTCAAACTCAGTGCCAGTTCTGGGTCTGAGTCCACTAAGCAAGTGTTCCCAGTAAACCAAATCTATCTGCCACCCACTGGGTGCTTGCATACCATTGAGTTGGGTGGGATCTCAGAGAGTCTTCATTGTGAGGCCATCAGATTTATCAGGCCCCAACAGACCCAAACTTGGCTGTGTGAAGAGAGAGCTCTGCTCTGGTTGGTTGTGCAAGGGAATAAGGACCCCTGTCCCAGAGCCTCACAACTCATTCTGGCCCAGATTCTGCTAGAAGGTGACAAAGCTCAGCAGGGTGTGGCTACTGGGAGTCAGGACATAAAAGACATTGCCATTGCTCACTTGGATCACTCACCCAAATCCAGATAGTATATCAGAAGGATGCTGAAATAATCTTGGGGTAGATCCACATGTGGAATAATTGAAACCTTCACCAATGCCTAACAACAACATGCCTGTCATGTGTTATTCACCTTAAAAGTGTATGTTCCAGATCCAGTTTGCCTTGAAATGACTGCATCCCGAGCTAACACCTTAACTGAAACTTCATAAGAAATCCTCAGCAAACTATTCACGTAAGTTGTTTGTGAACTCTTAATCCCGAGAAACCATGAGATAATAAATGATTATCATTATTTTAAGCCATTGTATTTTGGGGTGATTCAGTAGGCGGCAATAGATAACTAATATAGAGTTGTTCAATTGTGGCCTTTTGGGTCCCTGAGTATCATCCTATTTCCAACTATCCTTGAAAGATTTTGATATCTTTCTTTCCCCAATGCACAATTACCTTACTACATAGTCATAGGTAGCATTACGGTAAGACTAGGAAAATTGTAATGAATATATTATTAGGATGGTGCAGGATCTTTTCACATAGAGACACAGACTCTCCCTCGGCAGTAAAAGTCAACTCTGATCATTAGTTCAGCTCCAGAAAATTCAAGGGACTGTGACATTTTTGGAAGAACAGCTTCCCTCAGCCTCTTCATATCCATCTTGGGTTTTATTTTATTATGTATATTAACCAATAATCTTGTTGGCTGTTTATATATCATTACACTAGGACTATCATATAACATTAAGTATTTCCTTAAGCTCTTTTGGAAGCCACTTGGATATTGCAATAACTGTACCCACTTGTGACAGGTAAGGACCTCAGTCTGGCCTCTGATATGTTGGATTTCTATCTTTACCATTGCTACCAAAGAGGTCAGTTCTATAACAGAATCTTCTACCATCATCTCTGCCCTATAGGAAAGCCAATACTGAATTCCTCAGTGATGGTCTTGCCTCTCCTACAGGTTCATTCTTTATCACTTTGGTAAATGGAGTATACTTTAGGCTTTCCCTTGAAATTTAGTCATCTGGTGGTTTTCCAACCTTAAGATATTTATCTAACCTGCCCATTTCTCTGAGCCTTTTGATCCTTTGTCCCACTGTCTGTCACAGCACTTCAGTCATTTTTACTTTGCTTAGTGGGGCCCTTCACTTTTTCCAAGATACCAAGAGCCATGTTTGCAGCATGTTGATACCTTCACTGGGAGTCCTTACTAGGGTATTGAAATCCTTTATCACAAGATAGAGTTTCCATATTTATAAAAGTCACATTAACCAACTTCATGTTCTTCTTGATGTGAAATCCTCAGTATCCAGTCCATACACATTCTCCTTGTGCCTTCCAGCATGTATTAGCCAGCTCCTTCATCAAATAATGTCTCTCTTTTTTTTCATAAGCCCAGAACATTTCTAGACAAATTATGTTGGAATATGACTCTTGCTATATTGCAGTGTCCAGGAAAGGAGGTGGCAAGGGAAGTGCCTTAGGAAGGAAATCATCTGAGGTCTTTGCATCATCTTTCATTAAGAAAGGGGGTGCACACATTTCTAACAAGGAGAAGTGGAACAAATTTTAGGCTCATTTGCTACCCCCATCTTTTCTATTATGGCCTTACTTTGGCATATAAAACCTGCTGAGGGTGAAAATTCAACCTCTGAAGCTTCATGACTCATAGAATTAGTCCAGAGACTAGTCTGCTCTGTCTGTTCTTTGGCTGTAATAAATTGCTCTCCTTAAATACTTTCAAAGATATTCTGTTTTTCACAATTTTCCTTGAATTGGTGACTAGTCCCTCTAAGCCTGTTGTTTATCTCTTTTCCAGGAATCATTAGTATACAGCAGCAGTTACTCAATTTAATAATATTTATGGAAATTTTTTCTCACAAGTTTTAAGCAGCAGAGATATTTCACCTGCATGGTTGTTCTGTTCTGCCAACATCCCATTTATGTTTACCATTGGTAAACATTTTAACAATTATACTTTTACAGCATGTAAGAGGATAAGCATAACAGATAAACTCTACCTTCTAGTAGTGTTTTTATCTGCTTGCCTGCTGGCCAGCATGTAACATATCCCTACAATCCCTGGTTAGAGTTTGCTTCTTAGGACCATACTTGGTACTAAATGTCTTCGAGATAGTTCCCAGGAAACAGCCTATGGTAATAATTATGAGCAAACTATCTGTTAGGGCATGCTTTAGGTAATACCCCTGTTGGGAACAAGCTCCTGCAAGTAAATATAGAAAGAAGGACTGAGTAGAGGAACAAAGTGACAAACGAACAAAGGGAATCCTCAGTTGAAAACTCAGTTAATATTATAAAGAGCTCTGGAGCTATATGTGCCCTCAACATTGTCATAAATTGAGGAAAGGAGTCCAGGCTATTTTTATCACCATATAATTCAGTCATTGACTAAAGAATGCTTCCTGAGAGGGGGTCTAATCTTGGACATTTACCTGATGCTAAATTCAGTTCCCTGTGAGTTACAGGGTTACATGATTTGGCATCTCATATTATCAGCGTCTCAGATGAGGATGCCTTGACAATCAAGATAAGGCCTTGGTGAAGCACCACACAATTCACTGTCTATACTATTATTATTATCATATACAGTAACAACAATAATAAAAATAATATTAAAATTGTGATGATTGCTAAAAATTTTTGATAGTTAATTATATCCATCCATTTGTCTAAGCCAAGGAGTGCCCAGATTAAACATTATTTCTGGGTGTGCCTGTGAAAGTCTTTCCAGATGATATTAGCATTTGAATTTGACTCAGTAAAATAGATTGCTATCCCCAATGTGGGTTTACATCATCCAGTCCACTGAATATTTGAATAGAATAAAAAGACAAAAGAAAGAATTCACCTCTTCTTACTTTCTGCCTGCCTGGTTGAGCAGGAACATTGCTTTTTCTCCTCCTCTTTGACTGGGATTTACATCACTGGCTCCTCTGGTTCACAGCCCTTCAGACTCAGGCTTTAAATTATACTATCAGCTTTCCTGGGTCTCCAGCTTGCAGATGGTAGATCATAGGACTTTTCAGCCTCCATAATGATGGTTATGGTGTGAGCCAATTCTTAAATATCTTCATATAAATAATTTTAAAAGCTTGCTTAGCTGGCTTGGCTTAGTAGTTGGGTGTCAACCTATGAACCAGGAGGTCATGGTTCGATTCCTGGTCAGGGCACATGCCCAGGTTGCATGCTCAGTCCCCAGTAGGGGATGTGCAGGAGGCAACTGATTAATGATTCTCTCTCATCATTGATGTTTCTATCTCTCTCTCTCATTTTCCCTTCCTCTCTGAAATCAATAAAATTATATATTTTAAAACACACACACACACACACTATATATATATATATATATATATATATATATATATATATATATATATATATATATAGTATTATTACTAGAGGCCTGGTGCATGGATTTGGGCACCAGTGGGGTCCCTCAGCCTGGCCTGCAGTGATCAGGTTGAAACCAGCTCTCCGACATCCCCTGAGGCGTGGTTCTCAGGTGACGCAACCTGGAATTGGGCTTCTTCCTCTCTGGTTCCAGGTGTGTCACCCAAGAACTGCAGCGGCCAAGTCACCACAGCTCAGCAGCTCCTGCATTGAGTGACTGCCCCCTGGTGGTCTTTGCCCATCATAGCTACCGGTCAGACAGTGGAACAGTCAGACGGTCTCTTTGGCTTTTATATATATACTAGAGGCCCAGTGCATAAAATTCATGCATGGGGGGGAAGTGCCCTCAGGCCAGCCTGCACCCTCTCCAATCTGGACCCCTCAGGAGATGGCCAACTGCTGGTTTAGGCCTGATCCCAAGGATTGGGCCTAAACCAGCAGTCAGACATCCCTCTCACAATCCGGGACTGTTGGCTCCTAACCGCTCACCTGCCTGATCGCCCCTAACTGTCCCCCCCGCTGGCCTGGTTGCCCCAACTGCGCCCCCCCCCACTGTCCTGGTCATCCCACACAGCCTGCTGTTCAGTCATTTGGTCATCCCTCACTAACTGCCCTGCCAGCCTGGTTGCCCCATGCAGCCTGCTGTTCAGTCATTTGCTTGTCCCTCACTAAACCCCCTGCCACCCTTGTCACTCCACACTGCCTGTGTTCGGTCATCCATCCAGTTGTTTTGGTTGTGACAGTCCCCGGCTTTTCATATATTAAGATATACACTGAGTGGCCAGATTATTATGATCTCTGAACGCATAATAATCTGGCCACTCAGTGTATATCCTATATAATAAAAGGCTAATATGAAAATTGTCCCCTCAACCAGGAGTTCGACTAGCAGGCAGGCCAGCCAACTGCCCATGTCCCCTCCCCCTGGCCAGGCTGGCCGGACCCCATCGATGCACAAATTCATGCACCAGGCCTCTAATATATATATAAATATTGAATATAAATATAAAAATTAAAATATTGTATAAATATATTTTACAACATATAAAATGTACTATTGGTTCTGTTTCTCTGGAGAAGTCTAATATATCATTTGAGAGTTAGTTACAGAAATTATAGTTCTTTATTCTTAAACATTTCAGTGTGCATCTTCTAGGTCTTAAGAGGCTCTACCATACCACAATGATAAATGTCAGAAAATTTCAAATTTATATAATATTATCAAATCTACATTCTATATACTTTATTAAAATTGGCCTAATAATACAATTTATAGCAATTGTTTTTACAATCCAGGATCATCCATTGCATGCAATGATCATGTCTTTATCCATTTTATTTTATTTTATCTTGCTAATTCTGTCCTTGCCAGCTTTTTCGAAATTAAATGCCAGAATTTCCTATATTGGAGTATCACGACTCTCCTTACAACTTTGATATGGGTACTAAAAGTGAAAAAAAAATCATAGGATTTGGCACAAAGCTCTGATTTTGAAGCCCAGTAAATTATTCAAGAATTTAATATACTGCTTGTAATATTTCAAAACTGATATAAGAACACTTATGTTTCACAATGGTCAGATGGGCAGTTTAGGACATGATAGGTGAGTGTGTGGGGGGGAGGGAGTGCTCCTTGTGTATTAAAAGAAGCTTTATTATTGGAACTACATGACCTGTCTCTTTGTATTGAAAAAACACTGGACTTATGGTCTAGTAGATTTATATATATATAAGGCTAATATGCAAAGTGTCCCATTGGGAGTTCAACTAGAGACCTCACTTGCTATGATGTACTCTGACCACCAGGGGGTGGCGTGGAATGAAGGAAGGCCCCAGCGGGCAGCCAGAAGGCCCTGATTGGCCCTGATTTCCAGCCAGGCCCTAGGGTCCCTACCCGTGCCGAATTTCGTGCACTGGGCCTCTAGTAACAACATAAATGCTAATTGTGTGCTATTATAGTCATATGAAATCACTGAAGATTCAAAATAAATTTAGGATACAACTCAGGAATTGACTATTACATGTGCACTTGCAATTAGCAAAGAATGCTTATATGTCTAAGTAAGCTAAACTGAAAGAAGTTCTAGGAAGGTAATTTTCCTCTCATAAGAATGTCTAAGCAATTTCCCAATTTACACTTTGCTTTTCTCATATTTATTTTTAAATTTGACCAACTTTGTTTTCATAGTTGAATAGCATACGAACATTTTCATAACCCAAGAAAAAAGCTGCTATATTTTTCTCTCTTTACATCTCCACGCTCTGGGAGGGCCTGTGTGATGCTAGTCTCCTCATTAAAAACCATCCTGCAGATAGTCCTGTTTAGCACCAATGAGGAGACATTAGCCTGGATATTTAAAGTAAGGGCAAATTCTTTGTTTTATGTATTATTTTAGATAATTAATCATCATTTGAATTTGATCAACAGAGGATAACCAAACCTTTTTTTTAAAAAAAAAACACCTTGTGGCATTGTCATCACCAATATGAAACTTGGAATTTTAATAATATTTTCAAATCTTCCCATATTTACTTGGTTTAGAAATTTAAATGATTCTCCTTCTTCAATGCCTTCTGTATCTTTGTCTCTTTATTTCCATCACTTCCTGTAGAGAGCGCCTGGGAAGGCACATGAGCCGCGTTGGGTGCGGTAAAGAGAGAAATATTTTATAACTTCTAATTCCTCATTTTTTTTCAGGTAGCTTGTTATAATTTCATGTTTATTAACTCCCCTAGAACTACTTATAGATATTTTGTAATGGTTCTTTCTCCCTGAACATAATAAAGACCATAGGAGTAACTAGGAGCTATACAACTCTACAGCATATTTTATCTTGTTTTGTATAGCCTCCTCTGGGCTAGCTACCTTAAATAGTATGGAAAAACACCAAATTTTCAAATAATTATAAATAATCTCCTGCCAAGTTTATTTCAAGCCTGCATTAAGGGAAGAGACCTAGAGTGAACCATTTCAATATTCTCTTTTTGGGTAAACATTGTGGGGGGGAAAAAGAATGGTTAGAGCAGGACTTTTCAACCTTGGCACGGTTGACATTTGAGGCTGGATAATTTTTTTGTTACCAAGGTCCATCCTGTACAATGTAGAATATTTGCAGCCACCCTGGCCTCTACCCACAAGATGCCAGTAGCACCCACTTGTTGTGACAACCAAATATTTCTCAAGTTATTGACAAATTCTCTTGGTGGAAAATTGCCCCTGGTTGAGAACCACTGCCTTTGACACATGGAAAAGAAATAATTGGGCTAGTCATACAGTTAGATGGGTAACTGAGGTTCCATAAGTTCTAAATCCCATTTAGAGAAAGAAGTTGCTAAAACTTTATCAAAAATTAAAATTTTATCAGAAATTAATTTGATAAGAAATTAAAATTTTTCTCTAGAAGGATGCTGTGAAATTCATCTTGTAAAATCTTTCTGAACTGTATGAGACAATTCTAATTTCTTAGTTTCATCAAATCAATATAACCTCTTCAGAAAAAAAAAAAAACATCTTACAATGTTTCCATTACTATCTTTAATTCAAAATTATAATTAATTTTTTTTACTGTAATAGTAATGATAAGTAAGGGGAAAGTAATGTTATAATGCAAACTATATGTATTTTAGTATGCTGGTGCTCAGGTTGATTACATTAGAAAGATAATAAAGCAGTTACTGGCTTCTACCTATAAAGGGAATCACCATAAGCAGCAGCTACAAATGCAGACTGAGAGATGTGCTGTATTGGCAACTCAGACATGCCAGTAGCATCACTCTGAGTGATGTGCATTTCTGAAATAGCAAGCAACTCGGTAAAATTCTAAACAAAAAAATGTACAATTTTATTTCAATTTTCATAGTAGTGATTGTAGGGGAATTTAGTCCATTAAAACCATGTCAAAACTTTGTTTATCTGAAAAAAGGAATTAGGTTCTGTAGATATTTATTACCATATTTTTCACTTTCATGAATGCCAATTACAGTACTCTAAATTTGTGTGGGGTGTTGGCCAGTTATGTATAGTGAAGGATTGTCTTGCACATTGCAGAGCATCCACCATGTCTGGACCTAGCTGCTCAATGTCAGTAGTATACCCCAATTATTGTGCCGAACAAAACTGTACTAAAATTTTCCAAAACTCTCTCTAGAAGGCAGAACCCTGCTCTAAATTAATCTCCTCAGGGTTCTAATTCTGTTCTTGGGTAAAATCCAAAGCTCTTATAATTCTGAATACATTTTACTTTATACAAATATAATAATAATTGGGAATTCCTACCTTGCCTGTGTAGCTCAGTAGTTGAGCATAGATCCATTAACCGGAGGTCAGGGTTTGATTCCCTGTCAGGAAGCATGCCCTGGTTGCAGGCTTGATTCCCTCTAGGGAACGTGCAGGAGGCAGCCCGTTGATATTTTTCTCTCATCAATGTTTCTATCTCTATCCCTGTCCCTTCCTCTCTCTGAAATCAATAAAAAAAATGCTCCTCACTCATATGTGGAATCTAATGAACAAAATAAACTGGCAAACAAAATAGATCCAGAGACACAGAAGCATGGAACAGACTGTGGAATCTCAGAGTCTGTTTCTTTTTCATCAATGTTTCTATCTCAGAGGGAATGTGAAGGTGGATGGGTGGGAAGAGAACAACCAAAGAACTTTTATGCACATATGAATAACACGTGGACATAAACAATAGGGTGGTGAAGGCCTGGGCAGGGGGTAGAGGCCGACTAGAAGGGCTGAATGTGGGAAAAAGGGGGACATATGTAATACTTTAACAATAAAGATTTAAAAATAAACAAATAAATAAGAAAAATGCAGTATGCTATGTATTTTATTTTATTTATTCTATCTGTTTCTTCCCTTTTGTTTGATAAGTTGATTGTAACACAATCGATTTCTCCAAGTATAATTAAGTCACAATTAACAGTTTAAAAAACACAACTATGGTCATATAGATAGGATTGCAAAACAATCACTATTGCTATAAATTATGTTATTGTGTCAATTATTATGCAATAATAATTGCATAATTTTCATATGAACTGTAGATTTGATAATAGTATTATATCCATTTGAAATATCCTAACATTGATCATTGTGTATCTTGAAGGTAACGGCTATGTCTTCCTCAGCCCTGATATTTTACACCAAATACAGTGCTTTAAACAGAGGACATGATTACTATGTTCACTAAGAAATTTATGATTCTAAAACTTTTTGACACTTTGGAGCTTTTCAATGAGTGAATTAATACAGCTTTTTGTGTATAATATGGTAATTTCATATTAGGCACAGAGAAGGCATGTTTATGAAAAAAGTAAAAACAAAACAAAACAAAAAACTAGGTTTGGGACCATTAATAAAACTTGTAGAAGTTCTGGCTGGTAAGATAAATCTAGAAAACAATAATTCTACAAGAAAATGAAGAATGGTGACTCACAAACTACACATGAATTGGCAGTATAACATGGCAAGAGATCAATATTATTATTTTGTGTGTTTTAAAACCTCACAAATCAAGTATGTTCCCATTGCTCCACAACTGAGCAGTGAATGACTCATGATCATGATTGATGGTAAAGATTATGATGATAAAGTATATATTAGTGATAACCTGCATTCAGTTGAGTTAATTAGGATGGATATATGGATTGATAAATTACTCATTAGCCCTAAAATAGCATATCTAGTCATATTTTCCCATATCAAACTTTAAAATTATTTTTAGAAATGTATATTGACCCAGTATAAAGTGGACTCCACTTCTATTTTTCTAATGCCCAATCACTAGCTTAACAAAGAAAAGAATGAAAGTAAGTAAGATGGCTGGGTGGTACAGATGTTGTTGAGGGAGATTTTCAATTAAAATTTATTTAAAATGTCTAACAATATGAAGTGCTTCAAATATGTCTTGCAAAGACTGAAATTCTCTATTGTAAATGAAAAAATGGAATTAATAGCTGATTAATAGATAGATCAATAGATAGAAGCCAATTCAATAATCCATAAGAGCTGCACATAGAGTAGAAATATGAGAACTCTTTAACAATGGCATTCCATTTATGGCCACTTTCGAAATATTGAACATAGAAGCTTTCCTATACCTATTGACCCAGCCACTAACTCACAGTGAATTATTCCTAGACACAGAATTACATGATCTCATAGAAAAAATTTCAAACCCTCATTAAACCAAATTATTGTAGTGAAATTTTCCTACCAGTGACATTAGGTAGCACAGCCACAGTTGCAATAGAAGGAGCCTTAGTATCCCTTTGTTTTACTTTAAAACCACTGAAAACTTGAGTCCATTTCAATGAATATATATTTCTGACCATACTTTGCTATAGCATGCATATGGAAGCCATTGAATAAAGAAGGTGGATTTTTATCAATGACTTTATTAGTGAGAATAAGTAAAATTTCCTCTATCAAAGGTAAAGAAAGTATTTGTGTACATAAATTTCGTTTTGTGGTTCCTTTTGTTAATATGGCTTGTTTTCAAAATTATTTATTAAATGAGGTTTTCAATGACAAGGCCCACCAATGTGTTCTGTAATGAAGTCTAGTGGGGTTGTAGTAAGCATATTTAAAAAATAAGATGGATGTTCCAGCCTGTTTTATGGGGATTCTTTCTGGTCATCATTGTTGTTTCCAAAATATATAAAGAACTCACCAAACAAATAAACAATCCAATCAAAAAGTGGGCAGAAGACCTGAAAATACACCTCTCCCAAGAAGACATACAAACAGCCAATAGGTATATGAAAAGATGTTCAACCTCACTGGCTATTAGGGAAATGAAAATTAAAATTACAACGAGATACCACCTTTCACCAGTTAGAGTGGCCATTATCAACAAGACAACCAACAACAAGTATTGAAGAGCTTGTGGAAAAAATGGAACCTTCCCTCAATGCTGGTGGGAATTTAGACTGGTACAACCACTATGGAAAGCAGTCTGGCAATTCCTCAAAAAATTAAAAATAGAGCTACCATACGACCCAACAAGCCCACTCCTAGGTATATACCTGAAAAACTCGAAATCATTTATATGCAAAGATATATGCACCCCTATGTTCATTGCAGCATTATTCACAGTGGCCAAGAGTTGGAAACAGCCAAAGTGCCCTACAATAGAGGACTGGATAAAGAAGATGTGGTACATATACACAGTGGAATACTACTCAGCCATAAGAAAGGATGAAATAGTGTCATTTACAACAACATGGATGGACCTTGAGAACATTATGTGAAGTGAAATACTAAGTCAAACAGAAAAAGCTAAGAACTATATGATTTCACTCATATGTGGAATATGAAACTGAAACTTATGAACACAAATAGCAGTGTGGTGGTTGCCAGAGGGAGGGGGCAGGGGGAAGAAAGGGGTCCTAATATGAGGTGACAGGAGATTTGACTTTGGGTGGTGGGCACATGGTCTTATATACAGATTTTGTAAATTAGTAATCCACACATTAAACCTGTAAGTTCATGTTGACTAATGTCACCCCAATAAAATTTAAAAAAAAGAAATATAATGCCCAAAGTGATAGTATTGAGCTAGGGCTTTTGAGAGGTGATTGAGTCATGAGGGCAGAGCTCCCATGAATGGAATTATCTCTCTTTCCTCCCAGTGATGTTAGATTACAGCTATAAGACAGCCCTGTATAAACTGGAAAGCAGTTACCAGTTAAACGGTGTGACCATGTGGGCACTCTGATTTTGGACTTCTCAATTTTCACAGTTGTGAGAAATAAATTTCTGTTGTTATATAAAAAAAAAATAAGATGGAATAGGAAGTGATGAAATAAAGTAGAATATAAGACAGTATCAAAGTTTGTTAACCCTTTGCACTCACTTGCTTTTTTCTCGATTCCTTTATTCTAATGCTAACCATGTCGAGTCACACTCGACATCCGAGTGCAAAAGGTTAACCATAGTAAGGGTATTATTTTAAAACATTTCCAACTTACAGAAATGAATGAATATGTTTGTAAAAAGTATTTCTTGAACATAATGCTCAAAATGCATATAATATATTCTGTATATCTATACTAATAAAAGGGTAATATGCAAATTGGTTGGGACACCATCACAGTAATGGCTGGCATGGGTGGGTGGGAACTTGCAGTGTTGGGGATGGGGGCAGGGACTTGCAGCATTGGGGATGCAATGGCAGCTGCCCCTTGCCCAGGGCCAGCCCTGGCAAGTGGCAGCGGGGACTGGGGTGGGGGAGGTGGGCCTGGTGGATAGTGGCCTGTACTCCCCACATGGCAGTGGAAGCGGCTGTGAGCACTCCCAATGGCCGCTGCAGCTTGCCCAGAAGGACCACAGGTTCCTTCTGCCAAGTGGGAGCAGAGCCATTCTGCCAGGAAACCTCTGCACTGGCAGTGAAGTCAGGTGAGCGGGGGACAGTCTAGCAGCAAACACAGGTGAGGGTAAGGGAATGACCAGCAGTGAAGACAGGTGAGGGAAAGTCCGAGCTCCACAGCTAAGAGATCCTGGCCCGGCCACACCCCACCTTGGCCTCCAGCACCACAGGTCAGGGGTTCTGAGAAAGGCAGATCCTTCCTGCGGCTCCTCAAACTCCAAGGCCACATCCATTGCCCCTCAACACCCCTCAAGTCAGGCTCAGGAATCGGTGGAGGCCTCCAGGTGTCTGGGCAACCAATGTAGGGAATTTTCTTTAGCAGCTGGACCCAGTGATCCAGGGCCGGAGGGAGACCTGCACTCTCCCCTGCAGCCAGGAGAACACTGGAAGATGCAGTCTGCCCATCACCAGATGAGTGCACCCAATTGGTTAAGCACAGGGAAGCTTGTGGCCGCTGGCCGCTGCCACTTGCCCAGGGCTTGCTGCTGTGAGGGCAAAGGCTCAGGCAATGAGGGCTGGGTGAGGTTCAGGCAAATTGCAGTGGCTGCGATGGCCAAAGCTCAGGCAGCCTTGCAGCCGGCAGTGACAGCAGCAGAAGCATGGTGGGGCATTGCCTTCCCCTGATCACAAGGTCGCCTCCCACAGAGGAAGGCCAGAGGCAGCAGCAGCGAGGGAGTGATGGGGGCAGTGCCTTCCCCTGATTGGCTGGTCACCTCCCTCAGAGGGAGGCCAGACTGCAGCTTAGGCCCACTCCCCCTGGGACATCGGACATCAGACATCCCCTGAGGGCTCCTGGACTGCGAGAAGGGGCAGGCCGGGCTGAGGGACCCCCCCTGCAGTGCACAAATTTAGTGCACCAGGCCTCTAGTATATAATAAAAAGTGGCTGACAGTGAAACTTTGAAATTTAAAATATTTTTATTTTAAAAGTATAAAAGGATTTTATTATTTATATATATAAAAGCCTAAGCGTCCATTATGACTGAATGACCAGAACGACCAGTCGACCAGTTGTTATGATACACACTGACCAGCAGGGAGCAGATGCTCAACTCAGGAGCTGCCCCCTGGTGGTCAGTGAACTCCCACAGCCAACCTCCCATGGCCCCTCCCCCCAGCCGGCCAACCTCCTGTGGCCCCTCCCCCCACCTACCCTGGCTGGCCATCCTCCCACTGTCCCTCCCCCTGGCTGGCTGGCCCCCCAAATAGGCCTTGATTGCCGGCCAGGCCAAGGGACCCCACCTGTGCACAAATTCGTGCACCAAGCCTCTAGTATACTATATATGCCTTGGCATTTCATGTTTTGGGAGGAGAATCCAGTGTACAAACCAACTATATAGGTTATATTTTTTTTATTTTAAGCTTGTTTTTTTCTTTTTACTGAATTCTAAATGATGTCCTAGTTTAAACCAATGTTTTATTAAATAGAATAAAAGAAAACTGGAAGTTCAAGTTAGATTTCATGCTGGTGTATATTTAAAGCTCTGAGCCATGAAAGAGGCAAAGGAGGGAAAACTTGTTATCACCTGAATTGATATATGATGACATACAAATGGAAAGTAATGAATGATCAATAGACAAACTCTAATGAAGAATGCAATTGGTGCATAAAATATAAAATTGTGAAGAAATTTCAACTATCCAATAGTTTTCACTAAAATATATGCTTCAACATCTTTCAATATAGCTGAACTAACTTCCACTATCAATATGTTACTGTAGTTGAGATAGCAATGTCTTAATTTAGTTAAGACAACCTTAGTTAATCTCATAGCATTCTTATTTCATTAAACCTGTGTCTCGGGTGCCAATTCCACCATCTAAGATTGAAACTAATATGTAATTTATTGGCAGAGATTAAAATTTGTCTTATCCTACCTATAATTGCAATTTAAAAGCAATTACAACCATTTTGTAATGTCTTGCATTTCACAAATAATCATGGTGACTATAGTAAAACTAGTATATAAGATATTCCCTAGAATGCAAACCGTGACTGAAACTCCAAATAGCTATTTACTATAGATATACTTCTCTATTATTAGCAGAAAACAAATGCTGTTATGCTCAGACACATAGATAATAAATGAAGGATTTCTGAACACCAACCCGTTTTCTTATCCTTAAAGCTGCCAAGGTTGAGTTAGAAAACAGAAAAAATAAATAGCATTAATTTTCCAGAATAGCAATTAAGTATAGACATTTAAGCATATTTCTAGTGCCTGTGCTTTAATAAGTTTTAAACTTAAGTCCAATAGAGGAGTTAAGGCCAATCAAACCAACAGAAAAGCACAGAAATAAATTAGTGGGCGCTGCAGACTGTGACAGCGGGGCTCCTTTGCAGCTCCCCACCACTGGTTTCAAAAATAATGGCGCAGCAATTTGGGAAGGTTTGGGCCATTATTTCTTCAAAAATTCTTGCTACCTTTTTTCCTCCCCTCTTCTTCTTGGACTGCCACTTCCCTGCTCCTCAGAGCAGATATATTTTAAATTGACCGTATTTAAGTTCCCCGAGTCTTCTGTCTGCTCAATTCTGTTGCTGAAAACTTTCTAGTGAAGATTATATTTCAATTATTTTACTTGTAGCTTTGGAATTTTTATTTGGTCCCTTTTTTTATAAACTTCTATCACTTTGTTGATATTCTCTGTTTGTTGAGACATTTTTATCCCCATTTCCTCTATTTCCTTTCTCATAGTTTCCTTTGTCTCTTTAAGTATCATAAGATAATTGGTTCAATGTCTTTGTGTAAAATATCTTGGGTTTCTCAGGCACAATTTCTATTAATTCTTTTCTTTGTGTTTAGTCCACATTTACTTGTGTGTTTTTTCCGTGCCTTTCTTTGTGTTTGTTTTTTTTTTGTTGTTGTTTGTGTTTTTTTTTTTTCTTTTTGTTTTAAAACTGGAAAGTTTGAGTATTATAAGATGATAACTCTATAGATCAGGTCTTCTTCCTCCCAGTGTTTGTTGCTGCTATATTTTGGGGTGGGTTTTAGTTGTTACATTTTGTTTACTGACTTATCTAAACTATTTTTGTTAGGACTATATTTTTTTTTATGTGTTATCTCTGAAATCTCTATTTTTAGCTTAATGGTCATCTAGTGGTTTGATAAATTTCCATGAATAACTGGAGCAAAACAAATTAAAATACTTCATGGGTTTGTTGATTGGGTCTGTATTGGAGCACTCCTTCAATGCTTCACCAAGTCATTTACAATATTGTCATCACCTTCACTTCCTGTTTTTAGAGAGTCTAATGATCAGCCAGTGGTGAAAGCTTAAGGTTTCTCTAATATTATCTGAGTATGCATCCTGTCCTGGGCATATGTGTGGTTTTCTAGAGCTCATGGTACATGTGGGAGCTTTTCAAATTCCTATATCCCAAAGTATCTTACTCGCCAGCTTTTCCTCCAGGTCTTTCAGTGTGCCTATTATTTGACACAAATATAATCTTTTGCCCCAGAGGGTAGTGGCTTGTTGATTTGCTATTTAACATTTTTGGGAGATACTCCCTATGTAGCCACTTTTGCACCATGAGAAATTTCCAAGTTAGGTGAAACAAAGGCAAGCCTCTTGCATCAATATTTCAGGGATCCCCCAGACAGATCAAAACAGACAAATACAATTCCTTGAAAACAAGGTCTACTCTCCTCTCTCCAGAACTAGGGCCATCCACCAGAAATGTGGACTGTCATCAAGACTGCCACCAAGCCAGTGAGGGCCGTGAAGCAAGAGTAAGCTGAAACACAAAGCTCTTTTATCATATTCCAATCATCTATTTCTTGACCAAAAAATTTGCTTGGTTGTTATAAACTTTTGACTATATCCCAGATTTCCAACTAAGTTGATTCTGTCAGTCTTTGCTCCATTTTGTTGTTTCTGTAGAGGGACTTAACCTTCAAGTATCCTAGTCCACTATTTTCACTGATATCACTTAGTAATAAATTGATTTTTGTTTATTTATTGATCTCTTTATTTTGCACTGTGTTTCCCTGCTTGTTTGTATACCTACTGATTTTTTATTGGATGCCAGACATTGTGAATTTTATCTTATTGGATCCTGGATTTAAAAAAAAATCTCTAGGGATATTCTTAAGTTTTGTTTTGAGGTTCAGTTTACTTACTTGGGAACAGTTTGGTCTGTTGAGTTGTTGCTTTTAAGATATCTAGTCAGGTCCACTATATTACTCAGTGGTCCACTATATTACTCAGTCTATGCTTAAGTATTCCTTACTGTTATACACTGAATTGTGCCTTCATACATATTCTTATATTGAAGCCCTAATCCCAATGTGATTATATTTTGAGATAGAGCCTATAGGGAGATGATGTTATTTTCCTAAAGAAATAATTAAGGTAATTCCCTAAAGGAGATAAAGTTATCTCCAATCCAACAGGATTGGTATCCTTAGAAAAAGAAGAACATCACCAGGCCTCTCTCTCTCTCTCTCTCTTTCTCTCTCTCTCTCTCTCTCTCTCTCTCTCTCTCTCTCTCTCTCTCTCTCTCTCGTAAAAACAGAGGAAAAGTCATGTCATGGAACAGCAAGAAGGTGGCAATCTACAAGCTAGGAAGAGAGCTCTCACCAGGAACTGTATTTTCCAACCCCCGGATCAGTGGTCGGCAAATCACGGCTCACGAGCCACATGCAGCTCTTTGGCCCCTTGAGTGTGGCTCTTCCACAAAATACCACGTGCGGGCACACACATACAGTGTGATTGAAACTTCGTGGCCCATGCGCAGAAGTCGGTTTTCGGCCTGGGCGAGTCTATTTTGAAGAAGTGGTTCTAACGCTGAGCCACACTCAAGGGGCTAAAGAGCCACATGTGGCTCGCAAGCCACGGTTTGCCGACCACTGCCCTGGATCATGGACTTCTAGCCTCCAGAACTGTGATAAAATCAGGGTATCTTGTTTAAGCCACCAGTGTATGGTATTTTTTTTCAATGGGAGTGTAGCAGACTAATAAACCCACACTGAGACAGACCCCTCCGTATACAGTACCCAATAGCCATGAATCATGAGGTTTTCCTATGTGAGTTGTAGGAAGAAGCACCATTGCCAGCCCTGTGTGAGCACCAATACTGTTACCTCCAGTACTTTCAGGTGGTACTTTCCCTAACATCTAATAGCTTCCTCACAGACATGCACTAGTCAGTACTTACGTGAATACTTGAGTATTCATTTGAGAATACTCCACTTAATGAATACTGCAAATCTCTGGAATTCTATTTGTGAAGGTCTTACTTCTTATTTTGTCCTATGAACTATAGCTACCCTTTTTTCCTTGGCCTCTCATCTCCATCTGCTCACTCTGGAGAGTCTGCTGAGTTCTACCTGCATTTTGTCTCCCTGAATTGTGCTCAGGAATGTCTCTCAAGTCATTAGTTTGGGGTGATCATAGAGGTTACTGTGTTTGATCACTTCTCAATGGGATCAGTGTCCTTCCTTGCCTGATGAACAGTGTCTTGAAAATTGTTGATTCGTATAATTTACCCATCTTGTATGTTTCAAGCAAGAGGGTAAAGCTGGTATTTTTAAATATTTTTTCATCAGAAATGGAAGCCCATGTCATTTATTATCAACTTGATCTTAAGCAGTCATTCTCTTTCTGTTTTCACAAACATAAAATGGGGATTGTGGCATCACAGGGTTATTGTTCATCAGTAGAGGACCATAGTATGAAAACAATAAAATTAAATTCAAGAAAACAGTTCAAAGCACTAGGGATTCCAGGAACTTAGATAACCAGGGAACTAGAGATTAGTTTGGTTATGGAAAACTATTTCAAATATAAAAGAGCACCCTCGCTGGTTTGGCTCAGTGGATAGAGTGTCGGCCTGCAGACCGGAGTGTCCAGATTCGATTCCAGTCAAGGGCACATGCCTAGGTTGTGGGCATGGTCCAACGTGCAGAAGGCAGCCAATTAATGATTCCCTCTCATCATTGATGTTTCTATCTCTCTCTTCCTCTTCCTTCCTCTCTGAAATCAATAAATATATATTTTTTAAAAAGAGCATTCTCAAAATGCTAGTGACTTTGTAGAGAGAAAAAGATATTGGAAATGTTCATTTTGCCAAATATGGAATATATATTTTTATTTCATTACAGTTTTATTTGTGGTGTGTGTGTGTGTGTGTGTGTGTGTGTGTTTTGTCAAGACTCTTAGTGATGTTATGAACATATTTGCTGCTAGGTCTCTTTAGACAGGAAGAATTTGAGTGTTAGACTGATTATCTAAGTGACATTGGTTGTGGTGAGCTGATTTCTCACACAGTTATTTTTCAGGTCTATCTACACCTGCGAATTGTGAGTGACAGTTTATATAATGTTTATTTCAGGCAGTGGTGAGGTTCCTTCTTGTTCATATACCAACACAAAGTCCTTTATGACAAATGAGAACCTGGAACATGAATCTGACAATTTCTAGTGTTCAATCTTACTTCAAACTTTAGTTCTCTGCTAGAATTAGTTTTCTGTGTGAGGGAGAAAGCACCATTCAACCAGACCAACAGAGTAGTTTTTACGTAGGGGAAAATTCTCTGCTGGCTTCACTGTCATTGTTTCAGTATTGCTTTAAGCTTTGTTTCTCTGCATAACCTTGGATATCTTGCTGATAAATAATGTAAAAGCAATGTTAATAGTTGGGGCAAGTTATCTAATTTTTGTCTCTTTTATGGCACTTGCTTTTCTATCTGTGTTATACAATTCTATCTCTTGTCCCACATTTCCCATATTTTAAATTCAGTCTAGGACTAACTTTGTGAAACTTTCACTATAAGCATTATTGTTTAGGAACCCACTTTCTTATCTCCAGATTTTAAATGTGAGTCTCCAAAACCCATGTCTTGTCTCATAGACTTCATGGGTGTATGAGACTATAGAAACTGCCTTTGCCTTTGTTTCCTCTGTGTAGGAATCCCTCTACAAATTCATTCATTCATTTTTAGTCACTCATTTAGTTAGCTACCTATTCAATGATTAAAAATATTCCGGGGCCCCTTACTAAGTGATAGGTAAGATGCAGGATAATGGAGATAAAATAGTGAAGTAAAAATAGGGTGAATTCAACTTCTGTTTGAAAATGTCCAGTGATGGGTATTTACCATGTCAAACATTTCATTTTAAAATTTGAATTGCTAAACAAGTTGTACATAGATAGAGATAAAATTTTTCTCCCTATGCTTTCTACCACCATCCCTAGCGCTAACCTCTGGAGAATAATTATTTTTTTCCCAAGAGACAATTTTACTTAACTACAGTGATACCTCTATATGAGTATGGTAACTGGGCTCCAAATGTGACTCTACATGCAAAGCTAGAATCATGCAGCTGTACAATCAAATCTGGTGTAATATAGAAATGAATCCCTACTGGCATAATTTCCCTATATAGGAAGACATTATCAGTAAAATTACTACATAGTAACAAAAAGGAAAATGTGAATGGCCACTGAGTACTTCATGTAATCCAGAGTGGCTTTTCAAAAATATCATGTGGTGTATATAAAACTACCCTGTTGATACTTATAATGTCTACTCCTAGAAATGAAATGACTATTTTACATTTAGTTCTCCCATGCCAATGTTTGTGACCAGGTTAGCTTAAAATGATGTATCATTGAGATGACTTAAGGAAGTGGCTTTAGAAAATATTTTTATAGTGAATCTTGAGCTCAGGAAATATTTCCTCATAGCCAGTGGTAGACCAGGATTATTGGTTAAAAATTAAAATGTCATATGTGTCCATTTATGTAGCCAGTAAGCACTCTAATTGTTGATTGACAGAATGTACAAGCCAGATACTCCAGAGAATTGGTGGTTACAAAATATCCAAAAGACCGTCTTTCATCATTCACTGTTGTTTTCTGAGCATATGGGGAGCAATGAGGACATTCCTCCCACCAGAAATTTGGTATTGTTTTCCATATGTGTGATAGAAATTTACTTCTTCACACCCAGTGAAAATTTTTGTTTCATATATTTATAGCATCTATTTTTAAAAACTTATATTACATGCTATCTCATTTTTGAAGACTTCTTAATATTTTTTTTCAAAACCGGAAGATGAAAGCCTTGGCATGTTTTAGGAATCAATGAATTTAATGTTTGTAGGACTGATCAAGCACTTAGAATTATAATGTTTCATTCAGTATCTTTAAAGGTAAGAAATACATTGGTGAAAAATAACAATTTGAAATTTAATATAGATATGTTGCATGCCCTGCTTTCAGGTTCATTAACCAAGAGTCTACATACACAAATAATTTAAAAATTGACTTATTAGTTGTTGCTTTAAAAGAGACCCAGTGGTTTTATTTTTCTGAAATGGAACTGTGTGATATGTTTGCCAAAAGATGCAAAATAAACTGCATAAACCTGTAAAGTACCCAAAAGAAGGTATATAAGCATTACATAGTCTACCAAACCATACCTTCTATATAATAGTAATGCTTTTCTGAACTCTAGATAATTATCTCCCTTTAGCTGTGACTAATGCCATGTAGATTTTTATTCAGATATATAGAGATTTATAACTGGATCATAATAGAATATACCACCTCTTTTCACTCTATTATTCTGTTGCATTGATATCATAATGATGTGTTCACATTACCTCTAAAATTACTATTATTAGTACTCTTTCCCTCTAAGCAGGCCCATAATCTTTCAGTGATCAAATATGTTGATTTTACTTCTATAGTGACTATGATATCTAATTCACCAATTCCCATTTTCACATCTCATGGTGTAGTGAAAAGAGCACTGAGTTAAGAATAAGAAAATTTGAATTTATTATGATTTCTTATTTAAATGTATCTCCAAAGATGTCTACAACTTTTGGAATATTTTGAAAACATTCATCATATCTCAAAGTACTTAGCACAGTATTTTGACACAGGTGTTTAAAAAGTGTCTATGGCATGGCATTGAACTTCAACTTGAAAGGGTCATTAGAAAATTGGAGCCTGGACTCTAGTATTCCTACCCCACATTCTCCACTTTTCAGAAGTGTCATTAACTTCAAAGTAAAACAAAAGCTCAAAATCTAACATATTTCATTCCTTGAAAAACATTATTTTTCCTATTTATTTTGGGGGCTTAGAAAACTGCATCACTATATACTAAATTTTTCAAGCCAAGTACCATTTTACTTTCACAAGATAAGGACTTATATAAAACTTCATTTGTTATTCAATCACCAATTGGTTCTAGTTTTAAGACATTGGGAAAAAAAAGTCATTGAGAGAAAAAAATGGAGGCCAAATAGGCAAACCTGTTGTGCATCTCCTCCCAGGGCCAGACTGGAAATACAACTAAATTGGAGAATATTCACCTGGAATTACCAACTGAGGTCCAGCTGAGGAGGAGATTTATATCAAGGAAAGACAGAAAACACCTGGAGATAGGTAGGGAAGGTGAGGTCTGAAGAGGAGCTGACTCAGCTTCCAGGGACAGCAGGCGGCAGGCCCAGAATGAGGAGGGAACTCCCAGGTACCGGAGGGTCTGTTCCCTCAGAAGATAGCAGCTGGGAACCCAGACTGGGTTCCACAGCCCAGAACACAAGAGCTGAGGCCAGTGGCCCACGTGACATCCAGCCATGAAAGGCAGAAGGGCTGCTTCTGGCCACAGTGAAGTTTGGAGCCAGTAGACCAGAGCCAATCAGAGTAAAAACTGCAGTTTCGGTTTTTATTTGTTTGTTTGTGTTTCTTTATTTGTTTTAAACACAGAGAACAGGAGTTTTCATTTGCAGGTAGTCACCTGAGGCTTTGGTGCAGGGAGAGAGACATGCACTTCAGGCGCCTAAGGAGAGGCTGGGGTGGGAAGCATTGTGGGGAGACGCAGAAAAGCAGCAGCCAGGAATATAATTTGGTAGGCCCCCAAACCCAAATGGCCATTTTTCCTGAGAGGACCTAGCCCTCCCAGTAGCCACAGGGCAGCAAAAGAAAAAAAAAAACACCCTAGGTGATACAGCCTGCCCCACCCTCAGGAGCCCTGCATGCCACACCCTGCATTTTGACAGTTTTAGAGGAAGCAGAAGTATAGGCCAAGCCTATGGGTTTGAACAGTCTCAGGAGCATCAGTGACTGGTTTGGGGGAGGGGCCGTCTGCCCCTCTATCATGAGAACCAGACTGGTACTTTCCCCATACGGGAGAGCTGATAAAAAACAAACAAACAACAACAACAAAAACAGGTTTCCAGCAGACTCCACTGGTCTCCATACAAGGATCTCTGCCCAGCCTAGGACAGAGTAATATTTTGGGTCACTCCCAGAGGAGTAGCTCTGTGACAGGGAAACACACCCACCACATTCCCTGAAAGCTAAACAGCACCTCCTCTGCCTAAAGCCCTTTCAGAAACACACTGTTGAGTGATTAAGAGTGACAGCAGGATGGCAGGCAAAGGTGGGCAGAGGCTGAGCTCAGGGAATAAGGGGAAGTGTGCTGACTCAGCCCCGGGCCCCATGGTGCTAACAAACCTACTTTAGAGGGCAGATTGGCCCCACCTGCTAGCAGTCAAGTCCTGTGGAGACAAACACAAATGGTGGGTCAGTGGATCACTTGGAGCTTCAAGCAGGTTGCTGAGAGCCAAAGGAGGACAGTTTCTGACAGTGGTTAGCACCTAAGTACCTCACAGGAAGCCCAGAAGTGGCAGACAGAACAGAAGAGTAAGCCGAGACCGGTTTGGCTCAGTGGATAGAGCGTCGGCCTGCGGACTCAAGGGTCCCGGGTTCGATTCCGGTCAAGGGCATGTGCCTTGGTTGCGGGCACATCCCCAGTGGGGGGTGTGCAAGAGGCAGCTGATCGGTGTTTCTCTCTCATCGATGTTTCTGGCTCTCTATCCCTCTCTCTTCCTCTCTGTGAAAAATCAATAAAATATATTAAAAAAAAAAAAAAGAAAAGAAGAGTAAGAGCGAAAGGGAGCTTCCCATGGGGCACTAAACTGCTGTAATGAACGCCACTTCACTTTTTCTCCTTTTATCCCCTTTCTCTTTTATCTTCTCTTTTCTTTTTATTTCCTCTTTACTTTTTTTGTTTTACTCTTCTAAAATTTATCTTTATCTATCTGCTTTATGGGTTTATTATAATGCTAGTCTCATTGTTTTCTTCATATAGCTAATATTCCCCTTCCCTGTTCCTACACAATTGTTTTTCTTTTTTCCTTTTTTCACTACTCAATTTTTTTTCCCTTCTCTTTAACTCTTTTCTTTTTTCTCCTCAGATGTCCCCTTTCTCATCCTTTTCCTTTTCTTATTCTGGGTCTACTTGCTTTCTTCTCTATTTTCCTTTGCAATTTTTTTCTTCTTTGCTTTTCTTTACATCCTTCTTTATTTTAAAAATGTTTCTTCCCCTACCCCCTAATTCTTTATGTTTATTTTAGCTCTGCATTGACATATTCCTCCCCCACTGCTTTTTTTTTGGGGGGGGGTGCTTTTTGCTTGTTTGGTTAGTTGGTTGGTTGGTTTTCTCATCTTTTTTCTTTATTTTTTTTCTATCATTCTTGCTATCTTTTCTCTCTCCCCATTCTCTTTTCCATGATAGTTACTTTTGTTGGTGCCGTACGGGGTCTTGTGTATGTTTTTCTTTTATTCCTTTTATTTTGTGTTTTGTTGTGTTATATTTTGTTCTGTTCAGTTAGAACCCACATAACAGCTTGCATGACTTGGTCAGGGTGAGCCACAGTCAGCCATCCTGAGAGGAGACTCCATCCACGAACAGGGGGCAATATCAACACCAAACTGCAACAGAATTCCAATAATTCAAGAAAGGGCTTAGGATTAGGGTTAGGGTTACTGTTGGGGTTAGTATTAGAAGAGATTTACCAAACATTCATAGAAAAACTAACACCCATCCTTCCTCAAACTATTGCAAAAAATTCAAGAAGGAACACTTCCAAGCTCTTTCTACGAGGCCAGCATTACCTTAATTACAAAACAAGCTAAAGACATAACAAGAAAAGAGAATTACAGGCCAATATCTCTGATGAACATAGATGCTAAAATTGGATTCAGCAATATATTAAAAAGATAATACAACATGACCAATTTGGATTTATTCTGGGGATGCAACAATGGTACAATGTTCACAAATCAATAAATTATATAAATCACTTAAACAGGTTGTAAGACAAAAATCACAATATCATATCAATTGATGCAGAAATTTCATTTGACAAAATCCAACACCCATTTTTCATAAAAACTCCCAGCAAAGCAGGAATAGAGGGATCATACCTCAACATAATAAAAGCCATATATGACAAACCTATAGCTAACATCATATTCAATGGGTAAAAACTAAAAACATTTCTCCTAAGAACAAGAATAAGACAAGGATGCCTGCTTTCACCACTCATATTAAACACTAGAAGCCTGGTGCATGAAATTCATACACAGGGGCAGGGGGGGCTGTCCCTCAGCTCAGCCTTCACTCTCTCCAAATTGGAACCCCTTGGCAGTCAGACATCCCTCTCACAATCTGGGACTGCTGGCTCCTTACCACACGCCTACCTGCCTGCCTGATTGCCCCTAACCGCTTCTGCCTGCCTGATCACCCCCTAACTGCTCCTCTGCTGGCCTGGTCGCCCCCAACTGCCCTCCCCTGCAAGCCTGACCCCCCCAACTTCCCTCCCCTGCAGGCCTGATCTCGCCCCCAACTGCCCTTCCCTGCTGGCCTGATCACCCCTAACTGCGCTCCCCTGCCAGCTTGATCTCGCCCCCAACTGCCCTCCCCTGCAGGCCTGATCTTGACCCCAACTGTCCTCCCCTGCAGGCCTGGTCTCACCCCCAACTGTGCTCCCCTGCCAGCTTGGTTGCCCCCAACTGCTCTCCCCTGCAGACCTGATTGCCCCCAACTGCCTTCCTCTGCCAGACTGATCTTGCCCCCAACTGCCCTTCCCTGCTGGCCTGATTGCTCCTAATTGCCTCTGCCTGCCTGATCACACCCAACTGCCCTCCCCTGCAGGCCTGATCTTGCCCCCAACTGCCCTTTTCAGCCAGCCAATTTGGTTCTGATTGGTCAGTTTCTATGCCAGTCATCATCAAAAGCTCTGCCTCCTAGGCAGCCATTGGCTCCTCACAGTTGACCCAGATTTGGTTCTAATTGGTCGGTTTCTATGCCAGTCAGTGTCAAAAGCTCCACCTCCTAGGCAGCCACTGGCTCCTCATACTTTACCCAGATTTGGTTCTGATTGGTTGGTTTCTATGCCAATCAGCATCTCTGGGCCTATCAATGGGGGCAGGTCAGAAAGGCGGGGCTGATCAGCAGCCCCTCTAGAGGCCTGGAGAGAAATGGAGGTGCAGCTGCTGGCCAGACCCAGAGAGAAAGAGAGAGGCAAGTGCTGATTAACAGGTGCCACAGAGGCTATAGATCAGACCCTGCTTATCATTTCAGGCCTCTCTCCGAGCCTGATTCGCAGCCCCCTCAGCAGTCAATGCTGAGTCACCGTGCCTGCAGCTATAGCAGTCAGTGCTGGGTCACCACAGCAACCCAGCACTGACTGCAGGACTGACTTCCAGTTGGTTGAGCCTCCCAGTCGTTGTGGATGTGACAGACCCAGGGTTTTTATATATTAGGATAGTAATGTAAGTCCTAGCCATAGTAGTCAGAAGAGAAGAAAAAATAAAAGACACCCAAATTGGAAAGGAGGAAGTAAAACTGTCATTATTCACAGATGACATGATATTGTACATAGAAAAACATAAAGACACCTTCAAAAATTTATTAGATTGAGTAAATGAATTCAGCATTGTAGCAGGTTAGAGAATTAAAACCCAGAAATCATTGGAATTTTTATACACCAATAATGAACTCTGAGAAAGACAAAAGAAAGAAACAATCCCATTTACAATGGCAACAACAAAAGATAAGATACTTAAGAATAAACTTAACCAAGAAGGTAAAAAACCTATACTCAGAAAACTACAGGACGTTGAAAAAAGAGATAAAGGAAGATATAAACAAGTGGAAGAATATACCGTGTTCATGGATTGGTAGAGTCAATATCATTAAAATGTCCATACTACCCAAAGCAATTTATAGATTCAATGCAATCCATATTTAAATACCAATAGCATATTTCACACATCTAGAACAACACTAGAAAAATTTATATGGATCCAAAAAAGGCCAAGAATAGCTGCAGCAATCTTTTTTTTTAATTTTAATTTTTTTATTTTCTTTATTGATTAAGGTATTACATATGTGTCCTTATCCACCCATTGTCCCCACCCCCTCTCATGCCCTAACTCTCCTGGTGTCTGTGTCCATTGGTTATGCGTATATGCATACATACAAGTCTTTTGGGTGATCTCTACCCCTTACTCCCACTCCCCCTGCCTTCCCTCTGAGGTTTGATGGTCTGATAAATGCTTCATTGTCTCTGGATCTGTTTTTGTTCATCAGTTTATGTTGCAGCAATCTTTAAAAAAAGAAGAAGAAAGTTGAAGGAATCACAATACCAGATATCAAGTTATACTATAAAGCCACTGTACTCTAAACAGCTGGGTACTAGCACAAGAGCAGGCATATAAATCAATGAAACAGGACAGAAAACCCAGAAATCAATCCAAGCCACTAAGCCCAATTAATATTTGACAAAGGAAGCAAGAGCATATAATGGAGTCAATATAGTCTCTTCTATAAATGGTGCTGGGAAATAGGACAGGTACATACAAAAAAAAATGAAACTAGGCCACCATACACAAGAGTAAACTCTAAATGGAAAAAAAAGACTTAAATATAAGTTGTGGAACCATAAAAATCTTAGAAGATATCATAGGCAGCAAAATCTCAGTTATCTCTCATAGCAATATATTTACAGATATATCTCCTAAGGAAAAGGAAACTAGAGAGTAAATAAACAAATGGGACTGCATCTAATTTAAAAGCTTATGCCCGCCCAGCAAAGAAACCATCAACAAAATGAAAAGAGTCTACTGTATGGGAAAACATATTTGCCAGTGATAAATCTGATAAGGGGTTAATTTCCAAAATATATAAGGAACTCATACAACTTAAGAAAAGGAAGACAAGAAATCCAATTACAAAATGGACAAAGGAACTAAATAGACACTTTTCTCCAAAGTGGACATACAGAAGGCCAAGAGACATATGAAAAACGTCCAAAGTCACTAATCATCAGAGAGATGCAAATTAAAACGACAATGAGGTATATCACCTCACACCTGTCAGAATGGCTATCATCAACAAATCAACAAATGGCAAGTGTTGATGAAGTTGTGGAGAAAAGAGAACCCTGCTCTAGCCAGTTTGACTCAGTGGATAGAGCGTCGGTCTGCGAAATGAAAGGTCCCAGGTTCAATTCCCGTCAAGGGCACATGCCCGAGTTGTGGGCTTGATCCCTGAGTTGTGGGCTTGACGCAGCCGATCCATGATTCTCTCTCATCATGGATGTTTCTATCTCTTTCTCCCTCTTCCTTCCTCTCTGAAATCAATAAAATATATATTTTTAAAAAAGAAGAAAAAAAAAAAAGAAAAGGGAACCCTAGTACACTGCTGGTGGGAATGCAGACTGGTGCAGCCATTGTGGAAAATAGTATGGAGTTTCCTAAAAAATTAAAAATGAACTCCCATTTGACCCAGTAATCCCACTTCTAGGACTATATCATAAGAAATCAGAAACACCAATCAGAAAGAATATATGCACTCCTATGTTCATAGCATAGCAATTTACAATAGCTAAGATTTGGATACAGCCCAAGTACCCATCAGCATGGATTTTTATGGAAAGTATTATGTAAAGTGAAATAAGACAGTCCAAGAATAATAAGTATCACATGACTTCACTCATGTGTAGAATCTAATGAACAAAATAAACTGATGAGCAAAATAGATCTATAGACATTGAAGCATGGAAGACTGACTAATTTCAGAGGGAAGGCAGGAGTGGTGGGGTGAAGAATAATTAACAGGGGAATATATATATATATATATATATATATATATATATATATATATATATATATATATATGCATAGCCCATGGACACAGAAAATAGAGTGGTGAAGGCTTGGGAGAGGCGAGTGTGGGGTGGAGGGGTCAATGGGAAAAAAAAAGCAAAAAGGGGATATCTGTAATACTTTCAACAATAAAGATAAGTTTTTAAAAGAAACAAATAAGTCTCTATTATCTTATCTACCTCAGCTACTCTAAATCACACTTATTTTTTGTGCAGTAACTTACTCACTGGTATCCTGACTCCAATTTATATCCAATGCAATCCATTTTCCACATAGTCATCAGTATGATCCTTTTAAATCATATATTTGATTATTTTTATCTACTTGCTGCAAACATCTTAACTTTTAGCTGTGGTATGACTGCACAGTATATTCACACTATGTTCATATAGTCGAGTAAAAAAATCTGGATTACTTTTTTAAAAATTTATCGAGGACAATTGTAGAATAAATCATTTCATATTAACCATTAAACTGAGAACTGGAAAAGTTAAACAAAACATTTTTTAAAATTTTGAAGATATGGGTGAGGTAGTAATTTATAAATATTTTCAGGACTATGTTCAGATTACAAGGGAAACCCAGACAGATTATTACAATGTCTGGAGTCATTTTTCTTCTCAAAATTATTGTTGATTCCTAAGTCAGAATCTAAGGAGTTGCAATGTTCAACAGTGCGAGTGTCCCATGTCCTGCATGGTTCAGGGTTCAGGTTCAGGGTTTGGGTTCGGGCTCCAGAGGAGGCCACGCACAAATGAAAGAGACAAGACAAGAAATAATGATTTGGAAATTGGGGGCTAGGCGGAAGCCCAAGGAAGGACTCTGCTTTGCTCTGGCCTTGCCATCTTTTTTATTCAGGTCTGGGGTACACCCATATCCCTTAGGCAGGCAATTCCAGTAATAGCTCGGTGATAGCCTATCAGCAAGGATTTATATAAGACCAAAAGGTGGAAGTTGCTTCAGTTCCCTTTGTCTCAACTAGACAGTGGGTGTGTGGCTCTGACCCTTGATAGAGCCTCTAGGTTGACCAGCCTTCCGGACCCCTTGTCCACCCCTCTCTGCTAGTGAAGGCCATGGGCAGCTTCCAACACAACAGGACTTATTGTTTGGCTCATGGGGCTTGAAAGATAGAAATTAAAATATATAACCCACTGAGATGAACATAGCTCAGTAAACATTTATTTAGTTTGGTATCTCAGAGGACTAAACTATATAAATAAGGGTGAAATACAAATAAACCAGCTCAAACAGTGATTGAAATTCCTCTCTGAATTAAATAAATATATGACTAAAGGGAATTGTCATAGACTGTTCCTCTAGAGTCTGTGGACCCTGAGAAAGAAAATACCTAACAGAAAGGACTCCTGGTGGCTAACTGGGCTCAAATTTAAGAACAGAGCTCAGCAGCCAATTCTAAATAGAGGCTTTCATGCAAACTGTGCTTCAGGGAGAAGCCTCCACTAAGCTGCCTGCCTCCCACAATGCATTGCCTGCCTGCACTGTGTTACTGCCACCTGAGCCAGCCCTTGTAAAGGAGATCCTGGAATAGTATTCCAAACAACAGGACTGAGGCTTTCCCCAACCAATCCTGAAGCTGCACAGCTGTATCTCCAGCAAAATTTTCACCTACCAATCAGAGAAGCTTCATTTTAACCAATTAGAAGAGTGGTTTTTGGACCAATCCAACTGCCATGATTTGAAGTACTCATTTCCATAGGGGCATACCAATCAGGGAGGGAGTGGGGACTTGTAAATCAGCTCCCCTGTGGCTCAGAGTGTGCACTTCACAAAGACCAAAGAATGAGTTTCCTTGGCTGCTGCTGAAAGACTGAAGATGAAACATCAAAGATGTCTTGCCTGAACAGATGGAGCATACCAGTACACAGCAGAACTGTCTAGCCAGGATCTGGAGCTGCCTGGACTTAGGGCCTTGGCCCTTGGGCTGACTCCCAGGGTGCTGTTCCATTGCTGTGCTGCTTCATAATTGAGCTGTAACACTATTGAGCTGTTTCACAGCCTTGCTATATCACAGTTGAGCTGTTTGCACTGAATAAAATTTTCTTCTTCACCATACCTCAAATAGAGAATTCCTGTTGCTGTTGAATTGGCACCTAAGTCCATAGGTTGGCAAGTAAGTTCAAGCCAGAAGCAAAATGAAATCTTCATTCAGAGAATGCTTTGATAATCTGCCTTTAAAAAGACCAGATTTTTGCTCCTGAATATGATACATTCTCTAATAGTTGTGTTAATAATATAGTAAACTTTTAAATATAAAATAAACTGACTTTTTTGTCTATCTTTCAATCAGTTCCAAACCCGAGTAGTTAAAATGATTGTTGTTTTCTGGTCCACCTCAGACCCCAAAGTGTCATCAAATCTAATAAGACAGTGTCTGATATTTTACTAGTATCTTGGAATATAAATTCAAATGATCAGCAGTATACAGTTATGACTTCTTTCCAGGAGAGCAGGAATAGTTTATTCAATCCAAGTGTTATAATAAGAGTCAGAACTTGGGCTATGAATGAATACTCATCATAGTTGAATTCCAACTACTCAAAGTAAAAAAATAAAAACACACATATAATTCTATTTGAACACTAATTTGTATTTTTAAAAAGCTATAAAAATGTACCTTCTAATGAATTAGCTTTTATTGATAAATAAGGGCATAAAATTATACTAACTCAAAGGAATTTGGAACTTTTATTAGTTTGCTTATGTTTCCTGTTTTTGGTTTGTGTGTGTTTTTTTATATTCCTGGGTTCTTCTTACAAATTTTATTTGTTACTGATAATGAACTTAGGCATCAATACAACAACTCTCCAGGGAGATCATTATCATGTAACAAGACAGAAATCAATGTAAGTTACTCATACACAAATTTCTTCATGTAATTAGTGTGACAAAACCTTGATTTTATTAGACATACTATTGGGAGAAAAGGAGATAATTAAAATATCATGGGCAATAAACAATAATGATGTAAACTTTGATTATTCTTGTTAAACTGACAAGTAATGGGTTTTTGAGAAAGTAATCATGTTAGAGTTTTAAAAGGTAATATAGCTCTTGAAAATAAAGTAGCTCTGATTTTTAAACATGTCCTTTGTGGACCTATTTTTATTTCTCTTGGGTAAATATCTAGGAGTGTAATTGCTTGATTATATAGTGTATGTGTATGTTTAACCAGTTAAGTGCCACACATCCAAAATGGAAACCATCCCCACATGCCACGATATTTTGAACTTAATTAAAAAAATCAATTTTCAATGAATATTATACATATATTACAACTTGGATGTTCTTAAATATTTTCAGCTGAAAATTCTCACAAAATATGATTTTGAAGTTGGTCAGGGCTATCACTTAGGGAAAACATTTTTTTTATAGAAATGTGTGGTGTGTTGGGAAGGTCTGCCGCTTGCGTCTCAAGATGCTTATGGTGTACAATGGGTTAACCTAATGATGAACTGCCAGGGTGATTTTTAAATCAGTTTCCATTTTACACTGCCACCAACAATATACTAGTATGAGAGTCAGGTTGCTCTAAATTCTGGCCAACTTTTGGAGGAGACAGTCAACTTTAGCAATTCTAGTGTGAGTGTAGTAGGAAATTCTACTAGACAATAGAGGCCTGGTGCATGAAATTCATGCATGGGAGGTATGTCCTCAGCCCAGCCTGTACCCTCTCCAATCTGGGATCCCTCTCACAATCCAGGACTGCTGACTCCCAACTGCTTGCCTGCCTGCCTGCATGATTGCCCCTAACTACTTCTGCTTTCAAGCCTGATCACCCCGTAACCACTGCCCTGCCAGCCTGATCAATGCCTAACTGCTTGCCTGCTGGCCCGATTGCCCCTAACTGCCCTCCCCTGCCAGCCTGGTCACCCCTAAATGCCATCCCCTGCCAGCATGGTTGCCCCTAATGGCCCTCCCCTGTTGGCCCAGTCACCCCAAACTGCCCTCCCCTGCTGGCCCGGTCACACCTAACTTCCCTCCCTTGCCAGCTTTGTTGCCCCTAACTGCCCTCCCCTGCAGGTATGGTCACCCCAACTACCCTCCCCTGCAGGCCTGGTCCCCCCAAACTGCCCTCCCGTGCAGGCCTGGTCCCTCCCAACTGCCCTCCACTGCAGGCCTGGTCCCCTCAAACTGCCCTCCCTTGCTGGCCTGGTCAACCCTAACTGCCATCCCTTGCTGGCCTGGTCACCCCCAACTGCCCTCCCCTGCAGGCCTGGTTCCCCCCAACTGCCCTCCCCTGCAGGACTGGTCTCTACCAACTGCCCTCCCCTGCAGGCCTGGTCCCCCCAACTGCCCTCCCCTGCTGGCCCAGTCACCCCTAACTGCCCTCCCCTTCTGGCCTGGTTGCCTCCACCTGCCCACCCCTGCAGGCTTTGTCCCCCCCAACTGCCCTCCCTTGCAGGCTTGGTCCCTCCCAACTGCCCTCCCCTGCTGGCCATCTTGTGGCAGCCATTTTGTGTCCACATGGCGGCAGCCATCTTTGACCACATGAATGCGGCCATCTTGTGTGTTGGAGTGATGGTGAATTTGCATATTACCTCTTTATTATGTAGGCTTGCTGGTATTGATGATTTGTTTTTTAATGTCAGTCTCTATAGTTGGAAAATTAGCTCTATGTTTGGGACTCTAAAGAAATAACAAAATTTAGTAACAAAAATTTTAGTAATTTTTTTAAATTTAGTAACAAATATTAAATAGGATACACCTTTAAAATAATACTACATATATATATATCCATTTGTAATTACCAAGACAGTACATATTATTAGAGTTTTCTCAAACTTCAAATGTGTATGTTATTTTAGACAGTTTCTTTAGTCACATCCATTTCTGTGCACCAAGATCCATGAAGAAAAGCAGAATATCTGAACATGTTCTTTTAGGCAGAATGTTCTGAGACTTTCTCTGTTTCTATTCCAGATCTTCTGTGATACCTCAAATACCCCTTCATTTCTATTCATTATAATCTAAATTGACTTTCCCTTTTAAAACTGTTTGTACACAATTTTATGTATTGAGAAACAATCTTACAGATTTTGAGAATGATTATTTTTTTAAATACTTATAATAAGTTACTACAAAATCACTGCATACAAATTGGAACAGAATTCAAAATGTTAAAAAGATAAATTACACAGACTGTAGAGTACAAAATATTTTGAAAAACACCAACTGCTAATATTATTTTGATTTAAAAATTTTGTGTTGATCTAAATGCTTTCTATTTACAACTTCATTCATGGCAATAGAAATGGGCTATCTCTATAATAAAGAGCCAGGGTGTAAGGACCGATCAGGAACAAAGGCTGACCAACTGGAAGTCTGCGCTGGGTTGCCATGGCAACCCAGGGCTGACTACTGAGGCTGCAGGCCCGGTGACCCAGCAGTGACTGCTAGGGGGCTTTGAATCAGGCCTGGAAAGAGACATGAAGAGAGAAGCAGGGGCTGATCTGTAGCATCTGAGGCAGCTTTTGACCAGCACTTGCCTCTCTCTTTCCCTCTGAGCCTGGCCAGCCCCGCATCCATTTCTCTCCAGGCCTCCACCGGGGCTGATGATCAGCCCACCTTTCTGATCAGGCCCTGTTGATAGGCCCCGAGATGCTGACTGGCATAGAAACTGACCAATTGGAACCAAATCTGGGTCGACTGTGAGGAGCCAATAGCTGCCTAGGAGGTGGAGCTTTTGACACTGACTGGCATAGAAACTGACCAATAAGAACCAAATTGGCCAGCAGAGGAGGGCAGTTGGGGGCAACCAGGCCAGCAAGGGGAGGGCAGTTGGGGGCGAGATCAGACTAGCAGGGGAGGGCCATTGGGGGCAAGATCAGGTTGGCAGGGGAGGGCCTTTGGGGGTGAGATCAGGCCGGCAGGGGAGGGCAGTTGGGGGCCACCAGGCTGACAGGGGAGGGCAGTTTGGGGTGAGATCAGGCCGGCAAGCGAGGGAAGTTAGGGGTGATCATGCAGGCAGAGGCAGTTAGGGGTGACCAGGCAGGCAGGCAGGTGAGCAGTTAGGAGCCAGCAGTCCCAGATTGTGAGAGGGATGTCCGACTGCTGGTTTAGGCCCGATCCCAATAGGGCCTAAACTGGCAATCGGACATCCCCCAAGGGGTCCCCAGTTGGAGAGGGTGCAGGCTGGGCTGAGGGAACCGCCCCCTCCATGCACGAATTTTTTGCACCGGGCCACTAGTATTTACTATAAGATCATAGTTAAATCCTCCTAGTTTAATCACATTATTTTTCAGTTATTTTAAATAACAAATTTGCACTGAGCTTAATTAAGTTTAATGTGATATTTAAATTCAATGCTAAAACTTGATAAAAATTTACAGTATGTTATCATCATTAACATTTATACATTTTAATTATACCATTTACTTCACAATGCATCAGAGTTTCTTCATATTAACAAATTAGCCTGAAAGAAGACTTATTTAATAGGAATAATAATTTAAAGCATTTTTTAAAACATGAAAAGAAATTTAAAAACGTGTAATTAGCTTGCATTATATACTAATTCATTAAATCTAGCTTCTCATCTTAAAGTGTATTTTATTTTAATTGTTCAAAACCCTTTAAGATAAAAAATATATTTTATTTTGATGAAAAAATTTTAGCTAAATATTAAATAAGTGTAAAATGGCCACACAATGTTTAAAATATATATTTTACACTTTAGTAGTAGTAATTAAAAATTAAGAACACACACCACCAAACCAGTATTATAAGAACTGTCAAAGGTTCTCTTTTAGGAAAAAAAGCAAAAAATTAAAAATATGAATAATAAATTGATAAATAATAAATTAATAATAAATAATATACACACACAATTACTTTAAATACATATTCATTAAATGTTCCAATCAAAAGAGGTAGGGTGGCTGAATGAACAAGACCCTTGCAAATGATTTCTACAAGAGACTCACTTCAGATGGAAAGGCACACACAGACTGAAAGTAAAGGGAATTAAAATATATTTCATGAAAATGAAAATAGAAAACAAAAAAGCTGAGGTAAGCAATATTTACACAAGACAAAATAGACTTTAAACCAAAGGTTATATAACAAGATACAAAGAAGGACACAGGAATTCCACCTGAAGAAAACCAAAATACTATATCAAAAAGATATATGCATCCATATGTTTTTTGCAGCATTATTTAAAATAGCTAAGATATGGAAGCAACCTAAGTGTTCACCACTAGATGAGTGAATAAGGAATTGGTACATATATACAATGAAATATGACTCATACATAAAAAAGGATGAAATCTTGCCATCTGCAACAACGTGGACAAACCTAGAGAGTATTGTGCTAAGTGATATAAGTAAAACAGAGAAAGACACATATCATATGATTCCACTTATATGCAGAATATAAAAGACAAAGTAAACAAACAGGCAGAATAGAAATAGTCTCATAGATGCAGAGAACATTTTGACAGTTGCTGGATGGGAGGGAGGTTGGAGTGATGGGTGAAAAAGGTAAAGGGATTGAGAAGTAAAAATTGGTAGTTACAGAATAGTCACAGAAATGTAAAGTACGACAAAGGAAATATAGTCAATAATATTGTAATAACTATGTACAGTGTAAGATGGGTACTAGCTTTATCTGAGTGATCACTGCAAAAGTTATGTAAATGTCTACTCACTGGGTTGTACACCTGAAACTAATATTGAAAACCTATAATTATTTTCCTTTAATTTTTAGAGTGCTTAATAATACTGTTCGTGATGGAGTTATTATATATTTATTGTTATTAAACTTTCAAAAATAAATAAACATATTTTTAATTCATAAGTTTTTATGGGAGAAACTTGGAGATAGTAAAATAACAGGAAGTTTAGTACAGGTGCCAATTTTTTCGTGGCCTGATCGTCCAAGATTCAACTAATCAATTGGGAACAAATTATTGGCATCAATCAATGATGTCAATATGCATATCTCCATGTCCAGGACAAACCACCACGATGAATGTCCAGTAACTTGACTCAGAACTCCTACCCATTCAATGCCACCACTCACACTTGCCTGTAAGATTATGTTCAGAATAACATGCTCATCTCACACCCAATTCATATAAATTTCAATATCTGACTGCATTATAGTGGGGTTTTATTCACTATCATACGAATAATGCATATAAATAAATTACACTATCTAATACAAAAGTATAGATTGTTAGAATGGAATTTAAAATGTACATACATCTTTATTTGTATGTGCTTACATGTAATATATACTGCTGAAATGATGGACAAGGACATTGTAGATGATCATTATTACTCTTAGAATAAAGAGACATTAAGGTAAATATCATTATAGAGACAAAGAAGGACACTAGAGCACACACACAAATATAAATTATATTCACCAGAAAAATATTAGAAATTTTCTAAACTTGTATGTAACTAACAATATTGCTCAAATCAAGAAAGTAAAAAATATAATATTTTTAAAACATGAAATGAAAGTGGCAAAATATATACTAGTAGATCATTTAAACACCACTATTAACATGTTGATGTAATAGATATATAATTAAAGTTTGACCCAGTGATTTCAGAGCATATATAATATTCAAATCTACACAAAATATGTACACATGCTAAGTCAAGTCTCAACACATTAAAAGAGTAGGAAGTATGCAGACATTATTCTCTGAACATAAATAAAATTTGAAATTAAATAAAAATATAAATAGAATCTCATATTTTCATAATTATAATGTAATTCTCATATTAATGTATAAAAATTACATAGTAATGAAAATGAGAAAATAATTAGGAATAAACAAATTTTTATATGTCAAAATTAGTGAAATACCACTCTGAAATTGGAGGGAAATTTATAGACCAAAATGCTTATAAGAGGGGGGAGACAAAGGCTATAAAACATAATAAAATAATAATCCAATTAAGAATATAGAAAATGAAAAATAAAATAATGAAGATAAGAACAGAAAGTAAAGATATACAAAACACACACATACAAAAAGTACAGGGGCATTAAAATATTTCATGTGTACTGTATAGAAATGTGCTTTCTCTTTGTCTTAGTATAAACCTATGTGAACAGTAGGCACTGGCCTTAGAACCAAACTCAAACTTATGTCTTTAATCTGTTCACTATCAATCATCCAGCCCCTCCCTGGCACAGTCCAAAATAGATTACATTGGAAACCAGAAAAGGGAGGAGGCATCTGTTTTTCCTCTAATTCTCAAAATCTCCTCACCTGTTACCTCTGACTCTAGGTTCCTGGAAGATTAATCTAGGCAGCAGGGTACTTGCTGTGTGGGACAGTATTTATTTATTTATTTAGTTTTAAAATCTTTTCCTGGGTTCTTGTCCCAGCATTAAGAAGGGTTCAGCAATCTGGAGAAATGCTGTGCGTAGATTAAGTAAGAGTCCAGAGATGAAAGATAGTTTTGAAAGGCATTGGGGGTCAGAGGAGCTTCAGCTAAAGGAGTTAAAGACTCTCCTTGACTCAGGACCCTTGCTTTTTATTAACACAATTTGTCCTAAGGCAAGGTGGAGATAATACACTTCAAAGGGTAGGGTACAGATGCATTATCAGATTGAGGAATAGCCTACAGCTGTTCATGTGTTTGGCCAACAGGAGGCAATAACAGGTAGATTAAGATGCCCTGAGCTGTCTGGCAGCAAGAATTCATCCTGTTCAGGTGTGGGGGAAGTACCCTTTAGCCACTCCAACAGGTAATTACATATGTGATTTAGCCCTTGTTGAGCCCCCAAGTTTCAACAACCTTTTGATAAAACTCTTGTAATTATGACATGCTGGAATTGGCCCCTGGCATCTCTCCCTTTTTGATTTTTTAAATTTAACAAGAATGTATGTTTTAAGATTTTTAAATTCAATGGAGAGGACAGAGTTCTATCAAGTCCCTTTAAATTGCTGTCAGGCATTAAAAGAATTAGCCTGCAGTTTCTTTCTGGGCCAACAGTTCTTTGAGTCCCAATTTCAATGTCCAATAGTTCCTTATGTGTACATGTTAGCATTGATGTTTCAGTTCTGGATGGTGGACAAATGGTAGCAATGCACGTCTGACCTTCTCTGGTTTGGTCCTGGGCAACATGCATCGACACACAGCTGCTGACTGCTAGCATGCCAAGGCATCTTTACCGTCTTTATTTCTGGACTGTTTCTCCTCTTTTATTGGGGGCCACTGCTATTTCTGTGGCTAAAGCAGTCCTGTCAGTTCCTCTCTGGGATCCGTTGTTGCAGGAATCCACATGGGCTTGGAGGAATTTTCTGGAAATATACAAACATATTCTTGACCAAAGGTTAATAAAGGAAACTTCTCTATAAATTAGACTTGGGATCCTTTTTATTTCTGCCCAAATGATTTTCCTTTAGCTTATTTTGACACCATGGGATTTTTCATGGATGTCTTGCTATCAGCATTACAAATGAAAATTAATTTTCAAAGTAAAAAAATTTCTTGATGTAATTTTCTTACAGGATATTTTTTTCTTACAGGATATTACTCTACTATTCCCCCTTTTTTATTTAAATAATATTAGGAGGCTTTTGGAAATTTATAATGCAGTCTTAATAACTTTTAATTTAATTTTCTGTATAGACATATGACTGCTTTGGATTCATTGCATGTTTAGCAATTTTACTATGAGATGAACCATTTATAAAACATTTAGTTAATACTTCAGGAACAGTTTCCTGCCCAGTACAATTAAACTTTTCTTGAATATTCACTTATTTCAATTAGCCAATTTAAGTTAGTCTGAAATAAGGTTTACTTTTTAACGTCACTTGTCCTAGGTTATGGACAATAAATGGCATTAATTAAATTTCTGCAATTAATCTTAGAGTAACTTTAATAAATTTTGTCAGAGAGGCAAAAAAATTATTTATTTAGTTTATGAGGCCAATATATTGACTTCTAATTACAGTTCTTAAGACATTTGAAGGAAACCTCTATTTATTTCCTTCCAGAGTAATTTTCGGGCTACAGAGAGTTTCATTTAAAAATCTTTTAAGGCATGCAATATGTCAGAAAAAGAATTCAAAATAAGGGTCATAGAGTTCATAAACTGGATGGAAGAAAAAATCAACACCGTTTGTAAGAATCAAGAAGAAATGGGAGAGAGGAACCAAGATGGCAGCAAAGTTAAACAACTAAACTGCCCCCTCACACAACAATTTCAAAAATACAACTAAAAAACAAAACGTCTACCACCCAGAACCACGGGAAAGCGGGTTGAGTGGTAGATTTACAACTAAGAAGAGAAGGGAGCCCAAACGCTGGAGAGCTGAGGTACGGAGGTGCGTGCCAAGCGGGCTGGCAGTGGGTGACTGGGCGTGCGGTTTTTCTTCAAACCAAAAGGAGACAAACACCCGATCACTCTGAACTTCAGTTTCTGGGGACACGCAGGGGACCCAGACGCCTACGGGGAGAAGCTAGACTCTCGGCCATCGGTTGGAGAGTGAGAATGACTTTTCTGCAGAGGTGCACCCAGCAATCAGGGTTTGTTGCGCTGGAGCACGGGACACGGGGACTTGGAAACGCGGAAAGGCAGAGATGGCTGAAGGCAGCTATGGCCGTTGGCCATGCCCCAGCCTAGTGACGCCCTGAGACCCTGCCCCACCCTGAGAACCTGCCCCGCACATTCTACAAACCTGCCCAGGCTCCACACGGCCTTTACATATAAATGGCCTGTTCTGTGGCAGCTCAACCAAATTAACTGCAGCTCCATTCAGACTGCTCCAAAACTGCCCAAGCAAAGAGGAGAAAACTGTAGCTCTTGCTGTAGCTCCTGCTGGGAGGCCTTAGACCTGCACCCCATTGGAGATCCAGACACTAGGGTATCTATTGGTCGGTGTGAATGACACCAGATTTCAACCACTCTCATAAGGGACACATTCAAGAGGCAGATTCAGTGAGCACCAAAGCCCTACTGTGTCTCCAGCACAGCAATTCTTCCGTTATAGACACAGCAGGTCCTCACAGCCAATTGGCCTAGAGGTCAATTCCTCCCAGTGTACCAACAGCAATCAAGGCTTTTAACTACACCAAGACTTTCCACTCAGCCCACAAAGGGGTGTACCAAAAGCAACCACCTAGAGTGATTGGGGAAGCTGGGCTACCGGTCCCTATAGGTCACTGACCACACAAAGCCACTCCATCAACACAGGGAGGCAGTCAAAATGCAGAGACACCGAAGTATGTCACGAGTAGGAGAGATAGAGGAAAGCAAACTAATGGACGACACAGTGTTCAGAACCACATTTATACGGTTACTCAAGAATCTTCTAAAAACCGCAGAGAAACTTGAAGAGACCTTCAAGGATCTTAATGAGAATACCAAAAAAAATGGAAAAGGACCAGTCAGAAATTATGCATACACTGTCTGAAATAAAGAATATACAGACACTCAACTATAGACCACCGTACCCAAAGAGTCAAGCCAAAGATCTGGAATATGAGGAAGGAAAAAACACACAACCAGAGAGGTGGAAAGAAAGAAGAATCCAAAAGTGTGAGGATAGTGTAAGGAGCCTCTGGGATGGCTTTAAGCTACCAATATCCGAAATTTTGGGGTGCCAGAAGAAGAGAGAGAGCAAGATACTGAAAACCTATATGAAGAAATTTTGACAGAAAATTCCCCCCACCTAGTGAAAGAAATAGACTTACAAGTTCAGGAAGCACACAGAACCCCAAACAAGAGGAATCCAAAGAGGACCACACCAAGACACATCATAATTAAAATGCCAAGGGCAAAAGACAAAGAGAGAATCTTACAAGCAGCAAGAGAAAAACAGTTAGTTACCTACAAGGGAACACCCATACGAATGTCAGCTGATTTCTCAACAGAAACTATGCAGGCCAGACGGGAATGGCAAGAAATATTCAAAGTGATGAATAGCAAGAACCTACAACCAAGACTACTCTACCCAGCAAAGTTATCATTCAGAATTGAAGGGCAGATAAAGAGCTTCACAGATAAGAAAAAGCTAAAGGAGTTCATCACCACCAAACCAGTATTATATGAAATGCTGAAAGGTATTCTTTAAAAAGAGGAAAAAGAAGAAAAAAAGTAAAGATAAAAATTTTGAACAACAAATACATATCTATCAAAAGTGATCCTAAAAATCAAGTGAATTAAAAATCTGAGGAACAGAATAAACTGGTGAACATAATAGAATCAGAGGCATAGAATGGAAGTGGATTGATAATTCTCAGGGGGAAAAGGGTGTCTGTGTGGGGGGTACGGGAAGAGACTGGACAAAAATCATACACCTATGGATAAGGACAACGTGGGGGAGGTAAGGGCAGGGGGGTTGGGAACCAGGTGGTGGGGAGATATGGGGGGAAAAAAGGAGAAACATTTGTAATAATCTGAACAATAAAGATTTATTTTAAAAAAATGAAAAGAAGTCAAGAAGGAATGGATGAAAAAATCAACAACTTATGTAAGAATCAAGAAGAAATGAAGAGTGTTATAGCTGCAATAAAAAAACACCATGGAAAGTTTCAACAGTAGACTAGGAGAAGCAGAGGAGTGAATTAGCAAATTAGAAGACAGGGAAGCAAAACACAGCCAAATTGAATTGCAATTGGAGAAAAAAAATTAAAATACAAGAGGAGAACCTAAGGGAGATATGGGACAAAATGAAACAAAGCAACATACGAATAAGAAGGGTGCCAGAACAACAGAAAGAGGAACAAAAGTTAGAAGACCTATTTAAAGAAATAATGTCAGACAACTTCCCTGATGTGGTGAAGAAAAAAATCACACAAGCACAGAGAGTCCCAAACAGGATGAACCCGAAAAATCCCACACCAAGACAAAACATAATTACTATGGCAAATATTCAGGACAAAGAGAGAATCTTAAAGGCTGAAAAAGAGAGACAGAAAGTTACATACAAGGGATCTCCCATTAGATTATCAAATGATTTCTCAACAGAAACACATCAGGCCAGAAAAGAATGGAAGGAAATTTACAAAGTGATGCAAACCAAGGGACTGAATCCAAGAATACTCTATCCACCAAGGCTATCATTCAAAATTGAAGGGGAAATAAGGAGCTGCACAGACAAAAAAATGCTAAGGGAGTTTATCACTACCAAGCCAGCAATGCAAGAAATGCTAAAGGGACTGGTGTAAAAAGAAAAAAGGAAAATGTAAGAAGGAACACAGACACAAAAAAATAAAAATGGCTACAAACAAGTACCTTTCAATAATAACTTTAAACGTAAACAGACTAAATGCTCCAATCCAAAGACATCGAGTGGCTGAATGGATAATAAAACATGACCCATATACATGCTGTCTACAAGATACCCACCTCAGAAAAAGGGACTCACACAGACTGAAAGTGAAGGGATGGAAAAATATCTTAAAGGCAAATGGAAATGAAAAAAAAAAAAAAGCTGGGGTAGCAGTACTTGTATCTGACAAAATAGACCTCAAATTAAAGGCCATAAGAAGAGATAAGGAAGGCCACTTCATAATAATAAAGGGATCAATACAACAAGAGGATATAATCCTGATAAACATATATGCACCAATGCAGGAGCACCCAAATGCATATAAAAGCTCCTGGAAGCTATCAAGGGAGAGATCAACAACAATACAATCATAGTAGGGGACTTTAATACACCACTGACATCACTGGATAAATCCTATGGACAAAAATTCAGCAAAGAAACAGCAATTCTAAATAACTCACTAGATCAGATGGACTTATTTGATATCTTCAGAGCATTTCACCCCAAAGCCTTGGAATATATGTTCTTCTCAAGTGCACATGGGACATTTTCAAAAATAGACCACATGTCGGGTCACAAGCAAAGTCTCCCCAAAGTCAAGAAGATTGAAATCATACCAAGGATTTTCTCAAACCACAATGCCATAAAATTAGAAATAAACTACAATAAAAACAATCCAAAAATCACAAACAATTGGAAGTTGAATAGCATGCTATTAAATAATGACTGGGTTACCAAAGAGATCAAAAAAGAAATTAAAAGCATCCTGGAAACTAATGACAACAAAAACACAACAATCCAAAATGTCTGGACACAATGAAAGCAGTCCTGAGAGGGAAATGTATAGCTCTACAGGCCTACCTCAAAAAATAAGAAAACAAGGTAATAAATCATATAACTCTAAAACTCAAAGAATTAGAAAGAGAGCAACAAGAAAAGACCACAGTGAGCAGAAGGAAGGAAATAATAAAGATCATTGCACAAATGAATGATATAGAGACCCACCCTCGCAAAAAAAAAAAAAAACACAAACAAACACAATACAAAAGATCAATGAAAGTAAGAGCTGGTTCTTTGATAGGATAAACAAGATTGATGAACCTCTAGCCAGGCTCACCAAGAAGCAAAGAGAGAGGACCCAAATAAACAAAATCAGAAATGAAAGAGGAGAAATAACAACATACCCACAGAAATACAAAGGATTATTAAAAAATACTATGAACAACTCTATTCTAACAAACTAGACAATCTTGAGGAAATAGACACATTCCAAAAAAATAAAACCTTCCAAAACTCACTCAGGAATATTCTAAAAATCTCAATAGGCTGATAACTATGGAAGAAATTGAAGCAGTCATCAAAAAGCTTCCAGCAAACAAAAGCCTGGGGCCAGACAGTTTCACAGGGGAGTTTTACCAAACATTCAAGGAAGAACTTAAACCTAACCTCCTCACACTATTCCAGAAAATTCAAGAGGAAGGCAAACTTTCAAGCTCCTTCTATCAAGCCAGCATCACCCTAATGCCAAAACCATATAAAGACAACACAATGAAAGAGAACTACAGGCCAATATCCCTCAGGAATATAGATGCCAAAATCTTCAACAAAATTCTAGCAAATCGGATCCAGCAGTACATCAGAAAGATCATACACCATGACCAAGTAGGATTTATCCTGGGGATGCAAAGATGGTACAATATTCGAAAATCAATAAATGTGATACATCACATAAACAAATTGAGAGATAAAAATCACATAATCATATCAATTGATGCAGAAAAATCATTTGACAAAATCCAACACCCTTTCTTGATAAAAACTCTCAGCAAGGTGGGAATAGAAGGATCATACCTCAACATAATAAAAGTCATATATAACAAACCCACAGCCACCATCATACTCAATGGGCAAAAATTAAAACTATTTCCCCTAAGAATAGGAACAAGACCGGTATGCCCACTCTCACCACTGCTCTTCGAAATAGTGCTGGAAGTACTAGACATTGCGGTCAGACAAGAAGAAGAAATAAAAGGCATCCAAATTGGAAAAGAAGAAGTAACACTGTCCTTATTTGAAGATGACATGATATTGTACATAGAAAACCCTAAAGACTCCATCAAAAAATTATTAGACTTAATAAATGAATTTGACAATGTAGCAGGATACAAAATTAATGCCAAGAAATCTATGGCATTTCTATATACCAATAATGAACTTATAGAAAGATACTAAAAAATAATCCCATTTACCATCACAACAAAAAAATTAAGATACCTAGGAATAAACTTAACTAAGGAGGTAAAAGACCTATATGTGGAAAACTACACGACACTGAAAAAAGAGATGGAGGAAGACATAAACAAATGGAAGAACATACCGTGTTCATGGATTGGTAGAATCAACATCATCAAAATGTCCATACTACCCAAAGCAATCTATAGATTCAATGCACTTCCCATTAAAATACCAATGGCATATTTTACAGACATAGAACGAACTACCCAAAAATTCATCTGGAATAAAAAAAGACCCCGAATAGCTGCAGCAATCCTGAGAAAGAAGAACAAAGTAGGTGGGATCTCAATACCAGATTTCAAGCTGTATTACAAAGCCACTGTTCTCAAAACAGCCTGGTACTGGCACAAGAACAGACATATAGACCAATGGAATAGAATAGAGTACCCAGAAATCGACCCAAACCACTATGCTCAATTAATATTTGACAAAGGAGGCATGACCATATGATGGAGCCAAGACAGCCTCTTCAATAAATGGTGTTGGGAAAATTGGACAGATACATGGAAAAAAATGAAACTAGACCTCCAACTTACATCATACACAAAAATAAACTCAAAATGGATCAAGGACTGAAACATATGATGGGAAACCATAAAAATACTACAGGAATCCACAGGCAGTGAAATCTCAGACTTATGGTGAAGTAATTTCTTCACTGACACTGACCCTAGGGCCATGGAAACTAAAGAGAAAATAAACAAATGGACGACATCAAAATAAAAAGCTTTTGCACACCAAAGGAAAACATCAGTAAACAATAAGAAAGCCCACTGCATGGGAGAACATATTTGCCAATGATATCAATGATAAGCGTTTAATCTCCAACATTTACTGGGAACTCATACAACTTAACAAAAGGAAGATAACCCAATCAAAAAGTGGGCAACTGATCTAAATAGATACTTTTCGAAAGAAGACAGAAGGAAGGCCAAGAGACATATGAAAACATGCTCAGAGTCACTAATTATCTGAGAGTTGCAAATCAAAACAATGTGATATCATCTCACACCTGTCAGAATGGCTATCATCAACAAATCAACGAATGACAAGTGCTGGAGAGGATGAGGAGAAAAAGGAACCCTCATGCACTGCTGGTGGGAATGCAGACTGGTGCAGCCACTCTGGAGAACAGTATGGAGTTTCCTCAAAAAACTAAAAATGGAACTCCCATTTGTCCCAGTGATCCCACTTCTAGGAATATATTCCAGGAAACTAGAAACACCAATCAGAAAGGATATATGCACCCCTATGTTCATAGCTGCACAATTCACCATAGCTAAGATTTGGAAACAGTCTATGCGCCCATCAGCAGATGAGTGGATTAAAAAACTGTCGTACATCTATACAATGGAATACTATGCTGCAGTAAAAAAGAAGGAGTTCTTACCATTTGCAACAACATTGACTGAGCTGGAGAGCATTATGCTTAAGTGAAATAAGCCAGGCAGAGAAAGATAAATATCACATGATCTCACTCATTCGTGGAATATAATGAATAACATATACTGATGAACAAAACAGATCAGAGACAGAGAAACATTGATCAGACTGTAAAACCTCAGGGAAGGTAGGGGACGGTGGGGATAACGGGGAAAGATCCACCAAAGGACTTATATAGACAACAAGGTTCTAAGGGCATAAATCGGGGGTGGTGGGTAATGGGGGATTAAGGACACATATGTAGTACCTTAATCAATAAAGAAATTTAAAAAATAAATAAATAAAAATCTTTGTCTTTCTTTTTTACAACAAGCAACCTACAGGGCTGCTGCTTGAACACTGAGTCATGCATTTAATAGCTATATTACAAGTGACTTTACAATAAGGTTGAATGCTATATGCTGTCAGATTTAATACTTTAACAATCTTTAGTTTACACTGTAAATATTAGTGGAAGAGATTTCAAAATTTTCAAATTTCTCCTTTTTATTAAATTTAGAATTTTATTTTAAAAGAATATCCCCTTTAGCTTATTTGCATATACAAAGGGATCATGAGAGGTCTCAGTAAATTTCTTAGATTTTATTTTGATTCATTTACTTATAAAAACATTGGCTTCTCATACAACTTAATTTATATGAGAACTTGATTATATTTTATAATGCTAATTTATTAAGTAATTTAAGTAGGCATTTTTATTAAAAAACAAAGCAAGTAAATTTAGTAAACTTACGTCTGATTCACAAGGCACAAAAGCTGCCCCACCTCCAGCCTATTTAAAAATGCAGGCAGCTAGAGGCTTTTTTTTTGTCTTTTTAAATTTCTGCCTTAAAATTCTGCTGTTGAATTTTAAGAAATATTTTGTTACCTCCTTAGAGGCTAAAACCTTTATAACTTTTAAAATATATGTATATAAGTAAAATATATTGATTAATTTTTGTTTGATAAAGTTTTCTATGTGATTTCATGTATATTAAATCGGTTAAATTCAAAATATTTCCTTTAAGAAGAGAGTACAAATTCCTTGAATCACCCAAGGCCCTTGGAGTTTTCTAAGAATCATACTTTTTATAATTATCTTAAAGGATATCAAATAAATTTTTAATTGGATTTTGTATTAAAAATTTCAGTTGGGATCACAGAATTAATTCATTTTTAATTAGACCAATAAACAACATATTTTGAATTCCTAATTATTTCAGAGAAAACACAAAAATCATTTTTTCAAAAAATAATTTTTATACTTTAGGTATTTAGTTACCACAACTATATAATTTCTCCCAATTTAATTTGAATTTTGAACTTTTCAAGCTGGCAAGTCAAATATTTGGAATTTTTTGATTAGTAACACTTTTATATTTTTAAGAATAAATTTTAAAAATACAAGACATAATTAATCAATAGCTTTAATTTTGTCCTCTATATTTTTCATGAGGCAAATTCAGATTATTGAACAAGTTTTTAATATTTGATTTGGTAAACTTTACTTTTTAGTTGCCAGTGGCTCTGGAAAACCATGTTTGAGGCTTTCAAAACAGGTTTGGCAAAGGCCTAGCCAATTGACTTTAAACCGACCATATTACTTCTGCTCGGGGAAGTCCAGAAGCAAACTGGTAGAAATTCAAATTCAAAATTGTCACATTCCTTAAAGATGGATGCTGGCAGGAAACTTTGGCCTATCTGCTTGTTCTGCTGGGGGAATGGCGACTAGCCCCTTCCTCCATTAGAAAGGCACAGCTAGCTTTTACCTGGGCTACTTAGATCTTTATAATATACTAGAGGCCCAGTGCATGAGATTTGTGCACAGAGGGTGTGTGTCCCTCAGCCCAGCCTCTACCCTCTCCAAGCTGAGACTCCTCAGTGGGAACAAGCCTAAACAGGCAGACATCCCTCTCACAATCAAGGACTGCTGGCTCCCAACTGCTCGCCTGCCTGCCTGCCTGATTGCCCCTAACCGCTTCTGCCTGCCAGCCTGATCACCCTCTAAAAATTCCCCTGCCAGCCTGATTGACACCTAACTGCTCCCCTGTAGGATCAATTGCCCCTAACTGCCCTCCCCTGCCAGCCTGGTCACACCTAACTGCTCTCCCCTGCCAGCTTGGTCACCCCTAACTGCCCTCCCCTGCTGGCCTGGTCACCCCCAACTGCCCGCCCCTGTAGGACTGGTCGCCCCTAACTGTCTTCCCCTGCAGGCCTGGTTGCCCCTAACTGCCCTCTCTTGCAGGCCTGGTTCTCCCCAACTGCCCTCCCCTGCAAGTCTGATCTCCCCCAACTGCTCTCCCTTGCAGACCTGGTCTCTCCCCACTGCCCTCACCTGCTGGCCCAGTAACCCCCAATTGCCCTCCGCTGCAGGCCTGGTCACCCCTAACTGCCCTCCCTTGGAGGCCTGGTCCCTTTCAACTGCTCTCCCCTGCTGGCCTGATGGCCCACAACTGTCCTCCCCTGCTGGCCATCTTGTGGTGGCCATCTTGTGTCCACATGGAGGTGGCCATCTTGTGTGTTGGAGTGATGGTCAATTTGCATATTACTCTTTTATTAGATAGGATTTTCAACAATTTTTTTGAGATTCAAATCCAATTTTAATTATTTTAAGGAATTTACTTTGGATAAATTCTACAACAGAGACAATTTTACTGATTTTCTTGACGTTCTTAAATGTAACTTTTGAACACACTTCATTAGCATTTTAAAAACTTCTCTTTATTATGGAAATGCCAATCTTGCTGATTGAACTAGCCTTCATTTTTTCCCTGGGTCAAATCTGCCATCTTTCTTAGGAAAAAACAGTCTTGGAGTTTTATTCTGTAGCTCTTGCAAAGAGATTCCAGCTCAAAACTATCTAATATCCGAAATCAGACAATGCGAGCATTTTGTTTTAAGCTAGCTTCTCTCTTTACTCATGCACAGAAATCCCAGACACATTTCTAAATTTTTCATGGCGAGAAGGAGACTTTAAATTAGCATACTGGGAAAGTGGGCTTCCATATTACATCTCCATATGGCTCCCCCCACCTCCTGCTTACTTTGGGGGAAGTTTCAGTAACAGACCTGGCTGCATATCTTTTCATGCTTAATAGATAAAGACAGATTTTAAATTTTTCCTTTTTAGCTTTCCAAAGTAATTACTAGCACCCAAGGTGACCTTAGCCAAATTTTGGTTTTCCCTATAAGTTCTTCTATAATTTTTAAACAAAGCTTTAAGTAGTCTTTTTGCAGGAGAGCTGATAGCTCTGCCCTCTCCTGACACCTTTGAATTTCTCCACAGCAGAGGTGGATTTGTCAGCGAGGTTTAATTTCTTATTACGGATTTTAGATTCCAAATGCGAATTAAGATTTTAATTTGAACAAGAAACCATATTAAAGATGACCATGGCACTCTTTTTTCAGCCTGATTTTAAAAAGTACCTTTTGATATTCCAATTCCTTTATAATTTTCCCTTCTAACCAAATATTTCCCCATTATAATCTGACTTAAACACAAAGTATAACTCACGCACTTGTGGATCCATGGGGTTCCGAAGCTGACATGGGCTCTACACACAGTTAATCTTACCACCATTGCTGGTGTTGTTTCTGCTCAGGCGAATCCTTCTTTCTCCAGAAGGGCGCCATTAATGTTGGTGCTGCCAGGATTCCGGAAGCCCCAGTTCGGGACACCATTAATGTCGGGGTTCTTGTCCCAGAATTAAGAAGGCTTCAGCAATCTGGAGAAAGGCTGTGTGTAGATTAAGTAAGAGTCCAGAGACGAAAGATAGTTTTGAAAGGCATTGGGGGTCAGAGGAGCTTCAGCTAAAGGAGTTAAAGACTCTCCTTGACTCAGGACCCTTGCTTTTTATTAACACAATTTGTTCTAAGGCAAGGTGGAGATAATACACTTCAAAGGGTAGGGTACAAAAGCATTGTCAGACTGGGGAATAGCCTACAGCTGTTCAGGTGTTTGGCCAACAAGAGGCAATATCATATAGATTAAGATGCCCTGAGCTGTCTGGCAGCAAGCAATCATCCTATTCAGGTGTGGGCAAAGTGCCATTTAACCACTCCTAAAGGTAATTACATATGTGACTTAGCCCTTGTTGAGCCCCCAAGTTTCATCAACCTTTTGATAAAACTCTTGTAATTATGACATGCTGGAAATGGCTCCCAGCAATCTTTATTTCTGAAATTATAACATGTGTCCCATCCCCCCGCCAGTGACCCCTTCTATCTGCACATTGTTTAGATTGCAAGTAGCTGAGGATACCCAGATGAGCCAGTCTTCAAACACATTTTAGGCAAAGCTAAGGGATTAAGTCATATGACTTTGCATGTAGTATCCTGGGCCAGTATGAGAAGATTCTCTTTGTGGGGACACATGAGATATAAGAAAGAATTGGGTACAACCTGTGGGTGCACTGTGTGCCTTGGCAGGTTCATGCTGAGTGGCAATAGCTTGAGTATGTGGAAGAGCCATTCTCACTGACATGAGTCTGCATAGATGTCTATCCCCTTAGGTCAACTCAGAGCAGAGAACTGTGTGGCCTGGAGTGACCATGGGAAGTACAACCTTCCCACAGCTGTGGCTCCTAGGCACCATCACATGGAGCTTTGGAAAGCCACATAGCAAGATGGAAAGGAATTATCACCAACAACCACACTTCAAGTGGGTATAAACAAGGACATGTCCATGGATATTTACTCTGGTGGTTTTTCCTGGACATAGAGATATGCAAATAGACATGCAGAGTGGGTCATAAGGAAAAAATTAAATATCTGAAAATGTAAGAGTTGAGTGGGAAATTTATATGCTAGAAGCAAACAAACAAACAAAAGCAAAAAAAAATAAAAAGAGGGACTTTGCAATGAGAAAGACTGATGGAGAAGCTCCAACTGAGAAGTAAATCTAATAACTTTTCTGGAGCAACAGGAACATAAGCATGACTATATATTTCTATATGTGCACATAATAGCTATCAATTTAAGGAGCTATAGGATGAGTCAAAAGGAGGCTCTATGCCTCAGACATAAGTTATAAGTTGACAATACCATTTTTAGCTTATCTTCCAAAGCAGCTATATTTGTCACATTTGTACAAATATTATATATAGAAATACATTATTGAAAAATAAAAATTATTTTAAAATACTGAGAATACAAAGGGTGATTTATTTTTCTCATCAGCTCCAGTTATTCCTAGAGCTGAAATTGTGTGCCACATTTTTAGAGGGAAAAGTACAAATGGGCACATGTCTAAGGGAGCCAATAATGTGGGTCTTAAACCAATATGTCTATAAACGGTGGAATCAAAAACACTGAACAGAAAAGGTAGTAGAATAATTTTGGTTTAATATAAGAAAGCACTTTTCATTAGCAGAATCCAAAATTGAAATTGAGTGATTCATCAGGGAGTGAGCTTCTCATATTAGTCCTTACCATTGTTTATTCACAGTGTATGACAGATTTGTAGAGGGCTTTGGTAAAAGAAAATTAAAAATTCTCCTTCCTTTACAGTAATTTTCTTGATTTACAATAAAAGTTTTAGAATTTTTACCATTTTACCCTTTCTGTACAATATTTTATATTGCATTAATATATGGCCTTTACAATTTTAGAGCAGTTTTAGGTTTATAAAAAATGAAGCAATGTACAGATATTTCCCATATATCCCCTATCCCCACACATAAATAGTCTCTCCCACTTTCAACCGTCTGCCACCGAAGTGAAGAGTGATACATTTGTTGCAATGGATGAATCTACATTGATACATCATTATCACCAAAACTCCATAGTTTATCTTGTCTTCACTCTTGCTATTGTACATTTATGGGTCTGCATAAAGATATTACGACATATATCTATCATTATAATATCGTACAAAGTATTTTTACTACCCATACAATTTTCTCTGCCTATTCATTTATCTCCCCCAACTACTGGTAACCAATGCTCTTTTGATTATTTCCGTAATTTTGCCTTTTCCAGATGTCATAAAGTTAGAATCACACAATATGTACCCTTTTCATATTGGCTTCTTTCATTTAATAATATTTATTTAAATTTCCTTCATGTTTTTCTATGCCTTTATAGCATATTTCTCTTTAGCACTGACTAATATTCCATTCTCTGGCTATACCACAGTTTATTTATTTATTAACCCACCAAAAGGACATTTGATCACTTCCAGGTTTTGAAAATTATGAATAAGGTTGCAATAAATATCCATGTGCATAATTTTGTGTGGACAAAACTTTTCAAGTCCTTTGTGGAAATGCCAAAAAAGTTCAATTTTTGGATCATATGTCAAGAGTTCTTAGTTTTGTAAGAAACCTCCAAACTATCTTCCAAAGTAACTGTACCATTTGGCATTCCCATCTATATATATAAAAGGCTAATATGCTAAGTGTCCAACTGTTCGACCATTTGACCAGTAGCAATGATGCACACTGCCCACCAGGGGGAAGATGCTCAATGCACAGGCATGGAAACATGAAATGGACTGATGAATCTCAGAGGGAAGGGAGGAGGAGGAAGGGTGGGAAGAGATTAACCAAAGATCTTATATGCATACTAGAGGCATGCACCAGTGGGATCCCTCAGCCTGGCATATGCCCTCTTGCAATCCAGGACTCCTTGGGGGATGTCGGACTTCTGGTTTCGGCCCAATCCCCCTGGCCAGGCCAAGGAACCCCACCAGTGCACAAATTCGTGCACCAGGCCTGTTTCAGCCCAATCTCCACAGGCCAGTCCAAGGGAAGCTCCACCTGGGCTGTGAGAATCGGGCCAAAACTGGCTCTCCAACATCCCCCAAAGAGTCCCAGATTGTGAGAGGGTGCAGGCCAGGTTGAGGGACCCCACCAGTGCACAGGGACTCTAGTTAGAAATATATGAGAGTTCTTCTTGCTTACATCCTTGCCAGAAGATACATTTTTCATACTTTTGTAAGGGTTATCAAATCTAATTTTTGTTGCTATCAAAGGCTTCCACTATCTTTATAGATAAACTAGAGGCACAATGCACGAAATTTGTGCAAGAGGCTCAGCCCTCGCAGACCAACCTGCCTCGGCCCTCACAGCCCTGGCTTCATCGGAAGGTCATCCAGACGATCATTCTGCTGTTTGGTCTTATTAACATATTAGCTCTTTATTATATAAGATAGTCCTTGTTACCAAGGTTATGAATATGCATCAGATTATTTTTCTTTAATATTTAATTTTGCAACAATATTCCTACCAAAAAAAAGGGAAAAAGGAAGGAAGAATATTTTTCCCTGTAAGAAAAAGAAAGATTAAGTTATACTTTTGTCCATGACAAAATATTATAACACATAAGAAGTGAGAAAACTTGTACTGGGCTTTATTATCAGAAATGTTGGATAAAAATTTAAAACTATTTTCACATGTCAGTCTTTCACAATATCATTTAACATTCCTATAAGTTAGAGAATATCCTATGTATATATGTTAAACTTTAATAAATATAAAAAGTTTAAAAAGGAAATCAAATCACAATGAACAGAATATTAATTATAAGCTTACATACTGGCTCACCAATCATTATCTCACCTCAAAGACATGCAAGTTAATTCATAAATATATTGAATATGATATACATACACATTATATATACATACTATATATTTATACATAATTATGTATGTAGGAATGCACATGATTTTTAATAAAATATCGCAGCTTCAGACTTACAAGGCATGATTTTATATATTACATATTCATATTGTAAGCTCTAATAGCCTTTCTAAATGCTGAATATTAAAGTGGCTCTTTTGTTTTGTCCCTGATAGAACACATTAGTTTCATTGCAAAAAATGAGAAGCTCTCAAACACATTGTGATTAAAATTCCTGAGTTTTCTTGAGAAAGCTCTAACATATTGGGATTTGTGTTAAATAAACCAAAATACTCACATCATTCCAAAGAAGGCTCACTTCTAAAGCCAAGTGTCCCTTTAGAGAAACTGACACATTCTGACTTTTCTTGTGAACTACCATAAATTAAATCAGTTTACCAAGTAATTACTACTTGTTACAAGTTTATTTTTTTCCCATAGCTATAAACCCTTGAATTTTGACCTTAGGAAATAAACATTCTTAATGTAGTAAATTTACAGAAGTTAAAGTATGAAAAGTCCTTTGGGTCAATGTTTATGTCCTCCAAGCACATTTGAGTTAAACTGATGGCTGGTACCCTATAATATAGTATAAATGACTCCTGATTGAAACCTTCATAGACCTACTTTCCCCATTTCCTTATAACTATTCAGCAAAAAATAACACTACTATTCCCCTTCATCATTCAATTAACATGTTATGATAATTTCAAGAAAAAAATGACAGAGTTGTTTTACTGTAGAGAAGTTCATGGTAAATTACTGAATTATGAGAGTCATCTGAGAGACAAAATGGCGGCAGAATAGATGGATGATTCCTGAGCCGTGTCCTGGAAAAAATAGAGGGAGCAGTTGAAACAACTGGAATCCAGCCTGAATTGGCGAAAGAGACACAGCTGGTGAGACAGTTTTCAGCTGGGAAGGGCAGAGATCCCCCGGATAAAGGTAAAATCAAAGATCTAGGCAGTAGAATCTGCCAGACCTCTGTGCCCAGAAGATCAGGGAGAAACTACACGGCAACAAGCTGCGTCCCTGAGGACAGGCAAAGCGTCTGACTGAAAAATAAAAGGGTCCACAGGACTGCAGGAGGTAGTGGATTTTAGACATTGGAGTCTGGATTTGGGATCTGAGCTCAAAGGCAGCCCTGAAGAGCTGCCAGACCGCACAGTACCGGCAAGAGAGGAGCTTGCAGAGACATGGTCCCTCCTCACACTGGGGACTGTGCCTTTCTCCACCGAACCTAGTTCGTAGGACATTGTGGATGCAGACACTTACCTGTGGCTGAGGTGCAGAAGAAGGGGTGGAGTTGTGGAATCTGGGGAGAGTAGGCAGCGGACGGTCCAGGAGAGGTAGTAGCGAGCCTGGTGCTGAGTCATATCTAAGCTCCGTCGCCATTTTCTCCTGAGAGATAGCCCCTCCCTCCAGTCTCCAGGCAACCAATATAGCCACAGCCAGATTCCACCCTGAATAACACCATGGAATCAGAATACTCCCTGAGGCCATAGGAACTGCAAAACTGGGATACTCCCCTCCATGGATCCTAACTTCTAGACACCACAGTTGTGCCTCTCAAGCTTGCAGGCCTACATCAAGAGACCCCAAATGGATCGAGTAGGGAGCTACACTAGATTACCAAGCCTAGGAGAACTGAGAGATTACACCAGTAGCACCATCACCAAAAGAACCTGGTAGCAAAGCAACTGGATCTACAATTAAAACATTACAGGAAAACATGGGGAGACAAAAAAGCAATCCCCAAAGGAAAGAAAAAGAGGAATCACCAGAAATGGAGTTAAATGAAATTTAGGCTAGCAGCTTAACAGAGAAAGAATTCAGAATAATGGTTATAAGGATGTTTAAACAGCTGGATAATAAATACACACAACTCAATGAGAACTATAAAGAGCTGAATGAAAATGTTACCAACATGAAAAGAAACCAAGAGGAGATGAAGAACGACATAGCTGCAATAAAGAACACATTGGAAGGCTTAAACAGTAGACTAGAAGAGGCTGAGGAACCCAACATCGAATTAGAAGACAAGGTAGGAAAAAACACACAAACACAGCAGCAACTGGAAAGAAGACTTAAAAAGCAAGAGGAGAGCCTAAGGGAGCATTGGGACAACACAAAATGAAACAATATTCGGATAATAGGGATACCAGAAGGAGAGGAAGAGAAGCAAGGAATAGAAAACCTGTTTGAAGAAATAATGACAGAAAACTTCCCTAATATTGTCAAGAAAAAACTATGCAAGTCCAAGAAGTACATACAATCCCAAACAAGTTGAACCCTAAAAGACCGACAATAAGAAACATCATAATTAAATTGGCGAACACTAACGGCAAAGCAAGAATCTTAAAGGCTGCCAGAGAGACACAGGAAGTTACCTACAAGGGTTCTCCTATTAGAATATCAACTGATTTCTCAAGAGAAACACACCAGGCCAGAAAGGAATTGAATGAAATATACAAAATGATGCAAAGCAAGGGTCTGAATCCAAGAATACTATACACAGCAAGGCTATCATTCAAAATTGAAGGTGAAATCAGGAGCTTCACAGACAAAAAAGGGATAAGAGTTTATCACTACCAAGCCAGCAATGCAAGAAATGCTAAAGGGACTGCTGTAAAAAGAAGAAAGAGAAAAGCAAAAGCAACCCAAACACTAAGGGAAAATGACAACAAACATGTACTTGTCAATAATAACATTAAACATAAATGGATTAAATGCACCAATCAAAAGACATAGGGTAGGTGAATGGATAAGAAAACATGACCCATATATTTGCAGTCTACAAGAGACCAAACTCAGAGCAACATATTCACACAGACTGAGAGTGAAGGGATAGAAAAACATTTTTCAGGCAAATGGAAATGAGAAAAAAGCTGGGGTTGTGATACTTATATCTGATAAATTAGACCTCAAAGTAAAGGCCATAACAAGAGATAAGGAAGGCCACTACATAATACTAAAGGGTGCAATTCAACAAGAAGATATAACTCTGGTAAACATATATGCACCCAATGCAGGAGCACCAAAATACATTAAAAAAAAAAACTCCTGGAAGATATCAAAAACAATACAATCATAGCAGGAGACTTTAATACACCACTCACATCACTGGATAAATCCTCTAGACAAAAAATCAGCAAAGAAACAGCAATTCTAAATGACTCACTAGATCAAATGGACCTAACTGACATCTTCAGAGCATTTCACCCCAAAGCCATGGAATATATATTCTTCTCTAGTTCTCATGGGACATTTTCAAAACTAGACCACATATTGGGTCACACGCAAAGTCTCCCCAAATTCAAAAAGATTGAAATCCTATCAAGCATTTTCTCAGACCACAATGGCATATTAGAAATAAACTATAATAAAAACATTCCAAAAATTTCAAACACTTGGAAGCTGAATACCAAGCTATTAAACAATGATTGGGTGATCAAGGAGATCAAAGAAGAAATTAAAAACATCCTGGAGACTAATTACAATAAAAACACAACAATGCAAATGCTATGGGGCACAATGAAAGCAGTCCTGAGAGGGAAATGTATAGCTCTACAGGCCTACCTCAAAAAACAAGAAAAATTAGTAGTAAATCATCTAACTCAACAACTGAAAGAATTAGAAATAGAGCAACAAGAAAAGCCCACAGTGAGCACAAGGAAGGAAATAATGAAGATCAGAGCAGAAATGATTGAATTAGAGACCAAAAAAACAATACAAAAGATCAACAAAACCAAGAGCTGGTTCTTCGAAAGGATAAACAAGATTGATGAACCTCTAGCCAGGCTCACCAAGAAGGAAAGAGAGAGGACCCAAATAAACAGAATCAGAAATGAAAGAGGTGAAATAACAACAGACACCACTGAAATACAAAGGATTGTTAAAAAATACTATGAACAACTCTATTCTAACAAACTACACAATGTGGAGGAAATGGAAACATTCTAGAAAAATACAACCTTCCAAAACTCACTCAAGAAGATTCTAAAAATCTCAATAGGCTCGTAAGCATGGAAGAAATAGAAGCATTCATGAAAAAGCTTCCAGCAAACAAAAGCACGGGACCAGATGGCTTCACAGGGGAGTTTTATCAAATATTCAAGTAAGAACTTAAACCTATCCTCCTCACACTATTCCAGAAAATTCAAGAGGAAGGAACACTTTTAAGCTCCTTCTATGAAGCCAGCATCACCCTAATGCCAAAAACAGACAATAATAACACAATGTAAGAGACTTACAGGCCAATATCCCTCATGAACATAGATGCCAAAATCCTCAAAAAAATTCTAGCAAATCGAACCCAGCAGTACATCACTAAGATCATACATCATGACCAAGTAGGATTTCTCCCGGGGATGCAAGGATGGTACAATATTCAAAAATCAATAAATGTGATACATCACATAAACAAATTGAGAGATAAAAACCACATAGTCATATCAATTGATTCAGAAAAAACATTTGACAAAATCCAACACCTTTTCTTGATAATAACTCTCAGTGAGGTGGGAATAGAAGGATCATACCTCAACATAATAAAAGCCATATATGACAAACCCACAGCCAACATTATACTCAATGGGCAAAAACTAAAACCATTTTAGCTAAGAACAGGAACAATACAGGAATGCCCACTCTCACCACTCTTGTTCAACATAGTGCTGGAAGTACTAGCCATTGCAATCAGAGAAGAAGAAGAAATAAAAGACATCCAAATTGGAAAAGAAGTAAAACTGTCCTTATTCACAGATGACATGATACTGTACATAGAAAACCCTAAAGACTCCATCAAAAATTACTAGACTTAATAAATGAATTTGGCAATGTAGCAGGATACAAAATTAATGCCAAAAAATCTATGGCATTTCTATACACCAATAATGAACTTACAGAAAGAGAGACTAAAAACGCAATCTCATTTACCACCACACAAAAAAAATTAAGATACCTAGGAATAAACTTAACTAAGGAGGTAGAAGACCTATAGGTTCAAAACTACACGACAATGAAAAAAGAGACAGAGGAAGACATAAGAAGATGGAAGAATATACCATGTGCATTGATTGGTAGAGTCAACATCATCAAAATGTCCATACTACCCAAAGTAATCTATAGATTCAATTCACTTCCCATTAAAATACCAATGACATGTTTCACAGACCTAGAACGAACATTCCAAAAATTTATCTGGAAGAAAAAAAAGACCCCGAATAGCTGAAGCAATCCTGAGAAAGAAGAACAAAGTTGTTGGGATCTCAGTACCAGATATCAAGCTTAATTACAAAACCATGGTTCTTAAAACAGCCTGGTACTGGCACAAGAACAGACATATAGATCAATGGAATAGAATAGAGAACCCAGAAATTGACCCAAATCACTGTGCTCAATTAATATTTGACAAAAGAAGCATGAACATACAATGGAGTCAAGGCAGTCTCTTCAATAAATGGTGTTGGGAAAATTGGACAGATACATACAAAAAAATGAAACTATACAACCAACTTACACCATACACAAAAATGAACTCAAAATGAATAAAGGACATAAACATAAGATGGGAAACCATAAAAACACTAGAGGAATCTATAAGCAGAAAAATCTCTGACATATGCCAAATCTCTGACATATGCCACTTCTTCACTAATACTGGTCCTAGGGCAATAGACGCTAAATAGAAAATAAACAAATGGGACTTCATCAAAATAAAAAGCTTTTGTTCAGCAAAGGAAACCATCAATAAAACAACAACAAAGCCCACTGCATGGGAGAACATATTTGCCAATGATATCAACGATAAGGGTTTAATCTCCAACATTTACAGGGAACTCATGCAGATTAACAAAAAGAAGATAAACAACCCAATGAAAAAATGGGCAACTGATCTAAATAGACACTTTTCGAAAGAAGACAGAAGGAAGGCCAAGAGACATACGAAAACCTGCTCAAAGTCACTAATCCTCAGAGAGATGCAAATCAAAACAACAATGCGGTACCATCTCACACCTGTCAGAATGGCTATTATCAACAAGTCAACAAATGACATGTGCTGGCAAGGATGCGGAGAAAAAGGAACCCTCGTGCACTGCTGGTGGGAATGCAGACTGGTGCAGCCACTGTGGAGAAGAGTATGGAGTTTCCTTAAAAAACTAAAAATGGAACTCCCATTTGACCCAGTGATCCCACTTCTAGGAATATATCCCAAGAAACTAGAAACATCAATCAGAAAAGGATATATGCACTCCTATGTTCATAGCAGCACAATTTACAATAGCTAAGATTTGGAAACAGCCCAAATGCTCATCAGCAGATGAGTGGATTAAAAACTGTGCTATATCTACACAATGAAATACTATGCTGCGGTAAAAAAGGAGTTCCTACCATTTGCAACAACATGGATGGAGATGGAGAGCATTATGCTAAGTGAAATAAGCCAGGCAGAGAAAGATAAATATCACATGATCTCACCCATTTGTGGAATATAATGAACGGCATAGACTGATGAACAAGAACAGATCCAGAGACTGAGAAACATCAATCAGAACCTCAAATCTCAGGGAAGGAGGGGGTCAGTGGGAGAAAGGGGGAGAGAACAACCAAGGGACTTGTGTATATGCAGTAAGCCTAATCAATGGACACAGACAACAGGGGGGTGGGGCACGAATTGAGGTGGGGGTTAATGGGGGAATAAGGATACATATAAAAATAATAATGATAATAACAAAAATAAAAAATTTAAAAAAAATAAAAAAGAAATTATGAGGTAACCAGAACCCCAAGGATGCCTGAGAATATCTTTCTTGCTTTCCTAGCAGTCATCAGCTGTATGGTAAGATTACCTGGGGCAAATGGGGAAGTATTTTGGACTTATGTTCCTGACCCTTCATGGGTAAGAGCCCTTATGTGGGCTGATCCCCCTCCTAATGTAGTCACCAATAATGCCAAACACCTTGGTCATCCAGGAGGACCATAGGTGGGGCAAGGAAGTATAATTACACAGGGGTATCCACCCAGCTTCCCTTTTGTATGACACAAAATCAAACCATTGCTCCTTTGTATGTAAAATTAAAGAGAGGTTTTTGGTTTATGTGGATAGTAAAGAAAGGGACTATCACTACTTGCTCCTGGGAGAGGTGTAGAAAATGGAGCTAAGACCTTGTCTATACAAAAAGAAATGGACAGCCAGTTTTAAATGGAATTGCCATGGCCTAGAGCAAAGAATATCCTTACATGATATTATTCTACAATGTCATTATAATTTTTCCCACATTTGTGTTATCACCATTACCTATAATAGTACCTTGCACCCTTTGGTATCAATAAAAAATCATCTTTTTGGTGCTTGGAGACAAAGGTGACACATCTCTAGATATTTTAGAATTACAACAGCACAATATACAATTATCCCAAACAAATTCTTTGAATGTCTGGCAGCAATTTAAAAGGGACATGAAAGGATTTAATCCCTTCCACTCTGTAGAGGGCCCCCTGAAAAGGCATCTGAGCATTCTATATTGGCCCCTCTTGCCCTTTTGGCCAAGAGGGACCCTCTTCTCACAATCCAATTGTCCACAGCTGTTGCCTGAGCTTTCTGTTCATGCCAAGGTTGAAGCCTCATGATGGCCGGTACCATGGATCTGTCTCTCGCCCAGTGGGTTGAGTTGGGCCCTCCATGGAGAAGAAACCTGGGTTCCACGAGATATGTGATCAGTGCTGGGGCTCTGCCAGCAGGTGAGGAGATCCCAAGGCAGTTGCTGGGTATGGAGCCCACGGGGGCATAGGTGACCAAGGAGACAGAACTGAACCTCACATCACCCTGTTTGGCCCCGGAGGATGGCTGGTTAGCCAGAGACAGGTAAGATTCCTCAGGGAAAGAACAACCTAAGACAGGCACAGTCTCAAAGGGGTCACCAGGAGAGAACTTGGGGATCAACAGAGGTGGGGCACAGACCTTCAACCCCCCAAGTTTGCAGGGGCCTTAACCCTCAGCCCTGCTGAGGGAGTTCTCCTGCTCCCATGGCTGCTTAGCTTCCCATGCCCAGCTCAAATCGGGACCAGGGAACAGACAGAGACTTTGCTGACAGCAGATGCCCTCTCACTGCAACAAGACTTGATGGAGATGTCTTGTACCCATGATGCGGGTAACTGGGGCTTTTGATATCTAAACCCAGCCTAGCACCAGGAATGTTCAGGGCCTACTCAAGAAGGCAAATAATTCTTCACTAATATTTGCAGGGTAAAATAAGATGGTTGTTAGAGTATTAAATTTGACAGTAAAATAGTAGTGAAATTTTCAGGCTAATTTAAGTTGGATAATTGAAAGAAGTGAATATTCTAGAAAAATCAATTGTACTGGACAAAAAAGCTGTTCCTAAAGTGTTAACTAAAATTTTATTGCTAGTTAATCTCATGGTAAAATTGTGTAACATGTCATATTTTAGTTCAAAAAATTAAAATTTAAAAGCTATCAAGATTACAGCATAAAATTTCCAAAAGCCTCCTAATATTTAAATCAAAAAAGGGGAAATAGTAGAAGAATGTCATGTAAGGAAAAATATCCTGTAAGTAAATTACATCTAGAAAATTTTTACTTTAGAAAATTAACTTTCATTTGTAATGCTAACAGCAAGACACCCATGTAAAACACACATGGTGTCAAAATAAGCCAAAGGAAAAGTGTTCGGGCAAAAAATGAAAAAGGAAAAGAGGTCAAAGTTATAGAAAAAAATTCCTTTATTAAGTTTTGATCGAGAATATATTTTTATATTTTCAGAAAACAACTCTGAGACTATGTGGATTCCTGCAACAGAGAGGAATTGACAGGAGTGCTCCAGCCATGAAGACAGAAGAGAAAGAGTCCAGAGATGGAAGACATGGAAGACGCTGACAATGCCTTACCATTCTAGCAGTCAGCAGCTGTGCATCACTGCAGGTTGCCCAGGATCAAACCAGAGAGGGTCAGACCTGCATTACCACCATTTGTCCACCATCCAGAACTGAAATATCATTGCTGTTATGTACACATAAAGAACCGTTTGACATAGAAATTGGGACTCAAAAGAACTGTTGGTGCAGAAAGAAACTAACTGAAGACTGATTCATTTGCCTCTCAGAATAACCATTTTTGCTTGTCTCATTTTCGGTTCTTATAAGTGTATTTCTAGTATCACATGAGCTCACTCAGATAGGGGAAATGATGAACAACATAGACTGAAGAACAAGAACAGCATTGATCAGACTGTCAGACCTCAGAGGGAAGGTAGGGGAGGGTGGGGATAAGGGAGATAGATCAACCAAAGGACTTGTGAGCTTGCATGTGAGCCTAACCAGTGATCACGGAAAACAGGGGGTGGGGGCATGCGTGGGAAGGGGTTTGGGATGGGAATGGGGGGATGAGGACAAATATGTGATACCTTAATCAATAATGTAATTTTAAAAATCACATAATTATATCAATTGATTCAGAAAAAGAATTTGACAAAATTCAACACCCTTTCTTGATAAAAAAAACTTTCAGCAAAGTGGGAATAGAGGGATCATATCTCAACATTATAAAAGCCCTATATGACAAACCTACAGCCATCATCATACTCAATGGGCATAAACTAAACTCATTTCCCCTAAGAACAGGATCAATACGAGGATGTCCACTTTCCCACTCCTGTTCGACTTAGTACTAGAAGTACTAGCCACACTGATCAGATATGAAGAAGAAATAAAAGGCATCCAAATTGGAAAAGAAGAATTAAAACTGTCCTTATTAGCAGATGTCATGATACTATACATAGAAAACCCAAAGGACTCCATCAAAAAACTACTAGACCTAATAAATGAATTTGGCAATTTAGGAGTATACAAAATTAACACCCAGAAATCTATGGAATTTTTATACACCAATAATGAGCTCACAGAAAGAGAAATGAAAAAAAAAAAAAAAAAACAATACCATTTACCATTGCACCAAAAAAGAAATTAAGATACCTAGGAATAAACTTAACTAAGGACATAAAAAACCTGTACTCAGAAAACTACAGGACATTGAAAAAAGAGATAAAGGAAGACATAAACAAATGGAAGAACATTCCATGTTCATGGATTTATAGAATCAACATCATTAAAATGTCCATACTACCTAAAGCAATCTATAGATTCAATGCAATACCTATTAAAATACCAATGGCATATTTCAAAGATCTAGAACAAACTCTCCAAAAATTCATCTGGAATAAAAAAAGACCCTGAATAGCCACAGGTATCCTGAAAAAGAAGAACAAGGTTGGAGGGATCACAATACAAGACATCAAGCTATATTACCAAGCCACGGTTCTCAAAACTGCCTGGCAAGGGCACAAGAACAGACATATAGACCAATGGAACAGAATGGAGAACCCAGAAATTGACCCAAGCCATTATACTCAATATTTGACAAAGGAGGCAAGAGCATACAATGGAGTCAAAATAGTCTCTTTAATAAATGGTTCTGGGAAATTTGGTCAGATACATGCAAAAAAAATGAAGCTAGATCACCAACTTACACCATACACAAAAACAAACTCAAAATGGTTAAAGGACTTAAATGTAAGATGGGAAACCATAAAAATCCTACAAAACTCCATAGGCAGCAAAATAGCAGACATATGTTGTAGAAATATCTTTACAGACACAGATCCTAGGGCAAGAGAAACTAAGGAGAAAATAAATAAATGGGACTATATCAAAGTAAAAAGCTTCTGCACAGAAAAATAAACCATCAATAAAAAAACAAGAAAGCCCACTGCATTGGAGAACGTATTTGCCAATGTTATCTCTGATAAGGGTTTAGTCTCCAACATTTACAGGGAACTCATACAACTTAATAAAAGGAAGATAAACAATCCAATCAAAAAATGGGCAAAGGACCTAAATAGACACTTTTTGAAAGAGGACATTCAGAAAGCCAAGAGCCATATGAAAACATGCTCAAAGCCACTAATCATCTGAGAGATGCAAATTAAAACAACAATGAGGTACCACCTCACACCTGTCAGAATGCCTATTATTAACAAATCAATAAAGGGCAAGTGCTAGAAAGGATGTGGAGAAAAAGGAACCCTCCTTCACTCTTGGTGGGAATGCAGACTGGTGTATCCATTTTGGGAAACAGTATGGCATTTCCTCATAAATTTAAAAATGGAACTGCCATTTGACCCAGTAATACCACTTCTAGGAATATATCTGAAGAAAACAGAAACACCAATCAGAAAGGATGTATGCACCCCTATGTTCATAACAACACAATTTACAACAGCTAAGATTGGGAAACAGCCTAAATGCCCATCAGCAGAGGAGTGGATTAGAAAACTATGATACATCTACACAATGGAATACTACACTGCTTTAAAAAAAAGAAATTCTTACCATTTTCAGCAGCATGGATGGAACTGGAGAGCATTATTCTAAGTGAAATAAGCCAGTGAGTGAAAGAAAAATACCACATGATTTCACTAATTTATGGATAATAAAGAACATTATAACCTGATGAACAAAAAGATAGATACACAGTCAGAGAAGCATCAAACAGACTGTCAGTTTACAGCGGGAAGTTTGGGGAGGTGGCAGGGAGGTAAGATATCAACTGAAGGACTTGTATGCATGCATATAAGCACAACCAATGGACCCATAGGGGGTGGGGTGAGGGCATGTGACAGGGGGGTAGGGGAGTTCAGGGAAAGGTCAGTGGGGGGAAAAAAAGGAACATATGTACTACTATTTGTAATACTTTAAACAATAAAAAAAAAGAAAACTATCCTCCGGTGAGAATTAAAACAAATAAACAAATAAATAAATAATAAAGTGAAAGGAAGGAAAAATATTCCATAAAAATAGCAACAAAAAGAGAACAAGGGCTGACTATACTAATATCAGACAAACTAGACTTTAAATTAAAAAAAATATATGTATATATATATATATATATATATATATACATATATATATATATGCATTCAATGAATCTCTAGTAGATAACCATCTGCTTGAATACTTGTATAAGTAACTCCTTTACTATCTGCTGAATAAAACAACACATACAACCATGTCATTGTTGAATGGCTTTAACTGACTGTTCATCATAGAAACTTTATTTTATGTTTCTGAAAACTAACCAGTTTAATTATCTATAGTAGTTTAGACTCGACAGAGGTTTTTCTGCAAATTTATATTGGTTAAACAGCATTTCCTAATGGTCAAATACATTTTCATTGTAGTATATAAAATTTAATTGGAAATGTTTGATAATGGTGCCAGGTTCAGAGACAGTAGTGATTGGGAGGATGTTGGGAGAAGGCTTTTTGATTTACTAAAGAAATGCTCCTTAGGTACCTTTAAGATGCAATTCTGAGAAGCCAAGGAAACTTTTTTGGCTTTCTGTTGGATGAAGTAATTAGTTTTGCATCTTAAACCATGCAGCATCATTTACCTACTCCTGAGAGTGCTACACAGAACAAATTTGCTCCAAGAGGTGGCTATTTCACAAATTGAATTCTGTTATGTGCAGCCTAAATTGCCCTGGCACAGTCACAAAATACATATGAATAGAATTTGATGAAATAATTGTTAATTTTATATGTAATTATCTACACTAATAAAAGAGAAATACGCAAATTGACCATACTTCCGTGACGCCCACCAGCCAATCAAGAGTGAGTATGCAAATTAACCCAACAAAAAAATGGCGGGTTAATTTGCATACGCTGGCCTGGAGTGGCTAGGTGGGGCGGGACGCCTGCTATGATGGGGAGGGTGGGGGACGGATGGAGCTACAGGAGCGGTGCTCTGGCTGGGAGCGAGGACTTGCAGGCTCCCTGGTGGCTGGGAGCAAAGCCAGGGGAAGGAAGGCCTATTCTTGCAACAATCTTCATGCAACGGGCCTCTAGATTTTATACCATTGAACATATTAAGGCATTTATTTAGGCACTGTGTTTTATGAGTAAGATCATATTTATCTTGTTATAATACATACATTCAGAATATTTTATATATACATATTATATATACACATGTACATATACATATACATTATAGATAAGTATATATGTTCAGAATATTTTAAAATATAGTATTATATTGAACCACTGGCTATAGTTTCATGTTTATTATTGAATAATTTTGTGCTGTTCAAGCAGCATATTTATTTACATGTAAATTCATGTAAATGTGCATTAACTTTTTATTGGGACACCTAAATAAAAATATATTAGAAATTGTGAAGACAAATTGATAAACTGCATTCATAATTTCATTTAAGTACATTTTTAAAGTATTTATTTTCCATCCTTTATGGATATATCACATTCCTTCTGGCCACTCCAAATAAATCAATAAATTTAATTAAAAAGAAAGAAACAACAGAAAATACAGTTAAAAGCAAATATTTTTATATAATACTTGGTAAATCAGCACAAATATCTATCCTTTCATACTGATTATGTACATGACAGATAAATTGCATTTTATATGAGTTATTTGTGTCTTTCCCAGCTGTACCTACCAATCATTTATTTCTAAAGCTCCTTTTACCATATAAGCCAATAGCAGTGAAATATGGTTTTATTGATACTTTTCATAAAAGGGATTTATTTCCATTTTTAGATTAAATTATTTACATACATATAAGTTTGCTTTTGATATCACATATTAGCTGATTTAAGTAACTAATAATGCTTATTAATTAGCATCATCTTCAAAAATTAAACTACTAAATAAAATGTTTTGACCTGGCCTTCAGGGGTTAGATTTATCCATTACATTGTTAATGCTTCATCAATTTAATATACTTTATAGTTATGTCAAATACTTTGCTTATGTAAAGTATTTAAAATATTTCCCCCCCCCTTTAAAGAATAAAATTTTATCACTATATGGTCTTCTATCAGCTTGATAGATTGCTTAGTACAAGACTTGCTTGTTTCCTAACAGAAAACACAATGAATTTATCTCAACTTACCAAGAGAAATGCTTCTTTGGAGAATTCACATTAAGTCCTGTGGTTTGGCTTGTTTCAATTTTGATGGATGTCCAATTGCCTACGGTCCCATAAGTAGAAGAATTAAAATAAAATGGCTATACTAGGTGTTTAAGGTTATCATGGCATTAAATAGTCACTACTGGCATTTTAAAAAAGGATTAAATTACAGTTTAAAATATAATGATGTAAACTGATAATGAATGAAATGATTAAACCAAGGGAATCTATTATAACACATAACTTTTAATATGCCTCAAGATATTCAGATATTTTTAAAGTCGAGCAAAGAGGGAATATTCTGCAAAACTAGCCTATTGAACAATTAGTGTCTTATTTTGTATGTTTGATGAAGGTATCTTACATAACAATGCTTCATGGGGAAGAAAAGTTCCTGTGTACTTAGAAGATAAAAAGCCTCTGGGGAAATTATGATTCTAAATGTTCACTGATCCCTGTGGGTTGTCAAATCTAACATTTTTCAAATATCTGTAAAGGACACACATGCCCACCCATATTAGAATTGTGATCAAGTTACTAGCCTGTAGCAAAGATCAGTATTGTCATTTGGATGAATATGTAGCAAACATTAGTATTGTCATTTAGACCAGTGATTTTCAACCTTTTTCATCTCATGGTACACATAAACTAATTACTAAAATTTTGTAGTGCACCAAAAATATGTATATATCTTTTGCTGATCTGACAAAAATAGGTATAATTTTAATTCATTCACACATGACAACTATTATTGTGTTAGCAGTTGTCTTTTACTTTATTTGATAAATTAAGGAAATAGAGGTCAGTGCCCTCAATTAAATAGGTATTGCATGTTTAAATTTTTTATTTTTGTGGCACACTGGTTAAAAATTGCTGATTTAGATGGGTATACTAAAATGAGAAAACACAAGTTTAGTTAAAGATTTTGCTTTCTTTAGAATCCATCCCTGGTGTGTGTGTGTGTGTGTGTGTGTGTGTGTGTGTGTGTGTGTGTGTGGCTTATGAACTTGAAGGGCTTGAAGGGGTTGGAGATAAGTTTACTTTTTGTTTTTATGATTTGTACTAGAGTAAAGCAATATTTAAATAATTATTGTTACTCTGATTTTTTCAATATTCTTATTTAAAGGTATATTTTTCTATTTAGAATTATTTCAAATTTATTAAAGAATAAAATGAATAGAGATTATTCAATTAGGAGCAAAATATCAAATATAATAATTTTCATATTTTGGAAATAATCTGAATTAATATAAAGTAAAATATTTCCAATGTCGAAAATAAAACATTCCATGAAGATCAAATATTTCCCGTTTATAAAATAAACTATCCTATATTCTACAGTACATTGTATTTAATAGTTATTAAATAAATATTTGTCATAGATGAATAAAATCATTATCATTATATTTGGGTAGGTTTGATAGAAACCAAAGAGTTTATTTTTTTCAAGCTGTAGTTAGGTGTAAGAAACTGTACATTAATCATTAACACCCAAACAGAAGAAAGAGTTAATTAGTTAAAACTGTGCAGCATCTGTCACTAAATAAATTGAGCAGAATCACATGAGAAAATAAATTATCTAGGTAATGGGCCTGTCCTAATTCAAGGGGGGGAAATCATAACAAGAAAAACATATCATTTTACTGGAGGATATGAGGTCTACTTAAAGTGCTTGATTTCAAACTGATTTACAGGGAATACTAAGAGTGTGTAGACAACTCAAGAGTTGTGATGATTGTCAAGGTTCAGTTAGATGCTCTTATTCTATATACTTTAATCAAAAGAAGTTTTCAGCATATTGGCATTAAAAGTTGATGAGACTAAAGGAAAAATAGCTAACAAACTTGAAAAACATGGAGCTAAATGGTAAGTGGAGGCACAAGTATACATAAGTATAATTTTGCTTTACAATTTTCCAAGACAATAGATATTATATATTTTTCTGAATCAAATTAATCTAGAACCCACTAGTGCCACATGGAGGTCCTAGATGGCTTGAGCAGCATGAAAAATAACACTAGTTAAAAATTTGGCCCCAGCTAGTTTGGCTCAGTGGATAGAGCATCAGCCCATGGACTGAAGGGTCCCAGTTTTGATTCAGTTAAGGGCACATACCTTGGTTGTAGACTCAATCCCCAATCCTGGTCTGGGCACATGTGGAAGGTAATCAATCAATGTGTCTCTCTCACATCGATGTTTCTCTCTCTGTGTCTCTTCATATTTCCCTTCCACTCTCTCTAAAAATCAATGGAAAAACATCCTTGGGTGAGGATTAAAAACAACAAAAAAAGAATTTGGCTCCATCAGTGTGGCTTAGTAGTTGAGTGTAGACCTATGACCCAGGAGGTCATGGTTCAATCCCCGATCAGGGCACATGTCTGGTTTGTGGGCTTAATCCCCTGTAAAAATTGTGCAGGAGGCAGCCAATGATGATTCTCTCTCATCATCGATGTTTCTATCTCTCTCTCTCCATCTTCCTTCCTCTCTGAAATCAATATAATTAAAACAAAAATTGTATGGCGTAGAGGAAGGAAGATGGCTGCCGATGGGAAAGCAGACGGCAAGATAGTGCGTGAGTGAGAGAACTAAGGGAGAGTGTGTAGTCCCATGGGAGTATTTTTGTGTGAGTTGGGGGACAGCTATACTCCAGGGGACTGTGGGGGATTGCCAGATGGTGTTCCCTGACCAGGCAGCCTCCACTGCTGCTAGTATCCCTCCTGGAGCGACTGGCTCTTATGCGGAGACTGCGCCATCTTGAAGGGGAGAGTGGATGTTGTTGGAAGCCTGAAAATCCCGGGAATATACAACAGCACCCAGAGAACAGATGCAAACCCGGGAACACTGGTCCCCAAGTGGCGCAAGCATGCAGATTCGGAAGAGCTCTGCGCCTCCTCAAGGAAAGGTGAGATTTTGCCTGAGATAAGGTGAGGTCTGTGGTCTGGGCAGGAGAGAGAAACATGCATTGCGGGAACTGGAGGGTCTGGGGAAGTCTGCGCCCAGAAAAGTCCATGGCCATTGGGGCTGGCGTGATCTGCGAATGTGGAAGGGGATCTTCAGGGCTACTAACAGAAGGGAACCCTAAAAAGCAACCCATAGCTGAACTGGGCGCAAAAGGGCAGCCTAAAAATTTTAACAGTGTGCCGGCTGCTTAAACCCAAGGGGGAAAAAGACTGCACAGACTTGAGCTGCAGCGCCCGAGTTCACGCACTTACTCTGGCTCTTTATTCTCTCTTTTTTTTCCTCTTTAAATCCTTGCTTTTGATTACTAAGCCCAATACATAGGATCACCCAATTGGGGACACTCTAAGAGACTGCAGGGGAAAGTTGTTTTTGTGGAACCTGGGGATCAGAGTGGGGAATAACGATCAGAGAACCAGCTCTGGGGCAGCCCATTCCCCCAAACCAGTATTAAGTGCCACAGGGAAAACAAAATCTAAACACTAGCTAGAGAGGACTTATATACACGGAAACACTGCCACCCAGAAACACTGCCACCCAGGGGTGGAATCACAAATTGATTCTTGTGTAAACACAAATAAAGGAATATAAGAAACAAAGAAGTACTGCCTTCTTGAAAATCTGGACTGTGGCCTACAACACTGAGGAGCAGTGGAATGCAGGGAACTTCAATACTGTCCTAACTAGGAAACAGGCATGCCAAACCAGAAGAGTAGAAGAAGTAAATGATCTTCACTACTGCACATTTTTATTTTTTTTCATCTTTTCCTTAAGAAACTAATTTTTTTTTCTTTTTTTCTCTCTTGATTTTACCTTTTTAATTATTACATTTTTATATTTAATCAGTATTATTACTACTACTATTTTACTTTTTTTAAAAAAGTGTCATTTTATTTTCTCTTTATTTTATTTTGGGATTATTGTTCTACATTCTATTTTCATCTTTTTTTTTAGCATCAATTTACTCTATCTCAACTTTACCTTTATGCCAACACTCTCTTCCTCACTTTTCCTCTTTTGTTGTCCTGTTTCTCTTACGCTATTCTTGGTTTATATTTTCCCTATTCCTTCTTTTTATGCCCTGTTAAAATTTCACCATACTTATATATCTAATTTCCAATCCCCTGCACTAAGTCCATACACACCTCTCTCTTCTCTTTCTTCACTATCCATTTTTTTCTCTCTCTCTGTCCTTTTGTTGTTTCCTTGATTGTTGATTATATTGGTTCTTTTACACTTGTTTGTGAGATTGTTTTGCTTTTTCTTTTTTTGTTTTGTTTTTGTTTGTTTTCTTGCTCCTGTTTTTTCTCACCTCACTTGATATTAGTTGTTGTTTATACTTTGCATTCATCTCTAGGTATTTGTTGGGATTAGTGGCTGTTCTATTGGAGCCTTCTCCCCATATAAATAGTTCTTTCCCCTCTTCTTTTTTTATTCTCTTTATTTACTCTCTTACCTTTTTTTTCTTTTCCAAATTTCATTTTTGCACTCTTTTTTTTCTTTCTCTCTCTTTTTATCTCTTCTTTTTCTTTCTTATCCCCTAATTCTATTTTTCTGGTAGTCACCTATATTTGGTATTATTAGTATCGTGAATACATTTGTGTTCAGTGCCTTGTGCATTGTGCCTTGTTATGTTGTATTTTGTGCCATTAAATCAACACAGGAGAGGAGAACTACATAACCAGACACCCATAGAAGAGAGCACATGGGGAGACAAAGAAACAGCCCACATATGAAAGAAAAGCAGGCATCACCAGAAAAGGAAATAAATCAAATGGAGGCAAGCAACCTGTCAGAGAAAGAATTCAAAAAAATGGTCATAAAGTGGATGATAAGAATGGAAGACAAATTCAACAATATGAGTAAGAACCAAGAGGAAATGAAGAAGAACCAAGAAGAAATCAAAAATGACATTGCTGCTATAAAGAACTCAATAGAAAGCATCAACAGTAGACTAGAAGAAGCAGAGGATGGCATCAGTGAGCTAGAAAACAAGGTAGGAAAAAATACCCAAGCAGAGCAGCTTATAGAAAAAAAGAATTAAAAAGCAGGAGGAGAGCATAAGAGAAGTTTGGGACAACAAGAAATGAAACAACATCTGCATAATAGGGGTGCAAGAAGGAGAGGAAACGGAACAAGGAATAGAAAACCTATTTGAAGAAATAATGACAGAAAACTTCCCTGATATACGGAAGAAAATACTCACACAAGTCCAAGAAGCTCACAGAGTCCCAAACAAAATGAACCCCAAAAGAACAACACCAAGGCACATTATAATTATATTGGCAAACACCAATGACAAAGTAAGAATCTTAAAAGTGGCCAGTGAAAGACAGAAAGTTACCTACAAAGGATCCCCCATCAGACCAGTGAATGATTTCTCAACAGAAACACATCAGATCAGAAGAGAATGGAATGAAATATACAAAGTCATGCAAAGGAAGGGTCTGAATCCAAGAATACTGTACCCAGCAAGGCTATCAATCAAAATTGAGGGTGAAATCAAGAGCTTCACAGACAAAAAATGGACTAAGGGAGTTTATCACCACCAAACCAGCAATGCAAGAAATGCTAAAGGTTCTGCTGTAAAAAGAAGAAATAGGAAGCAAAGAAGGAACACAGGGGTAAAGAATAAAAATGGCAACAAACAAGGACCTATCAATAATAACTTTAAGAGTAAATGGATTAAATGCCCCAATCAAAAGATGTAGGATAACTGAGTGGATGAGAAAACATGACCGGTATATCTGCTGTCTACAGGAAACCCACCTCAGAAAAAAAGGCACACACAGACTGATGGTGAAAGGATGGAAAAAGGTTTTTCAGGGGAATGGAAATGAAAAAAAAGCTGGGGTAGCAATACTTATATCTGACAAATTAGATCTCAAAGTGAAGGACATAAAAAGAGATAAGGAAGGCCACTTCATAATACTAAAGGGAACAATCCAACAAGAAGAAATAACTCTGGTAAACATATATTCACTCAATACAGGAGCACCGAAATACACAAAAACGTCTGGAGGATATCCAGGGAAAGATTGACAGCAATACAATCATAGTATGAGACTTTAGTACCCACTATCACCATTGGACAAATCATATAAACAAAAAATCAGCAAAGAAACATCAATCCTACATGACTAACTAGATCAGATGGTATTAATTGACATCTTCAAACAATTCACTCCAAAGCCAGAGAATATACATTCTTCTCAAGTTCACATGGGTCATTTTCAAAGATAGACCATATATTGGGTCACAAGCAAAGTCTCTTCAAATTCAAGAAGATAGAAATCATATCAAGAATCTTCTCAGATCACAATGGCATAAAACTGGAAATCAACTACAATAAAAACAATCCAAAAAAATCAAACACATGAAGATTAATAGCATGCTATTAAACAATAACTGGGTTACCAGAGATATCAAAGAAGAAATAAAAAAACATCATGGCAACAAACGACAATGAAAACACAACATTCGAAAATCTATGGGACACAGGAAAAGCAGTCTTGAGATGCAAGTTCATAGCTCTACAAGCCTACTGCAAAAAACAAGAAACAATGGTAATAAATTACCTAACCCTACAACACAAAAAGTCTGAAAGAGAGCAACAAGAAAAGCCCAGAGTGAGCAGAAGGAAGGAGATAATAAAGATCAGAACGGAGATAAATGACATAGAGACCAAAGAAACAATACAAAAGATCAACAAAAGCAAGAGCTGGTTCTTTGAAAGGATAAACAAGATTGATGAACCTCTAGCCAGGCTCACCAAGAAGCAAAGAGAGAGGACCCAAATAAACAAAATCAGAAATGAAAGAGGAGACATAAAAACAGACCCCACAGAAATACAAAGGATTGTTAAAAAATCCTATGAAAACTCTATTCCAACAAACTGGACAACATGGAGGAAATGGACATATTCCTAGAAAAATATAACCTTCCAAAACTCAATCAGGAAGAATCTAAAAATCTCAATAGGCCAATAACTGTGGAAGAAATTGAAGCAGTAATCAGAAAGCTTCCAGCAAACAAAAGCCCAGGGCCAGACAGTTTCACAGGGGAGTTTTACCAAACATTCAAGGAAGAACTGAAACCTATCTTCCTCAGACTATTCCAAAAAATTCAAGAGGAAGGAACACTTCCAAGCTCCTTCTATGAAGCCAGCATCACCATAATACAAAAACCAGATAAAGACAACACAATGAAAGAGAATTACAGGCCAATATCCCTCATAAACATAGATGACAAAATCCTCAACAAAATTCTAGCAAATTGGATCCAGCAGTACATCAGAAAGATCATACACCATGACCAAGTAGGATTTAGCCCAGGGATGCAAGGATGGAACAATATCCACAAATCAATAAACGTGATACATCACATAAACAAATTGAGAGATAAAAACCACATAGTCATATCAATTGATGCAGAAAAAGCATTTCACAAAATCCAACACCCATTTTTGATAAAAACTCTCAGCAAGTTGGGAATAGAAGGGTCATACCTCAACATAATAAAAGCCGTATAAGACAAACCCACAGCCAACATCATACTCAATGGGCAAAACTAAAACCATTTACCCTAAGAACAGGAACAAGACAGAAATGTCTGCTTTCACCACTCCTTTTCAACATAGTACTGGAAATATTAGCAATTGAAATTAGACAAGAAGAAGAAATAAAAGGCATCCAAATTGGAAAAGAACAAGTAAAACTGTCCTTATTCGCAGATGACATAATATGGTACATAAAAATCTCTAAAGACTCCATTAAAAAAAACTTTTAGACTTAATAAATGAATTCGGCAATGTAGCAGAATACAAAATTAATGCCAAGAAATGTATGGCTTTTCTATACACCAATAGTGAACTTACAGAAAGAGAGACTAAAAAAACAATCCCATTTACCATCGCACCAAAAAAAATTAAGATACCTAGGAATAAACTTAACTAAGGAGTTAAAGACCTATATGCGGAAAACTACAGGACACTGAAAAAAGAGATAGAGAAAGACATAAACAGATGGAAGAACATACTGTGTTCATGGATTGGTAGAATCAACATCATTAAAATGTCCATACTACCCAAAGCAATCTATAGATTCAATACCAATGTTATATTTAAATTAAATACCAATGTTATATTTCACAAACCTAGAAAGCACTCTCCAAAAATTCATCTGGAATAAAAAAAGACCCCGAATAGCTGCAGCAATCCTGAGAAAGAAGAACAATGTAGGTGGGATCTCAATACCAGATTTCAAGCTGTATTACAAAGCCACTGTTCTCAAAAGAGCCTGGAACTGGCACAAGAACAGACATATAGACCAATGGAATAGAATAGAGTATCCAGATATCAACCCAAACCACTATGCTCAATTAATATTTGACAAAGGAGGCATGAACATACAGTGGAGTCAAGACAGTCTCTCCAATAAATGGTGTTGGGAAAATTGGACAGATACATGCCACAAAAATGAAACTAGACCACCAACTTACACCATACACAAAAATTAACTCAAAATGGATACAGGACTTAAACATAAGACGGGAAACCATAAAAATCCTAGAGGAATCCACAGGTAGCAAAATCTTAGACGTATGCCGAAGCGATTTCTTCACTGATTCCGCTCGTAGGGCAATGGAAACTAAGAGAAAATAAACAAATGGGACTACATCAAAATAAAAAGCTTTTGCATAAAACAACAAGAAATCCCACTGTATGGGAGAACATATTTGCAAATGTTATCACTGATAAACTTTTAATTTCCAACATTTACAGGGAACTCACACAATCTAATAAAAGGAAGGTAAATGATCAATTAAAAACGTGTACAACCTAAGTAGATACTTTTTGAAAGAAGACAGAAGGAAAGCCAAGAGACATATGAAAATATATGCTCAAAGTCACTAATTAGCCGAGAGATACAAATCAAAACAACAATGCAGTACCATCTCACACCTCTCAGAATGGCAATCATCAACAAATCAACAAAGGACAAGTGTTGCAGAGGATGCGGAGTAAAAGGAACCCTTGTGCACTGCTGGTGGGAATGCAGACTGGTGCAGCCACTGTGGAGAACAGTATGGAGTTTCCTCAAAAAACTAAAAATGGAACTTCCATTTGACCCAGCCATCCCACTTCCAGGAATACATCTCAAGAAACTAGAAACACCAATCAGAAAGGATATATGCACCCCTATGTTCATAGCAGTACAATTTACAATAGCTAAGATTTGGAAATGCGTAAATGCCCATCAGCAGATGAGTGGATTAGAAAACTATGATACATCTACACAATGGAATACTATGCTGCTATAAAAAAGAAGGAATTCTTACCATTTACAGCAGCATGGATGGAACTGGAGAGCATTATGCTAAGTGAAATAAGCCAGGCAATGCAAGAAAAATACCACATCATCTCACTCATTTATGGATAATAAAGAACATTATAACCTGATGAACAAAAAGATAGATACAGAGGCAGTAAAGCATTGAACAGACTTTCAAATTACAGCGGGAAGGCTGGGGAGTGTTTGGGAGGGGGTGAAAGAGATCATCCGAAGGACTTGTATGCATGCATATAAGCACAACCAATGGACACAAGACACTGGGGGGATGGGGTGAGGGCATGCGACAGGGAATAGGGGAGGCTGAGGGAAGGTCAATGGGGGGAAAAAAGGAAATATATGTATTACTATGTATAATACTTTAAACAATAAAATAAAATTTAAAAACATTGTATGGAGAATTTTGTCTTGAGTTCAAGCTATTGTAGTCCTCCCCAGATGATTTGTGCAAGCCTTCATTAGCTATTTGCTCACTGGCAAATAGGTCCTCTATGCCCTCACCACACTTGACCATTGGGAATCTTATCCTTTAAATTCAACCATATTTTATATTCATATGTCAGGCATCTGCCCATTATCACATTAGAGACCAGGCCACATCCTGGATTGAGTTGAAGCTGAGCACAAATATCCTTCACCATAGTCCTTATCATGGAAGCCAAAGCCACGCTTGAAACCTTCAGCCTCTTAAACACAAAAGTTTAGTATTCTCTTACACCTTAGGGCTGAAAGAGTTTATTTTGTCTAATGATTCTAAAACATAAATTCTATTCACTGGTTGTCAGTAGGAGTGGGAGTAAGGATCTATAAGGAAAACACATATTTCTAAAGATTTCTATTTTCCTTCTTGATGTGTGGGTAGAAAACATATTTGTTTTGCTTTCTCCTGGTAAATCCACCATAACTGATATGAACCAATACAGAGGTATGTCTCATTCTCCTCTCATATATAGTCATTTTCATTATTTATGATAGTTATGTTCTAAAGGTCTCTGCAAACACTGAATCAGTGAAGACTTAACCATTGTTCCTAGGCAAAATACAGAGTTAGGTTCCTGCAAGCCTCTGCTCATAGCATTTTTGTCCACCAATCAGTACAAAACCTTACTTGAACAAATATTTAACACTAGAGGCCCGGTGCATGAAATTTGTGCATGGGGGGGCAGATCCCTCAACCTGGCCTGCACCATCTCCAGTCTGGGACCCTTTGGGAACCACACCCCTGTTTGATTGCAGTCAGCAGTCAGACATCCCTCTTGCAATCTGGGACCGCTGGCTCCTAACTGCTCACCTGCCTGCCTTCCTGATCACCCCTAACTGCCTCTGCTTGGTGGCCTGATCACCCCTAACCACCTCTGCCTCGGCCCCCACCACTGTGGCTTTGTGCAGAAGGATGTCTGGATGGATGTCTGGAAGACATCTGGTCTAATTAGTATATTCCCCTTTTATTAGTATAGATTATACAACATAAGCTTTAAAGTAGAATTGCATTAGTACAAATGAAGAGACATTGCATTAAAAAATGTATATTGGTTTGATGATTCAAATCCACTTGTTTATGACAAAAATCAAGTCTTTAAGAATAGGGTTGCTTGCACTAGCTGGTTTTGCTCAGTAGCTAGAACTTCATCCTGAGGACTGAAGGGTCCCAGGTACGATTTTGGTCAAGGGCACATGCCTGGGTTGCAGGCTCGATCCTCAGTAGGGCACGTGCAGGAGGCAGCTGATCAATGATTCTCTCTCATCATTGATGTTTCTATCTCTCTCCCTCTCCCTTCCTCTCTGAAATCAATAAAAATCTATTAAAAAAAATAAAACAATGAGACTTCTTTGCTATCAAAGCCAAGTAAAGTGTGTCATTCATTGTCCCTGATGAAATCTAAACAGCTCAGTTGCTAAGTGACTTTGCTGGGTTCTTATCAAATAAAATCCATGGAGAAGCAACTATTCCCACCATGCATTTAGGCTATAAAGACTGTAGGTTGGGGAGGACAGAGTGCTTCTGGGGTAGGATACAATGAGGGTCACCAGCTGGGAGGCAGGGAAGACACGGGAACACCCAGTGCCTGGAAGCACCAGAGGATCTGGGATATGCAAATCTGCTGGGGGCGGGATTATGCCCTGCGATCCAAGAGGTCAGGTCCGGAGGGAAGGTAGGGGTGTGGTTCTGAGGATCCCCTTCCTGCGAGGCACCTCCTCCTCCCCTTAATCCCTTAACCTGTCTATTTGGATGAAGGGGCTGGAAAGCAGGTATGCAATGTCTGGGCAGGACTCCCCTCAGTACTAGATCTCTCCCAGGGCAGGGGAGGGGTGTATGTATTGGTTTATTTCATTCTTTTACACGTTGAAGGGGGTGGCAGGGGAGAGTCTGCCAGACATGGTTTCCTTCTGCTTGCTTGCTGGAGCTGCCCCATGTGATGCCATTTCCCTTCCTTCCCCACTGACCCGAGCTCACCAGGGATGAAACTGGGGCCCCTGTTGTATTGCATGGAGATTGTGCTCCATAGGAACCTGCCTAATCCAGGGAGAGTTGGGGTCATTCAGTGTGGGAAAGGCTCAATTTAAAAGAAGCTTCCACTTAGATAGGTGGCGGCTGAGCCATTTGCGGAGGGTTTATCATCCCTTCTGGCTGTTTCCTTGGAAACCACAAACTCAAAATAACAGATCTGGGGGCTGCCCCAGGGCCAGCTAGCCTCAGGGCCAGGCAGCACGGCAGGCCTGCACTCACCTCCGCTGGTGGCCGCCTCTGCCAGGGTCCACCTCCACTGTTGGCCACATCCGCCAGGGTCCACCTACACCGGTAACCACTTCTGCCGGGGACCACCCAGGAGCCAGGCTGCATGGAGGCTCTCCTGGTGATAGAAGTCCCCTCCCACCCACCCCTGCTGTGCATGCATCTTGCTGAGTGGTCATGATATTATGGCATCCTGGCTAATTTGCATATTCCTCTATTATTATATAGGATACTTAATTTCACTATAAGGCACATCACAGCTTTCTTGCTCTTATGAACACAAGACAACACCTCTGAACTATGCTTGGAGGCCATTTTAAGCAACAAAATAACCAAGAAAAAAAACAAATTAGGAAAAAGTGGCACTAACCAGACTGTAAAAATGACACTTGTTTGTAATATGAGAGCTAAAATAAGGAGACAGATTATGGCCTTGTTTACTCTCAACTGGGGAGATGCACGTTGGATAATTCAAAATTTTCATTGCTCTGCACATGTCCACAAATAACCATGAAAATTTTGAAGGTACTGGTTTGGGGGTTACACATAAATTTTAGTGAAGAGCAAATTCACAAATGCAAATCTACAAATAATGAGGATTGACCCCATATATGCACACATAAATAATTACATATTGTATAATAATGTCCAAGGTATAATTGGTATATATGTATAGATAATTACAGCTATGTAAATGATTTTGTCCTCATCAACAGACTAAGCTGGAATAAGTAAGCCAAGAGGTAGAACTGAATAATATATATTAAAGTAATATTTGGCAACTACACTTATTTCCTTTTGCCCTACAAAGTATATTACTAAGTCTCAACAAAAGATATACAGTGCTATGTGAGACAGAGAAATAAAATAAGACTTGAGTATAGATAGGAAATACAATTTTATATTGCCATAGTAAGAAACTATCTTAAGTAAACTGAAATACCATTTATTCAAAGCCATAATGACTACAGAGAAGTCAAAGTACATAACCAATGACAATCAGAATTATAGAAAAGTATGATGTTATTGATGGCAAAGTGCTAAGCTGAACTTAAGGAAAATAGAAAAATTAACCTCAAGACCCACCATATATAAATTCAAAATTAGTAGGTAGTGTATGTTATATTATGACATAAGCCAAAATTATTTATTCATTCTATTATATATTTATTTCCATGATACAAAATGCCACAATTTCTAAGGGCTATTGAATATAAATGAAATAAAGTTCTGTGGAAAACAATTTTCAAAATGTAATGAGGAAATACAAATAAAAAGAAAATCTTTCCTAGGATATTTCTTCTTTATAGTTTTTAGGAATGTCATGAGTTATATAATCCTATATAATAAGAGAGGAATATGCTAATTATCTGTTACACCCTGAGGCATAACGACCAACCATGTAATGACCTGATCACAGATCTGCAGGAAGGTGGGGCAGCGAACTACAAGCAGGTGGCGGAGAGCTACAGCATGGGGAAGGGCAGCAAGCTATGAGGGGATGGGGGCAGAAGGAGCTACAGGAGGGCAGCAGTGATCTACTGGCACATGGATTCATACACAGGGCTACTACTAGTGTCATAATTTAGTATCATCCTGCTTGCATTCTGCCAAAATTCAGCATTATTTCCCACAGCAGAAGGAGACAAGCGTATTCTCAGTACTGGGTCATGCAGCCCAATGCAAATCTTGGCAATGGAAGTTAAATCTTCCTGAAAAAGAGGAGAACTTCATAAGATGACCAGTGAGATCACTCATGACAAATACATAGAGTAGAGTGACGGTGAATTCTGGTGTGTCAATACTCAGAACTTTGATAGACAATCTATTGACTTTTCATGGTCTACTAAGACCCAAAAAGAGTATGACAATTTTTCTGTACTCTAAGGCAATCTAGAAAAATAGGTAATTTCAAAATTAACACGTGGAGCAGGTACTGAAGTAGACTGAGGAAAAAAGGTCATCAGATATAAGTATCAGGATCAATCTAAAGCAAAATTACCTCCTAATTCAGATTTAGTTGGATCAGGAAGCTTAAGGATGATATTTTAACATAAAAGTGCCATGTATACAGGTTCTATGATCAGAATGAAGGAGGAGGCTTTGGTTAAAAAAGTTCAAATAGGTAATATCCTGTGCCAACACCATCCCTAAATGTGATCCAAGAGAGGGAACAGTGATAAACAGGCCTTAGATAGATGTAGACATTTGGATGCAAGATCTTTCCAATTTAGAGGGAGACTGAATTGTACTTGATTAATTCTCCTTTTCTCTGATGTCTCTATTTTCACTAATCCATGTAATAAAAATAGATTATAATATTAAATGCTAGGCAATCTAAACACATGTTAAGTTGATATTTCAAAAATTAAGATTCTTGGCTATCAATGCTATATTTTGGCAAAAGAAAAAAAACAATTAATATATGTAGCTATAGCATAGGAAGTAAGTTCCTATAGCATACTTATATCTAAATGTCTACACTAATAAAAGAAAAACATGAAAATTGACCATCACTCCGCTACGCCCACCAGCCAATCAGAGCGAGTATGCAAATTAACCCAACAAAGATGGTAGTTTGCATATGCAGGCCCGGAGTGAAGACTGAAGACAGCATAGAAAAAAGAGGGAGGGAAATCGGAAAGCAGGGTGGTGGCGGAGGCGGGGAAAGCACGGGGCAGCGGCAGCGGGAGGGAAAGTGGGGCTGCAGCAGTGGCAGGAGGGAAAGCGTGGGTGGGGGGCGGCAGTGGGAGGGAAAGTGCAGGGCAGCGGTGGGGGCAGGAGGGAAGCCCGCTTTGGCAGGCTTCACTCAGGCCACAGGAAGCCCTATTCTTGCAGGAATCTTCCTGCAACAGGCCTCTAGTCATTATATAATCTGTAGTCAGTATTACTGATGATTTTTAAAAATGTTTTAAATGTTCAGTTACAGTTGACATACAATGTTAGTTTCAGGTGTACAACATAATGGTTAGACATTATATAATTTATTAAGTGATAATTCCGTAAGTCTAGTACCCATCATACACCATACATAGTTATTGCAATATTATTGACTATACCAGTGGCCTGGTGCACGAAATTTGTGCATGGGGGGGTTCCCTCAGCCCAGCTTGCACCCTCTACAATTGGGGACCCCTTGGGGGGATATCCGATTACAAGTTTAGACCCAATCCTAGGGATCAGGCCTAAATGGGCGGTCAGACATCCCTCTTGCAATCTGGGACCGCTGGCTCCTAACTGCCTCTGCCTGCCTGCCTGATTGCCCCTAACCCCTCTGCCTGCCTATCTGATCGCCCCTAACTTCTCTGCCTGCCTGCCTGATCACCCCTAACTGCCCTCCCCTGCTGGCCTGGTTGCCCCTAACTGTCCTCCCATGCTGGCCTGATCTCACCCCCAATTGCCCTCCCATGCCAGTCTGGTTGCCCCCAACTACCCTCACCTGCTGACCTGATCTCGCCCCCACTGGCCCTCCCCTGCTGGCCTGATCTCACCCCCAACTGTCCACCCCTGCCAGCCTGATCTCGCCCCCAACTGCCCTCCCCTGCTAGCCTGGTTGCTCCAAACTGCCCTCCCCTGCCAGCTTTATCTCGCCCCCAACTGCCCTCCCCTGCCAGCTTGATTGCTCCCACCAGTCTCTGCCTTGACCATCACCACCATGGCTTTGTCCAGAAGGAAGTTGGACATCTGGAAGATGGCCTGTTGACCCGGTCTAATTAGCATATTACCCTGTTAGTAGTATAGATAGATTATATAGGATAGGATTGCTTAAATGGGGGGGAAAGCCTTTTTCATCAGGAGGAGATGCTCTTGGCAGAAAAAAATACATAATCCCTATATCTGGACTGATAGCCAGCCATATGCACTATACTACCAAACTGGTCATTAAAAAATTGAACCACTTTCTTACACCTTACACCAATCAACTGTTGCCCTTAAAACACCTCCTCAGCCCCCACCTTAGGTTCTGCTTTTGCAATTCACCCAGATTAGGTTCTGATTGGTCAGTTCCTATGCCAGTCAGCGTCTCCGGGCCAACCGGCCTGATCAGAGAGGCAGGGCTGATCAGCAGCTCCAGAAGAGGCCCAAGAGAAAGAGTGGTGTGGCTGCTGGCCAGGCCCCAAGAGAAAGAAAGAGGCAAGGGCTGATCAATAGCTGCCACTGAGGCTATGGATCAGACCCTGCTTCTCTCTCCAGGCCTCTCTTCGGGCCTGATCCGCAGCCCCCTCAGCAGTCAGTGCTGGGTTGAGGTGCCCGCAGCTGCAGGCTGTCAGTGCTGGGTCGCCATGGCAGCTCAGCACTGACTTCCAGTCGGTGGAGCCTTCAGTCAATTTGGATGTTACAGACCCTGTGTTTTTATATATTAAGATTCCCTGTTCTGCACTTTACATCACCAGGACTATTCTGTAACTACTAATTTGTACTTAATCTCTTTACCTTTTTCACTCATTTCCCCAGTGCCCCTCCCATATGGTAACCAACATAATGTTCTGTGTATCTATGAGTCTGTTTCTGAGGAATTTTTTAATGGTACTGTGTACACGCTCTGGGAGAGAAATATGTGATACTTTGTACATTTCATCATAGGGATAATTAATTCAAGCACTTCTATACCAAGCCAAATCTTCCAACACTATTTTAAAGTTATCATGATTCTCTCTCTCTCTCTCTCGGTTAATCCTTACCTGAGGATTTTTTTTCCATTGATTATTAGAGAGAGTGGAAAGGAGGGAGCAAGGAAGGAGAGAGAGACAAAGAGAGAGAGAAACATTGATGTGAGAGAGACACATCTATTGGTAGCCTTTGGCACGAGACCTGACTGGGCCTGGGGATCAAACTCGAAACCCAGGTATTTGCCCTTGACCAGAAATTGAACACACAACCCTTCGGTGCATGGGCCGACACTCTATCTACTGAGCCACACTGACCAGGACTAGAATGATCATGATCTCTTGATAAATATCCAACTACATCCCAAGGACATCATATTTTATTTTATTTTATTTTAAATTTGCATTGAATTTATTAGGGTGACATTGGTTAGTAACATTAAATAAGTTTCAGGTATACAATTCTATAATATATCATCTGTATATTGTACCGTGTGTTCATCACTTCAAGTCAAGTTTCCTTCCACCACCATTATCTACTCTTTACCCTCTTCTATTTCTGCCCATCCTCCCCATTTCCCTCTGATACTCACCATACTGTTGTCTGTGTCTATGAGTTTTGTTTTGTTTTCTAAATCCCTTAACATTTTCCACCCAGCTTCCCAACCACCTTCCCATCTGACAGCTGTCAGTCTGTTCTCTATGAGCCTGTCTCTATTTTGCTTGTTAATTTAACTTGTTCATTAGATTCCACATGTGGGTGAAATCACATGGTACTTGCCTTTCTCGGACTGGCTTAGCATAATACATTCCAGGCAAGGCATCCTATTTTAAACAATTACACATATACTCCTAAAATTGCAGAGTTTTTCTTTTTTTACTTTGATTTCAAAACATTATTATGTAAAACTTTCTTGCCAGCTTGCTGTACCTTTTATATGCTTGTGATAGCTGTCCTTCAGCAGGCACTAAAGTATTTCATTTGTAAAGAATATAAATTAAACTATTTATTGTTATTAGCTTAAATTCAACTGTTAAGAAATAATGTTTGACTCAAATATTTTAAGAGTGGTTCAAATTAATGAAAATATTTCATAAGATGTAGAGAGTAAAAACATTTTTATTGAAAACAATGAACATGACAAAAAGCAAAATCAAAGAAGTTTATTAAAATATAGTTTTGAGCTTGGGTTTAGTGATAACTTTAAATATAACACCATAAGCAAGATCCATAAAAGAGAAAAAATTAAAAGTTGAACCTCATTAAAATTTTAAAAAAATTATGCTCTGCAAAAGACACTGTTAAGGAAATGAAAAGTCATCTACAAACTAGGAGAAAATTTTTGCAAATCAGATATCTTACAAAGTAATTTATTCAGAATATGCAATGAACACTTTTAACTGAACAACAAAAGCATAAACTTCCCAATTAAAAAATGGGCAAAAGATTGGAACAGATACTTCCCAAAAGAAGACATATATATATATATATATATATATATATATATATATATATATATATATATATATGTATATATATATATATATATATATATACATATATATATATGTACCATAAACATATAAAAGATGCTCAACATCATATATTTTTAAATAACTGCTAACAAACAACAATGAGCTATCACAGCATACTTATTAGAACAGCTAAAATCCAAAACAATGACAGTACCAATCGTTGCTGGTGGGAATGCAAAATGTTAGGAAGGAAGGCCTACTCTTTCACAAATTTCATGCATTGGGCCTCTAGTAGTTATTATAACTATGTATACATAGTTTTAAAAATAAAGTCATTTTTGAATGGACAGATAAGGAAATATAGATATGGAAAGTACAAAAATGACCTAAATAGAAAGTGTAGAACTAAAAACTCCAATATCTATAATGGAAATTATACTGCATGGGCAAGATGGAAGTAGAAAAGGCTATCTGTGCACTTACATACATAGCAGTAGAAATAATTCAATTAATTTTCTTACTACTGAGGAAAAACGAACTTTAGTAAGATTTGCACAATTTTAAGTGGTTGAATATATGCATATTTGAGTCTCTTATAGAAAAGAGAGAGAAATTGGGAAGAATAAAACATTTGATGAGGTAATGGATAAAATTTTTCCATATTTAGTAAAAAGATGAGCTTACATTTCCATGAAGCTCCGTGAAATCAAAGCAGGATAAGAAAAATAATTAAGGCCAGGATGATGTGGCTTAGTGGTTGAGTGTTGAGCTATGAACCAGGAGGTCACAATTTGATTTCCTGTCAGGGAATATGTCAGGGTTGCAGGATCAATTCACAGTGGGGCTTGTGCAAGAGGCAGCTGAACAATGATTCTCTCTCATCATCTATATTTCTATCTGTCTTTGCCTCTCCCCTCTTCTCTGAAATCAATAAAAGTATACTAAAAGTAAATAAATAGATAGGCACATCATTGCTTAGGCACAGAAAACTGAAGATAAAGGGAAAATTTTGAAAGCAGTCAGAATAAATCAAAACATTATATACAAGGGGATAGCTTGTGATTCTCATCAGAAATAATGGAATCCAGAAAACAAGAAATTGATATATTTAAAATACTAAAAGAAAAAATGTCTAAGGACATACATTAAATGAAGAAATGTTTATTCAAGAAAATGTATTAAATCTCAGTAAGAACAGATAGACTGTGGCACTTGAGCCACAATCTGTTTCTAACTCCCCTCCAGCTCAGCACAATGTAAGCTCCCCTCTGTGGGGTGTGGCCAAGAAAACTCCCTTTTCCCCAGCTGTCTGTCAAATGCTGTGGTATCTCCCTGGCATGACAGGACATTAGTATTTCTTATCCATTGTACTCCATGATTTAAAGATGAAATCTAATGTTATTGTGGTGAAGAACTTCCTTCCTCCTCCAAGCTTCCCTTGTAGGTCAAAGGCTATACCCCAGATGTGGCAAGGCAAGAATACTACAGTCTATAAGGCCTTGACCCCTGCTCACTTGTGGGGCAGAAGTTCCAGACCAGGACAGGCCACCTGAGAAAAACACTATCTACCGTTCCTGTCTAATCCTGTTCATAAATCAGGGATGTCACTCCAAGAGAAGCATGCTAGTGTCCCTGCCCTAGCTGCATAACTGTGGCTCGTAGATTTGTCCAAGGAGAGAGGTGGGCCATAAGAACAGAGAACTCTGAAGTTGTCCCCAAAGGAGCTGGGTTTATTTGGAAGAGAGTATGGGAAAGTTCAAGCCTATGAATTATCTAAAAAACAATGGATATTTGAGTGGTAAGCAATTAAGAAAAGGCTGGTAGCTCCATAAGGGCAACTAGGTTAACTGTAGGCCAATAAATTGACCAGCAAGAGTCAGGAAAAAAGACAGCTAAGGAAAGTCCTTATTGTGAATAAAATTTTAAAAAATGATACAAAAACTATCCCTGTAAAGGGTCACAAATGTAATTTGATTATATTAGTGAACAATTTATGCCCCAGGGCATTCTAGAAAACAATAGAGTGTTTAGTATACTTCTCCAGATAAATAGAACCAATAAGAGGTATACATATACAAGAAGATTTATTATGGAAAATTGGCTGACATGATTATGGAGACTGGTGAGTCCCAAGATCTGGAAGGTAAATTGGTAGGCTGGAGACCCAGAAAGAGCTGATGGTATAATTCCAGTCAAAAGACTGGTGGACTTGAAACCCAGGAAGTGCTGATATTTCAGTTCAAGTCCATAGTCAGGAAAAAGCTGATATTTAAGTTTGACTGCAGTGAGGCAGAAAGAATTCTCTCCAGCTAGTGGCAGGATCAGCCTTTTTTTCTCTATTCAGGCCTTCAGCTTATTGGATGAGTTCCATGTACATTAGGGGAGACAGTATACTTTACTCAGTCTCCTAATTTTAATGTTAATCTCATTTTAAAATTATTGCAGAAACAGAATACTATTTGACCAAATATCTGGGCACCTCATGGCACAGTCAAGTTGACACATAAAATTAATCATCATCAAGCAATCAACTGACAATTTGTAGAGTCTAACAACTGAATGTGATAAGGGTTGAATACAGTAAACAGAAAGGATTCAAAGAAAGCTCTTCAAAAAAACATGGTCATGTCAAGGTGGTTGTGGGCATGCTCAAGGCTGAACCCTCTAAGGAACAACATCAGAAAATTTTCAATATAGTGGAAGTAGACGTCACTAAAAATCCAGCCAAGTCACGAAACAAATAAATTTAGCAAGACCTGTGGAGGAGGTATATCCAGATTTGCTACAATATTTATTTAATGTGTCCTCTTTTCAAAAAAAATTACAAGACATGCCAAGTATCAGGAAAGTATAACCTATACATAAGAGGAAAAGCAGTAAAATAAATTGCCCAGGATGGGGTCCATTTATTGAATTTAACAGACAGTGATTTCAAAGTGGCCATTATAAATATATTCAAAGGTCTAAATGAAATGAAACACAAAGAACTATAGGAAGTTTTGATGAAAATATCTTATTGAATAGACAATATCAATATTATAGAGTTTTCAAAAAATAACCAAATGGAAATTTATGTTGTAAATAAAAATAACTGAAATGAAAAATTCACTGGGGTCTCAACAATATATTTGAAGTAGGAAGAGAGAAAATTAATGACACAGACCCAAGATAGATAGAGATTATGGAATCCAAAGGATAAAAATAAATGAATAAGCAGAAATTCAGTGAAATATGGAAAACCATTAATCACACCAGCATTTGCATAATAGAAATATCAGAATTAGGAGAAGGAAAGAAACAAGCAGAAAAAATACTAGAAGAAATAATGGCTGAAAACATAACAAATTTGTTGAAAACCCAGGCTACACATTCAAGATCTATATATATAAAAGCCAAGCAACCAGAACTATGGAACTACCAGAATAACTGGAATGACCACTTGACATGACGATCATTGTGGCAGCCAACCGGCCTGATTGGGGCCCCGATTGACCCTCCAACCTTCTGCGTCCCCTCCTCGCTCTGCCAGCCCAGATTGATCAGCCCCCATCGGGGCAGGCTGACCAGACCCCACCCATGCACAAATTCATGCACTGGGCCTCTAGTAGATGTATAATATGCAAATACTTTCTCCTCTTTTGTGGGTTATTTTTTCACTTTGTTGATGGGGTACATTAAGTAGCAAAACTTTTTTTTTAATAATTCTTTATTGTTGGAAGTATTACATATGTCCCCTTTCTTCCCCCATTGACCGCCTCTAGCCCACACCTGCCCACCGCCCCAAGCCTTCACTGCCCCATTATCTGTGTCCATGGGCCATGCATATATGCATACAAGGTCCTTGGTTGAATTACCTCCCACCTACTCTCCCTCCCCTGCCTTCCCTCTGAAATTCCACAATCTGTTCCATTCTTCCATGTCTCTGGATCCACTCAGTTCATCGGTTTATTTTGTTACATAGATTCTACATATGAGTGAGATCATGTGATACTTGTCTTTCTCTGACTGACTTATTTTACTTAGCATGATGCTCTCCAGGTCCCTCCATGCTGTCTCAAAGGATTAGAGATTCTTCTTTTTATGGCTGTATAGTATTCCATGGTATAAATATGCCACAGCTTTTTTTATCCACTCATCTACTGGGCTGTTTCCATATATTAACTATTGTAAATTGTGCTGTTATGAACATAAGGATGCATAAATTCTCTCTGATTGGTGTTTTGGGTCTCTTATGATATATCCCTAGAAGTGGGATCACTGGACAAATGGCAGTTCCATATTTAATTTTTTGAGGAAATGCCATACTGTTTTCCATATTGGCTGCACCAGTCTGCATTCCCACCAGCAGTACATATACTAGGGTCCCTTTTCTCCACATCCTCACCAGCACTTGTCGTTTGTTGATGGTAGCTATTCTGACAGGTGTGAGGTGAAACCACATTGTCATTTTAATTTGCATCTCTCTGATAATCAGTGGCTTTGAGAATTTTTTCATATGTCTCTTGGCCTTTTTTGTGTCTACTTTGGATAAGTGTCTATTTAGGTCCTTTGCCCCTTTTTTAATTGGTTTGTTTGTCTTCCTTTTGTTAAGTGGTATGAGTTCCTTATATATTTTGGATATTAACCTTTTACCAGATATATCATTGCTAAATACATTCTCCCATAAAGTGGACTGCCTTTTCATTTTATTGATGGTTTCTTTTGCTGTGCAGAAGCTTTTTATTTTGATGTAGTCTCATTTGTTTATTTTCTCCTTAATTTCCATTGTCGTAGGAGATTTATCGGTAAACATATTGCTACAAAAGATGTCTGAGATTTTGCTGCTTACAGTTTCTTCTAGGATTTTTATGGTTTCAAGTGTTTTATCCATTTTGAGTTTATACACCAATAATTAATTCTCAGAAAGAGAAACTAACAAACAATCCCTTTTAAATTGCAAAACTTGTAATATTGATGACATATAATTTTTCTATCTTTTCTTTGCTTGTGCCTTATGTAAGAAGTATTTGCCTTATTGAAATAAAAAATAATTTATTCATATGTGTGATGTTAGCTATGGCATCTTCATACATGCCCTTTAACAGATTGAGAAATTTCTTTCTGTTTCTTTTTTATGATATTTTAAGAAGGGGTTTTCAATTTTTTCAAATATGATTTTTTGTTTGTTAAGATGATTATGTGACCTTTGTCCTTTTTCTAAGTTGTATTATATTAATTTACATACATTTGAATATTAAACCACCCTTGAATTTCCAGAATAAAATCTACCTGAACTTGGTGTATAATTCTTGATATATATTGATGGTTTGGCAAGTATTTTGTTGAAGTTTTTTGTATGTATATTCATAAGATATATTGGTCCGCAGGTTGCTATTTGTGTGTGTGATGTTTCATCCAGATTTGGTATTAGGATAATACTGGTCTCATGGCATGAGTTGAGAAGACTTTTCATTAATAATATTTGGAAGATTTTTGAAGAATCGGTATTAATTTATGTTTATTTTTAAATATATTTTATTGATTTTTTACAGAGAGGAAGGGAGAGGGATAGAGAGTTATAAACATCAATGAGAGAGAAACATCGATTAGCTGCCTCCTGCACATCCCCTGCCGGGGATGTGCCCACAGCCAAGATACATGCCCTTGACCGGAATCAAACCCGGGACCCCTCAGTCCGCAGGCTGATGCTCTACCCACTGAGCCAATCAGTCAGGCTATGTTTAAATGTTTGGTAGAACTAACCAGTGAAGGAATCTAGGCCATGGTATATTTTTGTGGGAAGTTTTTATGTTTACTTTTTTCTTTATTGTTGAAAGTTTTGCAGATGTCCCCTTTGCTTGTTTGTTTGTTTTTCCCACTGACCCTCTCCACCCCCCACCTCCACCAACTAGGCTTTCACCACTCTATTTTCTGTGTCATATATGAGTATAAGTTCTCTGGTTAATCATTCCCACCCACCTACCCACCCCCATACCTCTATAATTCGTCAGTCTGTTCCTTGCTTCCATGCCTCTGGATCTATTTTGTTCATCAGATGAGTTTGTTCATTAGATTCCACATATGAGTAAGATCATGTGATGCTTATCTTTCTCTGACTGTCTTATTTCACTTAGAATGATACTTTCCAGGACCAGCCATACTGCTGCAAATGATAAGAGTTCTTTCTTTTTTACAGCTGCATACTATTCCATTGTATAAATATACCAGGACATTTTTATCCACTCATCTGCTGATGGAAACTTGGGCTGTTTGCAAATATTAGCTATTGTAGATTGTGTTGCTATGAACATAGAGGTGCATATATTCTTTCTGGTTAGTGTTTCTAGTTGCTTGGGATATATTCTTAGAAATGAGATTACTGGGTCAAATGGGAGTTGCATTATTAAGTTTTTGAGAAAGCTCCATACTGTTTTCCACAGTGATTGCACCAATATGCATTCCCACCATCAGTGTACAAGGATTCCATTTCCAACAAATGTTTGCCAACACTTGTCCTTTGATTTGTTGTTGATAGTCATTCTGACAGGTGTGAAGTGATAACTCATAGTCATTTTAATTTGTAGTGTTTGTTCTTGATCTGTGAAATGTACCATTGGTATTTTAATAGAAATTGCATTGAATGTATAATTTGCTTTGGGTAGTATGGATATTTTAATTATATTGAGTCCACCAATCTATGAACACGTACATTCTTCCACTTGTTTATATCTTCTATCTCTTTTTTCAATGTCCTGCTGTTTTCCAAATACACGTCTCTTATTACCTTGGTTAAGTTTAATTCCTAAGTATCTTGTGTGTGTTGTTTGTTTGTTTCTGCAATGGTAAATGGTATTTTTTTGTTTTTCTTTCTGAGAGTTTATTATCCTATCTAATAAAAGAGTAATATGCAAATTGACCATACCTCCACTACAAAAACAAACCACACCCACCAGCCAATCAGGAGTGAGCATGCAAATTAACCCAACCAAGATGGCTGCAGCCACAGAGTGAGCAAGAGGCTTGAGTTTCCCTGGCAATGGAGGAAGATAAGCTTCCTGCACACCCTGGCCAGCCCAGGCCTCTGCTGAAGGCTACAAAGTTTCAATTATAGAAGATAAATAAATCCCAACAAAAATGGCTGCGGCCATGGAGCAAGCAGGAGGCTTGGGTTTCCCAGGCGATGGAGAAGCTAAGTTCGTGGCCTGCCCTGGCCTCCACTGAAGACTACAGAGTTTCAATTATAGAAGATAAATAAATCCCAGATACCTGGGCCTCCGCTTGGGTTGGCAGGGGGCATGGCAGGCAACCACCATAGGCCCCTCGCCCATGTCACCCCATGCCCCAAGGTAACGCACACCCTGATCCAGGACACTCTTCAGGGCAAACCAACTGGCCCCCACATGTGCACCAGGCTTCTATCCTATCTAATAAAAGAGTAATATGCAAATTGACCATCAATCTAACACACAAGATGGCTGCCCCCATGTGGTCAAAGATGGCTGCTCTCATGTGGACACAATATGGCCACCACAAGATGGCCAGCAGGTGGGGCATTGGGAGGGATCAGGCCAGCAGGGGAGGGCAGTTGGGTGTGATCAAGCCTGCAGAGGGGAGCAGTTAGGGGTGACCAGGTCAGCAGAGGAGGGAAGTTGGGGGCGACCGGGCCTGCAGGGAAGGGCAGTTGGGGGGGGGACCCAAGTCTGCAGAGGAGAGCAGTTGGGAGGGATCAGGCCAGCAGGGGAGGTCAGTTGGGAGGGACCAGGCCTGCAAGAGAGGGCAGTTGGGGGTGATCAAGCCTGCAGGGGAGGACAGTTAGGGGTGACCAGGCCTTCAGGGGAAGGCAGTTAGGGGTGACCAGTCTTGCAAGGGAGGGCAGTTAGGCATCAATCAGGCTGACAGGGGAGTGTTTAGGGGGTGATCAGGCTGCCAGGCAGAAGCAGTTAGGGGTAATCAGGAAGGCAGACAGGCGAGCAGTTGGGAGCCAGCAGTCCTGGATTGTGAGAGGGATGTCCGACTGCCCATTTAGGCCCGATCCGGATCGGGCCTAAATTGGAAGTCAGACATCCTTCGAGGGGTCCCAGATTGGAGAGGGTGCAGGCTGGGCTGAGGGTTACACACCCCCGTGCACAAATTTTGTGCACTGGTCCTCTAACTGGTATATAAAATGCCATTGATTTCTGGGTGTTAATTTTGTATCCTGCTACATTGCCTTCTTCATTTATTAAATCTAGTAGTTTTTGATTGACTCTTTAGGGTTTTCTATGTACAATATCATGTCATATAAAAATAATGAGAGTTTTACTTCCTCCTTTCCAATTTTGGGTGCCTTTTATTTTTCTTGTCTGATCACTGTGGGTAGGACTTTCAGTACTATGTTGAACAAAAGTGGTGAAAGCAGACACACCTGTATTATTCCTGTTCTTAGGTGAAATGGTTTTAGTTTTTGCCCATTGGATATTATGTTAGCTGTAGGTTTATCCTATATTGCCTTTATTATGTGGAGGTATGATCCCTCTATTCCCACTTTGCAGAGAGTTTTATAAAAAATGGTGATGAATTTCATCAAATACAATTTCTGCATCAATTGGTATGATCATGTGATTTTTGTCTTCTAATCTGTTTATGTGATGTATCACAGCTATCAATTTGAGTATATTGTATCATCTTGCACCCCCAGAATAAATCCCACTTGATAATGGTGTATAATCTTTTTAATGTATTGCTGGATTCGATTTGATAGTATTTTGTTTAGGATTTTAGCATCTATATTCATCAGGGATATTGACCTGTAATTCTCTTTCCTGGTAGTGTGTTTATCTGGCTTTGGAATTAATGTAATGCTGACCTCCTGGAAAGGACTTAGAAGTGTTCATTCTTAATTTTTTTGAATAGTTTGATGAGAATGGGTATTAGTTCTTTGAATGTTTGCTAAAATTCCCATGTGAAGCCATCCATGCCAGGACTTTAATTTGTTGGGAGATTTTTAATTACTGCTTCCATTTTATCAGTAGTTATCGGCCTATTTAGGTTTTCTGATTCTTCCTGGTTGAGTTTTGGAAGATTATATTTTTTTAGGAATATGAACATTTCATCCAGGTTGTCCAGTTTCTTTGAAAACAGTGTTTCATAGTATTCTTAATGATCCTTTTATTTCTGTGGGTTCAGTTGTTACTTCACCTCTTTCATTTCTAATTTTGTTTATTCAGGGCCTCTCTCTTTTTTGTTGATGAGGTTGGGTAGAGGTGCATCAATCTTGTTCATCTTTTCAAAGAACCAGCTCTTGGTTTTATTGATCTTTTATATAGTGTGTTTTTTAGTCTCTATATCATTTATTTTTGCTCTGATCTTTATTATTTCCTTCCTTCTACTTACTCTGGGCTTCTCTTTTTGTTCTCTTTCTAATTCTTTAAGGTGTAGGGTTAGATATTTTATTAAAACTTTTTCTTGTTTTTTGAGGTAGGCAAGAATGCTATGATCTTCCTTGTTAGGAATACTTGCACTGTGACCCATAGATTATGGGTTGTGTGTTCATTTTTATTTATTTCTAAGATGTATTTTATTTCTTCCTTGATATATTTGGTAACACATTCATTGTTTAATAACATGCTATTTAGCATCCATGTGTTTGAATGTTTTTGAGTGTTTTTATTGTAATTCATTTCTAATTTCATAGCATTGTGATCCAAGAAAATGCTAGATATGATTTAAATCTTCTTCAGCTTGTAGTGACTTAGTTTGTGTCCTAACATGTGGTCTACTTTTGAAAATGTCCCATGTTCACTTGAGAAGAATGCATATTCTGTAGCTTTGGGGTGAAATATTCTGTAAATGTCAACACCATCTGATCTAGTATATTGTTTATGATCACTGTTTCCTTGTTGATATTTTGTCTAGAAGTTCTACCCAGAATAATTTTGTTTTATATATATATATCTCCTAGCAAATAAAGATGGAATATGCAAATTGCCGTCACTCTGTCACAAGGATGGCAGCGTCCATTCCCCTCAGCCCTGCCAGAGTCATTCTTTTAGCCCTCGCCACAATGAGGAGAAAGCAGACCCCCACAGAGAGCAGACAACAGGGCCCTGCTTGCCCCTGGCTACAGCAGCAAGCCAGACAGCAGGGCCTGCAGTGGCGATGAGAAGGCAGGTCCGCAGACAGCAGAGAACCACGGGGAACAGGCCTAAGCCATCAATAGGAGATCCCCTGAGGGCTCCCAGATTGGAGAGGGTGCAGGTCGGGCGGGTACCCACCCCCAACCCCCATGCACTAATTTTGTGAACCAGGCCTCTAGTGTGTATATAAATATATATATTTGGATGCTCCTGTGTTGTGTGCATATATGTTTACCAGAGTTATATCTTCTGGTTGTATCAATCCTTCTAGTATTATAAAGTGTCCTACATTTTCTCTTGTTATTGCCTTCACATCCAATTCCAGTTTTTCAGATATGTGTATTGATATCTCAATTTTTTTTCATTTCCATTTGCCAGGATTTTTTTTCATACCTTTACTTTCATTCTGTGTGAGTCCTTTGTTCTGAGGTGGGTCTCTTGTAGACAGCATATATATGGGTCTTTTTCCATTCAGCTATGCTATGTCTTTTGATTGGGGCACTTATGCCATTTACATTTAAGGTTATGATTTATAGGTACTTATTTATTGGCCTTGTTGTTCTTTATGCCTGTGTTCCTCTCTTTCCCTCTATTTCTTCTTCTTATAACTGTCCCCTTAGTATTTCTTACCACACTTGATGATAATAAGCTCTTTTAGCCTTTTTTGTTTGACTGCAAAGCACTTTATTAATCATAAAATAAAAATAAATGAGCCTTTATTAAAAATTTTATCAAAGATAGTGTTAAAATTAATAAGTAATCCACATATTTTTAAAATATGTTTCTATTGATTTCAGAGAAAAGAAAGGAGAGGGAGAGAGAGAAACATCAATGATGAGCAAGAACCATTGATCTACTGCCTCCTGCATGCCCCCCTACATTTTGAGCCTGCAACCAGGGCACATGCCCTGACTAGGAATTGAACTGTGACCTCCTGGTTCATGGGTAGACACTCAACCACTGAGCCACACCAGCCAGGTGACAAGCCACATCTTAAAAAAATATTATCCAAACATATACCTGACAAAATTATTGTATCATGAATATATAAAAAAATTAAAACTACATAAAAATATGGCAAAAAAAACTATACATACACATCACAAAGAAAGATTTCAAATGGTCCTAAAGAAGCATAGTGAAAAAATGCTCAACACGTGTATATCTCTAACAAAAATTAATTTGAAATATATATTAATTATATATTTAATATAATTATATATAATATAAGTATATATTAATTATATTAATTATATAAAAATTAATTTCAATTATATATATATATATACATATATATATGCAAAACTATAAAATTTCCCAAAATAGCAAAAGAGAAAATATAGGAATATAGGTGGCCTTTGGTTTGTTGATTACTTAGATACAACACAGAAGTATGATCCATAAAGAAAAGATTGATAAGTTGGACTTTATTAAAATAAACATCCTTTGTTCTATGAAAAACACTTTTAAGGAAAATACAGGCATAGATGGGGAGGAAATGTTTGTGAATCACGTATCTGACAAATTACCTATTTCCAGAGTAAATATGAACACATAAAACTGAACAATAAGAGCACACACTTACCAATTGTAAAATTAGCAAAAGATCTGAACCTTACTAAGGAAGTTAAGCAGAGGAAAATAAGTATATAAAAAGATGCTCAACATTATGTCATCAGGGAAATACAACTTAAAACAATAATCAAATACCACTGCACATCTAAAATAAAGTCCAAAAATCTGACAATGCAAAATGCTGGTGATGATGTGAAATAGGAAGGCAAAATGGCACAGCCATTTTGGATGATGTTTTAGTAGTGTCTTACAAAAGAATACATACTCTTCTAAAATGATTCAGCAATCATGCTCCAAGTTATTTACTTAAATCAGTTGATACTTATGTCCACACAAAAACCTGCACATGAATGTTTACAGCAGCCTTATTCATAACTTCCAAAATTCAGAAGCAACCAATATGTCCTTTAATAGGTGTATTAATAAGCAAACTGTGGTACATCCATAAAAAGGAATATTATCCTATATAATAAAGGCTAATATGCAAATAGACTGAACTGCAAAACGACTGGTTGCTATGATGCACACTGACCACTAGGGGGCAGATGCTCAATGCAGGAGCTGCCCCCTGGTGGTCAGTGTGCTCCCATAGGGGGAGCGCTGTTCAGCCAGAAGTCGAGCTCACGGCTGGTGAGTGCAGCAGCAGTGGCAGGAGCCTTTCCTGTCTCCACGGCAGTGCTAAGGATGTCTAACTGCCTAAGCCAGTGGTGGGCACACTCATTAGGCAACAGAGCCAAATATCAACAGTACAACGATTGAAATTTCTTTTGAGAGCTAAATTTTTTAAACTTAAACTTCTTCTAATGCCACTTCTTCAAAATAGACTTGCCCAGGCCGTGGTATTTTGTGGAAGAACCACACTCAAGGGGGCAAAGAGCTGCATCTGGCTCGCGAGCCACAGTTTGCTGACCACGGGCCTAAGCCATCAGTTGGACATCCCCCAAGGGCTTCTGGACTGTGAGAGGGTGAAGGCCGGACTGAGGGACACCACCCCCCGAGTGCACGAGTTTCATTCACTGGACCTCCAGTTCACTGATAAAAAGAAATAACCTGTCAAGCCATGAAAAGACATGGAGTATCCTTAACTGCATATTGCTAAGTGGAAGAAGCCAATCTAAAAAGGCTACATACTATATGATCTCAACTATATGACATTCTGAAAAAGGTCAAACTATAGAAACAGTGTAAAGATCATGATTGCCAAGAATGGAAGTGGGTGAAGAAGAAATGGATAAATAGTTGGATCACAAGAAAATTTTAGAGTAGGGAAACTATTCTGTAATACTTTAATGGTAGATACATGTCATTACATTATACATTTGTCAAAATCTGTAAAATGAAAGTCCCAAAAAAGAAAAGTTCAGGATCAGATAACCTCACTGGAGTATTCTACCAAACATTTAAAGAATTAACACAAGTCATCCCAAGACTGCAACATTTGAAAAGGAAGAAACACTTCAAATTCATTCTATGAGGACAGCATTACCATGATACCAAAGCCAAAGACATTATAAGAAAAGAGAACTACAGACCAATATCCCTGATGCATAATGATACAAAATCCTCAACAAAATAATGGAAAACTATATTCAACAACATATTAAAATTATCCTACAACCTTATCAAGTGAATTTATTTCTGGAATGAAAGGGTGGTGTAACATACAAAAAATCAATCCATGTAATACACTATCTACACTAATAAAAGAGAAACATGCAAATTGACCGTCTCTCCGCTATGCCCACCAAGCCAATCAGGTATGAGTATGCAAATTAATCCAACAAAGATGGCGGTGGCCAAGGAGTTGGAATGAACAGGAGGCTCGGATTGCCCCCGGCGACGGAGGAAGCCAAGCTTCCAGCCGGGCCTGGCCTCCACTCAAGGAGTGGCTGGGGAAAAAAAAGAGGGGCTGGGAGCCTGGGTTGCTGGGGGGTGTGACCAGCCTGAAAATGGCCCTCAGCCCCTTACCCAGGCTGTCCAGGCACCCCAGTGGGGAATCCCCACCCTGAAGGGGCTGTGGCCAGCCTGAAAACGGCCCTCAGCCCTTCTCCCAGGCTGGCCATGCCCCCATGGGGTGAGGGTCCCCGCTGGGAGACATGGCCAGCCTGCAAACAGCCATCAGCCCCTCACCCAGGCTGGCCAGGAACCCCAGCGGGAACCCCCACCCTGAAGGTGGTATGGCCAGCTTGAAAACAGCCCTCAGTTCCTTACCCAGACTGGCCATGACCCCCCAGCAGGGACTCTCACCCCATGGGGGCATGGCCGGCCTGCAAACCACAGGCCACCCCATGCCCCAAGAGAACCCCCACCCTGATCTGGGACACCCTTCAGGGAAAACCAGCTATTCTCCACCAGTACACCAGGCCTCTATCTATACTAATAAAAGGGTAATATATTAATTAGACTGGGAGACCTTCCAGGAGACCTTCCAGACGTTCTTCTAGACAAATCCATGGTGGCAGGGCCAAGGTAGAGGTGGTTAGAGGCCAAGAGGGGAGGGCAGTTGTGGGTGATCAGGCCAGGATGGGACAGCAGTTGTGGGTGATCAGGCCATCTGGGGGAGCAGTTGGGCGTGAGCAGACCAGCAGGGGGGCCAGTTGGGGGCGAGCAGGTCATCAGTGGGGGTCAGTTAGGGGTGATCAGAACAGCAGGGGGGGCAGTTTGGAGTGAGCAGGCCAGCAGGGGGGCAGTTGGGGGTGATCAGGCCAGCAGGGAGGCAGTTAGGGGCGAGCACACTGACACGGGGGGCAGTTGGGGTGATCAGGCTGCAGGGGGAGCATTTGGGGGTGAGCAGGCTGGCAGCGGGGGGAAGTTGGGGGCGAACAGGCCAGCAGGCAGAATGGTTAGGGGCAATCAGGCAGGCAGGCAGGTGAGCGGTTAGGAGCAAGCAGTCCAGGATTGCGAGGATGTCCAACTGCCAGTTTAGGCCCGATCCCTGTTCACAGAGAGATCCCAGAAGCAATGATATACCATTAGTAATGAATGTACCTATCTCCTAGATCTTTATTTCTAAACATAATGCTCAAAAGTTACAGTGCTAGAGATATGGTTGATTCTATGGTAGGGGCAGGAAAAGTACAAAATGAGCCTGGCCGTTTTTTGTATCAGAAAGTAAGGAATTGCTCAAGTCTCGTTGGAAATCACCTTAAAGGCAATCTCCCTGCCCAAATCTGAAGCAAAAGATGCATCAAAATTAATTATGATTGAATATTGGAAACATATTGAATAAAATAAAATTATTCTGATATATATATACACATGAGTAGATTAATGATTAACCCTTTGCACTCGCTTGCTTTTTTCTCTATTCCTTTATTCTACTCGGGATTTAATTTTTTAAATACCCCAGATTTTACAAAGCACGCCAGTAGAATAAAAAACTGGAGTTTCTTTTCATACAAACTTATTTATTTGGATTTTTTTATATTTCAAATTATTGATACATTTAAAGGGTAATTTTAATCTCTATAATTTTTCATGGTGTGATATTTTTTGAAACATTCACCCACATGAAGACCTGGTTTACATTCACATGTTTCGCAAATATAAATCGTCTCTCTTCTTCCTCTTTTGATTTTTCCGTTAGAACAAACAACACAATCTTTGTGTTTCTTGTTAGGGTGAGGTGTGATTATATGGAGCTTTCCATCTAAGCGTTGCTCTAAGTTAGTGGATAACAATCTACCCCTGGAAGTTAGTGTACCATCTCTGAATTCTCCAACAAGATCATGTACTAGTTTCCTAATAAATTTCACATGTATTATCGGTTTTCGTTTTTTCTTTTTTGTCATTCTTTGTACAATATATAGGAATTTACAACACTGACCTCAAGCCCCAAGAAAAACAATTTATGCCACCATTTTAGAGTCTTCCTCATAAAACAGTATGTGCCTGTGTAGTGATCATCTATATCAACACCCCCCCATAAACTTTGTATAGTTGGTCACGACTTTGAGTTTGAGAACTATTTCCTTCCCACCACCACGCACTCTCCTTTCCACAGACTCAGTCTCTGAAGTGTCCCATGTACTGAGCATTGTGACTACCCTCTTGTCTTTCCACACAAGAAGCATTACATTTTCATCCCTGAAAGCCACTATCTCCTTTCATTAGCTTTGGATGTTTGATAACAGGTGGATTATCTTTTCTAGTGGGCATTATTGTCCCTGTCAAGTGTGTTTTTTCCTTGAACAATTCCTTTGCAAGAGTGACACTAGTGTAATACCTGTCAGTGAAGAAATGATAACCCTGAGAACCAGGTACTGAGTTCTTCAATCTTTCATGAAGCTCTAAAACTATTCTGCTAGTAAAAGGGAGATCAGGTCTCACCAACGTTTCAGATGTTATTCCTCCATAATAAGGGACAAATGAATGTACGTAACCACATTTTGAATCTGAGAGGACATATAAATGAATACCCCATTTTGTTGGCTTTTTAGGATTATATGTGATGAAGTGTATCTTTCCCTTGAAACCAACAACAGCCTCATCAACAGCAATCTCTCCTCCAGGACAGGATCTCTCCCTAAATTTCATTTCAAGGTATGACAAGAAGCAGTTTACCTTCTCGGTTCTTGTTCTCAAATCTTTACTTGACTTTTGGTCGTTTTTCAAGTGTAACATCCAAAATATTTGCAAGAACCTTTCTCTTTTGAAAACAGATCGACAAAATGGTATATGAGACTCAAAATCCATGGACCAATAACTCTGCAAGTTGGGGTGATTCAATACACCCATATTCAGTATTACACCAAGAAAAGCCTTCATTTCCTCTATCGTCACATCTTTCCAATTATTCCAAGTGGGTCGCTGGGATAGTTCTTTCTGGCTAATTTTATGTCTAGCATACTCATTTGTCTCATCCGTTATATTTTTTATCAATGTCTCAGTAAAAAACAACTGAAAAAAGTCTATTGGTGTGGCACATCCAGAAGGAACTTGAGGTCCAACATGTAACTGACCAGTGGAGAAAGGGATTCTTCTAGGCTCTTTGTCATTCACAGATGTAGATGTCCACTTTTCTTTTTCCTGTTTTCCCCTAGAAATGTAACTTTCACTGGGTCTTATACCCGATTTCTCAATTATATCACCTATATCTCCATCACTCTCACTTGAATAAAAAATTGTGCGTCTTCGTTTTGCCTTTATGAATTCAATGTCACTGTCACTGTCAATACTTTCAGCCAGATCTTTGGGCAAAGCAAGGGACTTTTTCCTTTCTGTAGTTCCACTAGGACCAGCGATTTGTTCATCATCTCCACTCGCATCCTCAGAGAACTCACTTTTGTCACTATTACATTTTTCACTTTTTTCTTCGTTTTCAAAGTAAAATTGATCATCACTGCTTTCTATGTCTTTGGAAAACTTATCCATCCTGAGGAGGGGAAATTCACTCAGAACGTGTGACTGCTAGGGGGCAAACCAATCATCCAACTAAACCCTGTGTCATGACAACATCTGTGATATGCTAATAGAAACCTAAACAAACCTAGGAGACGAAAAGATAAGGAAGGTTCTTTACCAAGGGAAGATGATGCAAGCTCAAAAAGGCATGATGTAATGACTCATACCTTGGACCCTCCTACTCAAGATTGCTGCCTATGCAAAAGATAAGCTTAGGTGGTGGCATCAGTTGAGACGGCATTTACATTTTACTTGTCCTTTCATGTTAATGAAAACAAGAAAAGATACTGGAAAAATAGACAAAAATCCCCCTTTCCCCCCACAGTGAAACTACGTGTCGAGTGTGGCTCGACATAAGAGCTGCTACCGATGCTAACCGTGTCGAGTCACACTCGACATCCGAGTGCAAAAGGTTAAGTATATAAATAAATAAATGAGTGAATAACTGAATGGTGGAAGAGGAAGTCTTCCTTTCTAAATATAGCTCTTCCATTCTAAATAAAGGTAAAAATATGAAGTGTGTATAACACTTGTAGGTAAAAGAACGATGAGCAAGAGAATATCTAAGTCATCTCAAAGTAGGTCTACATACATTTCTTATTAATTGTAAGAAGGAAAATAATAACTTCACAAGGGAAATACCCAGAAGAAATAATCTTACCCTAATGCATCAACACATCCTGATGTGTCTCTTATATAATGCACTGAAAAGGATCACACATCACATTTGAGGTATTTTTGCAAAAAGTGCACCTAATCATGAGTAAACATTTCACCAACCCTAACTGAGGACATTCTACAAAATAACTAGTGTTCAAAATGTCAAGGTCAAGAAACACAAAGAAAAGTGGAGGAAATATTCCAGATTTAAACAGAGCAAAGAAATATGGCAATAAATGCAATGTGTGATCTTGAATTGAACTTAGATTGAAAAAATAGTATCTCTAAAGGACACTATTTGGAAACTTGACCATATTTAAATATGGGCTCTGAGCTGCATAATATTAGTGTTGTGCAATTAATGGGAGCCTAAAAGTAGAAACCCTAAATTTTAGTGTTCATCAAATTCCATGGTGTAGCCCTAACTGGTTTGGCTCAGTGGATAGAGCATCCGCCTGCGAACTGAGGGGTCTCGGGTTCGATGCTGGTCAAGGGCATGTACCTTGGTTGCAGGCACATCCCCAGTAGGGGGTGTGCAGGAGGCAGCTGATCGATGTTTCTCTCTCATTGATGTTTCTAACTCTCTATCCCTCTCCTTTCTTCTCTGTGAAAAATCAATAAAATATATTTTTTAAAAAATTCCATGGTGTGAATACTCCCTCTATGACTGATTTCAAACTACCAATGGTTTGATAAAGAGCTGGCAAAATTTCTAACAATTATCTACCTTAATCACACCATTATAACAGTATTCTATACATTTTTAAATTTCTTGATTTTAAACATATTATCAGTGAGTCTTATTTTTCTTAGGAAAAACCTATTTAAAATTATGAATACAGGGGAAAACTTTCAAAATTACTTTTAAGCAGTTCATAAAAAATAAGGTGTCTCTATGTAAATTTTTTGCAAGATTTTAGTATTTATTGTTGAAAATATATATACGTCCCCTCTTCCCCCATTGACCTCTCCAACCCTACCCCCACCCTAAGCTTTCACCACCCTCTTGTCTGTGTCCAGGGGTTATGCATATATGCATATGAGTTCATTGATTGATCTCTTCCTCCCTTCCCCTGCCTTCCCTCTGAGGTTTGACAGTCTGTTTGATGTTTCTATGTCTCTGGGTCTATTTTTGTTCATCATTTCTATGTATATTTTTACAGAGATAATAAAACAAATGGAGAAAATAGAAATTATTTGCAAATCTGGGTGTTATATAGCTGTGGGTTTCTTGCATTATTCTTGTAATTTTTGTACGTTTGTAAAATATATGACACTTTAGACAAAATATGAATGATGGCCAAGCCGGTCATACCAAAATATATTACATTTAAATCATATCTCAATAAAGCGTGGGGAAATTTTTAAAAATCTAGTGCAAAATTTTAGGCCATGAAAGCAAATAATAAAGAGATATTGGAACTCAACAAAATGGAGAAGACTGAAGGAAGCAGGGGTTTGTGTGCTAGGAAGGAAATCTCTCTATTCTGGACATGTTAGCTCAGGTAAAAATCAATACAGAGATCATACATTTTATTTGTTTTCATACATTTAACCTTTTTCTTTTCATTTTATGAATGCATTGTAGGGGCATTGACAACATGAATTGAGGATATGTCATAAGTCATCTCACAACAAATATTTTTATCTTTTATCACCTATCTCAGTACCATGCTGAAAAAATACACTTAATAAACAATTTTTGGTTCATTGTTTGGTATTTCTTATTTCAATTTAAACCAAGTCACCTGTCAATGAAAGTTTTACATTTTTTAGACTATCGATCAAATAGTTAAAATTTCAGTTAGGCAATCCTTAATCCTGGTTAATAAAAATAAAGTAGTTGATGTCTTCTGAGGTAAACATGACGTGGTAAACAATTGCATTACTACATCATCTGATACTAGTCATTGGGTCAGAATAACAATGGTGTTAAATGCTATCATGGGAAATTTGCTCTTTTTTATAGTGAGAGGAAAAGAGAATAGAGTTTGAAGCATTATCTTTGGACTATATAAACTTTTGCTTGAACTTTACATCTGTTACATTTTAGTTATTTTGTAAAAAAAAATTAAAAGTTTGTAATCATTACTAGATGTTTTTGTCTTTTAAATATTCATTACATTTGCTTCAACAAGAAAGATTAAGTAATTGAACTAATAAGAAGTATAGGCTAATATCTAATGAACTCACTTTAAGTGTTACTAAGCCAATAAGTATAAAATCTCCTTTTGTGGTCACAAGTTTGATGAAATGGACCAGCATGGAATAGGTCCCTGCTAGTCGTGAAAGAAGCAGTGCTAAAAAAAAAAAAAAATCTGTGGCAAGATTTGACACTGGTCACTGACTATGGTAGTAGGAGTGGTCATCTAATTTTTCTAATAATATTTTGAGACATGACTGCTCTCCAGAATATCTTTCTAAATTAATGCCTTAAATCAAGATTCAATCACAGTGAAGCCATTCTCCAAGGGAACTAAAAAAAAAGCTGCAACCAGCTATAACTATTCTAACCAACTTTAATCTCACTTATAACTACAACCACAACTATTCTAACCACTGTATTCTAACCAACTATTATTATTCTGAGGAAGGATTCTAAGGAAAGTCTAGGAACTTTGCAAAGGATGCTTTGAGATCACTTTGAAACACAGAGGAATGTCAATTTCTGACCCTACATTCTTCTTCACTCACTGCACCTTTAAAAATATCCCTTTCTTTTGAGCATTATATTAAGATTGTTTAAATTGATAACTCTACTGAGGTGGGGTAGGGAGAAATCCTACCCCTTAATCTATGAGAATGTCCACTGGCCATTTTAATCAATTTTTATAATTTTTTACACATATAAAGTAATAAGCAAAGGGCATATAGTTGATTTTATGTGTATACCTTCTCTTTCATTCCATTAATATATCATTAGTTAATAAAGTTATTGATATTCAATTCACACATCATGAAAGATTATTTGACTTTGGGTGGTTAGCACACAATGCAATGTGCAGGTCATGTATCATAGAAAAGTACATTGGAAACCTATATAATTTTATTAACCACTATCACCACAATAAATTTAATTAAAAATTCTAGATAAATGAAATAAACATATTTTTCCATTGACTAAAATAAGGGTCAATGAGTTAAAATATTTCCTAAGATTTCCGAATTGCTAACTGCATAGTTAATATTTACCACAAATCTTCTGATAGCTAGTCTTGTGTGCTTTTCAAAAGTTTTAAAATTGAATTTTTCCTCACTTAAGTAATTAATATTCTGGAATTTATATTTGTATATAGTGGAAAGTAAAAACCTATCATTCCTTAACACATACAGTCATTTTTGCCATCATCATTGTTTGGAGTATCCATAATTTTCCAATGATTTCCATGTGACTTTTGTCATAATTTGAGCTTCCATGTGGTTTTTGGATTTGCTTCCAGGTGCTTTATTCTGATTGTTAGCAAGCATTACAACCCTTGTGCTATGGACACATGGTTTTTATTACTATAACTTCATCATAATTCTTACTAATATTAGAATAGTCTCATTTGTTATTCTCCATCAACAAATTAACTGTGGCTACTCTTGGGCATTTATTTTACCCTTATTACATTTGGAATACATTAGTTGAGTTCCACAAACTTCTTGTTGAAATTTTAAAAGAATGAAATTACATTAAATTTAGAGTTTAACTTAGAGTTGGCCTTCTTACATTGGTGTCACAATGAACATGACATAGCATTCTCATTTAATAAGCACCTCTATTTTCCAAGTAAGCTTTCCCATAATACGTAACAGACTGATCTCATTTCTACTTCAGTAATGATAATGGAAACCAATAAAATGTATATAAATGTTCAGCCAGTGTGGTTCAGTGGTTGAGCACTGACCTATAAACCAAGACATCATAGTTTGATTCCCAGTCCAGGTCAGGGCACATGCTGATTTTGGGCTTGATTCCCAGTGGGGGGCATGCATGCAGGAGGCAGCTGGTCTGTGATTCTCATCATTGATGTTTTTATATCACTCTTCCTCTCTCTGAAATCAATTTAAAATATAAAAAATGTATATGAATAATTTCAATGGGGTTTCTTGAAGTAAATACAACAGTTATAATTTGGCTTACTTAGAGAATATATAACTTCCTTTCTCAAATTAATGAGAATCAATTGCTATACTCTTGGTTATTTGCACTTAGTTTCCCAATCCTTTTGATACTTAGTGATAATTTTTATTAAAATAGGACATGATTTTCCCTGAATATGTGGACTTTATATTTTCCAATCTAAAATATCATTTATGGAATATATATTTTATATAAATTTTAACTTCAAAATACCCCACAGATTTTATATACAAGTGCATGTCTCTCTCTCTCTTATATATATACACACATATATCCCATCTAATAAAAGAGTAATATGCCAATTGACCGTACCTCCACTATACCCACAAGCCACAGCACCAGCCAATCAGGAGCACGTTTGCAAATTAACCCAACCAAGATGGCTAAGGCCACAGAGAGAGCAGGAGGCTTGGGTTTCCCCAGCAAGGGAGGAAACCAAGTTTCCACAGCCCTGGCCTGCCTTGGCCTCTGCTTAAGGCTACAAAGTTTCAATTATAGAAGATAAATAAATCCCAACAAAAATGGCTGTGGCCATGGAGCAAGCAGGAGGCTTGGCTCCACTGAAGGCTACCAAGTTTCAATTATAGAAGATAAATAAATCCCAGATACCAGGGCCTCCCTTGGGTCGCCGGGGGGCATGGCAAGCCTGCAAACCACCACAGGCCCCTCACCCAGGCAGCCCCATGTCCCAAGGGAACCCCCACTCTGATCAGGGACACCCTTCAGGGCAAACCAGCCAGCCCCCACCCATGAACCAGGCCTCTATCCTATCTAATCCTATTTAATAAAAGAATAATATGCAAATTGTCCATCACTCCAACACATAAGATGGCTGCCCCCATGTGGTCAAAGATGACTGCCCCCATGTGGACACAAGATGGCTGCTACAAGATGGCCAGCAGGGGAGGGCTGTTGCGAGGGACCAGACCTGCAAGGGAGGGCAGTTGGGGGCAATCAAGCCTGCAGGGGAGGACAGTTAGGGGTGACCAGGCCGGGAGAGGAGGGAAGTTGGGGGCGACCAGGCCTGCAGGGAAGGACAGTTGGGGGGGACCCAGGCCTGCAGGGGAGAGCAGTTAGGGGTGACCAGGCCTGCAGGGGAGGGTTGTTAGGGGCAAACAGGCTGGCAGGGGAGCAGTTAGGCATCAATCAGGCTGTCAGGGGAATGGTTAGGGGGTGATCAGGCTGGCAGGCAGAAGCAGCTAGGGGCAATCAGTAAGGCAGGCGAGGAGTTGGGAATCAGCAGTCCTGGATTGTGAGAGGGATGTCCGACTGCCCGTTTAGGCCTGATCCTACTGGATATTCCTAACCTCAGCTTTCCAGTGTTCAAAAACCTAGATTTCTGATGTTGAACACCTTTCCTATCTTATTGGCCTCTCTTGTATATTTTTTTTGATAAATTTCCATTCATATCCTCTGCAATTTTTAAATTCCCCAGTTTGTCTTTATTATTAATGAGTTACATGGGGTTTTTATATAGTTTGTACTTATCAGATTTATGATTTATGATCCCAGTAGGATCGGACCTAAACAGGCAGTTGGACATCCCTTGAGGGGGCCCAGATTGGAGAGGGTGCAGGCTGGGCTGAGGGACACACATCCCCGTGCACGAATTTCATACACCGGGCCTCTAGTATATATATATATATATATATATATATATATATATATATATATATATATATATATATACATACATATTCAACAATAAACAGTTAAGAGTGCTTATTAAGAAAACACAATTATAGAAAAAAATCACATCTTATATACTTTCAGAGATAGTCTTTGACATTAAAGTGATTGTCCCTTATATCTGTACCATATTTTCTATAGATTTATCATTTAGACTGTATCATAATGATATCACCAACCTGAGAATCCTGTAGAAAATATCATTTCCACTCATCATACAATAAAGCAAACCATCCTTCAATTATAATGCATGATTTTCTATTAAGACATACTCATAACTGTTTTTTATTTGTTTTCTTGAATGCTTTTAATGTTTAGATTGCTAAGTTATATTCATTAACTTCTTTAATCAATATAAATGATATGAGGCATTATTCCAATTATGAAAATGAAAATTTTTGGCTTAATTATTAAGTAAGTGGCCCAAGACAATACAGCTAATAAGTAGAAGACACTAGAAAACTTTTATGTCTGACATTAAAATTTTAAATACTTTTTTTATAACTTTTCAAGAATAATGAAGTAAAAATAATCCTAATAAACCTATGGCTAAATGCTGACTGTGTACTTACTGATTTGAGAGACTATTTGAAGCTTAAATTGACATTTTAGTTGCTTGCATGAATATGTGTTCACTGACACTGAAAGACCTTGACAAAACTTGAGGCTTTCAGAGCCATCACTATCCATGCATTTCTTAAACCAATGTTCACAGGTGTGGAGAGAGAAACTATCCCAACAGACAAGTAAAAATTTATGAAACCAGAAATATTTAAAACTAATGACCTCAATGTGAGTAATATACTTGAGTGTCTTTGAGTTAAGCATGCTTTGGAGCATTTCAATTATTATGTTTTTATATAGAGAAGGAAGACTTAAAATATATTTCATTAGTTATGGAACATAATGTGAGTAGGTAGACTTAAAGGTCATAATTCTTACACATGAAGAATCCATCAATTTAATTATAGACTGAAGTAAGGATACAATAATTCTAATTATTCCTGAAGAATTATAAGTAATTACTAAAACTAATTATATTTGTCTGGCCTGAGGTTAACAGCTGGCAATGAGTGACACTTGGCTCTCTACAAAAGACAATCAATTATAAATGTTTGCTTGAACCCATTGTGGATGGAATTTATGAAAATCAAATTTAAGTTAATATGCACAGAGTTCTGAGTACTAACTTCAGTGGATAATATGTGAAAGTTTAGGATCAGGGCATCAGATGTGTTATGGATTGGTAGGAACCAAAATCTTACCTCCCCACAGAATAAAAGGTCAACTTTCCAATTTAATTTTTTCAGGGTACAAAATCTTATCAGATGTGAAGTGGTATCTTAGGGTAGAAGCAGATGCAGCAATTTTCAGCATAACTTATTTTGGTCCCCAGAGTCCCTAACAAGAGGAACACAGATGCTTATGACATGGACTATGCAAGGTAAGATCAATTCATGTTATCAAACTGCCCCTTTGACTCAAGTCTTCAGACACCAGACAGAAATAACTTCAACAAATGAAGCACTTCCATTTAAGGAAATTTTTATTAACTTTGTACTCTCCCTGTTCTTGGATCAAATTCAGCATCAGAAAAGGAAAATACAGTTGACCCTTGAACAACATGGATTTGAACTGCGTGGGTCCACTTATACACAGATTTTTAAAGTAAATACATACAGTACAGTAAATGTATTTTCCATATGAAGTTCATCTAGACATTTTCTTTTCTCTAGCTTGCTTTATTGTAATGATATAGAATATAATACATATAACATACAAAATATCTGTTAAGAGACTGATTATTTACATTATCCATAAGGCTTCATGTCAACAACAGGCAATTAGTAGTTAAATTTTTGGAGACTCAAAAGTTATACATGGATTTTTGGCTGCACAATGGGATCAGTGCCCCAAACCCCTGTGTTGTTCAGAATCAACTGTTCTTTTCTAAAGGAAGAAAGTTGACTTTCCTTGAGCAATATTCCTAACCTCAGCTTTCCAGTGTTCAAAAGCCTACCTTTCTGATGTTGAACACCTTTCCTATCTTATTGGCCTTTCTTGTATATTTTTTTTGAGAAATGTCCATTCATATCCTTTGCAATTTTTAAATTGCCTAGTTTGTCTTTATTATTAATGAGTTACATGGGGGTTTTATGTAGTCTGTACTTATCAGATTTATGATTTTAGAATATTGTTTCCATTCTGTGGGTTGCCTTTTCACTGTCTTGATGATGTTCTTTGGAGCATAAAAGTTTTTAATTTTTATGCTTATTAAAATTTCTATGAATAATATCTTGTAATTTAGAGGATACAAGTTTTATATTTTTTGTTAAAGTTATTCCTGCATGTTTTATTTTGATCCTATTATAAATAAATTTTTTTTGAGAAATTCATTTTTATTTTTAATTGATTTGTGCTAACATTTCTACTTCACTTGGTGTAACTCCATAGGACTTCTCCAAACTTCTAAGAGTCATGGTAGTAGCAAGTTAGTACTTTTTCCAGGGTCCTTCCTATGGTTTTAAATTCCATACTCTAGAAAACGTATTCTTTCTTATTCAAGTTTATGTCCAGATCTCCTATTTTCTTCATCCAGGACATTCAGGATCCTGTTCAATAAGTGCTTTTTTGCCTCTTGCTGGTATATTTTGGCTAGATCATTCAACCATGCAGCTCCTTTGGGATAGGCTCTCTTTCTTATTGAGGAGGCCAAACATTTCTCTGGCCAGGTCATAATGGAACTTAACACCAGTTTTTGAAATAATGGCTAGAAAGAGTGGTAGAGATAAATTCTAAAGGTGATATTTGTTGCTTTCAAGGCAGAGACCTTTGTATCATCTTCAAGGAAAGTGGGACTGCTAGACTTTAACAGGAAAGAGTGGGCCTCTTCTGCAAGCCCAAAGGATTCAGAAGAATATGGAAGTTCAAGATTCTCCAGTGCATCAGTTTAGATGTCTCCCATATCATACTCAGAGTCCAACTTTTTCCAATAGGGAAATGACCCTGACATGACAACATGCTTTGGTTAAGAATTAAAATGTATCTCAAGCTCTGTTACTCTGGGCCCTGGGCTTGATCCTCAATTTCTTCTGCCTTCCTCTAGCAGGAAATAAAACACTTTTTATGCTGCTAATTGGGCTCTTTTAGTTTCACACTTATCCTTCATTTGTGATTACTCTTAGTTTTTCATTGTTTTTTTTCCCCCAGAATTCTTGTTGCCAGAAACAGACATCTAAGACCATTATCACTAGTATTTCCCCAATACTTATCATATGCCTGGTATATTACCCTAGCTAGTGTAAGCCCTTCCATGGTACACTATTCCAGTTCACCATGGGTGAAAGTTTTAACTATTGGCATTCCACCATGTGCTTTCAGGGCTCCATCTTCCTCCAACAGTGAAGTTCTCATTGCTAGCTGAGCCACAGGTGATTATTTCCAAAGTGTCATCTTAATATCTGCTTTCTGGAAACAATCCAGATACTTACTGTTGCAATTAAGGTGCCCTAGAAAGGAAATTTTGAGATAGAGATTACTACTCAGGAACTACTTTTAATATCATCACTTGTAGAGGGTTAAAGAAAGCATTTAGCAGTTGAAGAAGATGGGCTGTGATGAAGTCACAACAAAGGACAGCCAATTTCACAAGGAACTCTGAGATTTAGGATGACTCTGTAGGGTAGCTCCAAACTTGGAACATAAACCAGGCATTTACTGTATATTTTGCATTGATCAGTCATTGAATTTGGGTGTGACCTCAGACTAGGCAACACTCTTCATTTGAGGGCAATAATAATAAGAAGGTCTAATCTGCGAGCTGTTACCTACAATATTCCCAACAGCTGGGGAATGAGGGTTTCAATACAGGCATACCTTGTTTTATTACACATGGCTTTATTGCACTTCACATGTGTGTATTTCTACAAAATGAAGGCAAGAACCCTCCACCAGCAAAAAATATGACTTGCTTTATTGGGCTGGTCAGGAACCAAACCCACAAAATATCTGAGGTACGCTTGTATTATAGACGAAGGATCTGGTGGAAGCAACCAGTATCCACTAAAATACACATTCACAATTGTTATGTTTTCCTAGAAAGTTTTATTCTCAAAGGTTATTGTATTTATATACCCACAACAGCTTTTTGGGTGAGCAATATCTTTATTTTTAAACATGCAAACTCTTCATTCTCTTTGGGTTATTTGTGTCTCTTTTAAATAACATACTTTTAAAAATGACCTCCCTTGCCGGGCCTGCTTGGCTCAGTGGTGGACCCTCTACCTATGAACCAGGAGGTTATGGTTTGATTCCTGGTCAGGGAACATGCCCAGGTTGCAGGTTCGATCCCCAGTCTGGGGCATGCAGGAGGCAGCCAATCAATGATTCTCTTTCATCATTGATGTGTCTATCTCTCTCTCCCTCTCCCTTCCTCTCTGAAATCAATAAAAAAATATATTTTTTTAAAAACTGATCTCCCTTAAAAGCTAAGAATTTTCTCTTCTCATGTTCCTTACCTCTCATACTAATACTATTTTAATATTTTATACATTTTAAGGCTGATTTTTAAAGTATATACTGTCTCTTTCCTCTTAGGTATGTACATATGTATATTTTTATTTCTTTATTTTTAAATACACAACTTTATCAAGATACTTGTTCAAAAGTACTGCTGTATGTCATGCAGTATTACCTGGAGATTTTTCTCCCCTCTTCATATTTGAATAATTTACTAAAAATTTGTTTTGTTTTATGGGAAATTTTCTATGGACTTGTGATTCCTAATAATAATTTATTATCTTATGTTTTAATGATAATTTCATTGAAAATTACAAATTTCATGTTCAAAAATATGTATCCTTTAAATATTAAAAATTATCCTGTATTTCATCTTGCTCTGTATGAGAAATATTATTTCTCACTAAAAGATAGTTATAAAATTTCCTTTGTCTTGGGTATTCTTTTTTTCTATATAATATAATGCAGATATCTATTTGCATTTTTTTCCTAAAACACTCACTAGAAAAAATAAAGTGGTGCTCTGTGGGCAGAGAGAGAATTCAGGGACAATTAAGGAGGTGAATTCTGAATACAATAGACTTTGATATCATATAAATGTTTAACATATAAGCTTTAAAAATTTTAAGACAATCTATAAAACTGAAAAATAAAATCTGAAATGAATGAACCTAATTGCCTTGATTAGCAGCACCTGAAAGGAAGTGGGGGGAGGGGAAGAAATCCATATTACATCCACATGAGTTTCATTTGGCATGTGGTTAATTAAATGCTTTAGGATACATATTCACATATGAAATGATTTGTTTACTAAGAAAAAGGAGGAAATGTTTCTTTATTTACTTCCAAGTGCTAAAATTCATTTTTACTTAAACATCTATATATATATAAAAGCCTAAGCGACCAGTCAATCAGACGACAAGCTGACCAGCCGGTAGCTATGATGCACACTGACCACCAGGGGGCAGACGCTCAATGCAGGAGCAGAAACCAAAGGCATGGAAACATGGAACAGATTGATGAATCTCAGAAGGAAGGGGGGAGGGAGAAGGTGGGAAGAGATTAACTAAAGATACTATACGCATACTAGAGGCCCAGTGCATGGATTTGTGCACCAGTGGGGTCCCTCGGCCTGGCATGTGGGGATCAGGCCAAAACCAGCTCTCCTACATCCCCTGAGAGATCCTGGATTGTGAGAGGGGCAAGCCAGGCCAAGGGACCCCACCAGTTCACGAATCCATGCACTGGGTCTCTAGTATCAATAATAATAAACGGGTGATATGCTAATTAGACCGGATGTCATTCCGAATGTCCTTCCTGATGAAGCTGGAGCCAGAGGGTAGCCAGCTCAGGTCCCGGGTGCCTGCAGGTGGCCTGAGGGAAGCAGCCCAGGTCCCGGGTTCCTACCAGCAGCTGGAGGAGGGAAGCCTGGGTCCTAAGTGCCTGAGGTAAGCCAGTGCTGGCAGCCTGGGTCCCAGGTGCTGGAGGGAAGCCAGTGCCGGCAGCTAGGGGAAGGAATGCCTACTCTTGCATGAATTTTCATGCATCGGGCCTCTAGTCTATATATAAAAGCCTAAGCAACCCTCTGACCAGCCAATCGGCTGGTAGCTATGACACACAATGACCACCCATGGCAGATGCTCAACGGAGGAGTTGCTGAGTGACAGCAACTTTACAGAGTGCCCTCTCACACTCTGGGACCCCCCGGGGGATGTTGGACTTCCGGTTTCAGCCTGATCCCCCACAGGCCAGGCCAAGGGACCCCACCTGACAGAGGCACCCCACTTACTCTGCAGATGCCATTCAAGCCCTGGTGCCACCCCAGGTGTGACCAGCTGGGGAGGGACCATGGGAGGTTGGCTCCAGGGCATGTCCAACCTGTCTCTCACAGTCCCAGGTCACCAGCCACCTTCTAATTAATTTACTTTAAATGTGCATAAATCTGTGCATTGAGCCTCTAGTATACTAATAATAAAATTTAGGATTTTTAATGTACAAGAATAAAAAGATAATCACATTTAATGTTTTGCATATTCTTAAATTTTACTAATTTTTGGTTTTCTTTATAATCTTTGTCACTCAATAAATTATGTCAATCTGACATTCTTTATTGTTCCTTATATGTATATATTTATTTCAGAATATTTTATGAGACATGGATCCAATATTTCTTCATATATTTCTATTTCTACATTTTGTATTTCTTTATCCAGGATTCCTATTACTTGGGTCTTGGAATCTCTATTTCCATCATCCATATGTTTTTAACTTTTGTTTTATAATTTTTATTCTTTTATACTTTTTCCTTCCAGGACACTTTCTCAGCGTAGGTCTCAAATTGACAAATGTTTCTTTAGCTGTGTACATTCTACTGTTTATCTATCATATTGTTAATATATTCCCTGATTTCTTTTACTGCATGTATCTTGCTGTTTGTATCCATTTTATTCCTCCAGTGTTTCATTGTTTTGGATTGTGAATGATTATTATTATCAGGTGTGATAAATGATGTAGATGAAGTGCTGAAGGGTGTTCAGTTCAAGCACTTCAGGAGTAGAAGACTATAGATTAACATTAAAATTATAGATATATACTTATTTTATAACATTCGCAGAAATTTCTGATTTATCTTACCAAGGATTCTAAACTTTACTGGAAGGAAGATGACTACAGATGCAGGATAATTAGCAAAGCCACTTTTGGCTTCTAGGGGACCTAAGAGGACACACATTTTCCAGTGATTCAATTGTGCAAAAGAGCATCTCACCAGATCTGGTGAACTCAATGATTATTTTTAAACTAGTGTCCCAGTGCATGGATTCATGCACATTAAAAGTAAATTAATTAGCCCCTCTGGTACAGGGACTAATGCAGATGGTCTTGGGTGGTGGCTGGTGGGGCGGGACTGGGAGAGACAGGCTGGACACACCCTGGAGCCAACCTTCCATGGTCCATCTCTGGCCGGCGGCACCTGGAGCACCTGGACTGGCACGGCGGCTCAAAGGGCATCTGTGGAGTGAGCAGGGTCCCTCTAGCAGGTGGGGTCCCTCAGCCTGGCCTGCAGGGATCAGCCAAAACCAGCTCTCCAACATCCCCCAAGGGGTTCCAGAGTGCAAGAGGAATTGCGAGGAATTGGGCTCCTTCCTCTCTGGTTCCAGGGTGCATCACCGCTGCCAAGTGACTGCAGCTCGGTAGCTCCTGCATTGAGCGTCTGTCCCCTGGTAGTCAGTGCACATCATAGCTAATGGTTTGTAGGCAAATTAGCTATAATTTTGCACTGAAGTTGCTACAGGGCCAGACCATTATAAATAGGGAAGCAGGTTGTTTGCCACAACAGTAGAAATGATTTTTTTCTGAAGATATGGGTAAACAACGCAATTTAATAGCCTTTGAACATGGGATGATTGTTGGCGCTCTGAGCCATGGAGCGAGAATCAGCAAAACAGCTGAATATGTTAAATGTTCAAGAGCAGCTGTTGTTCAAGTGTTTAAAGACTGGACTGTCAGCTGAAAACCTGGGTCTGAACATGCGAATTGTGTCCTTCAGCAACGAGTCAATGTTAGGGCAGAGTGGAGAGTGGCAAGACTGGTACAAGACAACAGAAGGGCAACAGTGCATCAGATTACTGAAGATCTTAATCAGGGATCCTCTTAAATGATCTCTGAACACACTGTTCACCGTACACTGCATTGTATGGGATATGGAAGCCAAAGGCCTGTTCGAACACCTTTGCTGTCTGCAGTTACCAAGATAAAAGTCTCCAATTTGCACAGGAACACAAAGATTGGACAGTCGACCATTGGAAAAAAGTCATGTGGTCCGATGAATCACGTTTTCAGTTGCATCATGCAGATGGCAGTGAGAATTTAGCGGAAACAGCATGAAAGCATGCACTCCACATGCATGAGTACAACCCTTCAAGCTGGTGGGGGAAGTGTTATGGTTTGGGGCATGTTTTCCTGGCATGATTTGGGCCCTTTAATTCGTGTGGAACAATGTCTGAATAGCACAACATACCTAAGTATCATTGCTGATCAAGTTCATCCTATCATGTTGATGGCGGATCCCAATGGAGATGGCTTCTTCCAACAAGACAATGAGCCATGCCATGGTGCTCGTATTGTGCAGGAGTTGTTTCAAGAACATGAGGGAGACTTTACCTTGCTTAGGTGGCCCCCACAACCACCAGATCTCAATTCAATTGAGCATTTGTGGGAGAAAGTTAAAAGAGCCATCAGGCAGCTGGTTCCACAACCATCAAATCTCACAGAACTGGACAGTGCTATTCATCAGGCATGGTGTCAGATTCCTCTCATCACCTTTCAACATCTCTTGGAGTCAATGCTAAGAAGAATCGCCTCAGTATTGAAGGCAAAAGGTGGCCCAATGAAGTACTGTGGGTGGTCATAATAATCTGGCCACTCAGTGTGTGTATATATATATATATATACACATTGATATATGTATAATTACATTTGCTTTATGTCTTTATGATTATACTTTACATATAGCCAGAATGAAAAACATAATTAAGGAAAACTGTCATTGTTTTTCTGTTCATCTGCTTGGTGTGTTTTTTTCTTTCTTTGGTGATCTGAATTATCCAAGTAATCTACTTGGATTTATTCTTTTTTTTATTAACACTGATCAATTTTGCTCATGCAGACAAAACATAGATTTTGAAAAAGTTATTCTATTATCATTTTTAAAAATTTGAAAGAAGATGTCATACATTTAATTGATATAGAAATAAATTGATAGAGAACCATTTAAAATTGTTTCAAGTATTTAAATTACTTGTCATCCAGGAAGATGTTATCTATTGAAATAAAATAGAATTTAATAAATGCCCTTTAAAATATCTTTATTAACATTGTTTATTTAGAAAAAATACATCTTTTACAATGTTTTATAAAATATTGATTAAGTGTACAAAAAGGTATATTATTTATCTTTAGTTAGAAAACATTGTGGGACTTCCAAGACAGTAAGGAATGCAACCTTTCAATGAATAAATGAAATCACTTTATATGCTGGAGATTGAGACCAGATGCCTTTTATGACCTTATATTACACAATTATTATTCTGTGTTTCCATATTTTGTGAGCACCAGACCCACTAATTTCCTGAATTGAATATGCTTTACCATATTAGCATGGTAAAATTACATTTTCCATTAGGTATTGCTAACTATTATTTATACTGCTTATACTGCTGTTTCATAAGGTATTAAAGCGTGATTCAAAACAAAATAAAGTTAAAGTCATCCCCAAGAAATAGAAAAGAAAATAACTTTGTTTTTCTTTGGTTTAAGATTCAGAAATCATATATTCTCTATTTTATAGCTGTCTTTCAAAAAACACAGCTTTCTATGTTTTACTCTACTCTAAAGTTCATGATGTGAATGTTGTTTTCCGTGTTCTTGATTTTGCTTTTATTTTCTTCACTTTTTTTCAATTCAGTATATTGATTTTCAAGTTCATTAGTCATTTTAGCCCTCCTACTGTGTAGTACTATGGGCTTTGAAGAAACTAAAAATGTTTTGCATAGCAGTTGTTCTAAGGAGTCACATCATGATGTTAATAAGAAAATCAACTGCTAAATAAATGCAGAAAATATCACTTTAATCCTGAATGATTTTCAGAAACTGTGTGCATGATTTTCAGAAACTCTGTGCATGTAAAAGTTCATTTCCAAAAGAAATTTTAACAAGAAAGACTACTGTGTTTCTGAAAATTTTATTTTATATCATCTTATAATTTTGATATTTTTATAACACTTATTGTCCTATTTTTTAAAATTGTATCTTACAGTTAGCAATTTAAAATATTTGATACTTTTTATTGAGTACTAGAGGCCCAGTGCACGAAATTCGTGCACTGGAAGGGTGTCCCTCAGCCCAGCCTGCACCCTCTCCAATCTGGGACCCCTCAGGGGATGTCCAACTCTTGATTTAGGCTTGATCCCTCTCACCATCCAGGACTGCTGGCCCCTAACCACTCGCCTGCCTGGCTGCCTGATTGCTCCTAACCGCTTGATCACCCCTAACTGCTCCCCTGCCAGCCTGATTGACATCTGACTGCTCCCCTGCTGGCATGATTGACACCTAACTGCTCCTCTGCTGGCCCGATCACCCCCAACTGCCCTCTCCCGCAGGCCTGGTCACCCCCAACTGCCCTCCCCTGCAGGCCTGGACTCCCCCAACTGCCCTCCCCTGCAGGCCTGGTTGCCCCCAACTGCCCTCCCCTGCAGGCCTGGTTGCCCCCAACTGCCCTCCCCTGAAGGCCTGCTCACCCCTAACTGCCCTCCCTTGCCAGCCATCTTGTGACAATGTGGGGGCAGCCACCTTGTGATGACATGGGGGTGATCATCTTGTGACACGAGGGCATGAGGGTTAATTTACATATTACCACTTTATTATATAGGATTCTCTATATTCCATAATATTCTCATCAAGAAAATATTTTAGCTATAGCTGCAACTGTATCTGTTACACTCAGAGCAAATTCTGCTAAATAGAACATATTCACAATTCGGTTTTTATATTTAAATATACAAGCAATCCTATGTCAATGTTTCCAGTTATTGAATTATCACCTCAATTGAGAATATTTCTTTTAAAATATTTTACATATAAAAGTCAAACAGTTTGTGTCTATTTACAATTATTTTGAAGTTTTCCCAATTTAGATGCTGCAAGCTTCTCTAATTTCCTTCCATTGCAGCACAGAATATAAATGTAACCAATTAAAAATAGATGGTTGACCAAAGGATTGATCCCACAAGTTGATATATTCCACAGCAGCATTACCAAATTTCTGATTAGATCATGGACATTTGCATCTTCATTATTTTATTTGTTCATTTCCTTCTTGCTTTAGCAAGAAGCAATACTACTAATTTTGTAAGTGTGTTTTCAATAATTTTATTATGCTTATAAGTTCAAAATATGGACTCTTTGTGCTGCATTCATTGAATACTCTGATTAAAGGTTTCCAAATTATTTTGAACAAAAGGAACCTAAATTTTAAGAATACTTTTACATATTTGCATATAAGTCCACAATCACTGGAAAATGCTGAAGCTGATTTTCAAAGTGTTTAAAATATCAAACATTACTTAATTCCTGTTGATACTAAGCAGCAAGGGCAGAAAATATTCCCATGCTGAATAATTTTTGAGCAGTCAACATAAATTTTTACAAAAAATTATCCCATTACTTTGTGTATATAAGTAATTTCTGAATATTGACAACTGAAGATTCTATTTTGATCAGTAGAATCATTCATCTTGTTTAGATAGTTATAAATTAGGTTTATACCACTAACCATCCACCAGAATAGCTAAACTGAAAAAGAATAATAACATTATTTTAAAATTTATTGATTTGTTGAGATATAAATGACATACAATTATATAAGTTTAGGTTGTATAACTTATTGACTTGATACATTATGTATTGCAATATGATTACCACCATAGCTTTAGCTAACACCTGTATCATGTTACATAATTACCATTTCATTTTTGTGGTAAGAACAATTAACATCTAGTTTCTTAGGAACTTTGAAGTTTATAATACAGTATTGTTGACTATGATCACTAGTTGTGCATTAGATGTCTAGGACTTATTTATTTACTACTTCCAAATCTGTACCCTTAAAAACCATTTCCCCTACCCCCCTACCCCCAGCCCCTTTTAACTATCATTCTATTATCTTGTTTTTACGTTTGACTTTTTTAAATGTCACATCTAAATTATATCATATGGTATTTTTCTTTTAAAATATATTTTTAATTAAATTTATTGGTATGATATTGGTTAATGAGATCATATAGGTTTCAAGTGTATATTATGATACATCATCTGTATATTGCATTGTGCGCCCACCACCCACGGTCAAATAATCTTCTGCAATCACATATTTGGTGCCATTTAATCTTTACTACCCCCTCGAACTCCTTCCCTCTAATAACCACCATACGGTTGGCTGTGTCTATGAGTTTCAGTTTTATAACCTACATATGAATAAAATCTTACGGTTCTTATTTTTTTCTAACTTATTTCACTTAGCATAATATTCTAAAGGTCCATCTATGCTGTTGCAAATGGAAATATTTCATCCTTTCTTTCTCTGTCTGACTTACCTTACTTAGTAGTCCCTCAATTTCAAAGTTTTTAATATTCATTTCCCTGATGACTAATGGCATTGAACACATTTCCATATATATTTATTAGCAATTTGAATGTCCTGATTTTGGAAATACCTGTTCAAATCTCTTGACCATTTTTATACTAAGCTACATTCCTTTTTAATGGACTTTTAGGAATCTTCATATATTTTAAATACAAGTCACTCTGTGTTTGAGGGCATTACAAATATATATTTTCTATTCTGTGACTTACTTTTTCATAGTATTTTTTTTAAAAAAACACAGATATTATTAACTTTAATGTAGTCCATTTTGTGTTTTATGTTAAAAATCATTCTACCACCAAATAAGGAAGACACCCTAATGTAGTTTTCTCTTAGAAAATTTATCTTACCTTTCCTATTTAGATGTACAATGCATCAGATATTAATTTTTGTGAATGATATGATGTAGTGATCAAGCTTATTATTTTTTCTATATGGGTATTCAACTAACAGTGTCATTTATTAAAAGCAAAAAACAAAAATTACAAATAGCATTCTCTTGTGATCTGCATAAATCTTTGTCATTAGCAAATGTTCATATGCATGTGCATGTTTTTTTCTTGACACTACATACATTCCATTGACCTACATTTTATTTTTGGACCAAGGACACACTGTATCAATTATAGAATCTTTGTAATAAATGTTGGTATCTTATAAAATGAATCCTCCCATATTCATTTCCATTTAGATTTTTTTGTTTGTTTGTTTAAGCTTCATCCCTTGCATTTCCATACAAGATTAAGAATCAGCTTTTAAGTTTCAACAACAAAAATGTCCTTACAAATTTAATTGGGATTTCATTGAAAGTATATATAAATTTGTAAGAATTGACTTGTAGTCAGTATAAATTCTTCTAATATAAAAACATGATATATCCTTCTATTTACTTATTTTTTATTAAAAAGTTAGAATAGTTTAAGATTCATGTCAAAATTGAGAAGGTCCAGAGATATCCCAATATACTCCCTGTCTCCACACATGCATAGTCTCCTTTATTATCAATATCTCCCACCAGAGTGGTAAATTTGTTACAAATGATGAACCTACATTGATATATCATAATCACTCAAATTCTGTATTTTACATTACATAGTTCACTCTTGGTGTTGTACATTTTATGGGTTTAGACCATGTTTCCCCGATTATGATATCATATAGAGTATTTTTGCTGCCCTAAAAATTCTCTGTGCTCTGCTTATTCATTCCCAACTCCTGGGAACCATTGAGAATTTTGCTATCTTTACAGTTTTGTTCTCTCCAAAATGTCATATGGTTAAAGTCATGAAGTGTTTACCCCTTTTTATATTAGTTCCTTCTACTTAATAATAAACATTTAAGTTTATTCCATGTCTTCCTATGTCTTGAAAGCTCATTTATTTTGTTTAATTTAATATTTTAATTATTTTTTCAGTTTTATTAAGGTAAATTTGACAGATTACACTGTAAGTTTAAGGTGTACAATCTGTTCAGTTGATATATATTACAAAATAATTTCCACCATAGCATTAGCTGACACTTCAATCTCATCACATAATTACCATTTTCTTTTTATGGTGAGAACATTTAATATATACTTTCTTAGCAACTTTCAAGTATATAAGTATCTCTTATAATCACCAGGCTGTACATTAGAACCCTAGGACTTACAAATCTTACAAAGGGTCAGTTTGTACCCTTTGACCAATATTTCCCCATTTTCCCCACCCCTCACCCTCTGGTAACCATAATTCTACTCTGTTTCTTTCAGTGGAGCTTTTTAGATTCCACATCCTATATAATAAAAAGCTAATATGCAAATCAACCAAACTGCTGAACAACCAGTCACAATAACATGCACTGACCACCAGGGGACAGACGCTCAATGCAGGAGCTGCCCTCTGGTGGTCAATGTGCTCCCACAGGGGGAGCGCCGCTCAGACAGAAGCCAGGGAGTGTGCCTAAGCCATCAGATGGACATTCCCAAAGGGCTCCCAGACTGTGAGAGGGCGCAGGCCGGGCTGAGGGATGCCCTCCCCACCGAGTGTACAAATTTCGTGTACCGGGCCTCTAGTATAATTGATAACATACAGTATTTGTCTTTCTCTCTCTGACTTAGTTCACTTAGCATAATATCTTCAAGGTTCACCCAGTTGTTTTGAATGCCAGGAATTCCTTCTTTCTCATGGCTGAATAATATTCCATTATATGTATTTACCATATCTTCTTTATCCATTCATCTATTGAGGAACAATTTTGTTGTTTTGTGAATAATACTGCAATAAACATGGAACATATGCATTCAAGATCTTGTTTTCATTTCCTTTGGATAAATGCAAAGAAGTGGGATTGCTGAATTATATGGTAGTTCTACATTTAATTTTTTGAAGAACATTCATAGTGTTTTACATAGTGACTATACTGTTATCAGTCCCCACTGGCAATGGATAAAATTTCATTTTTCTGCATGTGATTATCCAGTTTCACAGTACCAACAATAAAGAAACTATCATTTCCCCATGAGGTATTGTTGGCTTTCTTGTTACATATTAGTTGAATGCTCATGCAAGGGTTTATTTCTGGGCTATCAACTCTGATCCATTGGTCAATGTGGCTGTTTCTTTTTGTTTGTTTGTTTTTAAGTTCTTTATTGCTTAATGTATTACATAAGTCTCTTTTTTCCCCCATTTACTTCTCCCCGTCAGCATATTCCCTCACCCCACCTCCACGCCCTCCCCCGTGTCTGTGTCCATTGGTTATTCTCTGGTTCTGTTTTTGTTCATCACTTTATGTTGTTCATTATATTCCACAAATCAGTGAGATCATGAGATATTTATCTTTCTTTGACTGGCTTATTTTGCTTAACATAATACTCTCCAGTTCCATCCATGCTGTTGCAAATGGTAAGAATGCCTCTTTTCTACAGCAGCATAGTATTCCATTGTAGAGATGTACCATAGTTTTCTTTTTTAAAATATTTTTTATTGTTTAAAGTATTACATATATTAGTACATATATCTCCTTTTTTCCCCCATTGACCTTCCCCCAGCCTCCCCTACCCCCTGTCGCATGCCCTCATCCCACCCCCCCAGTGTCTTGTGTCCATTGGTGTGCTTATATGCATGCATACAAGTCCTTTGGTTGATCTATTTCCCTCCCTCCCCAACACTCCCCAGCTTTCCCGCTATAGTTTGACAGTCTGTTCGGTGCTTTACTGCCTCTGTATCTATCTTTTTATTCATCAGGTCATAATGTTCTTTATTTTTCATAAATGAGTGAGATGATGTGGTATTTTTCTTTCATTGTCTGATTTATTTCACTTAACATAATGCTCTCCAGGTCCATCCATGCTGCTGCAAATGGTAAGAATTCCTTCTTTTGTATAGCAGCGTAGTATTCCATTGTGTAGATGTACCACAGTTTTCTAATCCACTCATCTGCTGATGGGCATTTAGACTTTTTCCAAATTTTAGCTATTATAAATTGTGCTGCTATGAACATAGGGGTGCATATATCCTTTTTGATTGGTGTTTCTGATTTTTTGGAATATATTCCTAGAAGTAGGATTCCTGGATCAAGTAGAAGTTCCATTTTTAATTTTTTGAGGAAACACCATACTGTTCTCCACAGTGGCTGCACCAGACTGCATTCCCACCAGCAGTTCAAGCAGAAAAAGTTTCTTTTTCTCCGCATCCTCTCAGCACTTGTCCTTTGTTGATTTGTTGATAATAGCCATTCTGACAGGTATGAGATGGTACCTCATTGTTGATTTGATTTACATCTCTGGGATTATTAGTGACTTTGAGCATGTTTTCATATGTCTTTTGGCCTTCTGTATGGCCTCTTTCAAAAGGTGTCTATTTAGGTCCTTTGCCCATTTTTTGATTGGATTATTTATCTTCCTTTGATAAGTTGTAGGTGTTCCCTATAAATTTTGGAGATTAAACCCTTATCAGAGATAACATTGGCAAATATGTTCTCCCACGCAGTGGGCTTTCTTTTGTTTTGTTGATGGTTTTTTTACTGTGCAGAAACTTTTTTATTTTGATGTAGTCCTATTTGTTTACTAGCGGCCTGGTGCACAAACTTCGTGCATGAGGGCAGGGGGTGGGTCCCTCAGCCAAGCCTGACCCCTCTCCAATCTGGGACCCCTTGAGGGATCAGGCCTAAACGGGCAGTTGGACATCCCTCTCACAATCCAGGACTGCTGGCTCCCAACCACTCACCTGCCTGCCTGCCTGCCTGCCTGATTGCCCCTAACTGCTTCTGCCTGCCAGCATGATCGATGCCTAACTGTTCCCCTGCCAGCCTGATTGCCCCTAACTGCCCTCTCCTGCTGGCCTGGTCACCCCTAACTGTTCTCCCCTGCAGGCCTGGTCTCCCCCAACTTCCCTCCCCTGCTGGCCCAGTCACTTCTAACTGCCCTCTCCTGCCAGCCTGGTCGCCCATAACTGTCCTCCCCTACAGGCCTGATTGCCCCCTACTGCTCTCCCCTGAAGGCCTGGTCACCCCTAACTGTCCTCCATTGCAGGCCTGGTCCCCCCAAGTGCCCTCCCTTGCAGGTCTGGTTGCCCTCCCCTGCTGGCCAGGTTCCCCCTAACTGCTCTCCCCTGCAGGTCTGGTGCCTCCCAACTGCCCTCCACTGCAAGCATGGGTCCCCCCAACTGTCCTCCACTGCAGGCCTGGTCCTCCCCAACTGCCCTCCCTTGCAGGTCTGGTTGCCCTCCCCTGCTGGCCATTTTTCCCCCAACTGCTCTCCCCTGCAGGCCTGGTTCCCCCCAACTGCCCTCCTCTGCTGCCCCAATCGCCCACAACTGCCCTCCCCTGCTGGCCATCTTGTGGTGGCCATCTTGTGTCCACATGGGGGCAGCCATCTTTGACCACATGGGGGCGGCCATGTTGTATGTTGGAGTGATGGTCAATTTGCATATTACTCTTTTATTATATAGGATTTTCTCCTTAGTTTCCATTTTCCTAAGAGCTGTATTGGTAAAGATATTGCTAGGACAAATGTCTGTTATTTTGCTCCTGATGGTTTCTTCTAAGATTTTTATGGTTTACCATCTTACATTTAAGTCCTTTATCAATTTTGAGTTTATTTTTGTGTATGATGTAAATTGGTGATCTAGTTTCATTTTTTTCATGTGTCCATCCAATTTTCCCAGCACCATTTATTGAAGAGATTGTCTTGACTCCATTGCATGCTCTTGCCACTTTGTCAAATATTAATTGAGCATAATGTCATGGGTAGACCTCTGGGGTCTCTGTTCTGTTCCATTGGTCTATATGTCTGTTGTTGTGCCAGTACCAGGCAGTTTTCAAAACAGTGGCTTTGTAATATAGCTTAATATCTGGTATTGTGATTCCTCCAACTTTGTTCTTTCTCAAGATTGCTGCAGCTATTCTGGGTCTTTTTTTATTCCAGATGAATTTTTGGAGAATTTGTTCTAGATATTTCAAGTATACCATTGGTAATTTAATAAGGATTTCATTAAATATATAATTTGCTTTGGGTAGGATGGATATTTTAATGATTTTAATTCTATCAATCCATGAATACGGTATATTCTTCCATTTGTTTATGTCTTCCTTTATCTCTTTTTTCAGCATCCTATAATTTTCTGACTACAGGTCCTTTACCTCCTTGGTTAAATTTATTCCCAGGTACCTTAATTTCTGTGTTGTAATGGTAAGTGGGATTGGTTTTCTTTTAGTTTCTCTTTCTGTGAGTTCATCATTGGTGTATAAAAAAAAAACATAGATTTCTGGGTATTAATTTTGTATCCTGCTACATTGCTGAATTCATTTATTAAGTCTAGTAGTTGTTTTGACAGAGTATTTTGGGTTTTCTAAGTACAATACCATATTATCTGCAAATAAGGACAATTTTACTTCTTCTTTTCCTATGTATTTCTTCTTCTTGTCTGATCACTTTGGCTATCATTTCAAGTACTATGTCAAACAAGACTGGTGAAAGTGGGCATTCCTGCCTTGTTCTTGTACTTAGGGGAAATGGTTTTAGTTTTTGCCCATTGAGTATGATGTTTGCTGTTGGTTTGTCATATGATGCTCTTACTATGTTGAGGTATAATCCCTCTATTGCCTCTTTGCTGAGAGTTTTCATCAGGAAAGGGTGTTGGATTTTGTCAAATGCCTTTTCTGCCTCAGTTGATATGATTATGTGATTTTTATCTCTCAGTTTATTTATGTGATGTATCAGATTCATTGATTTGCTGATATTGTACCAGGCTTGCATCCCTGGGATAAGTCCTACTTGGTCATGGTGTCTGATCTTTCTAATGTAATGCTGGATCCGATTTGCTAGAATTTTGTTGAGGGTTTTAGCATCCATGTTCATCAGGATATTGGCCTGTAATTGTCTTTCTTTGTAGTATCTATATCTGGTTTTGAGATTATGGTAATGCTGGCTTCATAGGAAGAGCTATGAAGTGGGCCTTCCTCTTGAAATTTTTTGGAATAGTCTGAGAAGGATAGGTTTTAGTTCTTCTTTGAATGTTTGGTAAAACTCCCCTGTGAAGATGTCTGGCCTTGGGCTTTTGTTTGCTGGAAGTTTTTTGATGAGTGCTTAGATTTCCTCCTTAGTTATTGGTGTGTTGAGATTTTTAGATTCTTCTTGATTGAGTTTTGAGAGGTTCTATTTTTCTAGGAATATGTCAATATCCTCTAAATTCTTTAGTTTGTTGGAGTAGAGTTGTTCATAGTATTTTTTACAATCTTTTGCATTTCTGTAGGGTCTGTAGTTATTTTGCCTCTTTCATTTATGATTTTCTTTATTTGGCTCCGCTTTCTTTGCTTCTTGGTGAGCATGGCTAGAGGTTCATCAATCTTGTTTATCCTTTCAAAGAACCAGCTCATAGTTTTGTTGATTTTTTGTATTGGTTTTTGTTTTTGTTTTTTTTTTTTTGGTCTCTATGCCATTTATCTCCACTCTGATCTTTATTATTTCCTCCCTTCTGCTTATGCTGGGCTTTTCTTGTTGCTCTCTTTCTAACTCTTTGAGTTGTAGGGTTAATTTATTACCGTTTTTTCTTGTTTTTTGAGGTAGTCCTGTAGATCTATGAATTTCCCTGTCAAGATTGCTTTCACTTTGTCCCATAAATTTTGGATTGTTGTGTTTTCATTGTCATTTGTTGCCATGATGCCTTTTATTTCTTCTTTGATTTCTTTGGTAACCCAATCATTGTTTAATAGCATGCTGTTTAGCCTACAGGTGTTTGATTTTTTTCAATTGTTTTTATTGTAGTTGATTTCTAATGTTATGCCATTGTGTTTTGAGAAGATGCTTGATATGATTTCTATCTTCTTGAATTTGAAGAGACTTTACCTGTGACCCAATATGTGATTTATCTTTGAAAATGTCCCATGTGCACTTGAAAAGAATGCATATTCTATATGTTTAGGATGAAATGTTCTGAAGATGTCAATTAAATCTATCTGATCTAGTGAGTAATTTAGGATCGCTGTTTCTTTGTTTATTTTTTGTCATGAGGATTTATCCAGTGATGTCAGTGGGGTATTAAAGTCCCATACTATGAATGTATTGCTGTGTATCTCTACCTTGATGTCTTCCAGGAGTTTTTTGTTTTTTTTTTATGTATTTGGGTGATCCTGCATTGGTTGCATATATGTTTACCAGAGTTATATTCTCTTCTTGTATCGATCCTTTTGGTATTATGAAGTGGACTTCCTTATCTCTTGTTATGGTCTTCACTTTGAGGTCTATTTTGCCAGATATAAGTATTGCTACCCTAGCTTTTTATTCATTTCCATTTGCCTGAAAGATATTTTCCATTCCTTCACTTTCAGTCTTTGTGAGTCTCTTGTTCTAAGGTGGGTCTCTTGTAGACAGCAAATATATGGGTCATATTTTCTTATCCATTCAGCCATTTGATGTCTTTTGATTGTAACATTTAGCCCATTTACATTTAAAGTTATTAATGATAGATACTTGTTTGTAGCCATATTGTCACACACTCATTCGGCGAACATCTCCAACGTTTTCTCTAGCCCTAAGCAGTCTTTCTGTGGGTTCCCAGGTGACGGAATTTCTACCAATGACTCCCGAGGGCCACTGTGTCTGACATGCTAGACTTGGACTGTTTCACATTGACAAAAAGATCTGCATCTCTAGACCCCCAAGCAAGACAGTCTCTACAAGGCCTCCTGGGAGATCTGACAACTGCCCATGGGGACCATGGAAAATGGACCTGTTGTCTCCTCAGACAAACAGTTGGCAGGAGTCACATGTTTCCCAACATTTAGGATCCAGGCAACACTGACAGGGTCCAGGGTGACTGGTGTCCATGGTGGGCAGACCCTAGTGGCCCCGATATCCTGTTTCATGTGAATGTTTCCTCTTGAGTGTGGGAGAGGCCGTGGCTGCTCCTAACATCCCATCCAGGGAGCTGGGATGTGGCTCCTGTGGCTCCCTGGGCCCTTTCCTGCTCTGTCGTGGCAGCCATGGGGGGAGGCCCCCTTCGGGACTGGAGAAGCCATGGCAAGGAGCTGGGGTGGCCTCTAGGACCTCAGATGGTCTCTGTCCACAGCCAGCACGCATCTGGGCCTCTAGTCAGACAGGCCCCATGATGGGTCCTGCCAGCGTTCCAATGAGCATGGTCCAGAAGGCTCCCTGCGTGCATAGTGTGTGAGAGCTGGAGCAGAGGGTCCACTAAGCTGCCCCACTCTGACCACAGGACCTGTGAGACCCAGGCCTGGTGTTGGCTGAGTCCATGGGGGTTTTACTGCCCCCGCTGCCTTTTGCCACCACCTCCCCTCTCTTGTAGCACCGCTGTCTGCCTGCCCAGCTCCCATGTTCCTGCATTGCTCAGTGCCCCCAGCCCCTGTATTCCTGAGCCCCTGTATTCTTTCTGAAGTGCTGGCTTCACCCTCCCCACCACTTACTCTCCACTTGCTTGCTCATTGGCCACAGAGCCTCTGACCCCATCCCCTTAGGGGCCAGTTTCCATCCTTCTATAACAAAGGACCACACACATGGGCTGACAGCAGCGCACACTGATGGACTTGCAGTTCTGTCCGTGGGGACACAGAAGCAGCACTGGGTGTGGCAGGTGTGTCTCTGCCCAGGGGCTCCGGAGAACCACTGGATCGGCGTCCAGCCTCTTTCTTCAGAAATAACAGCCGAGCCCCTCACACTTCCTCAGGTCCTCCTTCTGCCTCCCTCTGCCCATGCGAGGACTCCCGCGATCACAGAGGCCCAGGGATTCAGGGCATTTTCCCACCTCTGTCAGCTGAGGCACCATCACAATTCCACCCGTTTAGCTTTGTGTGTCGCCCTGCAACACCTGGGAATGGGATGCAAATTTCACAGCTTGTTTTCCTGCCTTCACACATTGTGGGAGATGCAAGTTCAGACAATGGTCTGAGGCCTCCCTGAAGCCTGGGGTTCACCCTCCAGGGGACTTATACTCTCAGGAGATCCAGAAACACACAGAATGATTACATCTAAGGGCTCTGCTCCCCATTCGCTCCCTAGCACTGGGAACAACCTGAAGATATGTTTTAGGGGGGTAAATTTAATGGTTCACAAACCACATCATAAAAATGACGGCTGGGTCTGCCTTTTTGTGAAAACATTTCCCACTTTGGCCTTCACGGTTCACATCCTCTTATTCTCCTCACAACCTGAAGGGGTTGGAGGTGCTGCTGTGATGATGAGCTGAGCAGTGAGAGCGCTAGAGCCCCTCAGAGCCAGTGCAAGGCCTGCAGGTTGGGGGGTTAAGGGCAGCTACTGCATCACAGTCCCCAGCATCAGTCATTTCAGGGGCTCCACTGGGTGATTCCCCAGCATGCATCAATGGTCTCAATGGGAATCCCAAATTTCCTAATAAATCTCCAAACAAAATTAATTTTAATGGCTTTAATTAGCCTTAATGGACTATTCCTATTAGTATCTGCTCTTTATGTGAGTTTGTTGAGGAAATAGAGAGGAAAAAATCCAACAGGCTCATGAGGGAAACGATTGGTCCAAAATCTTTTCAAATTCATTGCCTGTGTGCTATCTACTCACATCTCCTTCTATAAGCAGTGTGCACACTTCATCTGGAGCAGAGCGGGTGACCTGGAGGAAGCACGGGGAGAGCAGTAACCACTGGTCACCCCTGGCACTGCTGGTGATATCCTTTCTTCCTTGTGGAGTGTCTAGGGACGAGAAGCATCTTCAGTGCCAGAGGCTGAGTTTCAGGAGGCCGGCAGAGCTATCAGGATCGTGCCAGCAGCATGGGTTTATTGGTGACTGGCCTGTTCTCTGGAGATTGACCCTGAATGACTACTAAGGGAGCCAGTCCCCAGTTCTGCCCTGCCTCCATCACCGATTGGAATCTGAAGGCCAGGAGGAGGGACCAAGCTGTCTGCCTTCCATCCACCTGCTCACCTCACCAGTCTCTGCTGCCAAGGATTCATCAGTGCCTGAGGGACCCCAGGTCCCCTGTTAGCCATCCCCTGATCAATGGAGCCTGAGGGCCAGGGGATCTGGTCATCCGTTTGGTTATTATAGACCCTGGATTTTTATATATTAGGACTAGAGGCCTGATGCATGAAAATTAATGCACTCAAGGGGGGTCCCTCAGCTCAGCCTGCCCCCTCTCACAGTCCGGGAGCCCTCAGGGGTAGGAGGCAAGCCAGCAATCAGGGGAAGGTGATGCCCCATCACACCTCTGCTGCTGCCACTGCCAGCATCACAAGCCTCAGTTGGCCCTGGTTACCTGAGCCTCAGGCGGTCCTGGGGAGCTGGGAAGCTGCCATCCAAGGCTTGCCTGTCCCTCAGGCTGGCCCTGGGCAGCTGGGAGCGCTGAGGGGACTGAGGAACTCTGGAGGCAGGTGCGCAGCAAGGCCCGCCCCGGCGGGGCTGAGGGGAATGGGTGCTTCCTTATTGTGGCTGTGGGCACTGCCATCTTTGAGGGTGAAGGAATCAATTAGCATATTCCCTCCTTATTGGCTGTGGGCGCTGCCATCATTGAGGGCGGGGCAGTCAATTAGCATATTCCCTTATTGGCTGTGGGTGCTGCCATCTTTGAAGGCGGGACAGTCAATTAGCATATTCCCTGCTTATTGGCTGTGGATGCTGCCATCGATGAGGGTGGGGCAGTATTTGGCATATTTCCTCCTTATTGGCTGTGGGTGCTGCCATATTTGTGATGGTATGAGGGTCAATTAGCATATTACATCTTTTTTAGATAGGATATCACTCTTTATTTCTTCTTGGTTCTTACATATGTTGTTGATTTTCTCATTCATCTGGTTTATGAACTGCATGACCCTTAGTGTGAATTCTTTTTCTGACATATTGCATTCCTCCATTCATTTAGTTACTTTTCTGGCAATTCCTCCTTTTCTTTCCTTTGGGGGTTGTTCTTCTGTCTCCCATTTTTGCTCTCACTGAAGGATCTAGGAGTTGAATCGTACAGGGCCTGAGGCTGCAGTGGAGTGCCTCTTGGTGGTCACACAGTTGTGAGATGTGGCTGCTCCTCTCATGGTCACAGGTTAGCAGCTGCTCCTCATGCAGTCACAGGTGGCAGCTGCTCCTCAGGCAGTTGCAGGTGGGAGCTGCTCCTCGGGTGGTCGTGGGCGGTGGCTGTTCTTCATGTGGTAGCCAGCTGCTCCCAAGGGGTTTTGGGGCTGCTGCTGGCTCCCTGTGAGGTTGCGGGTGGTGGCTGCTGGCTCGCTGCAAATGCGCATGGTTGTGGTCATTGGCTGCTGGTTACCCGCATCGTTGCGGGTGGCATCTGCTGGCTATTTGTGCATATGTGTGGTCTTGGGCAGTGGCTGCTGGTTCCCCATGAGGTCACAGTCAGGGGCTGCTGGCTCCCCTCGTGGTTGTGTGCAGTCGCAGGTGGCAACTGCTGTCTCCCCATGCATGTGCATGGTCTTGGGCAGTGGCTGCTGGCTCCCTGTGCGGTTGTGGGCGATGGCTGCTGGCTCCACCTGGTCGTGGGCAGCATCTCTACGTGTCTGCTTCTTCTGCCAGAACCACACTGGTTTGATGACTGTAGCTTTAGAGTGTAGTTTAAAAATTAGGAAGTGTGATACCTCTGACTTTGATGTTATTTTTCAGGGTTGCTTTGACAGAGTCTTTTGTAGTTCCAAACAAATTTTAGGATTGTTTTTTCTATTTCTGTGAAAAATGCCATTGGCATTTTTATAGAAATAACATTGAATCTATAGATGATTATGAGTATTATGAACATTTTAACAATATTCATTCTTGGATGGCGATTAGCAGGAAGGTAGGGAGGGAGAGTGTGTGATCAAGTGATAGAGGTGTGTGTGGACATGTGTCAGTGTGTGTGTGAGTGAAATAGGGACAGTTAGACCCTGCAGTTCTTCCAGGGGGCTTCCAATCTAGGCAGTCTTAAACGGCAAAACCCTGAGGCTGCTGCAAACACTCCGGGGAGGTCACCAGTGGCACAGAGATGCCGCCATCTTGAAGAACAGAACTGCTCGAGACTAGAATCCTAGCCTCACCACCACCCAGTCTGGTCTCGGAAGCAAACCAGGAGACTAAAGTCACTCTGGTAGAAGACCTGCCACCCCAGCTGCAGATGCGTGGACCTGAGACCTTCACCTCCAAAAGTGCGCCACTGAAAGTGGTAAGTACAACCTCCCCCTCCCCAGTGCCGTAACTCAGGATTCGCCGTGTTCCCAGCCCATAGACACCCAGGCACTCCATTACCCAGGCAGTGCTTGGGAACCACTGAGAGCCCCCAAAGGGGGGCGCGCGGCCCTGCAGTAGAATTTCTGAACTGCCTCTTCCTAAATAATTGCCCACAGACACCCACGCTGTGCAACTTCAGTGCCAGCGCCCCTTAGAGTGCATCAGAGCTCTGTGCAAGCAAAAGCACCACCAGTTCGCGCGCACATTTCCAAAGCCGGCAAACTCATGGCCACAGACAAGGGAAGGCACCCTGAGCCCATAAATCCACAGGGTCCTCTGGGGAGCTGCTTCAAGTCCCTGCTGGGTGTGATTCTGTACAGACAAGGTCGTGCTGCCCCACAACAAAATTTCCGAAACCCCTCTCCCTGAATAATGGCCCACATTAACCCTAGATGCTCAACCTCAGTGCCAGGACCCCTCAGAGTGCATCAGAGCACTGCGCCTGCAAACACACTTCAACAGAAGTGAATTTCCAACAGGCAGGCACCCTGAGCCCATCTACACACAGGGCGCTAGTGGCACCCACTGTGAGCTCTCCCAACAGACGTTCCCTGGGTGCCACTGTGAGTCCCCACTGGACACACGTGATTTCAACTAAGGGTGCAAGACAGCAAAAACTGGGACACTCCCCTCCATTGCTGTTGACTTCTAGACACCGCAATTGTGACACTCAAGCTTGCAGGCCTACATCAAGAGAACCGAAATAGCTCAAGTAGGGAGCTACACTAGATTACCAAGCCCAGGAGAACTGAGAGATTGCACCAGTAGCACCATCCCCAAAAGAACCTGGGTAGCAAAGCAAGCGGATCTACAACTAAAACATTACAGAAAAACATGGGAAGACAAAAAGGCAATCCCCAAAGGAAGGACAAAGAGGAATCACCAGAAAGGAAGTTAAATGATATTGAGGCCAGCAGCTTATCAGAGAAAGAATTCAGAGTAATGGTTATAAGGATGTTTAAACAGATGGATGACAAATACACACTACTCAATGACAAATACACACAACTCAATGAGAACTATAAGGAGCTGAATGAGAATGTCGCCCGCATGAAAAAGAACCAAGAGGAGATGAAGAACGACATAGCTGCAATAAAGAACACAGTGGAAGGCTTAAAAAGTAGAATAGAAGAAGCTGAGGACTGCATCAGCGAATTAGAAGACAAAGTAGGAAAAAACTCACAAACATAGCAGCAACTGGAAAGAAGACTAAAAAAGCAAGAGGAGAGCCTAAGCGAGCTTTGGGACAACACAGAACAAAACAATATTTGTTTAATTGGGATAGCAGAAGGAGAGGAAGAGAAACAAGGAATAGAAAACCTATTTGAAGAAATAATAACAGAAAACTTTCCTGATATTGGCAAGAAAAAAAACCATGCAAGTGCAAGAAGTACATAGAGCCCCAAACAAGTTGAACCCCAAAAGACTGAAGCCAAGACCATCATAATTAAATTGGCGAACACCAAGGACAAAGTAAGAATCTTAAAGCCTGCTAGAGAGAGACAGAAAGTTACCTACAAGGGATCTCCTTTTAGAATATCAACCAATTTCTCAACAGAAACACAACAGGCCAGAAGGGAATGGAATGAAATATACAAGGTGATGCAAAGCAAGGGTCTTTATCCGAGAATACTATACCCAGCAAGGCTATCATTCAAAATTGAAAGTGGAATCAGGAGCTTCACAGACAAAAAAGGGCTAAGAGAGTTTAACAATACCAAGCCAGCAATGCAAGAAATGCTAAAGGGACTGCTGTAAAAAGAAGAAAGAGAAAGGCAAAATGAAACACAAACACTAAGGAAAAATATGACAACAAACATGTACTTGTCAATAATAACATTAAACGTAAATGGATTAAATGCACCAATCAAAAGACATAGGGTAGGTGAATGGATAAGAAAACATGACCCATATATTTGCAGTCTACAAGAGACCAACCTCAGAGCAACGGATTCACACAGACTGAGAGTGAAGGGATGGAAAAACATTTTTCAGGCAAATGGAAATGAGAAAAAAAGCTGGGGTTGTGATATTTATACCTGATAAATTAGACCTCAAAGTAAAAGCCATAGCAAGAGATAAGGAAGGCCACTACATGATATTAAAGGGAGCAATTCAACAAGAAGATATAACTCTGGTAAACATATATGCACCCAATGCAGGAGCACTGAAATACATAAAAAAAAACTCCTGGAAGATATCAAAGGAGAGATTGACAACAAAGCAATCAGAGTGGGGACTTGAATACATCACTGACATCACTGGATTAATCCTCTAGACAAAAAATCAGCAAAGAAATAGCAATTCTAAATGACACACTAGATCAGGTGGACCTAATTGCCATCCTCAGAGCATTTCACCACAAAACCACGGAATATACGTTCTTCTCAAGTACACATGGGACATTTTCAAAAATAGACCACATATTGGGTCACAAGCAAAGTCTCCCCAAATTCAAAAAGATTGAAATCCTATCAAGCATTTTCTCAGATCACAATGGCATAATATTAGAAATAAACTACAATAAAAACATTCCAAAAAATCCAAAACACTTGGAGGCTGAATAGCATGCTACTAAACAATAATTGGGTAATCAATGAGATAAAGAAGAAATTAAAAACATCCTGGAGACTAATGAAAATAAAAACACAACATTGCAAATGCTATGGGACACAATGAAAGCAGTCCTGAGGGGGAAGTTTATAGCTCTACAGGCCTACCTCAAAAAACAAGAAAAAATGGTAATAAATCATCTAACTCAACAACTCAAAGAATTAGAAAGAGAGCAACAAGAAAAGCCCACAGTGAGCAGAAGAAAGGAAATAATAAACATCAGAGCACAAATGAATGACATAGAGACCAAAGAAACAATACACAAGATCAACAAAACCAAGAGCTGGTTCTTCGAAAGGATAAACAAGATTGATGAACCTCTATCCAGGCTCACCAAGAAGCAAAGTGAGAGGAACCAAATAAACAAAATCAGAAATGAAAGAGGTGAAATAACAACAGACACCACTGAAATACAAGAGATTGTTAAAAAATACTATGAACAACTCTATCCTAACAAACTAGACAACATGGAGGAAATGGACACATTCCTAGAAAAATACAACCTTCCAAAACTTACTAAGGAAGATTCTAAAAATCTCAATAGGCTGATAACTATGGAAGAAATTGAAGCAGTAATCAAAAAGCTTCCAGCAAACAAAAGCCCGGGGCCAGACAGCTTCTTCACAGGGGAATTTTACCAAACATTCAAGGAAGAACTAAAACCTATCCTCTTCAGACTATTCCAAAAAATTCAAGAGGAAGGAACACTTCCAAGCTCCTTCTTTGAAGCCAGCATCACCCTAATACCAAAACCAGATAAAGACAACACAATGAAAGAGAATTACAGGCCAATATCCCTTATGAACTTAGATGACAAAATCCTCAACAAAATTCTAGCAAATCGGCTCCAGCAGTACATCAGAAAGATCGTACACCATGACCACGTAGGATTTATCCCAGGGATGCAAGGATGGTACAATATCCACAAATCAATAAACGTGATACATCACATAAACAAATTGAGAGATAAAAACCACATAGTCATATCAATTGATGCAGAAAAAGCATTTGACAAAATCCAACACCCTTTCTTGATAAAAATTCTCAGCAAGCTGGGAATAGAAGGATCACACCTCAACATAATAAAAGCTATATATGATAAAGCCACAGCTAACATCATACTCAATGGGCAAAAGCTAAAACCATTTCCCCTAAGATCAGGAACAAGACAGGCATGCCCACTCTCACCACTCCTGTTCAACATAGTACTTGAACTACTAGCCATTGCGATCAGACAAGAAGAAGCAATAAAAGGCATCCAAATTGGAAAAGAAGAAGTAAAACTCTCCTTATTCGCAGATGATATGATACTATATATAGAAAACCCTAAAGACTCCATCAAAAAATTATTAGACTTAATAAATGAATTTGGCACTGTAGCAGGATAGAAAATTAATGCCATGAAATCTATGGCATTTCTGTACACCAATAGTGAACTTACAGAAAGAGAGACTAAAAAAGCAATCCCATTTACCATCGCACCAAAAAAATTAAGATACCTAGGAATAAACTTAACTAAGGAGGTAAAAGACCTATACGTGGAAAACTATGCGACACTGAAAAAAGAGATAGAGGAAGACATAAACAGATGGAAGAACATACCATGCTCATGGATTGGTAGACTCAACATAATCAAAATGTCCATACTACCCAAAGCAATCTATAAATTCAATGCACTTTGCATTAAAATACCAACGGCATATTTCACAGACCTAGAACGAACTCTCCAGAACTTCATCTGGAATAAAAAAAGACCCCGAATAACTGCAGCAATCCTGAGAAAGAAGAACAAAGTAGGTGGGATCTCAATACCAGATTTCAAGCTGTATTACAAAGCCACTGTTTTCAAAACAGCCTGGCACTAGCACAAGAGCAGACATATAGATCAATGGAATAGAATAGAAAACCGAGAAATCGACCCAAGCCACTATGCTCAATTAATGTTCGACAAAGGAGGCATGAATATATAATGGAGTCAAGTCATTCCTTTCAACAAATGGTGTTGGGAAAATTAGACAGATACATGCAAAAAATGAAACTAGATCACCAAATTTCACCATACACAAAAACTCAAAATGGATAAAGGACTTAACCATAAGATGGGAAACCATAAACATACTAGAGGAATCCACAGGCAGCAAAATCTCAGACATATGCCAAAATAACTTCTTCACTGATACTGCTCCTAGGGCAATAGAAAATAAAGAGAAAATAAACAAATGGGACTAATCAAAATAAAAAGCTTTTGCACAGCAAAGTAAACCATCAATAAAACAACAAGAAAGCCCACTGCATGGGAGAACATATTTGCCAATGATATTAATGATAAGGGTTTAATCTCCAACATTTACACAGAACTCATACAACTTAACTAAAAGAAAATAAACAACCCAATCAAAAATGGGCAACTGATCTAAATAGAAACTTTTCGAAAGAAGACAGAAGGAAGGCCAAGAGATATATGAAAACCTGCTCAAAGTCACTAATTATCAGAGAGATGAAAATCGAAACAACAATGCAGTACCATCTCACACCTGTCTGAATGGCTATCATCAACAAATCAACAAACAACAAGTGTTGGCGAGGATGCGGAGAAAAAGGAACTCTTTTGCACTGCTGGTGGGAATGCAGACTGCTACAGCCACTGTGGAGAACAGTATGGAGTTTCCTCAAAAAACTAAAAATAGAACTCCCATTTGACCCATTGATCCCACTCCTAGGAATATATCCCAAGAAACTAGAAACTTGAACCAGAAAGGATATATGTACCCCTATGTTCATAGCAGCACAATTCACCATAAGTAAGATTTGGAAACAGCCCAAATGCCCATCAGCAGATGAATGGATTAAAAAACTGTGGTATATCTACACAATGGAATACTATGCTGCAGTAAAAAAGAAGAAGCTCCTACCATTTGCAAAAACATGGATGGAGATGGAGAGCATTATGCTAAGTGAAATAAGCCAGGCAGAGAAAGATAAATATCACATGATCTCACTCATTTGTGGAATATAATGAACGGCATAGACTGATGAACAAGAACAGATCCAGAGACTGAGAAACATAGATCAGAACCTCAAACATCAGGGAAGGAGGGGGTTGGTGGGAGAAAGGGGGAGAGAACAACCAAGGGACTTGTGTACATGCAATAAGCCTAATCAATGGGCACAGACAACAGGGGGGTGGGGCACGAATTGTGGATGGGGGTAATGGGGGAATAAGGACACATAAAATAATAATAATAAAAATTAAAAATTAAAAAAAAAAGAAATTATGAGATAACCAGAACCCCAAGGATGCCTGAGAACGTCTTTCTTGCCATGCTAGCAGTCATCAGCTGTATGGTAAGATTACCTGGGGTAAATGGGGAAGTATTTTGGACTTATGTTCCTGACCCTTCATGTGTAAGAGCCCTTACGAGGGCTGATCCCCCTCCTAATGTAGTCACCAATAATACCAAACACCTTGGTCATCCAGGAGGACCATGGGTGGGGCAAGGAAATATAATTACACAGGGGTCTCCACCCAGCTTCCCTTTTGTATGACACAAAATCAAACCATTGCTCCTTTGTATGTAAAATTAAAGAGAGGTTTTGGTTTGTGTGGATAGTAAAGAAAGGGACTATCACTACTTGCTCCTGGGAGAGGTGTAGAAAATGGAGCTAAGACCTTGTATATACAAAAAGAAACTGACAGCCAGCTTGAAGTGGAATTGCCATGACCTAGAGCAAAGAATATCCTTACATGATATTATTCTACAATGTCATTATAATTTTCCCAGATTTGTGTTATCCCCGTTACCTATAATAATACCTCTCACCCTTGGGTATCAATAAAAAATCATCTTTTTGGTGCTTGGAGACAAAGGTAACACATCTCTATATATTTTAGAATTACAACAGCATAATATACAATTATCCCAAACAAACTTACAAACTAATTCTTTGAATGTCTGGCAGCAATTTAAAAAGGACATGAAAGGGTTTAATCCCTTCCACTGTGTAGAGGGCACCCTGGGAAGGCACCTGAACATTCTAAATTGGCCCCTCTTGCCCTTTTGGCCAAGAGGGACCCTCTTCTCACAATCCAATTGTCCACAGCTGTTGCCTGAGCTTTCTATTCATGCTAAGGTTGAAGCCTCATGATGGCTGGTACTGTGGATCTGTCTATCGCCCAGTTGGGTAAGCTGGGCCTCCTTGGAGAAGAAAACTGGGTTCCACAAGATATGTGATCAGTGCTGGGACCCTGCCAGCAGGCAAGGGGATCTCAAGACAGGTGCTGGGCGTGGAGGCCATGGGGGCATAGGCGACCAAGGAGACAGAACTAAACCTCACATCACCCTGCTTGGCCCTGGAGGATGGCTGGTTAGCCAGAGACAGGTAAGATTCCTCAGGGAAGGAACAACCTAAGACAGGCACAGTCGCAAAGGGGCCATCAGGAGAGAACTTGGGGATCAACAGAGGTGGGGCACAGACCTTCACCCCCCCAAGTTTTCAGGGGTCTGAACCCCCACCTCTTCCCAGGGAGGTCTCCTGTCCCCATGGCTGCTTTGCTTCCCATGCGCAGCTCAAATCGGGAGCAAGGTAACAGAGACTTTGTTGACAGCAGATGCCCTCTCACTGCAACAAGACTTGATGGAGATGTCTTGCACCCATGATGCGGGGAACTGGGGTCTTTGATATCTAAATCCAGCCTAGCACCAGGAATGCTCAGGGCCTACTCAAGAAGGCAAATAATCCTCTCCACTAATATTTACAGGGTAAAATAAGATGGTTGTTAGAGTATTAAATTTGACAGTAAATAGTAGTCAACTTTTCAGACTAATTTAAATTGGCCAATCAAAATAAGCGAATATTCTAGATAAATCAATTGTACTGGACAAAAATGCTGTTCCTAAAGTGTTAACTAAAATTTTTATTGGTAGTTCATCTCATGGTAAAATTGTGTAACATATAATGAACCTAAAGCAGTCACATTTTAGTGCAAAAGTAAAATTTAAAAGCTATCAAGATTACAGCATAAAATTTCCAAAAGCCTCCTAATATTTAAACCAAAAAAGGGGGCATAGTAGAAGAATATCGTGTAAGGAAAAATATCCTGTAAATAAACTATATCTAGAAAATTTTTACTTTAGAAAATTAACTTTCATTTGTAATGCTAACAGCAAGACACCCAGGTAAAACATACATGGTGTCAAAGCAAGCCAAAGGAAAATCATTTGGGCAAAAAATGAAAAACAATCCCAAGTCAAATTTATAGAAAAGATTCCTTTATTAACTTTTGGTCAAGAATATGTTTGTATATTTTCAGAAAACAACTCTGAGACCATGTGGATTCCTGCAACAGAGAAGAAGTGACGGGAGTGCTCCAGCCATGAAGACAAAAGAGAAAGAGTCCAGAGATGGAAGACGCTGATGATGCCTTGCCATACTAGCAGTCAGCAGATGTGCATCACTGCAGATTGCCCAGGACCAAACCAGAGAGGGTTGGACCTGCATTACCACCATTTGTCCACCATCCAGAACTGAAATATCATTGCTATTATGTACACATAAAAACTGTTGGATATAGAAATTGGGACTCAAAAGAACTGTTGGCCCAGAAAGAAACTCACTATAGACTGATTCATTTGCCTCTCAGCATAACCGTTATTGCTTGTCTCATTTTCGGTTCCTATAAGTATATTACTAGTATCACATGAGCTCACTCAGATAGGGGAAATGATGAACAACATAGACTGAAGAACAAGAACAGCATCGATCAGACTGTCAGACCTCAGAGGGAAGGTAGGGGAGGGTGGGGATAAGGGAGATAGATCAACCAAAGGACTTGTGTGCTTGCATATGAGCCTAACCAGTGATCATGGACAACAGGGGGGTGGGAGCATGCGTGTGGAGGGGTTTGGGATGGGAATGGGGGGGTTGAGGACAAATATGTGATACCTTAATCAATAGAGTAATTAAAAAAAAACGAGAAAAAAACAAACAAACAATATTCATTCTTCCCATCCACAGACATAGAAAATCTTTCGATTTGTTTGTATCTTCTTACATTTATTTCACCATGTCTTGTAGTTTTCAGTGTATGGTTCTTTCACCACTTTGGATAAATTTATTTGTAAGTATATTATTGTTTTTTATGCTGTTTTGAATAGACTCTCTTCTGTATTTTTTCAGATGTTTTGTTGTTAGTATATAGAAATATAACTGATTTCTGTATGTTTATTTTGTATCCTGCAACTTTAGTAAATTTGTTGTTTAGTTCTAAGACTTTTGGGGGGTAGTCTTTTAGCTAATTTCCTTTTATCACTGAATATTTAATTTTATTGATATACCACAGTTTATCCATTTATTAGTACTTACTAAAGCACATCTTGGTTGCTTCCAAGTTTTGGCAATTATGAACCAAGATACTATAAACATCCTTGTACAGGTTTTTGTGTAGTCATGATTTTTCAAATTTGGGGGTACCAAGGAGTGTGACTGCTGGATCATATGATAAAAGGATGTTTAGTTTTGTAAGAAACTGCCAAACTGTCTTCCAAAGTAGCTGTACCACTTTGTATTTACACTTGTTGATCCACATCCTGGACATAATTTGGTGCTGTCAGTGTTCTAGATCTTGGCCATTCTTACAGGTAAGTAGTTGTATCTTATTGTTGTTTTAATTTTCATTTCCCTGGTAACATATGATATGCAGAATATTTTTCTATTATTTGCCATTTGTTTATCTTCCTTAGTGTCTGTTAAGGTCTTTGGCTCATATTTTAATTGCATTGTTTGTTTTCTTATTACTCAGTGTCAAGTGTTCATTGTATATTCTAGAAAGCAGTCTTTTATCAGATGTGCCTTTTGAAAATATTTTCTCCCATTCTGTGGCTTATCTTCTACTTCTTTTGATAACGCCTTTCACAGAACAAAAGGTTATAATTGTAATAAAGTCCAGATTATTAACTATTTATTTTATTGATTATGTCTTTGGTGTTATATCCAAAAATTCATCAGTGGACCCAAGGTTATCTGGAAGTTTTCCTATGTTACCATCTAGGACTTTTACAGTTTTGCATTTTACATTTAGGTCTATGACTTAATTGTTTGTGAAGGGTATAAGGTATATATCTAGACTCATTTTTTACATGTGTATGTCCAGTTTTTCCAGCACCATTTGTTAAAAATACTGTCTTTACTCTATTGTGTTGGCTTTGCTCCTTAGTCAGATATCATTTTCCTATACACATGTGTGTCTATTTCTGAGCTCTCTATTCTGTTCCATTGATCTATATGTCTATTCTTTGCCAATAACACACTACCTTGATTACTGTAACTCTATACTGTCTTTAAGTCTGTCCTCCAATTTTGTTCTACATCAATATTTTGTTAGTTTCTGGGTCTTTTGTCTCTCCATATAAACTTTAGAACCAATTTGTTGATATCCACAAAGTAACTGACTGGTATTTTGATTGGAGTTGTGTTAATTTATAGATTAAGTTGAGATGAATTGATATCTTGATAATATTGAGTCCTCCTTTTCATGAATGTGGAATATTTCTCCATTTATTTAATTCTTCTTTGATTTTGTTCATCAGAGTTTTGTAATTTCCCTCATATAGATCTTGTATGTATTTTGTTCTGTTTAAACCTAAATATTTTATTATTGAGGGCGTGCTAATTTAAATGGTGTTGTTCTTCAAATTTCAAAATCTCCTGTCATTGCTGGCATAAGAGAACTGACTTCTGCATATTAACTCTGTATACTGCAACCTTCCTATAATCTCTATTAGTTCCAGGAGAGGTTTTATTGTTGATTATTTCAGATCTTCAACATAGATGATGTCATTTGTGAAAAAGACATTATTTCTTCCCAGTATATATACCTTTGCTTTGACTTTCTTTCCCTTCCCTTTCTTTCCCTTCCCCTCCCTTCCTTTCCTTTCCTTTCCTTTCCTTCCTTTCCTTTCCTTTCCTTTCCTTTCCTTTCCTTTCCTTTCCTTTCCTTTCCTTTCCTTTCCTTTCCTTTCCTTTCCTTTCCTTTCCTTTCCTCTCCTCTCCTCTCCTTTCCTTTCCTCTCCTTTCCTCTCCTTTCCTCTCCTCTCCTTTCCTTTCCTTTCCTTTCCTCTCCTCTCCTCTCCTCTCCTCTCCTCTCCTCTCCTCTCCTCTCCTCTCCTCTCCTCTCCTTTCCTTTCCTTTTTTTTTTTCTTATTGCATTAGCTAGGACTTCCAGTACAATGTTGAACAGTTTTAAGAAGGAACATCCCATCTTTCCCTTATACCTGATTTTTTGGGGAAGCTTTGAGTTTCTCACCATGAGTATGGTGCTATCTGTTCATTTTTATATTTTTAAGGCTTAATCATTTTCTGTACAAATTATGTAGACTTAAAAAATCTCTATTCACAGTTTTTCAATATATGCATGCTATTATAAATGGTAACTTTCAATAAAATCACCGATATATTCATATTAATCTTGCTATTAGCAACATTGCTTGAAGCTTATTTAATAACTATCTGACCTTTATTCTCTAATAAATTAAGATCAAAGCAAGTGACTCAAGCTTGGATCCTGAGAGCCATTTAGCTAGTTTTATAACTAACATCCTCATTAGAATGGCAATTTCTGTGATATCACAGCTTTGAAACAAAGCATGAATGAATCCAAAGATTACCAACTGCAATACATCATTTTGCACTGCTCTAGCTTTTCATCAATAAAATCCAAAATGTAGAATACAGCCTACAAATCCTACATGATCTGACTACTGAACACTTTTTCAGCCACATCTCTTGCTATTCTGTCCTGCAGCCCCCAACTATGCTCCAGACACATTACCAATTTTTATTTTCCCTAACATGTTTGTGCCTGACAGAGGTTTGTAATGTGTTTTTTTCCTTCAACTGGATTTCTACCGCTTTTTCACTTCTCAGTTGTGGTTATTTCTTACTACTTACGTATTTACCTAAATATTATCTTATAGAGAAGATTTTTCTTCCCTTTTAGACTTTATTATCCAACATTATACTCTTAGTTTTCTCTGCTGTTTTTCTTCATAACACATATTATGATTTATATTAAAGACTTATTTTTTGTAAAATGACTCTTGCCAAAGTGCCATGTGTGTAACAATTGTTTCTGCCCTGCTTGTTGTTGATCTTCTTGGTTTGTTCTGTATCTGGTAGATTATGGGAATCAATGAATAGATGTCAATTTAAAGAAAATAATAATGGATTTTGAATGAATATATGAATGAATGAAAGAACATCATTTGAAGGACAAAGCTATAATGGATATTCAAGCAGAAAGTCCACTTGAGGCATAAACATGAAGAATCAAATGTAGTTTATAGAAAACAGGCAAAAACAACATGTTGAAAACAGGAGAGGTGTTAGAATACATGTATCTGAGTTTGGAAAGATTTTTTTTATCTCCTAGAAGACAGCCACAAGCATCCTACATAATAAAAAGGTAATATGCAAATTGCATCACTCCACTATGCCCACGATTGGGCCAGCTGGAGGCACAGGGGTCGGGACTCAGGGTGATCGATTGGCTGGCGGTAGGAGCGGGAGGTGGGGACTCACGAGTCCCCGCTCCCCACTCCTACCACCGGCCTAAATGGCCGGCGCTGTGGGAGGACCCATGGGGCCGGAGGAAGGCGCTGGTGGCGGAACTTCGGGAGGCGCTCTGATCGGCGGGTGGCCAGAGGAAAACTGGTGCTGGCGGAAAACGTGCTGGCAGCCAGGTGAAGGAAAGTCTATTGCACGAAACTTCGTGCAATGGGCTTCTAGTTTGTTATAAGATACCTGCAGCTCTAGTGGTAAGAAATAAAGTAACTGAAAACCACAGATAGGACAAAGGAGCATTCAAGGAAATTAACCATGAAAGAATTAATAGAAAGTAAAAAAGAGTTCTAATGAAAGATTTCCTCAAATTCATGAATTTCCATACTTAATAAAGTTAATTATTATATCTTCCAGTTAAATAAAATTGCAAAACACCCTATCAAAGAGGAAAAACATAACATATAGTTACATGTACAGCTAAAATTCCCCCTGTTCTAATTTTGAAAAGTTTCTGCAGTGACTAGTACTGGTGCCATGTTTCAATTTATTGTCATTAGAAAATGCAATTAATGTGCCTTTTACTATTTTATGATTAGAAATGTGCTGAAATCTTATGGTATGATAAAACATAAAGTCTGTTTTAGAAGATTTAGTGTCCATCAAATTTATGCTTTGCCCAATAAAAAGTATTAGCCAATTTGCAATGATGAGCCATAATGCTAATTGAGTTTCTCTTTGTGGAATTTTAAATAAAATTTTCCTATTTAACTCCTTAATTATATATTTATACAAAATTTGACATATCCAAGGAAGTATCTTTTAAAATTTTATAATTTTCTTATCACATAGACTTTAATGAGGAGAAAAGCCTTTACACAATATCACGGTACTAAAAGGAGTAAAAAGTATAGATTTAAATATAATAGAGGATTTCTACTTAGCAATGGGATGCATCACTGTGACAGTATTGTCATATATCTTCAAATTGTATTACTCTAACTTATCTGCAATAGCAGTCTGTCTTCTGATGGTTTGGTCCAAATAAGATTATTTTGGAGCAATCTATCTCTATCTATCATCTATCTATCTATCTATCTATCTATCATCTATCTATCTATCTATCTATTTATCTATCTATCATCTATCATCTATCAATCTATCTATCATCTTCCAACCTACCTATTAGGAATTCCTACATCTGCTCTGTATAATGGGTATGGTAAAAATGAGAAAATTAGCAGCCCACAAGTTTTCAAGATTATGATTTTTTTTTTACAAAGGAGTAGGAATTCTCACTAATTCAGACTCAAAGCAAATTCAAATATAATCATACTCCTGGGATTTTGTCTTTTTTCCCATCAGCAGAAACTCTTAAAAAAGTAACTAACTGTGATAACAAGAGGTCTTTATAAGGTGGAAATGCAAAAGCAGGAAAAAAACATATTAATATTTACTAACATTAAAAAGTAAGGCAATAGTACCAATTTGGCCTTTTATGTTTGTTTTTCCATTATAATTTTACTGAAATTTACATACTTATTATATAATCAAGTTTTTTTCTGATGAAATTATAATAAATGTATTTCAGATTATTTTTATTCCACCTAGATAAAATATTGACATGTATATTATGATATAAATTTAGCTCTGTTAAAAATATAAAACACTAAATGGCAAGTATTTTTGATGTATCTTATATTCAAGGTATTTGTACATAGTATCTTTATGACTTCTATATGCAGATTGACCTAAAATTTGTCTAAAAATGTGTTTTGAGTGAGATTGAGAGAGTTGTTACCTAGTCCAAACTTAGCTAAATAGTGAATTATTTAGAGGGAAAACCATGAATGCTTCTAAATTTCTTCACCTAATTTTTAAAAATGAGTGGTTGAACTAAATGCTTTCTAAGGATGGAGGCGGTATAATTGTTAATCTTACTTCTCCCACATGGATATTTTCGTTATGAAACATCTTTCATTGGTAACCACATGGAATCATTTTGTTATAGAGTTGTGAGTTTGTCATTAGGGATGTTTATGTAATAGTCACACTATTGGTTTTTACAGTGCTCTCTGATCTACTGAATTAAAACAGACACAGGATTATTAACATATAGGATTTTTAAAAATTTCCTTGTCCAATATATTCCTCTTTTTTCATTAATATACAAGATTAATTTGCCAAAAATCTTTTCTTTCTTGCACTCGCCTTCTCTCTTTCTCCCATATCTCTCCTTCTCTCTGTCTCTATCTGCCTATCTCTCTTCATATAAATATTAAGTAATTTATATATGTATATATAATATATGTGTGTTAGTTATTATTGCATAACAACTTATAAAATGTAGTACCTTAAAAGAATCAATATTAATTACCTTTCAAGTTTCTTCATATGCTTTTCTGTTATTTTATTTAATGCCTTCTTTCACTGAGTGTAGTGAACAATGCAAATATTAGTTCTGCGATCTCAAGAATTTTCTGCTTCTATAAAACAGTATTTTCCCAAGTTAGTTATGTTTTGATGTCACCCTAAAATCAAGGAGAAAATATGTTATTAAATTGTTATATCATTAACTAGTTGGGGTATAGCTGCATTTCTGGAATATTGGAAACCTGGAGATATATGGTTTGGTTTATCTCCAAATATGGCCTGACATTTCACTGGACAATATGATTGCACATCTGGACACTTACCTTCCTAGGGAATGTAGTCTTGCTGATGCTAAGTTTGGCTGGAGAATAAAAAGGTCCCAGGTCCCCAAAGTATGTTAATATTTCATATAAAGGGTATTTTCTTCTTTACTTCTGAATGAGAAAGCAAGAAAAAGCTACTGTAAGTAGGGCATAACCTTCTGTGGATATTATTCTACACAATCAAATGCTTGCTTTAGGGATTCTAGGAGACAAGGAAAGCTGCAATGAGGTATACTGCTTTACTTCTGCTTGGTGTGTCTTCCTTAGTTCTAAAAACGATGGTTTTCTTAGCTAACTGTATGGTTAGCTGTATGTATACCTGTGTGTGCATGCATGCATGTGTTCCTGTGTGTGTATGTGTGTGTGTTCGTGGCAGTCAGTCTTTGCAAATCCAAAGCTCAGCAGAAACATTGAAATTGATTTTTGGAAAGGTTAATAAGTCTACTAAAATAATAATCAACAACGATAATTATTCCAATAATCAGGCATTCTGGAAACTATTTAAAAATGGTGATGTTAGAAGAGGAAACAAATAATATCCCCACAAACTATCCATTGCTTCTCTATTATCACTACTGGGGGAAAAAACACAAACCATCTGCTTTTTCATAATGTAAAGACAAAATTAGAGTTATGACAAAAAATCTCATCTAGATGCAAGTTTGTAAAGCTCGATAATATCTGGATTATTAGAAAATAAGTGGGTTAATTATACCGGCACCTACATAGATTGAGTGAAATTCATGATTTTAAAAATGAGCTTAGCCCTGGCCAGTGTGGCTCAGTTGGTTGGGGTGTCCTCCTGAGCATCAAAGGGTCACAGATTCAATTCCCGGTCAAGGTACATACCCAGGTTATAGGTTCGATCCCTGGTTGAGTGTCTACTGGACGCAACCAATTGATGTTTCTCTCACTCTGTGTCTCTTCCTTCCCCTCTCTCTAAAATCAATAAAAATATCCTCAGGTGAGGATTAAGAAATAATAAAATTAAAAATTAAAAAATGAGTTCACCTTTAACTCCACCCAAGGAACAGAATGGTAGTGGTTGGAAAATATGACATATTTACTTAATATTTTAATATGACATATTTGCTTAATATTTTAATAGTCCCTAATACCTGGATGGAACTGAGGTTCCTGTGAATTGCCACTATTACCATATCTTAGATAACATGAATGTCAATTTCTTTTTTATTGCATTTCCATAAATCAATGTTATCATTTAGCTACTATATTTTCATGCACCATTTTTCAAATATTTTACAATATAGTTTTTAACTTTCTCTCCTTAGAACACAATAGATTGGAAATGAAAATAAATTGACTGATAATATAAGCACAAAAAGCCAGGCTGAACTAAAATACAGCATATAAAAAAATAGTGGTTAAACAGAAAAATTAATATTTGAGAAAAAAATGTTGATAGAAAAAATAATGAGTAGAATTCCTATTAAGAAAAGATGTCCCAGTTAAAATAATTACATTACAAGATGATTAATTTTAAAGAGCAAGGATGGAATTAGCAATAGAATTGGAAGAGGAAGGCAGGGAAGAAAACAAAAATAAAATTACTTCAACAGTGAGGATTGTCATTCACAATAATGTTGTAAATGGCACCTGTGAAATTTAGCATTAATTATAATAAATGCACCGATTATTCCTCTTAGGCATTTTAAAAGGTCCCTGTCAGGGTAGCTCAGTTGGTTAGAGAGTCACTGAGATACACCAAGGTTGCAGGTTTGATCCATGATCAGGCACATACAAGAATCAACCAATGAATGCATAAATAAGTGGAACAAGTAGATCTCTCTCTCTCTCTCTCTCTCTCTCTCTTATTAGAGAAATTCATTGCCTCATGTATGGAGGCTAGAAGTGTGAAATGGAAATTTCAGCAATGCTGTGCCTTCTCTGAGGGCTCTAAGGGAGAATTCTTCCTTGCCTCTTTAAACTTCTGATGTTTGCTGGCAATCCTTGGTGTCCCTTTGTTTGTAGATGCATCATTCTAGTCACTGTTCAGGCTGTCTTTTTCCTGTGTATCTTCACATCATCATCTCCCTGTATATGACTCTGTTCACAAGGTGTTCTCTTATCTTATAAGGACACTGGTTATATTGAATTAGGAACACATCCTACTTAAATATGAGCTCATCTTAACTTTTCTGCCATGACCCTATTTCCAAATAAGTTGACATTCTGAGTTACTTGGGGTTAGAGTTCAACGTATCCTTTTGGGGAAACACAATTCAACTTGTTACAGTGGATTTTTCTTCTTTTGCTATTGTAGGCTTTAAAATAATACAAATTCTTGTGTTTACATATTTGTGTACATGTATAGGTATTTTTATCTAACGTTGCAAAAAAAATGTATTTTGGGGTCAAATGCTATGTACCTACCCTAACATTTCAGTAACATAGTTTTAAATTGTGTTCCTAAAAGAATTCATTCATTTATCATCTCCTCAACAGTGCATGAGAGAGCCAGTTTCACCACCTCCTTAAGAACATATATTATCATTTAAAAATTTTTGCCCTCTGGTTGGCAACACTTTATCCTAGTAAAGAGGCTGATATAATATTTTCCTTTTTGGTCCAAGATTAATTTGAGGTAGATAGATCACAGACCTACATGTAAAAGTTAAACGTATAAAAATTTTATGAGAAAATATTGGATAATATTTTAATGACTGTGGTATTGAAAATGGTTTCTTAGAACATGGAAGAGAATAAATGTAAAATTTTAAAATAATAGAAACTTTTTAAATTAGAAAACTAAAAACCTCTATTCATCTAAAGATACTGTTAATGAAATGAATAGACTTGGTGAAAATAGTCAGCAAGCATATATGTCTTAAATCAATGGTAGCCATAATATATAAAGAAGTCCTATAAATCAATAATTAAGATATATACAATACAATTATAACATGAAAAAAATATTTGAACTGACACTTCACAAAAGAAGATATACGAATGACCAAAATACACTTGAAAAAATGCTTAACATCATTAGTCATTGTAGGATATCTTGGAAATTATTAGGTAATTAAAAATTAAAACCAAAATAGATACCACCACAAACCTAATGAAGTGACTAAAATTAAAAGGACTGGCAGTATCAAATGCAGGTGAGAATGTGGAGCAACCAGAAGTTTCTTACACTGCAGTTGAGAGTGTTAAATGGCACACTTTTTGTAGAGTTCTGACAGGTGTTTTTTTTATAAAACTTAGCAGATACCTACATTTGACCCAGCAGCACACATCTAGTTATTTATTCAATAAAATGAAAACATATGATTGCAAAAGTCTAGTACTAGCATGATAATAATAGCTTTACTAATTTTAGCCTCAAAACTGGAAACAGACCAGTTGCCCATCAATGGGAGCATGGATAAACTATAGTATATTTGTACAGTGAAATGCTACTCCACAATAAAAGAAACAAACTGTTGGTAAGATAACGACATGGATGAATCTCAAAAGCATTATGTTGAATTAAAGTAGACAGACAGAATGGTACATGCTGATGGTTCCATTTATGTAAAATTCTAGAAAGTACAAAATAATTCATAGTGACAAAAATAGATTAGGGGTTGTAGAGGGAGGGATGGTTTTCAAAGTAGCATGAGGACACTTTTGTTGGTAAAAAGAATTTTCAGTATCTTGACTGCAATAATGGAATGCCATCAGATGGCATATTTTAAATATGCACAGATTATTGCAAATATATCACATTTGAATAAACTTGTAAGAAATATGCCAAACAAAAATTGACCTCAAATTAATAAATAATAAACATGCTGAAGAGTTTAGGGGTAAGTTGTACTGATGTCTGCAACATCCTTAAAATTGTATTATAAAAACAAGATGAATTGATAGTTTGATAATGGCTAGATAAGTGGTAAAGTGTATAGAGAAAAATTATAATTATAGAATCTAGATGGAAGGTCTATGTGTGTTCAAGATTATTTCAGGTTTTTTATATGATTGAAAAATTTCATTGTAAAAACAGAATGACTGAAAACAAACAATGATTCACTATTTTAAAATGTTAAAAGTTAAGAAATTTGGCAACCCATACATATGATCTATAATAATAAAAGCGTAATATGCTAATTAGACCTAATGACCTTCTGGAGGAAGCTGGGGCTGCGAGGGAAGCCTGGGTTCCGTGCCGGAAGGAAGCCCGGGTCCCGGGTGCCAGAAAGAAGCTAGTGCAGGCAGCTGGGAGAAGGAAGGCCTACTCTTGCCCAAATTTTGTGCATTGGGCCTCTAGTATTTCATAAATTCAGAAAATCAGGCTTCTTTCTTTCATGATGTCATCTTAGGAAGGCATTGAAATATTGTTTCTTGATTGACTTGGTAATTACTTTGGCCCAAGGAAGTATTCAAGAAGATTATTCTAAGAATACATCACTGTATACTGACGGAGAACTGGAAAACATTGACATTTCAGATGAGATAAGTCATATTTAGGGTGTTATGGCTGCAGACAACATTGACATTTCAAAACCTAAGACTTCAAGCACCTCCATATTCATCCTCTCTTCAAGGATAATATATTCATTAAAGGAAATGTACAAAAGGCTACAACTTGTATTGCTATCAAGATCTGTCAACTGTAGTTTCTAAGAAACCATTGCAGTTTGGCTCACTCTTCAAGCACTATATCTCATCTATAATAATAAAAGCTTAATATACTAATTAGACCGGACGAAGCCGGGGCTGCAGCCACGGGATTGAGGCAGCCAATGGGGGCTGCGAGGGAGGGATCCAGACAGTCACCGTGGCTGTGAAGGCCTACTCTTGCATGAATTTCGAGGATCAGGCCTCTAGTTTTCACATTAAAAAAACCTTTATTTTCACTTTTAATGCTTCCACCACCTCTTCTTGGCAAACACCGACTTCTTGACACAGGATCCAATCTTCACTTGGTCATGATCTCCAGAAAAAGCGTTTAGACTGAACCTGGCATACAATGGGCACTAAATGCACATTTGTGTGTGGTTTTCTATTGTTGTTAGTTTATTTATTTTTAATTTTTATTGAATTTATTGGTGTGACCTTGGTTAATAAAGTTATATAGATTTAAAGTGTACAATTCTATAATACATTTACACAGTGGAATACTACTTGGCCATAAAAATAAGGAAATCTTACATTTTATGGTAAGATGGATCTGGAGTGTATTATGCTAAGTTAAATAAACCAGTCAGGAAAAGACAAATACCATATGATTTCATTTATATGTAGAATCTAATGAACAAAATAAACTAACAAACTAAATAGAAACAGACTAATACACAGAGAACATATGGACAGCTGACAGATGGGAGGGGTGTTGGAGACTGGGTAAAAAAAAAAAACTGAAGGGATTGCATCAATGCACATTTGTTGAATTAATAAAGGAAACAATTAATCTTCTCTTATTTTATATTTAGGTATTCCTTTCCCAGACCAATATCACGTAATTCTATGAGCACTTTGAGAGGACATTCATAGGCATGATATATATCTAGATAAAATTGGTATAGAAGAAAGACATGTGATTTAAAATTAACCAGTTTTATATCTATTTCCTATTTCTACCATTTACTGGATATGTGGTTTTGATTAAAATGATAATTCTTTCTGAATTTCATTGTTTTCTGGAAAATGTGGGTAAATAATTTTTCTTATAAAATGGCCATCTGAAAAAAAAATAAAATGGCCATCTGAATTAAGTAAAATATGAAATAATCTGCTCTATCATGTATGAAATCTGTGAGGGATATGATATATCATGCCTCTTTCTAGAAATCAAAATCTTGATTTGAAAGTCAAATGAGGACAGGCCAGTTCAATTACCTATTTGGGATAATATTTGAATGGCATGTTTAACTAACAGATTTATAAAGAAAACAAAAGATTTGTTGGTACTAATAAAACCTCCATTAAAGAGACTTAGCTTAATCTGGCCTTACAAACAGCAAGAGTAAATACCTTTCAGTCAAGGTTTCATTGACTTTCTCCTTAAGCTAATAAAACTAAAAGCTGAGATTCTTTTTTTAATATATTTTATTGGTTTTTTATAGAGAGGAAGGGAGAGAGAGAGTTAGAAACATCGATGAGAGAGAATCATCGATCAGCTGCCTCCTGCACACCCCCCATTGGGGATGTGCCCGCAACCAACGTACGTGCCCTTGACCGGAATCGAACCTGGGACCTTTCAGTCCACAGGCTGATGCTCCATCCACTGAGCCAAACTGGCTTCAGCTAAAAGCTGAGATTCTTTTATGATAGTCTTGATTCTTTGTTTCTTGTCTTTTTCAAGCATGTTCTGTTGATGACTCTTCTTCTAGGATATTCTCATTCTAAGTTATTCTTCCCTCTGCTAATGTGTAAGTATTCCTGATATATTTATCTCTATGTGGCTTTATAAATATGTTTTCTTTTCTATTTTAAGAACTTGGTGTCTTGTGTACACATGCCATATACAATAGTTCACCTAAACAGAAAGCATTTTTCATCTGCTGTGCCATCTAAAGGAATTTTTTAAGCCTTTGATAGGAAAAGGTTATTTTCTTATTGTGGTCTAAAATGAAATCTATAATGCCTTCAGGATGGAACGTAAACACCACCATATATTCTCTGTAAAACCAGTAACTATTTACCCCTGGCTAGAGCAGCTAAGCTCTTGCTCCTGTTTAACTATTTCTTACCTACTATTACTTAGTCAGTCATAAATTAAAAGCACCTAGCAGAATACTTATTAAATAGCAAGTAGTCAATAAATATTATCTCCCTCTCCTCCTGCCTGTCAGCATATGGCTGGGTATATACTAGATATAAAACTTAAGGCTTTATGTTTCATGATAATTAAAAGTTGACAAAAAAGGAGAACAAAAATCCATAATGAAAAGCATACCAATAAAAACAAAATATAGAAAATAAATGATTGTGAAAGATTAACATGTCTATTAACATGTTAATATTAAATATAATATAAAATGTTAAAATTATCATTTTCTCAATAATTACAAGTATATACAAAAGTATCATGTATCTCTGCTCTAACAATTTAACAAGACGTAAGGGCTATAACATTTCAAAGGTCTTGCTTCTGTCTAAACATCCTTGATCTTGCCACAGAGTGATCTTTCTAAAATGCAGATCTTACAATTTCACTGACCTGTTTAAAATTCCTCAGTGACATCCCTTGGCCTAGCAGTGGTCGGCAAACTCATTAGTCAACAGAGCCAAATATCAATAGTACAACGATTGAAATTTCTTTGGAGAGCCAAATTTTTTAAACTTAAACTTCTCCTAATGCCACTTCTTCAAAATAGACTCGCCCAGGCCGTGGTATTTTGTGGAAGAGCCACACTCAAGGGGTCAAAGAGCCGCATGTGGCTCGCGAGCTGCAGTTTGCCGACCACGGGCCTATAGGATAAAATACAATAGAATTAGAATGACACAAGCTCTTTAATAGTATAAAATTCCCGGTATCTTCAATATTCTTTCTACAAGCCTTCATCATTGATCCCCCCATTCATCCATAATGACTAGATTTGTTTTCCAGTAAGTTGATGATTTAAATATAATTGTTTCTTCTGTTAGGTGTACCACCTGAACAAATTCTGGCTCAAGACTGAAAAAACGTCTTACTTATATTTCAAGAGTTATAACTTCACCAATTTGACTATTCAATCTCTCATTTATAGTGCCCAATTACATGTAAATTGTTCACTTGTATGATAACACATAAAACAAATAACTGTAATTGAAGTGGTAGTAAATTGTAATTACTGCTTTAAACTCATACAAATATGAGGGCTGGGAAGTTTAGAAATGGTTTTCCTTCTAACAATCATAATCACTCCCGCCATGCCTTCGTTGGCTATCCAGGATTCCACTCTCTGTTTTGAGAGCCCCACAGCTATAATGCCACTGAAAGAAATTTGTCCATATAGGCATATGAAACAGGGTTGAGCAAGTTAATCAATCATGAGTAGTTCTTATTTCAGCTGGCAAATTCAGAGAGCTGTCATGGATGGCTCTCAGTAGTGATAGAAACAATGAATGTGACTATTCATCATAGGTGAGTACCACTTCACATTTGTGTAGCTTTCTGGTACTGTAAACAATAGCGTCCAATAGACTTTCTGCACCTAATCTCTCCCATCCTTCCTCCACCAGGTCTGATTCCTTCCTTCCCAGCTCCTACAGTCCTACTTAGTCTTGCTGTATAAACTACTCCTCTCTTCCCCCAGCTCAGGGACCCTGCTCCAATCTCTTTCTAAAGATTAACTAGTCTAAGCTTTTGTTGATTCTTTCTCTGATCTTTTGAAGTGGTATAAACTCAAGGTTTTTCAAATATCAGGTCTTTGATTGTCAAGTTCCTTTTATCAAAGCAAGCCCCTATTTTAAAAATGAAAGTTTTGGCTTCCAAATTGATTGTCTGTGATCTAGGTGTTGTTGTTTGTTTGTTTGTTTCGTGTGTGTGTGTGTATGTGTGTGTGTGTGTGTGTGTTTTGAGAATAAAAAATAAAATTTTTTATAGCAACCTTAATTTTTCTTGCAGCAATATGATTTTTTATGACTAAGAAAGAGGAACGCATATCTGAAAGAGCATAGACATTAATATTTCAAATTTTCTCAGTAGCTGGTTGCTTTGTTAGATATCTTAAGAAGAAATCAACCAAAGAAATAATAGCATTCCCTTTATAAAAAAAAACAACTATTCTTATGGAAGACATAATAAAATGTATTTTTCACTGATAAACTAAAATATATACTCAGTTTCATTCAGTTTTTTAATAACCGGTGATTTTAATTAAACTTCATTTCAATGACAGTACATTAAACCAGGCCTGTTATTGTAAGTCTCACTTAATGTGCTGTCTTCAAATCCCCTTCTGCTCTTCATGTCTGAACAAATCTTACATATAGGTGAGATCCATTTATTCCCTCCAATGGTGTTAGGGTTCAGCTTCTGGGATTCAGACAAATAATTATTATCAGTGAAAATCCATTAACTTCAACCACATAATTTATTTTAGATGGGCCTTTGAGAAATTAAATGAAAAAAAAAGTTTGGTCATATTTATGCTTATTTCCAAATAATTAGACAAGTGGAATGAAACATCTTAAACCCACTGATATTGCTGTAAACTTACATCTGTTAAACTGTGATTAAAAAAAAAAAAGACTCTTTTTTATTATCTTCTTTACTGATTCTTAAAATAAAACTCTTGTATACTTTTGAAAGTTAGTCAATTTTGTGCCAAGTTTTAAACAGCAGTATTATCCCAAATTGGCCATACAGGCATAAATAACACCTGTATCTTTATTGTTATTTATTAATATTCATATTTACTTTTAATTATATTTAACCATATGTGTATTTTTAATAGTTACTAAATTTCAGAAAATGCTTGATGAAGCTATTAAAGCATCTTTATGGTTCAGCTAATTTTACACTCAATTGTCAATATTCAACAGGTATTCTCAAATGCAAAACTATCAGGTTTTTTTTTTTTTATCATGTGTACAGCAATACACAATTTGATGCCAGATTAAGAATCTGAAATTATAATTCTCATTTCAAAAGTTATAATTTTTCTCATATTAGCAAAATACATTTGTTTATGAAAGTTTAGAGAACATGTTTAGTTCATGGCTTTTATTTTATACTAACATTTAAAAGGCAAATAAATATGCCAAGTAGATATGTTTATAATGTCATAGCTTGCACAGAAATTCTTATTAGATTTTATTTTATTATTTAACTTAGATTTCCTAACTTTGTTATTAATCAAAATTACAAAAAAGTCTGTTATGCTTATATATTTTAATTAATTTAAATAAAACATCAGCTGCCACTAATATTATTTTGCATCACAGTTACACTGTTAAAGTCAAGATAAATTACAGCCAGATTTTAGGGAAGTCAACAAGTATTTTCCTTAAAATTTCTTTATATTGATTACATATTCTACAGAAAAATATTGATACTTTCTTAAAAATATTTTTAGACCCTTTGTAAAACTTCCTCATTCCTTAATCATGTTTGTGCTGAAGAACCATTGAGTTACCTAATTTAGTAAGTATAATATCTGCTTTACTTCAGCCCATTATCCCCATGAAATTGATATTACTATGTAGGAGCTTCAATGAGTATTTTTTGGGTTGTTCTAAGAAAACATAGAACACAGAAATAATGGCTCTATGATGACTGTTTCTGCACAAAGTTCACAATATTTTCATTTATCTTATAAAAAAACACAATATTTTTGTCACTGAAAATCAAATTATTCCATTAGAAAGACTAAGAAGTCACAATGATAAGGTAAAGTTGACAGAACTAAAAAAGCCCAATACAAAAATATACTCTTTTTCTGAAACATGCCTAACTCTTTTGATTCAAGGCAGGCACAGGCTTTATACCAGCCACATGGTGGTATGATGCCACCATGCACAAATTTTTAATTCATTCTATAGGCTAACAATTTGAAATACATCAGATTCCTTCAGACATAACATTTAATCTAGCAATAATGCTAGCTATTTTCTTAATACACTAGCTAGTTCCCCCTTATCCACAGTTTCATATTCCATGCTTTTAGGGTCAACCATGGTCCAAAAATATTAATGGAAAATTTCAGAAATAAACAATCCATAAGTTTTAAATTGCATTCCGTTTTGAGTAGCATGATGAAATCTTGCACTATCCCACTCTTTCCTGCCTGGGATGTGAATCTTCCATTTGTCCAGTGTATCTTCAATGTACGTACAGTACAATAAGATATTTTGAATGAGAGGGAAATCATATTCACATAATTTTTGTTACAGTACATTGTTATAATTTGTCTATTTTATTATTAATTATTGTTAATCTCTTATTGTGCCTAATTTATAAATTAAACTTTATCCTAAGAATGTAGGTATAGGAAAAAACACATTATATATAGGTTTCAATACTATCTGCCATTTCAGGCATCCACTGGGAGTTTTATCTCTTGCAGATAAGGGTCGACTACTATAGTGATGTAAAGCAAACTAACCCAAAACTCACTGGAAAATAAAAATAAGCACTTATATCTCATGTAACTGAGGTTTTTCTGGGGATCATTTGGTCTAGTCTGGGCTTGACTGAGCTTGGCTCCCATTTTCAGGTAAGGTTAAGGCCTACCTTATATATCTCCTCTGGATCTAGAGACCTGTGCATTACAAGAAAACACCCTAATACGTAATATGGAAACAAGGATGTGCTCACATTCAAAAGAGGAAAAATGGGAGACATATAACATCATCTGGTTTATAATAATTCTTAAATCCTGCTGACAAATGTTGCAAATAATTCTACCTGGAGATAAGGAATGTTCTTAATGAGGTCCTTGTTATACTCCCTGGGAGTGTGTCCTCACTCCATTGTTCTCTGTGGCACTTAGCTACATTAAGATTCTCCCTCTTCCATTATCTTGGTCTGCACTGAAGAGGGCATTGAAAAATATTACCTTTTTAGCATAAAAACTTTTTTATTAACTCTATTGGAGTGGCATTGGTTCACAAAACCATATAGGTTTCAAGTATACAACCCAACAAAACATAATCTGCACACTACATCATGAGCCCATCTTCCCAAGCAAAGTCTCTTTCCATCCCCATTTATGCCCCCCTTTGCACACCTCCACCACCCCACACCCTTTCTTTCTGGCTATCACCACACTGTTATCTGTGTCTATGTTATATCTATATATCTATATCTATCTATATCTATATCTATATCTATATCTATATCTATATCTATATCTATATCTATACCTATATCTATCTATCATCTATACATACATATATATATTTTTTGCTTATTCCCTTCACCTTCTTTTATTCAGGCCCCCAACCCCCTTCTCTCTGACAGCTGTCAGTCTGCTCTGTGTATCCAGCATAAAAAAACTTTTTTGACTTTCTTTACTACCAGTAGAAATTTAGATGTGCAACAATCTTTTCTGACATATAAGAGTGTGCCTAATTTGGACTTTCTTTGTATTTGCTTTATTACATGGAAACTCGATGACTAAACTATATTCACCTATATTCATTCACCTACAGTTTACTCGATGAGTAAACTATATTCAACTACATTCATTGCTTATTAAACCATCCCACTCCATAGCTTCTAACAAGTATGTATCCTTCACTTACACATCCGTGAAATGTTTGGCATTTGGATGATTTAGGCTAGTTTCATCTGAGCTTGGCTCCAGGCCTCAGATTGAATTGAGGTTCACTACACATGCCTGTAATTCTTGAGAGACTAGCAGATTATTTGGGCTAGCTTGGTAGGCTCTTTTCATGGCGATGACAAAAGATCAAGAGGGAATGATCAAATATAAAAGAACATCCCAAGCCTCTTCTTTTGTCATATCCACTCAAATTACATTTGCCAAATCAAGTCACACAGCCAAAACCATTTTCAGTTTGAGAGAAGCTAACTAAAGATGGGGATCATGATGGTAGCATTTACAAAAAAGTCACAATGCCCTAGTGTATTTGATTTCTGTTTCATTATTTGCTTGAACTTAAAAAGTTGAAAATTACTAAGATTCAATATTGGGCAAAGTTTAATTCACAATAAAAATCCATCATACATTTATAAAAATTCATCATTTATAATGAATCTGCATATATTACATGTTATATGCTCATTATAACAATTTACTGAAGTAGATTAAACTGGTGCAATCATATAATTTTACAAATGAGTAACTTGACACACATGACCAGAATGTGGCATTTAAGATTCAGATCTTCTGAGCCACTGCTTGTATTCTATATAGCACATTACTTTTTCAGTAGGAATTTCCATAAAAATAACCTACTAAGGGGATAATAATAATGGTAAATAATAGAAAGGTTGCAATGGAAAAGTTTGTTTCTTCATTGCTAGTCTGTATCATCATGGCTGGTTGTCCAATTGCCTTTTCATGCTAGTTTTATTCCATAGCAGTAGGCACAATGCTGGGATTTCTATTTCATCTCTTAGAGTTATGATCACCTCTTGATTCCTAGCTTCCAATTTGTGCATTTAACCCTGATTCCATTTTGACTGTAAATCCACTTGATTTTTTTCCACTGGAAGCCATCTAGCCTTCTGCTTGGTCATAGCAAGGCTACATAGATGGACATGTACAAATTTGGGGCTTCTTAATATGAATAAATATAGGACAGGAGAATATTGTTGTATAATGTTGACAAAGGCAAAACACCATATTTTAGATGTTTTCTATCAATTTATTTTTAAATAGGAGAATAAGAAACAGCTGAAAATATCTGTCTTTTAATGGGCCAAACCAACATCCCATTTGTACTAGGTTAATTCATTTCACAAAGAATTATTTTTAAATTTGTTCATAGTGTTTGGGAAGACACATTTTTAGTGTCCTTGTCATATAGAATTTATAGTTAGATTAAGAAACCATCCTGAGTCACATTATTTTACCTTTTTGCCACTTGAATAACCAGTATATTTTTCTATCAACCAAAAAGAAAAAAAATAGTTTATATTTCACTGTACAGGAATATATTTTACTGCATATGTTCTTCTTAGTAGTGCTTATATTTTCATGAAATTAAGCATTCAAGAATAAAATAATTTAAAGCAATTTATTCAACTCACTTATTAACTAAATTCTGATTGAGAGATTTTATAAGAAATAGAGGAATTGGAGAAGAACCAAGATGGTGACGTAGGCAAATGCTTGTACTCGCTGCCTCCCACAATCACATCAAAATTACAACTAAAATACAGAACAATCACCATTCAGAAAGACCTGAAAGTTGGCTGAATGGAAGTCTTACAACCAGAGAAGTAAGGAGGAAAGCACACTGAGACTGGTAAATTAAAAGTGAATGAAAGCACTCATACAACTTAGCAAAAAGAAGATAAACAATCCAATTGAAAAATGGGCAAAGGACCTAAATAGACAATTTTTGAAAGATGACATAAAGAAGGCCAAGAGATATATGAAAACATGCTGGAAGTCACTAATCATCCGAGAGATGCAAATCAAAATGACTAAGAGGTACCATCTCACACCTGTTAGAATGGCTGTCATCAACAAATCAATAAATGACAAGTGGTGGAGAGGATGTGGAGAAAAAGGAACCCTCCTTCACTGCTGGTGGGAATGCAGACAGGTGCAGCCACTGTGGAAAACAGTATCGTGTTTCCTCAAAAAGTTAAAAATGGAACTCCCATTTGACCCAGTAATCCCACTTCTAGGACTATATCCCAAGAAACCAGAAACATCAATAGGAAAGGATATATGCACCCCATGTTCATAGCAGCACAATTTACAATAGCTAAGATTTGGAAACAGCCTAAGGGCCCATCAGCAGATGAGTGGATTAAAAAACTGTGGTACATCTATACAGTGGAATACTATGCTGCTGAAAAAAGAAAAACTCTTACCATTTGCAACAGCATCATGCTAATAGAAATAAGTCAGTCACAAGTAGATAAATATCACATGATCTCCCTTATTTGTGGAATATAATGAACATAAATTGATGAACAAAAGTAGAGGCAGAGGGGAAAATATTTTAGAATATAACAGAATTAATCTTATGATTTGCATATTTTTAATATTTCCTACAACTTTTGTGATATCATACTATGTTAGTACAGTTTTGATAATATTATTAAACTTAAATCATTTTTCTTGAAATATTAATGTTTATTGCATGTAATATATTGAAGATAGTTTTTTCTTGAATAATTGGTATTTATTGCATGTAACATTATTATATTTAAAATCATTTTTCTTGATATATTAATGTTTATTGCATGTAACATTTTTATATTTAAAATCATTTTTCTTGAAAAAAATAAAATTTTACTGCTAAAAAAGAGTGAATGAAAGCCACATTCCAGGTGATGAGTAATTAAAAAAAAATTAATGTCATAAAAGGTTCAGCAAGGTAAGCCACAGGATAGCAACAAATGAACATTGAGGAAATGTCACCTTTGCTTGCCACTCTTACTCATAATAGATTTTCCGAAGTGCATCCTGAACATTTCTACTGAAGAATAAATTCAAAGAAACTTAAAATTTGTCATTGCTTGAACAGATGACTAAAAGTCACACTGTAACTTCTGAAGTCTAAGGTTAAGTAAATTTAAAGTGAGATCACTGCTTTATGCCATTGGTTTGAGCATGATTTGAGGGGATTGGAGATAAGTGAAGCCTAAGGCTGATTTGATGAATAAATGTTTGGGAGCTGAGCCTGAAGTCAAATGAAATACTTAAGAAATAAAACAATAAAATAGCACTGTGAAGTTATTTTCCCCCAAAAAAACTATCAAAAAACTAAAAGGGAAAAAAATCTACTCAAGGTGCAAGGGTTACTAGTATGCTATATTGGAAGTACATATAAATATATTGTCTCAGCCTCCTGGTCAGCTTGGTTCCAAATGTATGGAACAATGCGTTTTCAGGACCTTTTGAAGTTGCTGTGTGCTTTTTCTTACTACCTATCTTAGCAATTTCCATCTAATATATACTCTTCTGCCATGCTGCTTCAAATATTTCTAAAGAATTCTTCTACTCAGAATAAAACAGAATCTGAGTTTTAAAAGATTCTCTTTTCAGAGTATACCCTTTTCCTAGACCTAGTAAGTCATATATAAATCCTTCTCAGATTGATGACATCAGAGTAGAGTTAATACGTATTAATACCTATCATATACAAAACAGTGTTCCATCTATTGCAGGGAATATAAAAATAAAATAAATGATACCTAATCACTATTAATTTACTATATATCAGAACAAATACAAAGTGCATTATTTGTAGTATCAGTTAAATCTAACAACACCTCTATTTGTCAGGTACTATGATGCTTATTTTACAGTCATATTAAGAAACATGAAGTCACACCTTTTCTAAGAGATGGAGCCAAATTAAAATCTAATATGTTGAGGTCCAGAATCAGCACTCTTAAATGCTTTCCAGTTTTGGTTTACAGATAGTGTGGATAGGAGATGAATAAGACAAAGAGTCATAGCACAGAATGACAAGTACAAAACATAGGCCTATTACTGAAGAAATTTAACTGCTGAATAAAGTCATATTAGTATCAAGTAGCCAATTTGGCCAAGTGCTGACATGCCAATTTAGCAGGAAATTCAGCCCTTTTACAAGTATTTCCCCTTTTAAATATTTAAAAGGATCCCTGTTCCTTACACTTGCCCACCCTCTTTCAGGCACCTGTTGTACCTGCCTGAAGCGTGCCAGTGGATGAGACTGCATTTTGCAGCAACTGGCCTCCTAAGGACTCCCCTCTAGGTTTCAGTTGTCTGTGCTCCTGCATAAATGTCAGCCTTGGACAGTAATAGTTTCTGATCACAATGTTGAAGCCCTGACCACAACACAAAGATGAGGTTCTGACCAAGTTATTCATGCCACATACCCCTCATTTCATTCATGTCCACCATTTGTCACTAGAGCATATTTCTGACGATTGTCCATAATGGAAGTTATTTGAGAAGTCACAACAGAATATAGTTTTGCTCAATCAGAAAGACCCCACAGCAAAACTGGCAGTACCCCAATTGACCTAGTCCTTATTTTTAATATATTTTTGAATCTTTGAAAGACATTTCGCCCAGCCAGTGTGTTTCAGTGGTTGAGCATTGACCCATGAACCAGGAGGTCATGGTTCAATTCCCAGTCAGGGCACATGGCCAGGTTGCAGGCTCCATCCACAGTAGGGGGCGTGCAGGAGGCAGCCAATCAATGATTCTCTCTCATCATTCATTGAAGTTTCTATCTCTCTCTCCCTCTCCCTTCCTCTCTAAAACCAATAAAATATATTTTAAAAGGACATTTAGATATTTTTCATTGAGTTCACATGAGGAATGAAGATATCTGGGCAGGAAAAAGAAACAGCAAGATTTCCCCAGTTGGCCTCCACACCAAAGATAGCTCAGATCCCCAGTCCACTATCTAATAGTAAATATCTTCTTAAGAGTGACCACTGACCCTTTTCATAATCGGGTTTTGAAGGGTATCATATCAACTTGTCATACATATTTAAATATTTTTACTTCTAATTTGTGGAAGAACGGTTATGACGCTAATTCACTGGTTTTAATGGAGTGTGTCAAAGTGTGATGAGTACACCCCAGCTAAATCAAATATGAATGTTTGGTGGTGAGGGCCAGGCAACAGTGTTTGAAAGATATACAGGAGATGCCATGTGTAGAAAAGTTTGGCAACCACGGTCCTTAACCCCATTTCCTAAGAAAACTAGTCTATGCCTATGTAAATTTGTGGGTCCAAGTGCTGATCATCTTTATGTGATATAGAGAAAAATTATATCTATTTATCTATTATCTATGTCATGTGTGGAATGGCACATAATTTCTACTATCAACAGCATCAAAGCTTCAGGGTTTGTGAAAATACCCTGTTTGATTAATAAAGAACTATAGAGAGTCCAAGAAGAAGCAAATTTCAGCTTTTTATGAAGTCAGTAAAGATTTCCTAAAGAAGAAAACGATTGAACAATTTTTTTGAGATGTCTAGGATTTACATTTTGAATCACCCTAGTGAACTTTGTTGGGTTTTGTTTGCTTTTTCTTTATAACCTAATGTTGATGTTAACATTTTATTTCTGATGTTAAAGCCTGGGGATTAGTAGAGGAGAACCTAACAGAACCTTGTTAATATTCCATTTTTAGAGGGCTAAGCGTTTACTAGAAGGCTGATGGGTTCTCTCTCTCTCTCTCTCTCTCTCTCTCTCTCTCTTTCTCTTTCTCTCCTTCTCAGCAAGCTAGCATAAATCAGGGGCAGAGTGTTTCCTCTCAGGAAAGCAGTCAGAACAAGAGCAAAATCAACATAGTTCAGCTTCCTCTAGAAACAGCAAACAGAAAACCCACTGGACTTATGAAAAAATTCTACAGGTCACATGCAAAACCTGGAGTTTTCAGAGTACTGTAAATATATTTATAAATGCACAAGACCAGTGTTACATTTTAACATAAAGGCCCTTGGTTATTAGTACTTATGATGTAGTCAATAAATATTTCTGATATACATTTGCAGCAAGATAAGAAAAGATAGATGAATGAATGGAGGGGTGGGGAGAGAGGAATGGAGAGAGAGAATTGTAGATAATATTTATTTTTCACTCACCTTTCTAGACATTCAGGTTGAGGCAGTGGTTTTCATCATTCAATTCCCAACCTCTAGTATGTTGTCTGAAACATATAAAGGTACAAAACAACATCTCTTGAATAAATGCCTAAATAAGAATCAAGAACTATTATGAAACTAACACTCCGTAATGCAAATCTTGAATATCAAGAATGATTTTATGAATGTGAAAAGTATAAAAATTTAAAAATAACATTGGACACCATGGGGTCCTCAGTTGTATTCTACTGACAGTTCACTATCCACCTAGACACCCACAGATTATTTCAGAAAATGTGATATGTATTCAGTAAAATTTTGGAACTTAATAGGTATTCATTATGGCCACATTTATGATCAATATTGGTAAATATTTCATGGACATGTGAAAATTATGCTTAAACATCTCCTTTGAATTCCACAGAGGCTGGAATAAAACCAAGCTTGTTGCAATGACCTATTAAGGTCTGTATGTACTTGCTTATTTCACAGGTTGTACTCTCTTGAATGCAGACGCTGAGACAAAGTTTAATGTGCAGTATGTTTATTATGGAATGCCCTTGGGATTATCACCTGTAGATAGGAAAAGGGAAAAGCAGGATTGAGCAGAGAGGGAGAAGTGGAGTTCTGACACAGCTTAGCTAATCTATTGGCGTGCTCATGAGACTAGACTATATTCACCCATCAGAGTTGTCTTGTATTGAGCCAGATGACTGGGCCTTCACACTCCTATCTTGGTCTGTCATAGGAAGTGGAGCCACCTTGAGAAGGGGATGCCTTGAGAGAGACAGCTCTCTGTAGTTAATCCCTGAAGGGACTGAGAACTGAAGGCTGTCATCTTACCCCTGACTCCTTGCTTTCTCCACACTGCTTTTCTATCCAGTTTCTGCCTAAGGATCAAGTTTCTATTCATTGTATCACGCTTAATACTTTTATCATAGATCTTACAGAAAAATTTAAAATTTATTTTCTTCTTTACTTTTTGTCTCCCCAGTTTAAATGTAAGCTTCATGCAAGTACAGACCTTGTCAGTTTTAGTCACTAATTTTTTCCCCATTCCTCAGAGCAGGCACTCAATATATTTTTGTTGATTAAATAAATCTTTAGTTGAGTTTTCATATTGCATTCATATCTTTTATTTATTTGATTAGATTTTCTATACTTCATAAATAAAATTTTGCAAAGAGTTTAATAAAGGCCACAACCATAATGTAGATTTGTCAAAAATTTTTCTTTTATTTCTAGGAGAATTTTTTCTTGTGTATTTTGCAATTACATCCTTTGTCACATAAAAGTCTATTACTGTTATATGTAATTAACAAATCATCTTTTTATGATGCCAAAATATCTTTTTTTGTCATATTTTATGCATTTGGCTTTCAATTCAATATTCTTTCTGATATTGAATTGTATCTATGTCCATATGTCTCTGTAAATAACATACTATCTGGAGGTTTATAAGATCGTCTCTCAACTTAGAACTTGTGGAGTACTTTCAAATGGAAAGCTTAACTTTTCTTTAGTTAATGGACATTTCTATCTATTATTTTAATTTCTCATATATTCAATAAATACCCATTAACAGATGTATATGTTTTGATAATGGAGACACAGATACAGACATGAAGCCAAGTATTGTGATCCAGAATTATATAATTATTTAGGTTGTACTGCAAACAATAAAGAGAAATTATCAGATTTGTGGTGGTTTAGGAAAAAATATCACTTTGTGTCTTTCCTGATGTCATTACTCAAAAGTATATTCGAACTAGCCATAATAGGATTCAAATGAAGAATTCGAGAATGGAGAGGAAAGATGTGGTATTAAAAGAATGATGATGCGGGTATTCTTTGAACCACTAACAAAATAAGAGTGCTTATTACATTTTTGGTGGAGAAGGCTTCTGTAAGCACAAAAGCAATATAAAAAAGCCACAAAGGAAAAGACTGGTGTATATGAATAGCAGCAGTAAAAGTATAAGCTTCTGTGTTATAAAACAATAAAATCCATATGTAAAAGTAGAATTCATAGCAATGAGTTCAATGTAAGTATTGGAAGGTAAAGTTGAAGAACCATACTAAATAATAGAATAAAGAGTTAATGAAATTAAAATATAAAAGGAATACTAAACATAATAAATTACACAAAGATAGCACTTAAAATGTGCAGGCACCGTTCTAAAGGCTTTTCATTATTACCCTAAAAGTTTCTCTATCCATTTAATTGAGGCTCCAAAAAAGGGAGGCAGAGACAGTTTTGAAGGAAATAACATAAAAATTTTTCTGTCACTGAAAGATATATTTTCCACAAAGTACTCAAAAATTATAGAAGAAATAACTTCCAAAGCAAAGCACAGCCATTTTATCACATTTCCTCCAGTTTTTTTTTTTTTTTAGAAATAAAGATTAATAGACTTGAAACTCCTGAATGTTCCTCTCCAAACTCATTTCTTTCCCTTCTTCTTCCCTTCTCAGAGTAAACCACTATCCGGAATTAGTGGTACAAATTTCTAGAAGTAATTTTATTCTATGATTAAGTAGATATTTATACCCAACAATCAATTTTTTTCAAATTTGTCGGTAAAGTAATTATTTCTGTAATTTTCTACAAATTCTGTTTTTATGCAATATTGTGTTCTTGTTCATCCATGTTAAAATTTTAATTGCTTGTTAATTTTAAATACTTGGGCTGAGAGCAGAATGCTCTGAAAGGTTTGTGTTAACTTCCTCCTTATGCCTCACCAGTATTAATACTCTCTCTCTCTCTCATTTTCTTTTATTGGGAGTTTTTTAAATTACTTTAATGTATAAGAGATGCTCAGTATGATAATTCTTATGACCAATACTGATTTTCTTATAAATAGCATAAGTGGCAACACTAAGCTTACTATCTCTCTATATAAAAACCTAAGCGACTGTTATAACCAATCAACCAAATGACTGGTTGACCGGCCAGAAGCTATGTTGTGCACTGACCACCAGGGGCAGACACTCAACACAGGAGCTACCCCCTGGTCATCAGTCTTCTCCCACAACCAACCTCCTGCAGCCAGCAGCCTCCCACGATCCTTCCCACTGGACTGGGTGAGACAGCCCCGATTGACCTCAATCGCCCATCCATGCATGAATTCGTGCACTGGGCCTCTAGTTAATTATATTAATCAACATGATATTCAGATATGCTTCTAGATATTCAAAATCCACTTGATGAAATGAGCCTAAGGTTTTCCAAAGTGACATCTGTGATAACCTGGTTCAACAGTGTATTAACTAGCTTTAGTCTCAAATAGGTTCTGTGATGACATGGGTTTGAGAAACACATATGTTTGAACAACATTTAATAGATTTCTCTAGGAGGGACTATTCAGAGCCTTCACTGTGCTCTTATTAAATAGGAACAACCTAGAAGGTTATAATATAGGATACACCATTTCACAAACTCATTAGGAGAGAGAGATAGAAACATCAATGATGAGAAAGAATCAGTGATCGACTGTCTCTTGCATTCTTCCCACAGGGAAAGAGCCCCAAACTGAGCATATGTCCCCACTGGGAATGGAACCCTGACCTCCTGGTCATAGGTCGATATTCAACCACTGAGCAATACCAGCCAGGCATTCCTAGGTATTTTTATGCAAACTCCCTCAGCTGATGTATTCCTTTGGAACATTAGCTGCTGCCTGTGGGAATAGGGACAGCCCTTTGTGAATCTACACTTTCCTACTACTGTAAATATGGCTTCTGCAAATTCTTGGTTATGAGACTTCTCTTCAGTTTGTCTTCAGTTGATTATTCAAGTTGATTGTTTTATATTTTCATTGTAATTCCAATTTGGTCCTGGGAAGAGATGAATGTAACATCTACCTACTCTGCCACTATCTTAGACCTCAATAGTAACTTCACTTTACTTCATAAAAATAAATTATTTTTTCCAGAAATAAAAGGTTACAAAAGTGTAAATATGTTAATATTGCAATGTTTTATTTTTTTACACTCTAAAAAACTATTTTGAAATTTTTTCCACAAAATGTACTATAAAGTCATAGAGACATGTGAGTCAGAGCAACTCATTTCCTTACTAAAATGTAAAGAAACTTGATCAATTTGCCTTGAGTAATAATTAAAGGCCTTCTGCCTCACTTCCTGCACTTGTCTCTACTTTTCTCAGTATTAACAATATTAGTTATAACTTTATTTACTAACTCTAACTAATTATTTGGAAAAGAAATAAAAATCATTGATTGAAACTCAAATTTTTTAAAAAGAACACAAGAAATTCTGCTAATATGAGTCCCATTACTTATATGGCTTAAGTACATTTAATAACATTCTGAAAATCTATGCTGTAATGCTTTCCTCTCTGTGGAAATTGCTCTTAATAGTATAATATTTTCTAAGTGTACTTTAAGTCCTTTTTTTATGAAAAAAGAACTCCAGAATAGATTCTGTACCCATCATCGTGCTGAGAAAAATCAATGATGCTCTCTAACTACTCCAAGTGCATTTTCATTTCTTTAGTGTAACTAAATTTTAAACCTATACTCTCCCTGATATGGTCTAGTCTATCATGAACATGTTAGTTCAGAAGGAAAGAAAAGTAAAATCATGCAAGACAAACCAAATATTAGAATCATGCAGTGATGCTCATTCTTGCATAAAATAAAGTTGCATAAGTGTTTATCCAAATAAAATGGAAAATATGCATGTAGCATGGAAAATAAAGTTAATTCCCAGGAGCAATGGAACAAAATTACTTATACATCAACAGCAAATATATATTGCATATTTCATTGGTGATTCTGAACCATAATGTCAATCTATTACCAACCATGCTTAGCTATTACTGCATGCAATGTTTGCATTTTTCTCCTCCTATTAATTCTGGAAGCCAGTGCAATGCAAGAGACATACACAACATTTTGATATGGAATTTCTGGTGAAAATATATTTCTTCCCTACTTTTATTTTTAATATAAAATCATACCAGAATTTACATATATGTCAAAGGCATTATCATGATCTATCATCTATCTATCTATTGTGTGTGCAAATACTACTGCAAACAAACTATACACTTACAAATGTGTTAATGTTTATAGACATATAAGTAGAAAACTAGATAAGTGTCAATGGATATGTTACTACATTGAGGGAACATTTAAAAATATATAGTTTTCATTTTTTATCCAAAAATTTAAGCACATTAAGTTTTCAAGAATTTAATAAAACTAGGAAGAATTAAAATATTTAAATTCTTATACCAGGCTTATTTCAGGAAGGAAAAGAAAGCCCTCACCAGGTAGTTGAATAGCAAATACTTAAACATATGGGAGAACTCAAAAATACAAACAAAACTGTGAAGTAACCCAGAGGTTTTCAACATCAGGAAGCTCTTACCCCTTCTAGGAATGGAGGGATAAAGTGAGTGAACCCTCACAAAAATGAACTCAAAATGAATTTTAGATTTAAATGTAAAACCTGTAACCATAAAACTCTTAGAAGAAAACAGAAGGAAAATATTCCTTTACATTGGTCTTGGTAATGATTTTTTAAAAATATATATCACACCAAAAATACAAGCAACAAAAGCAAAAGCCAAAATCAACAAGTGGACTACATCAAACTTCAGATTTCTGCACAGCAACAACAACAATCAGCAAAATTAAAAGGCAACCTACAGAATGACAGAATATATTTGCAAACCGCATATCTGATAAGGGATTAATATTCAAAATATATAAATAACTCATGCAACTCAATAGCAAAATATCAAGTAATCGAATTTAAAAATGGGCCAAGGACCTGAGTGAACATTTTTTTTTCAAAGAAGATATTGAAATGACAACAGGGATTTAAAAAAAAATTATTCTACATCACTACTACTCAGGGAAATGCAAGTCAAAACCACAAAACCTCGTACCTGTTAGAATGGCTATCATCAAGAAGACAAGAGATAACAAGTACTGGCAAGGATGTAGTGAAAAGGGAACCCTTGTGCATATTGTTAAGAATGTAACTTGTTACAAGCACTATGGAAAACAGTATGTAGGGTTCTGAAAAATAAAACTACCATATGATTCTGCAATTCTACTTCTTGGTATATATCATAAGAAAATAAAATTAATATCTTGAATAAATATCTGAACCACCACTCCCACCGTTGCAGCATTATTCACAGTAGCCAAGACATGAAAAAAAAAACAACACAAAACAATCTGAGTATTTGCCAACAGATGAATGGACAAAGAAAAGGTAATCTTATATAATAAAAGGCTAATATGCAAATCAACTGAACAGGGGAACAAGGGGTCGCTATGACGCACACTGAACACCAAGGGGCAGATGTCACTACAGGACCTGCCCCCTGGTGGTCAGTGTGGTCCCACAGGGGGAGCGCCACTCAGCCAGAAGCAGGTTTAATGGCTGGCGAGCTCAGTGGCAGGAGCCTCTCCCGCCTCCACAGTAGTGCTAAGGATGTTCTACTGGAACAGGCCGAAGCTGTCAGTCAGACATCCCCCTGGACTGCGAGAGGGTGCAGGCTGGGCTGAGGGACAACCCCCCCACACCGCCGAGTGTACCAATTTTGTGCACTGGGCCTCTACTATACATAAATATATATAACTCTGCCATAAAAAGAAGAAAGTCCTGATATTTCTGACAACTTGGATAAAATATTGCTAAGTGAAATAGCCAGACAAAAAAGATCAATATTATATGATTTAACTTATATGTGAAAGATAAAACTGAAAACCTAAGTCATAGAAACAGAGTAGATTGGTCATTGCTGGGGTGGAGACAGGAGATGGAGTGAATGTGTGAAGGTGTACAAACATTTAGTTATAGCCTGGTTGGCATGGATCAGTGGTTGAGTGTTGACATGTGAACCAGGAGGTCATGGTTCCAGTCCCGGTCAGGACACATGCCTGGGTTGTGGGCTCCATCCCCAATAGGGGTCATGCAAGAGCCAGCCAATCGATGATTCTCTCTCGTCATTGATGTTTCCCTCTCTCTCTCTCTCTCTCCCCCACTCCCTCACTCCACTCTGAAATCAATAAAAATATTTTTTCAAAAAAATCTTTTGGTTATAAGATGAATAAGTTTTGGATATCTAATTTATAGCCTAGTAATTATAGTTAAAAATACTTTGTGAAAGTTGCTGAGAGTATAGATCTTATCACAGTACTAATTTTGCAATATATTTGTATATCAAATCATCACGTTGTAAATCTTAAACTTACAGAATGTTATATGTTAATTATATTTCAATAAAGCTGAATTTTAAAAATAAAAAGATAAGTGTAAGAAGTAGTATTAAAGTAGCATAGCTGGGGCTGAGAAGTATGAGCAATAACCATGAATGAAGAGACTTTCTTTGAAAGCTAGAATCACAGAGGAAACATGTTGCAGAAGAAGCAATTGATGTAGACACTACTTAATCAGAGAGAGGCAATAGAAATATTCTGACTTCTTTCTTCCTCCCTTCTTCTGATTCCCTGCCAATACCTCTTGGTTGAATATAACAAAAATCATTTTGGCAAGGGAACCTAGTAAATATATTCTTCAGTGGTCAATACCTTCACTGCAGGACAGAGCAGGGGAAGGACAGGAATAAATCTGAGGGCAAAGAAGTGATGATTTATCCAATTCTTAAAAACATGGCAGGGGCAGGCATTCAAGAGGACATTTCAGGAGATTATATTTGGAAACTACAGCTAACCAGAAAAGGGACCATATAATCTCTATAGGTGTTCAATAAATTAGTAAAGGTATAAGCTTATAATTGCAATTTAATTTCTAATAATTTTGATGTAACGGGCATTTTTGATGTGAGAAAAAGAAATGAATTTTTTTCTGATAGCTTTGCCTAGAAAAGAGGCATTTTTCCACTCAACTGGCAAGGTTTCCCCAGGAGAAACATATGGCACCTGCTGAGAATTAGAATAAAAACCACAGAGTGACTAAACCTGGGCATAATTACAGATAGCCTAGAACAGTGGTCGGCAAACCATGGCTCGCGAGCCACATGTGGCTCTTTGGCCCCTTGAGTGTGGCTTGGCGTTAGAACCACTTCTTCAAAATAGACTCGCCCAAGCTGAAAACCGACTTCTGTGCATGGGCCATGAAGTTCCAATCGCACTGTACGTGCGCACCCACATGTGGTATTTTGTGGAAGAGCCACACTCAAGGGGCCAAAGAGCCGCATGTGGCTCGTGAGCCGCGGTTTACCGACCACTGGCCTAGAAGAAGCATGAAAAAATGGATGAGTTAGTGAATTCCATTTATGAAGTTTACTTCTATGTCACACACCTTTGAAGGTGTTTGAGCAGACTTCTAGAAAAATCCATATACAATAAGACTACAGAATAAACTGAATATTCAGTCTAGGGAATGGAGAAATTAAAATATCCCAAAATATGAGTTTTTTAGATTTGTTGTGAATGTACATAAAATTTGACTTGACTTTTGGGCAAAGAAGGCCACACATGACATAATGACAGAGCTCTCATAATTAGAATGGGAAAGGATGCCATATTCAGGGGAATAATAAGTATTCCTGGAAGTGAAGTCCTAAAACTTCTCACTAAAAATTCAACTACAAAGCATTGTATGATAAAGTGATCATTGACTACAATAACATTTTACAGCAAACATGGTGGAGATACCATAGGAATCTTTCTTAACATTAATTATAAGAGAATATGAACATGTAACTTTAAAATACATTTCATAATAGTTGTTCAAGAGACTAAGTTATGTAGTCCAACTTAATGGTTTAACTGGGCATGTCCAAAGTGTGCTCCAGGGAATACAAACTCCATAATGTAACAAGGTATTCCAAATGCCCAGATGAGTTTGTGAAATAATGTGTCCTATATTATAACCCTCCAGGTTATTCCTATTTAATAAGAGCACAGTAAAGGCTCTGGATAGTCCCGCCTAGAGAAATCTGTTAAATGTTGTTCAAACACATGTATTTCTCAAACCCATGTTATCACAGAACCTATTTGAGACTAAAGCTAGTTAATATACTGTGGAACCAGGTTATCACAGACCTCATTTTGCGAAACTCTAGACTCATTTGATCAAGTGAATATTGAATGTCTAGAAGTATATCTGAATACCATGTTGATTAAAATCATTAATAGTAAGCTTAGTGCTGCCACTTATACTATCCTATCTAATAAAAGAGTAATATGCAAATTAACCATCACTCCGCTACAGCACAAGCCACGCCCACCATCCAATCAGGAGCTAGTATGCAAATTAACCCAACCAAGATGGCTGCAGCCACAGAGTGAGCAGGAGGCTTGTGTTTCCCCGGTAATGGAGGAAGCCAAGCTTTCTGCACACCCTGGCCAGCCTAGGCCTCCACTCAAGGCTACAAAATTTCAATTATAGAAGATAAATAAATCCCAACAAAAATGGCTGGGGCCATGGAGCAAGCAGGAGGCTTGGCTCCACTGAAGGCTACAAAGTTTCAATTATAGAAGATAAATAAATCCCAGATACCAGAGCCTCCTTTGGGTCTCCAGGGGGCGTGGCTGGCCTGCAAACCACCACAGGACCCTTGCCCAGGGTGCCCCATGCCCCAAGGGAACTCCCACACTACTCCGGGACACCTTTCAGGGCAAACCAGCTGGCCCACACCCATGCACCAGGCCTCTATTCTATCTAATAAAAAAGTAATATGCAAATTGACTGTCACTCCAACACACAAGATGACTGCCCCCATGTGGACACAAGATGGCTGCCACAAGATGACCAGCAGGGGAGGGCAGTTGGGAGGGACCAGGCCTGCAATGGAGGGCAGTTGGGGGCTATCAAGCCTGCAGGGGAGGGCAGTTAGGGGTGACCAGGTCAGCAGAGGAGGAAAGTTGGGGGCGACTGGGCCTGGAGGGGAGGGCAGTTAGGGGTGACCAGGCCTGCAGGAGAGGGCAGTTAGGGTGACCAGGCCTGCGGGGAAGGGCAGTTAGGGGCAAACATGCTGGCAGGGGAGCAGTTAGGCATCAATCAGGCTGGCAGGGTAGTGGTTAGGGGGTTATCAGGCTGGCAGGCATAAGCAGTTAGGGGCAATCAGGAAGGCAGGCAGGCAAGCAGTTGGAAACCAGCAGTCCTGTATTGTGAGAGGGATGTCCGACTGCCCGTTTAGGCCTCATCCTGCAGGGATCATCCCTCGAGGGGTACCAGATTGGAGAGGGTGCAGGCTGGGCTGAGGGACATACCCTGCATGCACAAATTTCGTGCACCAGGCCTCTAGTTTGTAAGAAAATCATTACTGGTCATGAGAATTACCATACTGAGTATCTCCTATACTTCCCGTAACTATGGCCTATAAATAATTCATCCCATCACAACCAGTTAACTAGGTATTATAACTATTTAATAGCTGGTGGTAAAATTTCTTGGAATACTAAAAAAATAAAAATCACATTTATTTGGAAATTTGAAAAAAAAAAAAAGTGGAAAGTTTCACTGCATGGAAAGAAATCCACCTTCTGTCCATAGATGGGAAGCATCTTCATGAAAATCCAGGAAATCCAAATTTAGGAATTCTGGCATTTAATACCTTTGTGTTGTATGTGTTTTAGCAGGAAACACATAATGGTACCCTGAGAGCACTATGGGGCAAATGTTACCATCTTTGTTTCCTAACTAGGAAAAACATTACTAATGATATCTTGATCTGTGTCTTTCTAATCACATAAATTCCTGGTGATCCTCACTCAGCCACATAACCTCATCTGCAATATGGAAAAATTTATAACTCAGGGGTATTGTGAGAATTAAGTAATATGTTTTTTAGAATATTTTATTCTATAGTTTTTCCCCAGTTATATATTAAACACTATAACAACTGAAGTTACAATTTTAAATGATAAAATGACAATGCACAGATTGAACTATTAAGGGGCTTATGGAGGAAGGCATATATGAGGTGTTCCATGATCATTTACTCTTTTCTGCTTGCCCTTCAAAGTTCCAGACAAGATAAATAAGCTCTCAGATGGTCTCAAACCTAGGTACACATTGAAATATTCAGCAAAGATTTCAAATTTAAAAAACCCCACATAACTAAACCTACCACAAATCATAAAAACAGGCTTTCTGGGGTAACACCTGGACATCAATATTTATTAAAAGCTTCCCATCTGACTGTAAACAGCAGCCAGGATAGAAAATTCTGAGTTAGCTGTAAACATTATCTCAGGTAGAAGCATCAAAGGAATTGAGTTTAAAAATAAGAGATGAAGGAGATTAAAAATGGTGGCAGAGTAAGTGGATGCTGCAGGGACATGGTCCCAGGAACAAGCTGGAATTACAACTGAAATATGGAAAGGCTTCCTGAATAATCAACAGAAAACTCACAGGAAAGAACCCTGATACTCGAGGACTGAAGGTGGAGATGAGACCACATAGAGACTGGTAGGAGGGGTGGAGCATGAAAGGGCTGGCCAGGCACCCAGAGATAGCAACTGAAGTCCTGGAGAGATATCTCAGCTGTGGAGGGGTGCCACTGAGAACTCTGGGATCTAATCCCCAAGCTGGGCTCCCCAGCAAGGAGCACCAAATCTGAGGAGGGTACCCACATGACATTTAGCTGTGAAAAGCAGTGGGGTGCTGTCTGCCAGGGAGTGGCAGCTGAAAGTTTGGGCACTCTCTTGAAGGGCCAACACACAAAAATTCCCTGTGGAGCCACCCACCTTTTGCTCTGGCATAGGGAGGGTGAAGTGGACTGGAGCTGTAAGAGCAGAACCCAGGACTGGGGACTTGGGGGGTAGAACTCAGAAGGCAGACACCCCAAGTTTCCTGGGCTGACTCATTCCCTCATGCAGCAGAGGACATCTTTCCCACAAAGACATTTGCTTTGCCTGGGGGGAAGACAGTTGACACACCCTATTGGAAAGAACCTTGCCCTGAGGCCACTTAAGAAATTAAAAGAAACAATTAGCCTTTCGGCAGAAGCAATGCCCCACCCTTTTGAAAAAACACTCTCCCTACACTTGAGGACGATTTCCTGAGGGTAATTCAAGCTGGAATCCTATTAGTCTGTAGACAGAGGCGGTCTCTGGAGTCTTTGAGTCTTTCCCTGATCCAATTAGTCAGAAATAGCCTTTAACACTGTCCTGGGTAATATTATTATACTTAAAATCTTTTTATTTCCTGAAATATTAATGTTTATTGCATGTAATATTATTATATGTAAGATCATTTTTCTTGAAAACAAATATTGATGCAGCTATCTGGGAATTATGGCAATAAAATATAGTAATTTTAAGCTTTAAAAATAAATAAATAAATAAGAGATGAAAACTTACAGAATTAAATAGTAAGGAACAGTATTCAGAGATTATGGAGGAAATAAAGAATAAAAGTAAAGATATAATCTGTTATATTAGCATAATTTAATAGGAGATAAGCATTTAGATACTATAGGAAAATATGTAAACATCTTTAAAATATAACTACAACAGAAATTATTACAACAGTGATTATCAAGCCTTGTTGTGTAATTGAATCAGCTGGGGGAGACTTTTATAAAGCCTGATTCCCAGATTGCATTCCATTCTAAATAAATTGGAATTTCTGGAGTTGGTACATTCTGTTTTGGGGTATTAGTACATTTAAAGCTTCACAAGTTATTTCAATGTGCAGTACTGAATATTTTTCAAACTTGAATGTTCATGTGAATAACTAGGGGATTCTGTTAAAATTAAGATCTGATTCTGCAGGTCTGGGTCAGAAACCAAATTTCTACATTCTCTGTATTTCCCATCTGCTGCTGTTGCTGTTCCTGCTCTAAGGAACACACTTGAAATAGTAAGAACTGGAGCCCTGGCTCTCAAACTTGGATGCATATTGGAATTACTGAAGCAACTTTAAAAAAAAATGTTGGTGCTTTGATCCCAACCCTGGATACTCTGATAAATTTGGTATGAGTCTAAGTATGGGACAGCCACTTATTAATATATGCTTTTGACTGCCTTCTCCCATTCTCCACCTTACCTTTCCCTCCTTATGCTTCCTTAAGATACGTTTTCCAATTCCATTACCTGCACCATATCCTGATGTCAAAGTTGACTTTTAGGGCATCCCATGTCAAGACACTATCTTTGTGCCCTAGCTGGTTTTGCTCAGTGGATAGAGCATCAGCCTGTGAACTGAAGGGTCCCAGGTTTGATTCCGGTCCAGGGCATGTGCCTTGGTTGCGGGCACATCCCCAGTGGGAAGTGTGCAGGAGGCAGCTGATTGATGTTTCTCTCTCATCAATATTTCTAACTCTCTCTGGCTCTCCCTTCCTCTCTGTAAAAAATCAATAAAATGTATTTTAAAAAAAGACACTATCTTTGTGTAACAACTCATTCTGAATCGTTATTGTCTTTCTCTCTCCTCTTTTTCCAAGGTTCAATTTTTTTTTCATGACAATATTTGTTCTGTCCCCTTCAGTCTCATGCTCTTTCAATGTGACAAAAAAAAATAATGAAGCTCTGGCTGGTTTGGCTCAATGGATAAAGTGTCAGCCTGTGGACTGAAGGGTCCCAGGTTCAATTTCAGTCAAGGGCACATGCCCAGGTTGCAGGCTTGATCCCCAGTAGGGGGCGTGCAGGAAGCAGCTGATCAATGATTCTCTCTCATCATTGATGTTTCCATCTCTCTCTCCATCTCCCTTCCTCTCTGAAAGAAATAAAAATATATTTAAAAAATAATGAAACAAAATAGAAACTGAGACATTCCACTGTTTTTCTGTTACCTAATGACATTGCCCCAAGCATTCCCAATAAATTAAACTGTGATTTTTATTGTTATGAGTCTTGCTCTGAAACTGGTTTTAAAACCCTGTTTGTTATTCTTAACAATTTTTTGCAAAGTTCAGTTCATTCTCAGTTTACATTTCATTAAATTACTCCTAGGAGTCCAGGTCCTCTAGTTTGTATTCATTGTTAGTAATTTTCTTAGAGTTCACTCACCTGACATTTGCAGCTTTCTACAATGTGAGAGAACAGGTAAATAAGGAAGGACAGTATGTGGATAAGAGTCATACAATAGGGACTCATCCATCTATCCACCCACTCATTCATACATTCATACATCCACCCATCCATCCATCCATCCATCCATCCATCCATCCATCTATCCATTTAATCATTCAATCAATATTTACTGAATATCTACTATGTATCAGGGAGTTTTCTAAATATTGGGAAATAGAGCAAAGAAAATGACAGACATGCATTTTGATGAATGAAGATTTAGTAAAAAATAAAGAAGCAAAAATATAATTTTATATTGTGCCAATTACTGTAAAGGAAATACAGAGAGTGTGATAGAAGTGGAAGAGTGTGTTGAGAGGTGCAACTTTACATACAATGGTCAGTGATAACTCTTCTGAGGAGGCAATATTTGACCTAAATCCCAAAGGCCCATCCATTTTATTCTAGGAAAATGTTTTAGGCAAGCACTACACCCAATAAATAAGTACAGTGGAACTTCATTTCTAAAAGTCTCCCATCTTGAACAATTCGCTTCTCAGCCTCATAACTTTATCATGCGGATGCCTGTATGATCAATCACACATCTTTCAGGTGACAAACAAAGGAGAGAATGTGCAAATATGAATCAGTTTACCACTGTAAAAATCTCAGGATATTGTGAATATTTTTGTGTTTTTATTTTTGCTTTAGTTGCTGCTTATAATTATTGTTAAATTTTCATTTTTTGCTGTATATTTTCTTTTTTAAATTTTCATTTACATTTTATATTTTTTGTTTTTAAAGTGTTTATTTATAGATTAAACAGTACAATTGACATGTACTGTATATAAGAAAGGTTAATACAGGGAATCATTTGGGGGTCTGGAACGGATTAATTCAATTTACATTATTTCTAATTGGAAAAAATGATTCGGTTTTCAAACAGCCTTCCGGAACAAATTAAGTTTGAAAAACAATGTTCCACTGTTCAGTACAATTCTAATTAGTGAGATTCTTTGATTTACAAAACCAGAATAAATTAGAAAGTGGAAAGGAGCTTCTATATATAGATATGCTTATAATACAAATAAGACTGATAAGAATGTAAAATATCTTTATGTACCAATGCAGAAAAATGCCCAAAAGGATTTAATGTTATTTTAAATGCAGAATTATATTAATTATATGATCAAATGTGTTTTAAAAAACACACACACACATAGATAATGCTTACATTTGCTTTAATTTAACATGTATTTATATACTTATAAAATACTAGAGGCCCAGTGCATGAAATTCGTGCACAGAAGGGAAGGGGTCCCTCAGCCAGGCCTGCACCCTCTCACAATGCGGGACCCCTTGGGGGATGTCCGATTGCTGGCAGTTGGGCATACCTCTTGCAATCTGGGACCGCTGTCTCCTAACTGTGTACCTGCCTGCCTGCCTGATTGCCCCTAACCACTCTGCATGCCTCATCACCCCTAACCACTTGCCTGCCTGCCTGATCGCCCTTAACCACTCTGCCTGCCTGATGCCTTTAACTGCTCGCCTGCCCGCCTGATCACCCCTAACCACTCATCTGCCTGCCTGATCACCCCTAACTGCTTGCCTGCCTGCCTGATCACCCCTAACCACTTTGCATGCCTGCCTGATGCCCCTAACTGCTCGCCCACCTGCCTGATCGTCCCTAACCACATCTGCCTGCCTGCCTGATCACCCCTAACCACTCGCCTGCCTGACTGATCAGCCCTAACCACCTCTGCCTCAGCCCCAGCCACCCTGGCTTCATCCGAAAGGACATCCAGAATGACTTCAAGAAGGTCATTCGGCTGTCCAGTCTAATTAGCATATTATGCTTTTATTGTTATAGATATTTGGAAGGTTGCACTGCTAACTCCTAGAAATTTACCTTTAAAGTATGATATTGGGGAGAAAGTGGTAAGAAGATTTTGCTCAGTAATAATTTATGTCCTCTAATTTTGATTGTATATTTATTTGCTATAATATCTCTAATAATTATAACAAAAGGGGAGGTAGAAAAAGAAGAAACAGGTGATGGTAGACACAGATAGTACAGGTAGGCAGAAATATAAAAATTAATTTAAAAATTTTAGAAAACAAACACAAATATGTAAAAAATAATTTTTAAAACTTAGAAAATTTAAAAAATAATTTATCAAATACCTTTCTACACAAATCTATGAAACATTCCTTCTTCTTTTCTTTTCTGCCTTTCTCCATTTGACCTATAAATAAATAACCCATATCACTAGGAGGCATTATTGTTATAGGTCGTTATTGAAATTCAATCAATAACCTTGATTTTCTTTTTTTTAAGAAAAAATAATTTTAGGAAGCTAATGTTACCATTTAGGAAGCTATCACAAATATTTTAAATTAGTACAGAAAGTTTGCTGTTCATGGGAATAAGTCTTAAGTATTTAGAAAATAAACTAAGAAGGAAGATCTCATTAATTGACAATTCGAATTTAGGTAAGAAACCAAAAAGGACTGAAAATTTTCCACTGTGGCCCTCACATGTTTTAGACCCTAACCATTCTTCCCTCTTTTGAAAACCACTGTGAAATAATTATTTCCAACCCAGCTGATGTCTGACTAACCCTATTGTTAAAGGTAAAATTATATTAAAAATCTGTCTTCCTTCCTCTAAGCTATAATATTCTTCCATAACCCCAATGTTGAAATAAAGGTTTAAGTTTAGAAGTGGTGTTTTTGTATTTTTTCATTATTGTTTGCACTATTACAGATGTTTTGGTTGATTTTATTTCGCAGAAATGTTTTACATAAAATTATTTAAATATAAATATAAAAATATAGAGTTTTTTATTCTACAATTTAGTAATATAATGTGGACATGTAAGTAGAATGATATAATAGTATTAAAATGCCATGAATGATATTGTAACAATACAAATTTATTATCTTACAATTCTATAGGTCAGAGTCTAGATTGGCTCATCTGGTTTCTTGGCTCCTGGTTTCACTCCAGGCTAAATTCAAGGTGTTGATTGGCTAGGTTCTTATCAGGGCCAGGAAAGACACATCCATTCCTTCTCACACTTGTAATCTCTCTGACTTTCCTGTCATCCTCATCTCTCTTCTGCCTCCATCCAGAGGAAGTTCTCTGTTTTTAGGGGTTCATGTGATTATACTAGGCCCACATGAGTAATCTAAAATAATCTTCCTCTTAAAGTCCATAATATAAATGGCATGTGAAAGTCCCATTAGCCATATAAGATAACATAGTCATGAAGTTCCAGGGATAAAAGGATGGACTATATTAGTTTATAAACAAAATAAACTTCAATAGACTCCTAATAAAAAAAGCTATATGCATAAGTATCTATATATGTCAAGCATAGGAAAAGTAGAAAAGTTATATTTTATATATGTCTCTAGTATCTGAAATTATAAAAATAAATGCATTTTATTTGCAACCAAAGAAACATTATTATGTTTTTTAATATATTTTGATTTGAGAGAGGAAGGGGGTGGGAGAGACAGATAGAAACATCAATAGAGCAGAAATAAATGACAGAGCAGTTAAAAAAAACAAGAGAGAGTATCATGGATCTGTACATTCCCTACTGGGGATCAAGCCTGCAATCCAGGCATGTGCCATGACTGGGAATTGAACTATGACCACCTGGTTCATAGGTTGATGCTCAACCACTGAGCCACCCTGTCTGGAATATAATCATTATTTTTAAGTAAGAAAGCACAGAAAAAAGGAAAAAATATTATCAATTTCCAGTTGATTGAATTTTAATCCCATATTTGTAATACTATTAGTTTCACTGTTTCCTTTTTACGACAAATGAATTAGAAACAAAGAAGTTGATTATTCAATATGTGAGATTATGATACCTAATCCAATATACTCCTTATAACTTCTTGTTGCTAAGGAATAAGGATTAGAAAGTATTACAAGACATGTATTGTCTTATAAAGTGTAAAGAACGATGTTATACTTTCACAAATGTAAACTACTATAATATCCTTGTAAATACCTACTAATTTTTTGTAAATACCAAGAGAATCTCATATGTTTCTTAACAAGGAAAAATAGAGTGATAATAACACTGGAGGCTCTAATTTTACATTTATAATTTTCTTACCATACCAAATACATATCTTTCCTCATAAGTATAAGGATATTTATGTACTTTGGGTGCATTGTGTTTTCAGATTTTACTAGTAGGAGTAAGGGAAATAGTTCAAAATCATTTAGAAAAAGTTCTAAAATATCTACCAATATTTAGAAAACAAAGCACTTAAAATAACTACCAATTCATATTTTAAGGCTTTTTCTGTTTGTAGATACAAATTTATTCTTCCTTGTAAAAACACTTCACTTTTTGTTAATTCTAACAAACAACAAAAGCTGGGTTAGTTTGAAAAATAGCAATTTTCAAGGTTGATTTTACATGCTTTGGTCAAAGGCCTTTGAATATTTGCACAGCAATATTTCAAAACTTAGGGCAGAACTGAGTTTTTCACCCTAAAAATATTTAATGTTCTATTTTAAAAAATCATCAAACAAACATATTGCCATGAAGATGTAACTATAATTAATAATGACTAAAATAATGTTGTGATTTTTAAACCAGACATATTCTATGGCGGGGTGGGAGGTGGGGGATGTGTACGTCTGTATACTCGAATTTTCCGGATTAAACTTAAATTAGGTAAAGGGATCATCATGCAAATTGTGAAATAAATCTAGAAAAGCAGATTCCCATAATGAGAAAAATTATACTTTAGAGCTCCACAAATATAAATTTCTTAGGTAAAAGAGGAACAAACTAATCATGGCAATGCCTGTGGTCTAGAATAGAGCAGTACATTTTTAATCGGTGCTGAAAAACAGACTATCCTCTAAATCAAAAAATGATTGCTAGTGAAATTGGTTGTCCATTTAAAAAGACAATTAATTTAGATCCATTTCACATCGTACATGAAAATACATTCTAGATGAACTAAAGAACACCATAAAAATATAACAATAGTTAAAAAAATTAAATCTCAGTGCAGAGACAGGCCTTCCTAAATACCACAGGAGCTATAAGTAAAAATATTAACATAATTAAATAAATATAATATAAAATGGGAACATACATATAGGAAATCATTTTATAAACAAAGATCACCATCCAGAAAATGCGTTTTTAAATGTTCCATTAAAAAATGAAAAAACTGGATTCCAAAATGGTGGCAGAGTAGGTGGAAACTACATTGACAATCTACCAGGACCAAACTGGAACTACAACTAAAATACAGAAGAACCACCCTGAAAATTCAACTGAAGACAAGCTGGAGAGAACCTTGATAACCACAAACAGAAAGGGGAAACCACATAGAGCAGAAATGAATGACATAGAGGTTAAAAAAACAATACTAAAAAATCAATGAAATCAAAAGCTGCTTCTTTGAAATTATAAACAATATTGATGAATTGTTAGCCAAACTCATAAAGAAATAAAGAGAGCCCTAGACAGTCTGGATCAGTAGATAGAGTGTAGGCCTGTGGACTGAAGGGTCCTGGGTTCGATTCCGGTCAAGGATACATGCCTGGGTTGCAGGCTTGATCCCCAGTAGCGGGCATGCAGAAGGCAACCGATCAATGATTCTCTCTCATCATTGATATTTCTATCTATCTGTTCCTCTCCTTTCCTCTCTGAAATCAAATATATATATATATATATATATATATATATATATATATATATATATATATAAAATGAGTGGCCAGATTATTATAATCTCTGAACCCATAATAATCTGGCCACTCAGTATGTGTGTGTGTGTGTATATATATATATATATATATATATATATATATATATATATATACATACACATATATATATATACATATATATATATATATATATATATATATATATATATATATATATATATATATATTAGAGGCCCAGTGCATGAATTCGTGCATGGGTGGGGTCCAGCCAGCCTGGCCAGGGGAAGTGGACATGGGCAGTTGACCAGCATGCCTGCTGGTCAAACTCCTGGTTGAGGAGACAATTTGCATATTAGCCATTTATTATATAGAACATATATTAAGTGGCCAGATTATTATGCGTTCAGAGATCATAATAATCTGGCCACTCAGTGTATATATACTAGAGGCCCGGTGCACAAAATTCGTGCATGGAGAGGGGGTGTCCCTCAGCCCAGCCTGCATGCTTTCCAATCTGGGACCCCTTCAGGGATGTCCGACTGCCCATTTAGGCCCGATCCCAGTGGACAGTCAGACATCCCTCTCACAATCCAGAACTGCTAACTCCAAACCACTTACCTGCCTGTGTGCCTGATTGACCCTAACCACTCCCCTGCAGCCTGATCGACACCTAACTGCTCCCCTGCCGGCCCGATTGCCCCTAATTGCCTTCCCCTGCAGGCCTGGTCACCCCTAACTGCCCTCCCCTACTGGCCATCTTGTGGTGGCCATCTTGTGTCTACATGGGGGTGGCCATCTTTGACCACATGGGGGTAGCCATCTTGTGTGTTGGAGTAATGGTCAATTTGCATATTACCTCTTTATTAGATAGGATAAAAGAAACAAAGAGAGAGAACCCAAATAAATAAAATCAGAAGTAGAAGCAGTGAAGTAACAACTGGCACCACAGAGATACAAAAGATTATAAGAAAATACTATGAACAACTGTATGTCAATAAGCTGGACAATATAGATGAAATGGACAAATTCCTAGAAAAATACAATCTTCCAAAACAGAATCAGGAAGATTCAGAAAACTTTAATAGGCCAATAACAACTGATGATATAGAAGCAGTAATAAAAAAACTCCCAGCAAACAGAAGCCCTGGTCTGGATGGCTTCACAGGGGAATTTTACCAAACATTCAAAAGACAACTAACACCTATATTCCTGAAATTATTCCAAAAAACAAAAAGAAGGAACACTTCCAAGCTCTTTTTATGAGGCCAGCATTATCCTAATTTCAAAACCAGATAAAGACACTACAAAGAAAGAGAACTAAAGACCATTAATATCCCTGATGAACATAGATGCTAAAATCCCCAACAAAATATTAGCAAATCAGATCCAGCAATGCATTAAAAATTTTTACCCCATGACAAAGTGAGATTCATTCCAGGGATGCAAGGCTGGTACAATATTTGCAAATCAATAAATGTGGTGCATCACATAAACAAATTAAAAGACAAAAGTTACATGATCATATCAAGAGATGCAGAAAAAGCATTTGACAAAATCCAACACCCTTTTCTATATGCTAACTAGTGGCCCAGTGCATGAAATTCATGCATGGGGGGATGTCCCTCAGCCCGGCCTGCACCCTCCCCAATCTGGGACCCCTCAGGGGATGTACAACTGCTGGTTTAGGCCCAATCCCTGTGGACATCCCTCTCACAATCCTGGACTGCTGGCTCCTAACCGCTCACCTGCCTGCCTGACTGATAGCCCTTAACCACTCTGCCTGATGGCCTGCTTGACCCCAACTGCCCCTGCCCCAGCCGGCCTTCTCACCCCCATCTTCCCCCCTCATCAGCCTGCTCACCCTCAACTGGCCCCCCCTGCTGGCCTGCTCAGCCTCAACTGCCCCCCCCCCAAGCCAGCCTAATCACCCCCAACTACATTCCCCTCCTGGTCTGATCTTCCCTAACTGCCTCTGCCTCAGCCCTGCCACCATGGCTTTGCCCGGAAAGGTGTCCAGAAGGTCTCTTGGTCGAATTAGCATATTATCCTTTTATTAGTATAGATAGTTATATCATTTTATCATTCAAAGTATTACAAATAATAGAACATATATCTCCTTTTTCTCCTATTAGCTTCCACCCAGCCTCCCCCACCCCCCCGGCACATGCCCTCAACTTCCTAGTGTCTGTGTCCATTGGTTATGCTTATATGCATACAAACAAGTCATTTGATTGATCTCTCCAACACCCTTTTTTGATAAAAACTCAGTAAAGTTGGAATAGAGGGATCATACCTGAACATAATAAAGGCCATATATGACAGACCTACAGCCAACATCATACTTAATGTGCAAAAACTAAAACCATTTCCCCTAAGAACAGGAACAGGGATGTACACTTTCACCACTCTTATTCAACATTTTACTGGAAGTCCTAGCACAGCAATCAGACAAGAAGAATAAATAAAAGGCATCCAAATTGGAAAGCAAGAAGTAAAATGCTCATTATTCGCAGATGACATAATATTATTGTACATAGAAAACTCTAAAGACTCCTTCAAAAAACTATTAGATTTAATAAATTAATTCGGCAATGTAACATGATACAAAATTAATACCAGAAATATATGGCATTTTTATATAGAATAATGAATTCTCAAAAAGAGAAACTAAAGAAACAATCCCATTTACCATTGCAACAAAAATATTAAGATACTTAGGAATAGACTTCACCAAGGAGGTAAAAGACTTGTACTCAGGAAAACTGCAAGGTGTTGAAAAAAGAGATAGAGGAAGATATAAACTAGTGGAAGAATATACCATGTTCATAGATTGGTAGAATTAACATCATTAACATGTACATACTACCCAAAGCAATATACAGATTCAATGCAATTCCTATTAAAATACCAATGGTATATTTCACAGCTCTATAGCAAATACTCAACAAATTTATATGGAACAAAAAAGACTTGGAATAGCTGCAGCAACCTTGGAGGGATCGCAATACCAGATGTCAAGATATACTACAAAGCCACTGTAATCAAAACAGGCTGGTACTAGCACAAGAACAGGCATATAGATCAATGGAACAGAATAGAGAACCAAGAAAATGACACAAGGCATTATACTCAATTAATATTTGGTAAAGGAGGCAAGAACATACACTGGAGTCAAGATAGTCTCTTCAACAAAACATCTTGGGAAAATTGGACAGGTACATGCAAAAAAATGAAACTAGACCACCAACTTACACCATACACAAGAATAAACTAAAAATGGATAAAATACTTAAATATACGTAATGAAAACATGAAAATCCTAGAAGAAACCATAGGCAGCAAAATCTCAGACATCTCTCATACCAATATGTTTACTGATATATCTCCTAGGGTAAAGAAAACTAAGGAGTAAATAAACAAATGGGTCTATATCAAAATAAATAAAAGCTTCTGCACAGCAAAATGAATCATCAACAAAATGCAAAGAGATGCCACTGCATGGGAGAACATATTTGCCAATGATACATCTGATAAGGGGTTAATTTCAAAAATATATAAGGAACTCATACAACTCAACAAATGTAAAACAAACAATTCAATTAAAAATTGGCAAAGAGCCATAGCTGGTTTGGCTCAGTGGATAGGGCATCAGCCTACGGACTGAAGGGTCCCAGGTTCTATTCCAGTCAAGGGCACATTCCTGGGTTTCCAGCTGGATCCCCGGTAGGGGGCATGCAGGAGGCATCCAATCAATGATTCTCTCTCATCATTGATGTTTCTATCTCTCTCTCCATCTCCCTTCCTCTTTGAAATTAATAAAAATACATTTTTTAAAAAAAATTGGTAAAGAATCCCACTTCTGGGAATATATCCTAAGAATCCTGAAACACCAATCAGAAAGAATATATACATCCCTATATTCATAGCAGCACAATTTACAATAGCTAAGATCTGGAAACAGCTCATGTGACCATTAGAAGATGAATAGATAAAAAAAAAAAAAGCTGTGGTACATTTACAAAATGGAATACTATGTGGCTGTAAAAAAGAAGGAACTCTTACCATTGCAATGGAATGGATGGACCTGGAGAGTTTTATGCTAAACCAAATAAGCTAGTTAGATAAAGGCAAGTAACACATGATCTTACTCATATGTGGAATCTAATGAACATAATAAACTGATGAATAAAATAGATCCAGAGACACAGAAACATGGAACAGGCTGATGAATTTCAGAGGGAAGGCTGGTGTGGGATGTGGGAGGGGAGAGAATAACAGGTGAACTTATATACATAGCCCATGGACATATACAATAGTGTTGTGAAGGCTTGGGAGGGACAGGTGTGGGATTTTGGGAGTCATTGGGGAAAAAAGGGGGGACATCTATAATACTTTCAAAAATAAAGATAAATTTAAAATTTTTTAATAGACTAGACTAAAAAATAACAGAGTATATTACTAATGGTAAGGATCAGTATAGTTTAATAAAACTATTAACTTTTATTTAAAAATATATTAGATGTCAGTGAGAATTTGGTAAATGGGCACATGAATATACTCTTATTGGAATAAATCTATTAACCATTTTGGGAAGGTAATTTATTGGTATCTATCAGAATGTAAAAAGCCAATATTTATTTTTTTTAAAAATTTCACTTCTGAGAATTTATTTTATGAAAAACCTACACATGTGTTCAATATTTATTATTGAAGATGTCCATTGCATCATTAACTATGTAACCTAAATAAATAAGTGAATTCGAAACAGCCATCCTAGGAGAGTAGTTAAATAAATTCAGTTACAGCTTTTTTGTGTAAGACATTGTAGTTATTTAAAAGAATGAAGCAGCCCTAGCAAGTTTGGCTCAGTGGATAAAGTTCTGGTCTGTAGACCGAAGGGTCCCAGGTTGTCTTTTCCACTCTCTCTAAAAATCAATGGGAAAATATCCTCAGGTGAGGATTTAAAAAAAGAAGAAACGATATGGAACTCCCATTTGATCCAGTGATCCCACTTCTAGGAATATATCCCAAGAAACTAGAAATACCAATCAGAAAGGATATATGTATCCCCATGTTCATAGCGGCACAATTCACCATAGCTAAGATTTGGACACAGCCTAGGTGCCCATCAGCAGATGAATGGATTAAAAAACTGTAGTACATGCCAAAACCGGTTTGGCTCAGTGGATAGAGCATCGGCCTGTGGACTGAAGGATCCCGGGATCAATTCCGGTCAAAGGCTTGTATCTTTGTTGAGGGCACATCCCCAGTGGGGGGTCTGCAGGAGGCAGCTGATAGATGTTTCTCTCTCATTGATGTTTCTAGTTCTCTATCCCTCTCTCTTCCTCTCTGTAAAAAATCAATTAAAAAAAAACAAAAAAAACCCTGTAGTACATCTACACAATGGAATATTATGCTGCGGTAAAAAAGAAGGAATTCTTACCATTTGCAACAGCATGGATGGAACTGGAGAACATTATGCTAAGTGAAATAAGCCAGTCAGAGAAAGATAAATATCATATGACTTCACTCATTTATGGAATATAATGAACAACATAAACTGATGAACAAAAACAGATCCAGAGACAGAAAAGCAGCGATCAGACCGACAAACCTCAGAGGGAAGGTAGGGCAGGGTGGGGGTAATGGGGAGAGATCAACCAAAGGACTTGTATGCATGCATATAAGCCTAACCATGGACACAGACAACAGGGGGATGAGAGAATGAGTGGGGGGTTGGGGGGCAATGGGGAAATAAGGACACATATGTAATACCTTAATCAATAAAGAAATTAAAAAAAAAGAAGAAGATGCCCTGACTGGTTTGGCTCAGTGGATAGAGCGTCGGCCTGTGGACTGAAGGGTCCCGGGATCAATTCCGGTCAAAGGCTTGTATCTTGGTTGCAGGCACATCCCCAGTGGGGGGTGTGCAAGAGGCAGCTGATCAATGTTTCTCTCTCATCAATGTTTCTAACTCTCTATCCCTCTCCCTTCCTCTCTGTGAAAAATTAATAAAAGATATTAAAAAAAGAATGAACCATATATTGTTAGAGAATAAACATTTTAAAAATCCTTATCCTATCTAATAAAAGATAAACATGACCATACCTCAGCTAAGCCCACCAGCCAATCAGAGTGAGTATGCAAATTAACCCAACTAAGATGGCGGCCACCGTGGAGCTGGAGTGAGCAGGAAGCTTGGGTTGCCCCCGGCAATGGAGGAAGCCAAGCTTCCTGCCCACCCTGGCCTACTCTGGCCTCTGCTCAAGGCTACAAAGTTTCAATTACAGAAGATAAATAAATTGCAGATACCTGCTTCCAGCCGGACCTGGCCTATGCTTGGGTTGCCGGGGGGCATGGCTGGCCTGCAAACTACCACAGGCCCCTCGCCCAGGCCGCCCCACACTGCAAGGGAACCCCCACCCTGATCCGGGACACCCTTCAGGGCAAACCAGCTGGTCCCCACCCATGCACCAGGCCTCTAACCTATCTAATAAAAGAGTAATATGAAAATTGACTGTCACTGCAACACACTAGATAGCTGCCCCCATGTGGTCAAAAATGGCTGCCCCCATATGGACACAAGATGGCTGCCACAAGATGGCCAGCAGGGGAGGGCAGTTGGGAGGGACCAGGCCTGCAGGGGAGGGCAGTTGTGGGTGATCAGGCCAGCAGGGAAAGGCAGTTGGGAGGGACCAGGCCTGCAAGGGAGGGCAATTGGGGGCAATCAAGCCTGCAGGGAAGGGCAGTTAGGGGTGACCAGGCCAGCAGAGGAGGGAAGTTGGGGGCGACTGGGCCTGCAGGGAAGGGCAGATGGGGGGGACCCAGGCCTGCAGGGGAGCGCAGTTGCAGGGGGGACCAGGCCTACAGGGGAGGGCAGTTGGGGGGGACCAGGCCTACAGGGGAGGACAGTTGGAGGGGGGACCAGACCAGCAGGGGAGAGCAGTTAGGGGCGATGAGTCTGGCAGGGGAGGGCGGTTAGAGGTGACTGGGTTGGCAGGGGAGGGCAGTTGGGGGAGACCAGGCCTTAAGGGAAGGGCAGTTGGGGGGGACCAGGCCAGCAAGAGAGGGCAGTTAGGGGTGACCAGGCTGGCAGGGGAGCAGTTAGGCATCAATCAGGCTGGCAGGGGAGTGGTTAGGGGGCAATCAGGAAGGCAGGCAAGAAGCAGTTGGGAGCCAGCAGTCCTGGATTGTGAGAGGGATGTCCGACAGCCTGTTTAAGCCCGATCCTACTGGGATCTGGCCTAAACGGGCAGTCAGACATCCCTCAAGGGGTCCCAGATTGGAGAGGGTGCAGGCTGGGCTGAAGGATGACACACCCTCCATGCACAATTCTCGTGCACCAGGCCTCTAGTAATATATAAGGGCCAAAATATATATGGTTGTCTTCCCATCAATGTGTAAGTAAATGAATGGAAATTTAAATGGATAAATGCTCACTAACCTGAACAAATGTGATTCTCTAAGCAGTAGAATACAAGGAGGACTAAGAGAGGCATTTATATATCCCACTTTACACTTCTGTATCATTTGAGTATTTTACACATGTGTACTCCTGTATTACCTGTGAAAAGAAGGAGAGAAAGAAGCGGGGTGAATGGTATACTCCTGTATAATGTGTACAATGTAAAGAGAAAGGCAGAAAAGAGGTGAGAAAGCGTGGAAATGAAAAAGGAATGAAGAAAAGGCTTGGTGGTCTGTATTAAGGACAGAGATTTTGAGTTTTTAATTTTTGTGTTATTGTTACATTATAAGCACTCAAAAATATTTGTTAAAAACATAAGAAATGGAATGAATAAGGAGGAAGAGAAGAACTGATTACTATAAATTCTTCTTAATATTAGGAATGTGTATAAGTAACATAAAAATATAGTTGTGGTCACTTGAATTTGTCCTTAGCTACTTGATAGAATCTGTTTTTAATATGCACTCCTGTGGATCAAATATTTTAAACAAAGGAATATAAATACTAAATACATTAGAATCTTAGGAATTAGACACGGAAGCAATATATTAATTCACCTAGATCAGTATTTTAATTTTTATTGGTAAAGACTGTACTTCCTATAAAAAAGGTATTTGAAAAGATAATACTATTTTTGGCAAATATTAATTTTCTGCCAACAGTGAGTATAATTGTAGTGTATATTTCCTTAGTCATAATTTCAGTCAAGCTTACAAAATACACAGAAGAGTTGAAATTCAATTAGGAATTAGGAAGTGAAAAGTGATAAAAGTAGAAAAAGATTTTATTAATAGGGAAAATTTTATATTATACATTCCCTTTGCTTCCTCCATTTTGTAGTTTTGTGGATTTATAAAAAGAATTATAATAAAAAAAGAATTATTATAAAAACAAATAGTAGCCTAGCACATTTTCAGTTAATCAGTATTAAATGTCATTTCATTTTAATTCTCATATATTTTGCTCTTTATTCCTGATATTTGCATTGGATCTCTAGACAAATAATGTCAATATGCAGTTGTCATTGTAAAGGTATAAATGCATATTTTACTTTTAATTAAGTTTCTCTATCTGTTTATTCATGTTCTCTTTTCTTTTCCTATTTCTTTCTAATTACTATATATTCCTTCTATGTGAAATTCTACAAATAAAATCACATATTTATAACTATTTTATGTGTTAATTAATCTAACAAATATTTATTGAGTACTCATTACTGTTTTAGGCAGTAGGAATCCAGTAAAACAAAATAATTGTCCATCATGGAGTTCTATTCTACTGGGAAGTGACAGACCACAAACATAATAAGTTAACATTAAGGTTGTAATAATTGCTATAAAAATAATGAGGATGAAAATGAAGGACAAGAGTGAAAACTCTAAAATTAATAGGAAGTGAGGGAGAGAGCCAAATAGGTATATAGGCAGAGGAAGCAGATGGAAATAAGTGAAGCATAAAGATATTTATTTGGTGATATTACTAGAAGATTAAGGAGGTCAGTTTATGGGAATAGAGTTGGATTGGTATAATAAGGTCACAGGAGACAGAAGTCATAGTGAGACAAGTCATGTAGGCCTTTGTAAGCATTTTTACTTTTACTCTGATGAAGATGGAAAACCATTGCAGGCTATTGAACAGAGAACTGACATAATCTCTTATCCTATCTAATAAAAGAGTAATATGCACATTGACCATCATTCCAACACACAAGATGGCTGCCCCCATGTGGTCAAAGATGGCTGCAGCCGTGTGGACAAGATGGCTGCCACAAGATGGCCAGCAGGGGTGGGCCGTTGGGAGGGACCAGGCCTGCAAGGGAGGGCAGTTGGGGTGATCAAGCCTGCAGGGGAGGGCAGTTAGGGGTGACCAGGCCAGCAGAGGAGGGAAGTTGGGGGCAACCAGGCCTGTAGGGAAGGGCAGTTGGGGGAGACCAGGTCTGCAGGGGAGAGCAGTTGAGGGGGGACTAGGCCTGCAGGGGAGGGCAGTTGGGGCAATCAGGCTGGCAGGGGAGCAGTTAGGCATTAATCAGGCTGGCAGGGGAGTGGTTAGGGGGTGATCAGGCTGGCAGGCAGAAGTGGTTAGGGGCAATCAGGAAGGCAGGCAGGCAAGCAGTTGGGAACCAACAGTCCTGGATTGCGAGAGGGATCCCAGATTGGAGAGGGTGTAGGCTGGTCTGAGGGACACACACCCCCGTGCACGAATTTTGTGCACCAGGCCTCTAGTGCATTTATAAAGATCTCCTCTACTGCTGTTGATGAATGGACTTTAATGGGGAAAAAGCAGGAGCAAGTTAACAAGAGGCTGTGCTATAATCCAGAGAAATGATGGTGCTTGGACCATATTGGTTATTTGGGTGCTGTGAGACCATTTCAGATTCTACACTTATTTTGAAGAATATGGGTTAGATGTGGGATAAGAGGGAGAAGAATAATCATGACTCTGATGCAAGCAGTAGGAATTCACTCAGTTTAACTCAGTGAAATAATTATTGTGGGGATGCACATGAGCTAAAATTAGAACTGTGCTGGTTTCATCAGAAAACATGGCAGCCCTTAGCTCTCTTTCTCCCCCTTGGCATCTCTGCTTCTATTTTTTTTTTTTTTAACCAAATGGCTTCATCTGTTTCCTCTTAATTTTGTTCTGGTTATTTCAAATAACTCATGGAAGATCATAGTGGTTCCTACCTTTTACTCTAAATCACACGCCTCTCAATCTTTACATATTATTAAATTACACAGTTCAAATGCTAACAGAAAAAAATGTATCTTATCAGGCATTGCTTTGCCTTTATGGTATAGCTGTCCTTGAATGGAAAAGGGACATGGAATAAAAATGAATGAATGACCACCTAAATGGAGAAGGCATGAATAACATTCTAAAGTGAGTTGTGCCTAACCCAGGAGTTACTTGATGATGTGTTGTTTTCTCTTTCTTTTTTTACTTAATCTTTAATTAGTTGCCTGAATTATAATGGATTTTAATATAAAAACAGAGATAATATTTGAAAATAAAAGACAGTAATGCACAAAAAAAGAAGAATGACAAAAAAAATCTTGAAAACAGCTATCAGTTATTAGAAAATAGAGATAAAATAGAGATAAATCCCAGCTGGTGTGGTTCAGAGGTTGAGCATAGACCTAGGAACCAGGAGGTCATGGTTTGATTCCCTGTCTGGGCATATGACTTGGTTGTATGCTCAATCCCTAGTAAGGGGCATACCAGTGGCAGCAGATCAATGATTCTCTCTCTCTCCCTCTCCCTTCCTCTCCGAAATCAATAAAAATATTTAAAAAAAAGAAAATGAAGCTAAAGAGCAGAAAACACAGTGAGAGAAAACAAAATAAACTTGATGAAATAGTTTTAAAACACCATTGTTATGTAATCTGACACTTTCCTATTTAAATACTTTTGACTCAGTAGCAAGCATAATTTACACCAAAAATGAAATGTTAAAAAAAAAAAACACACACACAAAGGAGGTTAGATGGACTGGATATAGTGTTCTTTACCCTGAAGTGGAGTTTGTTACCTGATGATACAAGGCCTTACCAGCCATATATTACATTTTTTTAAATTATATCACATTGCTAAGCTGAATTGCTGATATTCAGAATAATTTAGGCCAATAGCATCTTTCCCTACCTTATTGAGTATTTACATCTTTATTGATTACCACTGTTAACTATTATGCATTAACTCTGACACAGGGACTATCCTTAGGGCCAAGACAAGTATTATTATGATAATTACACCGAGTGGCCAGATTATTATGATCTCTGAATGCATAATAATCTGACCACTCAGTGTATATCCTATACAATAAAACACTAATATGCAAATTGTCCCTTTGACCAGGAATTCGACCAGCAGGCAGGCCGGCCAACCGCACATGTCCCCTCCCCTTGACCAGGCTGGCCGGACCCCCACCCATGCACAAATTCATGCACTGGGCCTCTAATCCTCTAATATATATATATATATATATATATATATATATATATATATATATATATATATATATATATACATACATACATACACACACACTAAGTGGCCAGATTATTATGCCTTCAGAGATCATAATAATCTGGCAACTCAGTGTACTTTATCAGATACAGCTTAAATATTTGGAAATTTTGAGGTCACACAAGCCAGAGAATTTCAAATATATGCAACTGGTACGTAGCTGGCATTTCTAATGATGTTACTAATATTCTCCTGAGACATTTGGGACAGAGTTGCTTTTCTTTCCACCAAAAATTTACTACTATTGTTGATAAAGTCATTTCTATATTTTGTTGCTGATATATTCATTGTAGGAAATCTAAATTGTGCTGTAAAATTGAGTTTTATTATTCGTAGCACATCCCTGTTGGTACCACTAGTGAGTAATCAATGTTATTATAGAAATTTTAATCTCTGAAGTATGATAGATTTAAAAGCACATCCATATTCTGCATAAGAGTAATATTTATATAGATTATTGCATAATACTTAATAATATTCACTGTATTGTGCTTTAATAAAAGTCTCTATACTGAAATAAGTCATTTTTATATTCAAAGACAGAACCAATATTTAAAACACTAAGGATTTAAGACATAGTGAGAAATAATAAAACGCCAATGGACATAAATGTGATAAAGTATTTCTTTGGGGAAAAAGTATGCTGCTGGTAATATTAATGGTGATTTTAATTCTGTGATATCATTCAGGAATTTTAAAGTCATGAATGTCGAGTTTATAATAAACATTTCTAGAAGGGAGATTGAATTTCATGGAAGATGTGGGGTTTTCTCTGGCCTCTGATTTTGGAATAATACAAAACAACATGAAAAATGTTTGCTATACTAAGAAAAGAAAGGCTGGGATAATTGGGTGGGTAAGACCAGAACCATGTTAGGATGACCTAGTTTTATATCATATTACCCAGGAGAACTTGGTACCAGACATACCTAGAATTGTGGGTAATATCTCATAATAACTACTGTGTTTATTGAATTAATTAAATTATGAAATGAATGAATAGAAATATGAAAATAATACTTTGAAAAATAATTTTGAATGGATAGTGAAAATGAAGATAAATAACTTAATTACCCCTGAGATCTTTATACTTTCAAATTCTACAAGTGTTATTCAGGTTGAGTGTCAACCTATGAACCAGGAGGTCACGGTTCAATTCCTGGTTGGGGCACATGCCCTGGTAGTGGGCTCAATCCCCAGTAGGTGGCATGCAGGAGGCAGCTCATCAATGATTCTCTTTCATTACTGATATTTCTACCTCTGTCTCCCTCCCCTTTCCTCTCTCTGAAATCAATAAAAACATATTTTAAAAAATAACACATATAGTAAAGAAATCCATTGTATGATTCTCCCAGAAAAAAACAAAACAAAACACTTTGTTATTCTTTTTCTCTTATGGTTTTATTAATCAAAAAGTTTAAGTTTGCACTCTAGATAATACAGAATAAATCCATTCACCTATACGTAATTTATTGAAATAAATTCTAATGTTTATTCTCTGGAACAAATCTTAGTAGCTACCATTAAGTTATGCCACTCAAATGTTCCTTCAAAAGAGAACTTGAAAGGGAAAATAGTAATTAGCTGAAAGCTTCCAGCTAACACATCCTTTGGCTCTATCTCTGCATTCTTGTGGAGGCTATACTATTTGCAGGTTGGACCCAGCCAGTGACTGAATAATGTGGGTTTACTGGAACCAAAACTTCCTGCCCAACATAGGACTCCTCAAATGGGCATCTATGTTCTGGGATTCCCCATCCATCTGACCAAGACTTTCTCAAAGCAGCACTGCAGTTTGAAGCTCTTTCTACTAAATTTCCCTTCTTTCTTTCTCCGCTTTCATGGGGGTCATACCTGCATTGCAGTTTGAAGTTTTTCCCCATCTAGTCCTGTTCTTATTTCCCTTTATCATTCAGCAGCATCGCTCTCACAAAATCTCTATGCTCAATACCTTATTGTTGTCTGCTTCATAGAGGACTCATCACACTATACAGTCTTGATTTAGATTAGCTGGGGTTGAATAAGCTAGGGTTGCTCAAAGTTCATGGATTCAAGGCACATAGAATTGAGCTTCACAACTAAGCTTCTTGACTCTCAACCTAAAGTAGAGTGTACCAAGCAACCTACACACACATAAAGGAACTCAACTGCAGAGCCCCCCTGCTGGGTCTAACCTAAACCAGGTGACTCCCAGTGAATTCTAATAATAAATGATTATTTAAATGATTACTTTGAGTGGGTTAGTCATTTAACACAACTATCAAATTTAGTGGTTCCATCCAATATATTATCAGTCAAAAAGTAATAGAATCAAACCTTTATAATGCAGATAGGGTGAATTTATAAATGAAAAATATAACTAGCTCTATGGTATTTTCTCTAAGTTACCAAAATCAAGAGAGGCTTTAGAACAAAAAAATAAGCCTAACAGAAGAAAATTAAACAAGGGCCCAGGTATAATAGGTGTAAGAAAAATATAAGAGCAATACAACAGACAGATTTAGAGCATTAGAGGAAAATTTCAAAAATCCAGAATTCAATGGTAATGTGTTTACAAATACAACCTATTCCATGCTCAGCACCTGACAAGGTAAGCTATATTGCTTTGCTCATACAGGAAGTAAATAGAATTGCTCTTTAATAGGAATTCTAAAAAGCTCTGGTAGGCAAAACCCAGCATTAGAAAAACAAGGGGAGGAAATATACACAATGCCAACCACCAGCAGGAGGTTAATGGGGGGAAAGTGTACTAAATTTTTCTTTCCCTTTTCATTAAATCAGTTCCTCCTCAATATTAGGAGAAAGTTGCCTTATGGAAAGGAAATATATATAATTTTTATTTGGAAAAGCTTAGAATATCTAGAAATATACAAATACCTAGTAAAAATATTGTCTTCCCAGAGAACTGGGTGAATGAAGGAAAATGACGAACAGAGATCATTTTTGCATCTTACCATTTTGAATATGTTGAATGTTATAGTATGTCCATGTATTTTCTATAGAAAATAACTAATTCCAAAAGGTGCTACCAGCCTGGCCAGCGTGGCTCAGTGGTTGAGCATCAAGCTATGAACCAGGAGGTCATGGTTCAATTCCTGGTTAGGGCACATGACTGGGTTGCAGGCTTGATCTCCAGCGTGGGGCATGCAGGAGGCAGCCGATCAATGATTCTCTGCCATCATTGATGTTTCTATAGCTCTCTCCCTCTCCCTTTCTCTCTGAAATAAATAAAATTATATTTTTTAAAAAGGAGCTATTGTAGTAATCAGATTGCAACATATAAATGTATTAAACCAATGCATTATACATATCAAACTTACACATCAATTACATCAATAAAAAGGAAACCTTTAACTTTGAAAAAAGTGACTCAATTTGACATATTTATTATCATCTTACTCATTGTAAATTCTGAACACTCTGTTATTGTGTATATGTAGAAAAATATACACCAATTCTTCAAAATATTATTGTTGTTATTGTAAACTTGGAAGAAATATATCACATAAGTGAATTGTCAAGGCTTAAAACTTGTGATGCAAATATATCCATAACATATGCACTATTATGTGGGGATCAATAATCATAATAAAACAAGAGAAGTGAGATTATAGAGGCATGCATAGAATGCAACAGAGAGGAAATGGACACTTGTCCTGAGAAGGAAGAGTTAAATAGAGATGGCAAACTAGAAGAGAGCAGTTAAAATTGCTTTTGCTAGTGTTTAAATTATGACATAAGTCTTGAGAGATAAGTTGGAAAGACAGATAGGGACCAAGCTTTGGAGTTCCTTGCTAAGGAAAGCAGTCATTTTGCTATATTTTAGGTGATAGAGGGGCCATTGTAAGATACAGCTGTTTGTGTTGGGGAGGGGGCTGTTGAGGAGGTAGGAGCATTAGATAATTGAAAAGTTTTAATTTGAAATATATTACCTAGACTATAATATAAAGAACAGATAAAGAGGGCCTAAAATATTTCCTGTTTAAAGATGCTTAGTGATCTAGCAGAATTACAGGAAAATAGTGTTTTCAAAGTTTGGGGCTACAAAATATAGTTAATTTGTGATTTGAGGAAGTTTCCTAGCAAGAACTAATATGCTAAAAAATGTATATGGAACAAATTTGTGCTTAAAATTTGTTGCGTTTGCAGAGGCATATGAACATTCTGGAAACTTTCACTCTGGAGACTAATTAAAAAGATAGCTGAGGTTGCCAGTGGACATACTCCTCTCTAATTGACAAGCCTTACCACAGCTATAATTTAAATAGATGGAAATAAAAGGGAGATTCTGTACCATATAACATAAGTTTTTCTAAAGGTGAAGAATTTTCTTTAATAATTACTCATTGCTTAAATGAGTTTCTTCAAGGTAATCACTTGACAAAAGGGGGCGAGTTAAATTTCTAAACTAAGATAAAGCCCCTTGGATATATAATCAATGTAGAATATAAATTTAAATTTTTATAGTTATCTACTTTTTTCTTAACTTTTATTCATTATCTAATCATACTTAACAAATTTTACCATTATTAATTTTGTTTGTTGAGATAGAATCTAGATATAAATTAGGTAATTTTGAGTTAATTTTTGAGGACACCATGCAGATCTATGAAGTTTCAAAACTGAATTCTTCCTACTCTTGGTTATGCTTATATGAATGCACACAAGTCCTTTGGTTGATCTCTCCCCCTCCTCCCCTCACTCTTCCATGCCTTTCCTCTGAGGTTCCATGGTCTGATCGATGCTTCTCTGCCTCTGGATCTGTTTCTGTTCATCAGTTTATGTTGTTCATTATATTCCACGAATGAGTGAGATCATGTGATATTTATCTTTCTCTGCCTGACTTATTTCACTTAGCATAATGCTCTCCAGGTCCATCCATGCTGTTGCAAATGGTAGGAGTCTCTTTTTACAGCAACATAGTATTCCATTGTGTAGATGTACCATAAACATATCCAATGGACACAGACACTAGGGTGGTGAGGGCACAAGCAGGGGGTAGGGGGGCAACGAGGGGATAAAGACATATGTTAATACCTTAATCAATAAAGAAAAAAAAGAAAAGAAAAAAACTTTTTGAAGTTTTACTTTTAGTTTATTTGAAAGTCAGTGAAAGCCTAATGATCAATAGATGCAAAAAGGAAATGTTTATAGCCCAATACTAAGTATTATGCATGCATCTAAGCATGCATATCAATCAATAATGTAGCTTGGGAGATTATTAAATAGCATGAATTAATTTCTATTTGGAATTTTATACTATTTGTATGCTTGAATATTATTCTAAATAAATTAATCTCATAGTAATTGAATATTTTTAAATCAGCATATATGCCAATAAAACTGAGATATTCCTTTCTGCACAATGCAGTTTGTAGTTAATGTTTCTTGGTGCCCCAATATGAAAACTAAAATCATCGACAGTAAAAAGGTTTATTTTGTATACTTATGTTTTTCCTCTTCTTTATGTTGATGAAGATGGGGAATTATAGATAATACTATAAAATGCTAATAGTGTCTGCCACATAGTAAGTTGCCCAAAATATTAGTTATTTTTACTATCACTTAGATATTTGAATTGCTTTATGTTTCTTTCCTTTTTCATATATCTCTTAAGTGTTTGAGGTTTAAACTTTGGGGCAGAACCAGAGATACACCAATCAGATCCCTCTTTAAGAAATAACTTGCTGCCCAGCCTCAAGCTTTGTGTCTAATTGACATACTCCAGCTGTAAGCTTCATCAGGGTTCATGTTAATTTATGAGCCAAGGTTATGATCTTCTAGGGCAGTTGAGCAATAATGGACCAAGGTGGTGATCCAAGAGTCTAACCAACTTCCCAGTGAAGATCTCCTTATTGAGTAACTAGAGGCCCAATGCATGAAATTCGTGCACTGGGGCTAGGGGGTGTCCCTCAGCCCAGCCTGCACCCTCTCCAATCTGGGACCCCTAGGAGGATTGGGTCTGAACCGGCAGTTGGACATCCCTCTCACAATCCGGGACTGTGGGCTCCCAAACGTTGGCCTGCCTGGCAGCCTGATCACCCCCTAACCACTCCCTTGCCAGCCTGATCGATGCCTAACTGCTCCCATTCCAGCCCGAATGCCCCCAACTGCCCTCCCCTGCCAGCCTGGTCACCCCCAACTGCCCTCCCCTGCAGGTTTGGTCCCCCCCAACTGCCCTCCCCTGCAGGCCTGGTTGCCCCCAACTGCCCTCCCCTGAAGGCCTGATCACTCCCAACTGCCCTCCCCTGCAGGCCTGGTCGCCCCTAACTCCCTCCCCGCTGGCCTGATTGCCCCCAACTGCCCTCCCCTGTAGGCCTGATCACCCACAACTACCCTCCTCTGCTGGCCATCTTGTGGCAGCCATCTTTGACCACATGGGGATGGACATCTTGTGTGAGGGTGTGAGGGTCAATTTGCATATTTCCTCTTTATTATATAGGCTGTTTGCCTAGAACTCTCAGTTGAAATGTTAGAAGTTTTGTCAGGTCTGAATCATGCTCTGACAGTGCTTTGTGTCTAACTCTACTGCCTCCTTTTTCTTTCCCCATCCATTATTCTACAATAAACCTCTTTACTCCGTTTAACTCCATGTCAGCATGGACTTACCAGAAAGCTCAACCTGCAACTTACATCAAGTTTCATTTTCCATTTATCTGAGAGAAATGGCAAAATGAGTTTGCAGTAGTTGGTCTTTCAAGGTATAATTTTTAAAATCTAGAATGGAAAATGAATCTGTCAAATATTATTTTGGGACCACTCAAACAATCAACATATAATTTGAAAAATGTTAAAAACATGATTCTTATATGTGATGGGATCAATTATGTCCTACCTAAATTCATATATTGAAGTCCTAACCCCTGTGCTTCAAAATGCTAGCCTTCTTCCTGATCCGAGCTTAATTTTCCATCTTGGTGTTAAGATCTAAAATGAACTCAAAATTAAAGGAAATACAACAGTATTTCAAGCCATTTTGGAATCCTTGAAGCAAAGGCTGCATAAAGTTTCAAAATTGAACTGCTTCAGGTGATAGTCAGCTTTATATTTGTTTCCTTTTTCATGTATCTCTTAAATGTTTGAGGTTTAAACTTTGTGGCAGACCCAGAGATACACCAGTCAGATCCCTCTTTCAGAAATAATTTCCTGCCTTAGCCGGTTTGGCTCAGTAGATAAGAGTGTTGGCCTGTGGACTGAAGGGTCCTGAGTTCAGTTCTGGTCAAGGTCATGTACCTCAGTTGCAGGCTCCTCACCAGCCCAGGCCCTGGTCAGGGCTTGTGCAGGAGGCAACCAATCGATGTGTTTCTCTCACATCGATATTTCTCTCTGTCATTCCCTCTCTTTTCCACTCTCTAAAAATCAATGAAAAAATATCCTCAGGTAGGGATTAAAAAAAAAGAAAGAAATAACGTGCTGCCCAGATTCAAGCTTTGTATTTAGTTGAAATACTCCAGTTGTAAGCTTCATAAGGGTTCATGTTTTTTTTTTAATTTCATTATTGATTAAGGTATTACATATGTGTCCTCATCTCCCCATTAATCCCCCACCCCTCCCACTCATGCCCTTACCCCCCTGTTGTATGTGTCCTTTGGTTAGGCTTATAAGCATACAAGTCATTTGGTTGATCTCTCCCCATTACCCCCACTACCCCCTACTTTACCTCTGAGGTTTGATGGTCTGATCGATGCTTCCCTGTCTCTGGATCTGTTTTTGTTCATCAGTTTATGTTGTTCATTATATTCCATAAATGAGTGAGATAATGTGATATTTATCTTTCTCTGACTGGCTTATTTCACTTAGCATAGTGCTCTCCAGTTCCACCCATGCTGTTGCAAATGGTAAGAATTCCTTCTTTTTTCCTGCAGCATAGTATTCCATTGTGTAGATGTACCACAGTTTTTTAATCCACTCATCTGCTGATGAGCACTTAGGCTGTTTCCAAATCTTAGCTATGGTGAATTGTGCTGCTATGAACATAGGGGTGCATATATCCTTTCTGATTGGTGTTTCTAGCTTCTTGGGATATATTCCTAGAAGTGGGATCACTGGGTCAAATGGGAGTTCCGTTTTTAGTTTTTTGAGGAAACTCCATACTGTTCTCCACAGTGGCTGCACCAGTCTGCATTCCTAGCAGCAGTGTACGAGGGTATATTCTCTGCAACCTCGCCAATACTTGTCGTTTGTTGATTTGTTGATGATAGCCATTCCATAAGGGTTCATGTTAACTTGTGAGCCAAGGGTATGATCTCTCCTTTGAGAGTTTTAGTGGACTTGATGTTACTGCCAAGCATTTACTCTATATATTGATGAGAACCTTGAGGATGAGGGATAGCTCTTTATCACAAGGATTCACAAGAAAAAGATTATTGAATTTTACATGGAGAGTATATCTGAAAGAGATGTTGTAGTTTATTCTCAAACTAAAGTTCAGGTGCTAAAATGGAGTTCTACTGATTAACTCAGAGGATATCTTCAAGGTGAACCCTTTCTACATTAAACTATTTAATATAGTATATTTAGAGTCATGTGATGTTGCCATGTCTTGGCATCTACCTCATCTGGGGAAATGTAGAAGAGTTCATTGAGCAAGCCCACAGTAGTAGAAAGAGTCAGAGGAGAGAGGAACATTCAGCACTACTGTCAATGTCAAAATAACCATTTCAAGTACAGTACTTTAGATATTAACATGAACCAAGGGAGTGTTATACCAGGTACTACTGTATTCATTGAAAGGCAAGGCAAACAATTGTGTTATTATTGTTATTTTACTTCAGATGTCTACTGCAGGGTTTGAGGAATATGCATAGTTGAGGATTTGGAAGATTAGGTTAAATACTAGATTAATGTAGTCCATGAAAATGTTGAATGCACTTTCTGAATTCAAGGAAAAAATTGAGAGATGGTTATGAGAAATGATCCTTTTTCTAAGAATTCAAAAATCTTGAATTATAATTTACTCCCCAAGCTGGTTGCAAATAGAAAGACTCAAACAGGCCTTTATTGAATACTAGAGGCCTGGTGCATGACATTCATGCACTGGAGGGGGGGTCCCTCAGCCTGGCCTATGCCCTCTCACAGTTTGGGACCCCTCAGGAGATGTCCGACTACCGTGGACATCTTTCCTTTTCATATATCTCTTAAATGTTTGAGGCTGGGGAGGAGCCTGCAACCGAGGTACATGACCTTGACCAGAATTGAACTCAGGACTTTTCAGTCCACAGGCCAACATTCTATCTACTGAGCCAAACTGGCTAGGGCAGCAAATTATTTCTGAAAGAGGGATCTGACTGGTGTATCTCTGGGTCTGCCACAAAGAGATATATGAAAAAGGAAAGAAATATAAAGCTGACTATCACTATGTGCTTGCCAGCCTTGAGCCTGGCTTCTGGATGAGTGGCGCTCCCCCTGTGGGAGCACACTAACCACCAGGGGGCAACTCCTGCGTTAAGCATTTGCCCCCTGGTGGTCAGTGAACGTCATAGTGACCAGTCGTTCCGCCATACAGTTGATTTGCATATTAGCCTTCTATTATATAGGATGCTGGTGGTCAATATATGCAGACAAAAATGTAATGGGACCAGTAGGAAGCATTTCTATCTAGTTCATACATACATTGCAACAGAGAAGGCACCACTAGTCTCTCATCCTGTGTGTTGGCATCTGGCAGAGTCCCAGACTTCCATGGAGCTTCTGATGCAAAGTAAATAATAGAATGGAAATGGGAATGATCTCACCCAAGCAGAGCTACCTTATCAGCTCAAAGGACAATGAACTGGTAACACTATAGAATGAAGAAGTAACATCCCTCCACACTCCAACTTTAGTTCTGAAGCAGCATTATTTAAACCATTAAAGATGCTCAGGAGGCCTCATTGGCAGATAATTCTGCTACAAAGGAAGATAAAAGTATTTCAGGGCAATGAGGAACACCCCCATATAATTAGAGCAGAAATAAATTCTTGTAATATTTTGTGTGAAGTAATATGGGCTGAATGAAGCTGTAAAAACCGCTACATGCTATCTAATAAGTGGTGAGCAACTAGAAAGTAGGGATCTGGTTTTGTTAGATAGCAGTGCCAGTACTTCCAAACACTGCTTCATATGGTTTTTAAAATATTTTTAAATTAAATTTATTGGGGCAACATTGGTTAATAAAATTATATTGGTTTCAAGTAATACATCATCTGTATATTGTATTGTGTGTTCATCACCCCAAGTCAAGTCTCTTTTATCACCATTTATCTCCCTTTACCCTCCCCTACCTCCTGCAACCTCCTTTGCCTCCGATAATCAGCATGCTGTTCTCTGTGTCTATGAATTTTTGTTTGTCTTTTTTGTTCATTTCACTATTTCATATGTTGTCTTGACTTTTTGAAACTGAGTTGAAGACCAAGTATTCAATTCAGTTGCAAATCTTCATGTGTCTACTCTGACAAGCCTTATGACTGCCATATAAGGAGGAATATATAACTGCAAAAGCTGAACTTCCTATCTTGTGGTACAAGTGATATAGGAGAAAATAGTTATGTCTGACAACCATACTTTTTATTTGTAAGACTTTGTTTTTATTGTCACATTTCTCTGAATAGAAAACATGTTTGCTACTTTGATGAACATTAAATGACAAAGCTAAAAATGAACTGCATAACTCTGTTATTTCCTTTATGAGTACAACAAGAGACTATGTTAACCAATGCTTGGTTCTCCTGGTCTTCCCAGACATGCAGCTCAGCTATAATTTCCAGCACCCCCCCTCCCCTGTAACTATAGGGCCTTGTGGTTAGTTCTCACCAAAAGAAGAATAGAAATGCTATGTGTCACTTTCAGACTAAGGTAGGTTAGAAAAGTTATCTTTATTCCCCCAGATGCTTTTTGAGTCCTGAATCCTTGAAACACCTGGCCACAATCACACATTTTGGGCTATTGTTTCAACGAACAATAAACTGCTCTTTCGCTGTAATTGATTTTTTCCTTTTATAGCAGGCTACCCTGAAAATTCAATAAGAATGTAATCTTTGTTCTGTTTTATTTGCTCAAAAAAGGGCTGGTTGAATGCTACACTCTTGAGGGGGAGCAGCATATGAAACCCCAAAATGTGCCACTTTGGCATGTGGATTATCTTGAGCTGAATGCAATTGAGACCCAGCAGACTCAGTAAATGCACTTTGTGTCTCCCTTAACTGCCTAGAAGAACTTAGACAGGGGGCCTGACCCAGAAGGAGAGCTACTACCAGAGATAACTTTTATGTAAAAGATTTACCTATGTGGTGTGTGGTGTGGTAAATATCTGATTGCCAAAATTCTGGTTTTCTTATCTTCCTGTGAATTGGTCTCCTCTCCTTTGAAGCCCCAGGCCCATATCCTATTTTTTAGCTCAGGATGGCATATAAGCCTTCATTGTCTGACTGCCTGGAAGTCTGAAATATTTGGGTCTCCTGTACAGTACTTACAACACTTGTTTTTTTCCTGTTATTCTGACTTATGTCAATTTAATTATTAGACCAACCAAAGAACCTAGACAGGAAAAAAAAAAAAGAAAAGTTTTCCACCCTTACACTCTCTACATAGAGGCAAATTTTTTTCTGTCTTGAAAAAATTTTAGGAAAAAGTTATTAAGAATCTGTATTACTCATGTGTTGATTATCTCTGTATATACTGATCTTGGTTCCTGATACTAAGATGTGGAAAGATCTGATAAAGGTTTTGTTTGTGTGATTGTGTGTGTGTGTGTGCGTGCATACATGCATGAGTATTGGTTTGTGCATCTAACTCATTGGTTCATATTTTCACTTTGTCCCAGTCAATATTTTTAGTTTAACATATATGGAAAATTGTAATAATTTGGGCTCTGTTTCCCTGCTAACAAATAATTAACATTAATGTCCAAAACCCTTATAACTACTTACTAACTATGATGGCTCACCCAATGCTACCTTTGTTATCTGCAGCATTATTTAGGAAGGTGATTTTCTGAAACACTAATCTGAAGTTTCTTTCTGAAAATATTGTAAGCCAGATTAACATTCTAAGGTCTCATTTTCAATAATCAATTGTCAGTGTAAAAAAATACTATATATACCAGTATAATATAATCTATAATAATAAAAGCATAATATGCTAATTAGACCAGACAGCCAAACAACATTCTGGACGTCATTCCTTTTGGACGTCCTTCCAGATGACCTTCCGGAAGCCATGGTGGTGGGGGCTGAGGCAGAGGCTGCTGCGGCGATGGGGGTGGTCAAGACAGATGCAGTTAGGGGTGATCAGGCAGGCAGGCAAGCAGGCAAGCGGTTAGGAGCCAGAGGTCCCAGATTGAGAGAGGGATGTCCGACTGCTGGTTTAGGCTTGATCTCGCAGGATGTCCTGCAGTCAGACATCCCCCGAGGGGTACCAGATTGCGAGAGGGTGCAGGCTGGGCTGAGGGAACCCCCCCCATGCCCGTGCACAAATTTTGTGCACCAGGCCTCTAGTATTTAAATAAATATATTCTTAAGTGTACTTATATGCCATGTTTTCATCAGGTTCTTTTTTCCATTCAGTGAATTATTTCCCTTTTAGTCTTTAGTTTCAGGTATGGAGTAAACCCATTTCACTGCCCATACCCACTAAATATCATTGAAAGAAGTATGGGAAGAGGGAGAACCATCCAACTTGGCATTTATGAATATGAATACTACTAATTCTCCCCATTCATCTTGGATGTGACAAGGGAAAAACACAGCTTTTAGACAGCCTCTTTTGTCACTTCTCCCCTGCTAAGTGAATCAAGTCAAAGTGGCATAAGAGGTCACTCAACCTTCATAAAAATTCACATCAAGAACATAAGTGAAGAAGAAAATGAATTATGTTAAAACATCAAATAGTATATACATTTGGAATTTTTAAATGCTAAAGCATTTTTTAAAATATTTTTAAAATTCATCTGATTCAAATAATATAGTTGATTATTAGTGGAGTAAGACTGGAAATGAAAATGTGTTCCATAAGCTAAAATTAATCTTAGACTGAAATAAAGAATAAAAGACATTTATCTGAGCAAAAAGGAGTTGCATCCTGGGGAACAGATTCAGGTAGCAACCTAAATTGTGTTTTGCATTGACAAGGGAGGCTATCTTTTGTGGCAGAAGTTCACACCCAGGTTCTCAATTAGGTCCATTTTATGTAAATGAGGAGTCCAAGTTGTACAGTTCTGATAGGAATGGCAGGTTCTCAGTCCATTGGTAGCAAGGTGAAACCAGGTTTTCCCTGAAGTGGTTGACTCAGACAGTAAATAAGTGTGACCCAGTGCAGGAAGCCGAGAGTTCAGTCTGAGGTTTTTCCTAGTATACGGGGTACTCCAGAAGCCTCTGTCAGCAAATGGCCCCTAGGCTCTTATTATTTATAAAATTTGGGCCTTCAGTTGATCATGATAAGTCCATCTCAGCAGATAAATTCCTTCCAGAAATTCACATCAAATTAATCTTTCTTCTCTGGGTCCTTAGTTCCAAAATTTCATTTTAACAGAAGTGTTGTAATAATCAGCAGCCTGAAAATGGAGATAAAATATATTACTTAAATATACTATATAATGGAATGTCACTTAAGTACTGACTTCAGTGTGTGTCTGATGACTAGGAGAAAACAGAAAGTAGAAAGAAGAGAGGGCAATGATTTATAAGGTGTTAGAAAGGTGGATTTTACACATAGGATTTACTGTTCTTTCTAGCTTCAGGGTGTGGGGATAAGAATTTTTTGTGTCAAGAAGGTGAGGCACCTGGAGGCTACAGCCTTGTTTGTAGGCACCAAAATTTCCTCAAAGGTATAGTTGTCTTTACATGCCCAGTAATTTTATGTTATCTTCTGGTTGAATAATTACTGAAACTCACTCAACATTGGAGGGTGTTTTCTCTCAAATCTGCTGTTAACTGACTTCAGACAAGCCACTCAGACACTCAGGCTGGCTTCCTGATTTTTCAGGTGTTGACTTTGCCCTGGATTCATTTTTTTGAAATTTGATCCCAGATCTAATATTCTAGGACCTGAAGATATAATCTAGTGTAGAGGGCCGCCTGGGAGGCACCTGGGCATTTCCTCAATTATTCATCAGCTGAACTCAGGTCTTAGGCCAAGTCACGCCCTGGGAACATCCTTCCCCAATGAGGCTGGACATGTTAATCAGTTCTGACTTCATAGCAGCCCAGGTGTCAGCAGGGGCAGGTCTAGATATGTAAATCCAGTAATGCTGGGGCCTAGTTAAGAATGCAAATAAGCTCCTTTGATCCTAAATTTTGGTGTTACTTCCTGGATTTTTGGGATAGAAGATAAACCTGCTGGGTGGCTCAGGGTCGTTGTCCTGCTGCCTCTCCATGAGAGAGGAAAGATGGTGTCCCACCCAGCCCCAGGTTCATGAATCTATTTCTGCGTCTTGTTTTCTTTATTTCTATTATTTCTCAATCCCTGGATGCCTCCATTTAGAACCGGTTCGTTCATCTCTCTTTTTCCGCGCGGGACGCGGAAAAGGGAGATCCCCGCCATGTCTGGCCCCCGCCGCATCAGGCCCCTGCAATCTAGGGATCTGAACTTGGTAGAAAATGGTAGAAGACAGAGGAGGGAGGGAGAGAGAGGTGTTTCCATTTATTGCCCAGGCAATGTTTTTCCTGGTCCTTTAACTCTTGGTCACTCACAGATAATGAGCATGTAAATTTCTAAGGTGCCTTTTATTGTCAAATGACATCACTACTAATATTAACAAAAATAGCAACAACAAAGAATCTTTTTTTATGAGTATAATAGAGACTGTGTTCCTTTCTTTAGCACTTAATCTCCCAAGCAATGTGTTAAACATTTCACATGCATTAAAGCCCTTAATCTTCATGCAATTCCACTGTGGAAAACACTATTATCAGTCCCAGTTTACAGAAGTGGAAATTTAGATTTATTCCTGGAAAGTAGCATAGATTACAATGCAATGTCTAGAGATGTTCAAGGTTTCAGAAAATATGAGTTAAAGGTACCCTGAAAGATATTACATTAAATATGTTGTTATAATAAAAATCTTTCTAAATAAAATTTCTTCAATGCTTTGGCATCAAAAATAATTTTTTATTGGCCTGAACCCACCACCTCCCCCATTTTTTTCTGATCTACCTGTGTACTCAGGAAACCCTGTGACTGTCCTGTTGTGCTGAATCTAATTCTTTTTAGAGATTTTTCTATGCAAACTATATTTCTTTTTAAGTTTCTAACCAATTTTTTAAAATATATTTTTATTGATTTCAGAGAGGAAGAGAGAGGGAGAGAGTCATAGAAACATCAATGATAAGAGAAAACCATTAATAGGCTGTCTCCTGCACACCTCCCACTGAGGTAGAGACCACAACCCTAGCATGTGCCCTGACCTGGAATCGAACCATGACCTCCTGGTCGATGCTCAACCACTGAGCCACAGCGACTGAGCTCTAACTAGTTTTTCTGCTTCAATCTTATTGTGTGGTATACTTTCAATCTCCATAGAACCAGGGGCCTCTCCTTATTTATACACTAGTAGCCTGGCAAGTGTGGCTCAGTGGTTGAACACTGACCTATGGATCAGAATGGTGTGGTTCGATTCCCCTTCAGGGCACATGCCTGGGTTGCAGGTTCAATCCCCAGTGTGGGGCATGCAGGAGACAGCCAATCAATGATTTTCTCTCATCATTGTTGTTTCTCTCTCTCTCTCCCTCTCCCTTCCTCTCTGAAATCAATAAAAATATACTTTTTAAAAAAAGAGACAAGCTTCCCAATCTACTGCCCACAGCTGATCCACACAGCAGACACTTCTTGTGGTCTCTGCTGCCCCTATCCCAGAGCTAGCCCATCCTTTTTGTCTACATTTAATGCAAACCCTTTCAGAATGGCTTACATCTTTGCAAGTGATACTGGAAAATTGGACTGGAACTGGAGGTGTTTCTCTGGGCAGGATAGTTCCCAGGTCCTTGTTTGGTGGAGTCAAAGAATGAAACCACGGAAGAAAGGTGCTATAGCAAAAGGTGGCAATTTATTGAGAAACAAGCACAGACTCTCACGTGGGGAGGGCGAAAGAGTCCCACAGCACAGACTCCCACCTGCGGAGGGGGAAGAGTCCCACAAAGTCCCTTTTTTCCATGGTTTATAAAGGCTGCGGATCTTTGTGCCTCGATATTCCCTCTGATTGGTCACTCTCCACCTTAGATTGGTTACTATAGCAACTCCTGAACTCAAACCTCAAGTGAAATAAGTGCGGTTCCCTCCTTCTTCTCCCTTATTGTTTCCCTATTTCCTCTGGACTTTCTTCTTCCCTCTCTGAATGAGGGACTTCCTTCCCTTTATTCTGTAAATGTGTACCTTCTGCTACTCCCAGCTCCCTTATCTTATGGAAATGTACTTTTTGCAGCTCTGTAGTCCTCTGCTTTTTCCATGGACCCCTTAATTCCTAACATTTCCTAAACCTATTTCACCCCTAAAAACTCCTTTCATAAACATGTAAAAATGCTTGCTAAATTCTGGGACAATTAGCATGTTTTCTTTTCTACCTAGCCATGCTGCTGAAGGTTTAAACTTCATGCCCCAAGACGAGTATTCTTTTTGTTGGTGTTCTTTTGCTAGCAATGGCTTAATAAACCCTTTCTTTTAAAAAGACTTTCAGCAGTGAAAGTTAATTTTTTTTGTTTGTTTAACAGATGGAGACTGACATCATAGAACCTAAAAATAACAGAATATTGCAGATTCTTTTTTTAACTGCAATGTGGCTATTCCACCTCTGGGGAAATATCACTGGTTATCTATGCCGTTTAGCCTTACAATAGGCTCCCAGGTATTCAGGTTGCTGCCCAACACTGGTTCCTTCCAAAGTAACTAACTACTGTTGACATCTGGAGCTCTTCAGTTTCAGTGTGGAGAGTAGGTTTATCAAGTTACATCTGCAAGGATTGTTAGCAGCAAAACAGCACCAGAATGTTAACAGAACTCGGTTCAGCAACCTCACTACTTGAGTTCAGCAAAGAAAGAATTCAGAACTAAGGAACTCAAATCATAAGATAAAATTTATTTAGAAAGTCAGAGAGGCAAAAAAGGTGAGCCAGCTGAGCTGCCTGGGCTCAGGAAATGAGTTACAGAAACAAAAGAAGGGCCTTAGAGTTTAGGAAAAAGAAATAGAGAACTTGCCTTGAGGAAAGACAAGGGTAGGCTTAGGAGAGAGAAAGAGGGTTTGCTGAATCCTTTGTCTTGAGGATTTTTATTTGCAAATATCAGGGGAGGATTTCAATAGAATATTTATCAGCTTTCTAGGTGTGTCCTTTCAAGGTCCTGGTCTCCACTGATTGGTTGGAGCCAGGGCAGGGAGTCATTAGTCATAGCAGCCATGGCATTGCCCCACTTGGACTTGCTGCTTTTCTGGGCATGGAACCCAAACACCACTGAGGCCTAGGTGTTATTTTTAGAGCTTAATGCTTAAGGGAGTGGTCATGCAAAAGCTTGTTATGGGAGTTGTATGAGGCCATGCTCTTGCCCCCTTGCTCCTACTCTGTGGGGTCTACCACATGAATAGTGATATAAAAGGTCAGGGGTTCTAAACCACATGACCAGTGATATGCTAGGGAAGGAAAGGGGAGGGGAGGGTCCAAACTGCATGACCAGTGTTATGAAAGATCAGGGGGTCTAAAGCACATGATCAGTGATATGCTAGAGGAGGAAAGGTCACCCTAGGGGTGAGTTTTGATCTTATAATTATCCATTGCTAGGCACCTGGGGGTTTCCACCTTGGTTACTTTTCATATCTGGCCTATCATTCCTACTCTGCTCATGTCTGACTAACTGCCTACTATATGGTGACTTAGGAAAAACATAGGACTTGTCTGTCAAACAATATTGGAAACCTAAAGGAGATAATTAAACATTTCAAGGAAGATAAGAAGAGAGTAGAAGAGATGAAGAAACAGTATTTTTTTTTCTAATGTGGAATTTTGAGAGCTCCAATGTTGTACTTGTGATGATGGGGAGGGTTGCTATTTGCACTCTAACTTTAAATTGGACACATAAAAAATAGCAAGCACAAATAAAGTAGCATACATTTTGATGAACTTTATCAAATTAAAAACTTAAAATTGGTGAAATCTGTTGTATGTATAGTTAATAAAGATAATTTTTAAATGACATGCCAAAAAACTATACTACCTCAATAACAAGTGTATTAGTTAGGTTTCTCCAGAGAAAGAGAACATGTAGAATATAAGGAATTGGCTAGTGCATTTATGAAGGCTGAAGAGACACACAATTTGCCACATGCAAGTTGGATATCATCAAAGCTGATGATGTAGTTCAGTCTGAGTCAAAAGGCCTAAGAAACAGTCAGTGGTGTAAATCTCAGTGGGAAGGTCAGAGATCTGAGATGAGATGTGCCAGTTCAGTGAGGGAGAAAAAAAGGTAGGAATTCCTCCTTTCTCATTCTTTTGTTCTATTCAGGCCCTTAATGTCATCATCCACATTGGAGAGGGCAATTTATTGTGCTCACTAATTCATATGTTAATCTAATCCTGAAACACCTCATGGAATAAGTTTAATCTGAGCACTATGTTGCCATTCAAGTTGACATGTAAAATTAATCATCACTAGTCTGTCCCTTATTAATTTAGCATCCATATGCAACTCCTTAAGCCAATAATTTTCAGATAAAGACAATAACAGGTTATAGTTGTGCCTAACATGATACAACTATCTTGTGTATAACTGAAAATTTACTTACTACCCCTTCCCAGCAGAGGAGGTAAAGTCCTTGAGTGATATTTACTCTTCTCCTTGATATCGCATAATTTAAATACTATTTATGTAAAATTAACACTTAAATACCAAGGTATAAAATTAATACATCCTGCATTACATGATAAAGGAATAGAGAGGAAAAAAGAAAAATATGAAAATAAACAAACACACATACAAACATATTTATAACAAAACAAGTAGAAAATATTCACACTTATAGTCCTGTCTGTAAGTGGTCACATAATCATAGCTGTATATGTATATGTATATGTATATGTATATGTATATGTATATGTATCCCCTTACCCCAGGGTCAGTCAAGTTGACACATAAAATTAACAATCATATCAAGTTTAGAAAGGAATGTGTTCAAACACAATTTGAATTATTCCATTAGTTGGAAAAAATAAGTGGCAATTTCAAAAAATTTTAAGAGAAATCATAAGGGTGTTATGTAAGAAAAATGAAGTAAATCCTTTGTGTCTATAAGAGTTATAGGCAAAATGGGGCTTAATTGAGAATAAGTGTTTTGCTTTTGTAAATGTAATGTCCGTTCATTGTAGATAGATCAAAAAATTTTATAAAGAAAATTTATGCCCACTTTGGAGAAGTGTCTATTTAGGTCCTTTGCCTGTTTTTTAATTGGATTGTTTATCTTCTTTTTATTAAATTGTATGAGTTCCTTATATATTTTGGAGATTAACCCCTTATTACATGTATCATTAGCAAGTATATTCTCCCCGGTAATGGGGTCTCTTGTTTTTCTATTTTTATTTTTATTGATTTCAGAGAGGAAGAAAGAGGGAGAGATTGAAACATCAATGATGAGAGAGCATCACTGATCAGCTGCCTCCTGCACGCCCCCTACTGGGGATTGAGCCCACAACCAGGGCGTGTGCCCTTGACCAAAATCGAATCTGGGACCCTTCAGTCCGCAGGCTGATGCTCTATCCACTGAGCAACCAGCTAGGGCAGGACTTTTGTTATTTTGATGATGATTTCTTTTTCCATGCAGAAGCTCTTTATTTTCATGTAGTCCCATTTGTTTATTTTCTCCTTAATTTACATTGTCCTAGGAGGTGTATCGGTAAACATATTGCTATGAGAAATGTCTGAGATTTTGGTGACTATGGTTTCTTCTAGGATTTTTATGGTTTCATGTCTTACATTTAGGTCTTTTATCCATTTTGAGTTTATTCTTGTGTGTGGGCAAAGGACCTAAATAGACATTTTGCCAAAGTGGACATATAGAAAGCCAAGAGACATATGAAAAAATGTTCAAAGTCACTAATCATCTGAGAGACACAAAGCAAAATGACAATGAGATATCACCTCACACTTGTCAGAATGGCTATCATCAACAAATCAACCAATGACAAGTGTTGGCAGGGTTGTGGAGGAAAGGGAACCCTAGTACACTGCCAGTGGAATGCAGACTGATGCAACCATTATGGAAAACAGTATGGAGTTTCCTCAAGAAATTAAAAACGGAACTCCCATTTGACCCAGTGATCCCACTTCTAGGAATATATCCTAAGAAAGCTCAAACACTCATCAGAAAGAATATACTTTATGCACCCCTATGTTCATAGCAGTGCAATTTACAATACCTAAGACTTGGAAACAGCCTAAGTGCCTATCAGCAGATGAGTGGATAAAAAAAACACACAACCATGGTACATTTTAACAATGGAATACTATTCAGCAATAAAAAATAAAGACTCTTATCATTTGCAACAGCATGGATAGACCTGGAGAGTATTATGCTGAGCGAAATAAGCCAGTCAAAGAAAGGTAAGTATCAGATGATCTCACTCATGTGTGTAATCAAATGAACCACATAAACTGATGATCAAAAATAGACCCAGAGTCACAGAAGCATGAACAGACTGCTGAACCCCATAGGGAAGACAGCAGAGGATGGGTGGGAAGAGATTACCCAATGAACTTGTATGCAATGTGCATAACCTGTGGATACAGACAATGGGTTAGTAAGGGCCTGAGGGGCGGGGATTATGGGAGCAGGCTGGAAGAGGTTAATGGGAGAAAAAGGAGGACTTATATAATACTTTAAACAATAAAGATTAAAAGGAAAAATATATTAGTAAGAGAAAAAAAAGAAAATTTAAAAATTACTCATAAGCCACAATTTCTGAGTTATTCATATTAATATTTTAAAGAATTTCTTCCTAGTAATTTTTCTTAGGATTATCTTATTTTGTATTTTCTCTAATATAATAATCATGTTATGAATATAAAAATTTTATTTATTCTTTTAGTAATAGAAATATTTTAAATGTAGTTTTTATGTCTACATAATATAATATCCATTGTGTAGATAAAATATATTTAGCATTCCTATTTTAGTCAACATGTCTGCATTTTTAAAAATATTTCAACTTATCCTGCTATCAATATCATAATAAAATTTTTGCCTATATGTCTGTTCATTCATTTAGGTCTAGACTTTGAGTTCATGCATCTATGACTATGATTTTTTTTGTTGTTATGGGAGAGACTAATTTCTAGAAAAATTTACATTTTAAACTCTGCTGCAGTGTATATACTGTCTAAACTATTTTGGTTTTAATGGTAATGACTATTACATTTTGCTTTTATTTGGGTACTTTGATAGCTTAGAATGATGAAAATTATTTTCCATTTTACATTTTCAGTTGTTTAACTAGTTAGGAGTTTCAATTGTTTAACTAATTAGGAGTTTAAAACATGTTCACGTGTAATGATGAAGCTTAGAGCCTTATGCTATCAGAGAAATGCATGATTGAAATACAAAAAAAGAAAAATGATACTTACTTGATATAAGCAAAGATGGTAAAAGGCCCATTCCTAGTTGCAACTAGTTTTCAACCAAGCGTAGAGCATAAAACATCTAACTGAAATACTTTTACTTTTTAAAATCAACTTTGATTGCCTTTTAGGTATTCACATTTTTCCCTAAAAGAAAGTGACTGTTTAGACTGACTATAAATCACATTGCTTTGTACCCTGAATCATCATTGCAGAAACAAAGAAATAGTAGGTTGTGATTTTTTTAAGGGAAAAAATTGCTTCTTTCCCTTGATTATGAAGGAATGTTGTAGTTTATTACACTCAAAGTCCTATGATCACAAAATGTGAGCACTGGGAATTTTAGAACCGCTTGATAATCAATGTTGCAGATATCCTGTTGCTTATGAAAAAGTAACTGCCATTACCACTGTAATCTGGCAAAGGCTATGAAAAGAAAGTCTGAGTATAAAAATAAATCTGAAGGATTACTGTTTATCTTGTGTATAGAGCATCTAGTTAAAGTGACACAGAAACATGAACAGTTAATTTTGTATATTTTTTTAATTATGGGGTAGCCCTAATAAATAATGCTGAGACATGGAACCATGTTTCAAATCTAGGATGACTATAAGATAAAATCAATTTTATTTTTTAAACAAGAAAGACATTGTTTTCTAAAGAGTATTATCATTCCAGTATATTCTGAAATAATAGAACTTACTTAAGAGTCCTTATTAGAAACTCACAAGTCCTTTCTTGTTTTAAAATAAAATCACTACAATAAAAGTCTTTTACAGAAATTATTTGCTCTACAGCAGCGGTTCTCAACCTGTGGGTCACAACCCACAGGTTGAGAACTGCTAACAGGATCACCTAAGACCATCGGAAAACACAGATATTTACATTACGATTCATAACAGTAACAAAATTACAGTTATGAAGTAGCAACGAAAATAATTTTATGGCTGGGGGTCACCACAATATGAGGAACTGTATTAAAGGGTCGCGGCCTTAGAAAGGTTGAGAACCACTGACTAGAGGTTTCCAATATTCCTTGGCTCATGGTCCCCTTCCTTCATCTTCAGGACAGTAACAAGCCGGTGGAATCTCTCACATTTCAAATCTCTCCTAACCTTGCTTCCTTTGTTTCAGGTCTGTAGCCCCACTCTTCTAACTTCCATTTTCACTTTTAAGGACTGGTGTGATGACATTGGACCCACTGGAATAATCCAGAATAAACTTTCTATCTCAAGGTCTCCTCCTGATTGTTCTCCCTTCTGTTTTCCCTAACTTGCTAAGTGGGCATTTCAAAGCTTTATTAGTCACATGAGTTGAGGAGATAAAAATATTTGGAAATGATCTACTTGTGTTGTTCAGAGTGGTTGATATGAAATTAGTTTCACCTTGCATTTACATTCCCAAAACTATAGTTGGGTTAATTTGAATGCAGGGAGGAGGAAGAGGGAGGTGGATGACATGGATATTCCTCAAACTACTAATTCAAGGTTTTACTTTCCTTTCTGAAAAATACTCTATACCTATGAATAATTGAAAAAAATACTTCAGATACAAACAACTATTTTGTGAGTGTATTTGTTTATATGAGTGCATAAAGTGGGGATGGAGGCCAATATAATTGGACAACTTTAGGTTCAGATGTAATATTTTTGGCTTTAAGAAACTAGCTTTGCTTTTTAAATAATTAAAAATAACTCCATTTCTGAATATGTGGTAGTAGTTGAGAAGTAAATTACATATCTATATATATAAAAGGCTAATATGCTAAGAGTAGGTCCAGATAATGAAGTCATGTAGCAATGCCCGGCTTCCTCTCCCAAGCGACAACTAGTCTCCTTGCAGATTCTTCAGCCCAGGAACATGACTTGCTTTATAGCCATGTGGAAACATTTTACACTTTAACCAAATGTCTGTGAAGCATTTTTCCATGCCTTATCTTATTTGATCCTCACGGAAGTCCTGGAGTAGGTAGATAGAAGATTCATTGGAATCCTATTTTCTTTTCATTAGCAGGAAAATGGAGATTTAGAAAATTTAGAAACTTTATTCAACTGAAAAGAAGTAAGAAATGGAGGACCTTGAAAATGACGTCAGGTTTTCTCACTGCACAGAATATAGTCAAACATTACTGCAGCTCAATATTTAACCCTTTGTTCTCCCTGCGTGATCTACAATAATAACCTGCTTCATGTTGATATTTACTGCTGTGTTGCTAACAATTACCTAAAAGAGAGGTTGGGGTGCTTCATGGGGCTGGAAAAAGTTTAGCTACATCAGAAAGCAGGTCTAATTAATCAAGTTTATTCTATATCTATAAAAGGCTAAGTTGACTTGCACATATGTGATACATATAAAGCTCTCGCTGGTGTCAATCACACACATGTGTTTCGATCTGTCATTGTCAATCATGAATTTGGTTGATACTTCTATTATAGAGAAAGGGTGAATAACGATATTAAAATATTTCTACTAATTAATTTCCTTTCAACGTGCATGAATTCATGCACCAGGCCACTAGTACGACTATATATGTCTCCAAAATACAGCTTGACTTGTAGTGTGGATTGAATAATTATCTACATTTAATTTAGCAATAAATATTTATATTGACATAGAACCAGAAAAGGGATTGTTTGTTTTTCAAATTTGTGTACTAGAATTAGGTACTAAATAGTAATTTAGTAAATAGTTGTTAAGTCTGTCAAGGAAAGTAGGTTTTATGTATGTGTTAAATAGGCCATCCACTGGAGAAATTTTGTTTCCTCTATAACAAAAGTCTTAGAAAACAATTTTAAGTACTTGGGCAGGAATTTTGCAAAATGACAACTGAAATTAATCTTATTTCAACATTAATTTTGATAAAAAATGAATGTTACTCTTCAAGTATTTTTGAGTAAAAGAAGGCTGTAATACACATATGTGTGCTTTGTATGAATCATCTAACAAACAAAAAAAAAAGATAAAATGCCACAGGAGCCCTCCAAATTTTTAAAAGGATCTGAGCAATGTGCCAGTTAGGGTTCCAGAACCATTATATTAATGCTGGTTATTTAAATAGCTCATTTTGGGTTGTTCTCTCAGTGACAGAAAAAAATAATCTGGTTAAACAATAGAACTTCGAAGACAGTTGATCCTCAGTATGATAATCTAACTTTAGCATCTTTAGTAGTGATCACAAAGTGAACAGAAAATCTCAAAAACTATGGACCATTTACTTTCTCTTTGTCAAGGGAAGGAAAAGGGAAGAAAACAGGGTATGTCTAATGTGCAATGCATATTAGAAGCTACAATATGAAAAATTTCTTCAGAATAATTTCCTTCTATGGCTTCTTTGAGACAGTACATTTGCATAGCTTTTTTGAAAATTCCAGTTCAAGAAGTTCCTTGTAACTGGTATAAAAATAGAAAAATTGTTGCTAACTGATGCTTAAAGACGTTATCTGGAGAAACATTCTGTACTCCTCATCTGAGGCTGCACCACTAGTTTAATATCTTTGAGTTTTTCCACTTCTTAAAATAACTGAATCAAAAGACATTTACCAGAGTATAAACAATGATATATTACATACCCCAAACTCTTATGGTCTAGTTTTAGTTTGATTTCACAAAACATAGATGACTTTGATGTCTTTTTTTCATTCAGATAAAAAATACTTTTTTAGTTTAATTTGCTATTGTTAATGTTGGTAAATGTTGAAGCCGTTATAATTAGAGATAGTTGATATTTAAATGATCATTACTTGGTAATGTAATGTGCAGTGCTTTTATTATTAAGTAACAAAAGATTTAAGACTCGAAGTACTTTTCTTAAAATAAATATTTTATACTTAAACATCCCCCTACCTCAATGTAAGTTAAAACTACAAAGGGGTTGCAAAAATATTAACATCCACTGGAGCATACATAAGAAATACTCGGTTATCATACTTTAACCACAAAGAATTATGCTTTTCCCTTTCTTTTTTGACTTGTCTAAAAACAAGGGGAGGGTTTCCTATGCCACATGTAAGGAGATTGGAAGTCTTCTCTCCATTCTAACAAATAAGGTTGGAAAAATCAACAACTCTTCTTAGATCCGTAAGAGAGGGGAGGACACATGGCAACCTACTGCCCCAAGTTTGGAGAAACAAATGAATAACAGACTGAGCCAGGCTTACTGGAGTAAAGACTCTCAAACGGAAACTGCCATGGGAACCAGTGCCAGGATAGGAAAACTTGAACTATAAATGAAAAATTGCTATAAGCTCAGTATGGACAACTCTGAGAGATAAAAACTGCAGGGCAACCCAGTCATAAGGGGGGCCCACAATATTAAGAGAATTATCTAACAGAGCATGAGCAGGTTCCCACAGTAAATATCAGGGAAATATTGTGTCCTGCTTCTGGCAAGGGGAGGGGAAAAGAAACAATTTTGAAATATGCCAGAGCACTCTGTTCCTCTTAGCAAGCCCTGCTTTCAAGGGAAACTAATTAACCAGATCCTAACTTGCTAGAGTAATATTGAACCTAAGTGACCTGGGGAAGGGAAACATCCAACTCCAGCCCACTCTACCCATACTGCCCCACCTAAGGGAAAACAGAAAAACTGAGAAACACTTTAGAAGTCAAGAGGTAGACTCACTAAAAGACTGAGACCTAATCATAGGAATATATAGTGTTTCCAATCTCCCCCTATGCCTCATCACCAACTTACTAAAGGCCCATTTATCCTAGTTCTTTTCACTGGATACACCGTGTTTGTCTATCAAGAAAAAATTACAAAACATACAAAAAGGAGAAAAAATATGAAGAGGCAGAGCAAGTGTCAAAATCAGACATAGCAGGGATGTTGAAATTACCAGACTAGGAATTTAAAACAGCTATGATCAATATACTAAGGGCCCTAATGGATAAAGTAGAAAACATTCAAGAACAGATGGACAATGTTAACAGAGAAATAGAAATTCTAGGAAAGAAACAAAAATAAATTGCTAAAAGAAGTTCTTTAAAGAGAAGGAAAATAATACAAGTTAGTAACTTGGATATACATAAAATAAGGAAAAGAATCAAAGAAGGAATAAGTGAAGACAAATAAACAATTTTATTTTATTATTAATTTATTTAACAACAGTGACAGTTTTTCAAAATAATAACAACAACAATGTATTCAATTATGTATGCTTAGGTATCTCTCTCTATATATATCCCTATAGGTATAGCTATATATATGCTTTTATATACTTATATACAAATGAAATGAGTGACAGCAATGATTCAAGAAATAGAAAGGAGAAATTATGATAATTTTGTTATGATAAGGTACTCATGCTACCCATAAAGTGGTATAAAGTTATTTTAAATGTATTTTGCAACCTATAGGGCAACCACCAAAAAGTTTATTTTTAATTACTTTATTGATTAAGGTGTTACATATGTGTCCTTATTCCCCCATTATCCCTCAAACCCCCCCACTCATTCCCTCACCCCCGCTGTGTCCATTGGTTAGGCTTATATGCATGCACACAAGTCCTTTGGTTGATCTCTCCCCATTACCCCCACCCTCCCCTACCTTCCCTCTGAGGTTTGATGGTCTGATCGATGCTTCTCTGTCTCTGGATCTGTTTTTGTTCATCAGCTTATGTTGTTCATTATATTCCATAAATGAGTGAGATAATGTGATATTTATCTTTCTCTGACTGGCTTATTTCACTTAGCATAATGCTCTCCAGTCCCATTCATGCTGTTGCAAATGGTAAGAACTCCTTCTTTTTTCCTGCAACATAGTATTCCATTGTGTAGATGTACCACAGTTTTTTAATCCACTCATCTGTTGATGGGCACTTAGGCTGTTTCCAAATCTTAGCTATGGTGAATTGTGCTGCTATGAACATAGGGGTGCATCTATCCTTTCTAATTGGTGTTTCTAGTTTCTTGGGGTATATTCCTAGAAGTGGGATCACTGGGTCAAATGGGAGTTCCATTTTTAGTTTTTTGCAGAAACTCCATACTGTTCTCCACAGTGGCTGCACCAGTCTGCATTCCCATCAGCAGTGCATGAGGGTTCCTTTTTCTCTGCATCCTCTCCAGCACTTGTCGTTTGTTGATTTGTTGATGATAGCCATTCTGACAGGTGTGAGATGCTACCGCATTGTCCTTTTGATTTGCATCTCTCAGATGATTAGTGACTTTCAGCATGTTTTCATATGCCTCTCAGCCTTCCTTCTGTCTTCTTTCAAAAAGTATCTATTTAGGTCCATTGCCCATTTTTTGATTGGGTCGTTTATCTTCCTTTTGTTAAGTTGTATGAGTTCCCTGTAAATGTTGGAGATTAAACCCTTAACGGTGATAACATTGGCAAATATGTTCTCCCATACAGTAGGCTTTCTTGTTCTGTTGATGGTTTCTTTTACTGTGCAAATGCTTTTTATTTTGATGTAGTCCCATTTGTTTATTTTCTCTTTAGTTTCCATTGCCCTAGGAGCAGTATCAGTGAAGAAATTGCTTTGGCATATGTCTGAGATTTGGCTGCCTGTGGATTCCTCTAGTATTTTTATGGTTTCCCGTCTTATATTTAAGTCCTTTATCCATTTTGAGTTTATTTTTGTGTATGGTGCAAGTTGGGGGTCTAGTTTCATTTTTTTGCATGTATCTGTCCAATTTTCCCAACACCATTTATTGAAGAGACTATCTTGACTCCATTGTATGTTCATGCCTCCTTTGTCAAATATTAATTGAGCATAATGGCTTGGGTCAATTTCTGGCTCTGTATTCTATTCCATTGATCTATATGTCTGTTCTTGTGCTAGTACCAGGCTGTTTTGAGAACAGTGGCTTTGTAATACAGCTTGATATCTGGTATTGAGATCCCACCTACTTTGTTCCCAAAAAGTTTTTAACAGTATAATTGATATGCTAATAAAAGAAATACAATCATAAAATGTATATTTCATGATCAAAGATATTCAATTTTGATGAATATTTGTTTTTATGATTCCTTAAATTTATAGGGCTTTTTGTTTCCCATCAGAAAAACATTTTCTTAGCCTTAGGTCATAAACATATTGTACTGTTTTATTTCAGAAACTTCATAATTTTATCTTTTATAATTATACTTATGAACCATCTTATATTAATTTTGGTTTGTAGTCTAATATAGGGTCAAGGTTCATTATCTGCCATACCTATATAGAGTTTTTATAGTAATTTGTAATGGGTTGGAGACTTTCTCTCTCCTTTGAACTTTTTTGGCATGTATACCAAAATGATATCTATATATACAGATTACTTCTGTACTTTCTATACTGTTCCATTGTCATCTATCTTTATTCTAAAACAACACTGTCTTAATTACCGTATATTGAAAATAAGTCTTGAAATTGGGAAATGTCAGTCCTCTTGCTTGGTTCTTCTTTTGCAAAATTGTTTGGACTGTTATATTTCCTTGAATTTTCAAACAAATTTAAGACTCAACTTGCCAAATACTAAAAATTGGTTGCAGGACTTTGACCTTTGAATTGAAAGATAACTTTAGGGAAAACAAATTTCTTAACAATACTGACTTCAAATCCACAATATGGAATTGATCTCTACTTATTTAGATTTTTAAAAATTTTATTAGCAATATTTTCCAATTTTTCATATAGATTCTTGCACATTTTACTTAAAATTATATTTAAACATTTCATTGTTTGACATTATTTGTAAATATAATTTTATTTAAAATTAATTTTCAATATTTTTCTGTTATTGCAATTGATTTTTGTATTTTGATCTTGTATCCTGTGACTTTAACATATTTATTACTTCTAATATATATTTTGTAGTAGAGTTTTCTACATAAAAGTTTTGTGAACAAAGACCATTTTATTTCTTTCTACCCAACCTATATGCCATATTTTTTCTTTATTGGACAACTGCAATCTCCAGTAAAACATTAAATAAATATATTCAGAGTGACATTTATTCTTTGTTCCCATTTTTAGGTAGAAAATATTGAAAAATTCATTTTTGAGTATATTATTAGTTGTGAGCTTTTTTTTTTTTAAATATATTTTATTGATTTTTTACAGAGAGGAAGAGAGAGGGATAGAGAGTCAGAAACATCGATGAGAGAGAAACATCGATCAGCTGCCTCTTGCACACCCCCTACTGGGGATGTGCCCGCAACCAAGGTACATGCTCTTGACCGGAATCGAACCTGGGACCCTTGAGTCCGCAGGCCGACACTCTATCCAATGAGCCAAACCGGTTTCGGCAGTTGTGAGGTTTTCATAGATGCTACTAATTAATTAGATTGAGGAAGTTTCCCTCCATTCCTAATTTTGAGAGATTTAATCCTGAACAAGTGATAAAATGTGTCATATGCTTTTTAAATATTTATATTGATTGATTTCAGAGACAAAAGGAGAGGGAGAGAAAGATAGAAACATCAATAAAGAGAGAGAATCATTGATCCCCCACACTGGAGATCAAGCCTGCAACTCGGGCATGTGTTCCAACCAGGAATTGAACCATGACCTCACGGCTCATAGGTCAACTCCCAACCACTGAGCCATGCTGCCCAGGCTCTAAGTTGGCAAATTTATTGGCATAAAGTTTTTTGTAATATTAACTTATTTTAATTTTGTAAAATCAGTAATGATACATTTTATTTGTTATTCTTAATTTATTTTTCTTTTTTCTTGATAATGTTATTATGGTTTTATTAATTTTATTTGTTTTTGAAGAACTTTTATGAATATATGCATAACCCATGGACACAGACAATATGGTGGTGGAGGCCTAGGGAAAGGGGTGGGGGAGGGCTATAAGGGGGTCACTGGGAGAAAAGAAGGGGATATATGTAATACTTTCAACAATAAAAATCTAAGAAAAATTTTGGGGACTCAACATTTTTATAACTAGCCATTTTCTATTTAAATGGCTTCTCCTCTTGCTTTTATTATTTTCTTCCTTTATTTTGGTTCACTGTAATCTTTTTTATTTGGATGAAACTTGTCTTGTTTTCTAAAAATGATATTCAAAGCTATAAATTTTTTCTATTGATATTTTTGGCATTTATCCAGCAACTTTTGATATGTTGTTCTTTCACAATAATTCACTTAGAATATTTTCCTATATTTTTTGTTTCTTGTATAGTTTAGATACTGGTTCTTCAAAAACCGGTTGTATACTTTCTAGATATTTAATTTTTATTGACTTGTACTTTAATTCCATTTGTTTAGAACATATGCCCTAAGACTTGAAACTTTTAAAATGTATCAAGATTTGTTTTATGAGTCAGCGTATTTGTAATCTTGTGTACTTGTGACAGGATGATGTAAATGGCAATGTTCATATTGCATATCAGTCTGATGTATTTGAAAGTTATACTGCTAAGGGTTATTTTATGCAACAGCTATTTAAATATCTTTTCACATTTATTGAACATGTAACATGAGAGAGACAGAAACATCAGTGATGAGAATCATTAGTCAGCTGACTCCTACACGCCTCCTACTGGGAATTGAGCCTGCAACTTGGGCATGTGCCCTGACCTGGAATTGAACAGTGATCTCCTGGCTCATAGATCAATGCTCAACCACTGAGCCACAATGGCTGGGCTAATATCTTTCAGTTTTTAAGGAGTGTGTCTATTATCTTTCATGTCCAAGGGAATATTGGTATGTCTGACCTGATCTCTAGATATTTTAGAACATATAGTCCTTTCTTATGCTCACATTTTGTTCTGTTCCTCGCTTGTCGTATTTTTTCTGAGACTTGCATTGATGCAGTTTCATTTTTATGCAGCTCACTTATGAGTGATTAATATCAAATTTGTCTACTTGAAAATTGCTCTCAGAAAACTGTATTATAACCATAATTATAATAATTTCAAATACTATGTAAAAAACTCCCTGTGCTGAGAAGTTGAGTAGGGCAGCACAACTCTTAAATTTAAGCCAAAATGGCTCATCATTATCTTGAAACTGTAATTTCAAAAATTGAAATCTTCTCCTAATAATGATTTTGGCTGGTACAGATGACTACTGTTGGTAACTTCTTATATCCTCATACATTTGCAATTCCTAACCTCTCTTGCAGTTGAACTTGTGACTAATTTTGGCCAATGTAGTGTGAGAGAAGAGACTTTGGGGCCAAGATGGCTATTTATATGGCTTGCCTTCTTCACCCTCTCTGCTTTTTAGCCTGTCAGGAGGGTCATAGGTTAACACAGAGTCAACATCCCAACAAACTACAAAGTAAACACAGTCTTGGCCTGTATAACCAGCATACAATTGTGACAATAATACATAGGCTTCTTTTATGTTAAATCAATAAAGCCACTTAAAATATAACTCAACTAGGTTTTGAGGGTATTTTATCTTATTCTATCTATAAATTTTCTTGATTCTATAATGCTATCTTTTGCAGTTAAAAAATATAGGAACTAAGCTTGTTAAGTACATTTTCCTATCATATTTTCTTTCTGTCTTAAAACAACACAGTGACTTAGTTGTATAATATATTACCTAATAAAAGAGTAATATGCAAATTGACCTTAACTCCGCTACACCCACAAGCCACGCCCACCAGTCACACCCACCAGCCAATCAGGAGCAAATATGCAAATAAACCCAACCAAGATGGCTACAGCCACAGAGAGTGGGAGGGAGGCTTGGGTTTCCCAGGCAACAGAAGAAGCCAAGCTTTCCACCTGCCCTTGCGGCCTAAGCCTCCACTCAAAGCTACAAAGTTTCAATTATAGAAGGTAAACAAATCCAAACAGAAATGGCGGCAGCTACAGAGCTGGAAAGAGCAGGAGGCAAGGGTTGCCCCCGTCAATGGAAGAAGCAAAGCTTTCTGCACACCCTGGCAGGCCCAGGCCTCCGCTTAAGGCTACAAAGTTTCAATTATAGAAGGTACACAAACCCCAAAAGAAATGGCTTCCAGCCACGGAGCGAGCAGGAGGCTTGGCTCCGCTCCAGGCTACAAAGTTTCCTGGTAATAATAGTCTATGTTCAATAGACTTCTATAGTCTATAGAAGGTAAATAAATTCCAGATACCAGGGCCTCCACTTGGGTTGCCAGGGGGTGTGGCTCACCTGCAAGCCACCACAGGTCCCTCGCTCAGGCCGCCCCATGCCCAAAGGGAACCCCCACCCTGATCTGGGACACCCTTCAGGGAAAACCAGCTGGGCCCCACCCCTGCACCAGGCCTCTATCCTACCTAATAAAAGAGTAATATGCAGATTGACCATCACTCCAACACAATATGGCTGTCCCCATGTGGTCAAAGATCCTGCCCCCATGTGGACACAAGATGGCCACCACAAGATGGCCAGCAGGGGAGGGCAGTTGGGAGGCACCAGGCCTGCAAGGGAGGGGAGTTGGAGGCAATCAACCCTGCAGGGGAGGGCAGTTAGGGGTGACCAGGCCGGCAGAGGAGGGAAGTTGGGGGCAAACAGGCTGGCAGGGGAGCAGTTAGGCATCAATCAGACTGGCAGCGGAGTGGTTAGGGGGTTATCAGGCTGGCAGGCAGAAGCTGTTAGGGGCAATCAGGAAGGCAGGCAGGCGAGCAGTTGGGAGCCAGCAGTCCTGGATTGTGAGAGGGATGTCCGACTGCCCTTTTAGGCACGATCCCTTGAGGGGTCCCAGATTGGAGAGGGTGCAGGCTGGGCTGAGGGACACCCCCCCTCCGTGCATGAATTTTGTGCACCAGACCTCTAGTTATACATAAAATAATATATTTTTAAAACACACTTAACAGTATACATGTTCAATAAATGTGAGAAATTACTTATTTTGCGTGCCAAAGAACTGAGGCTTTGATTTATATAAATAAAATTTCCATAAGTAGAGTAAAGTGAATGTCTCAGTGAATTTTCCAAATTAGTGTTTCTCAAAATGTAGCTTCCAGCATCATCATCAACAAATTTGTTAGACATGCACATTCTCAAGTTCCATCCTATATCTAGTAAATAAGACACTTGGGAGTGGGACTTAATATTTGTGTTGTAACCAGCCCCCAAGTTGATTCTGATGCATGTTCATGTTTAAGGACCTTTGATGTAAATGTGTGCTGTCCAGTATAGCAGATATACATGGCTATTGAATACTTGAAATATGGATTGTCTTATTGGAATGTGCTGTAAGTGTAGCATACACAAATGATTTCAAAGAGTGAGCTTGAAAGTATGATGAAAAATATATCATTAATGAATGTTAGTATTGATTAAATGTTTACATGATATTATAGATGTATTGGAATAGATTATTACAATTAATTTCATCTGCATTATTTTACATATTTTAAAAATAATTGTAAGTTTTATATGTGGCCAGAACTTTATTTCTATTGGATAGTGCTACTCTGGAAAATCCAAGCCTTCCAAGGTTTTCTTCTGATCCTTTAAATATAAAAAGTACTTATTTCATCATAAAACCCACACCAAGGAATCATTTCAATAACTGATTCTATGTACCTGTATAGGTTCAACTATTCAGTGCCTGTTCTCTGAATCTGATAAATCTTAACTCATTCTTCATTATTCTACAGTTAGATGCTATATGTGAACTTGATTAGACTAAATCCTGAATACTTTTTACTCATCTTCTTCTATATATATATATATATATATATATATATATATATATATATATATATATATATATATAAAAGGCTAAAATGCAAAGTGTCCCCTTGGGAGTTCGACCAGGAGTTTGATCGCTCACTATGCCATGTGCTGACCACCATGGGGTGTTGCATGACAAAGGAAGGCCCTGGCCAGAAGCCGGAAGGAAGGATCTGGCTGACAGCCAGAAGGCCCATCGCTGGCCAGGCCTAGGGACCCTACCTGTGCAAGAATTTTGTGCACCGGACCTCTAGTCTAAATATAAGAATGTTGATATATTTTAACTAAAATCATATCTCACGTTGTCATACATTGATTGTATTCATACTTTTTCCCAGTGAGTATAGCATAGAAGTGACATGTGAAGTATGTAAGAACATTTTTATTTATTTCAGATATATTGGGATATAACTTATTGAGATATTGATATATCAGATGCTTATGGTGTATAATGAGTTGGTTTGATACAAATACAGATTGAAAAATGATTTTTGTGATAGAACATTTGAGATCTACTCAGCAAATATTAAGTATATTCTATAGTATTGTTAGCTATAATCAACATGGTGTACATTAGGTCCTTAGAACTTATAAATCTTATAACTGGAAGTTTGTACCCTTTGACCCATATATCCCCATCCACCTCATTCACCAGCCATTGGTAACCACCACTCTACTCTCTATTTCTATGACTTTGGCTTTTTGTATTTTGTCAAATGTTCTTTCTGAGTCTATTGAGATAATAATCTGATTTGTATCATTCATTTTATTAATATGGTTTCTCACATTTATTAATTTGTGTATATTGAATCTTCCTTGCATCCCAGGGATAAATCTCATTTGAACATAGACTATTATCTTTTTAATGTGTTGTTGAATTTGGATTGGTGATATTTTGTCAAGATGGACTGTTTTACCCTATTCAATTTTTTTGAAAGAATTTGAGAAGAATGGTATTAATTCTTCTTTAAATGCTTGGTACAGTGAAACCATCTAGAATTATGTTGGGAGGTTTTTGATTACTGATTCCATCGCCTTATAAGTTATTGCTATACTCAAATTTTCTATTTCTTCATGATTTCAGTCTTGGTTGATTGTATTTTCCTAGGAATTTATCCATGTCTTATAGGTTGTCTAACTTGTTAGCATACAATTGTTCATAATAGTCTCTTGTCATCCTAGGTATGGTATCATTTGTAATGTTTTCTCTTTCATTTCTGATTTTATTTATTTCAGTCCTCTCTATTTTTTTTTACTTAGGCAGTGTAGATACAGGTTATCAGTTTAGTTTATAATTTCAAAAATCAGTTCTTAGTTTTGTTGGTCTTTTCTTTTCTTCTATTCTCTATTTTCTCGTGGCCTACAGCTCTTTGGTTATTAAAACCACTGGTGTTAACTTGTATAAGAGAATTATTTTTCCTCTTGTTATAAAATCTCTCTCTGCCTTTGCTTTTCAACAGTTTTGTGATTATGTGCCTTTGGAGAAGATGGTTATGTGTTGATATTTGGGGGGGGGGGCTCTTTATCTTCATGAACTTAGGTATCCAAATCAGTCCCCACGTTTGAAAATTTCTCAGCCATAATGTCTTTAAATTAGCTTCCCAAAACTTTCTCCTTTCTTCTCCTTCAGGGACTCCAAAGATATGTACATTATTTCTTTTTACGGTGTTCCGTAAGTCTTTTAGGGTTCTTTATTCTTTTCTTTTCATTCTTTTTATTTCTCATCTGACCCCCACCCTCCCCTACTTTCCCTCTGGGGTTTGACGGTCTGATCAATGCTTCTCTGTGTCTGGATCTGTTTTTGTTCATCAGTTTATGTTGTCCATTATATTCCATAAATGAGTGCGATTATGTGATATTTATCTTTCTCTGACAGGCTTATTCCACTAAGCATGATGTTCTCCATTTCCATACATGCTGTTGCAAATGGTAAGAACTCCTTATTTTTTATGGCAGTGTAGTATTCCATTGTGTAGATGTACCACAAATTTTTAATCCACTCATCTGTTGTTGGGCACTTCGGCTGTTACCAAATCTTAGTTATGGTGAATTGTGCTCCTATAAACATAGGGGTGCATATATCCTTTCTGGTTGTTGTTTCTAGTTTCATGGGATATATTCCTAGAAGTGGGATCACTGGGTCAAATGGGAGTTCCATTATTAGTTTTTTTGCAGAAACTCCATAGTGTTCTCCACAGTGGCTGCACCAGTCTGCATTCCCACCAGCAGTGCAAAAGGGTTCCTTTTTCTCTGCATCCTCGCCAGCACTTGTCTTTTGTTGATTTGTTGATAATAGCCATTCTGACAGGTGTGAGATGGTACTGCATTGTCATTTTAATTTGCATCTTTTGAATGATTAGTGACTTTGAGCATGTTTTCATATGTCTCTTGGCCTTCCTTCAGTCTTCTTTCAAAAAGTACCTATTTAGGTCCATTGCCCATTTTTTGATTGGGTTGTTTATCTTTCTTTTGTTAAGTTGTATGAGTTCCCTGTAAATGTTGGAGATTAAACCCTTAACGGTGATAACATTGGCAAATATGTTCTCCCATACAGTAGGCTTTCTTGTTGTTCTGTTGATGGTTCCTTTTGCTGTGCAAATGCTTTTTATTATGATGTATTCCCATTTGTTTATTTTCTCTTCAGTTTCCATTGCCCTAGGAGCAGTATCAGTGAAGAAATTGCTTTGGCATATGTCTGAGATTTTGCTGCCTTTGGATTCCTATAGTATTTTTATGGTTTCCCGTCTTATATTTAAGTCCTTTATCCATTTTGAGTTTATTTTTGTGTATGGTGTAAGTTGGTGGTCTAGTTTCATTTTTTTGCATGTATCTGTCCAATTTTCCCAACAACATTTATTGAAGAGACTGTCTTGACTCCATTGTATGATAATGCCTCCTTTGTTGAATATTAATTGAGCATAGTGTTTTGGGTCAAGTTTTGGGTTCTCTATTCTATTCCATTGATCTATATGTCTGTTCTTGTGCCAGTACCAGGCTCTTTTGAGATCAGTGGCTTTGTAATACAGCTTGATATCTGGTATTTAGATCCCACCTACTTTGTTCTACTTTCTCAGGATTACTGAAGATATTCGGGGTCTTTTTTAATTCTAGATGAATTTTTGGAAAGTTCGTTCTAAGTCTGTGAAATATGCCATTGGTATTTTAATGGGGGGTGCATTGAATCTATAGATTGCTTTGGGTATTATGGACATTTTGATGATGTTGATTCTACAAATCCATGAACATGGTATGTTCTTCTATCAATTTATGTCTTCCTCCTTTCTCTTTATCCAATGTCCCATAGTTTTCCGCATATAGGTCTTTTATGTCCTTAGTTAAGTTTATTCCTAGGTTTCTTAAATTTTTTTTTGGTGCGATGGTAAATGAGATTGCTTTTTTAGTCTCTCATTCTGTGAGTTCATTATTGGTGTATAGAAATGCCAGATTTCTTGGCATTTATTTTAATCCTGCTACATTGCCAATTTCATTTATTAAGTCTAACAATTTTTTGATGGAGTCTTTCAGTTTTCTATATGCAGTATCATGTCATCTGAGAATAAGGACAGTTTTACTTCTTCTTTTTCAATTTGGGTGCCTTTTATTTCTTCTTCTTGTGTGATCGCAATGGCTAGTATTTCCAGTACTATGTTGAACAGGAGTGGTGAGAGTGGGCATCCCTATTTTGTTCCTGTTCTTAGGGGAAATGGTTTTAGTTTTTGCCCATTGAGTATGATGCTGGCTGTGGGTTTGTCATATATATCTTTTATTATATTGAGGTGTGATCCATCTATTCCCACCTTGCTGAGACAATTTATCAATAAAGGGTGTTGGATTTTGTCATATGCTTTTTCTTCGTCAATTGATATGACTATGTGATTTTTATCTCTCAATTTATGTGATCTATCATGTTTATTGATTTTCGAATATTTTACCATCCTTGAATCCCTGGGATAAATCTTACTTGGACATGGTGTATGACCTTTCTGATGTACTACTGGATCCGATTTGCTAGAATTTTGTTTAGGATTTTGGCATCTATGTTCATGAGGGATATTGGCCTGTAATTCTCTTTCATTGTGTTGTCTTTATCTGGTTTTGGTATTAGGGTGATGCTGGCTTCATAGAATGTGCTTGTAAATGTTACTTCCTCTTGAATTTTTTGGAATAGTCTGAGGAGGATAGGTTTTAGTTCTTCATTGAATGTTTGGTAAAACTCCCCTGTAAAGCTGTCTGGCCCTGGGCTTTTGTTTGGAAGCTCTTTGATGACTGCTTCAATTTCTTCCATAGTTATTGGCCTTTTGATATTTTTAGAATCTTCCTGATTGAGTTTTGGAAGGTTGTATTTTTCTAGGAATATGTCAATTTCCTCCAGGTTGTCTAGTTTGTTAGAATAGAGTTGTTCATAGTATTTTTTAACAATCCATTATATTTCTGTGTGGTCTGTTGTTATTTCACCACTTTCATTTCTGATTTTGTTTATTTGGGTCCTCCCTCTTTGCTTCTTGGTGAGCCTGGCCAGAGGTTCATCAATCTTGTTTATCCTTTCAAAGAACCAGCTCTTGGCTTCATTGATCTTTTGTATTTTTTTTGTTTTTTTCTCTATGTCATTTATTTTTGCTCTGATCTTTATTATCTCCTTCCTTCTGCTCACTTTGGGATTTTCTTGTTGTTCTCTTTTTAATTCTTTGAGTTGTAGAGTTAGATGATTTATTACCATTTTTTCTTGTTTTTTTTGTTTGTTTGTTTGTATTTTTTTTTTTTTTGAGATAGGCCTATAGAGATATAAACTTCCCTCACAGGATTGCTTTCATTGTGAACCATAGATTTTGGATTGGTGTTTTCATTGTCATTAGTTTCCAGAATTTTTTTAACTTTCATTTTTGATCTCTTTGGTAACCCAATCATTGTTTAATAGCATGCTATTCAGCTTCCAAGTGATTGACTGTTTTGGATTGTTTTTATTGTAGTTTATTTATAATATTATGCCATTTTGGTCTGAGAAGATGCTTGGTGTGATTTTACTCTTCTTGAATTTGGGGAGACTTTGCTTGTTACCCAATATGTGTTCTATTTTTGAAAATGTCCCATATGCACTTGAGAATAACATATATTCCGTGACTTTGGGGTGAAATGCTGATTATTTTTCCTACAGGATTTATCCAATGATCTCAGTGGTATATTAAAGTCCCCTACTATCATTGAATTTTTGTTGATCTCTCTCTTGATAGCTTCCAGGAGTTTTTTTATGTATTTGTGTGCTCCTGCATTGGGTGCATATATGTTTATTAGGATTATATCCTCTTGTTTTATTGATTCCTTTGGTATTATGAAGTGTCCTTCCTTATCTCTTGTTATGGCCTTCACTTTGAGGTCTATTTTGTCAGGTATAAGTATTGCTACCCCAGCTCTTTTTCATTTCCATTTGCCTGAAAGATATTTTTCCATCCCTTTACTTTCAGTCTGTGTGAGTCCCTTGTTCTGAGGTGGGTCTCTTGTAGACAGCATATATATGGGTCATGTTTTCTTATCCATTCAGCCACTCAATGTCTTTTAATTGGAGTATTTAGTCCATTTACATTTAAAGTTATTATTGAAAGGTACTTGTTTGTAGCCATTTTTATTTTTTGTACCTGTGTTCCTTCTTACCTTTTTATTTCTTCTTTTTACACCAGTCCCTTTAGCATTTCTTGCATTGCTGGCTTGGTAGTGATAAACTCTCTTAGCATTTTTTTGTCTGTAAAGTTCCTTATTTCCCCTTCCATTTTGAATGATAGTCTTGCTGGATAGAGTATTCTTGGATTCAGTCCCTTGCTTTGCATCACTTTGTAAATTTCCTTCCATTCTTTTTCTGTCCTGCTGTGTTTCTGTTGAGAAAACATTTGATAATCTAATGGGAGATCCCTTTTATGTAAATTTCTGTGTCTCTCTTGCAGCCTTTAAGATTCTTTCTTTGTCCTGAACATTTGCCATTGTAATTATGATGTTTCTCAGGGTGGGTCTTTTTGGGTTCATCTTGTTTGGGACTCTCTGTGCTTGTGTGACTTTTTTCTTCCCCTCATCAGGGAAGTTTTCTGACATTATTTCCTCAAATAGGTTTTCTAACCCTTGTTCTTTTTCCTATTGTTCTGGCACCCCTATTATTTGTGTGTTGCTTTGTTTCACATTGTCCCAAAGCTCCCTAAGGCTCTCCTCCTGTCTTTTAATTTTTTTTCTCCAATTGCAATTCAGTTTGGGTGTGTTTTGCTTCCTTGTCTTCTAATTCGCTAATTCAGTCCTCCACTTCTCCTACTCTACTGTTGAAACATTCCATGCTGATTTTTATTGCAGCTTTATCACTCTTCATTTCTTCTTGATTCTTACATAAGTTTTAGATTTTTTTTATCCATCCAGTTTATGAAATGTATGACTCTTATTCTGAATTCTTTTTATGACCCATTGCATGCCTGTTTCACTTAGCTGCTTTTCTGGCAATTCCTGAATTTTTTTCCTTTGGGGGTTTCTTTGTCTACCCATTTTTTATCTCACCGATGGATCTAGATGTTGAGTCATGCAGGACCTGGCTCCTTGGGTGGCAGTGGCTCTTCGGGCTGCAGTTGGTCCTTGGGCTGTTGCAGTAGTGGTTGCTCCTCTGGCTGGTGGGGGAAGGTTGCTCATACAGCTGCTGTTCTTTGGACGGGGGTGGGCTTATCACGAGGCTGCTGCTCCTCAGACAGGGTGGACTGCTCACGTGGCTGCTGCTCCACGGGCAGGAGCAGGTTGCTTGCAGGGCTGCTGTTTCTCGTATGGGTGCAGGCTGCTGCTTAGACAGGGGTGGTCTGCTCACACTGCTGCTGCTCCTCGGACAGGGCAAAGGCTGCTTGTACAGCTGCTGCTCCTCAGCTGGGACTGAGCTGCATGTGTGGCTGCTGCTCCTTGGATGGGGCAGGCTGTTCACCCAGTTGCTGCTTGTTTTACAGGTGCAGGCTCCGTTTGGCTGCTGCTCCTCTGACCAGTGTGGGCTGCGTAGGGCTGCTGCTCCTTGGACATGGGTGGTCTGCTCATGTGGCTGCTGCTCCTCGGATAGGGACAAGCTGCTTGTTCAGCTGCTGCTCCTCGGACAGGTGCACGGTCAGTGCTGTGCATAGCTACTGCTCCTCAGATGGGGTGGGCTGCTCTCATGGTTGCTGCTCCTCAGATGGGTGACAGCCACTCACACAGCTGCTGCTCCTTGGACAGGGGAAGGCCACATGAGGCTGCTGCTCTTAGGCCTGGGGCAGGCTTCTTGTGGGGCTGCTGCTCCTTGGATAGGAGCGGGCTGCTCACATGTCTGCTGCTTCTGTGGTCGAAGTGCCTTAGGCTAAAGCATTGGGATGGTCAGAGGGCAGAGCACTTCAGAACTCACAGGAACATGCGCCTGGGGTGGCTGGAGACTTGGTGACCATGGGACCGCAGCTGAGGTAGCAGGTCCCTGGCAGGGGTGGCTTTAGAATCCCAGGTGTTATCTGAGGGCATCCTGGGTGGAGGTGAGGCTGGCTCCCAGTTACAGCAGCTTTCCCCTTCAAAAATGCTAGGCCTCTGAGAAAGAGCCAGCCTCCTGGTACTGTTTGCAATGATAGCAGAGGCTGTCTAGTTAGGCAAGCCTGATTACCCTGACCCCAAAGGTCCGGCGGGATCTAACTGTGCCACCCGCACACACACACACCACACTCCTCTTTTGCTCCCTCACTCACTCACACTCTCTCTCACTGCCGCCTTCTTCCTGCCTCTGTAGTTAGGTCTTGGGTGTTATTGACCCATTTGTGGATGGATTTTCCTTTCCATGTGTCTGGTTATATGGATCGCTCTCTAGCACATTGGCCAGACAGGATAAAATTCACCTCGACAAGACATGACACAAAGGGAAAAAAGCACGAATGTACTCATGACATTGATAACCCCAATATAAGTGAACACTTGAAAAAGAGAATTAGGGGATAAAAAAGAGAGCACAAATGATATCGAAGAGAGAAAAAAATATGAGAGAAAAGAAAAAGGAGAATATATATATATATATATATTCTCCTTTTTCTTTTCTCTCATTATATATATATATATATATATATATATATATATATATATATATACATATATATATATATATATAGAGAGAGAGAGAGAGAGAGAGAAATACCACAGAACCAATAGATACACCAAAAAGAAAAAATAACACCAAACACCCAACAAAGAGGGTGGTGGCAGAATCTGTAGAGGTTGAGCTTATATACAGAAAATAAGGTTAAGAATTGGATGAATATGGGTAGGACCTCAATTCAGTATAGAGGAATTATAAAGGGGATGAGTTAATAAGAAGAAAGAGAATGAGAAGTAAATAATAATAATAATGATAATAATAATAAATTCACAAAAAATATTTTAAAATGGTATAAAAAATAAAAAATAGCAAGTAAAAATAAAATAAAATAGAGTGATGTAAAAATAATGCAAAAAGAAATAGAAAATAAAGCAACAAACAAAAAAAGGAAAACAGAAAAAAGAAGAAAAAGAGATAACAAAAAAATAAAAAATAAAAATGAAAAAGTAGGGTGTCGTTCCTTTGGCTGGCTTAAGATCCCAGTCTTCTGTATTTTCTGCACTTTCTCAGTTTCCTATTGGTGGGATTGAAGGCCTCCCTTTAGGCCAGTCTCTGTTGATTCTCAGGGACTATTCAGATTTTTTTCCTTTGTACCCCTCAGGGCGTGGTCTGGGTGTGGCTGTATTGGTTGCCTGGAGACTGGAGGGAGGGGCTATCTCTTCAGGAGAAAATGGCTGCCCAGGTCCTGGGCTCAGGTATGACTCAGCACCAGACTCTCTGCCACTTCTCCTGGACCTTGTCCTCTCCCCAGCCTCTCCCCAAACTCCACAAGTCCACACCTTCTCCTGCACCTCAGCCACAAGTAAGTGCCTGTATCCAAAAGGTCCTATGAACTAGGTTCAGTTAAGAAAAGCACAAGCCACAGAGAGGGGAAAGACTGCGCCTCTGTGAGTTCCTCTCCTGCCGGTGCTGCAAGGTCTGGCCAGCCCTTCAGGCTGCCTGCTCTGAGCTATGTCTTTTGTGACTGTGGAATCAGATCTAGAATCCCCTGCCTCCAGCAGTCCTGTGGACCTTCTTTCCATAGTTAGATGCTGTGGTTGTCCCCAGGGACTTGGCTTGGTGCTGTGCAGTTTCCCTCTGACACTCTGTGCTCAGAGGTCTAGCAGACTCTCCTGCCCAGATTCTTGATTTTACCTTTCTCCAGGCATCCTATGCCCTCCCGGTTGAAAACTGTCTCACCCACTGAGTATCCTTTGCCAATTCGGGTTGGATGTTATTCGTTTCAGCTGCTCATTCTATTTGCCACAGGACAAGGCTCGGGACACGTCCATCTATTCTACTGCCATTTTGTCTCCTCCCTATAAAACTATTTATATGTATTTTCTTAGAGCTCTCTAAGGGTCTTCAGAAAAATTATGAATACTTTGTGAACAATACCTGGATCTCCATTTCTTTGGGGCCATGTACTGCAGATTTACTGTATTCATCTTATGGAGTCATAATTTCCTGATTATTTGTAATCTCTATAGTTTTTTGTAGGAGTCTGCACATTTAAAATAGCAGCCATCTCTTCCAGACTTTATAGACTGACATTGATAAGGGAAGACTGTAACTTATGGGTGGGGTCATACTGGAGTATGCTATCACCCCTGCTCTAGTGGTACAGGGTGCAAAGTGTGGGAACACATGGTAGCACCTGGTCTGTGTGGGGCATGAAGTCTCTGCAGCTCAGGTTACTGGGATCCACTGCATTGAGAACTTTGTGGTCTTTGGCAAGTGCTGTAGGGGGCACACGGTAGTTGCAATGGCTGTAGCGGCCCTCAATGATCCCTATAGGTCCTGTGGTTAGGGACCAGAGCAGGCAGGGGTGGTGCTGGAGCTGGTGGCATACACACACTCAGCTGCAGGTGTCTCTATAGCAGAAGAGGCCAATTGAAGACACACACATAGTATTTAAGTCCAGGAAGGGCAGCATGGGCTGAGGCTAACTATGGGTCACTGGCAATTATGGAGGCCCTGGCTGCTAATAGGCTTTCCTGTGGCTGCTTACTCTCCCTCCAAGTATGCTCACTGCAGTTGAGGCTGACAGGCATCGAGATGGTGTCCCACAGGTGCACAGCTGTAGTATTTAACCCTGAATGTGTGCACAGTGGTGGGGGTCAGCTTGGGGTTATAGGTTGGTGTTTTGTATTCGTGCAGCCACAGAAGCTAAGCTAGCTGTTGGTGCATTTAGTGGATTTTCACAAGGGCAAGGACAAAGGGAATAGAGTTATACTTAGGTGGCTGACATTTTGCATTCATTTAGCTGCAGGGGCCTGAGCTGGCTGCTGGTATGATTCTTGGGTTCCTAGGCTTATGCTGGAATGGGAGAGGAGGAGCAGGATGGATTCAATGGCTAAAATCCATGAATGTAATATCTTTGGGACAAAATTTGGTGGAATCTGCAGGGGCTCTGTGGCAGCTGTGCTGGCTATTTATTTAATCAGTGGTGAAATCTGCAGGGTTTCTCTGCAGAGCTGGTCTCTGTGAACTGCAATTACTCTTCTTCATGACTGTTATTAATAGGTCTTCTTTTCCTCCTTGGTCCTAGCTGTCTTCAGACATCCCAACTTTGCCAGTCTGGATGAGGTAAAGCTGAAGCAGGACCTTTGAAGGCCAGGAGAAGCTGGTTGCTCAACCAGCTATTTCTTTCCTGTTTGGGGGGAACTCTTTCTACCTGGGAAGTTCCTTCTTGGTGCTGAACAATTTTGGCTAGGGGGATGGGATGATGCTGGAAAAATGAAGTTGTACTCTTTCTCTTCTTGTGAGATTATTCTCAGAATTTTTTGTCCCACTGTGTTGCTACAATTTCTTAATAGGACTCTAGAGCTCTCCAAAAGCTGTTTTTTGTGTTGTTGCTTTTTTTGTGTGTGTGTGTGTGATAGCTGTCTAATTATGCAATTTTGTGGAGAGAGGGTGAGGAAGTGGTCTCCTACATTGAAATTTTGTTATAATATAATTTTTAAAAAAGTATTTGCAGGATATTTTTGGCTTTCTAAGATTTGTCAAATGTCCATGATCATGCTTTTGTTATTGCTGAACTTTTTTAAAAAATATATTTTTATTGATTATTTACAGAGAGGAAGGGATAGGGATAGAGAGTTAGAAACATCAATGAAAGAGAAACATGGATCAACTGCCCCTGCACGCCCCCTATTGGGGATCAAGCCTGCAATCAAGGTACATGCCCTTGACTGGAATGGAACCCGGGACCTTTCAGTCCATGGCCTGACACTCTATCCACTGAGCCAAACTGGCCAGGGCTTATTGCTGAAATTGATATTAAAAACTGTTGTACTGAAATATGTACAACAAAGCTTATAAAGATTAAACTTAAAACCTTGAAAAATTACATTATCATTTACCTTTTGCAAGGTAGAATTCAGGTTGTCGAAAATACCAAAGTTTTGTCAGTTATAGTAAAGGGACATTTTCTTGCTCTAAATAACTATGCCAGTTAAGGTCCAAAAAACAATATTTGTTTTTCTTGTGAAAGAATATAGGTTTATAGCATAGGAACTACAGAAGAAAAGGTGAAGGATTTAAGAAGAGACAGATGTAAATGCATAAGCTAAATTTTCTTTTTAAAGATTCACAGATGAATCAGTATTCAGTAACTTGACCTGCATTTTTCTTCAGAAAACGGGGTAATACAATGGGCTTTTATTTTTAAGGTAATACTCACAATGATATTTTGAAAGTGTAGAAATTGAATTTCAGTTAAAGTACTACCTGAATAAGAATAAAGTATTTTCAGAATTGAGTTAAGAGTGTCCCAAACCTGGTATTACACTGTTGAACACCTCACTGGCTCAATTACCCAGTGTTCTGCACCACTCTTTTAAGTTATAGGAGGTCATTGTGAGTTGAACACAAATGGTAAAAAGGATCAATTTAACACTAAAAGGAGAACCAAGATAGTGGCGTAGGTAAATGCCAGCACTCACCACCTCCCACAATCACATCAAAATTACAACTAAAATACAGAACAATCATCATTCAGAAACACCTTAAATTTGGCTGAATGGAAGTTCTAAACTAGAGAAGTAAAGAAGAAAGCATATCAGTCTGGCTCACACTGTTCACTCCGCCCTGGTGATTCCCTGAGATCCCGCCTCACCTAAGTTTCAACTCCCACCCAAGCTGTTTGCAGTAGATTTTCCATATAAATAGCCTGTCCTGGCTCATGCTTCAGACTTTGCTAAAATCTCTTAAACAAACAGCAGATGGCCTCAGCATTCCACATTTCTCTCAATAAGAGGCCACAGGCTGTCACTAGCAGCAGCCTGCCATGTTTCACAGCTTGGCCTCTATTGGGTACTTCCAACACATGTAGTAACTGTCTAAAGATCACTATGTAGCTCCAGAAGGGTGGCCCTGGGCAAGGTTTAGGCAGTGGCTGATTTTGGACATCCAGGGGGGATGTCCCAGAGCCAGTGCACCTTGTAGACAGCTTCAGACCACACCAGATCACAAATGTACATATCCATGAGTGACACACTCAAGGGTCAGACTCAGTGAGCAGCAAAGTTCCACTAAGGAAAGTCCTGTTCCCTGGGGTCTCTCCTGCACAGCAGCTCTTCCACTGCAGGCTCAGCTGATCCTCACAGCCAGTTGGCCTGATGGTCAATTCCTCCCAGTGACGTCAACAGCAATTATGGCTCAAGTACAAGACAGTGCACACAAGTGTGCACCTAGAATGCCCAGCTCAGGTGTCTGGGGAGGCTGAGCCACTGGGTCCTACAGGACACATACTAGGCCACTCTATCAAGCCTGGGTGACATAACAGATCTACCTATACAGAAAAACAAACACAGGAAAGCAGCCAAAATGTGGAGACAAAAAAACATGTTACAAATGAAAAAACAGAAGAAATCTCCAGAAAAAGAACTAAATGAAATGGAAGCAAAAAAACCCAAAAAACAAAAAAACAGATACAGAGTTCAAAACAATGGTTATAAGGTTTTTCAAGGATGTTAATGAGAGCTTCAAGGGACTTACTGAGAATTTCAAGGATCTTAGTGATAATTTCAAGGAACTTATTGAGAACATCAAAGACATGAAAAATGACCAGTCAGAAATGAAGGATACATTAACTAAAGGAAGAATAATTTACAGGGAATCAATAGTAGAGGATACCAAGAATCAAATCAGTGATTTGGAATATGAGAAAGCAAAAAACACCCAATCAAAAGAGCAAAAAGAAAAATATGAATATAGTGTAAAGAAAGGAGTATCTGGGACAACTTTAAGGGTGCCAACATTCACATGATGGGGGTGCCAGAAGGAGAAGAGAGAGAGCAAGATATTGAAAACCTATTTAAAAAAATGACAGAAAATTTCCCCTACCTGGTGAAATAAATGGACTTATAAGTCCAGGAAGCACAAAGAGTCCCAAATAAGAGGAACCCAAAGAAGTCCACACCAAGACTCATCATAATTAAAATGCCAAAGGTTAAAGAAAAAGAGAGAATCTTAAAATCAGCAAGAGAAAAGCATTTAGTTATCTACAAGGGAGTGCCCATATGACTGTCAGCTGGATTTCTCAACAGAAACTATGCAGGTCATAAAAGAGTGGCAAGAAATATTCAAAGTGATGAATAGCAAGGACCCACAACCAATATTACTCTACCCAGCAAAGCTATCATTTAGAATTGAAGGTCAGATAAAGATTTTTCCAGATTAAAAAAAAAAAAAAAGCAAAAAGAGTTCATCACCACCAAACAAGTATTTCATAAAATGTTGGTTATTCTAGAAGAAGAAGAAGAAGAAAAATTAGAAACCTATATAATAAAAGGCTAATATGTAAATTGGTCCCTCAACTGGGAGTTTGACCTGGTGTTCGACCAGGGGGCGGGGTGGCCTGCCAACTGCAACTGCCAGCAGCCCCTACCCTGGGCTGACCTGCCTGATGGCCCCGATAGGGGCGGGTCGGCCAGACCCCACCCAAGCACAAATTCTAGCACCAGGCCTCTAGTATGAATAATAAAAAGGCAATAAATACATAGCTATCAACAATTGAAGCTAGGACAAGGAAGATGGTGGCCAGCAGGACAGCAGTGTGGAAGATAATGTGAATGAATAAAAGAGTGAAAGGGGAGTATGTGGACATTTGTGGCATGTAATCTCTGTGTGAGGGACTGTTAGATCACACAGGAGCCTTGGGGACTGGCTGATCAGGCTCTCCTAGATGGGGTGCCCTTGCTACTACTATGGGCACTTCCAGGCCTGTGAGGTTTGGGCACAGAGCCCTTTCCATCTTTAAGGGGGGACCAGTGGAGGCCAGGAGTATAGCCACACTAACAACCAGACTGGCCTCAGACAATACCCCAGAATGGAGCAGTGAGGCATTGACTAGCCATAACTCGTGAGGGACCACCGCTGCCCTGGCAGTGAATGGTGCCCTATGCCGCCTCCCAGAGGCTAGCAGTGACCACAGGCCAGAGAGACCTCCTGCACACAACTATCCCCCCCACCCTGGTGCTCCTGTACCTGGTGCTACTGGTCCCTGAGCTAGCGGTGAGTGCAAGGCAGAGGGACACCATGTCCCTCCCCAACCAGCTCTCCGGATCAGGAGCTCATCAACTGCATACGTGCTGTGAGCCCAGCCGGGTCCCTCAGACTGGTGCCCCACCCAGTCTCTAAGACCTTGCTAATGGTGAGAGCCCATACCCTGACACTGTGCCTGCCCAGCCCAGCCCCAAAGACTGAGCCATAGGTGCTGGCAAGGGACACTTTTCAAAAGTGGACATACAGAAAGCCAAGAGACATATGTAGACATGCTCAAAGTCACTAATCATTCGAGAGATGCAAATCAATAGGAAAATGAAGTACCATCTCACACCTGTCAGAATGGCTGTCATCAACAAATCGATAAACAACAAGTGCTGGCAAGGATGTGGAGAGAAAGGAACCCTCATGCACTGCTGGTGGGAATGCAGACTGGTGTAGCCACGTAGAAAACAGTATGGTATTTCCTCAAAAAATTAAAAATGGAACTTTCAATTGACCCAGTAATCCCACTTCTAATAATATATCCCAAAAAATCAGAAATAACAATCAGAAAGAATTTCTGCACCCCTATGTTCATAGCAGCACAATTTACAATAGCTAAGATTTGGAAACAGCCCAAGTATCCATCAGCAGATGAGTGGATTAAAAAATGGTGGTACATCTACACAATGAAATCCTACTAGATCTGGAGAGCATTATGCTAAGTGAAATAAGCCAGTTGGAGAAAGATAAATATTATATGATCTCACTCATTTGTGGAATATAATGAACAACATAAACTAATGCACAAAAATAGATCCTGAGACATAGAAGCATTGAATAGACCTCAGAGGGAAGGCAGGGAAGGAGTGAGGGGATAAGGGATCAACCAAAGGACTGGTATCCATGCATATGAGCATGACTAATGATCACAGACAACAGGGGGTTAGGGGCATGTGTTTGTGGGCAGTAGTGGGTGGGGAGAGGTCAATGGGGGGAAAAGGAGACATATGTAAAACTTTCAACAATAAAGAATTTTAAAAAATTGAATCTAAAAATCAAAATAAACAAACAAGGAATCTAAGGAACAACATACCATAAACTGATGAATAAAATAGAACCAGAGGCATGCAAACATGGAACAGACTGATGAATCTCAGAGGGAAGGGGGAGAGGGGACAGGAAGAGATTAGCCAAAGAACATATGCATATATGCATTATCTATGGAGACAAACAATAGGATAGTGAACGCCTGGGGTGGGGTGGGAATCAGGTGGAGGGGTAATAGGGGAGAAAAAAGAGGACATCTGCAATACTTACAATAATAAAGATTTTTTAAAAAACACTAAAAAGTTTACACTTTTCCCTCTATTCTATTCTATCTTCTTAAGTTAATTAATTTATGGTCCTAGTAGTGGTATCATTTATTTCAGTGGGGGTTTTTTGTTTGCATTTTATTTTATTTTTAAATTAATTCTTTATTATTGAAAATACTAGTGGCCCGATGCACAAATGAAGATCCGTGCAACAATGGGCCTTCGTTCCCTTGGCTGCCAGCACTGCCTTCGCTCTGGCCGGAGCAGCCTTTCTGCTCTGGCCTGGAGCCGCCTTTCTGTCTTCCCACGCTGCCCAGAGGCCAGGATTGGCTGGGGTGGTGTGCAAAGCCTGCGTTGTCCCTGGCCGCTCAGCACCTGTGTATGCAAATTAACCCAGCACCTTTGTTGGGTTAATTTGCATACCCACTCCTGATTGGCTGGTGGGAATCGCGAAGGTATGGTCAATTAGCATGTTACTCTTTTATTAGGTAGATATGTCCTCTATTCCCCCCTATTGACCTCTTCTAGCCCACCCCCACCACCCATCCCAGGGCTTCACCACCCTATTATCAGTGTCCATGGGTTATGCATATATGCATACAAGTTCTTTGATCTCTTCCTACCCTCCCACTGTCCCCCACCTTCCTTTTGAGATTGGTCAGTCTGTTCCATGGTTCTATGTCTCTGGATCTATTTTGTTCATCAGTTTATTTTGTTCATTAGATTCTACACATGAATGAGATCATGTGATACTTGTCTTTCTATGACTGGCTTATTTCACTTAACAAAATACTCTCCAGTTCCATCCATGTTTTCCAAAAGGTAAGAGATTCTTCATTTTTACTGCTGCTTAGTATTCAATTGTGTAAATGTACCACAGCTTTTTTATCCACTCATCTACTGATGGGCACTTGGGCTGTTTCCAAATCTTGGCTACTGTAAATTGTGCTGCTATTGTCTCTACCAGTGGTTACTGACAATGTGTTCTCTTTCATCTGGACAGCAGGACACAGTGAATAGTTTCACAGAACATACACACACGCACACATACACACACGCGCACATTCTTATACACTCATTGTTCTCCTTTTTTTGTAGTAGAGACACAGCTCTTTTGAGATATTCTGGTGATGCTTATTCCCAGGGACAAAAAATAGAGATGTTGATATTAGGAAAATAACAAAAATGAATAATTGTCCAAGTACTACTAATGAAAGTCTTCCAAATTCTATCTCTAGCATATCATCTTCGCTCTATCACTCTAAACCTCATTTTTATTTTATGAGTTTTCTCCTCTGTGATGCTGGAGTTAAGTTTCTTAATCTATATTGATATCACAGAAAGAATCTGTTTTGCCTAATATCTGGGCATGTTTGGCAATTAATGAATCAGAGGGGAAAAAGGAGTCAATGTATATGTATAACATTATGATAGATAGCTAGAACCTCTATCTATGTCTATCTTTTGCTATTTATATATCCTTTATGCAAGTTACTTAACTCTCTTAGTTCTAGTTTCCTCGTCTGTAAAAGGGAGGAAAAGAATTCTTTCTATGTACAGTTACTGTGATAATTAAGTAAATTAATGCATATAAGTCACTTTTCTCAATTCCTGACACAAACTTGACAAATATCAACTTGTTTTTATTTAGATATAATATATATCCTGAAATTGAAATGATAAAGTAAATGATTAGCATAGCAAAGGTAAAAGGATGACATGTAAATTTATGAAAGCTGTCACATTTTAAAGTAATTAAGTGAACAAAAGGTCAATATGAAGTGATAAATACTGATTGCAAGATAAAATATAGAAACTGGAGAATGGGTGAGACAAATTGGAAGTCAAAATAACATGACTACAAATCAATCAATAAATGAGAAACATCACAGATAATAAACCTGGATGACAATAATTTCATCAATTGGAGAAAAGCCTTTATATATACTCCTATAAATAAATTTTAAAAGACACTCAGAAGCATAATACAGGAAAAGTTAATTGAAATAAAAAAATGGAATTTGTAGATCAAAAGAGGAGATCATATGTCAGGGAAACTGATTCAGAACAATTGATATCAAGGCACATCTAGTTAAGTTATTGAATTTCAAGGCTGAAGAAAGCATTCTACTGCAGTGTAGCCATAAAAAGCAGTCACTGACTAAGGGAATAATAAAGTGAACTGTAGAAATCTCCATAGCTACATTGAAACCAGAATAGAAATGTATAAATATAGCCATAACCGGTTTGGCTCAGTGGATGGAGCGTCGGCCTGCGGACTGAAGGGTCCCAGGTTCGATTCCGGTCGAGGGCATGTACCTTGGTTGTGGGCACATCCCCAGTAGAGGGTGTGCAGGAGGAAGCTGATAGGTGTTTCTCTCTCATTGATGTTTCTGACCCTCTATTCCTCCCCCTTCCTCTCTGTAAAAAATCAATAAAGTATATTTTAAAAAAAAAAAGAAATGTATAAATATACTCTGCGTTCTGAAAGAAATAAAATATGTTCCTGAAATAATTTATTCACTCAAATTGTCTTCAAAAATAAAGGCCAAAAGCAATATTTTTCCACATTACTGAAATTAGGGGCTAGATTCAGTTGATCTACAAATATCAAAAATAAAGAACTTGAGAGAGGCTGGGATAAAAAGCTAGAGGTGTGAATTGATTCCATTTTTACAAAGAATTCTGAAGAAACTAAAATTGCAGTTAAAAGTGTAAATTGCTTATAGCACAAAGTAAAAATAAAAGTACTGTCATTATTAAAATTCTATAGGTTAAAGCCCTACTACTTTAAAAGTTAGAAATTAATCCCACTGATAATAATTTTTTTCCTTAACCTTAATTGAATCTTTGTTATTCTATTAAATTCAAGGAAGTCTCATGCTATTTTTATATAGCAGATAGGGTATATCGTTTTTATAAAATTGTCTGTTTTTCTACGTACAAATATGTTTGTCTCTTAATCCTTCTTTATTGGCATGAAGAAGTGATTAAAGGATGCTCACCAAAGAGATACCAAACACTTTTTGGAAGGACTTAGAATTCTTTATTTCTTCCGTGTACTTAAAAACATTTTAAATATTATTTGAATTTTTAATAATGTGCCCCACATTTACATAAAACAAAGTTACTGTTTGGTTTTACCATTCTATTATTATTATTGCTATAATTTATGATAGCACAGGATACAAAGTAAATGAATGAGCAATTTGAGATTATTATGTTACAAGCCTTATTTTCTTGGTACCCATGTTATGATGTGTGACACATGGTAGGAGAAAAGTGACTTTCTTCCTACTTATGCCTGGAATAGTGCTTCTGTGAAAACTCAATGATCCTACTATAAAGTGTATCTAGAGAGGTTCATACTATAAAGTGTTATTTAGCATAGATATAAGAATTCTGAATGAAAGCATTTTCAGCAGAAGCACCAGAAAGTCAACTTCATGTGGTTTCTTATGCAATGAATACTAACAATGTAGCTAGATTGGTCAGATGATTTTTATAGTTAACATTTCATAAACACATGTATGAGAATGTCTGGGACCATCTAGCTATAACTGCTGAGACTTTTGGTCTGAAGTTCTGGGAGAAGGATGAGTGAAATTCAGGCAATTTCTATGAACTTAGAGTCCTGGGGAAACATGTTACAGTAGGAGGTCCATTTGCTCTAGTGTTCATCAACTCTTTCAGCAATGGGACATATTAAAATACTCTTAGGCCCACAAATAGTAGTGTCACTTAAGGCATTTAAATGTAATAAATAATAGTACATTTAATGTTATAACATATAGTGCCTATAGTTAAAATAAGATATTGTGCACAATAATCTTGGTTAAGAGAGTCATAGATCTCATTTTAAGTGTTCTTACCACAAAGAAAAAAAAGAAGGGAACACCAGTTATCTCTTGAAGGTAATAGATATAATTTTTAAAATATATGTTTTTTATTGATTTCAGAGTGAAGAAGGGAGCGGGAGAGAGATAGAAACAACTATGATGAGAGAATCATGGATCGACTGCCTCCTGCATTCCCTTAACGGGAAGTGAGCCCACAACCCAGGCATGTGCTGTGACCAGGAATCAAACCATGAGATCCTGGTTCATGGTTTGATGCTCAACCACTGATCCTCACTGTCTGGACTGGATAGGTTTATTGCTTTGATTGCAGTGATTGTATCAAGAATATATGCATAGGTCCAAACTCATCAAAATGTATACATTAAATATGTGCAGTTTTTATATATTAAGTATCTACACTAATAAAAGAGAAAGAAGCAAATTGAACGTACCTCTGTGATGCCCACCAGCCAATCAGGAGTGAGTATGCAATTTAACAGGACAAAGATGGTGGGTTAATTTGCATATGCAGGTGCCCAGTGGCCTGGGTCCCGGGAACATCCTCGAGACCCAGGCTGCTCTGAGCCTGTAGGCCTGCCCATAGGCCCTGAGCTGCCAGGGTCCCAAAACGCCCCTGGCCACTCCTGGCCTATGGGCCTTGGCACCGAGTGGCTGGGGTCAGGGGGGCAGAGGCTTGAGCAGGGCCAGAGAAGAGCCAGGGGGCCCCTGTCCAAGCCACAGCACAGGCTTGATCGGAGCCGGGGAGCCCTACCCAAGTAACAGCTGAGGCTTGAACTGGGCCTGAGTGGAGCCGGGAGTGCTCTGCCCAAGCCATGGCGGAGGCTTGAGCAGGGCCTGAATGGAGCCAAGGGGGAGGGCTGCCCAAGATGCGGCACAGGCTTGATTGGAGCCGGGGTGCCCTGCCCAAGCCATGGCGGAGGCTTGGGCAGGGCCTGAGAGGAGCTGGGGGGCTATGCCCAAGCCACGGCAGAGGCTTGAGCAGGGCCTGAGTGGAGTTGGGGGCCCCTGCCCAAGCTGCAGCAGAGGCTTGAGCAAAGCCTGATCAGAGCCGGGGGGCCCTGCCCAAGCCACAGCAGAGGCTTGAGCAGGCCCGGAGGCAGGTTGGGTGTGCCAGCCTAGGCTTGCCAGCAGTCCTGCCTCTGCACGTGAGCTGCAGAGGAAACACCTTTTCTGACCGCTCATTGGCTAAGCTCCCTGTATGCCACTGGTAATGTTCTTGGTAACTTGGGTAATAAGAATCCGAAAAGGTGATCAAGGGTTTTTCCACCACACCCCTGGAGGAAAAAACCAAGGTCCACTCCTGGAGGGCTAAGAAATGTTATATCCTGCCCTAGCGGGTTTGGCTCAGTGGATAATGCCTCAGCCTGCCGACCTCAGGGTCCAGGTTCTATTTTGATCAAGGGCATGTACCTAGGTTGCAGGCTCCTCCCTGGCCAGGGCCCAGGTCTGGGCTCATGCAGGAGGCAACCAATCAAAGTGTCCCTCTCACATTAATGTTTCTCTCTGTGTTTCCCTCTCTGTTCCACACTCTCTAAAAATCAATGGAAAATATCCTCAGGTGAGGATAAAAAAAAAAAAAGAAAGAAAGAAAGAAATGTCATATCCTATGAAAGACGCATCTTGAAAATGCCTAAAGAAAGTTGTCATTTTTTCGTGGTGAAGGCACTGGAGTCCGTGTTGATGAAAACACCTTGGTGGCTGTGGTGGCTGGCAGTGGCTGCAGCAGCAGGGTGATGGGGCTGGCACCTTCCCCTGATCAGCCCGGTCGCCTCCCGCAGAGGGAGGCCAGACTCTGACTTAGGCCCACTCCCCATGGGTTGCGGGCCTAAGCCATCAGTAGGACATCCCCTGAGGGCTCCCAGTCTGTGAGAGGGGGCAGGCTGGGCTGAGGGACAACCCCCCCAGTGCACAAATGTCATGCACCGGGCCCCTAGTGCCTCAATAAATATGAAAAAAAATATATAATTAATTCCTATTGCCTATTGATTTTAAAAGGCGAAAAGTCAATTATTCTACAGGGACTATGTAAAAATGTTATACATATAATATGCAAAGCTGCTTATGTTTGGTTCATAAAACTTTCAGTAAATTTACCTGTTTTTCTACTTTGTCAAATTCTGAGTTTGAGCATTCAGGGGGTTGTAACAATAACAAAAATTGGGAGTGGAAATAAATGTACCAAGGAACACCTCCTGTGTATTTGGTTTGTTGATCATTATTTTATTTTATTTATTTTTATTGATTTTATCAGTGTGACATTGGCTAATAAAACCCATGTTTAACCCAACCCCCTGAGCCCCTTCCCCTCTGACAGCCATCAAACTGTTCTCTGTATCTATGCTTCTGTTTCCATTTTTAAAATAATTTATTTTATTCAGTAGATTCTAAATATAAGTGAGATCATATGGTATTTGTCTTTCTGTGACTACTTTATTTCACTTAGCATCATACTCTTGGGTTCCATCCATGGTGTTGCAAAAGCTAAGATTTTCTTCTTTTTTATGGCCAAGTAGTATTTCACTGTGTAAATGTACCACCATTTTTTTTTTTTTTATCCACTCATATACTGATGGGAACTTGGACTGTTTTCAGATCTTGGCTATTGTAAATAACACTATAATGAACACAGGGATGCATATATTCTTTTGAATTAGTGTTTCGAGTTTCTTATGATATATTCCAAGAAGTGGAATCACTGGGTCAAATGGCAGTTTCATTTTTAATTTTTTTGAGGAAACTCCATATCATTTTCCACAGTGGATGCACCAATCTGCATTCCCCCCAACAGTGCACTAGGTGCCCTTTTCTCCACATAGTGACCAGCATTTGTTGTTTGTTGATTTATTGATGATGATTAGGCATGAGGTGATATCTCACTGTGGTTTTAATTGTCGTCTCTGTGATGATTAGTGATGTTGGGCATCTGTATGTCCTCAATTGGGTTGTTTGTCTTCTTGGTGTAAAGTTGTATAAGTTCTTTCTATTTTTTTTTAAATTAACCTCTTATCAAATGTATCATTGGCGAATATCTTCTTCCATTCAGTGGGTTGCCTTTTCATTGTGTTGGTGGTTTCCTTTGCTCTGCAAAAGCTTTTTAGTTAGATGAAGTCCCATTCGTTTATTTTTTCCTTTGTTTCCCTTGCCTGGGAAGATATGTTGGCAAAAATATTGTTACAAGAAATATCTGGGATTTTACTGCCTATTTTTTCCTCTAAGATTTTTATGGTTTCATGATATACATTTAATCTTTATTCCATTTTGAGTTTATTCTTGTGTATGGTGAAAGTTGGTGGTCTAGTTTCATTTTTTTCAGGAACCTGTCCAATTTAACCAACACCATTTATTGAAGAGAATATCTTTACTCCATTGTATGTTCTTGCTTCCTTTGTCAAATATTTTTTAATAAATCTTTATTGTTCAGATTATTACATTTGTTCCTCTTTTTTCCCCCCATAGCTCCTCTCCGCCGGGATCCCACCTAACCCTCTGCTCTTACCCCCTCCCCCACTGTCCTCATCCATAGGTGTACAATTTTTGTCCAGTCTCTTCCTGCAACCCCCACACCCCCTTTCCTCCGAGAATTGTCAGTCCACTCCCTTTCTATGCCCCTGATTCTATTATATTCACCAGTTTATTCTGTTCATCAGATATTTTATTCACTTAATTTGTAGATTCATTTGTTGATAGATATGTATTTGTTGTTCATATTTTTTATCTTTACCTTTTTCTTCTTCTTCCTCTTCTTAAAGCATACCTTTCAGCATTTCATATAATACTGGTTTGGCGGTGATGAACTCCTTTAGCTTTTTCTTATCTGTGAAGCTCTTTATCTGACCTTCAATTCTGAATGATAGCTTTGTTGGGTAGAGTAATCTTGGTTGTACGTTCTTGCTATTCATCACTTTGAATATTTCTTGCCACTCCCATCAGGCCTGCATAGTTTCTGTTGAGAAATCAGCTGACAATCGTATGGGCGCTCCCTTGTAGGTAACTAACTGTTTTTCTTTTGCTGCTTTTAATATTCTCTCTTTGTCTTTTGCCCTTGGCATTTTAATTATGATGTGTCTTGGTGTGGTCCTCTTTGGTTTCCTTTTGTTTGGGGTTCTCTGCGCTTCCTGGACTTGTAAGTCTATTTCTTTCACCAGGTAGGGGACGTTTTCTGTCATTATTTCTTCAAATAGGTTTTCAATATCTTGCTCTCTCTCTTCTTCTGGCACCCCCATAATTCGGATGTTGGTACGCTTGAAGTTGTCCCAGAGGCTTCTTACACTATCTTCATATTTTTGTATTATTTTTTCTTTTTTCTTTCCCAGTTGGGTGTTTTTTGCTTCTTCATATTTCAAATCTCTGACTTGATTCTTGCAATCCTCTAGTCTGCTGTTGGATCTCTGTATATTATTCTTTATTTCAGTCAGTGTATGCTTAATTTCTAGTTGGTCCTTTTTCATATCCTTGAGGGTATCAAAAATTTATTGGCGGTTTCTAGAAAATTCTTGAAAAACCTTATAACCATGGTTTTGAACTCTGTATCCAGTAGTTTGCTTTGCTCGATTTCTGTCATTTGTGACTTGTTTCTTTGTCTCCGCATTTTGGATGCTTCCCTGTGTTGATAGAGTGGATTTGTGTACTAGGTGTCCTATAGGGTCCAGTGGCTCAGCCTCCCCAATTACCTAAGGTGGACACGTTTAATGCACCCCTTTGTGGGCTGTGTGCACAGTTTTGTTGTAGTTAAGCCTTTATTGTTGTTGGTATCACTGGGAGGAATTGACCTCCAGGCCAATTGGCTGTGAGGATCAGCTGTGTCTACGCTGGGAGAACTTCTGTGCTGGAGACACCCTTATGGGGCAAGACTTGCTTCAGTGGGGCTTTGGTGCTCACTGAGTCTGCCCGAGTGTGTCCCTTATGGATCTGAGGAGTTGTAATCTGGATGGTCCCACTCTGACCACTGGGTACACTGGCTCTTGGATATCCAAGGAGGTGCTAATTTAGCTCTGCCTGAGGCCATCCAGCAGGAGCTATGGAGAGATCTGCAGATTCCTTTTCTTTGTTTGGGGTTTGGAGGTGCCCAGATGAGGCCCAGCTGTGAAGCAATGCAAGCTGCTGTGGAGCCTTGGAAGTTCTGGGGCTCTCTGACCCAGCTGCAGTTTGTTAGGTAATTTTAGATTGCAAAGGGCCAGCCAATTCATATGCAAAAACCTCTGTGCACAGCTGGGGTGGGGTTGTAAATTGGGTGGGGTGGGGGTCCCAGGGAATCAACAGGGCGGAGAAAATGGCAATGACTGACCTTCAGCCTTGCCCTAAGAGGCCCCCGTGTCTCAGTGTCCCACGGTAATGGCTGCAAGCACCTCTGAGAAAAAGCTGCCCTTGTGTTCCAACCCAATGCCAGACAGTCCAGTTTCCCCCCGTATGAGTCTGGGTCCCCAGAGTCTTGCCCAGAACTGGAGTTCAGAGCAGTTGGGAGCTTGTGTTTCCCTTCTGATTGAAAAAGACAACAGCATACTCAGTTGCCAACCCTTTCCACGTGCGCCTCCATACCTCCGCACTTTACTTCTGCACTTCCTCTGAGTCTCAGTGTGCTTTTATCTTCCCTTCTAGTTGTAGAATTTCCACTCAGCCAGCCTTCCTGTGGTTCTGGATGATGTCTGCTTTGTCTTTTAGTTGTAGTTTTGAAGTGGTTGTGAGAGGCAGCAAGTTCAGGTGTTTACCTATGCTGCCATCTTGGTTTTGCCAAATATTAATTGACCATAAAGGTGTGGGTTTATTTCTGGGCTCTTTATTCTGTTCTATTGATCTATATGCCAATACCATGCTGTTTTGATTATTATGCCCTTGTAGTATAGTTTGATGTCAGGTATTGTGATACCTCCAACTTTGTTCTTTCTGGAGATTGATGAATCTCTTTTTTGTTTCCATATAACTTTTTTGAATATTTGTTCTAGAACTGTGAGATATCCCATTTGTATTACATAGGAATTGTGTTGAATTTATAGATTGCTTTGGGTAGTATGCACATTTCAATGATGTTATTTCTTCCTATCCATGAACACAGTATATGTTTCCACTTATTTTTATTTTCCTCAACTTCTTCAATATGTTATAATTTTCTAAGTACAGGTCTGTTAACTCCTTGGTTAAATTTGTTACTAGGTACTTTATATTTTGTTGTTGTTGCAATAGTTAATAGGATTGTTTTCTTAATTTCTCTTTCTGATTGTTCATTATTGGTGTATAAAAATGACACTGAGTTCTGAATATTAATTTTGTATCCTGCTACTTTGCCAGATTCATTTATCAGATCTATAAGATTTTTGATGGAGTCTTTATGTTTTTCAATATGCAATATCATGCCATCTGTGAATAATGACAATTTTACTACCACCTTTGTAATTTGGGTGCCTTTTATTTTATTTTATTGTTGTCTGATTGCTGTTGCTAGTACTTCCCATACCATTGTGAACAAGAGTAGTGAAAGCAGATATCCTGTCTTGTTCTTGATCTTTTTTTAAAAAAATATTTTTTTATTGATTTCAGAGAGAAAGGGAGAGGAAGAAGGAGATAGCAACATCAATGGTGAGAGACAATCATTGATTGGCTGCCTCCTGCATGCCCCACATTGGGATTGAGCCTACATCCTGGGCATGTGCCCTGACTGGGAATTGAACTGTGACCTCCTGGTTCATAGGTAGACGCTCAACTACTGAGCTCCTGCCTGGGCTTGTTCCTGATCTTAAAGGAAACACTTTTATTTTCTGCCCATGGAGCATGATGGTGGTGGTGGGTTTGTCATATTATGACCTTATTGATAATTATTTTAGTTAAGTGAGAATATTATCTTTCTTCACTATCTCTCAGTGCTAGTGCTTATCATTTTATTTTTTTATTAAATTAATTCGGGTGACATTGGTCAACATGAGCATATATGTTTCAGGTGTGATTTTCTATGTTACAAGATCTATACATTGCATCTTGTGCCTGCCACCAAAAGTCAAATCTTATCCTGTCACCATATATTAGGACCCTCTTCTTCCCCCACCCCCTTCCCTCTGGCAATCACTATATTGCTGTTTGTATTCACAAGTTTCAGTTTTATATCCTACAAATAAGTGAAATCATATAGTTCTTAGCTTTTTCTGACTGACTTAACTCACTTAGCATAATATACTCAAGGTCTGTCCATGTTGTTGTAAATGGCACTTTTTCATCCTTTTTTATGGCTGAGTAGCATTCCATTGAGTATATATACCACATCTTCTTTATCCAGTCCTTCATCACAGGACACTTTGGTTGTTTCCATGTCTTGGCTACCATGTATAATGCTGCAATGAACATAGGGGCACATATATCTTTTGAATACATGTTTTCAAATTTTCCGGGAATATACCCAGAAGAGGGACTGCTGGGTCATATGGTAGCTCTATTCTTAATTTTCTGAGGATTTGCCAGACTGCTTTCCATAGTAGCTTTATCAGTCTACATTCCCACCAGCAGTGAATGAGGGTTCCCTTTTTTCCACAACCTCTCCAACACTTGTTATTGCTTGTCTTGTTGATAATGGTTACTATAACAGGTGGGAGGTGGTATTTCATTGTATTTTGATTTGCATTTCCCTAATTTCCAGTGAGGCTGAACATATTTTCATATATCTATTGTTTATTCGGATGTATTCTTGAGAGAGTTGTATTTTCAGGTCCTCTGTCCACTTTTTGATTGGGTTGTTTGTTTGGCATTAAGTTTTATGAGTTCTTTATACATTTTGGAAGTTAAACCTTTGTTGGAGCTACTATTTGCAAATATCATCTTGCATCTGGTTGGCTACCTCTTTCTTTGATTGTCCGTTACTTTTGCTTTGTAGAAGCCTTTTATTTATTTATTTTTTTTTTTATTTTTTATTTTTTCCAATTTTTTTATTAAGGTATTATATGTGTACATATCTTACCATTGCTCCCCCCACCCCAATCCCATATATGCCCTCACCCCCCAGAGTTTTGCGTCCATTGGTTATGTTTATATGCATGCATACAAGTCCTTTGATTGATCTCTTATCTTCCCCACCTCTCCCTAACCTTCCTGCTGTAATTTGACAGACTGATGCTTTACTGCCTCTGTATCTATCTTTTTGTTCAAGTTTATAATGTTCTTTATTATCCATAAATGAGTGAGATCATGTGATATTTTTCTTTCATTGACTGGCTATTTCACTCAGCATAATGTTCACCAATTCCATCCAGGTTGCTGCAAATGGTAAGAATTCCTTCTTTTTTATGGCAGCATAATATTCCATTGTGTAGATGTACCATAGTTTTCTGATCCAGTCATCTGCTGACGGGCACCTAGGCTGTTTCTAGATCTTAGCTATTGTAAATTGTGCTGCTATGAACATAGGGGTGCATATATCCTTTCTTATTGGTGTTCCCAGTTTCTTAGGACATATTCCTAGAAGTGGGATTACTGGGTCAAATGGGAGTTCCATTTTGTTTTTTGAGGAAACTCCTTACTGTTCTCCACAGTGGCTGCACCAGTCTGCATTCCCACCAGCAGTGCACGAGGGTTCCTTTTTCTCCACATCCTCGCCAACACTTGTCGTTTGTTGATTTGAAGCCTTTTAATTTGATATAGTCCCATGCATTAATTTTTCCCTTTACTTTCCTTGCCTTTGGGGTCAAGTTCATAAAATGTTCTAGTGGGAACCACATCAGGGTCCCCAGATAGTCAAGGCCAATGGGAGCACAGAGGCCTTGTTGTCAATACACCCGAATGGCCAAGGCTGCTTTGAGCATGAGCCTAATCAGGGTGCCCAAAGCTATGATACCATCAGCAGATCCAAGGCCACAGTGATCACAAGGTACACTGTGTCCTTCTGTAACCCAAATGGTTGATGTCACTGTTGGCAGCTGGCCTTCTTTGTTTCTAGAGTAATATACAGGTTACTAACCAGCTAGAAAACAGCTGGACAGAGAGAGGCTAGAGAGCTCAGAGGCTGAGGGCATGAGTGGGGGGTGGGGGGCAATGGGGGGATAAGAACACATATATAATATCTTAATCAATGAAGAAAAATAAATAAAAAGAGAGGTGGCAGGCACAGAGAATGTAGCTCCTATGTGTGCAGGAGAGAGGAGAGCTCAGACGGAGCTAAGAGCTGATACTGCTACGATGTAAGGCTAAGAGCTCATAGGAAGCTCAGCTATAGCTACCATGTTAACCAGCCAGTTTGCTGAGATGGAAACTTAGAGGTAGTTACTATGTGAGGCTACAGAGACTAGCCTGTGTGCTGGGCAGGGAAGACAGGAGAAGTTGCTGAACCAGAGAGGCTGTAGAGCAGGGTTCCTCAAACTTTTTAAACAGGGGGCCAGTTCACTGTCCCTCAGACTGTTGGAGGGCCGGACTATAGTTTAAAAAACTATGAACAAATTCCTATGCACACTGCACATATCTTATTTTGAAGTAAAAAAACAAAATGGCAAAAACACCCGCATGTGGCCTGCGGGCCATAGACGCCTGCTGAAGAGGCTACTGAGGCTGAAGCTCTAAGGGAGAGCTCAGATACTATCCTATATAATAAAAGCCTAATATGCTAAGTGTCTGGTCATCTGGTCGGCCATTCAACCAACCAAAGTGTAATATGCTAATGATATGCAAAGGCCGCTCAACCGCTCTCTATGACATGCACTGATTACCAGGGTTAGGCGCTCCGACATGTAGGTTAGCTTGCTGCTGGGGTCCAACTAATTGGGACTGAGCAAGATGGGCCGGATATTCCCTGAAGCCCACCTGTGATCCCTCCCAGGCTGGCCAACTGCCCGCATCCTTCCCCAGCCCCGATCATGCACCAGTGGGGTCCCTTGGCCTGGCCTGCGCCCTCTTGCAATCTGGGACCCCTTAAGGGATGTTGCAGAACCAATTTTAGCCTGATGGCAGAACGACTGGTCGCTATGATGCACACTGACCACCAGGGGGCAGATGCTTAATGCAGGAGCTGCCCCCTGGTGGTCAGTGCGCTCCCACAGGGGGAGCACTGCTCAGGGGCAGTGGCGGGAGCCTCTCCCACCTCCACAGGAGTTGGACATTCCCCGAGGGCTCCTGGACTGTGAGAGGGCACAGACTAGGCTGAGGGACCCCCCTCAAGTGCGTGAATTTCATGCACGGGGCCTCTAGTTGCTATATAAAGCTAGGGGTCTAGAGGTAGCATGCAACTGCTCAGATAATAACTGTGGGTAATGAGACTGATGCTGTTTTATGGGAAAGATATGTATTCACCAGCTGGTGTCTGGCTGCCTGCCTGTATGGACTTTGTTGTGAAGAATTGTCTTGTCTGTTGGCTATGTGGCCACTGGCTTCTGCAATAAAGACTCCTTCTTATGTACCCACAACCTCTCATGGCTTCTGCATCTGTCCCACTGCCGAGAATTGAATTGTACTCATTGTTCTCTATGACCAAGGTCCAAAGTTTGGTACCTATATTTTCTTCTATGTAACTTATTATCTCAGGTCTTATACTTAGGTCTTTTTTCCATTTTGCATTAATTTCTGTATATGGGAACGAACTGTAATCCAGTTTCATTCATTTACATGTGGCTTTCCAGTTTACCCAGCACCATTTATTGAAGTGACTATCTTTACTCCATTATGAGTTTCTGGCTCCTTTGTTGAAAATTACCTGTCCATATACATGTGGTTTTATAGCTGGGCTCTCTATTCTGTTCCTTTTATCTGTGTGTCTGTTTTTCTGCAAATACCATGCTGTTTGACTATCGTAGCTCTGTAGCATAATTTGAAGTCAGGTAGTGTGATACCTCCAGCTTCATTCTTTTTCCTCATGATTGCTTTGGCCATTCATACAAATTTGATGATTTCTTGTTCTATTTCTTCAAACAAATGACATTGGGATTTTGAAAGGGATTGCATTAAATCTGTATATTGCTTTGGGTAATATGGCCATTTTAACTATGTTGATTCTTCCAATTCCATGAACATATGAATATTTTCCCATTTTGTTGTATCTTTTTCAATCTCTTTTAATAATGCTTTGTAATTTTCAGTATATAGGTCTTTCAAATACTTTGTTAAGTTTATTCCTAGGTATTTTATTGCTTTGGTTGCAATTTCAAAGGAATTGATTTTTTCATTTTTTTCTCTCTAGTTACCTCTGCATCATTTCTAGATTTTTTTCTTTGATAAGACTAATTCTTTCTTCCATCTGGTTGGCTCTGTTTTCTATGCTCAATAGTTTTCTATGCTCAATAGTTTTCTATGCTCAATATATATATATTGAGGAAGAGAGAAGGAGAGAGATAAAAACATCAATTATGAGAGAAAATCATTGATCAGCTGCCTCTTGCACACCCCCTACTGGGGATCAAGCCCAAAACCTGGGCATGGACCCTGACTTAGAATCAAATCCTGACCTCCTGGTTCATAGTCCAATGCTTAACCACTGAGACACACCGGTTGGGCATTCCTATGGGTATTTTTTTTTATTATTCATGGAAACCCCTACAGCTAAGATATTCCTTTGGAACCTTAGCAGCCACCTGTGGGAACAGGGCCAGCCCTTTTTGCATTTTTGCTTTCCTACTATTGTTGATATGACTTCTTCTGTAAATCCTTGGTTATAAGACTTCTCTTCAGTTGATTATTCACATTGATTTTTCTATATTTTCATTGTAATTCCAATTTGATCCTGGGAGGAGATGAGTGTAACATCAACTTACTCCACCACTATCTTGGACCTCAATAGTAACTTCACTTTAATTGACAAAAGTACATTTTTCTCTCAGAAATAAAATATTACAGAAGTAGAAATATTCTGACATTGAAATGTTTTGTTTTTTACACTCTAAAATAACTATTTTGAAATGTTCCCCCAAAGTAGACTATAAAGTCATAGGACATCTGAGTCAGAGCAATTCATTTCCTTACTAAACTGTTAAGAAAACCTAGTCAATTTTCCTTAACTGCATGCTTCATTTCCAGGATTTCTGATTGGTTCTTTTTAAAAGTTTCAATCTCTTTAGTAAAGTACTCATTTTGTTCATTAATTTGTTTTCTGAGTGCACTGAATTGCCTATCTGTATTTTCTCACATCTCACAGTACTTTCAGAACTGCAATCTTGAAATCTTTGTCATTTACATCACATATTTCCATGTATTTCAGCTTACTTTCTAGGGATTTTTCATTTTCTTTCTGATCATCTTCATTACAATGGTTATTCATGGTTTTCGTTGTTCTCCTTTGCTTAGCCTGTTTATATAATACTATATTATAATAAAAGCGTAATATGCTAATTAGACCAGACAGTCGAACGACCTTCTGGATGTCCTTCCGGACTAAGCCGCGGTGGCAGGGGCTAAGGCAGAGGCAATTAGGGGTGATCAGGCAGGCGAGCAGTTAGGGGTGATTTGGCAGGTAGGCAAGTGGTTAGGGGCAATGAGGCAGGCAGGCAGAATGGTTAGGAGTGATAAGGCAGGCAGGCAGAGGTGGTTAAAGGGCAATCAGGCAGGCAGGCAGGCCAATGGTTAGGAGCCAGCAGTCCCGGATTGCGAGAGGGATGTCTGACTGCCAGTTTAGGCCCGATCCTGCAGGATGTCTGGCAGTTGGACATTCCCCGAGGGGTCCCAGATTGTGAGAGGGTGCAGGCTGGGCTGAGGAACACCCCCATGCATGAATTTTGTGCATCGGGCCTCTACTATATATCAATGTGAGAGAAATACATCAATTGATTGCCTCCTGCATGAGCCCCTACCAGGGCCCGGGCCAGGGTGGAACCTGCAACAAGGGTAAGTGACCTTGAATGGAATAGAATCTGGGACCTTCAGTCTGCAGGCTGATGCTCTATCCACTGAGCCAAACTGACTTGGGCAATACTTATCTATATCAATGGCCTTCTATGTAGCAGCTTTCTCTGAAGAAGTCTTTCTGTTATTTTGCACTAGATGGTGCTGAACCACAAGATTTTTATGTCTTGTGATCTCCCAGTCTTGACCTCCAAGGTTTCAGTTATATAGTACAGACACATTGCTTAGTGGTGGAGTTTGTTTTGCCCTCTCCATAATGGTGATCCCTGATCTCCTTGCAGTCCCATCCCAAGCACTCCACTTGGGGATCAGTCATAGAGGGAAACAGCAGTTCTACTGCAACATCTCTTGGTTTACAGATAATATGCTCCTTGACCAGACTCCAAGGACAACAAGAGTTTTAGGAGTCCAAGTGGCGGTAGGCTCTCTGATTTATTAATTTGTCTGAAAGACCACCACCCTGCCCAACAGAAACTGTGCTCTGTCAGGCATCTACTTACTCAGACATTGTTTGCTCCCTTGCTGCTTGCCATGTTGGGCTGACTTCCTGCAGCTGTCTGTTCCTCCTGGCCAAAGGAATCACAATCTAGAGCTGGCTTCTTCCCCTCTCTTGTCTGAGTCTTGAGCTCTCAGCTGCAGAGCTGTGTCTTTGGGCCATTTGCATTTTCCTCCCTTCTTGTCTCCCCATTTATTCCCATTGACCACTTTTAGATGTTTCAATGCGTGGATCTCTCCAGTCTGAGTCTATGTTGAGCAGGGATTTCTTTATTGAATTATAGTTGGTTAACTTGTTGACATTTCAGGGGGAGAGGACAAGGTGTGCATGCATGCCACCATTCCTTTGACATCACTTCCCTATTGTCATTTTAAATAAATGTGTAAATAGCCTAGTTAGATAGTCACTTGCATCTCAGAGGCAGACTGCATGGCTATACGACTTAAATCCTTTAACTGTCTGAACACCCAGGTGAGGACACAGACACTGTCAAGCAGACACTTTTTCCTCTTGAAATCCCACTGGAAACAATACCACAGCATTGAAGGGAAGACAACTACTGCAGATCTGTTCTACAGCAAAGACAGTTGATACTAAAAACCTTCCAAACATTTTTCTGTTGTTTCTTTCTTCCTTAAGTTATTGGATTCATCTATAAATTATTGCCATTTCTGAACTGCATTTTTAATTCAGTCTGCCCCTTAATTCATTCCACCTGTGTACTTATTCTTTGAAAAAAGTAGGACTTTTTGCCCTAAAAGTAATATTTTTCTCCGTTATAGGAGGCAAGAAACTGAGAAATAGACCTTAAAACTGTACTTGCTTTTTTAGTTGTATATGTGAGCATTATCATTTTTTTCCTTTTGTATATCTTTCTTCTTTACTCACTGAAATTCTGAATCCTTAAAAATAGCTGAATATCTTAGTAATAGATTTTCTGTCAAATATATGATTCTTGTAAAGCCTGTCAAAATATAAAATGACTAAAAAAGAGAATTCTTTTAGTTAACTTGAAAAAAATAATTTTGGACTTACAAAAATGCATGAATAGTACAAAGAATTCTGGTACACTCTTCACCATGATCTCAAATGTTAATATGTTGCCACATTCTCTCCTGTTCACTCTAATGTTATAGACATGATGCCTCTGTGTTTCTAAAATTTTCAGTATTTCATTTTTTTAAAAAGGCTTTGTCTCATGAAATCATAGTACATTATCTAACTCAGAAAATTAAAATTAATGTATCAGTATTATCTAATCTAAACATTTTTTGAAACTTCATCTATTGATCTCATGTTCATTATAGCAAAAGAACAAGAAATAATTATTTTTTTTCCTGGTTCGAGATTCAAATCACATGCATTTAGGTGTTATGTCTTTTAAGTCACCTTTAATTGGAAAGAGTTCATCTGTTTTCCCGTTTTTCATTACATTTATGGGCAGGCCAATAATTATGTAGAATATCCCTAATGTCTCTTATTCTAATATTCTAAAGTATTAAATTATAAAATAACCAGGCATATAAAATCTCACTTGGACTTTTATGATCAAATGTATTAGTTTAATATCTGTGAACTCTCATTTAAAGCTTGGTTTATAATAGGCAGCTCACTCAACTGTGCAGCAAAATTTTATGATGTGTCACCTATGTGACAGGTATTCTTCTGTAGGTATTAAGGGTAATAATTTCAATGAATCATGGTTACTGCCCTTGAATGTCACATGGCTATATACACGATTGTACTTCTTTTTTACTTTTGTAGACTTTCATTGACTCCTTAATAAATAACCAGTATACAACATTTACTCTACACTTAATGGTGTAGGCAATCTTCAATTCATTTACTTCTTTTTTACAAAGTTCAGTTATTCTAATTTCACTTGGTGTAAAAGCTCATAGAGGCATGAGAAAATCTTTACAAACTTTGTTTTGTTTTTCTATTGAAACTATACATTCTGATTTTTAAACTGGGATGCCAAAACTCCTTGTACCATCTTTGGAGGTGATATTGGTGGTGGTGATGGATTGAGCCTCTTGTTTCCTCACCTAGATCTAGAGACCTGGACATGGGATTGCTCACTCTTTGCACTTCTCTGTCTGTGTGGCACCACTGAACAGTTTCCTGAACGTGGGCACACCTCCAGTTCACTTCTCCTTGAACTTTTATGAGTTAGGAAATGTGGTCAGTTGCCACCACTAGCAGATTGGGATTGCAGGCTTACCTAAGGACTACTCATGAATCTACACAAGTATATTTCTAACTCTAGTACATAATATTTCTCTTCCCCACCAATATTTTGAGAAGGAGATGTGCAATTCTTTTTTGTTTGTTATATTTATAGAAATGTTTTGTTAAGTAATTTGGTTTTACTTTAACCTAATATCAACCTTTTACACATAAAAACAGTAGAAATTCTCATAGTAAATAAATTTTCTGAATGATCTGATGTGGAGGATGAGTAAATCTGTTAAATCACTATCTATATTTTTTTCAACAGATATTGGTAGTTTCTTTTGCTAATATAGAGAGGAAGTATTTCATTTTATTTACTTGATTTGGACATTAGTGTACATTTTGTTTGCTTAATTTTTTACAAATGGTTAAATATATGGTAAAGGGAAGAGAAATCTTACAAAGAATACATAATTTGAAATAAAGAAAATTTATGTTAGTTACCCTTGAAAGCTGAGGTATATAAGTTCCAAAGGGCATAATTCCTTATAAAACAAGTGTACATAATATTTGATTTATATACATATTTATAAATAGATCACCCCATTGACTTCTGTTTGGATATTCCATTAAACTGACTCTAAAATCTCTAGCATATGAAATTCAATGTCAATATCAATATCAATTGTTCAAAACCATCAATAATTTAAATATATGAAATAATTATATAAAACAATAACTTTGGAGATAGCTTATATATTCAAATATATATATGATATATGTATATAGATTCAAATATGGTAGATACAGAGATATATATTTCATTATAAATGTGGATCATTTTATCAAATGGAAGAATATATTTTATAGCAAGGAGAAAAACAGTATCAGAGTACTGATGGGAACATTAACCTGGTTTTCCTGTTTACTTATGTAATTCATATAATTTAATATAACTGAGCAGCAAGACTATAAGAATTCAGAATATATTTAGACAATGCTTCTCATTCAATAAAATAAATTACCACTGAACTCTTATTGCAATACCTTCAAAATTATGACAAAAATTCCCAAATAGTAAATCATCCTTTAATTGCTATAGCAATTTTAAGGCAATAATGAACAAGAACTCTAAATGTCATTAATGTGCTTAAATATTACTTTCTACTCTGAAAAAGAAAAAAAATAAGAGAATCAGCATCAGCTTTCATATATATTGAAAACCCAACATTTCTTCATTGGGTATTTTTAAAAATATTGATACATTGAGAATTTTTAATGGTATTCTGTAGGGGAATTTGAGAATCTATATCACTATTTAGCTCTAGGGATTTCTCTATATTCTTTTTTCCCCCAATTAACCTTCCCCCAGCCTCCCCTACCCCCGGGCACATGCCCTCACCCCCCTCCCAGTGTCTTGCATTCATTGGTTATGGTTATATGCATGCATACAAGTCCTTTGGTTGATCTCTTAACTCCCCCTAACCCCCAACCCTCCCCAGTCTTGCCGCTGTCATTTGACAGTCTGTTTGATGCTTCTCTGCCTCTGTATCTATTTTTGTTCATCAGTTTATAATGTTCTTTATTATTCATAAATGAGTGAGATCATGTGGTATTTTTCTTTTTTATCTGAATTTAAACTACAAGTTTCTAGGCAAGTTTCATTTTTTCATTCGTCCTGCTCTATACATAATGGGTTCTTCCAATATCAAGATTCATGTACACTTTCAATTCCGGGAAATTTTCATTCACAGTTTCCTCAAATATTATCAACCCAACATTTTTTTACCTTGTCATTCAGAAATATTAGAGAAATGTTGGGACTTTTGGATCTATATATGCTTCCCAAGTTTTCTTTCATGGTTTTCCTTTTTTGTTTTCTTAATCTGTTTCAGATAACTGATATAGTTGAACTTTTGGCCTACTCATTTATTCTTTAGCTGTGGTCATTCTTAATCCTCTGTTCATTTAGGTAAAAGCCTATGCTAATATTTTTACTTTATTTCAACACTCTTTCTTTTCAAAATAACAAACTGTTTTTTTAAATAACTATCATTTTATGACTTATTAAATAATTTATAACTAACATAATGGTCATGATACCTTTGTTTATTGAAAACTTTAGTATATTTAATTTTAAGCCTGTATAGGTTATTCTAATATTCCTAGTGCTCCAGTATAAGTGTTATCTTCTTTGGGATATTTTTCCCCATGGCATTTGTGTTATTTAGATAATTGATGTTTCAGGCTTGAGCATTCACTTTCCAGTGAGAATTTTTCTCTTGTCTCCTTATATGTATCCTGGATTGTGATTGCCTCCAAGCCATGTTATTCGCATCAGCTCTAGCATTAGGGCATCACATTGGCCTTATTTCTTGGGGAGACTGACTTCAACTTCTGCTAGTTATAACTGCTTTTGTTTCTTTGTTGCTTTTGTTGTTTTACTGTGAGTGTTTATAGAAATGCCCTTCCATTTCTGTTTCTTGTTTTAAGTACAATTATATTATAAAAATGTGTATAATATTAATACAAACAGACAAAATTCAATGTCTGTGAATTAAAAATCTGAACTATGTTATCTATGATGTAAATATGCTGTTTTTATAATCTCAAATTTCATGAATGACATGACAGCATACCCCATGGGCTTGTAAACTTTGACAAAGTTATTATTCATAACAACACTCTTGTCATTTTTTTCTTCTTAATTTCCTTTTGGCTGCTTCTCTCTTTTTTTTTTTTTTCTTAGAATAGTGTATTCTGAGAAACAAAAAACCTGTAGTCTAGTCATAGTTTTGACACTATCAAATTATGGAACATTAAGTAATTAATTATTTCCCCACCCTTAAACCTGGGAAAGTATTAACTCTATCATAAATTTCTGAGATTATTTTGATTTGAATGCCAGGTTGGTATAAATTTGTTCAGATCCTAGATAAAATACATTTAGGCCCCAAAGAGGTGAATATGCCAACAATTATTGGTATTTTTAAGGGCCCTCTTGAAGACATCAGGGGTCTAGTAATTTTACTGACTTCTTTGCTTTTAAAGTTGTATTCTGAAGTCACCAATCAATCATTGAGTCTTGAAATAGTGAGCTATAATGAAAATAACAATGAATAAAATGAGAGCATGTGGTATCTAATAAATACATATTTGTATTATAAATCTATGTATAACTTCTGCATTGCTTTGGTAAATTAATATCTCCATGCTTTACCCACCCCCATAAATTCCCAGTTAGATTGGTATGCTACAAAGTTTAAAATCTATAAGGCATTTGCCCTGCCAATGTGGTTTAGTGGTTGAGCTTTGATCTATGAACTAGGAAGTCATGGTTTGATTCTAAGTCAGGGCATATGCCAGGGTTGCATGCTTGATCCCCATTAGAGGGCATGCAGGAGGCAACTGGTAGATGATTCTCTCTCATCATTGATGTTTCTCTCTCCCTCTTCCTTCCTCTCTCTGAAGCCAATAAAAATGCATTTTTAAAAATTAATAAATAAAATGTATGAGGCATTTGATGAATTTCACTTCCTCCTCTTTCCTATTAAATTGACTAGTTTTAATGTTCACAAGCTTTTCTTGATGCTATAGAGAAAATGTCTGACAGCAATATGATTAATTTTCTGTTGTAGGGGCCATATTTGTGTTTGATTCTTCTATTTGAAATTATTTAAATATTTTATCTTTATTCTTATCATTCTAACATTTTATTACTATGTGATTCTTTTCTATTTACTGCTCCACATACACTAGCAATTTTCCTTAAATTCCATTCATCCTTTTTGCCATCTAGCTCTTTGTTGAACAGTTCAATCTTAAGGTGCAGGCCTATCTTCAGGTCTGGTCATTGTCTTCCATAATTTAGTGATTTTTCGCTTCACATTTCCTCTAGCTTTTTCCTCTTGGAATACAGTAGAAAAATATTGGTACATATGGACCAACATATTTTGCCAAGGTTCAGATTTCCTCTTACTTTCCACCATTTACTCAATCAACCTGCCTTGATAAGGATTCTTTGATTCAATGCTACCTGATATTCACTCCTTAGCAGAATCTATTCTGCTTTTATCCATGAACTATTAAATGTCTTTCCCTTCTTTGGAATACATGGGAGTGTTAAATCTAGCATTTCACTCTCTATGATGATTGTTTACCTCAAATATTTGATAATTCATATTTGTGTGCTCAGTGTTGTTTTTGAGGATCCCTGTCCTCCTGTCTAATCTGTTTTCCATAATCTCTGTTCTGGTTGAATGAAGGGAAGAGGAAGATGCTCCTGATGGAGGTGTCTACTGGAGATCCTACGTCTCTCCTGGTTGTCTAACTGTAATCTGAGCTCTGCTTTTCATTTGCCCTTTAGTATTCAGACCCATCTCTTTAACCAACAGCTTTCTGGCAGGTGTTTAGCATAAATAAATGGGGGGACAATAAACATAGCTTCTTCAAACAAAGTTCCCTAATTATTTGTCTTGATGTCCATTTCAGAACCCTCTGTCATTTGCATAAACTGACTCAAAGTTTGCAGATACCACAAAACCAGTCTCACCTCCAAACAGCCTTTTTGCATATATTGAGATCTGATTTCTTCAGTCAATACCATTATATCTATTTGCCACATTTTAGGACTTTCTAATCAACATTTCTGGAACACTTTTTGGTACTTTTCCTTAAATCCCATTGCTTTAATGATTTTTCCCCTGCTAGACTTTTTTCCAAATTTCTTGAAAATTCATCTGAATGGAAAGTTAGAAATTTCTTTTTACATTCTTGTTTGAAACTCCCATTAGTCTATCTATTTACTGCTCCTCATACACTAAAAATTTGGCAAGTTCTTCTCATAACTGGTAAATATGTTCTGAAAACAGATAATGTGTTGGGTAATATTGCCAGAATACACTTTGCCCGGAAGTACCTAGGAAATAATGCCTGTTAACACTCCTCACTTGCAGCCCACCAGTGTAGCCCTTAACAAATGACCAACTGGTATGGAGTTATAAATACCACAGTTCCAGCAACCCATAGCTGGCATAACATTAAGGCATGTATTTTCTAATCTTTTTGGGGGTATTCCTGCAGGAATCATCTCTGTCCATTGTGGTAGCTGGTGTAAGAACACACCCTTTACCAGGTGTCTTCCCTTTCCTGTCTCATATCCCTATATAGCTGCTAGTGTTCCCTATCCCTACAAAAAACAACTACTTGAACTTAAATCTTCGACGTTGTGGAAACTGAAACGAAGCAATTGCCATGTATAAAAATAGCCATTGTGTTATAAAATATATCCAACTAGCCTACATCTAAATATTATTTGATTAAAATATAATCAGGATATGCACATAAAAGTAATCATGCATTTACCTATATATATTTATTTGAACCTGAAAATAAAAACAACACGTATTACAAGATTTGTTATATGTTTTATAGTAAAATACTCAGTGTATTTTATAGCATTACAATCTAGTGAAAGGTTTAATAAAGGATTTTTGTGATCATATAATTTTTAGAAATACGTACTATATTGTTTTCTTAGAGATTTTCAGTTTATGTGATCATACCAAAAATAAAGGGAAGGTTTATAAAAAACAACAACAACAAAGCATTATTTTTATTTGAGGTTATTATGGCATAATTCTTATCTTTTTTCTTTTCTTTTTTAATTGTTTAAAGTATTACATGTAGTAGTACATATATCTTCTTTTTTTCCCCCATTAACTTTCCCCCAGCCTCCCCTACCCCTTGTTACATGCCCTCATCCCACCCCCCAGTGTCTTGTGTCCACTGGTTGTGCTTATATGCATCCATACAAGTCCTTTGGTTGATCTCTTTCCCCCCTCCCCAACACTCCCCTGCCTTCCCACTGTAATTTGACAGCCTGTTCGGTGCTTTACTGCCTCTGTATCTATCTTTTTATTCATCAGGTTATAATGTTCTTTATTTTCCATAAATGAGTGAGATCATGTGGTATTTTTCTTTCATTGCCTGGCTTATTTCGCTTAACATAATGCTCTCCAGGCCCATTTATGCTGCTGCAAATGGTAAGAATTCCTTCTTTTTCATAAAGGTGTAGTATTCCATTGTGTAGATGTACCATAGTTTTCTAATCCACACATCTGCTGATGGGCATTTAGGCTGTCTCCAAACCTTAGCTATGGTGAATTGTGCTGCTATGAACATAGGGGTTCATATATCCTTTCTGATTGGTGTTTCTAGTTTCTTGGGATATATTCCTAGAAGTGGGATTACTGGGTCAAATAGGAGTTCCATTTTCAGTTTTTTGAGGAAACTCCATACTGTTTTCCACAGTGGCTGCACCAGTCTGCATTCCCACCAGCAGTGCACGAGGATCCCTTTTTCTCCGCATCCTCGCCAGCATTTGTCGTTTGTCGATTTGTTGCTGATTGCCATTCTGACAGGTGTGAGAAGGTACCGCATTGTCATTTTGATTTGCATCTCTCGGATAATTAGTGACTTTGAGCATGTTTTCATATGTCTCTTGGCCATCCTTCTGTCTTCTTTTGAAAAGAATCTATTTAGGTCCATTGCCCATTTTTTTATTGGATCATTTATCTTCCTTATATTAAGTTGTATAAGTTCCCTGTAGGTGTTGGAGATTAAATCTTTATCAGTGATAACATTTGCAAATATGTTCTCCCATACAGTGGGATTTCTTGTTGTTTTGTTGATGGTTACTTTTGCTGTGCAAAAGCTTTTTATTTTGATATAGTCCCATTTGTTTATTTTCTCTTTAGTTTCCATTGCCCTAGGAGCAGTATCGGTGAAGAAATTGCTTCGGCATATGTCTGAGATTTCTCTGCCTGTGGATTCCTCTAGTATTTTTATGGTTTCCCATCTTATGGTTAAGTCCTTTATCCATTTTGAGTTTATTTTTGTGTATGGTGTAAGTTGGTGATCTAGCTTCATTTTTTTGCATGTATCTGTCCAATTTTCCCAACACCATTTATTGAAGAGACTGTTTAACTCCATTGTATGTTCATGCCTCATTTGTCAAATATTAATTGAGCATAGTGATTTGGGTCGATATCTGGGTTCTCTATTCTATTACATTGGTCTATATGTCTGTTCTTGTGCCAGTACCAAGCTCTTTTGAGAACAGTGGCTTTGTAATACAGCTTTAAATCTGGTATTGAGATCCCTCCTACTTTCTTCTTCTTTATCAGGATTGCTGTGGCTATTCAGGGTCTTTTTTTTTCCAGATGAATTTTTGGAGAGTTCTGTCAAAGTCTGTGAAATATGCCATTGGTATTTTAATGGGGAGTGCATTGAATCTATAGATTGCTTTGGGTAGTATGGACATTTTAATGATGTTGATGCTACCAATCCATGAACATGATATGTTCTTCCATCTGTTTACGTCTTCCTCTATCTCTTTTTTCAGTGTCCTGTAGTTTTCTACGGATAGGTCTTTTACCTCCTTATTTAAGTTTATTCCTAGGTATCTTAATTTTTTTGGTGTGATTGTAAATGGGATTGCTTTTTTAGCCTCTCTTTCTGTAAGTTCACTATTGGTGTATAGAAATGCCATAGATTTTGTGGCGTTAATTTTGTATCCTGCTACATTGCCGAATTCATTTATTAAGTCTAATAGTTTTTGATGGAGTCTTTCGGGTTTTTTATGCACAGTATCATGCCATCTGCAAAAAAGGACAGCTTTACTTCTTCTTTTCCAATTTGGATGCCTTTTATTTCTTCTTCTTGTCTAATTGCAATGGCTAATACTTCCAGTACTACATTGAACAGGAGTGGTAAGAGTGGGCATCCTTGTCTTGTTCCTGTTCTTAGGGCAAATGGTTTTAGTTTTTGCCCATTCAGCATGATGTTGGCTGTGGGTTAATCATATATGGCTTTTATTATGTTGAGGTATGATCCTACTGTTCCTACCTTGCTGAGAGTTTTTATCAAGAAAAGGTGTTGGATTTTGTCAAATGCTTTTTCTACATCAATTGATATGACTATGTGATTTTTATCACTCAATTTGTTTATGTGATGTATCACGTTTATTGATTTGCGGATATTGTACCATCCTTGCATCCCTGGGATAAATCCTACTTGGTCATGGTGTATGATCTTTCTGATGTACTGCTGAATCCAATTTGCTAAAATTTTGTTTAGGATTTTGGCATCTATGTTCATGAGGGATATTGGCCTGTAATTCTCTTTCATTGTGTTGTCTTTATCTGGTTTTGGTATTAGGGTGATGCTGGCTTCAAAGAAGGAGCTTGGAAGTGTTCCTTTCTCTTGAATGTTTTGGAATAGTCTTAGGAGGGTATGTTTTAGTTCTTCTTTGAATGTTTGGTAAAATTCCTCTGTGAAGCCGTCTGGCCCCCGGCTTTTGTTTGCTGGAAGTATTTTGATGACTGCTTCAATTTCCTCCATAGTTATTGGCCTGTTGAGATGTTTAGATTCTTCCTGATTGAGTTTTGGAAGGTTGCATTTTTCTAGGAATATGTCCATTTCCTCCCGGTTGTCCAGTTTGTTGGAATGGAGTTGTTCATAGTATTTTTTAACAATCCTTTGTATTTCGGTGGGGTCTGTTGCTATTTCTCCTCTTTCATTTCTGATTTTATATATTTGAGTCCTCTTTCTGCTTCTTGGTGAGCCTGGATAGAAGTTCATCAATCTTGTTTATCCTTTCAAAGAACCAGCTCATAGTTTTGTTGATCTTTTGTATTGTTTTTTTGGTCTCTATGTCGTTTATCTCCGCTCTGATCTTTATTATTTCCTTCCTTCTACTTACACTGGGCTTTTCTTTTTGCTCTCTTTCTAACTCTTTGAGTTGTAGGGTTAGGTAATTTATTATTATTGTTTCTTTTTTTGCAATAGGCTTGTAGAGCTATGAAATTCCCTCTCAAGACTGCTTTTGCTGTGTCCCATAGATTTTGGATTGTTGTGTTTTCATTGTCATTTGTTGCCAGGATGTTTTTTATTTCTTCTTTGATCTCTCTGGTAACCCAGTCATAGTTTAATAGCATGCTATTTAGTCTCCATGTGTTTGATTTTTTTGGATTGTTTTTATTGTAGTTGATTTCCAGTTTTATGCCACTGTGATCTGAGAAGATGCTTGATATGATTTCTATCTTCTTAAATTTGAAGAGACTTTGCCTGTGACCCAAGATATGGTCTATCTTTGAAAATGACCCATGTGCACTTGAGAAGAATGTATATTCTGTGGCTTTGGGGTGAAATGTTCTGAAGATGTCAACTAATTTCATCTGGTCTAGTGAGTTATTTGGGATTGATGTTTCTTTGCTGATTTTTTGTTTAGAGGATTTGTCCAATGGTGATAGTAGGGTATTAAAGTCTCCTACTATGATTGTATTGCTGTCAATCTGTCCCTTGATATCTTCCAGGAGTTTTTTATGTATTTGGTGCATATATCTTTACCAGAGTTATTTCTTCTTGTTGGATTTCTCCCTTTAGTATTATGAAGTGGCCTTCCTTATTTCTTTTTATGTCCTTCACTTTGAGATCTAATTTGTCAGATATAAGTATTGCTACCTCCGCTTTTTATTCATTTCCATTCATCTGAAAAACCTTTTTCCATCCGTTCACCCTCAGTCTGTGTGCGTCTTTTTTTCTGAGGTGGGTTTCTTGTAGACGTCAGATATATGGGTGATGTTTTCTTATCCAATCCATTACTATCTGTCTTTTGATTGGGGCATTTCATTCATTTACATTTAAAGTTATTATTGATAGGTCCTTGTTTGTTACCATTTTTATTCTTTACCCCTGTGTTCCTTCTTCACTTCCTATTTCTTCTTTTTACAGCAGACCCTTTAACATTTCTTGCATTGCTGGTTTGGTAGTAATAAACTCCCTTAGTCCTTTTTTGTCTGTGAAGCTCCTGATTTCACCTTCAATTTTGATTGATAGCCTTGCTGAGTTCAGTATTCTTGGATTCAGATCCTTCCTTTGCATGACTTTGTTTATTTCATGCCATTCCCTTCTGGCCTGATGTGTTTCTGTTGAGAAATCAGTCGCCAGTCTGACGGGGATCCTTTGTAGATATATTTCTTTCTCTCTCTGGCCGCTTTTAAGGTTCTTACTTTGTCGTTGGTGTTTGACAATTTAATTATAATGTGCCTTGGCATTGGTTTTTTGGGTTCATATTGCTTGGGACTCTGTAAGCTTCTTGGATTTGTGTGGGGTTTTTCTTCCTTATATCAATGAAGTTTTCTGTCATTATTTCTTCAAACAGGTTTTCTATTCCTTGCTCAGTTTCCTCTCCTTCTGGCACCCCTATTATGCAGATGTTGTTTTGTTTTGTGTTGTCCATAAGTTCCCTTATGCTCTCCTCCTGCTTTTCAATTTTTTTCCTAGAAGCTGCTGTACTTGGGTATTTTTTTCTACCTTGTCTTCTAGCTCACTGATGCAGTCCTCTGCTTCTTCTAGTCTACTCTTGATGCTTTCTATTGAGTTCTTTACAGCAGCGATGACATTTTTCATTTCTTCTTGATTCTTCTTCATTTCCTATTGGTTCTTACACATATTGTCGAATTTGTCTTTCATTCTTTTCATCCACCTTATGACCATTTCTCTGAATTCTTTCTCTAACAGGTTGCTTGCCTCCATTTCATTTATTTCCTTTTCTGGTGATTCCTGCTTTTCTTTCATATGCAGGCTGTTTCTTTGTCTCCCCATGTTCTCTCTTCTCTGGGTGTCTGGTTATGTAGTTCTCTCTCTCCTGCGTTGATTTAAAGACACAAAATACAACACAACAAGGCACAACACACAAGGCACTGAACACAAATTTATTCACAATATTAATAACCCAAATAAAGGTGACCACCAGAGAAAGGTGAATTAAAGGATAAGAAAGAAGAAGAGAAAGAAAAAAAAAAAGGAGTACAAAAATGAAATTGGGAAAAGGAGAAAAAAAAGAGGGAAAAGAGAGAGAATAAGAAAGAAGAGGGGGAAAAACTGTATATATGGAGAGAAAACTCCAATAGAATAGCCACTAATTCCAACACATGCCAGCAACAAGTACCTAGAGATGAATGCAAACTACAAACAACAACTAATATCAAGTGAGGAGAGGGAAAACAGAAGCAAAAAAACAAACAAACCCCCCCAAAAAAAAACAAAAAGAAAAAGCAAAACAATCTCACAAACAAGCATTAAAAAATCAATATAATCAACAATCAAGCAAACAACAACAAAAGGACAGAGAGAGAAAAAATTTTGGATAGTGAAGATAAGAGAGTGGTGTGTATGGACTTGGAGCAGGGGATTGGAAATGAGATATATAAGTAGGGTGAAATTTTAACAGGGGGTAAAAAGAAGGAATAGGGAAAATCTGAAGCAGGAATAAGGTAAGGGAAACAGGACAACAATAGGGGAAATGTGAGGAAGAGAGTGATGGTGTAAAGGTAAAGTTGAGATAGAGTAAAATGATGCTAAAGGAAAGATGAAAATAGAATGTAGAATACTAATCCCAATGTAAAATAAAGAGAAAATAAAATTACACTTTTTTTAAAAAAAGGTAAAATAGTAGTAGTAATAATACTGATTGAAGATAAAAATGTGATAATTAAAAAGGTAAAATCAAGTGAGGAAAAAAGAAAAAAAATTAGTTTCTTAAGTAAAAGATGAAAATAATAAAAATAAAAATGTGCAGTAGTGAAGGTCATTCACTTCCTCTACTGTTCTGTTTGGCACACCTGTTTCCTAGTCAGGACAGTATTGAAATTCCCTGAGTTCCAATGCTCCTCAGTGTTGTAAGCCAGTCCTGATTTTTAAGAAGGCAGTTTATTTATGTTTACACAAGAGTCAATTTGTGATTCAACTCCTGGGTGGCAGTGTTTCTGGATTGACCTCCCGTTCTATAGGTCCTCTCTAGCTAGTGTTTAGATTTGTTTTCCCTGTGGCACTTAATACCAGTTTGGGGGAGTGGGTTTCCCCAGAGCTGTTTCTCTGATGGTTATTCCCGGCTCTGATCCCCAGGTTCCAGAAAAACAACTTTCCCTTGTAGTCTCTTAGAGTGTCCCCAATTGGGTGATCCTATGTATTGGGCTTAGTAATCAGAAGCAGGATTTAAAGAGGAAAACAAAAAAGAACCAGAGTTAAGTGTGTGACCTCTGGGTCTGCGTGAAAGTCTGTGCAGTCTTTTTTCCCCTTGGGTCTAAGCAGCCAGCACACTTTTAAATTTTTTAGGCTGTCCTTTTGTGCCCAGATCAAAATGGGTTGCTTTTTAGAGTTCCCTTCTGTTAGCAGCTCTGCGGACCCGTTTCCACATTCACGGATCACGCCAGCCCCAACAGCCATGGATTTTTATAGGTTCAGACTTCCCCGGGTTCTCCAGCTTCCACCATGCATGCGTTTCTCTCTCCTGCTGGGACCACAAACCTCACCTTCTCCCAGGGGAAATCTGACCTTTCCCTGTGGGAGTGTAGAGCTCCTCTGAATCTGCGTGCTTGTGCCACTTGGGAACCGGTGTTCTCAGGTTCGCAGCTGTTTGGTGGGTGCCGTAGATGTAGATTCCTCAGGCTTTTCAGGCTTCCGATAACATCCACTTTTCCTTCAAGACAGCTCAGTCTCTGTGTCCGAGCTGGTCGCTCTGGGAGGGAACCCAGCAGCAGTGGGGGCTGCCGGGTCAGGGGAGCCCTGTCCAACAGTCCCCCACAGTCTTCTGGAGTATAGCTGTCCCTCAACTCGCCAACAAACATTCCCCATGTCCCACACACTCTCCCCTAATTCTTATTGGTATACAGTGAAATATGATATATTTATCTGTGGGAAGCTAACTACCTATACAATTATGAAATCTGTAATCTTGATTTAATTAGACCCATAATCTTACCAATAACACAAAACTGCTGATTATTAATTATTAAGTCTATTGACTATGTTGGAAAGTGGCATTATTGAAAAGAATCCATCTTAAGTTTGATTTTTAAGTCATATTAAAAACCTAGACCCCAAAAATGTGTGATCTGATATTTTGCTCCAGTTTCTTATATATTATCACATTGTTAACATCATTGAGGTGACAAAATTAATGCCCATGTACATGTCATCAAAGTCTCTAAATAATTTTATTGTTGGTTCGGTAGAGAGACCCCATTTGATTAGGTTAAAGCAGTTTGTTTGATGACTATAGCTGTTTATTTTTCTTCAAAGATTGAAAAATAGTTTTAAAATACCCATTAATTACTTGATACAATATAATTCTCAAATGGCATTTTGAATATTTATTTACTTAATAAATTTATTGGGGTGACATTGATTAATAAGATTATATAGGTTTCAAGTATAAATTTCTGTGATACGTGATCTATAATATGGCATTGTGTGCCCACCACAAAAAGTCAAATCATCTTCTGTCACCATATATTTGGCTCCCTCTATCTTTTGCTAATTCCCAACTACCCTTCCCTCTAGTAATCACCATACTGTTGTTGTATCTATGAAACAGCAATAGATATATTAAGTATCTTGGTTTTTTGGAGTACATAAATATCATGGGCTTTTCACTTCACTATACACCTTTGAGTGGTGGTGTATATTTGGACTCTGGTTTTATAGACTAGTTAAAATTACGGGTATTTAGAGAGTTATTAAAATACATTTTTCTCTATTATGGTATCAATTTTCATTCAAGATGCATTTAACATCTAGATTTGTTCTCCTGATGGGAATTTTTTATACTTTCCAATCTTTTCTTTATACTTCTTTCAGTAGCTGTCTTCAAACTACAGTTCTAATTATGTTACTTCCTCACTCAGAAATCTTTGTTATTCTGACATCATTATGCTATGTTCCAAATATGTCTAGAAAATTCCAACTCATTTTCAAAAAGACCCAGTTCAAATGCTTCTTCATTAATGAGGCAGGTCTTGAATCCCACCCCACTGGGATCAATCTTGCCTTTCTCTGAGTTTTTATACAATGCAATGTTATGGGCAGATGGCTTCATATCCGTGAAGTTTCTTTATATATTGAAATAATAACAACATCTCTGGTTATTACATGCAATCAGTAAGTTGACGTGTGTAAAATAACAAGTATGGTTTGGCAGATATTAAAACTCAATAAACCAAGGCTATTAATATGTCTTATTATTACAACATACAATTAGCTTTGTGTTGTAGTTATTTGTGGACAAACACATCTCTTTCTATTAGCATATAAAGTTTTTTTAAAAATATTTATTGTTGGAAGAATTAGATATGTCCCTTTCTTTTCCCCATTGACCCCTCCTAGCTTATCCCTGCCCCCTGAACCAGGCCTTCACCACCCTATTGCCTGCTTTCATGGGTTATTGCATATATGTACATAAGTTCTTTGGTTGATCTCTTCCCAACTCACCCACCCAGCCCTGCTTTCCCTCTAAGATGTGACAGTCTGTCCCATGCTTCTATGTCTCTGGATCTACTTGGTTCATCAGTTTATTTTGCTCATTAGATTCCACATCTGAGTGAGATCATGTGATACTTGTCTTTCTCTGACTGGCTTATTTCACTTAGCATAATAGTCTCCAGGTCTCTCCATGCTGTCTCAAAGGGTAAGAGATCCTTCTTTTTTACTGCTGCATAGTAATTCATGGTGTAAATGTACCACAGCTTTTTTGTTCACTCATCTACTGATGGGCACTTGGGCTGTTTCCTGATCTTAGCTGTTGTAAATTGCACTGCTATGAACATATAGGTGTATATGTTTCAGGTTTCTTAGGATATATTCCTAGAAGTGGGATCACTGGGTCATAAGGCAGTTCCATCTTACCTAATAAAAGAGAAACATGCAAATTAACCATCACTCTGCTACACCCACAGCCAATCAGAGTGAGTATGCAAATTAACACAACAAAGATGGAGGTTAATTTGCATATGCAGGCACAGAGCAGAGTGTAGTCTATGAGGGGAAGGGGCCCAGCGGAGGGAGCTACTGGAGTGGTGCTCCAGACAGAAGCTAGGACATGCCGGCCCCAGGCCGCCGGGGAGCAGGGACGTGCTGGCTCCCGCGCGGCTGGGGATGTGCCGACTCCTGGGCAGCTGGGAGTGAAGCCAGGGGCTTATTCTTGTACGAATATCGTGCAATGGGCCTCTAGTATTTAATATTTTGACAAAACTTCATATTGTTTTCCATAAAGGCACCAGCCTGCATTCCCTCCAGCAGTGTACTAGGTTCCCTTTTCTCCACATCCTCGCCAGCACTTGTCATTTGTTGATTTGTTGATGGTAGCCATTCTGACAGGTGTGAGTTGATACCTCATTGTTATTTTAATTTGCATCTCTGTAATGATGAGTGACTTTGAGCATTTTTTTCATATGTCTCTCAACCAACTGTATGTCCACGTTGGAGGAGTGTCTATTTAGGTCCTTTGCACATTTTTAATTGGATTGTTTGTCTTTCTTTTGTTAAGTTGTATGAGTTCCTTATATATTATGAATATTAACCCTTTATTAAGTGTATCATTGCCAAATATGTTCTCCCATACAGTGGGCAACCTTTACATTTTGTTGATTGTTTTTTGTTTTTTTTTTGCTGTGCAGAAGCTTTTTATTTTGATGTTGTCCTATTTTTTATTGCAATCTCTTAAAATACCAATGACATATTTCACAGATATAGAACAAATATGCCAAAAATTTATGTGGAACCAAAAAAGACCCCAAATAGCTGCAACAATATTAAGAAAGAAAAACAAAGTTGGAGGGATCACAATACCAGATATCAAGCCACTACAAAGCCACTGTACTCAAAACAGCCTGGTACTAGCACAGGAACAGGCATATAGATCAAGGGAACAGAACAGAGAACCCAGAAATCGACCCAAGGCATTATGCTCAATTACTATTTGACAAAGGAGGCAAGAGAATACAATAGAGTCAAGACAGTCTGTTCAGTAAATCGTGTTGGGAAAATTGGACAGATACATGCAATAAAATGAAACTAGACCACCAACTTACACCATAAACAAGAGTAAATTCAAAATGAATAAAAGACTTAAATGTAAATTGTGAAATCATAAAAATCCTAGAAGTAAATATAGGCAGCAAAATCTCAGACATTTTTTATAGTATTATGTTTGTGGATACATCTCCTATGGCAAGGGAAACTAAGGACAAAATAACATATAAAGTCTTCAAGGCCAGATTTTATGCCTAAATTGATTTTAATATCCCCAAGGTGTTGAGACTTCACTGGCATACACTCCTTTTTGTGTTTTACTGTTAAAACATAGTAATTTAATGTAAAAATAAACATATGAATTCATATATAGTATTTCAATTCACAAATTCACTAAGTTTATACAATGTGCTTATTATACCACTAGTGGCCTGGTGCATGAAGTTTGTGCATGGGGGTGGGAGGTTCCCCTAAGCACAGCTGCACACTCCCCAATCAAACCACAGGGATTGGGCCTAAACTGGCAGTCGGACATCCCCCTCACAATATGGGACCACTGGCTTCTAACCATTCACCTGCCTGCCTGCCTGATCTCTCCTAACTGACTCTGCCTGCCTGCCTGCCTGATCACCCCTAACTGCCCTCCCTGCTGACCTGATCTCACCCCCAACTACTCTCCCCTGCAGGCCTGATCTTGCCCCCAACTGCCACTGCCTGCCTGATCTCCCTTAACCGACTCTGCCTGCCTGCCTGATCACCCCTAACTGCCGTCCTTACCAACCTGATCTCACACCCAACTGCCCTCCCCTGCTGGCCTGGTTGCCCTCCCCTGCCAGCTTGATCTTGCCCCCAACTGCCCTCCCCTACAGGCCTGATCTTGCCCCCAACTGCCCTCCCCTGTCAGCCTGATTGCCCTCCCCTGCCAGCTTGATCTTGCCCCCAACTGCCCTCCCCTGCCAGCCTGGTTGCCCCCAACTGCCCTCCCCTGCCAACCTGATCTCACCCGCAAATGCCCTCCCCTGCCAGCCTGGTTGCCCTCAACTGCCCTTCCCTGCTGGCCTGATCTCACCCCCAGCTGCCCTCCCCTGCAGGCCTGGTTGCCCCCAACTGCCCTCCACTGCTGGCCTGATCTTGCCCCCAACTGCCCTCCCCTGCAGGCCTGATCTCACCCCCAACTTCCTCCTCTGCCTGCCAATTTGGTTCTGATTGGTCTGTTTCTATGCCAGTCAGTGTCAAAAGCTCCACCTCCTAGGCAGCCATTAGTTCCTCACACTTCACCCAGATTTGGTTCTGATTGGTCGGTTTCTATGCCAGTCAGCATCTCTGGGCCTATGAACGGGGCCTGATCAGAAAGGTGGGGCTGATCAGCAGCCCTGACGGAGGCTTGGAGAGTAATGGAGGCTCTGCTGCTGGCCAGACTGGGAGAGAAAGAGAGAGGCAAGTGCTGATCAAAAACTGCCACAGAGGCAATGGATCAGTCCCTGCTTCTCTCTTCAGGCCTCTCTCTGGCCCTGATTCACAGCCCCCTAAGCAGTCAGTGCTGGGGCACCACTCCTGCAGTGGAAGCTATGGCAACCCAGCACTGACTGCAGGACTGACTTCCAGTTGGTCAAGCCTCAGTCCTTACTGGTCGTTAGTACCCAGGATTTTTATATATTAGGATAGATTCTATAAGCTATAGTGTAGTATGATTAGCTATGACAAAAAATATCTTGAAATATTTACTTATGTGTGTGTATATCTGTATTCACCTCCCTACAATGGCTTTGTCTCTCCCACTGGTGGTCACTGCTCAAATTAGAAGTTAACTGTTATTACCCAATGGAATGGAAGCCATGGTAGTAATTTAACTAGAAACTCCTTGGCTGGGGAAAGGGGCAGAGTCAGAAAAGTGTACACAGGAGATGCTGGAGTGAGTTTCTTATTAGGAATCTTCCAGTATGTTTCAGGGCAAATCCACATTTTGGTGTTGGTAAAAGGGGAATGAAATTACACAACAGGTAAAAAATTTGAAAGTATATGAAAATTTGTTCTCTTTTTTTACATTTGACATGTAGATCTTTAAGATCCCAGCCATTTTTATAATTCAGCATAGTGCAATAGCAGATAAAGGTAGGCAAGGGGAAGCTTTGACTAGGCAAACCAATCTGGTATGAAACAGTTCATGGAGTTTTTCGTTGCTCTGGAGTGGTAAGGGTGATAAGCCAGATTTTTTTCTACTCCACAGAAAGTCACAAAGGTAAGCTAAAAAATAGAGACTTCAACCAATCAGGAGAACTAGATGGCAGAAATTCTATAACTATGAGCTCAGAGAGATAATATGTAAAGGTCAGGGCAGAAAATTCTTATAGCTGAAAGCAAGACAGAGCTATATATGTACCAAAAGATGCATGAGATGAATGCATGAGAATCTAGAACCAGATCATCCTTCTCCTAACACATTCATAATTCTACATGAACATTCTATGTACACCCTTAATTAAATACCACCTTAAGGAAAATGAGGGGAAAAGTAAATTCTTTCCTAATGTATAAAATCCTGAGAATGAAAAAATACTGAGTTAACTGTTTTACATAAATAACTAGATTCTATGTTTCCTATTAAGTTGGAGAGGGACTATATAGAGAGATAACTATAAATTATAGAAACGAATTGTTCACCTGAGTTGTGACCTGTGAAATTTGTATCTGGAACATACTATGTTTTGAAGAGTATAATTCCAAATTCCAAATGATTTTTCCACCAATTATAAGTTTGGATAAACTTATAATATTGAAAAAACATTAAACACACATATACACATAATCAGTAAGTAATAGTATGGAATTGTCTAAAATTCAGTATAAAAATGAAAGACCTAGGTCCATGTTTTTATTATTCCCAATATGGAACAATATTGTTAGTCTTAATTTTTAAAAACAAAACATGTTTATATTTAAGGTTTATAACATGATTTGATATACATATAAACAGTGAAATGATTTATAAAATCAAGCTAATTAATGTACCATTTGTTCTATTAGAAAATTTCCAATGTTCAATACAATATTGTTAGTTATAGTCATCATGAGCTCTCTAGATTTATTCATCCTAGATAACTGCAACTTTGTACCCTTTCACCAACATCTCCCCATTTGCCACATTTGCCCACTTCCCTGTACCTTGTAACTTATTTTTAATAATGGGATATATATTATGTGAAGTATTTTTGAGACTTTTGGGATATAATTGACATATAACATCTTGTAAGGTCTACAATGTATTGATTTGATGTACATATATATTGCAAAATGATTACTATAATAATGTTAATGATCTGTTTCCTCCTATAGTTAATATTTTATTTTTTGTAGTGAGACCTTTATAAGTTACTCTCAGAAACTTTCAGGTATACAATATAGAAATTACCTATAGTCATCATGCTATACATTAGATCCCCAGGAATTATGCATCTTAAAACAGGAAGTTTGCACCCTTTGAGCACCTTCACCAATTTCTCTCACCTGTTCACCTCTGGTGACCACCAACTTATTCTCTAAGATTTTTTTTATATTCCACATATAAATGAGATCATACAAAATTTGTCTTTCTGTGACTTTTTCACGTAGCATAATTCTCTCAAGGTTCATTAATGTTCCAAATGGTAGGATTTTCTTATTTAATGGCTGAATAGTATTCCATTGTACACACACTATATCTTCTTATCCATTCATCTTTCAATAGACACCTGGGTTGTTTCCATGCCTTGACTATTATATATAGGCTATAATGCAAATGGGGTGAAGATATCCTTTCAAGATAGTGATTTCAGTTTTTCAGATATACACACAGAAATGGGACTGTTTAATCACATTTCTATTTTTAATATTTTGAGGAACCTCCATAGTGTCTACACCAATTTACATTTTCACCAATGGTGTTCAAGGTTTCCCTTTTCTCCACATCATTGAAAACACTTTTGATCTCTTGTCATTTTGATAATAACAATTTTAACTGGTGTACAATGATGTATAATTATAGCTGGATTTGAATTTCTCTGATGATTAGTGATGTTGAGCACCCTTTTATATACCAGTTAGCCATTTGTATATCTTCTTTGAAAAAATGTTTATTCAGTTCCTTAGATCAGTTTTTAATCAAATTTTACATGCTTTTATTTTATTATTACACTGTCCAGTTAAATTCTATAGAGCTGGTTTTCCATAAGCCCTGTCTTCGTCAGCTCAGGCAGCTATAACAAAATAGCAAAGAGTAGATGGCTTAAACAACATAAATTTACTTCTCAAAGTTCTAAAGGCTGGGAAGTCAAAGATCAAGGTGCTGGCAGATTTAGTATCTGGTGAAAGTCTTCCTGGCATGCAGAAGTCTTCCTTCTTGCTGTATGGCAGAGAGAGACCCACTCTAGTCTCTTCCTCTTCTAATAAGAATACTAATCACATCATGGGGAACCCACACTCATAAAATCATCTAAATCTAATTGCTTCCTAAATAACATCACATTAGGGATTGGGACTTGGGCTTGTTTTTTTGTTGTTATTAAGTTGTATGAATTCCTTATATATTTTGGATATTAGCCCCTGATCAGATATATGGTTAGTAAATATTTTCTCTCATTCAGTAGGTTGTCTTTTCATTTGATTGTTTCATTTGCTGTGCAAAAGCTTTTTAAAATTTTTATTAAATTTATTTGGGTGACATTTATACATATAAAGAGGTAATATATAATGAACAACATAAACTGATGAACAAAAACTGATCCATAGACAGAGAAGCATCAATCAGACAGTCAAACCTCAGAGAGAAGGCAGTGGAGGGTGGGGGTAAGGGGGAGAGATCAACCAAAGGACTTGTATGCATGCATATAAGCATAACCAATGGACACAGACAACAGGAGGATGAGGTAATGAGTGGGGATGTTGGGGGAGGGTAATGGGGGGATGAGGACACGTGTTACGGGGTAATGGGGGGATGAGGACACATATGTAATACATTAATTAATAAAGAAATTAAAAAAAATTATTTGGGTGACATCTATACATATAAAGAGGTAATATGCTAATTTGTCCATTACAGTGTCTGAGTCACGCCTGGGCAGGAGCTGGTGGGTGAAGAAGGTGGCAGGGACTTCCACCCCAACGCAGGCGCTGGGGGTGGGGACTTCTGCCCCCAGCGCAGGCATGCGCAGGCCTGCCCAGTGCTAACTAGACGCGCCTCGAAGGCGGAGGCTGTTCCAGGCTGGTGGGGAGCCCTAGGCTGCCCCAGCCCCTGCAGGTCCTGGGCCGGACTCAGAGGCAGGCAATGCCTCCATACATGATGCACAGGAGTGGCTGTGAGGGGCGGGGGGGCCTCGCCACAGGCTGCTGTGCAGCCACTGCTGCTCGCTGCTCAGCAGGAGCCTAGAGCCAGAGTGGGCGTGCACAGACTGCCTTGCGCCCCGACCCGCCCTGCCCCAGCCCTACACATGCCTCCTCAGCTGGCCCCAGACCCTGCCTTGTGCTTCAGGCAGGGGGAGGAGGCTCATGGCCGCCAGCGCCCTAGGCCACACCACCTGCACTTCTGCCTGCCTGGCTGGCAGGGACCAGAGCGTTGCCTGCAAGCTGCTCCCACCCCTGGTGGTGGAATGGGGACGAGGGCACTGGGTGCAGGGAGGGGACCTCAGCCAGGGTCCTCCCAGCACAGGGAAGGGGCCCGGCCTGGGCCGGGTGGGAAGCTTAGGAAGTCTGGCTGAGCAGCCGCTGTTCATGGTTCATACCAACTGTTACTCTGCCATCTTCCTCCCACTCTCCAAGCCAACCCCCCTGCCCCACATTCTGTTGAGGGCTTCAGGACTGTGAGGGGGGGCATGCTGGGCTGAGGGACACCCCCTCCCCCATGCACAAATTTTCATGCACCAGGCCTCTAGTTAGTTAATAAAATTATATAGGTTTCAAGTGTATATTCCTATACTACATAATCTGTACATTGCATTGCATGTTTACCAATCAAAAACAGATTACCTACTGTCACAATATATTTGACCCCCTTTACTCTTTATTACTTCCCCCAAACCCCCAATCCCTTTCAAAAGCATTTTAGTTTGATGTAGTCCTACTTATTTATTTTTGCGTTTGTTTCTTGAGCTTCTGGTGTCATATCCAAAATATGTAAAGACCAATGTCAAAGAGTTTCCCTCCTTTGTTTTCTCCTAGTGGTCTTACAGTTTCAGTTCCTATACTCTGTCCTTAATTTATTTGGGGTTAATATTTGTAAGTAGTGTAAAACCGGGTTCTTATTTCATTCTTTTGTATGTTGATATCCAGTTTTCCCAACATTTATTGAAGAGGCTGTAGTTTACCCATTGAGTGTTCTTGGCTCCCTTATCAAATCTTAGTTGAACTAATATGCATGGGTTTATTTCTGGGGTCTTATTTCTTTTCTATTGCTCTATGTGTCTATTTTTGTGCTATTATCACATTCTTTTAAATGCTATTTCTTTGTAATATAATTTGAAATGAGGAAGTGTGAGGCCTCTAGCTTTATTCTTCTTGCTCAGGATAGAATCCATTCTAATAAAGGGGGATGAATCATAATTTTGGGGAAGATCATTAGTTCTGTTACATTAAAAAAATCAAATTTTAGTCAAAGAAAATAGTTTATTGATCATTTGGCTCATTCTAATAATTTAAAATATGTATTTGAAATTTTCCTATATGACAGGCAGTCAAAATGACAATATACCCTACCCTCATTGAGCTTACACTTCATTGAAAGAAAAGCAATAAAACAAACAAATGCATTCACTATGTAGATATTTATACTGATAAGTACTGAACAATAAAGCCAGAAGTACTGGGGTGAAGGCGAGGTGAAGGTAACCTTTTAAATAGGATGGAACAGAAAGGGCCCCTTATAATGTGAGGTAAAAACTCACATAGTAATGTATTTATGAGAATAGAAAATTCTAATGACTAAGGTAAAAGACTACAATCAAGGTATACCTCTATCTTTAAGGAAATGAAGAAATGTGATAAATGAGAGTGGAAAAAGGTATAATTTATAATGCTGTAAATCTTTTGCTTTGATTTATTTTAAACCGAATAATTAAAAGTACAGAGTACTGTTCTACAGGCATTAGATGTCCATAAATCTTTGGAAGAAGTTTATGTGACATTAAAAATAACAAGAGAAACTACTGATATGTTATTCTACTCAGTATTTCATCTAATATATCAGACAGGTGTCAAAAATCTCTCAGACAAATAACAATAATTATGATAAGTTTAATATATATATATGTATATATATATATATATGTGTATATATATATATACATATATATATGTGTGTGTGTGTATTATAAAAGGATTATATGCAAATTAACCATCACTCCATCACAAAGATGGAGGAGCCCATAAGGGCCGGGGCGTCCTGCACCATGCCATGGAGGGAGGGAGGGTGTCTGGGCAGGCAGCATGTCCCCACCCCAGCGGACACAACACAAGGGGACCTCTGTGCGTGAGCTGCAGAGGAAACACCTTTTCTGATCGCTCATTGGCTAAGCTCCATGTACGCTGCCACTCCCAGTGTTCTTGGTAACTTGGGTAATAAGAATCCAAAAAGGTGATCTAGGGTTTTTCCGCCACACTCCTGGAGGAAAAAACTAAGGTCCACTCCTGGAGGGGCTAAGAAATGTCATATCCTGCCCTAGCCAGTTTGACTCAGTAGATAGAGCCTCGGCCTGCTGACCACAGGGTCCAGGTTCGATTCTGATCAAGGGCATGTACCTAGATTGCAGGCTCCTTCCTGGCCAGGGCCCAAGTCAGGGCTCATGCAGGAGGCAACCAGTCAAAGTGTCCCTCTCACATTGATGTTTCTCTCTGTCTTTCCCTCTCTCTTCCAAACTCTCTAAAAATCAGTGGAAACATATCCTTAGGTGAGGATAAAAAAAAAAAAGAAATAAAGAAATGTCATATCCTATGAAAGACACATCTTGAAAATGCCTAAAGAAAGTTGTAATTTTTTTCATGAAGGCACTGGAGTCTGTGTTGATGAAAACACCTTGGCAACTGTGGCTGCCAGCAGTGGCAGCAGCAGCGGGGTGATGGGGCTGGCGCTTTTCCCTGATCAGCCCTGTCACCTCCTACAGAGGGAGGCCAGACTGCAGCTTAGGCCCACTCCCCTTTAGGCTCCCAGTCTGTGAGAAGGGGCAGGCTGGGCTGAGGGACCCCCACCCTCAGTGCACAAATTTTGTGCACTGGGCCTCTAATACCCCCCCACACACACACACACACACTCTGAGTGGCCAGATTATTATGATCTCTGAACGCATAATAATCTGGCCACTCAGTATATATATGCAAATTAACCATCATATTAGAGGCCCGGTACATGAATTCGTGCATGGGTGGGGTCTGGGGGTCTGGCCAGCCTGGCCAGGGGGAAGGGAAATGGGCGGTTGGCTTGCCTGCCTGCTGGTCGAACTTCTGGTCGAGGGGACAATTTGTGTATTAACCTTTTATTATATAGGATATACACTGAGTGGCCAGATTATTATGCATTCAGAGATCATAATAAGCTGGCCACTCAGTGTATACACACACACACATTATGAAAGTATGGGAAGATTATAAGATATCCAAAATGGCTTTTATTTTTTTAAAAGAACAAAACACACACACACACACACACACACACACACACACACACAAAAAAAAAAAAAAAAACAACAAAGAGGGCCCTTTAAATAAGTTACAATCAAACAAGATTTACGGGATATGAGGGATTGAGTTATGGTAAAGAAGCCATCACAAGCGCAAAGTCTGAGATAGAAATATTATTGAGATGTTACAAGTAAAGATTAAGTTACCTGTTTAAAAGCCTAATTCTAATTAGAAGCAGAGACAGATCATAAGTACAGTCCCTAGATTTCCAGTGTAATGCTCTTTCCTTCCTATGCTTATCAACCTCCGTTGTTGGTAAAGTTATCAATGTGCAATTGTCCAGAAGGCAATTAGAGGACTAATCCTAGAACAGTATATTTAGAAATTATTACAGTTAATGAGCAGAGAAACTGGTAGAATGAGTGAGCTCTCTTGACAGATAATTGCCTCCTTAGATAGCTAACATCTAGCAATTTCCAGCTAGAAATTGGTGAAAGGTTTTACAATTTGAACAATTTTAATCCAGTCTTGAAAACTGGCTCTCAGACATCAGGATGACAGAATGATTTGGCATGAACCTAACCATAACTCCTCTTTTTGCTAAAATTAAGAATTCCACAAGGAAAATATATGCAGTATAATGTAATAGTTTGAGAGATTAATTCATTTTTCCTTTATTTAAAAATATTGAATTCAATAGTTTTGACATTTAAAAGATATTAAGCCACTAAACTCTCCCAGCATCTAAAATAAAAAAATATTTTAAAAATAACAAAAGTTGGTGAGGATGTGAAACAACCAGAACTTTAATATACTGTTGGTGGTAGTTTAAATTGGCACAAGGAATTTGGAAAGTTGTATTTGTTAAAGACAAATGTATGCACAAGCTATGATTCCTCTCTATACATAACAGTGTGTCTATATTCACCAAAAGAAATGTTCATGGCAGCACTATTCATAGTAGACCCAAATTGGAAATTATCCAGGTACCTATCAAGAGTATATATCACTTCTCAGCATTTTGGCTAAGATCAAGTGTGAAGAGTACATGAATAACTATATTGTGGTATTTTTAGAAATGCAAAACATATAGAAATGGAAGAACTTACTGCACCAAACAATGTAGATGGACCTCATTTCAACCCTACTACAACACTTCCTATAAACTCTCTTATGCTTTATTTTCTATTCATCACTTATCATACTCCAACATCTATGCATTTAGCACATTTATTATCACTTTCCCCATTGAAATGTAAGCTCAGTGTAAGGAAAATAAAATGTTAATTCACTTCTTTGCCTCAAGATATATAAGTGCTCTGGCACAGAGGAAAGTGTCAATAAATACTTCTTAAATGAATGACTACTATATTATTTCTAAATAATCTGGACACAAAAGAGTAGAAACTGCATGAATTAATTTATATAAAGTTCAATTATAGACAATTCTAATCTATGATTTGAAAGTCAGAACATAGTGCTGGAGGAGTAGTGACTGGAAGGGAGCTTCATGGGCTGCTGGTAATATTCTGTTTCCTAATCTGTTCTCTCATGTCATGTTTGTAAAAAGAGGTCAGGAGTATACTTAATTGGCAGTATATATATGAGTCATGCACATTTTTCAAAAAAAATTGAAACAAATATATAAAGATAATCCAATAACTATCATACACCCACCAACTAGCTTAAGATATAAAACATTATTACACTATAGATGAAGGTTCCTGTGTTCTTCTTCCTGAAAATATTAGCTTTTATCACCTCTCCTCATCTTCCAAGGGTTACCAGTGTGATTGTGAGTCAGCCTCCATAAGTTCAAATGCAAGTTATAACACCATTGTGATCTTAGTATCTTTTATGAGCCTCATTTTCCTCATCTACAAATTACAAACAATAATGGCGTTGAATTCATAGAGTTGGAGTAAAGATTGAAGGATTGATTGTATGTATATATAGTACTTAGACTAGCCTTACATGAAATAGAACTATAAGTTCTATTACTAATCTGAAGTGGGTATTTTTCTTTTTTAAATGTGTTTTTATTTTTAGAGAGAGAGGAAGGTAGAGGGATAGAAACATCTGAAATATCATGAGAGAGTAATATCATCATGCTCCCCCTCCCCCGGGTATCAAGCCCACAACCTGGCCATGTACTCTGACAGTGAATCAAAACTCGACTTCTTGGTTCCTGGGTAGATGCTCAAACACTGAGCCACACCGGCTGGGTTGAAGTGGGTATTTTTTCTTACTCATTCCCATACAGCCTTTATCTTTTAATCCTTTAATAAATATGTATCTTTATAGCTATGCATGTGAGCACATGTACCCACACATATACACAGATATTATCTTATTTGTATGGCTTAGAACACAATATCTTTGGGAAAAATGAAAACATTAGAAATAGTATCATAAAGTACGCATTCTTCTGCAACTTTCTTTTTTTAAATCATTTAAAAAATTTTTTCAATTTATGTTGATATAGAATATTATATTACTTTCAGGTGTACACCCCAGTGATTAGATATTACAAAATGTATTGAGTGATCATCCAAAAAATCTCATACTCATCTAACACCATATATAGCTATTAGAATATTATTAACTATATTCCCTATGCTATACTTTAGAGCCCCATGACTACACTAACTACTAATTTGTACTTCTAAATCCCTTCACCTTTTTCTTCCATTCTCCCAACCTTCCCTCCCATCTGGCAACCATCAAAATGCCCTCTGTATTTATGAGTGTGTTTCTGTTCTGCATGTTTGTTTATTTTGATTTTTAGATTCAATTGCTGATAGATATGTATTTATTGCCATTTATTTGTTCCTATTTTTGATCCTTTTTTACTTCTTCTTTTTAAAGAAGACTCTTCAACGTTTTATATAATATTAGTTTGGTGGTAATGAACTCCTTTAGTTTTTTCTTATCTGTGAAGCTCTTTATCTAACCTCCAATTCTAAATGATAGCTTTGGGGGGAGAGTAATCTTGGTTGTAGGTCCTTGATTTTCATCAATTTGAATATTTCTTGCCACTACTTTCTGGCCTACAAAGTTTCTGCTGAGAATCAGCTGACAGTCATATGGGCACTCCCTTGTAGGTAACTAACTGCTTTTCTCTTGATGCTTTTAAGATGATCACTTTGTCTTTAAGATTTGGCATTTTAATTATGATGTGTCTTGGTATATACCTCTTTGGGTTCATCTTATTTGGGACTCTATGTGCTTCCTGGATTTGAATGTTTACTTCTTTTTCCAGGTAGAGGAAGTTTTCTGTCATGATTTCTTCAAATAGATTTTCAATTTCTTGCTTCCTCTTTTCTCCTTCTGGCACCCCCATGATACAAATGTTGGTATTCTTGATGTTGTCCCAGAATTTTCTTACAATATCTTCATATTTTTTAATTCTTTTTTTTTAATTTTTGCTCTTCTGATTGGGTGTTTTTTGCTTCCTTATATTCCGAATTCTTGATTTGATTCTTGACATCCTCTACTCTAATACTGATTCCCTGTAAATTATTCTTTATTTCAGTTATTGTATCCTTCACTTCTGACTGGTCCTTTTTTATGTTGTTGATGTTCTCAGTAATTTCCTGGAAGTTCTCACTAAGTTCCTTCAGCATCCTCATAACCATTTGTTTTGAACTCTATATGTTGTAGTTTTCTTCCTTCCATTTCATTTAGTTCTTTATCTGGAGATTTCCTCTGTTCTTTCATTTGTGATGTTTCTTTGTCACTGAATTTTTGCTGCTTCCCTGTGTTTATTTCGATGTAGTAGGTAGATCTGCTATGTTTCCCAGACTTGGTAGAGTGGCCTTGTATAGTAGGTATTCTGTACCTACTACACAAGGCCCAGTGGCTCAGCCTCCCCTATCACCTGAGCTGGGCACTCCAGGTGCACCCTGTGTTATCTGTGTGCACTGTCCTATTGTAGTTGATATGCAATTAATGGTGGCATCACTGGGAGGGTTTGACCCTCAGGCCAATTGGCTAGTGGACCAGCTGTGACGACAGCGGAAGAGCTGTTGAGCAGGAGCCAACCCTATGGAGCAGGACTTGCTTCAGTGGGGCTTTGGTGCTCAATGAGTCCACTACTTGAGTGTGTCACTCATGGAGGTGGTAGTGTGTAATACAGCGTGGTCAAAGCTGACCACAGAGTGCACTGGCTATGGAACCTCCCAGGAGATGCAAATTAAGCCACTGCCTATGCCCTGCCTTGGGCCACCTGGCATATGCTACAGAGTGATCAGCAGATGGCTGCTACTTGTGTTGAGCTTGGACATGCCCAGGAGAGGCCAAGCTGTGAACCAAGGTGGGCTTCCACTAATTCCAGGCCTGGGGCCACTTATTGAGAGGTACAGGGCACACTGAGGCCAGATGTTACTTGTTTGAGAGATTTTATGAAAGTCTGAAGCATGGGGCCAGACAAGCCAGTTGTTCGAAAAAGCTACTGGAAATGGCTAGAATGAGCCTGCAAGTAGGGAGGGATGGGGTCTGAGGGAATCACCAGGGCAGAAAAGTGTGATCCATATTGATGAAGATTCAGATATGGCACCTACCTATTGGCTCTGTGGCGGTGAGGGCTGTCTGGGAGACACTGGCCCTTCCAGCCTTCACCCTAATTCCAGACAAGTTAGTTCTTCCCCAGATGTCCCACATTCCTTTCAAGCTGCTGCCCCAGTGCTGGAGCTCAGCAGGAGTGAGGCCAAGTAAGTTCCTGTACAGGCCTTTTAAGAGGAATGCCTGGGCTCCAACAGTCTCAGTGTCACTCTGCTTCATTCCCCACTGGATTTTATAGCCCAAAGTTTTAGGAACTTCTCTTCCTGGCATTGGAACCCTGGGCTGGGGATCCTTTTGTGAAGCTGGGATACCTTGCTCCTCAGGGAAACCTCCACAGCCACAATATCTCTCCTGATTTTATTTTTGGTTAATCCTTCCCTGAGGATATTTTTCCATTGATTTTTAGAAAGAGTGGGAGGGGAAGAAAGAGATAAAAACATCAATGTGAAAGAGACACATCAATTGGTTGCCTTCCACACGCACCTGGACCAGTGCCTGGGGTTGAACCTGCAACTGAGGTATGTGCCCCCATCCAAATCAAACTTGGGACCCTTCAGTCTGAGGGAGAACACTTTGTCCACTGAGTAAACCAGCTAGGGCTCCCTCCTGATTTTAAACAGCCACAGATGGGTGTGGGACCAGCCTATTCTAGTTCAGTGATTCTGCCGCATATCTCCACCCTTCCTACTAGTCTTGGGCTTCTTCTTAATTCCCTAGTTGTAGGACTTCTGTTCAGCTAGATTTCAGGTGGTTCTGAGTGATGGTTGTTTTGAATTTTAGTTGTAATTTTTATGTGGTTGTGGGAGGCCACAAGTACTGCATTTACCTACATTATCATCTTGACCAGAACTTCTTCTGCAACTTCTTAAAATAATATCATGTTTGTGAAGTTTCAACCAAATTGTTAGACTTAACTGTAGCTCATACACCAAAATTTATTTAAACGTTAAAAATTAATTTAAATGTTTTATTAAGATACACATTTAGGATTGAAATAATTGGCATTTTATCTACTGGGTAATGTCATTTTCCCCCAAAGTAGTTGTCTCAATTTATATTCCAGCAACCAAATGATAAAATTTCCTATTGTTCCACATCTTTGCCAAAACTTGATATTATCAGATTTAAAATTTGCCATTATTTTGACAGGAGTGAAATAATATCTCACACTATTTTTAAATTGAATTTATTGAGGTGACATTGGTTCACAAAAGTACACATATTTCAAGTGTACAACTCAGAAAACATCATTTGTACAATGCACTGTGCACCCATTACTCAAAGCAAACTCTTGTTCTGTCTCCATTCCCCCCCTTTGCCTACCACACCATACCCCACCCCTAATCTTTATACCTTCTTTCATCCAGCCACCAATCCCCCTCTCCTCTGACAGCTCCCAATTTGTTCCATGAATCCACGCCTCTGTTTCTATTTCATTCCTCGATTTATTTTGTTCATTTGATTCCACCTATAAGTGAGATCATATGGTATTTGTCTTTCTCTGACTGGCACACTTTGACATTGTGTATCCCCAGTTATTTGAGAGGATGATCATATTGTCTTACATGTAGGGATTTTTTTCTTTTTCTTATCCTGTGAATTGCTTATTGAACTTTATTGCCCATTTCCCCATTTGTTTATATGTATAATTTTTATTTCTAGAATTTCTTCAATATTTGCTGTAGTAATTCCTTAGGGATCATATATGTTGAAAATCTCTTTGTTAAGTCCACAGTTTATATTTTCCATTTTTAAAGTGACTTTTGACATTCTTTGTATATAAATATAAGTATACATTCACACATTGTTGCATGTTTTGGTTAAGGAATCCTTTACATTTCTTCTATTCCTTGAGTTGAAAAATAATTTCTTCAACATTGACTATGAAACATATAAAAGTTCTGTTTTTATGATTAATTCTTAATATATCTGAAATTGAGTTTTATTTACAGTGTGAGGTAGGGAATCAATTGTAGTTCTTTCATATAAATAATAAATTGTTCTAGCATCATTTATTTAAAAACCTATCATTTCTTTAATGACCTGCAGTGGCCACTCTGTCAAATATCAAGTTTCTATGGAAGTGTAAACATGCTTCTATGCTATCTATTATGTTATAGTGGACATTTTATAAAAAATTTGATTTGATTAATATTAAAACACTATAGCTATAATTCTTCAGAATATCAAGATTCAAATTAGATTTTTTATTCAGAAGAATCTGTAGAAATGTGTGTTTATGCTAACAGGCTTAAAATATTAATGAGTAAGTGCTGTTTTGTATAGTAGGTGTAACCTCTTGCTTCCAATTAGTAGCAATTCTACATAATAAAAGGCTAATATGCAAATAGACCAAACAGCAGAACAACAGTAACAACCAAACAACCTGTCGCTATGACATGCACTGACCACCAGGGGGCATGTGTGAAACATGGCGGGCATTGGCCATGGTGAGATGGTAGATCAGGTGAGTGGTGGCACCAGACCAAGGTGGGGCACCGGTTGCTGTCATCAAGGCGAGACTCTGGTGGTTACTGGAAATTCTTTGCTCCTGCGTGCTGTGGTCTTGCCCGGCTCTGGTATCTGCTGCCAGCACCGGCCCTGCTCACACCCACTGCTAGCACTGGACCACTCGCACCTGTTGCTGGTTCCCAGCACCAGTCCCAATCACTCAGTGCCATCAGCAGGTGTGAGCAGCAGCTGCTGGCCCTAATTGCCCCTGAGGGCTTGTCTACCTCCCCCTGCTCCTGAGGGGTGATCAGGGCAGCAGCTGCTGCTTGCACCCACTTACAGTGCCAGCCGCACTCACACCCACTGCTGACGCTGGCCCCTAATTGCTCCACACCGTCAACGGGTGCAAGTGGGGCGGGTCTCATCAGTGTGTGGGAGCTGCTACAGCAGGAGTGGGGTTGCTGGCAGACAGGGGACCAGGGCCGTGGCAGGAGGGGCTGGGCGGTGGTGCAGAGGATGGGCCGAGACCCGCCCGTGTGCCTACTGCAGCCTTGCAGCCCACAGTTCCTTTCAAGGAGCACAAATTCTTGCACTGGGTCTCTAGTTTTACATAAAAGCTGAACCCATAAGTCCATGTTTCAGGAAAAGTGTGTCTGTGGTATGAAGGATCATATTTGGGGGGGAAATGTGCATTAGGAAGAATAATAGAATTTACCAAAATTTTTTGAGCCAGGTAATTTGCATTTTTAAAATTATAAAGCTTTCAATTAGTGTAAATGAATATTAAATAAACATTAATCATTTCCTAGTCCTAGAAAAAAATAATTGGATCTATTATTTAATCATTTGCACTGAAATAATATTTTGTTCAAATTATAAAGGACAAAATTAACTTTACATGGCATAAAGGATACCGAAGTTCCCACTTTAGATATCATTGTTATATTTACCTATTTTTAATGTAAATTAATTCAATTTAATTAATTTTAATTTGTCCCTTTATTATCGCTGGGGAGAGCTCTTCGTCCCCTTTGTTGCTCATGGGAGAGGACTTTTTGCGACATCCTGAGAAAAATAATTTTCTGAGATTTGTAGTGGAGAATAAAATATTTTAGAAATCTTTATTTCAGTGGGATCAAACTGATGAGTCTCCAAGATCCCATTTTCCTTTGTCCCCACTGAGGAAGAAGTGTAGCTGTGGCTTCAGCAGAGCCAGAATCAGAGCCAGTGTCCAGAGTTTTCACTCCATATTGGAGCAGTGCCCAGTCCAGCATCAGGTTAGCTTAATATGTGTTCCCATGTGCAGTCCATCAGTCCATTGTGTGGGGTGTCCACATGGCCACATGGCCATAGAAGGAACATGGGTGAATGCAAGAGAGCAGAGACAAAATAAAAAGAATCAGGGAGCAAAGAGTGAGCCAAAAGAGAGTGTTTGGGGGATTATGTATCCCCAAATTTTCAAGAGGTTGCAATGGCCCTGCCTGTTCTAACCAATCCATAGTTCACAAAGCTTAACTGACAGGCACTTTCCCTTTGTCATCCTAACTCTTTGCACATGCATATATCTCCCCTTCATTGTACCTCTTTCCCCAGTGATCTACAGGGAATGGACTGGTGGTTCCCTGCAGAATTCAAAGTTGCAGCTTCCTGGTGAAGCTGCCTAAATGACATGCCTATAATGTCTGGCTTCCCTTTGCTTTTTTCTATCTATATATATAAAAGCCTAAGCAACCCTTATGACCAAATGACCAGAACGACCAATCGACCAGTCGCTATGACGTGCACTGACCACCAGGGGGCAGATGCTCAATGCAAGAACTGCCCCCTCGTGGTCAGTGCTCTCCCACAGCCAACCTCCCATGGCCCCTCCCCCCCAGGCCCCAATTGTGGGGGGTTGGAAGGCCAACCTTCCATGGTCCCTCCACCTGGCCGGCCAGCCCCCCAATAGGCCTCAATTGCTGGCCAGGCTGAGAGACCCCATATGTGCACAAATTTGTGCACTGGGCTTCTAGTTATTAATAACTAGCTAATTACAATGGTATCACCATGTACAACAATATGGGATGTTTATGTATTAAACAGATTTTCTTTTGAAGAGTCAAAATTTTATTTGCTTTTTTCATCCTTTTAAAAACCTTTTTTAAAAATTTTACCAACATTTTTTAAAAATGATAAATATTTAGAATATATTGTTAATAGTCAAGATGTTAAAATTTTATATTTATGCAAATTATGGATAATATTAACAGGTTTGATAAGATATTTATTCAATAACTCAGTAAACAAATACAATTAGAAATGGAAGATGCATACATGAAAGCAGTATGCATAAAAACCTAACAGAAGGCACTGATGGCCGGCAGGGGAGGGCAGTTGGGGGCAACCAGGCCAGCAGGGGAGGGCAGTTAGGGGCAACCAGGCTGGCAAGGGAGGGCAGTTAGGGGTGACCAGGCCAGCAGAGGAGGGCAGTTAGGGGCAACTGGGCCGGCAGGGGAGCAGTTAGGCATCCATCATGCTGGCTGCAGAGTGATTAGGGGCAATCAGGCAGGCAAGCAGGCAGGCGAGCAGTTGGGATCAAGCAGGTGGGATTGGGTCTAAACGGGCAGTCGGACATCCCTCGAGGGGTCCCAGTTTGGAGAAGGTGCAGGCTGGGCTGAGGGACACACACCCCCATGCACGAATTTCGTGCTCCGGGCCTCTTGTCCTACATAATAAAGAGGGAATATGCTAATTGACAAAAACGCTGTTGCAAAGATGGCGGCAATTAGGAGGGAATATGCTAACTGACTGCCACGCCCTCAAATATGGTAGCACCCACAGCCACAAGATGGCCCTTGGGGCGGGCCCGGCCTTGCCATGTGCTTGCCTCTGGATTCCCCCATTCCCCTCAGCCCCCCAGCCACCCAGGGCCAGCCCAAGGTGCAGGCAAGCCTCAGATGGCAGCTGCCCAGCCTCCCAGGGTTGGCCTGAGGAATAGGCAAGCCTCGGATGGTGGCTGCCCAGCTGCCCAGGGCTTCCCAAGGCTCAGGTAACCAGGGCTGGCCAAGATTTGCGCTGCCAGCAGTGGCAGCAGCAGAGGTGTGATGGGGGCATCACCTTCCCCTGATCGCCACATTGCCTCCCTCCCCTGAGGGATCCTGGACTGTGAGAGGGGGAAGATCGAACTGAGGGACCCCTCCTCCAGTGCATGAATTTTCATGCACTGGGCCTCTAGTAAAGAGATAAAGTAACACCCCATAGGTTATTTATCCAGGTCATACTGGAGCAAGATTCAAAACCTTAGATGCATGGTAATTTGTATCATACAGAACTGGATAAATATCTTAACTGCTGTTTGCCTTATTTTTCACACCTGTCAAATGAGAATAAAAATATAACCTATGTGTAATGTTATTATAAGGAGTCAGTAGAATAATATAGGTGACAGGCACAAAGTAAGCACTCAGTAAATAGTGACTTATTCATGTTTCTTGCTGAGATCAAGATTAGTAGTTTAAAGAAGTCTCCAAGGACTTTTGACCTTAACACAAGTAGAAACTGAAAAGGCCTTCCTGAGCCACAAGTAAATATAACAGTTTCTTGGAAACATATCTTAGCTAATAGCATACAAGTGATTCTGTTTACATGGAAAAATAACTGACTAAAACTTGTAAACTGTTATTCTTTTCTAATGTACATTCCTTAAACGGGGCTGGAGATTCCTGGAATTGCCATATAATAATATTTTTGTGAGAAGAGAGAGATTGGACTAATAAATGAGAACCATGATTCTTAATAAAGTTTGTTGTGCCCTTTCTTCAAAAATAAGCTGCATATCTACATTGAGTGAAAATAATAGCCACTTGCATATTATTTAATTTGTTTTGGATTCCAGAACCTTTTATTTATGGTAGAAAAAAAAAAAAAAACCCTTATAGAGACTAAGGAAACGTGTCTTTTTTTTCTTAAATAAGGTAAAAGGAACTGTCACTGTATTTAATTATAGATCCACAATTTCTGCCTCAGAAAAAATAATAAGAAAACTCTGTTGGAATACTCCCACCCTTTGGCAAAACATTTCCTATGTTTTCACTGCAGAAAGTTTTTTATGGACCAGAACATTTCATCACTGACACCTGATCATTCAGTAAAGCAAGTGGGTCTGAGAATCAAAATTGTTTTGACTATTAAAGATCCCCCCCTTCAGATGGAGACAGTACCTGCATATTGCTTTTAATAGATTCAGGATAAAGACTCTGTAAGAGGCTTTAACTGTTCTTGGCATCCTGAAACGTCTACCTCTTTATCATTTAAAAAAAAAAAATCAAAGTACAGGCTGGTAAAAAGAGAAGAAAAGAATCCCCAAGCCTTGAAAACATTCAGTACTTGTATTGGTACAAAAAAAAAAAAAAAAGTAGAGATGACTGAAACTTCAATCCCAGCAGAGGTTTCGTGAAAAAGTTGTGGCGCTCACTTTACTGCTACATCAGATGAAGAAGAAACAAACTAGTAGCTAAGAAATAAAATAAATTGTTTTTAAAGTTTTTATATCAGAATAAAATAAAATAAAACATTTAGTATAGTCAGTGTTGTATGAAAATATTATACTGAGCTGGTGGTTTTAAAGGCCTACCTCATAGCCATTAAACTTTTTTTCTGGCCAGACAAGTATTTATATGAAACTAGAGGCCCAGTGCACATATTTGTGCACTGATTGGGGTCCCTTGCACGGATGCACAATCAGAGCCAGGGAGGGACCGCGCGAGGGTTCCAGGGCATGTCTGGTCCTTCTAGCTCAGTCCTGATTGGCCAGAACCCAGCAGCAAGCTAACCTACTGGTCAGAGCATCTGCCCCCTGGTGGTCAGTGCACATCATAGCGACTGGTCGACTGGTCAAATGAACTGTCAGACACTTAGCTATTAGGCTTTTATTATATAGGACTAGTAGCCCGTTTGCACAAAGATTCGTGCAATAGACCTTCATTCACCTGGCTGCCTGCACCAGTTTTCTGCTGGCACCGGGGACCCAGGCCTTGGCTGTGGCCACCGCCTTCTGCCTTCTTTCAGGGTCGGGGCTTGGCCCCGGGCGGTGGCCTTGGGCTCGGCCGCACCCAACATCCCTGCTAAGGATCGCAGGAGCCGACCCCCAGTGGTTTCCTGCGATCCGTACAGGCTCCCCGCTGGTGCCCAAGGCCAGGAAAGCCTCCGCCCGAGGCTTTCCCAGCCTTGGGCTCGGCCGCACCCAGCGTCCCTGCTACCGATCGCAGGAGCCGACCCCCAGTGGTTTCCTGCGATTGGTGCAGGCTCCCCGTTGGTGCCCAAGGCCGGGAAAGCCTCCAACCGAGGCTTTCCCGGCCTTGGGCTCCGCGGCACCCAGCGACCCTGCTACCAATCGCAGGAGCTGACCCCCAGTGGTTTCCTGCGATCCGTGCAGGCTCCCCGCTGGTGCCCAAGGCCGGGAAAGCCTCGGGCGGCTTTCCAGGCCTTGGGCTCGGCTGCACCCAGTGTCCCTGCTAGGGATCGCAGGAGCCGACCCCCAGTGGTTTCCTGCGATCCGTGCAGGCTCCCCGCTGGTGCCCAAGGCCGGGAAAGCCTTGGGCGGCTTTCCCGGCCTTGGGCTCCACCACACCCCAACGTCCCTGCAACGGTTTCCTGGTGGGCGTGGTTGGTGGGCGTGGCTTGGTTGGTGGGCGTGAATTGGGTGTAGCGAAGGTGCAGTCAATTTGCATATTTTTCTATTATAAGGTAAGACTAGAGGCCCGGTGCACGGAATTCATGCACTTGGGGGAGTGTCCCTCAGCTAAGTCTTCACCCTCTCCAATCTGGGACCCCTTGGGGGATGTCCGACGGCCGGTTTTGGCCTGATTCCACAGGGATTCAGCCTAAACCGGCAGTCGGACATCCCTCTCACAATCTGGGACTACTGGCTCCCAACCGCTCACCTGCCTGCCAGCCTGATCACTCCCTAACCACTCCCCTGCCAGCCTGATTGATGCTTAACTGCTCCCCTGCTGGCCCAATTGCCCCAACTGCCCTCCCCTGCTGGCTTGGTAACCCCCAACTACCCTCCCATGCCAGCCCAGTCACCCCTAACTGCCCTCCCCTGCTGTACTGGTCACCCCCAACTGCCCTCCCCTGCTGGCCCAGTCACCCCTAGCTGCCCTCTCCTTCCAGCCTGGTCGCCCCTAACTGCCCTCCCCTGGTGGCCTGATTGCCCACAACTACCCTCCCCTGCTGGCCACCTTGTGGTGGCCATCTTTGACCATGGGGGGACAGCCATCTTGTGCAAGGGTGTGAGGGTCAATTTGCATATTACCTCTTTATCATATAGGATAACTTCTTGAGAACCACTGACACAATATTTTTCCTTCACTAGATTTGCTAAAATGGAAGACTCCTTGTGTCTTAGTTTTCTAGGGCTGCTGTAACAAAAGTATCACAGTCTGAGTGGCTTAAACATAGAGATTTATTCTCTTCCAGCTGTGGAAGCTGGAAGTCTGAGATCAAGATGCCAGCAGGTTTATTATCATTTGAGGGTCTGTGAGGAGAATCGGTTCCATGCTTCTCCCCTAGCTTCTGGTAGTTTTCTAATTATCTTTGATATTCCTTGACTTATTGAATCATCACCCTAATCTCTGTCTTCATCTTCACATGGGTTATTCCTGTGTGTGTTTGTATCTAAGTTTTCCCTTTTAATAAGGATACCAGTCATATTAGATTAGGGCTCACTCTAATGACCTCACTTTAACTTGATTACCTCTGTAAAGGTCCTACTTCCAAATAAGGACATATTCTGAGGTATTGGGCATTAGAATTGTAGCATATCTTTTTTTGTGGGGTGGGGAACTATTCAACTCATAACACCCTATGACCTAGTAGGTATTATTTCTAGGAGTAATTGAAGATTAATATGGGCCAAATATCTAGTTATTCTCAGAAAGCATGAATAGTTTTAGGATATGAATAAGAATTGGCAAACTTAGAGGCATTGACCAGGTCACATTGGAAATTAATCCTTAATCAAGGGCTTTATTCTATATCACTAAAAGAGATACTCCTTCCATGGTCAAGTATCAAGTTGAGTAGTTTTGAAATTGGATTGTGAAACAATCTGAACTGAGATTTTGTTACATGTCATTGGATCATTAAGGATGTCTGGATCCTTTATGTTATTACAAACTTTATTTCAAAAGGTTCAAATAATATGTTGAAGTACTGTATGGGAAGTTTAGTCTAAGCAGTTGAGATTTGGTGGTGATGGTGGGGATTATCAGGACCTCAGAATAAGGAATCTTTTTCTTTTCCTTTTGTCTTAAAATATGTCTGCTACAAGCTGAACATCTTATCAGTCAAAAAGGACCAACAAACTTTGTTTTTTTTCTTATGTTTGCATGCTAAAAATTCAAAGAAGCCAGCTGAAAAGTATCCACACTGAATAATGATGAAAAGCTGAACATCTAAATAAACAGATAAATTAAACCAGATACAACCTATGGAAACTAGTGGAGTGTATAATTAGAGGTAAGACTTTATGATGAGTTTCAAGAGAGACAAGAATTTTTAAAAAACACCAAACAAGTTCACTATATTGATGATACCATGTTAATCAAATCTGGTGAACATGAACTACAAGTACCTTATATTCCATAATAACCTAAATGCAATGTGGCATTAGTAAATATATTAACTATTTTTAGAAACAAAAGGGTAAAAATGAGACTGTTCCCTATCAACATCACTTTCAATAACTTCTTGAAGAATTTGTGCTTCTCTATTTACATAGTCAAACTATGCTGAGATAGAAATTCTGGTTCCGAGGGACAGCGGGGAGGCAGGGAATATTTTATTCAGGGATTCACTGAGGGTTTTTTAATACTGAAATCTACAACTGGCACTTGACCTTTTGGGGCTTTCATGTCAATAAACCAGCAGACAAAAGAAAGATTTACTGTACTGGCTGAAGTAATTGACCTTGATAATCACTAAGACCAAGGTTTGCTAATACACAGTGTGGGCAAAGAGTATAATATCTGAAGTCTTTGAAACATCTCTTAGCATTCCATCTTGTTAGAGTGGGATAAGGTGTCCTATCAGATCAAAGTTCCTCTAGCTCTGTGGTTTCCATCATCCTATAAACTTTGAGATATTCTTTCTTGTGGATTTTCTAGCCAATGTCTCATTTTTTTTCTCCTTCATAGACATTAAATTGTGATTCATTAATAGTTAAATTGTGAGCATTCCCTGTGTACATTGTATTTTCTCTCATTTACACTTTAATCCACTGCTTTTTATCAAGTTTATAATGATTTTTTGTGTATGTGTATGATAGACATATTTTAAGCTTTCTTTTACTTAGAAACATTTACAGAGCCTTTCTTCTTGAAACACTCTTGAGTTTTCCTGATGTCAAACTCTTCTGGCTATTTTCCCTTGTTTTTAGGTATGCCCAGTAAGTAGCACATAACAGGCATGCTATACACATTAAAAAATGAATAAAATGCCCTAGCTGGTTTTGCTCAGTGGATAGAGCGTCAGCCTGTGGACTGAAGGGTCCCAGGTTTGATTCTGATCAAGGGCACATGCCTGGGTTGTGGGCTCGATCCCCAGTAAGGGGCATGCAGGAGGCAGCCGATCCATGATGCTCTCTCATCATTGATGTTTCTATCATCTCTCTCTCCCTCTCGCTGCCTCTCTGAAATCAATAAAAATGTATTTTTAAAAAATGAATAAAATTGCCCTAACCTGTTTGGCTCAGTGGATAGAGCTTCGGCCTGCAGACTGCAGGGTCCCAGGTTCAATTCCGGTCAAGGGCATGTACCTTGGTTGCGGGCACATCCCCAGTAGGGGGTGTGCAGGAGGAAGCTGATCAACTCTCTATCCATCTTCCTTCTTCTCTGTAAAAAATCAATAAAATATATTTTTTTAAAAATAAAAATAAAATAAATAAATAATAAATAAATAGATTATACCATTTGACTAAGTTATCAATGATGTAATCACCTTTATGTTCTCTCTTAATTTTTTCTCTATGTACAGCATGACTCATCTGTACCCAATTACAAGAATCCTTCTTGGAATTCTTCTATGGATATAATGCAAAAGAATTCAAATGATTCCACAATGATATGTAAAAGATGCATACATTTGTTTATAAGAATTTATCTATATTGAATTAAGTAAATGAAGAAAGCACTATAAATATACTGTATTTCTACATGATCTAGAACTTTAGATATATGTTTAGTATTAGTAGAACATTCATCTTGCATTTTTAACTTTCCAAGCTGTAGACTCATCTCTATAACTGCAATTAATATTTTAATGGGATATAACAAACTGAATGTATAATTTTTAAGTACCATTTATAATCCTATAGATAACCTGTTTTTATTTTTTAAACACTGAACTTTATCCTCTATAGAAGAGTCTATGAACCTCACAAAGATAGTAAGTTGACTAAAGTAAAGTGAATTTTTTTGAGAAAACTGTTAGGATCCTTTCGTGTTAATAGCAAAACAACAACTGAAAATGATTCTCCAGAAGCACAGATATGGTATTCCAGTATTCCTCTATTCTATCAAGAATGTGTTAACAACCATTTGCTATAAAAGACCTAAACATATTTTTAAAACAATGGCCTGGAAACTTTGGAAGGAACACCATGGGAAGCCACTAAGGCTACCATTAGCATTGAGATAATAGCCTACTAGCATCCAACAGCAACAAAAAGCAGCCCAGCATGTAACTTATGGTCTAATTTGATCATGGAGATGAAAGAGAGTAAATTTCTGAACCAGATCATAGAAAATGAAGCAATTTATGAAACTACAATATTAATTCTGAAAGAAATTTGTGTTTCTCCAAGATGTTTCTTTTCAGGTTAATGATTTTCAACTCTTATCAAATAACTAGCTATAGCATTTAACTAATGGGTAATTTACTTCAGATCATGGATTTGTTAATAAATCCAAATGACTTGAGATTAGTACCCCAGAAGCCACAGGAATGTGCCTCATCCGAGGATTGGATTCTCCTAAAAGTGAATAAAATTAAATACCATAAACACTAATTTTAGACAGTAATGTCATTCAAGGTGATATTAGTAAAGGCAAATAACAAAGAGGCCTTCAAAGTGAAATGAATCTAAGTCCAGGAAATTTGACCTCTCAGGTGTAACTTTACAATGGATTTCTTCCAAAATTGTTGGATTGGTAGTCAGGAAAATAAGTCAAAATCTATTCTAAAGCTCTTATAATATATTTTCTATCCTTTAAACCTATATTTTATAATTTAGAAGCAAAGATCTTTTCAAGCCACTGCATAGTTTAAATTTTCTAATCTCTATAATGTAAATCTAGATCTTTTTCTATTACACAAACACTCCCATTTGTTTTATTAAAAGGTATACAGAGATGAGATTAGTCAAAGATTCAAAGACAATTTAACAATTTTTGTGTTTACTCTGAGTGGCCAGATTATTATGATCTCTGAATGCATAATAATATGGCCACTCAGTGTATATTCTATATAATAAAAGGCTGATATGCAAATTGTCCCCTCAACCAGGAGTTTGACCAGCAGGCAGGCCAGCAACAGCGAACCGCCCATGTCCCCTCCCCCTGGCCAGGCTGCCCAGACCCCACCCATGCACAAATTCATGCACCAGGCCTCTAACATATATCTATATATATATCTATATATATATCTATATATCTATATATATATATATACATATATATATATATATACACACACACACATATATATATATATATATATGTATATATATACACACACACACACACACACACTGAGTGGCCAGATTATTATGCATTCAGAGATCATAATAATCTGACCACTCAGTGTATTCTAAGGATGATGGAATTCAGAATAATAATGCTTACTGAACACTTACTTCATGTCATGCAGTATGCTGAGTTACATGAATTGTCATATTTAATTTTTACCACAACTTATGCAATAAGTATTATTATTAGTCTGTTTTACAGATGAGGAAAGAAAGGTTCATTCATTTTAAGTATCTTGTATATAGTCATATAACCAGTGGTCAAGTGTAGTTTGAGTCTTGGCTCTTTGGATCCAGAAACCCCACTCTTAACAGCTCTATTAGCCAGACATTCTTTATACACTTTTGTTATATATGAAATACTTCACAATATAAATTCTAAAATGTATAGATTCAGTCTCTTCATAGCATACATTGTCTTTGAATTTAATTATAAATATAAAGCTATTCATATGGAAGTCTCAGAAGGTTTTTTTTTCTATTTAACAAATTATTATAAATTCATATCTTATCTAATAAAGAGGGGATATGCAAATTGACCATCACACGATAACAGTCAAGATGGCTGTAGCCACAGTGGAGGCAGGGATTCGGTAACACAAGATGGCTGTGCTCACAGCAGAGACCGAGTTCCCTTAATGAGCCTTAATGAGCAATCAGCAGGGACCTGAGGCTGCTTGGCGCTGGGGCCCCCCAACCCGGAGGGGCTTGACAGGGGACCTCAGGCCACACACCCCACCCTGACGCCAGGCTGGGGGAACCTCAGGCCATGCCCTCCGCCCCAGTGCCAGGCCAGGGGACCTCAGGCTGTACCCCCCACCCCGGCACCAGGCCGGGGAACCTCAGGCCATGTCCCCTGCACAGCAGGGCTTGACAGGGGAGCTCAGGCAGTGCCCCCTGCCCCAGCACCAGGCCAGGAGACCTGAGGCCGCATCCCCCACCCCGGTGCTGGGCCGGGGGACCTGAGGCTGCACCCTTGCCTGGCAAGGCTTGACAAGGGTGGGGCTGGCTGGGTCTGGGTCTCATGTGATTTTGAGGCACCGTGGGTGGGCGGGGACTTGACTCTGGGTCCCACGGCATGCCCCAGACTCTGGCAGGAGGAAGATTTTCATATACATTTTACTAATTTTCTTTCATCTCCAACACTTCTATTGTAGAAAAAGGGCAAATAACAATATTAAAATATTTCCTCTAATTAATCCCCTTTTAATGTACACAAATTTCTTGCACTGGGCCACTAGTGACATAATAAATGTGTACAAAGAGCTGCTGTTATTTAGGAAATGAATAATGATAACAAAGGTGTCTCCTTCATAGAAATAAAATATATTATAAAGCTAAAATAATTGAAATATTGTGTTAAGGCCAAATAAATTAATAACAATGTAAATAAAACATAGTGAAAAAACCCTCATATTAGTGATATTTTATATGCACATGTATTTGAGTGTTTATATGCATATTTACTACAAGAGGATAAGAAAACTGATTTTACAAAGAAACAGAATTCAGGTATCTCAAACATTTGGAATATGGAAAATATATTCTTAAGGGAAAGTTTGCTTTGTTTTTATTTACGTCTGGGTTAATATTTTACTGGATTTTTTTCCATTAAAAAGAGCAACCTGCCCTAGCTGGTTTGGCTTAGTGGATAGAGCATTGACCTGTGGACTGAGGGGTCCCGGGTTTGATTCCAGTTAAGGGCACGTACCGGGATTGTGGGCTCAGTCCCCAGTTTGGGGCATGCAGGAGGTGCCGATTAATGATTCTCATCATTGATGTTTCTATCTCTCTCTTCCTTCCTGAAATCAATAAAAATAAAAAATAAAACAACCTTTCTCCTCAACCTACAATGGCATATAGAATAAAAAAAAGAGTAATGCAAAGCAATTGTTAGTGTGGCATATTTTAGAAAATAGTAGGGATTTGAGAGTTGTTTCTTGAGTAATTAAGAAGAAAAGTGTCCATAAATGGAGAATAATGATATCAGGATGGTTAATTTACAGCGAGAGAAGATCTTAGATCATGGTAGAAAGTCATGTACTTAGGAAAGGTCACAACCAATGAGGAACATTCCATAGCAGGTAAAGTTGCTAATTGTCTATGAAAACTCAAGACTGACATTCTTTGTTAAATTTTTATTAGCATGTTACATTTTTATTAGCATTATTACCCTGAAATATCTCCAAATCCATTAAAACTCTGATCACTTTTGTTGTGTTTGTTCAGTGGCATTTTGTAGGATAGAGCAGGGGAAATATCTTGGCTTGCATAGGTAAAAAATGACACAATAATGGATGCTTTTAGTTAATGAAAATATAGTGTTGGGAACATTAACACTTTTCATAGGTTTGGAACCATTCCCAGTTTTTTGCTTGTTAATTCAAGCCAATTACTCAACTTCAATGTGCTCAGTTCCCTCATCTGTAAAATGGGGGGAAAATAGTTCTGTTGCGACTATTTATTAGTTAAGTCATACAAAGAATTCAGAAAGTGCCTGTCACATAAAAAAGCAACTATTAAGTAATAACTATTACCATCATTGGTAGAGCTAAGAGCAATGAAGGGAACCCAGATGACAGTAGAGCAAGAGCAGAGAGAGAAATGACTGAAGATGAGACCTAGTGAGATAAACTCTGTTTTTCCAAAATACACTGAAAAGAGATGGTTGTGAAAAGTCTGGGATAAGAAAGCAACACTTGATGTGATACAAGCTATGCTGTATGTTCATAAACCCATTTTCTTATCTCCATGAACTTAGAGGAAGCTATATTCCTCTGCCTTCTGCTGCAGGTTAGAGTCTTTGGGTCAGACCTTGAGACAGTGTGATGAATGATATTTATGAATGATCAATACCTATAGTAGAGCTCTAAAGGACAGATACAGAATTAGGCAGTAGGAGGAGACTCTGTGATTATTCCTCCACTGGAGTTTGTCATAATCCCCACACAGCATTTTCCTCTACCAATACCTCTAATACCCGGGGTGTATCATACATAGGAGTCAGGGCTGTTTACATCACAACCTGGATGTACTACAGTGTTTTCTTATAGCCTAAACTGCTGTCAAGAACAGTATCTATAGGGGCTAAATATGCTGTCTCAAAGCTTAAAGATGCTCGGCAGCATGAAACTTCATACTTCATGATATAAGAGGTAAAATTAATTATTTTTCTTTTACTTTGGAGGAGATATCCAAACATGCCCCTAAAAGTTTGAGAAATAGCCTGGCTGGCATAGCTCAGTGATTGAGCATTGACCTATGAACCAGGAGGTCATGGTTGGATTCCCGGTCAGGGCACATGCCTGGCTTGTGGGTGTGCAGGAGGCAGCCGAACAATGAGTCTCTCTCATCATTGATGTTTCTATCTCTTTATCCTTCTCCCTTTCTCTCTGATATCAATAAAATTACATTTTAAAAAAAACCTTTGAGAAATTTAATGTTAACTCCTGAAACTTCATTGAATTTCTCTCTCATCATCTTGAGTATATGTATATTGTCAAAGTTTTCTGCATGCTAGCCACAATTCATTCATTTAGACTTGATAGTTAAATATCATAGTGGATCAATGTGTGTTCTGCAGGATGTCCAGCTAGTGCAGCTCTCTTTGTCCTACATTGTGACAGAAGGCTAATGAGTTGATATAACCCTGGAGCAAATCTATGAATATTTTTGTTCATTCCATACCAATGCAAAGTACTAGAAAATAATTCATTTGCCATATCACTGGGCACAAACCATGTATCTGTGATGTTCTTCTGTCACACAGTGGCTATAATTGAGGCTATTACTGGTTGAGTTTGCAGTAATCTACTGTCATCATCCAGGATCCATGCCATTTCTTTAGGGATGATACTGGTAAACTAAATGGAGATATGATGGAGACAGCCACTCTGAACTCTTTATATCTTGCAAGGTGACATTTATTTCTACCACACACTACCCAGGATGCAAAATTGGTTTTTATTTGGTATGTTGGGTAATGTGAAACAGTTTAGGAGGCTTCTTATTAGCTTTCCCCACTATGTTAGCCCTTATCCCCATAGGTCAAGCTCTCAATGTGGGGGTTGAGACAAATCCCAAGCATGTCAATCCCATTTATACATTCAAGTACAAGGAAAATGTTTACCAGGTTGGAAAATATTTACCAGGTGCACCCTCTGTAAACCAAAGCTCAGGCAAGACTATGCAAATGACCCTTGAGCAACACAGGTTTGAACTGCATGGATCCACTTATATGTGGATTGTTTTCAATAATATATTGAAACATTTTTGGAGATTTCCTTACTACCATGAAGCAATTCTATCAATTACACTAGGCTACCATAAAACAATCATACTGATGCTTCTTTATTATCAATTTATGAATCATTATACCTGTAAATAAATATGAATTTCATTTTCCCATTATCTTTTCACTTTTGATGTGTAATGTTAGAACTATGTATACCATCTACAGTGTTTTCCATCATATAAGACAATATTGTTGTAGGTACTGACAGGTGATTCATCTTATAAACAGACAATATATACTTACGTATTAATGAATAGAGTACAGTACTATAAATGTATTTCCTGTTCCTTATGGTTTTCTTAATAACATTTTCTTTTCTCTAGCTTGCTTTATTATAATTACTGTATATAATATATATATAACACACAAAATATATCTGCATTGACTGTTTATGTTACTCGCAAGGCTTCCAGTCAACAGTAGGCTATCAGTAGTTAAGTGTTTGGGGAGTCAAAAGTTATATGAAGATTTTTGACTGTGCAGAGGTGAGTGCCACTTACCTCCATGTTTTTCAAGGGTCAATTGTATTTATTATCGGTTCCCCAAATGACTCCACTCTAATGGTAGCAGTTGCATAATAACACCTAGGGCCTTTTAGTATCATTGTCAATTTAGAGTCTGTTCAACAGTCCTCAAAATTAACATTTTTTTCTTTCCTCAGTGTAACTAAGTGCATGGCTATAAGTCATTTTGGAGAAAAACAAATGCAAGCTTTACTGTATCCCACGTCTGAAAACTAGCTCACTTCTAAGAGCTATGCGATGGATTTTGATACTTTATTTCTTTGATGGTATAAACTAATAATGCTCCAGTTAGCTGTCCCTATATATTTTTGTTTGCTTTTATTGTTTTTTAAATTCTGATTTATATTAGACTAGAGGCCCAGTGCATGAAATTCGTACATGGGAGGGGCGTCCCTCATCCCGGTCTGCACCCTCTTGCAATCTGGGACCCCTTGGGGAATGTTCAACTGCAGGACATCCTATGGGATTGGGCTTAAACAGGCAGTCGGACATCCCTCTCACAATCCAGGACTGCTGGCTCCTAACCACTTGCCTGCCTACCTGCCTGATTGCCCCTAACCACTCTGCCTGCCAGACTGGTAGCCCTCCAACCACTCCCCTGCCAGCCTGATTCACTCCTAACTGTTCCCCTGCTAGCATGATCATCCCCAACTGCCCTCCCCTGCTGGACCGATCACTCCCAACTGCCTTCCCCTGTGGGGCTGAGGGGATTAGGGGACTCTGCCTGGATGAGGCGGGCTGAGGGGACTTGGGGACTGAGGCTAGATGAGTCTGGGTACTGTGGGGACTGGGTGAGGTGGAGCCGAGGGGACTGGAAGACTCCAGCTGGATGAGGCACATGGCGCCTGCTGCCCACACCCGTGGGGGCTGGGGGACTGGGGGACTTCTGATGGATGAGGTGGGACTGAGGGGACTGGGGGACTTCAGCTGGATGAGGTGGGGCTGAGGGGACTGGGCGACTGAGACTGGATGAGATGGGGCTGAGGGAACTGGGGGACTGAGGCTGGATGAGATGGGGCTGAGGGGACTGGGGGACTCCGGCTGGATGAGGTGGGGTTGAGGGGACTGGGCGCCTCCATCTTGTGGCTGTGGGCACTGCCATCTTGTGGGGGCATGGCAGTCAATTAGCATATTCCCTCTTTATTGCCTGTGAGTGCCACCATTTGTGAAGGTATGATGGTCAATTAGCATATTCCCTCTTTATTAGATAGGATAATATATTAAAATATTTATTTATAATTATAATATAAACCACCACTATAACAACAAAACATTAGAAAGCTTACAAACTCTGGAAAGATCTCAAAATCTAGAAAATAACATTTAAAAAATATATTTTCATTGATTTCAGAGAGGAAGGGAGAGGGAGAGAGAGAGAGAAACATCAATGATGAGAGAGAATCATTGATAGACTACCTCTTGCACACCCCCCACTGGGGATTGAGCCCGCAACCCAGGCATGTGCCCTTGACCAGAATCAAACCTGGAACCCTGCAGTCCACAGGCTAATGCTCTATCCACTGAGCCAAACCAGCTAGGGCTAGAAAATGACATTTTAAAAATAATTAGCTAACCAATATATCACTCAATAAAATTATTGTTTGTATACATTTGATTGCCTATTCTTGCAAAAAAAATTTTTTCCTACTTTATTTTCATTTATCTTTATCGTTGAAAGTATTACACATGTCCATTTGATTCTTTGTGTTCTTTTTTCCCCCATTGACCCTCTACACCCCATACCCACCCCACCCAGGCCTTCACCACACTATTGTCTGTGTCCATGGATTATGCATATATGCATATAAATTCCCTGGTTAATCACGCACTTCCCACGGCCCCAATCCCACCTTCCCTCTGAAATTTGTCAGTCTGTTCCATGCTTCTATGTCTCTAGTTCTATTTTATTCATGAGGTTATTTTGTACATTAGATTCCACATATGAGTGAGATCATGTGATACTTATCTTTCTCTGATAGGCTTACTTCATGTAGCATAATACTCTCCAGGTCCATCCATGCTGTTTCAAATAGTAACAGTTCTTTATTTATCATAGCTGTGTAATATTCCATTGTGTAAATGTACCACAGCTTTTTAATCCACTCATTTGTGGATCCTCACTTGGGCTGTTTCCAAATCTTAGCCATGGTAAATTGTGCTGCTATAAACATGGGGGTGCAAATATTCTTTCTGATTGGTGTTTCTGATTTCTTGGGATATATTCCAGAAGTGGGATCACTGGGTCAAAAGGGAGTTCCATTTTTTTTTTTTTTTGAGGAAACTCTATACTGTTTTCCACAGTGGCTGCACCAGTCTGAATACCCACCAGGAGTGTACCAGAGTTTCCTTTTCTCCACAACCTCACCAACACTTGTTGTTTGTTGTTTTGTTTATGATAGACATTCTGACAGATGTGAGGTGATACCTCATTGTTGTTTTGATTTGCATCTCTCAGATGATTAGTGAAGTGGCATTAGTTTCAGCAACCTGCTTGAAGTTCCAAGTGATCCACTGATCCACTGCTTGTGTCTATCTCTACAGGACTTGGCTGCAAGCAGGAGGGGCCAATCTGCCTTCTAAAGTAGGTTTGTTAGCAGCATGGAGCCAAGGGCTGGGTCAGCAAACTTCTCCTGGTTCCTCAGGGTCCACCTCTGCCTGCCTTTGCCTGCCAGACAGCTGTTAATCTTAATCACTAAAAAGTTTGTTTCTGAAAGTGCTTTAGGCAGAGGAGGTGCTGTTTAGCTTTCAGGGAATGTGGTGGGTGTGTTTCCTTGTCCTAGAGCTACTACTCAGTAAGTGGCCCAAAATATTACTCTGCCCTCGGCTTGACAGAGATCCTTGCATTGAGATCAATGGGGTTGGCTGGAAACCTGGAGTTTTTATCAGTTCTCCCATGTGGGAAAAGTACCAGTCTGGTTCCCAGGATAGTGGAGTGGACAGTTCCTCTCCCAATCCAATCACTGAGGGCTCCTGAGACTGTTTAAACCCATAGGCTTAGCCTCTGCTTTTGTTTCCTCTGAAAAAGTCTAAATGCAGGGTGTGGTTGGCATGCAGTGCTTCTAAGAGTAGGAGGAGGTGCACAACAGGTCTGCCTCTTTGGCCGCCATTTTTTCTCTTCCTACACCTGACATTATTGCTCCCATTCCTATCATGTCCATTGCCATTCAAAAAAAAGTTGAGGAAAAATCACAGCTAAATATAGAATGGTAATGAAAGAAAGATAATTAGAAAAACGGTATATAGGAAGTACCTCAGCACTTTCAAATGGATATAGAGGTATAGATCATTTTAAGTGAAGCAAATTCCACACCCTCAACTACCATGTATATTCTGTCTGTCCTAAAATTCATTTGTGTGAATGAGAATGAGTATCAGGGCCAAGGCATCATCTTGGTTCCCCACTTCTTCTCTTTCACCGTTCTCTTATTTTACAGAAAAAAAAAGGTTTCCATATCACTCATTATGTTAGGGTTGTCTAGTGGTGTAAATACCCATAGGTTTAACAATGTAAAAAGTTACAATATTGCTGTCAATGTTAAGAAAATTATTACTATTAATGACTAGGTATCCACTTGTTTTTTGATTCAGGCGATTTTCAGTTCTTTGATTTCAACAAAGATGCCCTAATCTAGTTACCAGAGAACTCAGAGTACAAAGACTTGAGACATTTTCTATAGCAAAACTCAATTATTATCTATTTATGTTCACGAAGAAGTTACTCAGCACATCTATAAAATGATAAAAATAAATCGAATTGGTGTCATGTTTTGACTATGCCAGCAATAGGTAATATACACAGGTATATAAACCAAATGAAGAAGCAAAAAACATAACTTATCCATTTCATTTAGGAATATACTTCTGATAACTTTTTACACTTTAGGTAAATTGAATTATTTCTTTGCAATTTATAAAATATGATGCCGGTGCTTTTATTAATTAATTACTGCTAATATTTATAATTGGTAATAAAATAAGAAAACTTAGCATTTAGAGATTTGTTATGACAGAATATTTATAAAAATGATGTCAATTTAGGTAAACATTTTGTCACAGAAACATACACTAATGTGATTAGTGAAAGTTTCAAATATAAAATAGCTCATATTATCGTAAGATTTTGTAGAGGGAGTGCAATGTTAATATGATTTCAAGGATAAAACAACACAAAGTTTCTGAATGTGAAATAAGAGCTTTATTGATACATTGTTTTTCACAGTGGTGTGGTTGTACAGATCTTTATTTTATTTGGATGATATGATATATTTTATGACGGATATAACAGTTTTATTTTAAAATGTCAGTGTATGTAATATGCCATAATTTATCTTTCGCAACTCCTTAAACGTAGATTTAAAAAAAAAAATAATACATTATTACCATACAATGACTAAGAAGTTTTTTCAAAATCCCTATAGAGGGGACATTAACAAAATGTGTGTTTTCACCTATTCTGCTTGTATATCTTCTATTTTGCTCAATAGAATTTATTATTTGCTATTCAATTTCAGTATATGTGCAGCTCAGTGAAGAAACATAGACATTTCCTTATTGCTAGCTTTTATATATGGGTCAATATTGCAGATAAAATTTAAAACATACAAATTATAAAAAGTTTAAATACAGTGGACATACTGAAACTTATTGTAATATTTTTAAATGTAGATATAGTTTATTTAGAGAAAAAGAACAAAGAAATGGAACTATAATTGTTTACATTTAAAATTCCCATGCATAAATAACTTGCATGTGCTATGCTGCTTGTATGAATTTCTGTGAATCTATGTGTGTATATGTGTGTGTATATATTTACCTGCCTATAATGTTGCCTATTTTATCTATCCAATATAAAATAATACAACTTGGAGATCTTTTTATAAAATTTCACTAGTTATTAATTTTCTTGAAGTATTCATATGATTTTTAAGATTTGTGCTTGAAACTGAATGCAGTACACATCTTTATGTTAAACTCAGCAATATCTATATACACTGAGTGGCCAGATTATTATGATCTCTGAATGCATAATAATCTGGCCACTCAGTGTGTGTGTATATATATATATATTAGAGGCCCGGTGAATGAATTCGTGCATGGGTGGGGTCCTGCCAGCTTAGCAAGGGGGAGGGGACATGGGCAGTTGGCCGGCCTGCCTGCTGGTCGAACTCCTGGTTGAGGGGACAATTTGCATATTAGCCTTTTATTATATAGGATATACACTGAGTGGCCAGATTATTATGCGTTCAGAGATCATAATAATCTGGCCACTCAGTGTATATAAAAGCCAAGTGACCAGAATGCCAGAACGACTGGAACTGGTTGCTTTGACGCTCACTGCGGCCCCAATCGGGCCCTCCCACCACGATCAGGGGTAGGGCTGACCTGAGGCCCCTCCCCCCAACCAGTCCTGCTCCTGATCACCCCCCCAATCCTGATCGGGGACAGGGCAAGCTGGACAACCTCCAGTGTCCTCTCCTCCCTGCTGGCCCAGCCCTGATCGGCCTCAATCAGGGTGGGCCGGCCAGACCCCACCTGTGCATGAATTCATGCACTGGGCCTCTAGTAATTTACTATTTTTCAACTTAGTTTTTAATATACTGTGTGCTTATGGGAAAGAGATGGATATATATCTCTAATTTCCATTTTTTTCTTCACTGCAAGTTTCCCTCCTCTTTGAAACTAACTTTAATTTCAATGGGTCTACAAAGAGGTAATGACATTTAACCTAGCTCAATATTAACATATAACACTTCTTCAGAAACCACATTTGAATGATTTGTGTCTTTTCTTTGTTTTTAAACCAATTTAAATAATTAAAATTCAAGTCAATCCTAAACATTTTAGTTTTAAAAGTTTATCTACATCTACTGACATGAGTTTCAGCTATTTTCCTAATAATTTTACTAAGTAAAACTATAAATTATATGGCAAATAATTTATTTTTATTACAAATTCATGTACTACTTCTGACTTCTTGTATCCTCAATTTATCTTAATGGAAACAGTCGGGTTTCCATAATTGTACCACCTGTTTTGTCAACATGAAACATCCTGCTGCCATGACTTTAGTCCAAAAGTTTTCTGGCCCATAAGCAATCTCCTTCCATGAAGCTTTCATTGGTATTTTGCTCCCTCCAATAAGCACCCCATACCTGAAAATAATACTTACTATGAACTCAACATCTGAAAATAGTTTTCCTCTGAACTCTCAAAGCACTAATTTTACTTGTTATTCAGACTTACTTTCTGTACAGAATTATAATATTTAGACACATATTCCATATATTAATATCCTATATAATAAAAGGGTAGTATGCAAATTGACCCTAACAGGGGCAACGACCAGAAAGACCGTTTGACCAGTCACTATGAGGCACACTGACCACCTCTTGGTTTTTTTCCCCGGCCGGCAGGCCCTGATTGCCTGATGGTGAACGGGGATCTATGGATGGGTGGCAGGGGATGTGTGTGGCTCCAGGCCAAGGCCCCGGCCCTGCCAGTTGCCCCACATACAGAGGGTGACAGGCAGCAGGTGCCAGGCTGGCGAGCATACAGGAAAAGCTGACCTCTCAGTCCCTTCCCCCGGCCGTCAGACTCTGATTGTCCTATGCCAATCGGGGAACCAGGGGTGGGTGGTGGAGGGCAGGGCTGGTTGCGAGCAGCTGGGGAAGACGGCACTGATTGCAGGCCAGGCCTAGGGACCATACAAACACATGAATTTCATGCACCGGGCCTCAAGTATATACATAAAATATGGAACACTTCATGAATTTGCATGTCATCCTTATGCAGGGGCCATGCTAATCTCTGTATCATTCCAATTTTTTTTTTCATTTTTTATTGTTTAAGGTATTACAAATAGTAGTACATATGTCTCATTTTTTCCCCCATTGACTTCCCCCCTGCCTCTCCTACACCCCCAGCACTTACCCTCATCCCCGCCCAGTGTATTGCTTCTATTGGTTGTGCTTATATGCATGCATACAAGTCCTTCAGTTGATCTCATACACCCCTAACCCTCCCCTACCATCCCTCTGTAGTTTGACAGTCTGTTCGATGCTTCTTTGCCTCTATCTATTTTTGTTCAACAGTTTATCATGTCCTTTATACTCCATAAATGAGTGAGATCATGTGCTATTTATCTTTCACTGACTGGATTATTTCACTTAGCATAATGCTCTCCAGTTCCATCCATGCTGTTGCAAATGGTAAGAATTCCTTCTTTTTTACAGCAGCATAGTATTCCATTGTGTAGATGTACCACCGTTTATTTTTAATACTCTCATCTGTTGATGGGCACTTAGGCTGATTCCAAATCTTAGCTATCGTAAATTGTGCTGCTATGAACATAGGGGTGCATATATCCTTTCTGATTGTTGTTTCTAGTTCTTGGGATATATTCCTAGAAGTGGGATCACTGGGTCAAATAGAAGTTCCATTTTTAGTGTTCTGAGGAAACTCCATACTGTTCTGCACAGTGGCTGCACCAGTCTGCATTCCTAACAGCAGTGCAGAAGGGTTACTTTTTCTCCGCATCCTCACCAGCACTTGTCATTTGTTGATTTGTTGATGATAGCCATTCTGACAGGTGTGAGATGGTACCTCATTGTCCTTTTGATTTGCATCTCTCGGATGATTAGTAACTTTGAACATCCTATCTAATAATAGACAAATATGCAAATTGAACATACCTCCAACACACCCACAAGCCACACCCACAAGCCACACACACCATCCAATCAGAGCGAGTATGCAAATTAACCCAAACCAAGATGGCTACAGCCAGAGAATAAGGTTTCTTAGGTAACAGAGGAAGCCAAGCTTTCCGCCTGCCCTTGACAAGCCTAAGCCTCCATTCAAGCTACAAAGTTTCAATTATAGAAGGTAAACAAATTCAAACAAATGGCGGCAGAATGGAGCTTGAGAGAGCAGGCCAGGGTTGCCGCTGGCAACAGGGAAAGCAAAGCTTTCCGCACACCCTGGCCGGGCCCACCTGCTTAAGGCAACAAAGTTTCAATTATAACCCCAACACAAATGGCTACCAGCCTCAGAGGGAGCCCCAGGCTTAGCTCTGCTCCACGCTACAAACTTTCAGTTGTAGAAGGAAAATAAATTCCAGATACCAGGGCCTCCGCTTGTGTTGCCAGAGGGCGTGGCCCGCCTGGAAACCACCACAGGCCCCTCGCTCAGGCTGCCCCACACCCCAAGGGAACCCCCACCTGATCCGGGATGCCCTTCAGGGCAAACCAGCTGGCCCCCACCCCTGTACCAGGCCTCTATCCTATCTAATAAAAGAGTAATATGCAGATTGATCATCACTGCAACACACAATATAGCTGCCCCCCATGTGGTCAAAGATCCTGCCCCCATGTGGACACAAGATGACCACCATAAGATGGCCAGCAGGAGAGGGCAGTTGGGAGGCACCCGGCCTGCAAGGGAGGGCAGTTGAGAAGGACCAGGCCTGCAAGGGACGACAGTTGGAGGTGATCAACCCTGCAGGAGAGGGCAGTTAGGGGTAACCAGGCTGGCAGAGGAGGGAAGTTGGTGGCAAACAGGCTGGCAGCAGAGTGGTTAGGGGGTGATCAGGCTGGCAGGCAGAAGCGGTTAGGGGCAATCAGGAAGGCAGGCAGGCGAGCAGTTGGGAGCCAGCAGTCCTGGATTGTGAGGGATGTCTGACTGTCCATTTAGGCCCGATCCCGACTGCCCGTTTAGGCCCGATCCCACCTAAACGGGCAGTTGGACATCCTTCGAGGGGTCCCAGATTGGAGAGGGTACAGGCTGGGCTGAGGGACAACCCCCCTCTGTGCACGAATTTCGTGCACCGGGCCTCTAGTGTTTTCATATGTCTCTTGGCCTTCTTTATGTCTTCTTTCTAAAAGTATCTATTTAGGTCCATTGCCCATTTTTTTAAATTGGGTTGTTTGTCTTCCTTTTGTTAAGTTGTATGAGTTCCTTGTAAATGTTGGAGATTAAACCCTTATCAAATGCCTTTTCTCTATCAATTGATATGATTATGTGATTTTTGTCTCTCAATTTGTTTATGTGATATATCACATTCATTGATTTGCGGATATTGTACCAGCCTTGCATCCCTGGAATAAATCCCACTTGGTCATGGTGTATGATCTTTCTAATGTAATGCTGGATACGGTTTGCTAGAATTTTGTAGAGGAATTTAGCATCTATGTTCATGAGGGATATTGGCCTGTAATTATCTTTCTTTGTGGTGTCTTCATCTGGTTTTTGGATTAAGGTAATGCTGGCTTCATAGAAAGAGCTTGGAAGTGTGCCTTCCTCTTTAATACTTTGGAATAGTGTGAGAAGGATTAGTTTTAGTTCTTCTTTGAATGTTTGGTAAAACTCCCCTCTGAAGCCATCTGGTCCAGGGCTTTTATTTGATGGAAACTTTTTGATTGCTGTTTCAAATTAATCAGTAGTTATTGGTCTATTCACGTTTTTTGATTCTTCCTTATTGAGTTTTGGAAGCTTTCATTTTTCTAGGAATGTGTCCATTTTGTCAAGGTTGTCCAGTTCGTTGGAGTAGAGTTGTTCATAGTATTTTTTTTTACAGTCCTTTGTATATCAGTTGTTACATCACCTGTTTCATTTCTGATTTTGTTTATTTGGGCCCTCTCTTTTTGTTTCTTGGTGAGCCTGACTAGAGATTCATCAAGTTTGTTTATCCTTTCAAAGAACCAGCTCTAGGTTTCATTGACCTTTTGTATTGCTTTTTTGGTCTCTATGTCATTTATTTCTTCTCTGATCTTTATTATTTCCTTCCTTCTGGATACTGTGGGATTTTCTTGTTGCTCTCTTTCTAATTCTTTAAGTTGCAAGGTTAGATAATTTATTACCAGTTTTTATTGTTTTTTAGGTAGGCCTGTAGAGCTATAAACTTCCCTCTCAGGACTATTTTCATTGTGTCCCATAGATTTTGGATTATTGTGCTTTCATTGTCATTTGTTTCCAGGATGCTTTTTATTTCTTCTTTGATTTCTTTGGTAACCCAATAATGTTTAATAGCATGCTATTTAGCCTCCAAGTGTTTGATTTTTTTCATCATTTTTACTGTAGTTGATTTCTAGTTTTATGACATTGTGATCTGAGAAGATGCTTCTTATGATTTCTATCCTCTTAAATTTGAAGAGAAGTTGCCTGTGTCCTAATATGTGGTATATCTTTGAAATTGTCCCATGTGCACTGGAGAAGAATGTATATTCTGTAGCTTTGGGGTGAAATATTCTGAAAATGTCAATTAAGTCCATCTGATCTAGTGATTCATTTAGGATTGCTGTTTCTTTATTGATTTTTTGTCACGAGGATTTATCCAGTGATGTCAGTGGGGTATTAAAGTGCCCTACTATGACTGTACTGCTATCAATATCTCCCTTGATATCTTCCAGAAGTTGTTTTATGTATTTGGATACTCCTGTATTGGATGCACATATGTTTACCAGAGTTATATCTTCTTGTTGAATTGCTCCCTTTAGTATTATGTAATGGCCTTCCTTATGTCTTGTTATGGCCTTTACTTTGAGGTCTATTTTGTCAGATATAAGTACCACAACCCCAGCTTTTTTCTCATTTCCATTTGCTTGAGAAAAAGTTTTCCATCCCTTCATTCTCAGTCTGTGTGAATCCTTTGTTCTGAGGTGGGTCTCTTGCAGAAGCAAATAGACGGGTCATGTTTTCTTATCCATTCAGCTAACCTATGTCTCTTGATTGGAACATTTAATCTATTTATGTTTAATGTTGTTATTGATAAGTACTTGTTTGTCATCATTTTTATTCTTAATGTTTGTGTTTCTTCTTGCCTTTCTGTTTTGTCATTTTACAGCAGTCCCTTTAGCATTTCTTTCATTTCTGGATTGGTGGTAATAAACTCTTAGCCCTTTTTTTGTCTGTGAAGCTTCTGATTCCACCTTCAATTTTGAATGATAGCCTTGCAGGATATAGTATTCTTGGATTCAGTCCCTTGCTTTGCATCACTTTGTATATTTCATTCCATTCCCTTCTGGCCTGGTCTGTTTCTGTTGAGAAATCAATTGATATTCTAATAGGAGATCCCTTGTAGGTAACTTTCTGTCTCTCTCTGGCAGCCTTTAACCCTTTGCACTCACTTGCTTTTTTCTCGATTCCTTTATTCTAATGCTAACCGTGTCGAGTCAAACTCGACATCCAAGTGCAAAAGGTTAAGATTCTTACTTTGTCATTGGTGTTTGCCATTTTAATGATGATGTGTCTTGGTGTTGGTCTTTTGGGGTTCATCTTGTTTGGTACTCTGTGTGCTTCTTGGACTTGTGTAGTGTTTTTCTTGCCAATATCAGGGAAGTTTTCTGTCATTATTTCTTCAAACAGGTTTTCTATTCCTTGCTTCTCTTCTTCTCCTTCTTCTACCCCTATTATGCAGATGTTGTTTCATTTTGCATTGTCCCAAAGCTCCCTTAGGCTCTCCTCTTTCTTTTTAAATTTTCTTTCTAGTTGCCGCTGTGTTTGTGTTTTTTCCTACCTTTTCTGATGCTGTCCTCAGCCTCTTATAGTCTACTGTTTAAGCCTTCCTTTGTGTTCTTTATTGCACCTATGTCATTCTTCATTTCCTCTTGGTTCTTTTTCATGTTGGTTACATTCTCATTCAGCTTCTTATAATTCTCTTTGAGTTGTGTGTATTTGTCATTGAGTTGTGTGTATTTGTCATCCAGGTGTTTGAGCAGCCTTATAATCATTACTCTGAATTCTTTCTCTGACTTGTTACTTGCCTCCATTTCATTTAACTCCCTTTCTGGTGATTCCTCTTTTTCTTTCCTTTGGGGATTGCTTTTTTGTCTTCCCATGTTTTGCTGTAACGTTTTAATTGTTTCCGTGTCCTAGATCTGAATGCTTTGCTACCCGGGTTCTTTTGGGTATGGTGCTACTGGTGTGATCTCTCAGGTCTCGTGGGCTTGGTAATCTAGTGTACCTCCCTACTTGAGCTATTTGTGTTCTCTTGTTATAGGCCTGTGAGCTGGAAAGGTGCATCTGTGTTGTCTAGAAGTCAGCTGCCATGGAGGAGGGTGTCCTAATTTTTGCTGCCTGTGCCCTTGGTTGAAATTGCATGTGCCCAGCAGGGACTTACAGTGGCACCCAGGAACCTTCTATTGGGGTGGTGGGGATCAGGAGGCCTGTGCTCTGGAAAGGCGTGACTGTGGTGTCCAGAGTTCTGTAGCTGTGGGTGGGCACACTCAGCTTTTGCTGCTGCCTCCGTGGTTGGATACACGGGCCCCCAGTGGCAGCATACAGGGGTACCCACAGTGCATTTGCCAGCAAGGTGCACTGATGCACTCTGATGGGCCCTTGTACTGAATCTGTGTGATCTAGCTGTCTATGGGCAGGTATCCAGGATGAGAGAATTCAGAATTTCTACTGCTGAGGCAGTGCATCCCTGTTTGTACAAGAAGGCACCCAGCAAGTGCTCACAGTTGCTCCGAAGAGAGGCCTGCGGATCAATGGGCTCAGGGAGCCTGCATGCTGGAAACGCGCGACTGTGGATGTGTGTTTGCTGGAATGGAGCTCTGATGCACTCTGAGGGGCCTTGGTGCGAATTTGCACAGCTGAGGTGTCTATGGGCACTTATTCAGGAAGAGAGAATTGAGAATTTCTACTGCCGGGCAGCACACCTTTGTCTGTACAAAATCACACCCAACAGGGGCTCACAGTGACATCCAAGAGCTGCCTGTGGAGTGGTGTGCCCTGGAGGTCTGAGCACTGGGAATGCATGACTGTGGTGTCTGCAGGTATGCTGCTGGGTAGGGGGGAAGTTGCACTTACTTCTGTGGGAGTGGTGCATTTTTGGAGGTGGAAGTCCCAGGGTCTGTGGGTCTTTGGGTGGGGCAGCTGGATTTTGGCTGAATTGGCTGCCGTGTCATGGGCAGTATCCAAGGCCTGTCTGGGTGGTGGTGTTGATGAGTTCCTAGAAGAGACTGCTCTCCCCTTCAAGATGGCATGGGCTCTGTGCCAAAGTCCTGCAGTCTGGGAAGTGTCCATAGTGGTGGTATTCTCTCCTTGTCCTGAGAGCCTGGTATGCCAGCCCCTGCTGCTCCTGCTAGATTTAACTGTCCCTCACTCACTCACACACACACACCACACACATCCACACACTCTCCTTTCATCCCTTCACTCACTCACACCCTCTCCCTCACCTCTGTCCTGCCAGCTGCCATGTTGAACTCCTCATTCCAATTTTAGTATAGGTGTTGCCAAAGTGAGCATAGTCTATATATTTTTAAAATATTTTTATTGATTTTAGAGAGAAGAAGGAAGAGGAACAGAGAAGGAAACATCAATGAGAGAGAAACATCATTAAATAGCTGCCTCTTGCACACCCCCTACTTGGCATCGAGCCCACAACCCAGGCATGTGCCCTGACCTAGAATTGAGTCAGTGGCCTCTTGGTTCATGGTTCGATACTCAACCATTGAGCCATACCAGCCAGCCAGTCTATAAGTTCTTGAATGCAGAATTAATGTTTAGCTCACCTATTATTCCTAACAGCCCCATAGTATACTGTCATGTACTGACATTAAAGAATTATTTAATATATCAGTAAAACTGAGCAGATGGATGATTTCAGTCCTGTTAAATCTCAATGTTCCCTAATGTTTTCCACTTGTAAATGTTAATTATAAGAATACATGCTTATTATCTTTTTTTTTTATTTCAAAGAATTAACACTTTTCTTTTTTGATTGAAATGTATAATTGTCCTCTCAAATATTTGTAAGCAATTATTTAAGTGTTGGCTGGGATCCAGACAAATTTGTAAAGAAAGTAATGCTTAAATTTCCTAGAGTGTACATAAAACTTTTTTTTTTAGTTATTGCCCTCCTTTAGAAATCTAGCATAGTTCTCTTTCCAAATGACTTCATTAAAAACAAAAGCACCTCTGTCTCATACAAAAATGAAATATTTATGACTAAATAAAATGTCAACTGTTCCTGTAAACCTACTAAAAATTAAACACCAATTATGAAAGTTCAGGCAACAGAAAGAAAAATAATATCATAACTGCTATTATTACTAATAATCCAATTAGTAAGAATTTGCTATTTATAAGGCATTATGTTTAATGTTTTGCAAAAATTATCTCATTTAATACTCATGGCAACCCCAAGTGTTATTACCATATCCATTTTCCATAGAAAGGCACAGATTCACAATACCTAAACCTCACTCTTTTCCCTGATTTTCTTGAGGAGATAGTTTCTCTGTATCCTACCCTTCTGACCTTTTGCTCTGCTTTTTTGCCTCTACACAGAGGAGAAATGGATTATCAAGTAGTAAAAAGTAGACCTTAGTTTGAATTTATAAAGTGGGTGATGCTAATCAATCAAAATTCCTAAATTTGGGGAATTTACACTCTGTCTGCCTTTTTACAACTTCCTCCCTCAGTGAGAAGCAAAAGTCCTGAGTGAGTCCTCCATGAACACTCAAAATTTCCCTTGAGTGATCTAAACTGGTGTGGTCAGGAGTACTTTTAAGCTCATTAGTGGCACACATTTAATCCATATTCTCCAAAGCAACTTTTATCAGTAATTAAGCTGATATATTCATCTACACCTGTCTGACTCCTCTGACTCTCTCAATTGTTCTTTATAGATACTCATAAAACTACAAACATTATTAACATCAAGTAGCATAAACAATACTCAAACACAAAGACTCTGAACCCAAAGACCATGCTCTTCATGGCCTTGTGCTTATAATGATTTTATCTTCCAAGGTAAGTAAGAGTTAGCAGAAACCTGAAATGTTATCATTGCTCCTAAATTGTGAATACATTGCCATAAGATATTTTTTACACTATTTTCTTAGTTATGTTACTTCTTAAACCCTACTGATTTAAAATAAATATTCTATTTTGTTTTGATTTTGAATGTAAAAATAATCCATCAAACAAAATGCAAAAGTATATAGGGGGTCTTTAAAGGTATAAAAATATGTTCAAAGGGTTTTTTAAATAACTATCAAGCTTATTAATTGGGATAAGCCAAAATACTATGTAATGTGTACCTTAAATATGTAAATGCATACCTTACCAAATTAGAGTTTTATTTCACACTCTTAAAGTATCCAATGGCTAGGTGGCTCTTTTCACTAAGAGTCAATGAACAAGGCTCTTTCTATTTTGTGTCTCCACCATTATCTGAGTCAGTGCTATTCAATAGCATGTTCTGAAATGATGAGAATGTACCTACTAAACTTTTGAAATGAGGCTAATATGAATGGGGAACTTCTATTTAATTATATTTAATTTAGTTATTTTAGATTTAAATAGCCACATATGGCTAATGGCTACTGTATCAGACAGTACATCTATTAGGTCTCATTATTTTAAATATCCAGTCAATGGAAAGAGGAAAAAAAAAAAGAAAGAGGTATATTTCTTTTTTCAAAAGCTTTATGTAGAAGTGGCCCTCATTTTTTCACTTGAATTCCATTGATGACAATTGGTCATATGGTCACATCTAGATCTTTACATACAAATATAGACTTATTCATCCCTGGCTGAGAGTCTCAGGCTTGATTCCCGGTCAAGGGCATGTACCTCTGTTGCAGGTTCAATCCTGCCCAGGTCAGCGCATGTTCAGGAGGCAACCAATCTATATGTCTCTCTCACATAAATGTTTCTCTCTCTCCTCCCCTTCCACTATCTCTAAAAAATCAATGAAAAAATATCCTCAGATGAGGATTAAAAAAAAAACACACAACCAAACAAATATACTAGTAGACTTATTTAGGCTGCTGCTTCTCAATTAGGGCTGTACACTATAAAAGGGGGAATTGATTTTATTGACCAGTGGAAGTCTCTATTACACTTGACTAAAAGTAATCTGTACATTATTTTCTTTAAAATTTGTTAATGTTAAAATAAAGTGGAAAAAATAGAAGATAATTAGAATAGTTACAATGTCATAGTTGGTGATGGCTATGGGCTTTCTCTACCTTTTGTTCTAACTGAAGAGAAAAAATATATGAGAAGAGAGACTTGATATAAAATCTAAATGGAGAGGACATCTAGGGTTTTCTGGATCTCATTTATGAAACCCCAAAGGCAAATTAATCCAATTTCTGTAATAAACTGCAAACAGATGGTTGAAGACATTTGCTGCTACTGAATCCACTAAGTAGTCCTGAAATTGCAGAACTGACAGAAGTTGTGCTTAAGCAAAAAGACCCAGTAGTATCAATATCCCAACACATAAATAATACAAAAGTAGATGTTTTCACCAAGAAGAAGAAATATCAGAGGCAAGAAAAGTCATGGAAGTTTAAAAGACAAGTTTAAAGAAGGGAGACTGCATATAAAGCTATCTCGCAATTTTTGGATTGGTTACTAAGGAGTAGAGTGGTATGGGGTAATTTTCTTCAGCGCAATTGTCTTCTATATAATTAAGGAATTAATATTGCCTATTAATCAGCATTATTTCAGTTACACATGACAGAAAACCAGCTAATGTTAACTTATATGAAGAAGGTATTTTATTAATTCCTGCAACTATAGTACAAAGCTAGCATGAAGTATTAAACAAACTGATACTGTATTTTGTGGACACTTTCTCTTCCTCAGCATTCATATTAATGAGTGTGGTTGGCAAAGAATGGGTTATGTGGCTATCCCAGTGACCAAGAGGCAGTTTACTGTAATTCATAGCTCAATGAGAACCATTCCCTGGGGAAATATGAGAGTAAATTAAAAAAAACCCAAAAAACAAAATAAGACATAACTAAAAAGGTTGTGCACTAAACTAAATAATTGCTACTGCTCTTTATAATGATAAAATTCTGAATCTTTGATATAATTTTACCAGTTAAATTTCCCCAGACAAAAGTACTCATATTCATAGGTATTCAATTTCTTTAATCCAGCTCTATGTGTTATCTATTTGTTATTTCAAGCAAAGGAATTGATTCATTATACTCTAATTTTAAGCTTTAGAAGATTATTGTTATACTAGAGGCCCGGTGAATGAAAATTCATGCACTGGAGGGGAGGTCCCTCAGCCAGGCCCGTCCCCTCTCACAGTCTTGGAGCCCTCAGGGGTGGGAGGCGAGCCGGTGATCAGGAGAAGGCGACGCCCCATCACATCTCTGCTGCTGCCACTGCCAGCAGCGCAAGCCTCTGTCAGCCCTGGTTACCTGAGCCTCGGGTGGCCCTGGGAAGCTGGGCAGCTGCAATCCGAGGCTTGCCTGTGCCTTGGGCTGGCCCTAGGTGGCTGGGAGGTTGAGGGGACTGGGGGACTCCGGAGGCAGGCGCACGGAGCGGCTGGGCTTGCTTGGGGGCAGGCCCAGCCTTGCTGCACGCCTGCCACCTTGGCAGAGCTGAGGGGACTGGGCAATGCCATCTTGTGGCTGTGGGCACTGCCATCTTTGAGAGTGTGACAGTCAATTAGCATATTCCCTCCTTATTGGCTGTGGATGCTGCCATATTTGAGGGCGGGGCAGTCAATTAGCATATTCCCTTCTTATTGGCTGTGGACACTGCCATCTTTGAGGGTGTGGCAGTCAATTAGCATATTCCCTCCTTACTGGCTGTGAGTTCTGCCATTTTTGAGGGCAGGATAGTCAATTAGCATATCCCCTACTTATTGGCTATGGGCACCACCATCTTTTCAACAGTGTGAGGGTCAATTAGCATAGTCCCTCTTTATTAGATAGGATATCTCTTGGCCTAAATATCCTCACCTTCAGATAATATTACTGTCCTAGTATGAATAATTTAATATCTATGCTTTATAAAAATATTAACATTCTAGTACACTTTTATAAAATGTATGCCATTATTTTACTTGACAAATAAGCAGATAAAAGGTGTAGTTATAAGTAGTATAGGCAGTATGATATATTCATTTGGATAAAATTGTTCATAATATAGCAGACTTGGAATTGTAATATAAGGACCCTGTCTATAATGCTAGAAGTTCAACCACTGGAAATGCATTTTTAAATGTAGGATATTGTCCACTATTATTAATTCATTCATTTAATAAATATGTATTGACCATCTGACAATGTCCTAGTTGCTCGAGTACAGCATTGAACAAGCCTGAGTGAAATCTGTGCTCCTGTGGAGCTTACACGTTAGTGTGTGTGTGTGTGGGGGGGGAGTAGTAACACATTGCTAACATTCTAAGAATTGTGCATCCAGTTCCATACAGGAAAGAGACAAATAAATTGAATTTAACCATCTGTGGTGCGCCTGTGGCTAAAGTGGGGAGTGCATATCCTTGCACTTTGAGTGAGACAGTACCTATGTTAACTTCAGACGTCTACTTGGGTTTCAGGAAATTCTTTCCTAATGTTGTCTTTGTCTATTTGGCCCTGGAAGATTCCTGTAACTACAGGCTTCATAAAGTCATTTTTACCCATTTTCTTTTTCTTTTTGGTTTATCTGCAACATATTAATAAGATATTTTATAAGGCATGCCATATCTTTAGACGAAAATATGTCTCTTCAGTTATTACCCTTAATTAACTACCAGTTTTATTTTCTGGTAATAATACTGCATCTTATCTATTTAAAACGCTTGCTTTCAGACCGAGATCAAAGTTTATAGTGAGTAGTAGAAAAGACCATGATGAAAAAAATGCCATATAGAAGGAAGGAAGTCATTAATGATAAATATTGTTGGGTCATGTTAATTCAATGTACGAAGATAGACAAATAAATAATAGCTTCTTTATTGCCTAACATAATCTATTATATCCTAATAAAACCAAATCAAAGCTAATCTAATCTAAAATATCAGCTACTTTCCCTTGTATGGAAATGAGTCTCATCTAGGTCTGCATCATCAGGGTATGTGCAGCTGCCTCTGCCTAAAAACAGCAATAAGTGGGGACTTCCTTACCAACATATTTCCTGTCAATGCCTGCTTTCCCCAAGTCATTGTTATCTGCTTTCTGGGTAGAGAGAAAAATAGTCAGTTGTTGAGATCAGCTCTGCTAAGACATGATTTCTAGCTTCCTGTCACCTTTCAAGTAGTATTATACTCTGCTTTCTCTCTCTCTCAAGTGCAAGTCTACCCCAAACCTTGTACTAATGGGAGAGCTTCTACTGCTGGAACTGGATTTAACCTTCAGAAAATTAGTTCAGTCCTTTCAAAAATATAGTTAAGAAAGACTTAAAAATGAGCCTTTTCTACTGTTTTTATCATATGTAATTCTGCAAATGAAACCATCTGTTTCACAGCCATAGCCAAGGCCTCAATGTGGTGTCTCTCACTAATTTTAGTTTAGGAGCTTCATCTAAACCCTGGTGCATATAAATTCTTGCTACACGGAGGTTCTTAGACATCTCAGGCTAGCCCTGACACGTTGTGGAGTCACAAATGCAATATCACTATACTCAGAAGTGCAATGAAAACATGGCTTCCTTGTTTAATCTTCTTCATGGTTTTATCCCCCACACAAAGACACTTTCTTTCATAGCACAGGCAATTCTGATTCTATTCATCTTTCATCTATATATATAAAGAGCCAGGGTCCATAATGTCCAAAACGACTGAAGGGATGACCAAATGCCAAGCTGTGCACACAGCAGGCTCGGGTGGGTGGGGACTAGCAAGCAGGCTGAATTGCTGACCTCCCAAGAGAGAGAGAGGTGGGACTGATAAGCAGCCACTCCAGGCTGCTGGCGAGGCATGGAGAGAGAGAGAGGCACAGCTGCTGGTGAGCCCCAGAAAGAGAAGCATGGTCTGATCTGCAGCCTCCATGGCAGCTGTTGATCAGCCCTTGCCTCTCTCTCTCTCCAGGTCTTGCCAGCAACTCTGCCTCTCTCTGTTTCTCCAAGAGGTAAGCAGTTCAGCCCGCTAACCATCAGTCTGGAGCGCCTGCTGATCAGTCCCGCCTCTCTGATCAGGCCCAGAGGTAGGCCCAGAGACTCTGACTGGCATAGAAACTGACCAATCAGAACCAAATCTGGGTGAACGGCGAGGAGCCAATGGCTGCCTAGGAGGTGGAGTTGTTGATACTGACTGGCAGAGAAACTGACCAATCAGAACCTAATCTGGGTGAAGTGCAAAGGCAGAACCTAAGGTGGGGGCTGAGGAGATGTTTTAAGGGCAACAGCTGTTTGGTGAAAGGTGTAATAAAGTGGTTCAATTTTTTAATGACCAGTTTGGCAGTATATTGCATATGGCTGGCTATCAGTCCAGATATAGGGATTATGTATTTTTGTCTGCCAAGAGCATCTCCTCCTGATGAAAAATGCTTTCCCCCCCCCATTTAAGCAATCCTATCCTGTATAATCTATATATAATAAAAGGGTAATATGCTAATTTGACTAGGTTGACCAGCCATCTTCCGGACATCCGACTCCCATCCAGACAAAGCCATTGTGGTGGGGGCCAAGGCCGAGGCAGTTAGGAGAAATCAGGCTGGCAGGGGAGGGCAGTTGGGGGTGAGATCAGGCCAGCAGGGGAGGGCAGTTGGGGGCAACCAGGCTGGCAGGGGAGGGCAGTTGGGGGGGAGATCAGGCCTGTGGGGGAGGGCCGTTAGGGGCAATCAGGCAGGCAGGCAAAGAGGTTAGGGGTGATCAGGAAGGCAGGCAGAGGGGTTAGGGGCAATGAGGCAGGCAGAAAGAGGCAGTTAGGGGCGATCAGGCAGGCAGGCAGGTGAGCGGTTAGGAGCCAGCGGTCCCAGATTGCAAGAGGTATGTCTGACTGCTGGTTTAGGCCTGATCCCCCAAAAGGTCCCCAATTGGAGAGGGTGCAGGCTGGGCTGAGGGAAACCCCCCAGCGGGTGCATGAATTTCATGCACCAGACCACTAGTTAGATATAAGGCTCAATCTTAATAGCATCGGGAGTCCCTGATGCCCCAATTTTTGGTTATGAGTCTGGATGGCCTACCTTTCAGCTTTTGATATATGGTAAATTCTTTCCCACCTTTATAGCCAGGCAAACAGCTAACTTCTCTGAATTACCATTAGGGCATATGGAAATTTCTTCATCCCTATCTCCTACCCTTGCCATCCCTCCCCAAATCAAATGAATCCTAGGAGTACCTAATCAGACTCTTTGGTTGTCTAACTACTCTAGGATAAAATTTTTACTTTTATCTACTGACTCTCATCCATGCCCAAATTGGGTGAGAGGTAGAGTAGGATTAGGAGTTCATCTATAAAGCAATGTCTAACAAAATACCATCTCTACTTTTTCCTCACCCTCACCCTCACCTAAATCATGTCTCTTGAGGGACTAGTGGAGAGCAAGGAAGAAAAGACATAGTTTTCTTGTGGTAAGGACTAATCTTACACCATATGCTTTTTTTTTCTAAAGTCACCAAGTTTCATACACACACACACACACACACACACACACACACATACTAGTATATATATATATATATATATATATATATATATATATATATATATATATATATATATATATATTAGGGGCCCGATGGATGAAATCCGTGCTAGGGGTTCAGCCCTCACAGCCCAGGCTACCTCAGCCAGCCCTTGCAGCCCCTCACAGCCTGGGCCAGCCCTCACAGGCCTGGCTTCATTGGAAGGTCATCATCTGGATGGTCATCCGGAAGGATATCCAGACGGTTGTTCTGGTGTTTGGTCTAATGAACATATTAGCTCTTTATTGTATAAGATATATATTTTAGAATTTATTATTCAGTTACAGTTGACATACAATATTATACAGGGTGGGACAAAAGTAGGTTTACAGTTGTGAGTACCCAAAACACAATTTATTCTTGTATTATTATTTGTTCATTATTGTACTAGTGGCCTGGTACATGAAATTCGTGCACTGGGTAGGGGGGTGTCCCTCAGCACAGCCTGCACCCTCTCCAATCTGGTACCCCTCAGAGGATGTCCGACTGCTGGTTTAGGCCTGATCCCTATCTGGCAGTCGGACATTCCTCTCGCAATCTGGGACTGCTGGCTCCTAACCGCTCACCTGCCTGCCTGCCTGATCGCCGCTAACCACTCTGCCTGCCGGCCTGATCACCCCCAAGTGCCCCCCCTGCTGGCCTGATTGCCCCCAACTCCCCCCCCCCCCCGCTGGCCTGATCGCCCCCAAATGCCTCCCCTGCTGGCCTGATCACCCCCACTTGCACTGCCTGCCATCCTGATTGGCCCTAACCGCCTCTTCCTTAGTCCCACCACAATGGCTTTGTCCAGAAGGTCTCCTGGAAGGTGTCCCAGTCTAATTAGCATGTTACCCTTTTATTAGTATAGACTAGAGACCCGGTGCACAAAATTCATGCATGGGGGGGGGCCTTCAGTTCGACCTGCACCCTCTCCAATCCAGGACCCCTCGGGGAATGTCATACTGCCGGTTTGTGTCTGCACTTTTAACAGATGAAAGCTCCATTGTTGTTTCTTTCTTTTCATGTTTAAACTCATTGGAATTAGTAGGTATTCAAAGTGTGTATACATTTTGGGGGGCCACCCTGTATATCTTTAGTCAGTGGTGAAAGAAACCAATGGTGGATTTGGAACCCCAGACAGGGAACCTCGCTCACTCCCTGCATGTCTCCCCACTCCACTTTCCACCTTCGCGGGCAGTGGGAGAATCAATGTTTTCTCTCATTAACTCGGAAAAGCACATCCTGTCACCTGCTGCCCGGCAAGAGCGGTCTAGGCTCTAAGCGAGCAAGGCTCAGTCAGGGCATCCTTCGCTCATGGGTGCCAGCACCCAAAGTGCACATTCCTCCTCTGCAGTCGCCCCGACTCTCCCAACGTTTAACTGAGATGACAAAAATCCTTGCATCCTATGGGTTCCTGATCACGAAGGCACCTCAATGAGGGCTGCCCGCAGCCACCAGGTGTGTCTGTCTGCACCTGCTCCCGCCTCAGCACCTACATTAGCCCCATGGAGGTGATCTTGTTGCTGCACTGGCCTCCAAGGGACAGTGCATCACCACTCTGCCCTCTCACTGTCATCTCACTGGAACCCACCCTGAGCACCCAGACACGCTACAAAGGATGTGTACATGTCGGAGGGGACCTGAGCACTTCCTGTGGGGGATGTAGGCATGCTGGGGTTGATGGAAGTGCAGTGGATGGGTGTGGGAGAACTTGCATGCACCATGGTCCGGAACTGTTGCAGGCATGCATGGGTGACAGCACGCTGAGGAATATTTGCATGTCAGGGGGGAGGAGAGGATGCATGCACCGGAGGCCTGCAGCTGCACAGATCCACAAATCCCCAGGGCACAGCCAGGAGGACGTCAATCTGGCCCACCATGGTGGATGTCCCTGCGATCACGCACCTTCTGAGCCAGGAGGTGGGACTTGCGCAGCCACTCCTCTGCTCTGATGGCCTGCAGGCACTACTTCAGCTCAGCCCACAGGCTCTGCTTGGCACGCTCACAGCAGCCACCGCAGCCATGTGGGAAGTACAGGCCACCCTACACTGGCCCGCCTCCCCCACCCAGAGGCTCTCCACTTGTGCTGCCCAGTGGCCCAATGTGTGTTGCCCACTGGCTGCTCTGAGCCTGCACGCACTTCCCACCTGCCCAGAGCACGCTGTCCCAGGCCACAAAGGCAGGCATCTCACCTCGCTTCACCCTGCCCACCAGCCTCTCCATGCCTGCATGCACTTCCCACTGGCCCGGCGTGGGTCACCTGGCTTCATTACCTTGGGCAGCATGCTCCGGATGGGTGGACAGGCATCCCGCCCCGCTCCCGGCTGCTCGGCGCCTGCACATGTGTGTGCTGCCCCACAGGCCCGCCATCTTTGTTAGGTTAATTTGCATACTCACTCCTGATAGGCTGTGGGTGTCATGGAGGTACAGTCAATTTACATGTTTGAGTATTATTAGTATTGATTTTAACTACCCATTTATTTATTGCCAGACTATTTGTTTAAAATGAATGACATTATTACCCATTAAACAAAATCTTGTGACTATATATAACTATAGATAATTTCTTTCAAAGAATAACAATTGTTCAATTTAGACTTACTATTTGTCAAATTTAATATTTTTTGGATAAATCTGAAGCTATATGGAAAATTTAAATATTCTTACAAATATAAAAGTAATATTCCTTAATCTTGGAACTGACTAAGAAACTACTTAGTTTGTTTCCTTTTTTAAAAAATATACTAGAGGCCTGGTGAACGAAATTTCTGCACAGGGGGTGGGTGTCCCTCACCCTGACCTGCACCCACTCCAATCCGGGAGCCATCACTGGATGTCCTACTGACGGCTTAGGCCCACTCCCCATGGTTCTATGCCCTCTGTGGGGCCTGCCTGCTCCATGCAGTGGCGACTGCCAAGCAGGCCGTGCTGGGTGCTGCCTCCTCACTGCTGTCAGTATCCATGGAGGGGATGAGGTTAATTTGCTAACTCACTCCTGATTGGCTGGTGGGCGATGTGAAGTGATGGTCAATTTGCATATTTCTCTTTTAGTAGTGTAGATATGTATTTTACTGTTGATAATATTACAGATGTCTCATATTTTCCCACACTTTACCCGTCTCCTCCCATTCCCTACCTCCCCCATTTCTTCACCACCCTATTGCCCATGTCCATGGGCTATTCATATATGTATATAAATTCTTTGACTTATCTCTTCTTGGTTTAAGAGTTTTCTATAGAAGAAATTAAATGAAAAATTCCTTTTCACAGCAAGATATAGGCTTTAAGGCATCAACACTAAACTATGTTCAAATTAGAGGTAGATTTTAAAAAAAATATTTAGCTGTAGAATAGTTTATGAGCCTAGATTACCAAAAGATGGATTTGACAAGTTTTGGACTCAAATCATGAGCCCCAAAATGAAAATATATCAGAAATTATATTTTGGGAAACAAAATAGCTCCATCTCATTTTATGTACTATCTCATTGTAATATGCATTGTTTTGTGCAATCCAATATAATAAAAGACTAATAAGCAAATTGTCCCCTCGGGAGTTTGACCAACCCAGGGTTCAATGACTCACTATGATGTGTGCTGAACACCAGGGGGAGGTGCAGAATGAAGGAAGGCCCCGGCCAACAGCCGGCAGCCAGAGGAAGGAATGCCCCAATCAGCCTTGATTGCCAGATTGCCGGCCAGGCCTAGGAACCCTACCCGTGCACAAATTTTGTGTACTGGGCCCCTAGTATATATAAAACCCTAATATGCAAATAGACCAAATGGTGGAACAACCAAATAACTGAATAACCCGTCGCTATGACGTGCACTGACCAGCAAGGGGTGCGCGTCGAACATGGTGGGTGTTGGCATTAGGGGCTAGGGTACCGGTGCACGAACTCGTGCACCTTGAAAGGAACTGTGGGCCATGAGGTTGCAGTGGGCACAGGGGCAGGTCTCGGCCCACCCTCCATGTCCCCATCCAACCCCTCCTGCCACAGCCCCTGATCCCCTCTCTGCTGGCAGCCTCACACCCACCACTGCTGCTCCCATGTGCTGACAGCACCGAACCCACTTGCACCCACTGACAGCATGGAGTGATTGGGGTTAGTTCCAGCAGCAGGTGTGAGCGGGGCCAGTGCTGACAGGGCGTGTGAGCAGCGGCTGCTGCTCCAATCACCTCTCATGAGCAGGGGGAGGTGGAGAAGTCCTCAGGGGCAATCCAGGCTGGCAGCTGCCACTCACACCCACTTACAGCACTGAGCAATTGGGACCTGTGCCAGATGCCGGCTGCGGGTATAAGCGGGGCTGGCACAGGCAATGGGTGTGAGAGGCAGCTGCCAGCCCTGATTGCCCCTCAGGAGTAGGGGAAGGAGAAGAATCCACGAGGGGCTGTCGGGGCCTGCAGCCACCACTCAAACCTGCTGACAGCGCCGAGTGATCAGGGCCAGTGCCAGGCACTAGCAGCAGGTATGAGCGGTGGCTCCAGTGTTGGCAGTGTGTACAAGCGGGGCTGGCACCAGCAGCATGTGTGAGCACCAGCAGGACTGCGAAATGTGGGAACAAAGAATTTTCAGTAACCACCAGAGGCTTGCCTTGATGACAGTGACTGGTGCCCTGCCTTAGCCTGGTGCCTGTGCTCACCTGCTCTACCATCCCACTGTGGCCAACACCCACCTGTTCAGAGCTCTGCCACCTGCTGCCAAGGCCCACCATGTTCTGCGCAACCCTGCTGGTCAGCGCATGGCATAGCGACCAGTTGTTCGGTTGTTCAGTTGTTCCACAGTTAGAACTATTTGCATATTAGCATTTATATACATATATATATATATATATATATATATATATATATACACACACATATATATATATATACATATATGTATATATATATACATATATACATATACATATGTATATATGTATATATATATATCCTATCTAATAAAAGAGTAATATGCAAATTAACCATCACTCCATGACAAAAATGGTGGCGCCCATAGACACAAGATGGCGGCGCCCAGTCCTCTCAGGCCCAGGGAGGGCTGCCACTGAGAGCAGGCAGCATGAGGGCCAAGCTGTTGGCCTGGGAGGCACTTTCACACCCCCGGCACGATCAGCTCACAGCCGCCACCCGGGCAGTGGCCTGGAAGGCAGCGTACACCTGCGGCGGGATCAGCTCCCAGCTGGGACCCTGGCGGGGGTTGACTTGCACCCCCAGCATGATCAGCTCCCAGCCGGGAACTGGGCAGTGGCCTGGGAGGCAGCACGCACCCCCAGCACCATCATCTCCCATCCGCGACGTGGGCAGTGTCCTTGGAGGCAGCGTGCACCCCTGGCGCAATCAGCTCCCAGGCGCGACCCAGGCCGTAGGTCTGGGAGGCGCTTTCGCACCCCCGGCGTGATCAGCTCCCAGCTGTGACCCAGGCAGTGGTCTGGGATGCGGTGCACACCCCCGGTGTGATCAGTTCCTAGCATCGACCCGGGCCATAGGCCTGGGAGGTGCCGTGCACCCCCGGTGCGATCAGCTCCCAGCCGCGACCCGGGCCATAGGGCTGGGAGGTGCTTTTGCACCCCTGGAGCAATCAGCTCCCAGCTGCGACCCAGGCCATAGGCCTGCGAGGCACCTTCACACCCCCGGCACAATCAACTCCCAGCCATGACTCGAGCAGTGGCCTGGGAGGCGGTACGCACCCCCAGTGCAATCAGCTCCCAGCAACGACCCGGGCCGTAGGCCTGGGAGGTGCCTTTGCACTGCCAGAATGATCAGATCCCAGCTTCAACCCGGGCCATAGGCCTGTGAGGCACCTTCACACCCCCCCAACCCGCCCCACACAATCAGTTCCCAGACAAACCGGGCAGTGGCCTGGGAGGCAGTGTGCACCCTTGGTGTGATCAGCTCCCAATCACAACCCGTGCCGTAGGCCTGGGAGGCGGCTTGCACCCCCGCTGCGATCAGTTCCTAGCATCGACCTGGGCCGTAGGCCTGGGAGGCAGTGTGCATCCCCGGCGCGATCAGCTCCCAGCCGCGACCTGGGCCATAGGCCTGTGAGGCGCCTTCGCACTCCCCCCCCCCCACAAGTGATCAGCTTCCAGCCGCAACCCAGGCAATGGCCTGGGAGGTGGAGTACACCCTGGTGCAATCATCCCCAATCTGTAACCTGGGTTGTCGCCTGGAAGGCGGCGCCCCACCCTCACCCCCCAGATCCTGTCCCGTAGGCCTGGCAGGTGGCATACACCCTGGCTTGATCAGGTCCCAGTGGCGACCTGGGCAGTGGCCTGGGAGGTGGCCATGCACCACTGGCATGATCAGCTCCCAGCTGCAACCTGGGCCATAGGCCTGGGAGGTAGCGCATCCCCTCACAATCCGCTCCCATCAGCGACCCTAGCAGTGGCCTGGGCAGCGGCTGCGCTCTCCCCCCAATCCCTCCCACCCCCCTACCCCCCACTGCCACGCACTATCTGCTCCTAGCCTCAGCCTGGGCTGTGTGCCTGAGAGGTGCCTGCAACTGCCTACCCCTTCCCTCCCCCGCTCCCCCCAGTGATCGGCTCCCATCCACAGCTGGGGGGGGGGTGTGTAGGCCTGGGAGGCAGCTGTGCCCCCAAGAGCTATCCCTTCCCTGGGGCAGCCTGGGGTGTCAGCCTCCAAAAGGCCTGCGTCCCCATGGAGTGATCCCCCGACACACACCTATAGCGTTGGAATTTCCCTTGCCCCCAGCAGAGTGATTACAGACAGAAAAGGAATAAAAGGAGAAAAGAAAGAAAGGAAAAAAGATGGAACATCAAGAAAAAGAAAGAGAAGGAAAAAAGGAAGAAACAACCACATGATATCACCTTTCCAAGGTCTCATGAAATTCCTGTTTAATGTGTTTATTTTATGACACTTTTAGTTTGGGTTTACATTTTTACTGGTTTGTCAAGACCACAGAAGGTACACTGTTCAATATATTAAAGAAAAAACCCTATCTAATAAAGAGGGAATATGCAGAGGAGGGCATTTGGGAGTGACCGGACTGTCAGGGGAGGGCACTTGGGGACTATCGGACTGGCAGGGGAACAGTTAGGTGTCAATCAGGCTGGCAGAGGAGTGGTTAGGGGGTGATCAAGCTGGCAGGCAGAAGTGGTTAGGGGAAATCAGGCAGGCAGGTGAGCAGTTGGGAGCTAGCAGTCCTGGATTGTGAAAGGGATGTCTGACTGCCTGTTTAGGCCCGATCCCAGGGATTGGGCCTAAACAGGCAGTCGGACATACACTGAGGGGTCCCGGATTGGAGAGGGTGCAGGTTGGGCTGAGGGACAACCCCCCCAGTGCACGAATTTCGTGCACCGGGCCTCTAGAATATATATATTTGTATATTAGAAGCCTGGTGCACAAAATTTGTGCACTGTGTGTGGGGGGGTCACTCAGCCTGGCCTGTGTCCTCTCGCAGTCCGGCAGCCCTTGGGGGATGTCTGGTAGACGGCTTAGGACCGCTCCTCATGGGGAGTGGGCCTAATTAAGCCGCCAGACATCCTTACCACTGCCAAGGAGGCAAAAGAGGCTCCTGCCCCTGCCGCTGCGCTCACCAGCCTTGAGCCCAGCTTCTGCCTGAGCGGCACTCCCCCTGTGGGAGTGCACTGACCACAAGGGGGCAGCTCCTGCATTGAGCATCTGCCCCCTGGAGGTCAGTGTGCATCATAGTGACTGGTCATTCCACTGTTTGGTCAATTTGCATATTAGCCTTTTAATATATAGGATTCTTTAAAATTTTGCTACTTCTGTTTGTATCCCTAAACAAAATGCAGTATTATATGAATGTTTTAAATTTTATAAATATTATCACTCTCCAAATATTCTTCTGTGACTTCTTTCTTTCACCAAATATTATAAGATTTCATCAAGTATTTATGTTTTAGTCACATTAATGTGTATACCTCTAATTCCTTCGTTTTTTTTGCTTATATAAATATTTGCTGTGAAAATACCCCAATTTATTTATTCATTCTCCTGTTATTAGATGTTTCCATTTTTTTGCTCTTGCAAAAACTATGATCATAATTTTCTGTTATAGGATTCCTTGTACATATGTGCAAAAGAAATATGTTGTTGTTTTTTTTATTTTTTTTGGAGGTGGTTTTTGAACTTCTTGTCTTATATGCTCCCTAAACTAACATTGGAAAAGTTATGTATCTTTTTCTACATTTTTAAGTTGATACCTAAAACTTTTAAGTCATAATTTTAAATAATAACTTTAGCCATATGAATTTGCCATATTTTTTGCTGAAAATGGTTGCATATTAAAAATTCATATGGTTCAAACTTATAGTTGCAAAGAATATCATGTCTTGTTATCATAAATAAGAGGCACGGTGCATGAAATTCGTGCATGGAGGGGGGTGTCCCTCAGCCTGGCCTGCACCCTGTCCAATCTGGGACCACTCGAAGGATGTCCTACTGCTGGTTTACAGGGATCGGGTCTAAACTGGCAGTCAGACGTCCCTCTCGCAATCCAGGACTACTGGCTCCTAACCACTCACCTGTTTGCCTGTCTGCCTGATTGCCCCTAACCACTCTGCCTGTCAGCCTTCTTGCCCCCTACTGCCCCCACCACCAGCCTGCTTGCTCCCAAATTCCCCCTCCTGCCAGCCTGATTACCCCCAACTGCCCCCCGTGCCAGTGTGCTGGCCCCAAACTGCCCCCCTGCTAGCCTGCTCACTCCAAACTGCCCCTCCTCCTGCTGGTCTGCTCATGCCCAACTGCCCCCCAGCTGGCCTGTTCATCCACAACTACCATCCTGTCCTGGCCTGATCACCCACAACTGCCCTCCCCTCTTGGCCTCTAACTGCCTCTACCTCAGCCCTGCCACCATGGCTTTGTCCAGAAGAATGTCCAGAAGGTCTCCTGGAAGAACTCCCAGTCTAATTAGTATATTACCCTTTTATTAGTATAGATCGAGGCCTAGTGCACGGTTGCAGGCCAACTCGTTTGCCCTGAAGAGTGTCCCATATCAGGGTGGGTGTTCGTTGGGACATGGGGCAGCATGGGCGAGGGGCCTGTGGTGGTTTGCAGGCTGGCCATGCCCCCATGGGGTGAGGGTCCCGCTGAGGGTGCATGGCCAACCTGGGTGAGGGGCTGAGGGCCGTTTTCAGTTTGGCCACACCCCCTTCATGGTGGGGGTACCCACTGGGGTGCCTGGCCAGCCTGGGTGAGGGGCTGATGGCTGTTTGCAGGCTGGCCAAGTCCCCAGCGGGGATCCTCACCTCATGGAAATGTGGCCAGCCTGGGTGAGGGGCTGATGGTTGCTTGTAGGCTGACCAAGCCCCCCAGTGGGGACCCTCACCCCATGAGGGTGTGGCCAGACTGCATAAGGGGCTTTTTTTTCAGCACCTCCTTGAGCGGAGGACAGGGCCCACTGGAAGCAGGTATCTGGGATTTTTTACCTTCTATAATTGAAACTTTGTAGCATTGAGCGGAGGCCAGTGCCGGACTGGGCAGGTGAGAAGCTTGGCTTCCTCCTTCGCAACCCAAGCCTCCTGTTTGCTCTAGCTCTGTGTCTGCTGCCATCTTTGTTGGGTTGATTTGCATACTTGCTCCTGATTGGCTGGTGAGTGTAGCGGAGTGATGGTTAATTTGCATGTTTCTCTTTATTAGTGTAGATATTTAAAAATGAAACTGTTACTTTACTTTTCAAGATGTATCCAATATAATCTAAATAGCATGGTAACTTATAATTGTTATTACCCACTTTAAAAATATTCAAATGAATTCTTCCTCCACAGACCAAATTTTATAGTTATTTTCCCCATGTATCTTATATGTCCATTCCACTTAGCTCATATTTTTCATTTGAAGTCCTCTATTGTTCTTCCAATCACATTTTCTACAGTAAAAATATATGTATGGATGGAAATATTCATGTTTTAAAGTTCCTTATGACAGTAAGAAGCTAAGTGTTAAAATTTTCTTCTGCTTTGAGTTATGACAACAATTACTAGTATCATTTGACCAAAGTAACATAAATGTTACATAGGTTTTTATAATTATTACTAGAGGCCCAGTGCACAAAATTCATGCACGGGGGGGGGGTTGTCCCTCAGCCCAGGCTGTACCCTCTCCAATCTAGGATCCCTCTCACAATCCAGGCTGCTGGCTCCCAACTGCTCACCTGCCTGACTGCCTGATTGCCCCTAACTGCTTCTGCCTGCCAGCCTGATCACCCCCTAACCACTCCCCTGCCAGCCTGATCGATGCCTAACTGCTCCCCTTCCAGCCTGATTGCCCCCAACTGCACTTGCCTGCTGGCCTGGTCACCCCTAACTGCCCTCCCCTGACAGCCTGGTTCCCCCCAACTTCCTCCCCTGATGGCCTGGTCCCCCCTAACTTCTCTCCCCGGCAAGCTTGGTTGCCCCCAACTGCCCTCACCTGCTGGCCATCTTGTAATGGCCATCTTGTGTCCACATGGGGGCGGCCATCTTTGACCACATGGGGGCGGCCATCTTGTGTGTTGGAGTGATGGTCAATTTGCATATTACCTCTTTATTATATAGGACGAGAGGCCCGGTGCATGAAATTCGTGCACGAGAGGTTGTCCCTCAGCCCAGCCTTCACCCTGTCTAATCTGGAACCCCTCGAAGGATGTCCTACTTCCAGTTTACAGGGATCGGGCCTAAACCAGCAGTCAGACATCCCTCTCACAATCCAGGACTGCTGGCTCCTAACCACTCACCTGCCTGCCTGATTGCCCCTCACCACTCTGCCTACCAGCCTACTCGCTCCCCACTGCCCTCGCCAACAGCCTGCTCACCCTCAAATGCCCCCCACCAGCCTGATCACCCCCAACTGCCCCCCATGCCAATGTGCTGGCCCCTAATTGCCCCCCTGCTGGCCTGCTCACTCCAAACTGCCCCTCCTCCTGCTGTTCTGATCACCCCTAACTGACCCCCACTGATGGCCTGATCACCCCCAATGGCCCCCCACTGGCCTGTTCATCCACAACTACCATCTCATCCTGGACTGATCACCCACAACTGCCCTCCCCTCTTGGCCTCTAACCACCTCCACCTCGGCCCCGCCACCATAGCTTTGTCCAGAATAATGTCTGGAAGATCTCCTGAAAGGTCTCCCAGTCTAATTAGTATATTACCCTTTTATTAGTATAGATAGAGGCCTGGTGTATGATCAGGGTGGGTGTTCCCTTGGGGCATGGGGTGGCCTGGGCAAATGGCCTGTAGTGGTTTTCAGGCCAGCCATGCCCCCATGGGGTGTGGCCAGCCTGGGTGAGGGGCTTAGGGTTGTTTTCAAGCTGGCCACAGCCCCTTCAGTGTGGGGAGTCCCACTGGGTTGCCTGGCCAGCCTGGGTGAGGGGTTGATGGCTGTTTGTATGCTGGCCACACACTCTTCAAGGTGGGGGTTCCCCCTGGAGTGCCTGGCCAGCCTGGGTGAGGGGCTGATGGCTGTTTTCAGGCTGGCCAAGCCCCCCAGCGGGGACCCCTACCCCATGGGAGTGTGGCCAGCCTGCATAAGGGGCTTTTTTTTTTCAGCAGCTCCTTGAGCGGAGGACAAGGCTGGCTGGAAACAGGTATCTGGGATTTGTTTATCTTTTATAATTGAAATTTTTTAGCCTTGAGTGGAGGTCAAGGCCGGCCAGGGCAAGCGGGAAGCTTGGCTTCCTCCACCACCAGGGGCAACCCAAGCCTCCTGCTTGCTCCAGCTCTGTGGTTGCTGCCATCTTTGTTGGGTTGATTTGCATACTCGCTCCTGATTGGCTGGTGGGTATAGAGGAGTGATGGTTAATTTGCATGTTTCTCTTTTATTAGTGTAGATTGGCTATTCATCCATCCATCCATTTATCCATTCCTTCATTAACTATGTGAGGCATCATAATAGATGTTGAGGATAGAATCATGAAAATTTGCAAGATCTCTGTAAGTATGGAATTTAAATTAGTGAGAGGAAAATAGATAAACCAATATACAAAATGAGTGGATTTTATGGTAACATCTACAAAGATGATATGTGATCTTGAAATACAGAAAAATAGAGTAGTTAGGTATATCTTTTCTCAGAACATGGCATTTGAGTTGAGACTTGAGCAAGGAGGATGGGCCATGAAAGGAAAGAATAGAAAATGTTAGGAATTTGCAACAAACTTAAAAATAATATAGTTAAGTGAAATAAAGCATTTTTACATTTGCAATGCAATTTTTCATATATTTTATCATTATTTTAACACTTTTTATAAATCCAGATTTGATGGTTAGGGAATATGCTCTCATTTACCACTTTCTATACTGTAAAATATAAACTATAATTTGAGTTTTTAGCATATGTAATATCTAAAAATGTATAAACTTTTGCCTCATGCATACTTATTTATTGAGTCCCTATTATATTCAAAGCATTTTGCCATGAGCTGAGTATCAAAAAAATAACAAAACTGGATACATTGCCTCTCCTCATAAAATAGTTTGATGAGGAATATGCATATTTAAACAAGTAACTAAATTAAAATGTGACAAGTGTTTTGAAAGAGGAACGGGGTATGAAATAAGTTCACTATAGAAGCATCCAATCTAGGCTAACAGACTTGGCAAGACTTCTTGGAGTAAAGTTGTTTATTCTAGAACAAAGAAAAACTCTGGAATTAAATTGTTTTATAAGGTAAAGTTTCTCTTCGGCTAATAAACAAGATATATTTTTAATGGCCTGTGCAATCAATAGAAGGTTAATAATTACTGTAGACAGTCTGCTTGCTAAAATAAGACATTTAATTTATATTGTTTCAAGAACAACCATGCATATAAATAATAATAAGTATAAAGATCTGAACACATTATAAATTCTCTTATGTATTTCCAGGAAATCTTATCACTATCAAGACCTAATCAATGAAGCTGCTAAAAATCTGCAGGAAGTCAATAAAAGTTTGATTTTTTCTGCTTTTTAACTTTATATTATTAATAACTAATGTCCTTAAGTTCTTTCATGACACCCCTTTTCCCTTAAATAAAACTTTGATGAAGGACCTCCTTACTCTTTTTTAATTGCAAAGTGAAAAGTAATCCAAGAGGAAGTCCCTCATTATTTTTGTAGGACCTTATGGGAGAGTATAAGATTAATAGTTATTCTACGTATTTAGATGTACAATCTGAGAAACTGAAAGTAAATTTTACATATCTTATTTCTTTTTTTATTTATTTATTTTTTAATTTTTTATTAAGGTATTATATGTGTACATATCTTACCATTGCCCCACCCCACCCCACTCCCATATATGCCCTCACCCCCCAGAGTTTTGCATCCATTGGTTATGCTTATATGCATGCATACAAGTATTTCGGTTGATCTCTTATCTTCCCCACATCTCCCTAATCTTCCCGCTGTAATTTGACAGACTATTTGATGCTTTACTGCCTCTGTATCTATCTTTTTGTTCAACAGTTTATAATGTTCTTTATTATCCATAAATGAGTGAAATCATGTGTTATTTTTCATTCATTGACTGGCTTATTTCACTCAGCATAATGTTCTCCAATTCCATCCAGGTTGCTGCAAATGGTAAGAATTCCTTCTTTTTTATGGCAGCATAGTATTCCATTGTGTAGATGTACCATAGTTTTCTGATCCAGTCATCTGCTGATGCGCACATAGGCTGTTTCCAGATCTTAGCTATTGTAAATTGTGCTGCTATGAACATAGGGATGCATATATCCTTTCTTATTGGTGTTCCCAGTTTCTTAGGATATATTCCTAGAAGTGGGATTACTGGGTCAAATTGGAGTTCCATTTTTAGTTTTTTGAGGAAACTCCATACTGTTCTCCACAGTGGCTGCACCAGTCTGCATTCCCTCCAGCAGTGCACGAGGGTTCCTTTATCTCCGCATCCTCGCCAACACTTGTGGTTTGTTGATTTGTTGATGATAGCCATTCTGACAGGTGTGAGATACTACCACATTGTTGTTTTGATTTGCATCTCTCGAATAATTACTGACATTGAGCATGTTTTCATGTGTCTCTTGGCCTTCCTTCTGTCTTCTTTGGAAAAGATTCTATTTAGGTCCATTGACCATTTTTTTATTGGATCATTTATCTTCCTTTTATTAAGTTGTATAAGCTGCCTGTAGATGTTGGAGATTAAACCTTTATCAGTGATACCATTTGAAAATATGTTCTCCCATACAGTGGGTTTTCTGGTTGTTTTGTTGATAGTTACTTTTGCGTAAAAAAGCTTTTTATTTTAATGTAGCCCATTTGTTTATTTTCTCCTTAGCTTCCATTGCCCTAGGGGCAGTATTGGTGAAGAAGTTCTTTTGGCATATGTCTGAGATTTTGCTGCCTGTGGATTCCTCTAGTATTTTTATGGTTTCCTGTCTTATGTTTAAGTCCTGTATCCATTTTGAGTTTATTTTTGTGTATGGTGTAAGTTGGTGGTCTAGCTTCATTTTTTTGCATGTATCTGTCCAATTTCCCAACACCATTTATTGAAGAGACTGTCTTGATTCCATTGTATATTCATGCCTCCTTTGTCAAATATTAATTGAGCATAGTGATTTGGGTCAATATCTGGATTCTCTATTTTATTCCATTGATCTATATGTCTGTTCTTGTGCCAGTACCAGGCTGTTTTGAGAATAGTGGCTTTGTAATACAGCTTTAAATCAGGTATTGAGATCCCTCCTACTTTATTCTTCTTTCTCAGGATTGCTGTGGCTATTTGGGGTCTTTTTTTTTTTCCAGATAAATTTTTGGAGAGTTCTTTCAAGGTCTGTGAAATATGCCTTTGGTATTTTAATAGGGAGTGCATTGAATCTATAGATTGCTTTTGGTGGTATGGACATTTTAATGATGTTGATTCTACCAATCCATGAACATAGTATGTTCTTCCATCTGTTTATGTCTTCCTTTATCTCTTTTTTCAGTGTTGTGTAGTTTTCAACGTATAGGTCTTTTACCTCCTTAGTTAAGTTTATTCCTAGGTATCTTATTTTTTTTGGTGTGATGGTAAATGGGATTGCCTTTTTAGTCTCTCTTTCTGTAACTTCACTATTGGTGTATAGAAAGGCCATAGATTTCTTGGCGTTAATTTTGTATCCTGCTACATTGCTGAATTCATTTATTAACTCTATGAGTTTTTTTGATGGAGTCTTTCGGATTTTTTATGTACAATATCATGTCATCTGCAAATAAAGACAGCTTTACTTATTCTTTTCCAATTTGGATGCCTTTTATTTCTTCTTCTTGTCTAATTGCAATGGCTAATACTTCCAGTACTATGTCAAACAGGAGTGGTGAGAGTGGGCATCCTTGTCTTGTTCCTGTTCTTAGGGGAAATGTTTTTAGTTTTTGTCCATTGAGTATGATGTTTGCTGTGGGTTTATCATATATCGCTTTTATTATGTTGAGGTATGACCTTCTATTCACACCTTGTTGAGAGTTTTTATCAAAAAAGGGTGTTGGATTTTTCAAATGCTTTTTGTGCATCAATTGATATGACTATGTGATTTTTATCTCTCAATTTGTTTATGTGATGGATCACGTTTATTGATTTGCGGATATTGTACCATCCTTGCATTCCTGGGATAAATCCTACTTGGTCATGGTGTATGATCTTTCTGATGTACTGCTGGAGCCGATTTGCTAGAATTTTGTTGAGGATTTTAGCATCTATGTTCATGAGGGATATTGGTCTGTAATTCTCTTTCATTGTGTTGTCTTTATCTGGTTTTGGTATTAGGGTGATGCTGGCTTCATAGAAGGAGCTTGGAAGTGTTCCTTCCTCTTGAATTTTCTGGAATAGTCTGAGGAGGATAGGTTTTAGTTCTTCCTTGAATGTTTGGTAAAACTCTCCTGTGAAGCCTTCAGGCCCCGGGCTTTTGTTTGCTGGAAGCTTTTTGATGACTGCTTCAATTTCTTCCATAGTTACTGGCCTATTGAGCTGTTTACTTTCTTCCTGATTGATTTTTGGAAGTTTATATTTTTCTAGGAATATGTCCATTTCCTCCAGGTTGTCCAGTTTGTTAGAATAGAGCTGTTCATAGTATTTTTTAACAATCCTTTGTATCTCAGTGGGGTCTGTTGTTATTTCACCTTTCATTTCTGATTTTGTTTATTTGGGTCCTCTCTCTTTGCTTCTTGGTGAGCCTGGCTAGAGGTTCATCAATCTTGTTTATCCTTTCAAAGAACCAGCTCTTGGTTTTGTTGGTCTTTTGTATTGTTTCTTTGGTCTCTATGTCGTTTATCTCCACTCTGATCTTTGTTATTTCCTTCCTTCTGGTTACACTGGGCTTTTCTTGCTGCTCTTTTTCTAACTCTTTGAGTTGTAGGGTTAGGTAATTTATTACCATTGTTTCTTGTTTTTTGCAGTAGGCTTGTAGAGCTATGAACTTCCCTCTCAAGACTGCTTTCGCTGTGTCCCATAGATTTTGGATTGTTGTGTTTTCATTGTCATTTGTTGCCATGATGTTTTTTATTTCTTCCTTGATCTCTCTGGTGACCCAGTCCTTGTTTAATAGCATGCTGTTTAGTCTCCATGTGTTTGGTTTCTTTGGACTGTATTTATAGTAGTTGATTTCAAGTTTTATGCCACTATGATCTGAGAAGATATTGATATAATTTCTATCTTCTTGAATTTGAAGAGACTTTGCCTGTGACCCAGCATACAGTCTATCTTTGAAAATGACCCATGTGCACTTGAGAAGAATGTATATTCTGTGGCTTTGGGGTGAAATGTTCTGAAGATGTCAATTAATTCCATCTGGTCTAGTGAGTCATTTAGGATTGATGTTTCTTTGCTGATGTTTTGTTTAGAGGATTTGTCCAATGGTGATATGGGGTATTAATGTCTCCTACTATGATTGTATTGCTATTAATCTCTCCCTTGATATCCTCCAGGAGTTTTTTTTTATGTATTTGGGTGCTCCTATATTGGGTGTGTATACGTTTACCAGAATTATGTCTTCTGGTTGGATTTCTCCCTTTAGTATTATGAAGTGGCCTTCCTTATCTCTTGTTATTGCATTTACTTTGAGGTCTATTGTATTAGATATAAGTATTGCTACCCCAGCTTTTTTTTCATTACCATTTGCCTGAAAGATATTTTCCATCCCTTCACTTTCAATCTGTTTGAGTCTCTTGTTCTGAGGTGGGTCTCTTGTAGACAGCATATATGTGGGTCATGCTTTTTTATCCATTCAGCCACTCGATGTCTTTTGATTGGAGCATTTAGTCCATTTACATTTAAAATTATTACTGAAAGGTATTTGTTTGTAGTCATATCTATTTTTGTGTCTGTATTCCTTCTTACTTGTTTATTTCTGCTTTTCACAGTATTCCCTTTAGCATTTCTTGCATTGCTGGTTTGATGGTGATAAACTTCTTGAGCCTTTTTTTGTCTTCGAAGCACCTGATTTCTCCTTCAATTTTGATTGATAGCCTTGCTGGATATAGTATTCTTGGATTCAGTCCTTTGCTTTGCAACACTTTGTATACCTCCTTCCATTCACTTCTAGCTTGTTGTGTTTCTGTTGAGTAATCATTTGACAATCTGTTGGGTGTTCCTTTGTAGGTAACTCTCTGTCTCTCTCTTGCCGCCTTTAAGATTCTCTCTTTATCATTTATATTTGCCATTGAAATTATGACATGTCTTGGTGTGGGTCTTTTGGGGTTGATCCTGCTTGGGACTCTCTGTACTTGCGTAACTTTTATCTTTCCCATATCCGTGAAGTTTTCTGTCATTATTTCTTCAAACAGATTTTCTAATCCCTGCTGCTCTTCTTGTCCTTCTGGCAGCCCTATTATATGCATGTTATTTCATTTCATGTTGTCCCAAAGCTCCCTTAGGCTTTCCTCCTGCTTTTTAATTTTTTTCTCCAATTGTTGTTCAGATTGAGCTTGTTTCTGTACCTGATCTTCTAACTCACTAATTCAGTCCTCTGCTTCTTCTAGACTACTGTTGAAATTTTCCATGGTGTTTTTGATTGTAGCTATATCACTTTTCATTTCTTCCTGATTCTTGCATAAGTTTTTGATTTTCTCATCCATCCGATGTATAAATTCCATGACCATTACTCTGAGCTCTTTTTCAGTCATGTTGCAAGCTTTAGTTTCACTAATTTCCTTTCTTGGCGACTCCTCATTTTCTTTCCTCTGTGAATTGTTTTTTCTCCCCATTCTGACTATCACCAGAAAGCTTAAGCTTCATTTCATGTGGACCTGGGCCGTGTGCTGTGGGGACTTCGCTCCACCTGAGTTTCACTGAAGTGCTCTGACACTAGGATGTGTGGCTGCCATTGGTTGGTGGGAACCAGGCTTGCCCAGGGTCAGTGTCCCCGGTGTTCCATGTGGTCTCATGTGCACACTGAGAATCAGGGGCCCTGTCTGCACCACACTGTTGGTCTGTGCCAAAAATGAGATCCTTAGCGTGTGCCTGGAGTCAGAGTTTCCATGTGTCTGCACCAAGAATCGAGTGTCAGAGTCTCTGTTGCCTCGTGCAGTTTCTCGTTGAGAATCAGTGTCCCTGTGTGTGCATACACCAACAATTGTAGTCACTGGCTCTTAGTATGAATGCGCTGTGAGTCAGGGATCCCAGGCAGCTGTGTCCAGCATGCCAAATTCCTGAAGGGGAGCTGCCTCCGTGCACTCTCCCAGATTCCCCGAAGGGGGGCGGAGTCCGTCCTGCGCATCATATTCCCCAAAGGGGAGCCCCTCTGTGTGCGTTCTAAGATTCCCTGAAGGGGAGCTGTGTCCCGCAAGCCAAATTCCCCCAAATTCCCCGAAGGGGAGCCCTCTGTGCGAGCTGTCAGATTTCCCCAAAGGGGAGCTGTGTCTGTCCCGCACGCCAAATTTCCTAAAGGGTAGCGCGGCCGCTCTGCAGCTTGGGCGAGGGGCGGGTCTATCAGTTACTATGGTGTTATCCGCGAGCCTGCGGGGAGAGGGTTAGGCTCTTTGACTCAAGGAAATCTGCTGCTGGGAAGTCTGGATTCTTGTTGTTTGTTGGTCTGAAGGTGTGATAGCAGTTCTCTGTCCCCAGTGGCTGCAGGGTCCTGGTTTGTGTCTGAAGCCAGGATCCTAGTCTCAGGAACCTCTGTTTCTCAAGATGGCGTGGTCACCGAGTCCGCACCAGCCGCCGAGAAGTGTCCGCTTTGTGCGCGGGGCTCCGCTGTCTAGGACGGCCCGGTTAGGCAGCCCCTTGGAAGACCTGCAGAATCTAACTGACCCTAGCTCATACACACACACACACCACAGACGTCTACACTCTCCTCTATGGGTTCCTCACTCACACTCTCTCTCTCCCTACTTTCCTGCCGGTCGCCATCTTTTTCTCTACCTTAGATATCTTATTTCTACAATACTAATTGTCAAAATTCCTAGTGATGAGATTCATATGTATCTCCAAATAATAAATAACTTATATTGTATTTAAAAATCAAGATATTTGTATTATAAACTATAATAAAAATAAATTTTAAGGACTTTCATTATAATTATATACATAAAAACTTATAGGTTTAATATCTAATGCATCATCATTATTCATAGTGGTAACATGAGTAAATGTGTTGAGTATTATAGATTATCTTATCTTTCTAATACCTGGGCATTTGTGTAAGGACATTTTCCACTTATGCATTAAACAGTTAAATTATCAATGTATAGCCTATGTTATTTCAGGTTTTTTTTTTTTTTTTTAAAGCTGATTAGAAGGGTTCACAGTAGGCTGTCCATATGCTTTTTTCATATAATGTAGAACAGGGAACATTATCAATTATTACATTGATGCAAATAGGCATAAACTAGGAATGTCCTCCGCAAACCAGTACCTATGGTCACTTAAGTTGAGAGCCTCATTTTAGCCTTACATCCAGTAGGAAACTAAATTCAACATCTTCCTTCATGTTACCTGTTTTCCCCTTTTGTCTGGATACATATATACATAATCTATTCTTAATTATTTAATGTGTCTCTATAAATATTATTGAATTATTGTTGAAACTGTAAGACCAATCAATTGATGATAGATAGACAGATAGTGATAAATCAAAGTAAATGTAAATAAAACAAATGTAGACTTAAGAGAAAACATGAGTTAAGGTAACAGCCCCTGCTCTTAGGAAGCTTATAGTGTACTAGTTATGCTACTCAAAATTTAGCAAATAGCAGCATTGCTTTGGAGCACTCAGGCCATGCAATCAATAATCTGCATTTTAACAAGGTTGCAAATAATATTTATATGTATATTGAAGTTTGAGATGCACTGCTTTAGAGGATGTTTCAGGTGTAATTAGCATCAAAAGCCCCACTGGAGCTAAGCTGGTATGGCTAAGTGGTTGAGTGTTGACCTAGGAACCAAGAGGTCACAATTCGATTCCATGTCAGGACACATGTCTGGGTTATGGGATCAATCCATAGTGGGGGGTGGCATGCAGGAGGCAGCCAATCGATTATTCTCTCTCATTATTGATGTTTCTATCTTTCTCTCCCTCTCCCCTGAAGGTTTTTTATTTTTTTAAATTTTTTTTGCTGTTTGCTTCTTACACTAGAAATCATTTATCTAGTTATCATTGCAGTATTTTTGAATTAGTGCTTTAATTACAAGTACAGTTGACCCTTGAATAACACTGGGGTTAGGGGTACACACACACACACACACACACACATACACAGTAAAAATCTGCATATAAATTTTAACTTTCCCCAATCTTAGTTGTCCCTCAATATCTGTGGGGGATTGGTCCCATGACTCACTACTGATCCCTAAATCCACACATACTCAGTCCCTTATATAAAAACATGTGGATCAAAGCATATAGTTGGCCATCTGTAATCACTGACTCCCAACTGCTGATCAAAAAAGAGTACATGTATTTATTGAGAATAATCTGTAGTTAAGTGGACTCGTACAGTTCAAACCCATATTATTCAGGGGTCAGCTCTAATCCATCATATAATCCATCAAACTGATAAAGCTACAAAATGACTTCAGAGTTAGTCTCCTCATACAGTTTCTACCTCTACAACCACCAGAAGCAAAAATTTAATCATTTAGTATTGGAAACAAGTGGTTCCACCATCCTGTGAGGTACCATGTGATATGCTAAGCCAGAATCTTGATTGCTTTGTGAAATTTTTTACATATCCCCTTCCTCTCCACAATATTTTGGGGCTTAATGCAGACATAAATCAAATATCCATTTGACTATTACCAAAGAAACTATCCCCTACAACTTTATTTGGATACTTCTCTCTTCTGATACAAATTGCTTTCCTAAAATACATAGGCTTGCAAATCAGTGCATTCTAGAATATATAATTTTAAAACATATTTCAACAGTATTAAGGAGGTTACATGAGAAGAGTTGACTGGTTTTTACCAGAGGCAATTATGTTCTATAAATAAAAGAGATTATGTATCAAATATAAAATATAATGCTTAGGTTGGTCAGGTTTTTCAATGATGTTGGTTGGGTTGTAAATCAAGAAAAAAAAATAAGTTTTCAGAAAGTGACAGGTATTTTTTTTTTCTCTATATGTGCATCTGACACAAAATGCCACATTGGTTTACACTTTTAGTCCTGTAAAATGTAGGGCATGTAATTGTGTAGATGTTTTTGTCTCTCCTGGTAGTTAATAAATTTCTAGAGGGCAACAAAAGGATTGTATTTATCCTTCTATCCTCTACTACCACCCAATAAACACTGAAAAATATTTGATATTTGTTGAAAAATTAGAATGCTTGACACCTTTAAGTTTTAAATATATATATTCAAATGTCTGTATATGATTATAGAGACACACATATGTGTGTCTCTAAAATGGAGAAAAAACCCTTCCGTATAGGGTTACTGTTAGAAACTATACTGCAAGGCCATAGTAATCAAAACAGCATGATACTGACATAAAAATAGACATATAGATAAATGGAGCAGAATAGAGAGCCCAGAAATAAATCCACATCTTTATAGTCAATTAATATTTGACAAAGTAGGCAAACATACACAATAGGTTAAAGATAGTCTATTCAATAAACATTGTTGGAAAAATTATACACATACATGCAAAAATAAGAGACTAGACCAACTTCTTACACCATACACAAGAATAAACTCAAAATGGATTAAAGACTTAAAATGAAAAAAAAAGACTTAAAATGACTTGAAACCATAAAAATCCTAGAAGAAAACATAGGCATTAAAATCTCAGACATTTCTTGTAGCAATATATTTTTCTGATATAGCACCCCTGGGAAGGGAAACAAAAGAAAAAATAAACAAATGGGACTACATCACACTAAAATGTTTTTGCACAGCAAAGGAAACCATCAGCAAAATGCTATTTAATAAGAGAGAAATATACAAATTAGGCTGGGACATCACGACCAACTCAAGAGGCTGCATCACGACCAGCTCAGAGCATGCCCCCAGCCCCAGCAGACACATACCACACACCAGGGCTGGGGGCGGCCTCCGAGTGGCCATGGCATGGCTTGGAGCCTGCCTCCAACCCCAGAGCCGCCCAGCTCAGAGGCCACTCCTGCTGGGAGTTTGTGGACAGGCATGCCATGCCTGCCCTGGGAGCAAGGCCCCCAGTGGACCCATGGACCCGCCCAAGGGGGTGTGCTCCGAGCCGCCATGGCCAGACTGTGGCTTAGGCCCGCTGCCAGTGGAAAGCAGGTCTAAGCCATCAATAGGACATCCCCTGAGGGCTCCCAGACTCTGAGAGGGGACAGGCTGGGCTGAGGGACACCTACCCAGTGCACGAATTTCGTGCACTAGGCCTCTAGTGAAAAGATAATCTGCTGAATGGGAGATCATATTTGCCAATGAAACATCTGATAAGGGGTTAATACCCAAAATTTATAAAAAAAACTTATCTAACCCAATACCAAAAGAAACAATCTAATTGAAAAATGGGCCAAGGACCTGAATATACACTTCTCCCTAGAGGATATATAGATGGTCAATAGACATATGAAAAGATGCTTAATATTTCTGTGCACCTAAAACTGCTATAAAGATAAAGTCCATTAGTATAAAAAATTAACACCTGAATGGCTTATTCAAATACAGATTACTGGGCTCCTTCTCCAGAGTTCCTGATTTGATAGTTTTCAATAAGACTGTGCAAACTATATTTCTAATAAGCTACCAGGTAATTCTGATGTTGCTGGCCCTGGGATCACATTCTGAGATCCAATGGTTTAGACAAATTGGATTAATTGAAGTCATGTAAGCAGGGCCTCCAAATTAAGATAAAATTGCCAGAAGTAAAATTTGGCAACAGTCTGCAAAATAAATTTGAGGGGAGGGAGCATAATATTGGAAGCAGAAATTTTATGTAATTGAATTTTTTAATTTGAATTTCACTAGTGCAAAAATTCCTTTAGAAGAATTAAGTAGATGAGAACTGCCTTTATAAAGCTAAAAAAGAAATCTCATCTTCTGACTTAATTAAGGCAGGTACTTGACTATCCTTTGTTAAATGTCATCAGAGATTCACTGTCCAAAACACCATTGTGGGATTATTTTCCAAATAATCGCCTTAACTACTTTTTTCTTGAAGTGAAAGAGGAACAGTCTATAGATGCAAAAGTAGCATTGTTACTTAACTGCTTCATCTGTGTTATCCCTTTTCTCCCCAACTTGACTGCCAAATCCTGCACGGCTGCTGATCTCCTTTTATTAATAACGTAGTGCTTGAAATTTGAAACTAAACCTTTGACTTTCTATGCTGCGTAATGTCTCCAACTTGTTTTCTTTAAATACTTGTGATAATTGTGTTATCATTTCTTTCATGATTTGGATTCTTCTCAGTTCCTGTAAATTTTATACAACATGGATATGAAGGCAAACCCCAGTGTCCTAATAAAGGTCTGATCGTGTCCAGTAAGGGTTACAAATGTCCACTTAGGTTTATACTCAATTAAATTGAATTATCACTTATGTTTCACCTAAGTGATTCATTTTAACTCATTTTCTAAAGATTAAAACCTGATATAGATTCACCTGAGGTCTATAGACATGAGATTACTATTGATGCCCAATAGTTCTCTCCTAGGTGAAAGTACACCACTACACATGTAAATACATTGCTAAGGAGGTAATCTAATATTTCTCAGTTTTCTCATGTACTATCATTTTCAATATACTTTTACAGAAATTACCTCATTTGGCAATTACAATTATTTGCATAGTAATCAAGAATGGGTGTTCTTATTTTCCTCATGTAAGAAAACTAAACAGCCACAAGACTCATTGTTTACCCAATTTCATAAAACCCACTAAAATACATTGATAGATCAACATGAGAGTGGCATCAAATTAAAATTTCAACCAATATAAGACAGGGTCAAGGATTTGCTAGATTTGTTGCATATGTCACATTCAGCCTCTAGAGTTGTTTTGTTTCAAGTATTCATGAGCCTTGAGCTGGCCATAGAGGAAAAGAATGGAGATTTATTGTAATTTTCATATTTTCCCAAGCTATGAACTCATACCAACTAATCCCATTCACCTTTTGAGATGTGGCCTAGATGTTTTAAGCTCTGATCTTCCTTCCATATCAAAGTACTAGCAAGACTAGTACAATGTGTAGGCATCTAGAAAATTAGGCATGCTCAGTGATAAAAGTTGCTTGGGTAGAAACACATATTCCAAAAACCTCTATAGAAGTCACTAGTACATTATACAATAAAAAGATAAATAACTTAACAGTAAAATGTAGATAATGTATCTATTCCTTAGATCAACTCATTGAAACTTAACATTTAAGGAACGTCTGTTTTATTCTTTTCATATTAGAAAATAATAGACATTTCTTAAATATTATCTTGTCTTAAGGAGTTGAACTGAGAAATAGATATAATGCAGCAATGTATAGGGGCAGACATCATTGATTTTTTTCAGTTTAAAAATAGTAAGTTTTGTATATGAAGAAGCAATATGCAAAAACTCATTATGACCAAAATAAGTGTTTGGGGGCTTCTAGAGACTATTAGTCTTAATGGTAAGAATATGGGCATTTCTCCAGGAATTATACCTTATTTATACAGCTACCTTAGTTTTACATTGAAGCTAGATCTCTGATTTGCCAATATTTCCTCATATAAAAAGGCAACAAAAGAGAGGCAAGAGTTTAGAACACAAGAAGTTAGATACACTGAGGTTCTGATGTTTAGCCTCCATAATGTTTATAGTGGCTGTATAACAGGTACTTCAACAACTGCCAAGATGAAATTACTTGAAATGAAGCAAGTATAAGTTTCCTGGTAGAGAAGATGCTTCTGAGACTTACCAAAGTATGAATTTGGCTAATGAGAAGTTGCTGAGAAATACCTAAAAGCAAACATTATAGACAAATCAAGCTATCCTGTGGTAATTGCAACTATCGGCATAGTAATAATATAGTTAATTGAACAAAATCAATATGAAACCAAGAAACATGTACAGTCTTCATCTTGACATGTACAAATGATTGCATTGTGGTCAGTGGCTTACTGTGTGTTTGGAGCCTTTTGATTAGAATGAGAGAAGGGCACATATCTAACACACCTACCTTTTTGGTCTAGAAAATATCTCCCATCTTCTCTTTCTTCACCCTATATTGAGTTTACCTCTCTTCCTCCATTCCTTTCTTTCATAACTGTGAATAGGCTACATATTACTGCGGTAACAAATAAACCTTGAAATATCAATGGTATAATAAAACAAAATTTTTTTTGTTTCCTTATATTACACACCAAAGTGGGTTGGGTGGTTTACCTGGGATGTACCCGAAGTGCTGACTTTTAGGGATCAACGTTTCTTCCATCCTATGGCAAAACCATTTAAAGGACATGACTTTCAAGTCTGCCATGGTAGATGGAAGAGAGTATATAGTTGAATTGTACAGGTAGTTTTATGGCCAGGCCTGGTAGTGACACTTGACCCTAACTTCGCTGTTAAAGAGGTTGGAAAATATAGTCTTACCAAGAAGAGAACATTGAAATAAAATTTAATGAACACATAGCATTTTCTCTGACACAGTATCCATTCACTGATTGATTTTTGTTTCTCAGTAATTTTTTAGCCCTATCACACCAGATAATAGTTCATATTTTGTCTTTTATAAGAAATGTGAAAATTAGTAACTAAGAATTCAGCACTGGTAGATGTACGTATGAGTGAATGTATGAAAAAAGAAAGAATGATTATAAACATTCCACATTCATTCTCACTGTTATGTTATATCTTATTTTCTTTATTTAAGGCTCTTGCCTCTGTTTTCAATATTAATACAAGAATTAATTATTAATATCATGTAATTCTTAGGAACAGAAAAATATCATTTTTATTACCTATGGTTATAAGTATTGGGAGGAAATAATAATTCTCCTTTAGTTATGTTATACATATATCCCATAAAGAAGGAAAAAACTCTTGTCAATGTTCTAGCTATTGCCTAGTAATTACCTACATATGAACAACTTAAACTTGTACCAAAACCATGATATTAAACAAATTGCTCAGTATCCAAGTCACTTAATGGGCTATATTTTATTAGAGGCAAGGTTGATAGGATCTGAATAAAGAAACATAATAGTATAAGAACAAAAGTAATATAAATTATAATATTTGTAAACTCCTATAAGCTTGTTTGAGCAACCTTGTAAAGAAGACAGAAGTTATATGGACATATGTACTTGGAAATTTGCGTCACTATTGTCCTGGCCATCAATATAACTAAAAACTGTATGTAGTTGACTGACAGAAATGACATAAAGAAGATCCAATTGTGTTCCAAGATGAGCCAAGGACATGGCAAGAATTTGGAAAAGCAGAATTTTTATTGGGGAAGATGAAGTATTTCTTTCCCCTACTGAGTGCTGAGGGTAGAGTCCTTATGATACCTTGACAAGAATTTTTGGAGATTCGCACAGGAGAATGAGTAATTTTTATTTGTGTGGAATTACATCACTGTTTTTAAAGTGCCATTCCAGTCATAGAAGTTGAAAAGCAAAGCCAGTGTCTACACTTTCCTTTCCATGTTGCAGCTGGGTCCAATTCAGCCTCAGGCTAGTTACAGATTATTAGTCCACCATGTACGGGGGTCCACATAACGGTGAGCCACATGGGAGAATGCCAGGAAGCAGGAGAGAGTGCCTCACAAGCCAGGAGGCAACCAAGAGAGAGTTCCTTTGTTTAGGGCCGTGGTCGGCAAATTGTGGTTCGCGAGCCACATGCGGCTCTTTGGCCTCTTGAGTGTGGCTCTTCCACAAAATACCACGGCCTGGGCGAGTCTATTTTGAAGAAGTGGCATTAGAAGTTTAAGTTTAAAAAATTTGCCTCTCAAAAGAAATTTCAATTGTTGTACTGTTGATATTTTTGGCTCTGTTGACTAATGAGTTTGCCAACCGCTGGTTTAGGGGATTAAATATCCCACATTTCATGCCCTTTCAGTGGCCACGCCTATTCTGGCCAATGATCTGGGTTTCCAAGTGTGACTGACAGACAAGTACTATCCCAAAGTCACCCCAACTTTATTTGGCAAGCGTCTATTCTCTTCCCAGTTCAGTCCCTTCCCCCAGCGATCTGGGGAGAATGGACTGGTTGCTCCCAGGGATGTAAAGATGTAGCTTCCTGGTGAAGCTGCCCAAATGGCATGCCTATAATATTTGGCCTTCCCTTTGCTCCTCTCCTATTATTAATAACTAGGTTAATTACAATGGGAAATGGTTTTAGTTTTTGCCTGTTAACTATGATGTTCGATGTACAATTGTAATAGATGGTCTTTATCATGTTGAGATATGGTCCCTCTGTGCCCACTTTGCTGACAGTTTTTATGAAAAACGGGTGTTGAATTTTGTCAAATGCTTTTTCTTCATCTATTGATATGATCATGTGGTTTTTGTCTTTCAATTTGTTTATATGATGTATCACATTTATTGACCTACAAATCTTGTACCAGCCTTGCATCCCTGGAATATCTCACTTGGTCATGGTATAGGATCTTTTTTAATATATTGCTGGATCTTTTTTGTTTTGTTTTGTTTTTATTTGTTTTATTTTTATTTTTCAATTTCTTTATTGATTAAGGTATCACATATTTGTCCTCATTCCCCCATTCCCATCCCACACCACTCCCCACACATGCCCCCACCCCCTGTTGTCCTTAACCGCTGGTTAGGCTCATATGCTTGCACACAAGTCCTTTGGTTGATCTCTCCCCTTTACCCCCACCCCCCCTACCCTCCCTCTGAGGCCCGACAGTCTGATCCATGCCTCCTTGTTTCTGGGTTTGTTCTTGTTCATCAGTCTATGTTGTTCATTATTTCCCCTAGATGAGTGAGATCATGTGCTATTAGAAATACACTTATAAGAACCGAAAATGAGACAAGCAATAATGGTTATGGTGACAGGCAAATGAATCAGTCTGTAGTGAGTTTCTTTCTGGGCCAACAGTTCTTTTGAGACCCAATTTCAATGTCCAACAGTTCCTTATGTGTACATGTCAGCACTGACATTTCAGTTCTGGATGGTGGACAAATGGTGATAATGCAGGTCCGACTCTCTCTGGTTTGGTCCTGGGCAACTTGCAGTGATGCACAGCTGCTACCTGCTAGTATGGGAAGGCCACGTCAGCGTCTTCCATCTCTGGACTGCTTCTCTTCTGTCTTCATGGCTGGAGTAGTCCTGTAGATTCCTCTCTGTTGCTGGAATCCACATGGTCTCGGAGTTGTTTTCCTCTTAGACCAGGTAAAATTACCGTACATCTGATGATTGCTAGCATGGCTAGAAAGGCGTTCTCAGGCATTCTTGGGTTTCTGGTTACCTCACAATTTCTTCCCTGAGGTTTGACATTCTGATTAATGTTTCTCTGTTTCTGGATCTATTTTTTCCCCATCAGTTTATGTTGTTCATTATATTCCACAAATGAGTGAGAACATGTGATATTTATCTTTCTCTGCCTGGCTTATTTCACTACGCATAATGTTATCTATCTCCATCCATATTGTTGCAAATGATAAGAGCTCCTTCTTTTTGACCGCAGCATAGTATTCCATTGTGTAGATGTACCACAGTTTTTTAATCCACTCATCTGCTGATGGGCACTTAGGCTGTTTCCAAATCTTAGCTATGGTGAATTGTGCTGCTATGAACCTAGGGGTGCATATATCCTTTCTGATTGATGTTTCCGGTTTCTTGGGATATATTCCTAGAAGTGGGATCACTGGGTCAAATGGGAATTCTATTTTTAGTTTTTTAAGGAAACTCCATATTGTTCTCCACAGTGGCTGCACCAGTCTGCATTCCCACCAGCAGTGCACGAGGGTTCCTTTTCTCCACATCCTCTCCAGCACTTGTCATTTGTTGACTTGTTGATAATGGCCATTCTGACAGGTGTGAGATGGTACCACATTGTCGTTTTGATTTGCATCTCTCTAATGATTAGTGATTTAGAGCAGGTTTTCATATGTCTCTTGGCCTTCCTTCTGTCTTCTTTCAAAAAGTGTCTATTTAGATCAGTTGCCCATTTTTTGATTGGGTTGTTTATCTTCTTTTTGTTAAGTTGTATGAGTTCCCTGTAAATGTTGGAGATTAAACCCTTATCGTTGACATCATTGGCAAATATGTTCTCCCATGCAGTGGGCTTTCTTGTTGTTTTATTGATGGTTTCCATTGCTGTGCAAAAGCCTTTTATTTTGATGTAGTCTCACTTGTTTATTTTCTCTTTAGCTTCCATTGCCCTAGGAGCAGTATCAGCGAAGAAGTTCTTTTGGCATATGTTAGAGATTTTTCTGCCTGTAGATTCCTCTAGTATTTTTATGGTTTCCTGTCTTATGTTTAAGTCCTGTATCCATTTTGAGTTTATTTTTGTGTATGGTGTAAGTTGGTGGTCTAGTTTCATTTGTTTGCATGTATCTGTCCAATTTTCCCATCACCATTTATTGAAGAGACTGTCTTGACTCCATTGTATGTTCATGCCTCCCTTGTCAAATATTAATTGAGAAAAGTGATTTGGATCGATTTCTGGGTTCTCTATTCTATTCCATTGATCTATATGTCTGTTCTTGTGCCAATACCAGGCAGTATTGAGAACAGTGGCTTTGTAATACAGCTTGAAATCTGGTATTGAGATCCCTCCTAATTTGTTCTTCTTTCTCAGGATTGCTGTAGCTATTTGGGGTCTTTTTTAATTCCAGATGAATTTTTGGAAAGTTTGTTCTATGTCTGTGAAGTATGCCATTGGTATTTTAATGGGAAGTGCATTAAAATTATAGATTGCTTTGGGTAGTATGGACCTTTTGATGATGTTGATTCTACCAATCCATGAACATAGTATGTTCTTCCATCTGTTTATGTCTTCCTCTATCTCTTTTCTAAGTGTTGTGTAGTTTCCCTCATATAGGTCTTTTACCTCCTTAGTTAAGTTTATTCCTAGGTATCTTATTTTTTTTGGCGTGATGGTAAATGGGATTGCTTTTTTAGTCCCTCTTTCTGTAAGTTCATTATTGGTGTATAGAAATGCCATAGATTTCTTAGCATTTATTTTGTATCCTGCTACTCTGCCTAATTCATTTATTAAGTCTAATAATTTTTGATGGAATCTTTAGGGTTTTCTATGTACAGTATCATGTCATCTGCAAATAAGGACAGTTTTACTTCTTCTTTTCCAATTTGGATGCCTTTTATTTCTTCTTCTTGTCTAATTGCAATGGTTAGTATTTCCAACACTATGTTGAACAGGAGTGGTGAGAGTGGGCATCCTTGTCTTGTTCCTGTTCTTATGGGAAATGGTTTTAGTTTTTGCCCATTGAGTATGATGTTGGCTGTGGGTTTGTCATATATGGCTTTTATTATGTTGAGGTGTGATCCTTCTATTCCCAGCTTGCTGAGAATTTTTATCAAGAAAGGGTGTTGGATTTTGTCAAATGCTTTTTATCCATCAATTGATATGACTATATGGTTTTTATGTCTTAATTTGTTTATGTGATGTATCATGTTTATTGATTTGCGAATATTGTACCATCCTGGCATCCCAGGGATAAATCCCACTTGGTCGTGGTGTATGATCTATCTGATGTACTGCTGGATTCGATTTGCTAGAATTTTGTTGAGGATTTTGGCATCTATGTTCATGAGGGATATTGGCCTGTAATTTTCTTTCATTGTGTTGTCTTTATCTGGTTTTGGTATTAGGGTGATGCTGGCTTCATAGAAGGAGCTTGGAAGTGTTCCCTCTTCTTGAATTTTCTGGAATAGTCTGAGGAGGATAGGTTTTATCTCTTCCTTGAATGTTTTGTAAAACTCCCCTGTGAAGCTGTCTGGCCCCGGGCTTATGTTTTCTGGAAGCTTTTTGATAACTGCTTCAATTTCTTCCTTAGTTATCAGCCTATTGAGATTTTTAGTCTCTTCCTGAGTAAGTTTTGGAAGGTTGTGTTTTTCTAGGAATGTGTCTATTTCCTCCAGGTTGTCTAGTTTGTTGGAATAGAGTTGTTCATAGTATTTTTTGACAATCCTTTGTATTTCTGTGGGGTCTGTTGTTATTTCACCTCTTTCATTTCTGATTTTGTTTATTTGGGTCCTCTCTCTTTGCTTCTTGGTGAGCCTGGCTAGAGGTTCATCAATCTTGTTTATCCTTTCAAAGAACCAGCTCTTGGTTATGTTGATCTTGTGTATTGTTTTTTTGGTCTCTATGTCATTCATTTCTGCTCTGATCTTTATTATTTCCTTTCTTTTGCTCACTGTGGGCTTTTCTCGTTACTCCCTTTCTAATTCTTTGAGTTGATGAGTTATATGATCTATTACCATTTTTTCTTGTTTTTTGAGGTGGGCCTGTAGAGCTATACACTTCCCTCTCAGAACTGCTTTCTTTGTGTCCCATAGGATTTGCAATGTTGTGTTTTTATTGTCATTAGTCTCCAGGATGTTTTTAATTTCTTCTTTATCTCATTGATAACCCAGTCATTGTTTAGTAGCATGCTATTCAGTTTCCAAATGTTTGAATTTTTTGGAATGTTTTTATTGTATTTTATTTCTAATATTATGCCATTGTGGTCTGAGAAAATGCTTGATATGATTTCAATCTTTTTGAATTTGGGGAGACTTTGCTTGTTACCCAATATGTGGTCTATTTTTGAGAATGTCCCATGTGCACTTGAGAAGAACGTATATTCCATGGCTTTGGGTTGAAATACTCTGTAGATGTCAATTAGGTCTATCTGATCTAGTGTGTCATTTAGAATTGCTGTTTCTTTTCTGATTTTTTTGTCCAGAGGATTTATCCATTGATGTCAGTGGTGTATTAAAGTCCTCTACTATGATTGTATTGATTTCGATCTCTCCCTTGATATCTTCCAGGAGATTTTTTTATGTATTTGGGCTCTCCTGCATTGGGTGCATATATGTTTACCAGAGTTATATCTTCTTGCTAGATTGCTCCCTTTAGTATTACGTAGTGGCCTTCCTTATCTCTTATTATGGCCTTTACTTTGAGGTCTATTTTATCTGATATAAGTATCGCAACCCCAGCTTTTTTCTCATTTGCATTTGCCTGAAAAATATTTTTTCATCCCTTCACTCTCAGTCTTTGTGAATCCTTTGCTCTAAGATGGGTCTCTTATAGACAGCAAATATATGGGTCATATTTTCTTATCCATTCAGCTACCCTATGTCTTTTGATTGGTGCATTTAATCCATTTACGTTTAATGTTATTATTGATAAGTACCTGTTTGTTGTCATATTTTTTCTTAATGTTTGTGTTTCTTCTTGCCTTTCTCTTCTTTTTACAGCAGCCCCTTTAGAATTTCTTGCATTGCTGGTTTGGTAGTGATGAACTCTCTTAGCCCTTTTTTGTCTGTGAAGCTTCTGATTCCACCTTCAATTTTGAATGATAGCCTTGCTGGGTATAGTATTCTTGGATTCAGTCCCTTGTTTTGCATCACTTTGTATATTTCATTCCATTCCCTTCTGGCCTGGTGTGTTTCTGTTGAGAAATCAGTTGATATTCTGATAGGAGATCCCTTGTAGGTAAATTTCTGTTTCTCTGGCAGCCTTTAAGATTCTTGCTTTGATTCTTGGTTTTTTTTCAATTTAATTATGATGTGTCTTGGTGTCGGTCTTTTGGGGTTCAACTTGTTTGGGACTCTGTGTACTTCTTGGACTTGGATAGTTTTTTTTCTTGCCAATGTCAGGGAAGTTTTCTGTCATTATTTCTTCTAACAGGTTTTCTATTCCTTGCTTCTCTTCCTCTCCTTCTTTTATCCCTATTATTCGAAGGTTGTTTTGTTTTTTATTATCCTGAAGCTCCCTTAGGCTCTCCTCTTGCTTTTTAAGTCTTCTTTCCAGTTGCTGCTGTGTTTGTGTGTTTTTTCCTACCTTGTCTTCTAATTCGCTGATGCGGTCCTCAGCCTCTTCTACTCTACTCTTTAAGCCTTCCATTGTGTTCTTTATTGCAGCTATGTCGTTCTTCATCTCCTCTTGGTTTTTTTTCATGTTGGTGACATTTTCATTCAGCTCCTTCTAGTTCTCATTGATTTGTGTGTATTTGTCATCCATTCGTTTAAACATCCTTATAACGAATACTCTGAATTCTTTCTCTGTTAAGCTGCTAGCTTCAAGTTCATTTAACTCCCTTTCGGGTGATTCCTCTTTTTCCTCCCTTTGGGAATTTCCTTTTTTTCTCCCCATGTTTTCCTGTAATGTTTTAATTGTAGATCCGCTTGCTTTGCTACCCCAGTTCTTTTGGGGATGGTGCTACTGGTGTAATCTCTCAGTTCTCCTGGGCTTGGTAATCTAGTGTACCTCCCTACTTGAGCTACTTGGGTTCTCTTGATGTAGGCCTGAAAGCTTGAGAGGCACAACTGTGGTGTCTAGAAGTCAGCAGCTATGGAGTGGAGTGTCCCAGTTTTTGCTGTCTTGCACCCTTAATTGTAATCACACATGCCCAGCAGGGACTCACAGTGGCCCCCTGGTACCGTCTGTTGGGGTGTTGGGGCTCAGGGGATCTGGTCTTCGAAGGGCGTGGCTGTGGTGCCCTGAGATCTGCAGTCGTGGGGTGAGCAGACTCAGCTTTTTCTGTTGCACCTGTGGTGGATAGGTGCTTACTCCCAGTGGTGTTTTACAGGAGCACCCTGGGTACTTTTGCCAGTGAGGCACACTGAAGGGCTCTGAAGGGCCCTGGCAGTGTAGCCGGGTAATTGGGGTGCCTGTGGGCCAGTATCCAAGGTAAGTGAATTCAAATCTTCTACTGCTGGAGGCGCGTGCGCCCCCTGGTTGTTCAAGATCACACCCAAGGAGAGCTCACAGTGGCTCCCACTAGCGCCCTGTGGTTGGTTGGGCTCAGTGTGTTAGTATCTGTGGAGGCGCGCTCTCTGGTAGCAGAGCTCTGAGGGTCCTGGCACTAAGGTTGAGTAGCTGGGGTTAATGTGGGCAACCCTCCAGGAAGAGGGAATTCAGAATTTCCACTAAGGGGCCCGAGTGCCAGGTCTGTGCAGAATCACACCCTCAGGTGCAAACCCTGAGCAAAGTGACCTGGGGCTGAGAAAGCGCAAGTGCTTGCGCAGCTGGGGTTAATGTCGGCAACCTTCAGGAAGAAGGAAGTAGGAATTTCCACTGTGGGGCTCGGGCCCCATCTGCACAGAATCTCACCGTCAGGTGCAAACCCGGAGTGAAGTGTCCTGGGGATGAGACCACAGGAGTGCGTGTTTGTGCGAGCACGCGGGAGGGAACCAGGGGTTCTGCTGTTGGGGAGGGGGAGTTGCACTTACAGCTGCGGAAAGCTGTGTCTTTGGAGGTGGAGGTCCCAGGTTCCGCGAGTCTGCAGCTGGGGTAGCAGGATATTGGCTGGAGTGGGTGCTGGGTCGCGGGGCAGTTTCAAGGCCTGTCTTGTTGGTGGTGTTGATGAGTTTCTCTATTGCTGGATCTTATTTGCTAATATTTTGTTGAGGATTTAGCATCTATGTTCATCAAGGATATTGGCCTCTTTCTTTGTACTGTATTTATCTGGTTTTGGAATTAGGATAAAGCCAGGTCTCATAAAAAAAAAAAAAAAAAAAAAAAAAAAAAAAAAAGCTTGGAAGTATTCTTTTCTCTTGGATTTTTTGAAATAATTTGAAGAGTATAAGTGTTAGTTCTTTGAATGTTTGGTAAAACTCCCCTGTGAAGCCATCTGTACTTGGACTTTTGTTTGCTGGGAGTTTTTTTGATTACTGCTTCTATTTTCTCAGTTGTTTTTGGCCTATTCAGGTTTTCTGATTCAGTTTTTGGAGATTGTATTTTTTTAGGAATTTGTCCATTTCATCCATACTGTGCAGCTTGTTAGCCTATTAGAGTTGTTCATAGTATTTTCTTGCAATACTTTGTATTTCTGTGGTGTTAGTGGTTACTTCTGTTTTCACTTCTGATTTTACTTATTTGGGTCCTCTCCTTTTGTTTCTTGATGAGTCTGGCTAATGGTTCATCAATGTTGTTTATCCTTTCAAAGAAAAGGTTCATAGTTTCATTGATTTTTTTGGAATTTTTTTTCAGTCTCTATATCATTTATTTCTGCTCTAATCTTTATTATTTCCTTCTTTTTATTTACTCTGGGCTTTTCTTTTTGTTCTCTTTCTAGTTCTATAAATTTTAGGGTTGAATAATTTATTATTAATTTTTCTTATTTTTTGAGGTAGGCCTGTACTGCTATGAACTTCCCTCTCATGACTGCTTCTGCTATGCCCCAGAGATTTTGAGTTGTTTTGTGACATTTTCATTTGTTTCCAGGGAATTTTTTTTATTTCATTCTTGATATCATTGGTAACCTATTCATTTGACAACATGCTAGTTAGCCTCCATGTGTTTGAATGTTTTGGGGTGTTTTTACTATAGTTGATTCCTAATTTCATTCCACTGTGATCTGATAAGGTGCCTGATATGATTTCAATCTTCTTGAACTTGTAGAGACTTGTTTTGTGTCCTAACATGTGGTCTATCTTTGTGAATGACCCATGTACATTTGAGAAGAATGTATATTCTGCAACTTTGGGGTGAAATGCTCTTTAAATATCAATGAAATCTATATGATCCAGTTGTCCTTTAGGGTCACTGTTTTCTTATTAATTTTCTTGTCTGGAAGATCTATCCAGTGAAGTCAGCAGGGTGTTAAAGTCCCCTACTATGACTGTATTGTTGTCGACCTCTCCCTTAAAGTCCACTAGAAGTTTTTTATATATATTTACGTGCTCCTATGTTGGGCGCATATATGATTTCCAGGGTTATGTCCGCTTGTTAGATTGATTCCTTTAGTATTATGTACATACCTTTGATGTTGCTTGTGATGACCTTCATTTTGAAGTTTATTTTATTAAATATGAGTATTGCTACCTCCAGATTTTTTTTTTCTTTTCCATTTGCATGGACAATTTCCTTCCATCCTTTCACTCTCATCCTGTGTGTGTCTTTTGTTCTGAGGTGGGGCTCTTGTAGACAGCATATAGTTGGGTCATGTTTTTGTATCCATTTATGTACCCTATGTATTTTTATTGGTGCTTTTAATCCATTGACATTTAAGGTTACTATTGATACGTACTTATTTATTGCCATTTTAATTCTGTATGCCTAGGTTTCTCTTTCTCTTTTTTCTTCTCATTATAGCAGTCCCTTTAGCATTTCTTTTTTTTTTTTGCTTTGTACTCTTTTTTTTAAAATTTCTTTATTGATTAAGGTGTCACACATTTGTCCTCATCCCCCCATTCCCATCCCCCACCCCACCCCCCTGTTGTCCTTAACCACTGGCCAGGCTTGTATGCATGCACACAAGTCCTTTGGTTGATCTCTCCCCCCTACCCCCACTCTCCCCCACCCTCCCTCCGTGGCCCGACAGTCCGATCGATGCCTCCTTGTTTCTGGGTCTGTTCTTGTTCATCAGTATATGTTGTTCATCATTTCCCCTAGATGAGTGAGATCATGTGTTACTAGAAATATACTTATAAGAACTGAATGTGAGACGAGCAATAATAGTTATGCTGACAGGTAAATGAATCAGTCTGTAGCAAGTTTCTTTCTGGACCAACAGTTCTTTTGAGACCCAATTTCAATGTCCACCAGTTCCTTATGTGTACATGTCGGCACTGACTTTCAGCTCTGGGTGGTGGACCAATGGTGGTAATGCAGGTCCGACTACCTCTGGTTTGGTCTTGCCCGGATCCAGGGGCGCGGCTTCACCAGGACTCAGGGGCGCACGGCCTCAGCTGGACCTGGGACCCAGCATCACCTGGGCCCCGGGGCACGTGGCCTCACCCGGACCCAGGGGCACGTGGCCTCTCCCAGACCCAGGGGCGCGGCCTCACCCAGACCTGGGACCCAGCCTCACCCGGATCCAGGGGCGCACGGCCTCACCCGGACCCGGGATCCAGCTTCACCTGGACCCAGGGGCGCGCAGCCTCGCCCGGACCCAGGATCCAGCCTCACCCGGATCCAGGAGCGCACGGCCTCACCCGGACCTGGGATCCAGATTAACCCGGACCTAGGGGCACGTGGCCTCGCCTGGACCCGGGACCCAGCCTCACCCAGATCCAGGGGCGCATGGCCTCACCCTCGGGATTCAGCTACACCCAGACCCAGGGGCGCGTGGCCCCACCTTTAGCATTTCTTGTAATGATGACTTGGTTGTGATAAACTCCTTTAACCTTTTTTTTAAATCTGGGAAGCTCTTTATTTCACCATCTCTTTTGATGATAGTCTTGCTGGATATAGTAATCTTGGTTTCAGATCCTTGCTTTTCTTTACCTTGAGAACTTCATGCTATTCCCTTCTGGCCTGTAAAGTTTCTGATGACAAATCAGGCATCAGCCTTATGCAAGCTCCTTTGTAGGTAACAGTTTGCTTTTCTCTTTCTGCCTTTAAGATTCTTTTTTTGTCTTTAATTTTTGGCATTTTAATTATGATGTGTCTGGGTGTGGGCCTATTTGGGGTTTTCTTGCTTGGGAGTCTCTGTGCCTCCTGTACTTGTGTGACATTTTCCTTCAACAGGTTAGGGAAGTTTTCTGCCATTATTTCTTCAAACATGTTCTCTATCCCTTTCTGTCTTTCTGACTTTTCTAGCATACCTGCTATATAAATATTGTTACATTTCATGTTGTCTCACAGCTCCCTTAAGCTGTCCTCTTGTTTTTTAATTTATTTTTCTTTTTAGTTCTCTGAGTGATTTTTCAACCCTGTCTTCTAATTCACTGATTTGATCCTCAGTTTCCCCTAATCTGCTGTGTATGCCTTTCAATGTGTTCTTTATTTGTGCTATGTCATCCTTTATTTCTGTTTTCACAGTTACTATATCTTTTGTCATGCTGTTGATCATCTTTACCACCATTATTCTGAACTCTATATCAGATAAATTTCTTATCTCTGTTTCATTTATCTTTTGCCCTGGAGAGTTCTCTTATTTTTTCATTTGGGAGTTGTTTCTTTGTCTCCTCATTTTGGGTGCCTGTTTGGGTTTGTGACTATGTATTAGGTAGATCTCCTACACTTATCAATCTCTAGTGCAGAACAGTGCCAAAAGCTGTTTCTGACTAATTAGATTAGGCAAAGACTCAAAGCCTCCAAAGACCACCTCTGCTTGCAGACTGATTAGATTTAGTCTTGAATAGCCCCGAGGCACTGGTCCACAGGTGTGGCAAGAGTTTTCCCAGCAAGGTGAAGTGATTGCTTCTGCCTGGAGGCTAATTGTTATTCTCAGTTTCTTAATGGGCTTCAACAACTCCACATCCTCGTGCAAGGTGTTTTCCAATAGGGCGGGGCAGCTGTCTTCCTCCCAGGCAAAACTGCCTAGATAGCAATTATCTGCATGAGAAAGAGGACCTCCACAGTGTGAGGGAATGACTCAGCACAGGAAACTGGGTAGCAGAGCCCCCAACCCTGGCTTCTGCTAGCTCAGCTCTAGTTTACTCTGCCCTCCCTCTGTCAGAGCACAAGATGAGTGGCTGCACAGGGAATTTTGTGCAATGGCCCTTTAAAAGGGTGTTTGCATTTCCAGCAGTCTCTCCCTGACAGACAGTAGCCCCACTGCTTTTCACAGCCATATATCATGTGGGTACCCTTCTCAGTTCTGGTGCTCTCTGCTGGGGAGCCCAGCTTGAGAATTAGACCCCAGAGTTCTCAGTGGTAACCCCTCTCAGCTGGGATATCTCTCCAGAACTTCAGCTGCTGTCTGTGGGAGCCCTGGCAGCCCTTTTGTGCCACCACCCGTACCTACCAGTCTCTATGTGGTCTCCACTTTCCCTCCTCGGTTATCAGGGTCTTTAGTTGATTATTCAGGAAATTTTTCTTTATTTTAGTTGTAATTCCAGTTTGGTCCTGGGAGCATGTCTGTGCAGCATCCACTTACTCCACTGCCATTTTTAATCCCTCTTCATGAGACTTTTAATTCAGTTGTTACACATACATGTGTATGTTTGTGTGTTGTATTGAGCACTATATTGGAGTAAAATGTATCTCCAATAGTAAGTTATGTTCAGAAATATTTGAAAGTAACTGCAAGTCCACAGTATTATCTTGAAATATGCAACGGATATTGTTAGAATTACTTATTTGTGAAAAAAAAACTAATTTATTAAAATACCCATTAATTTCTCCTTTAATTAGGAGCAATTTTCTGAATTACGATAATATCAGATTTTAAAAATTCATTACTGCATTAATATAATAAATTAAAATAATATAGTTTATTTTTGTACTTACCCTACTAGGCTAATTGTGTTTTCAACCTAAAGTACAATTATTTGTTTTGAATTTTTGCATTTTAAGCAGTCAATTATTAGTAAACGACTAAGAGTTTCTTACTTAAATTTGGGTAATATAAAAATTTATTTGGGTAATAAAGTTATAACTGAGCCCAAAGTCTGTGCTTTAAATATGCTATAAACTCATAATATTTAGGAAAAACTTATAACTGAAAACCATAATATCTGACTCTTCTTATTTAATAGAGTGCATAAAATAAACCTTAAAAGATATTACATATCTTCTTGGAATAGTACCATGATCCTTATACTCCCAGGATTTCTGGAAGATCAAATTTCAGAGGTTTTTCAAGTGCCTATGAATTATAACCTAAGAGAAGGACCAATCCATAAATGTGATTAGAATTGCTTTGAATTCAAATAAGGATAAGAAACTTAGATTCAACTGATGAGTGATATAGTTGTTTTCACTACAATACCTGAAGGTTATTCAAGAATAAACTTCCATATCTTTTAAAAATGCAAACCAGATTATGGCAACATCCTCTGTTCTTGGCTTCTCCACCCCTTTCCTAATGTAAAAGCCTTCAATTGCTTTCTAGTACTTTTAGGATCTAGAGTAACTCCCATAATTTTGGGCATTGGTCCCTTTTGGTTGGCTCTTGAATACCTCTCTGGATACAACTCTATCTCAATCATTACCTCATTACCTCCTCTCTGCTACATTGGCTTCCCTTTATTCTGTCCTACAGTCACGAGTCAGGCCATGTTCCGTGCTCTGTCCCATTCTCCAGCCAGAGAGACATTTTTTTATATCATTCCTAATCCTTGGAACACTTTTCCATTCATTCATTCATTCATTCATTCATTCATTCATCCATCTGTCCAACAATCCATCCATACATCTATCCATTCATCCACACAACCATTCATCTATTTAACAGTTTATTATCTGTACTTTTGATTACCTAAAGGAACACTATTACCTTTATTACCATCATGGAGTTCACATTTTATCAAGGGTGAAGGAAGACAGAAAATAATCAGATTAAATAAAATGTATGGTATGTCAAAGGATATAAGTTTTATGAAGAAACATAAAATAAGCAAGAGGATAGGGACTATTGTACAGTGATGATGGGTGATAGTAATTTTAAATAGGCAGTTCACAGATAGCATCAACGAGAAAGCAAGCAAACATCTGATGGAGTTGAGGGACTGAGCCATGATGTTATTTTATACTAGTGGCCCAGTACACAGATTCATGCACATTGAAAAGAAATTAATTAGAATAAATATTTTAATATCACTATTCACCTTTTCTCTATAATAGAAGTGTCAAAGATGAAAGAAAATTAGTAAAATGTATATGAAAATAATATATAAATTGATTAATAAATAAACAATAACAACATGATATAAGAACAAAAAAGACATGATATAAAAACAACGAAAACATGATATAAAAACAACAAAAATGATATAAAATAACATTGATAAAAACAATGACTGATAAATTTATTAAACTTATTCTAATATCTCCCAGTATACCACATTAAGAGTAAAAACACTTTCAGAGTGTTTGACTAATTTCCCTTGTGCTGAAGTATTTACAACTTTAACTTTAACATCACACGCTCTTCAAACTTGAGAGAAAGCAACATATAACTGACTATGTCCAAAAACGGGTTCAGGTAGGAATATTTCTACTCTGTCTAGAGTTTGTCCTTGTGATTTATTACTAGTCATCGCAAATGCTGGCATCACAGGAAACTGTCTTCAAATTAATTTAAATGGGAGGTCAGTGTCAGATGGGGACTCCGGCTTCTTTTAGCTTCAGTAGTACATTGTGCCAATAGTTGGTCTTCAGACATATTCTGTCAATGACAACGCTTTCTTTCAGCTTTAGAGTGTCAACAAAAACAACAAAAATCATGATTGACAATGACAGATTGAAACATACGCCTGTGATTGGCGCCAGTGAGAGCTTTTTTACCACATGGGGGCAGCCATCTTCTGTGTTGGACTGATGGTCAATTTGCATATTATTATTTTATTAGCTAGGATTAAATAGGATAGAGGCCTGGTGCACGGGTGGGGGCCGGCTGGTTTGCCCTGAAGGGTGTCCCGGATCAGGGTGGGGGTTCCCTTGGGGTGTGGGGCAGCCTTGGCAAGCGGCCTGTGGTGGTTTGCAGGCTAGCCACGCCCCCCAGTGACCCAAGAAGAGGCCCTGATATTTGGGATTTATTTATCTTCTATAATTGAAACTTTGTAGCCTTGAGTGGAGGCCTAGGATGGCCAGGGCAGGTGGAAAGCTTGGCTTCCTCCATTGCCGGGGAAACCCAAGCTTCCTGTTCTCTCCATGGCTGCAGCCATCTTGGTTGGGTTAATTTGCATACTTGTTCCTGATTGGCTGGTGGGTGTGGCCTGTGGGTGTAGCAGAGGTACGGTCAATTTGCATATTACTCTTTTATTAGATAGGATAGATAGATAAGTGGAAGTGTCTTTCAGGCAGGTAAAATAGCAAGTGCAAAAGTCCTGAGGTTAGTATGTGCTGAAAATGTTTCAAACAGACAGCAAGAATAACTGGGTTGGGTGTGCAAGAATGAGAGTAGTAGGATATTAGGGAGAAGGCAAGAGCTGAATATCTGACTCTTACTGGCCATGTATGGATTTACATTTGACTTTTACTTAAAATGAAAGCCATTAAATATTTGAATAGGGAAGTATTTTATCTCCCTCATTCTTAATTAACTAATTAATCAATTAAAGTATATTGTCTATAGATTACATCCTTCCGATGTTTTGAGAATAGTCTATAGTAAGGCTAAAAGATGAAGCAGCGAGACTCCTTAATACTTAAAAAAATTTTTTAATTGATACACATCAAGAAAAATTTTCATTGAGACTCAGGATATACACATACACACATGTGTACACATATACAGATAGACATATGTATATATATGCATACATATGTATAAATAAAGTAAATTTTGACAAAGAATATTTACTCTTTCTATACATTATGCAGCTCAATGTTTTCTATTTGATTATTTCTATGCCTGTTTTACTGCTGTTTACAAGGCACTAAATATATTAATTTTATGACTCATTACAGTGTCAGAACTCCAAAAACATAGGATGATATGAAATAAAGTAGCAAAGTGATAGTGGTGGCTTGAATCAAGGAAGCAGCTTTGGAGCTGGGGAGATGTAGTTGGATGTGGACATTTTAAAGGTAAAGTGTGAGAGAAAATAAGGATAAATTAATGAAATTAAATTTTGTGGCCTGAGAAACTGGAATATTGGTGTGGATATTCACAGTGATGGAGAAGGCACTTAGAAGATCAGATCTGGTGGAAGTAGGTAGAATAGATGAAGAACCATGTTTTGGATTATTAACATTGGAATGTGTATTTTATATTCAGAGTGGGACTATGAATAAGCCATTGGCTAAATAGAAAGGAAGATACTTAAAATTTTCTCTCTCATCTACAGAGCTCAAACATATAATTTCTTCCTCAAATAAGCCCTTCCTACCCTTCCCGAAGAATTTAGGAGCTGCTATTATAGGCACTGAAGCAACATTTATCTCACCTTGACACAGCTGCAAGTTTAGATGCTTGTGTGATTATTTGATCAATGCTTTTCCACCTCTCGAAAAAGATTGACATTCCATTAGGACAGGGATATTTACTTGCCACTGTATTCTTAGAACTTAGCACAGTGCCTAGCATATATTATTGCACACATATAACTAATCACACTTAAAATGAAATAAACAAAGCAGGCTGGAATGAGGTATTGGAAATATTTGCCTCACTCTCAATATAGAAAATAATCTGTGTATTTCTGATTATTTAGGTCATTATAAGGTAAATCACATAATATTTGAGAGTGTAATATTTTATGAGGCATGGCTATAGCTGGAACAGAGTAAGTGAGGGAAGGGAGTGGTAGGAAATAGGCTCAAGTAAATAGGACTTTGATCCAAGTGCCTACAAGAACCAATTGGAAAAATTAAGAATGAATGCGATGTGATATGCTAAATATTTTTAAAATATAACTCTGGTTATTGTCTGAAACATGTATGCACTGGAGTAAGAGCAGAAGCATAGATAACAACTCTAAAACTAATTGCAGTGATCAGATGAAAGAAGATGACTTAGGGCAAGTAATGTGATAGAAGTTCTGGAAAATCACAATGTGATATACATCCTATCTAATAATAGAGTAACATGTAAATTACCATCACTCTGCTACGCCCACGATTGGGCGGCGGGAGGCTGGGGGGTGGGACTCGGAGTGGCCTATCCGGCCATTGAGATGCACGGATCCGCTGCCACTGATGGGGGCTACCTTGCTCTTGAGAGCCGCAGGGGGCGGGTAGCCTCTCAACAGCAGGGTAGCCCCCCTCAGCGGCCACGGACCATCAAAAGCGGGGAAGCTGGGTGCGTGTCTGCTCCAGCACCAGGCCTTTCAGAAGCCTCCGCTGAGCCGCTGAGCCGCTGAGCCACTGAGCTGGAGGCTTCTGAAAGGCCTGGTGCACCAGCGGACAGGCACCCAGCTCCACCGCGAAAAGCGAAAGCATGTAGGGGACCCTACACGTGCATGATTCAATCATGCACTGGGCCTCTAGTATACATATATTAAAATTCACAGCATTTGCTAATATATTGATGTGACATGTGAGAGGAGGATTGATATGTGGTGTTGCAGAAAAATCGATGACACCTAGGTTTTAGGCTTAAGTAAAGAGGTAAATGATGGAGCTATTAACTAAGATGGGCAAATAGAAAATTATTGATGGGTAAGAGGAAGCAGTCAAGATCTTGAAATGGCTTTTAGATATCTAAATGGACAAATGGTATAAGCAGTTCAATCTCAAGTGGAAATTTCAGGGGAAATGTTATAGTTTGAAAATCACTATTTAAAACCATAGTACTGGGTAACTTGTCTTGGTATTTGCAGAGGATACTTTCCCAGTGTCTAAAAGACTTAACTTCTTGTCACACATCAAATTTGTTCAGTTTATATCATGCATAGATAGACAACTTGAATACAAATCCAAATATATGTACACAATGGAGAGAAATATAAGTTGATTGTAAAAATTGTCATACCTAATATTTGTCATGTACAGAATTTATCTCTTCTCATTTAGTTTCTTATTGTACCTTTTTAAACTATTCATAGGGCACTTATCAAAAATTTATGTGTGCGCCTTATATGTCCTAAGTATTGTAAGTTATATAGAGACATAAACTAAATGACAAGTCCTTATATTTGTAGCATTTCACAGCTAACAAATTGCTCTCACATACATTATTTCGTTAACCCTCATATTTCTGGTGCATAATGTTTCAACCTTACCAATTGTTCTAGTAATATTTTGCAACATAACAAACCACCTCAAAATGTACTGACTTAACATAAAAAGAATGAAATCTTACAATTTGTGACAGTATGGATGGACCTAGAGGGTATTATGCTAAGTGAAATAAGTCACACAGAGAAAGATGAATAGTATATGACTTCATTTATATGTAGACTATTAAGAAAACACACAAAATAAGCAAACAAACAAAACAAAACAAACTCATAGATACAGAGAACAAACCAATGGTTGGGGGGCTAGGTAGAAAAGGGTAACTGATTAAGAAGTACAAATTGGTAGTTACAGAATAGTCACGGGGATATAACATATACCATAGGGAATATAGTTGTAATTTCTACGTATGGTACCAGATGGGTACTTGAAATACCTGAAGGATAACTGTAATTATATAAATGTATAACCAGTGAAACTAATATAATATTGAATGTCAACTGTAATTGAAAAAAATAAAAAAATGATTACATAAAATAAATGTAGTGGCTTAAAACATTGACAGAATTTATTTTGCTCCTGAATCTGAAAATTTTGGCAGAGTTTGACATGAACAGCTGATCTCTCCCACATGATATCATAGGAAGCGACTCAAAGCCTGAGGACTAGAATCATAAGACTCATTCCCTCCTCATTTATATGTCTGATGTTTGACACTGTCTGTTAGTTGGGACTTTTACTGGGTTTGTGATCAAAATATCTATACATAGCCATTCCATGTTGCTGCTTGGTTTCCTCACAGCATAGGGGCTGAGCTCCAATAATGAGTGTCCCAAAAGAGGCAACCATGCAGAAGCTTTAACACCTATTATGACCTACTAGAGGCCCGGTGAATGAAAATTCATGGACTGGAGGGGGCGTCCCTCAGCCCGGCCTGCCCCCTCTAACAGTCCAGGAGCCCTCAGGGGCGGGAGGTGACCCAGCGATCAGGGCAAGGCGACGCCCCCATCGCACCTCCACTGCTGCCACTGCCGGCAGCGCAAGCCTCGGCCCCTTGGCTGGCCCTAGTTACCTGTGCCTTGGGCAGCCCTGGGTGGCCAGGCAGCTGCCATCCAAGCCATGCCAGCACCTTGGACATCAGCTGGGCAGCGGCCGACATCCAAGGCTTGCTTGCACCTCGAGCTGGCCCTGGGTGGCTGGGGGGCTGAGGGGCCTGGGGGACTCTGGAGGCAGGTGTGCAGAGTGGCTGGACCTGCCTGGGGGTGGACCTAGCTGTGCCGCGCACCTGCCACCCTAGCAGGGCTGAGGGAACTGGGTGCTGCCATCTTGTGGCTGTGGGCACCGCCATCTTTGAGGGCATGAGAGCCAATTAGCATATTTCCTCCTTATTGGCTATGGGCACCATCATCTTTGAGGGCGTGGGAGTCAATTAGCATATTCCCTCATTACTGGCTGTGGGCACTGCCATCTTTGTGAGGGTGTGATGGTCAATTAGCGTATTCCCTCTTTATTAGATAGGATGATTGGAAGTCATCAAGCATACTTCAGCCACATTAAATTCATCAAGGCAGTCACCAAGGCCTCCCCAGTTCCAAAGGAAAAGGGAATAGACTTCTTGCCTAGGAAGTGCCAAGGTTTGGGTAGAGCATGTAGAGACCAAATTATGGCTGTTATAATTTAAAAAATATATATTTTTATTTATTTCAGAGAGGAAGTGATAGGGATAGAGAGATAGGAACATCAATGATGAGAGAGAATCATTGATCAGCTGTCTCCTGCATGCCCCACACTGGGGATTGAGTCTGCAACCTGGGCATGTGCCCTGACCAGGAATTGAACTGTGACCTCCTGATTCATAGGTTGACACTCAACCACTGAGCCCTCCTGGCTGGGCTTTATTTTTGGAAATGCAATTTGCCACATAGATAAAGGGGAAATGAGGCTCAGTGTGGTTAAGAAGCAGATTTGAACAATAACTTAGGCATGTTTTAAAATAAATAAATTTTGCCGAAACCGGCTTGGCTCAGTGGATAGAGCGTCGGCCTGTGGACTGAAAGGTCCCAGGTTCGATTCCGGTCAAGGGCGTGTTCCTTGGTTGTGGGCACATCCCCAGTGGGGAGTGTGCAGGAGGCAGCTGATTGATGTTTCTCTCTCATCAATGTTTCTAACTCTCTCTCCTTCTCTCTTCCTCTCTGTAAAAAATCAATAAAATATATTAAAAAAATAAATAAATAAAAATAAAAATGAATAAATTTGACTATATTCTGTGTCCTGTAATCTGAATCTCTGTGACTATTCTGTAACTACCAATTTGTACTTCTTAATCCCTTTACCTTTTTCACCCACCCCTGGACTCCCTCCCCTCTGACCACTGTCAGTCTGTTCTCATTATTTATGATTCTGTTTCTATTTTGTTCATAACTGTGTTGGGGCCAGGTGGGTGCTTGGGACAGCAGTGGGATGACTCTAAAGCACATGGTTTTCTGGTCACTCTGCTATCCATCTGAAGCTGATGCAGAATGTTGTTCAATATAAAGTTTAATTTAAAAATTTAAAAAAATAATGAATACATTTGTAGAAGAAACTGGTGCTTGTTCTTTTTAACCTCTTTCTAAGGTTAAAAAAATGTGTGTGGTTGACAGTTCTTTTGTGACTTCACCCATGTTAAATTTTTTTCTTAATCATACAGACCATTTTGATTAGAGCACTATTGATTCCAACTCTCATTTTGGGGATTTCAATTTGGCCTGAAATTTTCATTCAGAAACTACGGTAGTGTGCTTCTTGAGCACTTCCACCTTTCAGTGCTATTGGTGGTAACCAGAAACAACAAAGAAAGAAGAAATAAACTGGTATGTGCCCTTATGTTGCAAGCTACACTGGTCTTTTACTTGACATTATGTACTTCTGAAAACAGCACCTCATAGAAAGATCTACTCCTCTTAATTATCTAATCAGGCTATGTATTTGATTATTTTTGGAAAATACTGGGTCTCCAAATAGTTATAGTTTTAGAACTCTTTGTGACATTGGTTACTGAGTAGACGATTCCAGTCTTTTAACAAATAAATAACACCCAGAAATTCCTCTAGGTCACAAAGAAATTTAGTTGCAGAGCTATAACTAGCAGCAGATCCTAAGACAATAATTGAACAGCAAATAATTAATTTGGGACGTGAAACTGCTTGTAGGTAAATAGGGAAATAATGGAGGCAAAGAAAGGAAACTAATATGTTACTTAACAGTTTCTGCTGTGGACCACTGGGTATCAATCAATCTTGCTGGGGACCTCTGGGAGATGGTGAAGAATATTTGCCTGAGTTATTCCATCTTGTGGCAAGAAGTTGGGGTATCTATCCACCAATTCCCATTTGTCATTGGTTGTAGACTGCTCCCTAGGCATTATCTTCGTGGTGTGTATGGCCTGTTCTAACTATAGGTCTAATATACTTCAAAGGCCAGAGAATGTCCTCAGGCAGAAGGTTGCCTCTGCTTGATGCAAGAAGCTATGGGTACATATGAGAATGGTGTGTGCCAAGGGGATATATGAGACATCAGTGGTCTCTGCTACACTTGTAATTCTTTCATAATGTTTTTCTCGCTTTGTCATATATGTATTTACCTAATTTCTCCAATAAAATGAAGTGTATCAAAACCATTCTATAAAGATCATTCATGAACTACACAAGCATTAGTATTATAATCCACAGGAAATGGCCTTTCATCAGGATCACACAAGGCTACAGTTAAATGGGAATTGAGGTGGTAGGGGCTGCAAGAGAATTATAGAGAAAATGGGGTGGGCTTCCTATTGTTGGGCCCATTATCAGAGGAGCTAAGAAACCATTTAAAGAAACCCATTCACTTGCTACTTTTAGAGTATTTATGATGATTATGCTTATAGAAAATCTGTGTACTTGTCTCTTGTAGAATATGGGTATGTGTTGAGGTTATATGAACAACACCACCACCAACAACAACAAAAGAAAAACACACTGTGCTTCTGATATAGATCCTTATAAGGGCTAGTGAGAGCCTCTACCTCTGGGAATCAGCATTAGGGTAACAAACAGAATAAGAAAAAATAATCTCATTATAAGAATCAACCTAGGCAATTGATCTTGAGCAGCATGAGAAATTGGAACATATTCAGATAGTGAACAGAAAAGTCTAACACCTAGGTTTTAGCTCTACTGTCAATAGATTTTCAATGTGAAGGCAACATTCCCTCTTCTAAAACACTCCTAGGCTGAGGACCTACCAGAAGAGAATACTTAAATTTAATCATCCTAATAACAAAAATTTCAAAGAAATTCCTTTAAAAATATTCAGAAAAAAATGGGAAAGTATAGTGATTCAAATTATCCTTGATTGTGTAGGAAATGTTTCTTAATTTTTTCAAAGTCCACGACAAGAATCTAAATATATCAACTAAACTTCCAGTTTCCTAGGCGAAAAAATACTGTCTGCATCCCTAAAATACATTTATTTCCAACTCTGTTTCTAAAATATATGCATTAAGAGAAAACCCACTGATAGCCATGTAGATTCATGGAATTTCTCTCTTGCAATCAATGATATATTTTTGTAAAAGTGATGACAGTGCATAAAACACACATCTAAATGTTTTTCATCATTATCTGCTAAATGAAACTACATGAAACATGAAATGATTATTTTTAATATAATAGCGATGTGCCATATTTGAGAGCTTCTAGGAAGCCATGATCTATTCATAATTAAAGTAGTGGAGCTTCAGTTAATTATACTGTTATTCATGTTCTAGTTCAGCAGTTCATAAAATAAATGACTTTAGTTGATAATCAGAAACTTTTGACATAATATTATTTGAATGTCTATTATTTTTCTAGTTTAAATACTTTCTGATACAGAATAACTAAAAGCTGAGCTCAGTTCCATGGAATCCTTTTACTTGAAACAATGCCCTGAATGAACAACATCAGAAATCTCTGTGGTCTATTTAAGCAGTCACCTAGAAATAACTGGCTCATCTAGGGAGAGGTATTCTTGCCTTTATAAAATCAAAGTTTTCTACTAAGAAAATGCTAAGAAGTCTATCTTCTATATTTGTTGAAATAAATGCAACAGTAAAATTTTGTATAAGAAATACTATAATGGTTTCTTTTCTGTTTTGTTTGATAATCTACATGGGAGAGTTTCCAGGCAGACTTCAAACTAACTTTTGAAGATATTTGTAATATAATAAAATAATGAGAAACATTTCTAGCTTCCTGTACTCTCAGCCTTTCAAAGCTTAACCATTTAAGAAGTTCACAAAACCTTGCTTCATTTTTAAAATGTCATAGTTTACCTTTTGTATATTCATACATGTGTTTTTCTATGGTTGCTTATACAAACAGTATATACAGTCATATAGAGTTTATTTTTTAATGAGATACTATAAACATTAACCTACAATTTGCATGTTCCATATAAAAATATTTCACAGGTATATTTGAACATACAGGGTGGGGCAAAAGTAGGTTTACAGTTGTAAGTTTAATACAAATTTATTCTTGTGTTGTTATTTATTATTTTTGTATTACTTTCTATACAAATAACTGTAAACTTACTTTAATAATAATACAACTTTATTCTTGTAGTTTTATGAATTTTTGTATTATTTTCCATACGAACTGTAAACCCACTTTTGCCCCACCCTGTACATGTAATTTTAACATATGCTTATTTTTTTAATGAAATTTCATATGGAAATATACATAAAGAAAAATATATGAACTATAAATTGAACAACAGATATATTTGTCATCGAAAACAAGATACAGGCATTATGAGAATTTCAGAAGCTTCCCTGTTGTCTAGTCCTAGTCATTGGTTCCCCATAGAGATTACCACTTTCTTCTATCACCATAAATTGTTTTTATTTTCTCTTAACCCTAATATAAATAGAATTACAGAATATGTACCTGTAGGGTTTGGTTTCTCTCACTCAAATTTTGTCAGTAGACTCCATGCATATTATTTAATGTAGCAGTAGTTCATTTTTTTGTTGTTGCTGTGTAGCATTCATTTCTATGAATATAGCCATTTTTATCAGTTTTACTGTTGATGGATATGAAGGTTTTTTAGTAATTTTGGCTATTATGGGAAATGCTTCAATTATTGCTCCTGTCTCTGATGCAAGTAAGTTTCTTTTTAAATATATTTTTATTGAATTAAGAGAGGAAGGGAGAGGGAGAGAGATAAAACATCAATGATGAGAGAGAACCATTGATCAGCTGCTTCCTACATGCCCCACACTGGGGATTAAGCCCACAACCCGGTCATATGCCCTGACTGGGAATCTAACCATGACCTCTGGTTCATAGGTTGACCCTTAACCACTGAGTCATGCGGGCTGGGCAATGAAAGTAAATTTTGTTGGGAATATACCTAAAGGTGAAATATAGTATACTTCAGCTACATGCCCTCTTCTAAAACATGAATAATGCATAATTCATAATTTTTGGTTTAGTATATTCTGCCAATGGTTTTTCAAAGAAGTTGTGTAGGTTTCACTCCCATAAATTATGTATAAAAATTCCAATGACAACAAATTTTCATCAGTATTAATATTTTCAGTTTTGTTTTATTTTGGTTGTTGCCATTACAATGGGTGTGTAGCTGTTTTGTTTCATGGTTTATATTTTAATATTTTGATGGTTTTGCAATGTTTATCATCTTTTCATATTTTTGTTGACCTTTTAATGTCCTCTTTGGTGAAAGATTTATTTAAGGTTTCATTCATTTTGTTCAAATTGGATTTCTTTTTCATTGATTTGTATTGATTTGTATGAGTGCTTTATGTTTTCATGGAACCAGTAGCTTTTTGCATTTTTTTTTTTACATACATACACATGTCACTTCCCAATCTATGATGTCCTTTTTCAGTCTCTTATTGAGGCCCTCTGACAGACAGAAATTCTTGTTTTAATGAATATGCCAACTTTTTTTTTTATTGATTTTTTACAGAGAGGAAGAGAGAGGGATAGAGAGTTAGAAACATCGATGAGAGAGAAACATCGATCAGCTGCCTCTTGCACACCCCCTACTGGGGATGTGCCCGCAACCAAGGTACATGCCCTTGACCGGAATCGAACCTGGGACCCTTGAGTCCGCAGGCCGATGCTCTATCCACTGAGCCAAACCGGTTTCGGCAAATATGCCAATCTTTTTGCTTTAAGCTTAGTGCTTCTATATCCTATTTTTAAAAATGTCCATCCCAAGGTCGTGAAACTGAAACTATTTTCTTATGTTACAAATCATACTCCTTTTTAAAAGTAGCTGCATAACATCCCATTGTTTGGTTTAATATACACTGAGTGGTCAGATTATTATGATCTCTGAATGCATAATAATCTGGCCACTCAGTGTGTGTATGTGTGTGTATGTGTGTGTATGCGTGTGTGTGCATATATATACATACACACACGCATACACACACACACACACACACACACACACACACACACACACACACATATATATATATATATATATATATATATATATATATATATATATATATATATATATATATATATATATTAGAGGTCCGATGCATGAATTCGTGCATGGGTGGGGTCCGGCCAGCCTGGCCAGGGGGAGGGGACATGGGCGGTTGGCCGGCCTGCCTGCTGGTCAAACTCCTGGTTGAGGGGACAATTTGCATATTAGCCTTTTATTATATAGGATATACACTGAGTGGCCAGATTATTATGCTTTCAGAGATCATAATAATCTGGCCACTCAGTGTAATTGCTTCAATGAGTTCCCAAACTGAAAGACATTTAGGTTGTTTTCAATGAATGTGTTCTTATAAATAAGGCTTTAATTAAATAAAAACACACACAAAACTATACATATATCCTTACATAACTGGTGATTCTATTTCTGTAAGATAGTTTCTTAAGGAGAGATTGATAGGCAACAGATTATGTACATTTTAATAGCTATTCCCGGGTTATTTTCTTAAAATCTATCAATACTTCCCCAGTAGGGAATATGATGGCGTTTTGCTCACTCCCTTTCCAGCACGGATTCTTATTGGTTATTTTTTATATATTTGTTCTTCTATCTGACTAGAGGCTTGTTGCACGAAATTCATGCACTCTGGGGGTCCCTCAGCCCAGCCTGTGTCCTCTTGAAAACCTGGAGCCCTCGGGGGATGTCTGACTGAAGGCTTAGGCCCGCTCCCCAGCGTGGGCATCAGGACTAAAAAGCTTCCAGGAGATTCCATCGGCAATCCAGACTGAAGGCTTAGGCCCTCCCCAGCAGGCCTAAGCCTTCATTCAGATATTCTTAATGCTGCAGCGGAGGCCGGAGAGGCTCCCACCACCACCACTGCACTCACCAGCCGTGAGCCCTCTTCTGGCTGAGTGGTGCTCCCCCTGTGGGAGTGCACTGACCACCAGGGGGCAGCTCCTGCATTAAGCATCTGCCCCCTGGTGTTCAGTGAGCATCATAGTGACTGATCATTCCTCTGTTCAGTCAATTTGCATATTAGCATTTTATTATATAGGATGGGTGAGAAATAGTATCATGTTTTGTCATTTTCTCACTTCAAGAAGATTAATACCTTTTCATAAGTTTGTTGGTTATTTGCATGTCCTCTTTTGTGGATTTTCTATTCAGGGTTATGTATTCAATTTTTTTTCTTATTGGATTATTTGTCTTTTTAAAATTAGTTTTATAGAATTGTATTAGATATGAAGCCCTTGTCTGTTTTAGATATCTAAATGTTTTTCTCTCAGTGTATTGTCTTTTCACTTTATTATAAATGTCTTGGCTTTATAGAAATGTTGACTTTTTATGGGGTTGAAAGTGACAATTTTCTCCTTAAAGTCATCTGGGATAAGTGTTTGGTTGAAGAATATCCCTGTAATTTAAACTGCTATAGATTTCTTTTTATTTTTTGGATTTACTTTGTATATGTGTATCTTTAATCTATCTGGAATTTATTTTTATATAGTTTAAGTTACAGGATTCTAACTTTATGAAAACATCATCATTATACATTCCATTTTTAGTTACTGAATTGAAATGTGCTATTTAGTATATTTCCTTTGACTGAATCTATTTCTGGACTCAATTCTGATCCACCATTTTGTCTGTCCCTATACCAATACCATACTGTTCCGATTACAGTAGCATGGTAATATAAAATATAGCACGTCACAACTTTTGTCATTTAAAAATATTCTGTACAATTCCCACACTTTTGTTCTTTTCTGAAATGAGTTGGTCTAGCTCTTTGAATATTTCCTATTTGATGAACTTCTTAGAAAGACAACTTTTTTAGAAATAAAATATCTAAAATGAATGCAGACATGGGAAACCTAAGAGGTCTGCCTGCAAACAACAACAAAGACAGATTTTCAATAGATATAACTCCTCAGGCTGAAGAATTGTTCTACATTTAATCCAGCCGAATTCTGGAGCTAAGCCTAACTACTATATTTTTTGTCAAAATAAATTATGCACAGAATACAAAATGTACTGGCAATGGGAGACAGACAGCAAAAATAATAAATTTTAATCGAAGGCATTAATTATAATGGGATTAGAAACGGGTTATTGATAAAATTGTCTTGATGAATGCACCTATTGACTGTTTATAGGTCCTTTTATCACAATGTTTCTTGAACTGGATTGCCGATTGGAATCTCCTGGAAGCTTTTTAGTCCTGATACCCACGTGAGAGCCCAGACAATTAAGCATCATCTCTGGGCATAGAAACCAGGCATTAGGATTTTGTAGAGCTCTCCGGATGACTCCACTGTCTAGCAATGGTTGAGAACCAGTGTTTTAGAAGAGGATAAAAATTTACTCTGAATAAAAATGGAGAAGAAAACGAGAAATGAAATTCCTTAGCTGTTGCTGGGCTCCTTGCCAAGTTTTTCTTGTAAAGTTAATTTTTCATTGGTAGGTGGTTGATAGGATTTAGTGTGACTGGGTTACTGCAGGGAGAAGCGCAGGATGAATTTTGTGTGCACAGGTTTTGGGTGGGGTATGGGGGTAAGGATACTAACGAAAGGAAAATCACTTTTGAAATTTTTAGAAAATAAAGTCATATGTCTGTTTATAGTCCAATCTAATTCTAGCCTCAGTGGTGGGAGGAAGAGATGGAGGAGGCAGGCAGTGAATATACACGCTGAAGGAAGGGAGCGTAGCTTGGGCAAAATTTCCTAAGAAATATGATTCTGCTTGGCCTATCATCCCCATTTCTGGTCAGTGTATTCAAGCCAGGATACAAGTGTAGGGCACACATGTGTCAATGACCCAGATAGCTACAGCAAGTGACCCTTCTCCTCGGTGTAGTCATCTTATAAGTGGCAATGTTAAATCATTCATGACTTCATGTGCTGCTTTTGGCAAGCAGCTCTCTAATTGCTCCTGTTTTTGCATCGATTCTGCGCAGCGTGGAAACGCGAGTCTCCAACTTGCTTGTGGATTTATTGACCATTAGGTCCCTCCTCAGCTTTCACCTTCCAGGCCTCGCCCACTCTATTTTAGAATCAGGAGCTGGAACAGCACCTGTTTCTTCCTCTCCAAGGAAGGGCTGGGCATTTTGACTCTTCCCTTTCCACCAACCCAGGTGTCTTGGGTGTTTCTGTTTTCCTGCTCACCGTTCCCCCATCCGCATCCCCCGCCCATCCACGCATCTATTTCTGTGGCAGAGGGCCTGAGGACGTGATAAATACGCCCTCACGCACCAGATCCCCCAGCCAGCAAACTGCTTGGGAGAGCATCAGGCAGACCGCGCGGACCCACCTGCCTCCCAAAGTTTAGCGCTTGGGGCAGAGCATCTCTATGGCTAAGCTGGGGGGTCTGGAACAGACCCGGAAAGATGCTGCTGGGAACGGATTCACCGACGTCATCAAGAGCCGCGCTGGTAGGACCTCTTTCTTGCTTTTTAGGGTGGGGGTGTATTGTGTACCCGCTACTCTCCACGGAGGCTGTGCTCTGGAAGTTAGCTCGCGGTTTAGGAAAGTTGTGGCGCTGAGTGGGGGAGCTGCAGGGGACTATCACCGCGCCCCCAGCGTGTGGGGACTAAAGGAAACCAGGCAGGGCATGCAGGAGGCAGAAGAGAGTGCAGCTCTCTGGGAAAGCAAAGACTCAAGTTTTCCTTTTGGACTAAGTAGATACTGCTGGGCGATTTTTTTTTTTTTTTAAAGAAAACCACTGGCTATTGGTTTTCTTATAGGATGGTCACTTGTTTTAAAAATTAAATATAAAAGAATAAGCAGACATATTCAAAGCACAAGTTTTCATAGCCTTTGAGGAGGGAGAAATGGGAGGGAGAGTGCAGGAGGAGGCAAGCCTTGTCAGGGTGTGGCCAAATGCAGAATTAAGGGATAGAAGTTTAACTTCCCTTAATGTCTGTGCTGAAGGAAAATGTGTGTGGGGGGAAGGGGGAGGAGGAGGTCATGACAAGAAGGCTTCCATGCCTGGAGCATGACTGTGAGTTAAAAACCAGTAAAACAGCAGAATTGAAGTGTAAGACTCTGAGGTCCTTAGTGTGCTCCCACCACCGACCCCCATGTGTGTAAATGTCATTTATAATGAATCTTCTGGTGTTGGTACTCTGGCCTATATATGCAAACTCTTGTAAACCGGGATAGGTCTTTAAAGCTGGAAATGGAAACAGCTGTTAAGTTTTCCCAAAAGATGAAGTTTCATCTGCTTGAATCTGCTCCTCTGGTCCTTGGAAATGCACCAAATGTGGACAGCAAAATAACAGCATTCCAGGTTTCTTTACATACATTGCCGAATGCTGAAGAGAACAGAGGGAAAGTTACTCCAAGTGTATTTTTGAAGTGACAATAAAGGAACTATCAGAGTAGAAAAGAAAAAATGGCCCGGCAGTGTGGCTGGGTTGGTTGAGCATGGTCCCATATACCAGGAGGTCCCTGGTTCAATTCCTGGTCAGGGCACCTGCTCCGGTTGCAGGTGATTCCCAATAGAGGTCATGCAGGAAACAGCAGATCCATGTTTCTCTCTCATCCATGTTTCTCTCTCTCTCTCCCTCCCTCCCCCTCTCCCCCTCTCCCTTCTTCTCTCTGAAATCAGAAAAGCATATTAAAAGAGTAAGAAACACAGGAGTTGTGTAAGTTACAGACCAGGAAAGAGTTCAGAAGATGAAATTCTCTTCCCAAGTGGTATAAGTTAGTAATGATGCTTAGAAGTAAAAAACCAAGGGTGTCTCTGACAATGCCTGGGATAAATATTTACTTTCAATTTTAAAACCACACTTACATTATGTATCTCATCCCATGAATAACCTGTTTGCAAATTTTAAAGATAAACCTTTAAAAATGGGATGCCCTTATTCAGCACCCAGGATAATAGAATTGGCCTTAAGTAATTACCCTAAAATATATGACTTAAAAAATACATTCGGTAGTTTCATACATTGTCTTAAAATTGCTATTGTCTATTAGTTTTATTAGACAGTAATCTTTTAGATATAATTATCTGAAATATAGAAAGAAATCTACTAAAATCTGTTCTAAGGTATTATTTTTGAAAATGTGTTAATTTGAGGGTTCTTTCTACAATTTATGTAATTCTATTTACCATTGTGCTACTTGTACATTTGTCAGTACAAGAGAGGAAAAAAGATTCTGTAAAATTATTCTCAAATCTAGATTTATTGGACTTCATGTGTGTTTTGGAAATGGCTAGTTTAACTCCATCCCTAAATAAAATTCAATCTACCTTTATATTCCTTTGGATTCTATATTACACGCTACTGTTCAGAGTCACTATTTAAAATGCAATGACTTAATTGTGTGTGTGTTTTACATTTGTGAAATTAAGCTTTTATTAGAACTAATAAATTCAGGTGGTCTGAGTGATGGATTCAACAGGTTATCTAATTTTCAAAGTCTACCTTTATCTTTTTGATCAGTTCTTCCCTTTGAAGGTTTAGATCCCATTAAATAAAATCTATATATATATACTATGTGTCCCTCAGCCCATCCGACCGGTTGCTATGATGAGTACTGACCATCAGGAGTAATGACACTCAATGCAGGAGATGCCGAGCTGCAGTGACTTGGCAGCAGTGGTTCTCCGGTGATGCACCCCAAAACCAGAGACAAGGGAGCCTGATTCCTCGTGGGGCCGCATGATTCTACCTTCAGCCATGGGTTATGTTGTTGCTGGGGCACTATCAGCCCTGAATCTGGTTTATTGCACACTTGTGTTTACATTCCACACCCTATATAACAGCAACTTTGCAGAGTGCCCTCTCACACTCTGGTACCCCTCAGGGGATGTCGCAGAGCTGGTTTCGGCCCAATTCCTGCAGGCCAGGCTGAGGGACCCCACCTGCCAGAGAGACCCCACTCACTCCACAGAGGCCAAGGAGGGACCACAGGAGGTTGCCTCAAGGGCGTGTCCAGCCAGTCTCACCCAGTCCCATCCTGCTGGCCACCTTCTAATTAATTTCCTTTCAATGTGCACAAATCCATGCACTGGGTCACTAGTATAAAATAAAATTCAATGTGCCTTGAATTTTTTAGATTTTGTGCCTTTATGAAACCAGGGATTTTGTTTTGTATTATTTTTTAAGTTTTGATTTTGCTTTAATTCTGAAGCATAAGGGGTGGTTGCTATTAGTAAATGCTTTTTGCAGCCAAATGCTATGAGAAGCAAAAAATAATGTGGTGAGTGGGGCTAACAATGATGCCAAAAAAAAAAAAAAAAAAGGAAACCTAAGAAGTTCTTTCACTGGCAATTTCTATTTCTATCCTCCCCCCCTCTCATGTGTTAGTTCATCTCTAGACTTAGTTAAATGGCAAGGAGGATTGTAGAGTGTTATTACAATGCCCCAAAGGACATAAAAATTTACATAAGATGCTTATTATATTTTAGTGGCAATATTGGAGATTGTTTCTCATACAGTAATAGGCAGAACTTTCTTTTAAAAATTGAGGACCTAGGATGATGATTATAACATACAAAATTCTGTAGATTAATTTTTATACAATTGTTTTGCTTCATCATTTGATGTCACAACAGTGTGGAACTTTGAGTATTATTCTTTTTCTCATCACAACTGCATAGTCTTAACTTATTTTTTAAAAGGGGCAAACTTTTACATGGTTATGGTTTACATACAGGATTTCAGTACTCTTTGTGTGGATACCACCCATGAGAGAAGCCTTATGCCTTGGGTGAGAACTGTTGTTACAAAATAAATAAACTCAACCAGAACTTTTCACTATCTCAGATATAAATTTCAGATATCCTCAAGGTAAAATCTCAGCATTGAAAAGCATTTCAATTCAGTATATTTACAACTCTTTTCTTGTTTGTATACCGCAAATATGGGCACTAGATGCTTTCCTGTAATTAGAAATAGCTCAATGCATCATAAATAGCCCCATGCTGTTAATTTTTAAAACCAGATGTAAATTTAAGTAGCCATGATTTTTTTGATATTTTTTGTGATTTTATTCATTTGGCATCTCTTGGCACATCCTTAGATGTTTTATTGCCACAGATTAATACATGAATAATTGAATAAAGTGTACCTATGGATTTGTGTTGTGAAAGTTTCCTTAACCTCTTGAACACTAAAATAAATTCAGGTATTTTCTTCAGAAGAATATTAGCTAAGCAGTTTTGCTTTAAAAGAAGGTATTAAAATGATTAGTCTCAGTTTGATGTTGGAGTCTGCTATAACAAAATCTTTTTGGTGTCAATTTTGCATTGATAGACTCCATATTTTGTTTGAAATTCCAACTATGGAAGATAGTTATATCAAAACTTTGATATATTTTATTGAGCTATCCACAACACTTAAAAAGAGACTATTGTGAAGAATAATACATGAGTTAGGCTAAATGGCTATTTTAAAACACACTCGACTTAATTTTTTAGTGTTTTAACTATTGTTATTAAAAATAAGAATATAATGTAATTGAACTTATTTTTTTTTCTATTTGAGCTAATACTCTTAAATTATACCCTTACAGACTATTCCACTAACAACTAGATATTCTCAGAATAAATCAAGAATCAAATTAGACAAAGATATTGGGGACTTTACAAGGGGGAAAGTAATAAATCACAAGACATTTTGAATAAACATTCAGAACTGCCATTTCATTTTGAAATATTTTCTTACTTGACCATTTAATACCTGAAGAATCACTCTGGTAATGAAGCCTGTACTATCCATCAAAGGAAATTTATATTCTCATATCATCTTGAAAATGTAGAGTAATTCATTGTGCATAGTTGTACAATAGCTGTTTTAGTGCTTACCTAAAAAAAAAGGCAAATGTTGAGTGCTTTGCTTCAGTGTACTATAAGGATTCTTCTCCACAGAAATGTGCTAAGGAAATTGTAGGAAATACTTTTCATATATACCAGCTACTAAAGTATGTTGTGCTAAATTGTAAGTTTTATTCTGTTCTTGGTAATTGGGTATGATAGCAGCACTATTGCAAAAATAGGTCCAAGGACTAGAAGACTAGAGACAGTTCCATTCTCATTCTGGATTACAAATAGAGCCATGGAAATTTATAGGAACTAAAATATTTTTATGCAAGTTATTTAACAATGCACCAACGCTGTTTTCAAAACTATTTATTACATTTCTCTATCAGGATAGTGAATTAGATTCTATTCTTTCCTCTAAGGAGGAACATTGGAAATTTTCATATTGAATTAATGATTACATTTAGGTTGAGACTCAGAATAACTTCTAAGTTTCTACTTAAAGTTTTGGATAAATTTGATAGCTGCTTTCAATTTAATAGCTTTAGCCAATTTATTTTGACATTCAGTAAGTTTGAGTCCCTCTCTGTAGAAGCCCTTTTCTTTAGTATAACAACATTGAAAGTAACATTAATGAGCTCAAATAGTTTTGTGAATATGTAGTCAGTTATTATGGAAGTATACAGTGATGTACTGGATCTGGCTAGTTTCATGAGAGCCAATTGTGTGAATCTCTTCCTATGTCTACGTTCAGTGACATCATGCTAGTTTTTTTAAATTACCATGTTGGGAGCCTGACCAGTGTTGCTCAGTGGTCGAGCAACGACCCATGAACTAGGAGGTCAGGGTTCTATTCCAATTGAGGGCACATGCCCAGGTTTCGGGCTCGATCCCCAATAGAGAGCTTGCAGGAGGCAGCCGATCAATAATTCTCATTATTGATGTTTCTCTCCATTCCTCGCTCTAAAATGAATACAAATATATTTTTAAAAATTACCACGGTGGGGTTATTTATATCACAGAAATCAGAAAATGCTACTAATTAGGTCTTTTTGGAGAATTAGCTATTAAATATCTACCAGTACAACATTGGAAATATTGATGATGAGAGAAATATAAACTTTAAAAAATCCATTATATTCAGGCTGTATATCAGTTAGGTATGCATTCAACTGAAAGGAACAGAATAACTAGTTTAGATTATATAACTATGGCTTTACCACATTTTACATAATAAGATATCTGGAAGTAGGCTGCTTTGGCCTTTGGATTAACATCTCTCTAATATCAGGGCTGGTGTCTCTGTCATTTTCTTGTGTGTGTGTGTGTGTTTTTTTTTCTTTCTGATTACAAGTTGACAGCTATAGGGGCCCTATTTGAGGTTAGAAGAAAGTGGCGGGGACGGGAGGAGGGCAGGCGGGGAAGCCACCTGTTGTGTATCTTCCAGACTCTCTCTAGCAGACTGATTCTTATGGCTCATGGCCATATATTACATGGCCATCTTTAGATGAAAATGATGATAAGATTGTGAATATTTAGTTTTATACCATCTAATGAATCTTGGTAAGGGAATGGTGTTACGACATCCAGTCATAGGAACTGGTTTACTTCTTTTATTTCTTAATTGTTGAGGCTTTTGTCATGGTAATGATTATAGTTCTATTTAAGCATCAAACATCAGCTACTCCTGTTTATTAAATCAAAAGTTGAAGTTAGGCTTGGTTCTTGAACTCTCACTTCTCATTCTCTTAAAACAGGTGAAACACCTCATATCACATGGACTTAAAGATTTAGGGACCTCGTTTAGGGACCTAATGGCATCCTTTCAACTTTGTTCTCCAGTGAAACCTGACTTGTCTAATGCCATAAAACAGACATGGTACTTTGCAAATGGGCACAATTTCACTCTGACTGAATATCACAACTGCACACTTGCCCCAAGACAAGTCTAGCATGTACATGGTTATGATAATAGGGCTATAAGGGCTATATTTTTTTTAAGAAAGTTGTCTGGAATGACCAATGATGAACATCTTCGTGACCTGTTCTGTCATTATAGTAACTGAAAACTGTTCCACTTGAAGCATTTTTTACTTTAAAATACCCCCATCTACCCTTTCCCTTCTCCTCACTACACTGCACCCACTGTCCCTTCTTCTAACATCATTTAAAGTACTGAGGATGTGCTGTCAATTCTGGATTTGTATTATTTAGGGGAGGAGAGTTCTATTATCATGTGTCTGTCATAATGAATTGTCATTCACTTGTCAAACCATCACAAAAATGAGTAGAAAATGGAAAAAAGACATTATTTTATGGCTTGAACATATTTCAGATATAATTTTAGATGAATGTATTTATTTTAAATAAGTTGTGACTCAAAGCAATTAGTAATAAGAATTAAATTCATGGCATGCGTTTGCTAGAGATTAAAAGGGGACTGGATAATGACAGAAAACTTCTCTAACTTGGAAGAAAAAAGTCACACAGGGAGAGAAAAAGATGGCGGCTGGCAGGACAGAGGTGAGGGAGAGGATGTGAGTGAGTGAGGGGATGAAAGGAAAGTGTGTGGATGTGTGTGGTGTGTGTGAGTGAGTGAGGAACAGTTAAATCCAGCAGGGGCAGCAGGGGCTGGCAGACCAGGCTCTCTTGGACAAGGAGAGACTACCACTGCTGCGGGCATTCCCTTGACTGCAGGACTCGGGCACAGAGCCCACGCCATCTTGAAGGGGAGAGCGGCCCCTTCTAGGAACTCATCAGCACCACCACCCAGACAGTCCTTGGACACTGCCTGTGACCCGGAAGCCACTCCAGCCAAAATCCAACTGCCCCACCTGCAGACCCTCGGATCCTGGGACCTCCACCTCCAAAGGTGCACTGCTCCCACAGCAGTAAGTGCGACTTCCCCCTCCCCAGTGGCACATGCATGTTTCCAGTGCACAGGCCTCCAGGGCACACCACAGGCCCCTTCTGGGAGCAATTGTGAGCCCCTGCTTGGTGTGATTTTATACAAACAAGGTCGCGCTACCCTGCAGTAGAAATTCTGAATTCCCTCTTCCTGAATAACTGCCCACAGACATCCCAGTTGCACAACTTCAGTGTCAGGGCCCTTCAGAGTGCTTCAGTGTGCTGCGCTGACAAATGCACCAAGGGTGCCCCTGTGAATCGCCACTGGGAGCATGTGTATCCAACCACAGATGCAGCAGGAAAAACTGAGTCTTCCCACCCCACAGCTGCAGAACTCTGTACACTACAGTCACATGCTTTTCCAGTGTGCAGGCCTCCCAAGCTCACCGCTCCACAGGCAGCCCTTGGGCACCACTGTAAGCCCCCGCTGGGCGTACACTTATACAAACAGAAGTGCACTGCTGGGCTGTAGAAACTCTGAATTCCCTCTTCTGGGATACCTGCCCACAGACACTGTGATTGCGTGGCTTCATCACCAGGGCCCTTCAGAGTGCATCAGTACACCCTGCTGGCAAACACACCATGGGTACCACTGTGAGCCACCAGTGGGAGCATGTGTATCCAACCATGGAGGGAGCAGCAAAAGCTGAGTCTTCCCACCCCACAGCTACAGAACTCTGGACATCACAGTCACGCCTTTCCAGAGCACAGGCCTCCTGAGCCCCACCACCCCAACAGACAGCTCCTGGGTGCCACTAGGAGTCCACAGTGGGCACGCGCGATTTCAACCAAGGGCGCAAGACAGCAAAAATTGGGACACCTCCCCCCCTTCCATGGTTGCTGACTTCTAGACATCGCAGTTGCACCTTTCCAGCTTGCAGGCCTACATCAAGAGAACCCAAATACCAAAGCCACTGTTCTCAAAACTGCCTGGTACTGGCACAAGAACAGACATATAGACCAATGGAACAGAACAGAGAACCCAGAAATCGACCTAAACCACTATGCTCAATTAATATTTGACAGAGGAGTCAGTAACATACAATGGAGTCAAGAAAGTCTCTTCAATAAATGGTGCTGGGAAAGTTGATTAAACACATGCAAAAAAATGAAACTAGACCACCAACTTACACCATACACAAAAATAAATTCAAAATGGATAAAGGATTTAAACGTAAGACAGGAAACCATAAAAATATTAGAGGAATCCACAGGCAACAAAATCTTAGATATATGCCAAAGCAATATCTTCACCAACACAGCTCTTAGGACAATGGAAACTAAAGATAAAATAGACAAATGGGACTACATCAAAATAAAAAGCTTCTGCACAGCAAAAGAAACCATCAACAAAACAACAAGAAAAACCACTGCATGGGAGAACATATTTGCCAAGGATATCTCCTATAAGGGTTTACTCTCCAACATTTACAGGGAACTCATACAACTTAACAAAAGGAAGACAAATAACCCAATTAAAAAATGAGCAATGAACATAAATACATACTTTTCGAAAGAAGACATAAGGAAGGCCAAGAGACATATGAAAACATGCTCAAAGTCGTCATCTGAGAGATGCAAATCAAAATGACAATGAGGTACCATCTCACACTGCCAGAATGGCTATCATCAACAAATCAACACATGACAAATGCTGGCGAGGATGTGGAGAAAAAGGAACCCTCTTGCACTGCTGGTGGGAATGCAGACTGGTGCAGCCACTGTGGAGAACTGTATGGAGTTTCCTCAAAAAATTAAAAATGGAACTCCCATTTGATCCAGTAATCCCACTTCTAGGAATATATCCCATGAAACTAGAAATATCAATCAGAAAGGATATATGCACCCCTATGTTCACAGCAGCACAATTTACAATAGCTAAGATTTGGAAACAGTCTAAGTGCCCATCAGCAGATGAGTGGATTAAAATTCTTTGGCACATCTACACAATGGAATACCATTCTTCTATAAAAAGGAAGGAACTCCTGCCATTTGCAACAGCATCGATGGAGCTAGATAACATTATGCTAAGCGAAATAAGCCAGTCAGGGAAATATAAATATCACATGATCTCACTTATTTGTGGAATATAATGAACAACATAAACTGATGAACAAAAACAGATCCAGAGACAGAGAATCATCCATCACACCCTCAAACCTCAGAGGGAAAGCAGGGGAGAGTGGGGGTAAGGGAGAGAGATCAACAAAAGGATTTGTATTCATGCATATAAGCCTAACCTATGGACATACACACCAGGGGGGTAAGGGCATGAGTGGAGGGGTGGGGCGACAATGGGGGGGATAAGGACACATGTGTAATACCTTAATAAAGAAAAAAATGGGGAAAAAGTCACACAAATTCAGGAGACCCATAGAGTCCTAATCAAGATGAACCCAAAGAGTCCCACACCTAGACACATCATAATTAAAATGGCAAATGCCACAGACAAAGAAAGAATCTTAAAGGCAGCAAGAGAGAGACAGAAAGTTACCTGCAAGGGAGTTCCCATAGACTGTCAGCTGATTTTTCTACAGAAGTACTACAGGCCACAAAGGAGTGCTATGAAGTATTCAAGTTATGAAAAGCAAGGATCTGAATCGAAGACTACTTTATCTAGCAAGACTATCATTTAAAATTGAAGGTGAAATAGCTGCCCATAAAAAAAAAAAGGCTAAAGGAGTACATTACCACTAAATCAGCATTGCAAGGGATGTTAAAGGCACTATTTTAAGAAGAAGAAGAGAACAAGGCAGAGAGGAACATAGGTATAAATAAAATAAAAATGGCAATAATTAAGTATCTATCAATAATAACCTTAAATATAAATGGACTAAATGCTCCAATAAAAAGACATAGGGTGGCTAAATGGATAAGACAGTATGACCCATATATACTTAAAATTAGAAAGCATTATTAAAAGAGATTGAAAAAGAAACAACAAAATGGGAAAATATTTCATGTTCATGGATTAGAAGAATCAACTTAGTTAAAATGGCCATATTACCCAAAGCAATATACAGATTTAATGCAATACCTATCAAAATACCAATGTCATTTTTTAAAGAAATAGAATGAGAAATCATCAGATTTGTATGGAACCACAAAAAAAACCTGTATTAACAAAGAGATTCTGAGATAAAAGTACAAAGCTGGAGGTATCACACTACCTACTAATAACTTCAAATTATACTACAGAGCTATGATAATCAAAACAGCATAGTTTTGGCAGAGAAACAGACACACATATCAAAGGAACAGAATAGAGAGCCCAGTTATAAAACCACATGTATATGAACAGATAATTTTTGACAAAGGAACCAGAAACTCACAATGGAGTAAAGATAGTCTCTTCAGTAAATGGTGCTGGGTAAACCAGAAACCCACATGCAAAAGAATGAAACTGGATTATAGTTTGTCCGCATGTAAAAAAAAATAATTCAAAATGGATCAAAGACCTAAATATAAGACCCTATACAATAAGTTACATGGGAGATAATATAGGCACCAAATTTATCGACCTTGGTCATAGAGAACATTTTCTGAGCTTGATCCCAATGGCAAGGGAAATAAAGTCAAAAATAAATGAATGGGACTATAGCAAACTAAAAAGTTTCTGACTAGCAAAAGAAATTGACAATAAGCCAAAGAGACAGCCAACCTTATGGGAGATGACATTTGCAAACAGTTGCTCTGACAAAGGTTTAATTTCCAAAACATATAAAAAAACTCAGCATTAAACAAACAATCCAATTAAAAAGTGGGCAGAGGACCTGAAAATACACCTCTCCCAAGAAGACATGTGAACAGCCAAAAGGGATATGAAAATCAACCTTACTAGCAATTAGGGAAATACAAATCAAAACTACAATGAGATAACCACCTCACACCTGTTAGAGTGGCCATTATCAATAAGACAAGCAATAACAAGTGCTGTAGAGGTTGTGGAAAAAGGGAACCCTCATTCACTGCTGGTGGGAATGTAGACTGGTACAACCACTATGGAAAGCTATCTGGCGACTCCTCAAAAAATTAATTATAGAGCTACCATATGGCCCAGCAATCCCTCTCCTGGATATATACCCCCACAAAAGAAAACTCTCAAAAACACGTATTCAAAATTATATATGCATCCCTATGTTCATTGCAGCATTATTCAAGGTTTCCAAGACATGGAATCAACCATTGTGTCCTGTGCTAGAGAACAGATAAAGAAGATGTGGTACATATGCACAATGGAATACTACTTAGCCATAAGAAAGGATGAAATATTGTCCTTTGCAATATCATGGATGGACTTGAGAATATTATGCTAAGTGAAATAAGTCAGTAAGAAAAAGCTAAGAACCATATGATTTCACTCATATGTGTGGTATAAAACTGAAACTCATGAACACAAAGAGCAATGTGGTGATTACCAAAGGGAATGGGTGGGGGTAAAGGGGGTCCTAATATATGGTGATGGGAGAAGATTTTACTTTGGATGATGGGCACACAGTGCAGTATACAGATTTTGTAACATTGAAACCCACACCTGAAACCTATATGATCATATTAACCAATGTCACCCCAATAAATGTAATTTAAAAAGGAAAATAAAGTTAGGATTCTATTGCATATAGGTAGTTTTAACGCAGAAAATTGATTTTTTGCATTGTACCTGTAGTTATCTACTACACCGAAAAGGGAAGTAATTATTTCTCCTCTCCTATTTTTCTTCTATTTCCTCCCTCTCTTAACCTTCCTATTTCCTTCTTAAATATCATTGTTACTACTCTCAGAACTAAAGTCAGTACTAGTAATACTGTAGTACAATTAAATTATGATTTGGAATGGCTTTGTTCCTTTGCCATGATTTTGGAGCATTAGGACCATGGAGATATATGTTCCAAGTTTCATTATGCTAAGTTTCAATTCAATTTTTGGATAAATCTTGTGCAAATTTTAGACTGCTTGTACTTTATTTTACAGCATAACTGCTATGTTAAATTTTTTGGGCTCATTTAAACTTAGATTTGTGAGTTGATAACAAGGACTATCAACTCTGGTTATTAGAAGCATCCAGGCCAGATATCAATCAGTCTTATTCCTTTAGTTCAGTAGTTCTCAACCTGAGTGTGCCTCAAAATTCTCTGGAGGGCTTGTTAAAATGCAGATTGATGTGCCTTGCCCTAAGTTTCTGATTCAGTAATTGTAGAATGAAACCTAAGAATTTGTATTTATCACAAGTTCCCAAGTGCTGTTGAAATACTGCTCTATTACAGAAGTTAGGAAGGAATTAGTGAGCAAATGCTGGTTGGTTAAATATCACCACTCATAACTATTTTATTACTTTAAGTAATATTTTTTCAATCTATCACAATATGTAACATATTTTCTTTAAATTCTTTTTCATTAAATTGTCTTTTACTCTTGAATTTGAGCAGTTTCCCAGCTTTATAGAATTTTTGTTTCATGTGATATTAATACTATTTGGGACACATTGGTTAAACAAAGTTAAATTTCTTAATGCCTAATTAATTTCTGTGAAATTTTATTGAATTTTATTGTGCTCAAGTGCATGCTATAAATTTCAAGAGAATACAATTTCCAAAGTTATTTTATCGTGGGTGGACGGGTTTGTTTGCTTGTTTTGTTTGTTTGTTTGTTTGTGGGGTTTTTTGAGAATTTTTTTGGTGGATCACTGTCTCATGGAACTCAGTTTGGGAGCTAGAAAATAAAAAGTGAATTAGAATATATTAATATGTTGATTCCATTGGTTTATTCCAGGTGACTTGTCTGTCTGATCAGAAATACCTTTTATTTGCCAGACAACTCAGTGTTTTCTCTATTAGGCTAGAATGTGTTAATTCCTAATGACAATCATCCCAGTTATAAGAAGGTCATTCTGATTTTTTAAAATAACATTCAGTTTTTTCAATGCTTCATAGAGAACATTCCATAAAACATTGACAAAATATATATGAAATAAAAATAAAAAACAACCCTCATTTAAGCTGTTAACATTGTGATGTGTGTGTATGCACATATAAATTTACACATATATACATGCATGTGTGTGTAGACACAAGGTATGATTAATACTACATATATGCATTCTATGTAAATAGGATAAATGTGATTTGTATTTATATAATATACCAGAGGCCTAGTGCATGAATTCATGCATGGGTGGGGTCCCTCGGCCTGGCTGGTGATCAAGGCCTATTGGGGGGGGGGCTGGGGGGAGGGGCCACGGGAGATTGGCTATGGGAGCACACTGACCACCAGGGGGCAGCTTCTGTGTTAAGCATCTGCCCCCTGGTGGTCAGTGTGCATCATAGTGACTGGTCGACTGGTCGTTCCGTTCGTTTGGTCCTAATGGTCGCTTAGGCTTTTATATACTAGTATATAGATATGATATATAAGTAAGTGTGGTAATATAGACATGTGTGTATAAACATTATGTGCATACTATTTTGTAATATGGTTATTTTGTACATCAGTGTCATACAAACAAATCACATATCACAAACATATCACTAAATAGATTTTTTTTAATAATATTTGCTTCAATCAGATGTGGGTGGCACAGTAGAATTACCAAGGTGATATCCCAAAAGAGCTACCATGACCCCAGAGTCTTTGAAACTCCTGTGCAATATATTGTGGGGAGAATTGGAGATGAGATCTCACATACACCCATGAAAAGGTGTTTTGAAAAGATATTTTTCATAAAACATGTCTCATAAATGTGATGTCTATGTTACATAAATAGTGAATGATTTAAATCTTGTTAAAACTTTGTTTCTGTTTTCTATTAAAAGACAGGCAGACAGGGACTGGATTAATGTCTGGTCTGTCAGAAGTAGATATAGAAGGAAATGCTTAAATAGATCTAAAAGAATGTACAAAATGAAACTTAGTGGATGAGAAGAAGGAATATATACCAGACTTAGGATGTGACATTGGAAAGACAGAAAATTAAGGGGAGAAAGTCTAAATTCTGCAGTGTATTGAACTAAGGTGTCTAACTGGAATAAGCATTGACTGAGGGTACGGATGGAGTAGTGCATATGGTGAACTGATATAGAGTTTGTCAAGTGATTTGAACCAGAGAATATTTTAGTCATCACATAAATTTTAATAAGATAGTAATGTGCATTTGAGAACTTACCTGCAAAAGTGAAAGTGAAAACAAATTATATAATCTAATTGACATCTTGCTCCTGATATAATAATTTTATTAAATCATTCTCCTATCTATATATTGACATTAAATATAAGTTTATTTTAAAATTAAGAAGCAGGCTTGACAATATTTGCCTTGGCCTAAGTCATATATAATGTAAAATACATTAAATTATTAGTTAACATATATTAATCATCATAAAATCTCTAAATGCTTTTTCTCTCAAATTTATGCATGACTAATTACTGAGGTTATATAACTATAGGTTTTGGAATAAGATGATTTTTTAATCACAAATGGAAGTCATTTATGAAGAATGTTCCTGAAATGAACTCCATGAGAAAATACATTATTAATTATAGGTAGTAAAATGTGAGAAATGCTTTTTCATTTAATTGAAACACACAAAGAATAGCTCTTATTCTCTAATATTTTAAGTCAGTTATGATTTGGTTAAGAGTAAAGGTCATATTAGAGATAGTTCTTAAATGTTTGGGTTGAAATTCTATATATAAACCTCAATTTATTCACTTAAAACAATGACACTATCTTTTAAAAAATATTAATGAACATCTGAACAAATCAAGTTAAAAAGCAATTAAAATTTGCATCTTGGATTTACTTTAGATATGAAAATATAAGGATTAGTATGTTAGTATACAGAATAAGTCATGCTTTTATTTTGTGTATTCTTCCCATTGCTAAGAACCAAAATTAAAATGAAACTACCATTTGGTACTAGCAATTATTTTTCAGACAAAATAAATTAATGTATTTAATACACTCTCTTGCCATTTCTGCAAATATTTTTTCATCCTTTCTAATATTAGAAAATGCTTACATTAAAACCAATGAGAAAATTGCATTCAAGATATCCATGGGAGTTATGAGAAAAAGACCAGAAACTTTCATTTTTAATTACACCAGATTAATCTAAGAAAATCATAATTAATGATAGCTATAATTTGCCAGTGTCTATGAACTATATAATTAAATAAACACATGATAAGTGTCCTCTGAAATATTCCCCTAAAGGACACTGTTATATATTCAATGAATTTTTATTCTTGGCAGCTTTTACAATTATGAATATTTTTTCTCTATCAAGGCTATGTTTCTTTAAGATGAATAAAAGTTTTCATCTGTTTTGTTCTCCTTAAAACTGGAGGGTGCACAATAAGTTGTGGGCTTACGTGTATAAAATGCTCATCCTATTATATGTTTACATCTGTCTCAGAGTGTGAGTTAAAATGCTGAGTAGCCAGTAATATCAATTAAGGAACTTTGAAATCTGACTCCTTATTCCCACTAACTCACCACAAAGAAATGTATCTCTTGGAAAACATACCTATTGTTTCCTGTTTTTGCTCTAAAATGTTATTAGTATTCTTGCATTCCCATACTTGCTTTTACCCATGTTATTCCATGCACTCACAATACTTTTTACCCTCACACACTGACACTAAAATGTTGCTGGACTGTTCTGTAATTGTTTTATTTTATTTTATTGTTGACAGTATTACAGATGTCCCCCAATTCCCCACGCCCTTTGACTCCCCTCCTCCCAGCCATAGCCCCACACCAGGCCTTCACCGCACTGTTGTCTGTGTTCATTAGTTATGTATGTGTGTGTGTGTGTATATATATATATATATATATGTATATATATATATATATATATATATATATATATATATATATATATATATATAAAACCCCTTTACACAATGGAATAGTATGCAGCTGCAAAAAAGAAGGATTTCTTTCCCTTTGCAACAGCATGGATGGACATAGAGAATGTTATGCTGAGTGAAGTAAGCCAATCAGAAAAAGGGAAATGTCCCATGATCTTACTTATAAGTGGAATCTAATAAACATAATATACTGATTAACAAAATAGGTCTAGAGACATGGAAGCATGGGACAGACTGAGAATCTGTTGTGGGGAAGGGTAGTCAGGAAGAGATCAACCAAATAAATTATATGCATACAGACAATAGTGTGGTGAAGGCCTGGGATAGGGAGGGAACTGGGTGGAGGGGGAGAGTGGGGGCATCTGTAATACTCTCAAAAATAAAGACAAAAAAAATACTCTCAGTGAAATAAGAATACAAATGAACTTCTTTAACCTGATAATCTATAGCTAACATCATAATAGTGAAAAAACTGACTACTTCCCGCCTTGGTTAAGGTTATTCCAGAGTATCTTACTTTTATTACTGTTGCAATGGTAAATGGGATTGTTTTTTTTTTGTTGTTGTTGTTGTTGTTGTTTTAGTTTCTCTTTCTGAGAGTTCATTATTTGTATATACAAGTGCCATCGATTTCTGGATGTTGATTTTGTATCCTGTTACTTTGCTAAATTCATTTATTAAATCCAGTAGTTTTTTTGTGGAGTATTTAGGTTTTTCTGTGTACAATATTATGTCATCTGCGAATGATGGCAATCTTACTCCCTCCTTTGTAATTTGGACACTCACCCAATAAAAGCATGTGGTAGAATGGATCATTCTATTTTGTCAATAGTTCTCAGGGAACTTTAAAAGATTACCAGTGTCTGAGGCCCACCCCCAGAGATTCTGATTTAATTAGTCTGAGGGTGGCAGGTATTTCTATTAGTCATGGAAGTTTGATAACAACTAGATAATGTGATACAAGAAGTCTTAAAATATCTAGATGCATGTGATACTTGTCTTTATCTGAAAGCCTTATTTTTCTAAGCATAACACTCTCCAGATCCTTCATGTTGTCTCAAAGGGTAAGATAACCTTATTTTTCACTGCTGCATAGTATTCCATTGTGTGACAAATGTGTGTCCACAGCTTTTTTATCCACTTCTCTGCTGATGGGCACTTGGGCTGTTTCCAGATCTTAACTATTGTAAATTGTGCTGCTATGAACATAGCACTGCATATATTATTTCTGGTTGGTGTTTCAGACTTCTTAGGATATATTCCTAGAAGTGAGATCTTTGGGTTAAATGGGAGTTCCATTTTTAATTTTTTGAGGAAACTCCATACTGTTTTACACAGTGGCTGCACCAGTCTGCATTCCCACCAGCAGTGTAGTAGGCATATGATCTCACTTATATGTGGAATCTAATGAACAAAATAAACAGATGAATGAAATAGACATAGAGACATGGAAGCATGGAACAGACTGAGTTATCTCAGAGAGATGGGGGGAGAGGAGCAGGAAGAGATTAACTAAAAAACTTATATGCATATATGCACAACCCATGGACACAGACAATAGTGCAGTAGGCTTTGGGTAACAGGTGCAGGTTGGAAGGGGTCAGTGGACGAAAAAAGGGAACATCTGTTAATACTTTCAAGAAAGATAATTGTTAGAAAATCTACATGCACTTCAGCTAATCATGCTCTTTATTTTTGAAAGCAGTTAAAAAAAATATGGCCTCTGGTCCTAGATTATCTGAATAATTTTCTCAACTCATCACTCCTCTTAGCTCTAAAAGCATGAGAACTATTACTTATTTCTAAAGTCAGTTACACTATCATTCCCATGAAAAAGTACTGTACAGCTTTATCATCATTATCATTTTATTTTTTGTCTAGGGCCTCTGGCCATTTAATGGGGGAACGGGGAGGGAGTGGGGGGAGGGCAGGAGCCCCGAGGAGCAGTGGAGCCCTGAGACCAGTCCCAGGCTCTGCCCTCCACGCTGGTCACAGTCAATGAAGCAGCAGCAGCACGCCCAGGGCCAGGCAGGTGGTGACCACTGCCTTCAGGCTGCCTGCAGCGGTGGGGGCCCTGTTACACAGTTCACCATAATGGCAGGTAAAGGTGAGGCTGAAGGTGATGCCCTGGTAGGTGACAGGCTCTTCAAGAGGACCGTATGAACTGATGTCCATGGTGCCTTTGTTGATGATGGGGCCGAGGCCTGTTGCCATCCCTTTGCCCATGAAGCACTCCTTGTCATCGCCACAGGTCATGGGGATGCCAGGGTAGCTGGATGAGTCAGTCAGCTCACAGAAGATGCAGTCCATGGCACCTGTCGTGACCAGGGGCAGAGCCATCACCAGGAGCAGTAGCCAGCCAAGGACCATGGTGACCTGATGGCGGTGGGCCTCCTGGAACTGCTGAATGACAATCCGCACGCCCAGGAGACTTCTGCCCCTGGTTCTGGCCTCCCCGGGTCAGCACTTGGAGTCTCCTTGGTTCCCAATGCTCCGTGTCCCTCTCAGGAGCTTCTTCCTGACCATGGCTCTTTGGTCCCAGGGTCTCAGCAGCTTTTCAGGGACAGAGACAGCCAGTGGCTGCTGCCCCACGAGAGTGTTTGTGGAGCAGAATGGGGTGACCTCACAGACCCCTCAGGGTTCCATTGGCCACTCTGGGGGTGAGGTCATGGGTGGGGGAGGGGTATCACAATTTGAAGGGTAGTTTGGCCCACTGACCTGCCAGGGAGCAAGGTCATTGCCACCCCACTGAGGTAAGAACACACTACCCAACACTTACCATCCTGGCCACTCAATCTTAGGCTCTGCTGGGTGCCGGGTGCTGATCCTGCCCAGTGCCCATGGTGAGCCCGTTTCTCAGATGGGCAAACCAAGGCTCAGGAGGAGAAAGTGACATATCCAAGACCCTAGAGCTAGGATTAGATCCTAGGTTTATTTAATTCCAAAGAGGGCATTTATTGAGCACCTGCTGTGTGCAAGACGTGTTAAATAGGACTTGGAAGGACAGGGATCACCACAGCTTGCTTCTAGTATTAGGCATGATGCAGGGAGCTCCACCCATGTTCTCTGGTTTGAATCTTTCTACCTATTAGCTCTATTTTCAGATGAGCAAACAGGCACATAGATCAGTCACAGCCAGAGCCTGGCACACAGCAAGCGCTTAAAAAGTAGGGGTCGTTATAGGAAGCAGTTGAGTCTCAAAACAGTCCCCAGGGGCATCAGAAAAGGAACTATGTCTCTTTCCAGAGGGGGAAACTGAGGCATCCCTCAGTAGGAACAGGCAGAGCCCCGGCTTAAACTTAAGTCTGAGAACAGATGATAATTTAAGAATCTTAATGTGTTGTCCTCATGGGGTAGATACCTTGGTCATCTCCATTTTACAGAGGGGGAAGTTGAGGCTAGAGGGTGTCAGGATTTTCTTTTTCTTATCAATGTTGAAAATATTACAGATTTCCCCCAGTGTCTCCTTATTTATCCCCCTCCTCCCACCCCTTCCCCACCCTAGGCCTTCACCACGCTATTGTTTGTGAATTTGATTTAATATGTTCAGAAGTCAAATGTAGAGTAGAATAGCATGGCATTAAAGCCAAGATAACCCTGAGGTTTCAGTACACCCTACTTTAAAACATCAATAAAGTAAGGTGTCTACTAAACATTCACAGTATGCCTCTACAAACAAAAAACTAACATATTTCCAAACTGTTGTTGCAGAAGTAACTCCAGATTCTGAATTTGGGCATCAGGTGGGTTTGTGTTCTAATTTGATATTGTTTAACTAAGTGATTGATTTTAGCCAATATTAAAAACATGCCATTTTCAACTCTAAATGAGTTTATTGTGTGCCTAAAACTGAAAAAAAAAAAATATTTTGGAGTCTGGGTACAGTGGATGTGGGTAAAATTGATGGAAAGATAATACAAATATACATGTGAGCCTTCATGAAAAGGGAATGGGAAATACCAGCAAGGTAAAAGCACAGCATGATATAACAATAAAATAGGATATAGAGTAAGTTCAGAAGCTTGTGTTTTTTAAAGGAATTCAGGAAAAGATAAAGTATTGCCTACTTGAAGTTATTGAAAGGAATTGCCATGTTGGCAGGAGTCCAACCTGGTATTTCTGCAAGTGAGATTTGTGCTATAAAACAATAATCTGTTGGAAATTTTATTTTTTTTATTTCAATTGTGTCAATTTAAAAATTATTATATTTGTCTTCTTAATAAGATTTGTAATATATAAATATACTTATGCACATATAAAGGTATATTCAAAAGAATTTTACTATGAAGAGTGCATATTTAAAGAAAACAAATTATGAACCACTTTTTACATGATTTTCAAAGTACTTTCAGGCAGTATGAATTAAAGAAAGATCAATAATGGATGGAAAATTTTGGTCACTTTAGAAATTGAAGTCAGCAAAGTCTGAATGTATTTCATCTAGCATTATTTCTTAATATTCTCATTTTGGGGGAAAATGGTAACTGTGAAAGGACTTTGGAAATATCTTCTGTTTTTGTGCAAAGGAACTCAATGTGGTAGGTGCTGTGAAATGTTGCCCAGATCCCCCCCCATTGAAGGATATTTTACCTTAAACTAATGAGGTGCTATTGGTCTTTAGCTGTCAGCCCTTTTAGGGATTGCCTCAGTTGCAGAGAAGTACTTTGAGTCATGTCATTCTCCTGGGTTGACCTCAACTGGAGACTGATATATGAGGGAATGTAAAGGCCCTTTGATCTAAAATTTGGGACTACTCTATAGCGCCATTCTAGCTCCAGAGTTTCCTGTAGGGTGTTCTAGACATTGCTGTTGGGCTGCGAGTGTAGTAGATTTCTCTCTGTCCACTCCTGCTTCTTTCCTCTGCCCTTTATAGGTGTTGAACCCAAGGATACTCTTTAATAAACACTCTAAACTTGCTTTTAGAGTTGGGTTCCCCTCAACCTAAAATAATTTAAAAAAACACACAATATAAGTCAGTTGTGTATTCCTTCAGGCTTGAGTCAAAACATGGAAAACAGACTTAATTAAAAAGCTTAATCTTCTGTGTTGTACCTGACCAGTCCATTGGTGTGCTTTGCTATCAGATGCATCACTATCATAATATAGATGAAATGATAAACTTGGATGCTATAATATCATAATATACATAGTTATTACCAGTTATGTTTCTTCATTGACCTAGGGTTGACCCTAGCCATGTAATAGAATACAATGTAGTCATGAAAGCAATTGTTATATTTCTAAATTCACTGCCGCAATTGGCAATGAATGGTGTGTAACATGAGTGTGTGTGCAAAGAGTGCACCTTCCAGTGTGTATATGGGAGAGAGTGTCTGGAATTAATTGTGGACAATCTATAGATAGTGAGGTTAAAAGTACAGCAATGAGGTACCATCTCACATCTGCCAGAACGGCTATGATCAACAAATCAACTAACGACAAGTGCGGGAGAGGATGCGGAGAAAAAGGAACCCTTCTTCACTGCTGGTGGGAATGCACACTGGTGCAGCCACTGTGGAAAACAGTATGGCCTTTCGTCAAAAAATTAAAAATGGAACTGCCATTTGACCCAGCAATACCACTTCTAGGAATATATCCCAAGAAAACAGAAACACCAGTCAGAAAGGATATATGCACCCCTATGTTCATAGCAGCACAATTTACAATAGCTAAGATTTGGAACCAGCCTAAATGTCCATCAGCAGATGAGTGGATTAGATAACTGTGGTACATCTACACAATGGAATACTATGCTGCTGTAAAAAAGAAGGAATTCTTACCATTTGCAACAGCGTGGATGGAACTGGAGAGCATTATGCTAAGCGAAATAAACCAGTCAGTGAAAGATAAATATCACATGATCTCACTCATTTGTGGAATATAAAGAACATTATAAACTGATGAACAAAAGTAGGTACAGAGGCAAAGAAGCATTGAACAGACTGTCAAACTACAGAGGCAAGGCTGGGGAGGGTTGGGGGTGGTAAGAGATCAACTGAAGGACTTGTATGCATGCATATAAGCGTAACCAGTGGACACAAGACGCTGGACGGGGGATGAGGGCATGTGCCGGGGGGTAGGGGAGGCTGGGGCGAGGTCAATGGGGAAAAAAGGAGACTTATGTACTACTATTTGTAATACTTTAAACAATTTTAAAAAATCACAGGGGCAAGAGAGTGTGAAGGTAGAAGTACCACCTATCAACAAAAGGAGGAAAGTTAGAAGGGAAATCTTGGCTCTACCTAAAGCTTCTCAATCCTAAAATGGGGATGCTACTAGTACGCATCCTGCAGGAAGAACTAAATTAGATCATGCACATCAAGAATTTAGACAATATCTGGCACCTAATAAACACTCATTAAATGCTAAAAAAAAAAAAAGGTGCTGCAATACTATTTTCTCCTCTGTCCATGTGTTTTTTGATTTTTTTAAAAAGTGGATTGTTTCTCTACTATTAAGACATGTAAAAGTTATTTAATATATATATAAATGTTTATTGTTCATAGTATTATAGATGTCTCCCATTCCTCCTCTTAACTTCCCCCCTCTGCCTAGCCTCTATCCACTCCCCAGGTAAAAAAAATAATAAAAGTAATTTTATGCTCCAAACGTAACCTCCTTTCTTCTAAATAGGAGTGCTTCGTAATGGAGATGAAGTCTTGTCAAGACCTGAACTGGCCAGGTGGAGATCTGAACTCCTTTAGGGCTAGTTTAAACTCTAATAACATGGAGAGAACTTACCCACATGTTCTCCAACAAGTCAGAAAAGATTCTCAGTGTGTGGCCATATAGGATTTTTTTTTCTCAGAATTTATCTAGAAATTCGTTTTTCTAAGTTTTGAATCATGAGAAAGATCAGTCAGGATATTAGGAACACAGAAAAAGTGTATTTTAATCCACCTGAGAAAATTAAAGATTTAAAATGAATATAAAATCATTACACATTTGAAAGCTGTATAACCAAGTGGAAATCAATCAAGAGTAGGAAACACAGCCTCTCAGAGGCAAAAGGCAATGTAGGCATTTCCAGGAACCAGGTTCTGAGCATGCATATAAGCATGGTGAAGATCTAATCTGTCTGTCTTTCTTTCAATTATCGCCATGCTACAGATGTGTGTTTGCCAATCCGTCTGCTGCTAACAATGAACCATTCTTACAAATAACATAAATATTAATAGTTTATATGCATAGTATTATTTTCTCTCTTTCTTTCTTTCTTTCTTTCTTTCTTTCTTTCTTTCTTTCTTTCTTTCTTTCTTTCTTTCCTTCTTTCCTTCTTTCCTTCTTTCCTTCTTTCCTTCTTTCCTTCTTTCCTTCTTTCCTTCTTTCCTTCTTTCCTTCTTTCCTTCTTTCCTTCTTTCCTTCTTTCCTCTTTCCTTCTTTTTCCTTCTTTCCTTCTTTCCTTCTTTCCTTCTTTCCTTCTTTCCTTCTTTCCTTCTTTCCTTCTTTCTTTCTTTCTTTCTTTCTTTCTTTCTTTCTTTCTTTCTTTCTTTCTTTCTTTCTTTCTTCCTTCCTTCCTTCCTTCCTTCCTTCCTTCCTTCCTTCCTTCCTTCCTTCCTTCCTTCCTTCCTTCCTTTCTTTCTTTCTTTTCTTTTTTTTTATGTGCCCAGACCGAGGATCAAACCCACAATCTTGAGGTATCAGGATGATACTCTAACCAAATTTGCTACCCGGCCAGGACTCTGCATACTATTCCATATACAAATCCTATGAGTCATGTTCCAAGAAATAATGAATTTTGGAACCAGAAAGTTCTCAAATTGGCAATTGCAACACATGGTTCTGTGTAGTGATATTGGTGTTAACCTTGCTAAGAAATCTGAATATTACTATTTCATATACTACTCAATATTGTTCACTGACATTGTCCAATGTTTTAATATTCACTATGAGCTATAGTTTCTTTGTAAAGTTAACACATTGAAAGTATGTTAGGAGTAATTTATGATTCTAGGAGTTTATGAACATTCCAAAGAATTCTAATTTCTTGATCTCAGATCCCAAAGATTAATATCTGTAGAGAATTTGGAACCTCAACCAGGAATACCCAACAGAAATGGTGTGGTGGACAGAGAGAGTAAAGTGGTGATCATATGACCTTCTAACATCCTCGTATACATAGTCTGTAATTCCTGCATTCCATTAATACTGTTTATCAGTCTTGTGCACTAAACATTAAGTTATTAATTTTAAAAGATTGAACTTGATGTGTGAGTTCTGATATTTACTTTGCTCTAGTTCTCAAACTTTTGGAGTTAAGGATATTTTGTGAGTATGATGAATTATGGTAGAGATTGTCAGATGGGTGTTTTGATCAAAAAACCTATATATCCAAACACCTGCTATTGGGTGTTATTAAAATAACATGGGAGGTTAAAATTAATACTACAGGTTTAGGTTTAATTCTTGGGAGAGTAATGAGTTGCAATGTTTAGGGGCACAATAGTTTCTGCAGTTATCTAAAATCTACACTAATAAAATAGTAAGATGCAAATTGACTGTACCTTTGCAACACCCACCAGCCAATTAGGAGTGAGTATGCAAATTAACCCAACAAAGATGGCAGGATAATTTGCATACGCAGGTGCTCAGTGGCGGGGGGGGGGAGGAGCGGGATGCTTGCATCATAGCCAGGGTGATGACGCAGGTGTTCCACACCACCCCAGCCACTCCGACCCTCTGGCCAGAGCGAAAAGGCAGCTCTGGCTGGAACAAAGGAGGGGTGCTGGCAGCCAGGGGAAGGAAGGCCCATTCTTGCACAAATCTTTATGCATCAGGTCTCTAGTGGTTCAATAAAACTGGCAAAAGGCTAGTCTTTGGACCATATGATTCTACAGCAATAAAATGGAGAAATTTCTAACTTGAGGTATAGGCTTAGCCTTAAAAATAATTGGAAAATAAACTTTGCATATTTACCATCTTGTATTTCCTCATAAGATTCAGAAAGTGTATATATTAGAAATATATTGTTTGACAATTTACAAAGGAAATCAAAGCAGCAAGTGTGTGTCTGCAAAATTATGTCACCTATTTCTGTTCTATTTCAGGATGTAGCCCATGCAATTCAGAGAAAGGCAATGTAATTAACACTGGGTAAAGTTTAGGGTTTACTATATGGATAAAATTGTAATGTCTCCCACTACCTAATGTATTATGTGTCCTTTCCCTTTTTTACTCCTTTCTTGATAGCATAGGGTTTAGTGTTGTGTGTATTTTTTAACATCAACAAAATGTGGTGATTAACTTGGGCCAAGTTTCCCACATTTATTGAGTTTCATCCTTCCAAAAGAATAAAATCTTTGATTTTTTAACCCTGTTTATTTGGAATTGTATCCCTTCTGCTGTTAACATATCACTAGTTAAGGTTTTTAGTGTAATCATGGTTATCACAATTACCATGTCTGGCTGTTAACAAAATTGGTTGATTTTAAGGTACATCATATAAATGGCTACTTATTTTGCATTAACATGAACCTATTTATCTTTATGAAATAAATTGCATTAAACATACACTTCAATATTATGATTATCTGTGGTCATAGCAGTATTATTTATAATAGCTAAAACATGACAGCAACCTAATAGGCCATTGTCGGATGAATAGGTAAACAAAATAGGGTAAATGAATACAATGGAAAATTATTCAGCCTTAAAAAGGAAGGAAATCCTGGCACATGCTACAACAATATAGGAACCTTCAGGGCATTATGCTAAGTGAAACAAGCCAGTCAAAAAAAAAAGTACTGTATGATCCCACTTATATGATGTACCTAGAGTTGTTAAAATCATGGACATAGAAAGTAGAATGGTCAGTTCCAGGGGTTGGAGGAGGAGGAAATGGGGAGTTATTTAATGGGTATAGAGGTTCAGTTTTATAAGTTGAAAGAGTTGTGGAGATGGTGGTAGTGGTGGTGGCACAATGTATGAATGTATTTAACAGCACTGGACCATACACTTAAAAGTGGTTGAGCCCTAGCTGGTTTGGCTCAGTGGATAAAGCATCGGCTTGCGGACCAAAGGGTCCCAGGTTCAATTCCGGTCAAGGGCACATGCCTGGGTTGTGGGCTTGATCCCCAATAGGGGGTGTGCAGGAGGCAGCCAGTCAATGATTATCTCTCATCACTGATGTTTCTATTTCTCTCTCCCTGTCCCTTCCTCTCTAAAATCAATAGAAATATATTGTGTGTTTTTTTAAAGTGGTTGAGATAGTATATCTTATGTATATTTTATCACAATAAAAAGTTTTAAAATTCTGATTATAACACAATAAAGTATTACTTTCACTTATATAAAAACTTGCCTTATGAATACAAAAATGAACAATTATTGAACTCAAGATGCTTTTTGAAGTAACTATCTGTTTTCTATTGCTAATCATCAGGACGTCAAACTGCAAAAATCTGTAATTAATCTGATGATGAATCAATTTAAACATTTTTTTGTAGCACCATGAAGATCCATTTTAACACTTTTAGAATAAAAAAAGTTCCTTCTGTGAGAGCAAGTGTATGCTTGGAAGTCACAAAAGTACTTGTCTCTTCTGAATTTGAGCCATGTTGTAGAGTTGCTTCATTTGATTTGTAAAACTCAGACTTACAGGTATAGAAATGGTCTTTGTATTTAAATATGGTCCCTAGAACACACTTCCATCTGTTTTCTATAGTTACACAAAGCATTAGTTCATTTCCAGGGATTCAGAATTCTAACTCTAAAGGTTAAATTCACACACAGAGAAGCCCAGTGGGCTTTGAATTCCTATTTTAGGAAACACATGTCCTTTTGCACTGTGAACATGACTTGCTATCTCTGCATGATCTGTCTGTAGAGCCATTACACTGGCACTTTTCTCTATAAATTTGTTTCCATATTTGTCCTGATGTGATCACACAAAAAGATGAGCAAGTCCCAGGACTAAGAATGAAGATATCTGGAACTTATTATAAGGAAACTACTTGAACCTAGGAGTTCTGTATATCTTCTTTCCCCCCCCTCCCTTTAAAGTTTCCAGACCTGTTGAAATTGTCACTATTAAAAATGACTTGTTATTTGGGAAATGGTCTGTTAATCTGCTTTATAGTTACAGATAGGGTAATTACACTTAACAAATGTTCTGGGATAAATTCAAATGTAAATGTTCATTCCTATTGTCAGATAATGCATCTAGACATGGGGTTTGGAAAATAGATTTCCTGTAGCTGAACAGTTCTATTTAAACTTTATTTTGATAAAGTCTGATCTTTCACTTATCTGAAAGCTTGCCACTTATGTTTCTTTACAGCTAAATATTAGTATAAATATTTTTCATTAATTGTTTGTGTCCTTGTTACTTTCTATTAAAAACTAGAGGCCCAGTGCACAAAATTCATGCACAGGTGGGGTCCCTAGGCCTGGCCAGTGATCAGGGCCTATAGGATCATCTCACCCAGTCCCAATTAGGGCCCAGCTGGCCAGAGCCTGCAGAACGGGGGGAGGGACCAGGGGAGGTTTGCTGGCTGTGGCAGGTTGGCTATGGGACTGCACTGACCACCAGGGGGAAGCTCCTGTATTGAGCATCTGCCCCCTGGTGGTCAGTGTGCATCATAGTGACTGGTCAACCAATTGTCCCAGTCATTCTGGTCATTCTGGTCATTGGGTCATAATGGTCACTTAGGCTCTTATATATATATAGATAAAACTTTAGAATCGATTTCTATTGCAGAGGAAGCTATGTCCTGCTCATAGGGAAATTTCCTGAGCTGTCTGGTCAGAGAATAGTGGCTTAAGAAGTACTCAGTAAGTGCAATTTACTGCAGACAATTGTTTTTATGACACCTTGACCTAAGTCTAAGTCAGTTTTGGTCTTCAGAGTAAATTTTGTGAGTAAACTGTGACTCATTGCTCCTCACATTGGTGATGTATTTATATCAATGCCCATCCATACCAGTCATAGATTGGAAAAATATTAGTTTTTAACTTCTTCAGGAGAAAGGCAAATATGATTTCTTAAACTGATAGAAGCAAAATTAAATATATGAATTCATAGTAATTGAGAAATGAGAATATCACACTCAATTAGTAGTAAAAAATGTATGCACATCTAGACTTCAAAAGATAGTAAAAAAATACAAAACAGGAAAAATAGGCCAATTTTCCCACTAAAAATTGTTGATACAATTAGTATTTATTTGGTATCTCCTTTGTCACAGAGTAAGTAGTAAAGGAAAGGACTGAGGTAAACATATTGTCTTGGACATAGACTAATAAAAGTTATTTTGTTTTAGGGAAGATTTACTACAAAATTCTAAATTGTATCATAGCAGTTTTGTGGAACCATAAAGTTGGAAATGTTATATTTATCTTAATATTCAGGCAGTATTTTTGGAAAACCACTTTTTAAAAAAGTTGATGCTTATATATTTTGTAAGGAAGCATAGAAGTTAGATAGTGGCCATAACTTCAAAACAGAAGAAAGGGGTTGGATTTATGATTATCACTTTGTGGTTGTAACTTTTATTCCAAGTATCCTCAATGTCATAATTTTATGCCTTGGAGTGGCTGTCTTTCTACTCATTGTGGTGCACCTCCTGGGTCCTTTCCAGTCTACAATCTATGCTCGCGGTAAACTCATGGCAATTTTCTTATATTCTTAGTAAATTCCCTGCCCTACATTCTCCTATTTCATTCTAAAATTTTATATTATTGGATATTTCTTTCTGCACACATTCTCTAATTTTTTCATCTTTCTCTGCTATTTTCCATCTTTTTATGTTGTATCCTGTGTGGTAGTCTCAAATTCACCTCTGAATATTTCTATTGATTTTGTTTTTATATTTGCTATCATCTATGTAATATCAAAGAGGTATTTTAGCTTTCTCAACATTGCTTTCTGTAGTTTCATGTAATTTTTTCTGTTATACAATATCATCTTTTATCTCTGCTTATATTATAAATAATTTTAAAGCATTATTTAATTTTTACATTATGTTTTCTACAAGTTTATTTATAGTCTGATTTGCTATTTGATCATTTTTTTCAAATTCAAGCTCTTCTAAAATACCTGGTGTTCTTTGGCTACTAACTTATGATTAAGACAGACAAAAATATTAATTAGCATCTCCATATACATGGACACGTCTTGGCAAGAGTTCTACATTACTGTAGAGTGTTGGGGTGTAGCCCTAGCTGTTTCCTCAGGAGGTCCCCAAGTGTCTGTATGTTGAAGTGTTATCTGATGGTACACCTGTTTACCCAGAAGGGAACTTGGTTTCTTTTTTGAGAGTAGGAGTTATAAGTTTGACTACTAGCGGTCTGAGCATCAAGTGAAAAAGGGTACTAGTGATTTCACCATTAAGTATCATTTACATAATTCTCCAATTTTCTTTTTTTAACTTTTAAATTTATTGAGGTGACATTGGCTAATAAAATAATATAGGCTTTAAGTGTACAATTTTATAATACATCACCTGTATATTGCATTGTGTGTATACCATTCAGTTCTCCCCATTTTCAACTCTGTACCTCTACCTTCCCTTAAATATGCTCAGTTTCCTGCCTCAAATTCCTATCTGGGTTATAGAGAACAGACTGACAGCTGTCAGAGAGGAGTTACTACAAATTGGTAGTTGCAGAATAGCCACAGAGATGTTGATTACAGCATATGGAATATAGTCAATAATATGAAGATAAATAGGTATGGGGCCAGGTAGGTACTTGAAGCAGCAGGGGGACAACTATGTAAAGTACATGCTTTTCTTTCTTTTTTTCTTTTTTTTTAAATATATTTTATTGATTTTTCACAGAGAGAAAGGGAGAGGGATAGAGAGCTAGAAACATCGATGAGAGAGATACATCTACCAGCTGCCTCCTGCACACCCCCCACCGGGGATGTGCCCGCAACCAATGTACATGCCCTTGACCGGAATCGAACCTGGGACCTTTCAGTCCGCAGACCGACGCTCTATCCACTGAGCCAAACAGGTTTCGGCTAAAGTACATGCTTTTCTAACCACTTTGTTGTACATCTGAAACTAATACAGAAAACATGAATAGACCGATAAAAATTAATGAAATTAAAGCATTAATTTAAAAAATTCCAACAAACAGAATTCTACCAAACAATAAAAGAAGAACTGACACTTATCCTCCTTAAACTATTCCAAAAATTTCAACATGAGGGAAGACTTCCAAACTCTTTTTATGAGGCCACAATTATCCTAATTCCAAAACCAAATAAAGACATTACAAAGAAAGAGAATTACAGACCAATGTTCCTGATGGACACAGATGCTAAAATCCTCAACAAAATATTAGCAAATTGTATCCAGCAATACACTAAATATATCATACATCATGACCAAGTGGGATTTAATCTTGGGGTGCAAGGCTGTTATAATATTTGCAAATCAATACATGTGATACATTCCAAAAAAATGAAGGATAAAAATAATATGATCATATCAATAGATGCAGACAAAGCATTTGGCAAAGTTCAGAACCTATTTATGATGAAGACTGAATAATGTGGGGATAGAGAAACCATACTTCAACATAATAAAAACCACATATGATAAACCTACAGCCAACATCATATTCAATGGGCAGAAACTAAAAGTGTTTCCCTTAAGATCAGGAACAAAACAGGGATGTCCATTTTTATCATTCTTATTCAACATAGTACTGGCAGTCCTAACCACAGCAATCAGACAAGAAGAAAACATAAAATGCATCCAGATTGGAAAGGAGGAGGTAAAACTGTTATTATTTGTAGAGGAAATGATATTGTAAATAGAAAACCTTAAAGACTCCACAAATTTTTTTTTTGCTAAATTTAATAAATTAATTGAGAAAAGTAGCAGGATAAAAAACTAACATTTAGAAATTTGTGGCATTTTCATACAACAGTAATGAACTATCAGAAAGGGAAACTAAGAAAACAATGTCATTTACAATTGCATAAAAATACTTGAAATAAATTAAACCAAAAGACCTGTACTCAGAAAAGTATAAGACACTGAAGAAAGAAATTGAAGGAGATACAAATAAGTGGAAGCATATGCCATGTTCATGGATAGGAAGAATTAGCATCATTAAAATATACATAATACCCAAAGCAATTTATAGAGTCAACGCAATTACTATCAAGATCCCAATGGTATATTTCAGAGAACTAGAAGAAATATCCAAAAATTTATATGGAACCACAAAAGCCCTCAAACAGTCACAGCAATTTTGAGAAAAAGAACAAAGTTGGAGGAATCATTCTACCTAATACCAAACTATACTGCAAGTCCATAATAAAACAGATACACAGATCAACTGAAAAGAATAGAGAATGCAGAAATAAACTCACATCTATATGGTCAATTAATATTTAACAAAGTATGCAAAATATACAATGAAGTAAAGATAGTATGTTTAATAAATGGTGTTGGGAAAATTGGACAGGTACTTGCAATAAAATGAAACTAGACCACGGTCTTACAGCATACACAAAAATAAATTCAAACTGGATTAAAGACTTCAATGCTGTACTTGAAAGCATAAAAATCCTGGAAGCAAACATAGGCAAGAAAATCTCAGACGTTTCTTGTAGCAATACTTTTTCTGATATGTAGCCTTGGTTAAGGGAAACAAAAATAAACAAATGGGACTACATCAGAATAATAATTTTTAAAAATATATTTTTTTTATTGATTTCAGAGAGGAAGAGTGAGGGAGAGAGATATAGAAATACCAATGAGGGGACAGAATCATAGATCAGCTGCCTCCTGCATACCCCCTACTGGGATTTAGCCCACAACCCGGGTAGGTGCTGCCCTGACATGGAATCCAACCATGAAGTCCTGGTTCATTGGTCAAAGCTCAGCCACTGAGCCACATTGGCCGGGCCCAACTAAAAAGTTTTTTTACAGCAAAGGAAACCATCAACAAAATGAAGAGAACACAGTGCATGGAAGAACATATTCACCAGTGATATGTCTGATAAGGGGTTAATTTCCAAAAATTTATAAAGAATTTAATACAACTAAACACTAAAATAAACAATCTAACTGAAAAATGGGCAAAGGATCTGAATATACATTTCTCCATAGAGGACATGTAGATAGCCAATAGACATATGAAAAGATGTTCAACCTCACTAATCATTTCAGAAATGCAAATTAAAGCAATGAGGTATCACCTCATACCTGTCAGATTGGCTACCATCAGTAAATCAAACACATGCTGATAAGGATGTGGGGAAAAAAGAACCCTGGTACACTGCTGGTGGAAATACAGACATTATGGAAAACAGTATAGAGTTTCCTCAAAAAATTAAATATGGAACTGCCATTTTACCCAGTGATCCCACTTCTAGAAATATATCCTAAGAATCTGGAAATACCAATCAGAAAGAATATATGCACCTCTGTGTTCATAGCAGAGCTATTTATAATTGCTAAGATCTGGAAACAGCCCACATGCCCATCAGTAGATGAGAGAATAAAAAAGTGGTGGTACATTTACACAGTGGAGTACCATGCAGCTGTACAAAAGACAGATCTCCTTTTTTTCAGTTAATGTTATTTATTTCAGTGTTAGTTTGTTTTTATTGGAGCCTTGCTGTTTTTCTTTCACATATCCTTTAAAGTGCTTCTTCAGAATTGTACAAATACTCAATTGCTCATAAATATTTGCTGTTGGATTGATTTGATTTCTTTTTTAAAATTTCAATTCTTTATTGTTTAAAGTATTACATAAGTCTCCTTTTCCCCCCATTGACCTATCCCCGGCCGCCCCCACCCCCAGCACATGCCATCACAACCCCCATGATGTGTCCATTGGTTATGCTCATATGCATGCATACAAGTCCTTTGGTTGATCTCTTACCCTCTCACCCCCCGCCTTCCCTCATAGGTTGGACAATCTGCTCGATGCTTCGATGACTCTGGTACTATTTTGTTCATCAGTTTATGATGTGCATTATATTCCACAAATGAGTGAGATCATGTGATATCTGTCTTTCTCTTTCTGGCTTATTTTGCTTAGCATAATGCTCTCCGGTCCATCCATACTGTTGCAAATGGTAAGAGTTCCTTCTTTTTTACAGCAGCGTAGTACTCCATTGTGTAGATGTACCACCGTTTTCTAATTCACTCATCTGCTGATGGGCACTTAGGCTGTTTCCAAATCTTAGCTATTGTAAATTGTGCTGCTATGAACATAGGGGCACATATATCCTTTCTGATAGGTGTTTCTAGTTTCTTGGGATATAGTCCTAGAAGTGGGATCACTGGGTCAAATGGGAGTTCCATTTTTAATTTTTTGAGGAAACTGCATACTGTTTTCCACAGTGGCTGCACCAGTCTGCATTCCCACCAGCAGTGCACGAGGGTTCCTTTTTCTCCACAACCTCGCTAGCACTTCAAAAGACAGACTCTTACCTTTTGTGACAGCATGTTATGCTAAGTGAAATAAGCAGTCAGAGAAAGACAAATACCAAATGATTTCACTTATACACTGAGTGGCCAGATTATTATGATCTCTGAATGTATAATAATCTGGCCTCTCTCTCTCTCTCTCTCTCTCTCTCTCTATATATATATATATATATATATATATATATATATATATATATATATATTATTATTATTATTTATATTTATATTTATATTTATATTTATATTTATATTTATATTTATATTTATATTTATATTTTATTTTTTTTAGAGGCCCAGTGCATGAATTCGTGCATGGGTGGGGTCCGGCCAGCCTGGCCAGGGGGAGGGGACATGGGTGGTTGGCCGGCCTGCCTGCTGGTCAAACTCCTGGTCGAGGGGACAATTTGCATATTAGCCTTTTATTATATAGGATTATATAGGATATACACTGAGTGGCCAGATTATTATGTGTTCAGAGATCATAATAATCTGGCCACTCAGTGTATAAATGTATTATATATTTTTATTTTTTATTTTAAAATATTTATTGTTGAAAGTATTACATATGTCTCCCCTTCTCCCCCTTTACCTCTCCTAACCTGCCTCCTACCCGGGACCCAGGCCTTCACCACCCTTTTGTCTGTGTCCATGGGTTATGCATATATGCATACAAGTTCTTTGGTTGATCTCTTCCCACCCACCCTCTCTGCCTTAAATATATTATAAAATTGTACACTTAATACCTATAACATTTTGTTAACTGATGTCATCAAAATAAATTCAATAAGAATTTAAATTAAAATAAAATAAAAGGAGGTTCCAGAGAAGTAACCTCCTGTCTTCTACTGATGTGGGTGAAATTGGAAAATGGAACTGAGACTAAACTGATACATACTTTAAACATTCATCTTTTTAACCTCATCCACTTATGTCCATAATTTTAAAGGTTACAAGTTCCCTCGAATTCCTGAGAATTCTTTGGTGGTGCATATTAGTTTTATTTTTTGCTTTCTTCTTAGTTTCTCATGCTGTCTCCACAGTCAAATGGACAATTATTTCTTATTTTTCCCTTCTCCCTTGGTTAGTCTATTAAATTACTTTTGGGCTCCCAAGACTTTGTTGATAGTTTATTATATTGTCTTATTTCTTTTCTCTTAATGTCCTTTTAAATATTTGTCATGTTTTCTTCTTTGCTACCTATCTAATTGAGTTTGAAGAAGGCTGTTAAATATGTATGTTCAGTGGAATCTAAAGAACTTAATAAACAAACGAACAAAACAGAAACAGACTGATAGATACAGAGAACAGATTGATGGTTTCCAAAGGGGAAGGGAGTTGGGGACTGGATGAAAAAGGTGAAGGGATTAAGAAGTACAAATTGGTAGTTACCAAATACTCATGGGGATGTAAAGTATAGATTATGAAATATAGTCAATAATATTATACTAGCTATATGGTGCCAGATGGGTGCTGGAAATATTGGGGGGAACACTTTGTAAACTATATGATTGAATAACCACTCTTCTATACATCTAAAACTAATATAAAATAATAATTCAATATAAACTATAATTGAAAAAAAGTATGTTCAGTTTGACATGTTTAAACTTAAACTGAATTTATAATACTTTCAACATTTTAGTCATAGATTCACATTTGATGCTCAGATGCCCATTTTCTTATTTTGTGTTTACTTTCAAAGATAGAGTATATGATGGGGAAATCTAAACTTTTTGCAATATTATATTATCCCATTTGGATGAATTTCTAAATATTCCTTTATTCTCTTCAATACTCATTTATTTTGTATTCACTGAAAGGCATTGATGGAGAGAAACTCAAATTATGGTAATCTGAATATAATTTACATTGAACTTTGATTTGGTTATGCAGCATTTGCCATGGGTTTGTGTGGAATGACAATTCACAGACTCGATTAAATATTGTACTAGCTCTCCAATCTGCATTTTTTGTCTATTTTCATGCAGTGTCCTCAAGTTTTCCAGCCCAGCATTCAATATCTAAATTGAAAGGATACCACAAGTCTGCCACACAGCATATGATTGAAAGAAGTATTTTTCCTCTCTTATTAGTTGACTTGCCCTTACTAATTCTAGGACACACCCAGGGTTCTAATAAACCCATCTTGCTTGTTGCTTGTCACATCTTTCTCGAGTCTGTTGCTCCAAGCTTCACTGTTGGTCACATTTTCTCTTCTTATAGATATATTTCTAGACTGTTGTATTTTCTCCCCAAAATGCTTTCTTCCAAGCATGGACACAGGCTCTCCTTTTTCTTACATCACAGCTAACACCAAGCTGTAATGTTTGCTGAAGATTCAAGAGTAACTGAAAGTAATAGCAACACAGTGTGATGTATAAGACAACTCTGCTGTTAAAGTCCGTTGTCCACATCCCATCACCAAGGGCTCTCTTCTTCATCTTCAGTTCAGTACCCTGTTGTTGATGCCTGTTTTCTCCTTTCATATTTGGAGCTCCTCTGGGCTTTCTGCAAACATGGAGACAAAACAATACTTCCTCTGGGTTCAGCCAATGAAAATGTATGATTCGGTTTACAGTTTATAATTTTTCACCAATGTACTTAACTCCTCATTTTGAAGTAGTACATATTAGGTTACTTGGCCAGTGTCCAGATTGATTCCATCGTTGGTATATAGGAATATAACTTCAATATCTTCTTGACCAAAAGGTATCAAGGTGATGCCTTCCAGCACAAGGAAAGCATCTTCCCAAAGATAGATTTCAGTAACCGTTTTTCAGCATTAAATTAAAAGTCACAAATAGCAGGAAGCTCTTTAAATGGCACTTTATTCCTGATGTATATCAAAGAGACCCACCATTTAATAACTTTCATTCCTTTCTTATACATAACTTTCACATTGTCTTCATAATAATTTTAGGTACTTTTCATAGTGCTTTATGAATATTATCTTCTGTAATCCTCACATAATATGTGATGAAAAAACTTGTTTTTCTTCACAGTTTGTAAAGAAATAATTGGGACCCAGAGTAAATGAATCATTTATCTAAGGTTTCACAGCTATCAAGTCATAGAGTCAGGATTTAAACTCAGGCATTTGCCCGGCCGGCGTGGCTCAGTGGTTGAGCATCAACCTAGGAACCAGGAGGTCAGGATTCAATTCCCAGTCAGGGCACCTGCCTGGGTTGTGGGCTCAATCCCCAGTGTGGGGCATGCAGGATACAGCTGATCAATGAGTTTCTCTCATCATTGATGTTTCTCTCTTTCTCCCTCTCCCTTCCTCTCTGAAATCAATAAAAATATATTAAAAACATAAAAATAAATAAACTCGGACATTTGAAGCCATGGTTCTGAACTACTTATACATATTTTCTCTCCCTATCCTAGAATATCCTAATTTGACAGGTAAGCATGTTCCAGTTAACACATCAATGGGTAAGAAATTTAAACCCAAAGATGTCGATTAAAGACTAATAGATCGTGAAGACCTCATGGACCAAGTATCTCAAGATTTCTAGGGTTCATCAGAACATGAAAGGAACTTCCCCAGGAAAAAGACTAAAGGTTTTTACAGTTTGAGCTACTGTGATGCTTCTCCTGATATTTGACACTTCCCAACTTCAATGTCATCATTTATGGGTAGTTAAATATAGTGGTGGGAAGTAGAAATTGGAACAGAATTTTGAAATACTCTAGGGAGAAGAACGTTTTGCTGTTGTTTATTTGCTCACTTGTTTTGCTATGGAAGTCTTGGGAAGGTATGTCTACTATGTTGTAGCTCTTCTTTGTGGCTGATTGACCAGAGACCTACAGAACATTTAAAGTCCTCGTAAGCTAAATCTCTCTGTGGCTTGTATGAAGAATTTCTGGGGACACCCAAATGGCACTAACTATTGAACAGGGCACTGGTACTGGTAGCTTGTATGAAAAATATAAGCCTTTTTAAATCAAATATTGGAATGTAGGGATGATCATTAGATAATTGTTGCTCAGAACCAGAGAGAATTTCAGGTAAAACTTTGAAGAAATGCAGAATAAAACTAGAGGTAATGTAAGTGCATGTTCAGCTTACCCTGTTAAAGAACTGTTTACGTTTTGCTTGTATATTGATCTTAGGTTATGAGTTATCGAGATGGGGAGCTCATTCAACTTTTTTTAAAAATGTGGCTTCATAAATTATTTAGTATATTTACCCAAATATTATGTACCTTAAAATGAGATTTAATTCTCTCAAGAATTCCTTGTATAACTCTGTTGTACATTTTGTAGAACTAAAATACGCACAATTAAATTAAATGCAAGTGATTTCTAATGTCACCCTCACTTGTTAATGCCACTCTGTAATGCTATCATTGTCCAGTAATATTAACAGATAAAATGAAAATATAGACCCATATTAGCTATGGTTGTGCTGCTCTGTAGATAACAAAAATATAATGTAATTAATATTATGTGAACATTTAAAAATACACAAATAATATAGAATGGATTACCTTTGTCGTATTGTAATAAAAGTAAATGCAAATACAACACAATGATTCATTCAGTTGCAGTTTTGTAAAACATACAAGATCAATATATAACACATTAGTTTTCATATGCACTACTTTCTCCCTCTTTTTTCTCCATTCACTCTATTAGGTTTTTATTTTTCTATTTTACTGTATTTAATTAAAACATTTTTCTTCCTGGCATGTTCCTGTGTTTTATACCATGATTAAAATCCTTGAGTACTTTTGCATTCTTGTTATGTACTTTTTTTAAGGATCTAGCATTAACTTTTAGATCAGGAAAGAACCTAGACCTCCAGTGTATTTCCCTAAAGTTGGGAATTTATGCACACTAGAACGAAAGGAGTTTCATAAATAATATTCTCTAACAAAGAGATAAATGAAGGGCTGATAGAGGACATTGTGTTACTTTCATGATTTCTAGTAAAGCTAAAGTCTATTTTAATGCAATCAACTGAGTTTGCAAGACTATGATATTTGATCTTAGAAGTAACTACTCTATTATTTTGATGCTTTTCCTGTCTTTATTTGCAGCTTTTAGCATTATTCTTCCCACTTAAAAGTCTACTTAAATATTTCTCACACACATATGGTCAGAAAATTCTTATACAAAGGTCTTTTTTACTCCTTCATATTGCTAATATCCCAACCCCATATTTTGTCTTTCATAATTTGCAAATGTGTTCAAAGATTTATGAGCAATCTGCACATGGTAGTTTCTCTTGATACAGTTAAATTCTGAGTCAAAACACTATGCATAGACTAGCTCATGTAAACAGGAATTGTGCTTGGCTCTGAGGAGAAATTGCATGGTCAACTCATTTTGGTACCCAGGAAAATGAACTAAAATGTCAGCTCTCCAATATGATGCATGAAATGGCTTTTTAAAGTCAGTGCTATTTTATAGGGAAAACAAAAATGACTAATTGAGAAGAGCTGAAGCCATACTGAACTAACTAAATCAGCCACATCTTGTTTTATTTTATATCTTTTCATTGTGTGTAAATGTATAGAACAGTATCAGAGTTGTGGGACTGTATGAAATAGAAACCAATCCAAAGTTGTTTGAGCTGTCTATCCATTTCTCATTTATCCTAGCATACCTGCTTTTTTTTTTCAACATATCAATTTTGTCTACTAAGTCCCATAGCAGGAATACAGTGTCCTTCCTATAGCTTCTGTGTTTGCATGTTACAGTACTTGTCCAGCAATATACAAAGGCTGATTGCAGATTTAGCCCCATTTAAAATTTCACAGAGAAGGGTGTCTGACTGGCCCACCTTTAGCTAGGTATCTAGATACAATCTGATCTCTGGCCAAGGCAATAGGTACCCATCTGTGTGAATTGGAGAAAAATAAATCATGTGCTTATTGGCTGGCAGAACCCCTGAATAGTATCTTGTTAGTAAATTATTTCAAAAAATAGAGATATGACTTTGGCATAGTTATTCTTCTAATTAACAATCTCTTCTTATTGATGTTGATGAAATTCTTAGCTAGAGTAGTCTTTTTTCCAGATTTCTCTATGCTGCTTTTATTTTCCTTGTTTAGCGTGTGTTTCTCATTCAATGCTTTTGCTTCTTTCATTGGTATGGTGGCTCTTTCATCAGAGGCATCCCAACTGATATGCAAAGGACCCAATTCAAAATGGCTTGAAAAATTTGGACGTTTATTATCTTACCTAATAGGGTGAGCCAACACAAAGGATGGTTGTCAAATCAGAATCATCTCAATCAAGTGTCTTACCCAGTAATTACAAGTAGATATAGTTATCAGCATATTTACAAGGAAAATAGACCATGTCACCTGCCTTCTTTATTTAGAAGCATCCGCTCAGCAAGGGAGGAAAGATAGTCCAGCTGTTTTAATTCCTCCCCCCCAACAGAGCCTAAATTTTTATTTTTCCTAATCCCCATCCTCCTTTACCTCCACCTTACTCCTCCTTCTTTCTTTTTAGTGTTGATATTTGTCCCTAGACTTGTTTCCCATGTTTTCAAAATGGTTGCCACAGACTCAAGCGTCACACACAGACAACAGAGTCTAGAGCCAGAATGCAAAGGAGACTATTTTTAGAAGCTCCCTAAGCAGATATTCTTTTGTGTTTCATTTGTTAAAAATATATCATATGTCCATTTCTAAACTAATGACTGATAAGGGGAAGTAATTACCTCAATCAAAATGGATTAATAAAGATTCACCCTTGATAATAAGGATAGGCATAGATTCTCTTCCAGAAGAAGTTGATGATATTTGAACAAATTCTGGTTCTCACTGAGGAAGAAATGTGGTGGAGGGTAGATGTAGTTTCTCGGTATTCTGCCAAAAATGTCAGCCATAGTCCTGCTATCTACAAATACAACAGTTGAGCCTAGTTCTGGACTACAGCTGGAATGGCTAAAAAGCAGGAGAATTTGTAAGTTGTTGCTACGAGTTTGGAGAATGACTGTTTCTAATGTTACTGACAATTTTGTTTTTGTCCTCTCTACTATAAGATGTCATTTAGCACAGGAACTACGTTTCTTATAATTAGTGCTTTAAAATTTAATTCAGGATCTTATAGTGTTCTTAGTAAAATAGCTTTTGCATAGGACTACCCTCTGTGACAATAGAGAAGAAAGAGCTTATTTCTCGAATTCAGTGACTAATATTAGAATGCATAACAATCACCACAATTGCTTATTAAAGTGGAATTTCTTAGCCCTGACTTTAGAAACTCTGGCAGTTTGACTTAAGAATCTGCATGTTTATCAGGCATCCCTGGAGAATCTAGAATCCCCATGTTCCTTAGGTCACTTTTGAGAAACATTATTAATGGGCTTGGAATCAGGAAGTGAATCTTCCAGGCCTGAGGGCTGCCTGGAATACTAACATGTTCCTCACACGTAAGACCCTTTGCTTCTGATGTTGTTTATCTTAAATTACAAATATTATCTGTAAACACATCATTCCCTAGGTCCGTGGTCGGCAAACTGCGGCTTGTGAGCCACATGCGGCCCCTTGAGTGTGGCTCTTCCACAAAATACCATGGCCTGGGCAAGTCTATTTTGAAGAAGCGGCATTAGAAGAAGTTTAAGTTTAAAAAATTTGGCTCTCAAAATAAATTTCAATCGCTGTACTGTTGATATTTGGCTCTGTTGACTAATGAGTTTGCCAACCACTGCCCTAGGTCATTCCTCCTCAGCAGGCTCATTGTAGGTACTTTTTAAGTCAAATATGCAATGCATATAGGGTTATTAAAATAGTTACATTTGTATTATAATTATTTCTCAGGACTTTTAAACATGTATATGGGGGCTCCTCCCTCCTGTATTATGCATCCCTCTTTTAGATTGAGAAAGAATATGGTGAGGAAATAATTTCTAGCAAGCCACCAAATTTTGGGAGGAAGGGGGAGGGAGAGTGAGAGAGATAGAAACATCAATGATGAAAAAGAATCATTGATCGGCTGCCTCCTGCACACCTTTTATTGGGGATTGAGCCAGCAACCCTGGCATATGTCCTGACCAGGAATCAAATTAGTGACCTCTTGTTTCCAAGGTAGATGCTAACTGCTGAGCCACACCTGGCTGGGCTGAAGTATATTTTCATCGCTTTTGCTTTGCCATAACTAGAATCACATGTAGCCACCCTTCATGTAGACAGAGTATACGACTGCCGATAACTTGATCTTTCAGAGGCATCAAAATACCCTTGTTCACCTTCCTCAATTTTGAGCTTAAATCACATCACCTTTAAAAAGTTGAGTCTCCTTTGATCAATTTAATGGGTGCTCATGCCCAGAGAACTTCTGTGATGTTCCTTGTTCCCTTTCCTTACCCACTTCCTGGCACACCCACATCTTTTACTATACTTAGTGTGTATATTATTAATTTGGCATGTATTGTAGTTCCCTGGAGATAATATGTTTGTGTGTATCAATTTTGATGAGCACATTGCTTTGGAAACTAAGTGAAATAAGAAATGAATATGACCACACCTACCTGTCTCACATAATATACATAACCAGTGGATGGCCTAATAGGTCCCTGACAGCAAGTCATACATTTCCTAGAAAAATCTGAGAAACTTAAAATCTCTATGCATACCAAAGTATTATCTGTCAACTAATTAAATTATAACTGACATAATGTAATGTACATATATATCTACTAGAGGCCTGGTGCACAGATTCGTGCACTGGTGGGGTCCCTTGGCCTGATCTGTACCCTCTCACAATCCTGGACCCCTTGAGGGATGTCAGACTGCCAGTTTTGGCCCTGTCCCCTCAGGCCAGGCCAAGGGGCTTCACAGGTGCACGAAGCTGTGCACCGGGCCTCTAGTATGCACATAAGATCTTTGGTTAATCTCTTCCCACCCTCCCCCGTCCTCCATTCACTCTGAGAATCATCAGTCTGTTCCATGTTTCCATGCCTGTGCATTGAGTGTCTGCCCCCTGGTGGTCAGTGTGCATCACAGTTACCAGTTGAATGGTCGAATGGTTGGACAATTAGCATATTAGGCTTATATATATATATATAGATATGCATACTATATAATACACATACTATAGAATGTGTATATAACTATACATTTACAAATTTACATTTATATATATGTACACACACACTACATACACACATTATACACTGAGTGGCCAGATTAATCTCTGAACACATAATAATCTGGCCACTGAGTGTATATCCTATATAATAAAAGGCTAATATGCAAATTGTTCCCTCTACTAGGAGTTCGACCAGCAGGCAGGCCAGCCAACCACCCATGTTCCCTCCCCCTGGCCAGGCTGGCCGGATCCCCCAACCATGAACGAATTCATGCACTGGGCCTCTAATATATATATATATCTCCTATCTAATAAAAGAGTAATATGCAAATTAACCATCACTCCAAGACACAAGATGGCTGCCCCATGTGGTCAAAGATGACTGCCCCCATGTGGACACAAGATGGCTGGCAGTGGAGGGCAATTGTGGGCAGTTGGGGGTGACCAGGCTGGCAGAGGAGGGCAGTTGGGGGAGACCAGGCCAGCAAGGGAGGGCAATTGGGGGGGCCAGGCCTGCACTTGGGGGGACCCAGGCCTGCAGGGAAGGGCAGTTGCGGGGGACCAGGCCTGAAGGGAAGGGCAGTTTGGGAGAACAAGGCCTGCAGGGGAGTGCAGTTGTGGGTGATCAGGCCAGCAGGGAAGGCAGTTAGGGGTGACCGGGTCAGCAGAGGAGGGCAGTTGGGGGAGACCAGGCCATCAGGGGAGGGCAGTGGGGGGACCAAGCCTGCAGGGGAGGGCAGTTGAGGGGGACCAGAACAGCAGGGGAGGGCAGTAGGGAGGGACCAGGTCTGCAGGGGAGGACAGTTGGGGGGGACCAAGCCAGCTAGGGGTGATCAGGCCAGCAGATGAGGGCAGTTGGGGGAGATCAGGACAGCAGGGGAGGGAAGTTGGGGGGCCAGGCCTGCAGGGGAGGGCAGTTGGGGGGGGCCAGGCCTGCAGCGGAGGGCAATTGGGGGGACCAGGCCTGCAGGGGAGAGCAGTTGGGAGCCAGCAGTCCTGGATTGTGAGAGGGATGTCTGACCGCCCTTTAGGCCCGATCCCCCTGGGACCTGGCCTAAACAGGCGGTTGGACATCCCTCAAGGGGTCCCAGATTGGAGAGGGTGCAGGCTGGGCTGAGGGACACCTCCCCCCCCCCCCGTGCACAAATTCCGTGCACTAGGCCTCTACTCGAGTGTGTATATCCTATCTAATAATAGACAAATATGCAAATTGACCATACCTCTGACACACCCACAAGCCACGCCCGCCATCCGATCAGAGCGAGTATGCAAATTAACCCAAACCAAGATGGCTACAGCCACAGAGAGCAAGGTTTCCTAGGTAACAGAGGAAGCCAAGCTTTCCGCCTGTCCTGGCCAGGCCTAAGCCTCCACTCAAGCTACAAAGTTTCAATTATAGAAGGTAAACAAATTCAAACAAATGGCGGCAGAATGGAGCTTGAGAGAGCAGGCCAGGGTTGCCACCGGCAACAGGGGAAGCAAAGCTTTCCACACACCCTGGCCGGGCCCACCCGCTTAAGGCAACAAAGTTTCAATTATAACCCCAACACAAATGGCTGCCGGCAGAGGGAGCCCCAGGCTTGGCTCCACTCCAGGCTACAAAGTTTCAGTTGTAGAAGGAAAATAAATTCCAGATACCAGGGCCTCTGCTTGGGTCGCCAGGGGCGTGGCCGGCCTGGAAACCACCACAGGCCCCTCGCTCAGGCAGCCCACACCCCAAGGGAACCCCCACCTGATCCGGGACACCCTTCAGGGCAAACCAGCTGGCCCCCACCCCTGTACCAGGCCTCTATCCTATCTAATAAAAGAGTAATATGCAGATTGATCATCACTGCAACACGCAATATAGCTGCCCCCATGTGGTCAAAGATCCTGCCCCCATGTGGATATAAGATGGCCACCACAAGATGGCCAGCAGGAGAGGGCAGTTGGGAGGCACCCGGCCTGCAAGGGAGGGCAGGTGAGAGGGACCAAGCCTGCAAGGGAGGGCAGTTGGAGGTGATCAACCCTGCAGAAGAGGGCAGTTAGGGGTGACCAGGCCGGCAGAGGAGGGAAGTTGGGGGCAAACAGTCTGGCAGCAGAGTGGTTAGGGGGTGATCAGGCTGGCAGGCAGAAGCAGTTAGGGGCAATCAGGAAGGCAGGCAGGCGAGCAGTTGGGAGCCAGCAGTCCTGGATTGTGAGAGGGATGTCCGACTGCCCTCAGTTGGACATCCCTCGAGGGGTCCCATATTGGATAGGGTACAGGCTGGGCTGAGGGACAACCCCCCTCTGTGCATGAATTTCGTGCACCGGGCCTCTAGTATATATATATATATATATATATATATATATACACACACACACACATACACACACACTGAGTGGCCATATTATTATACATTCAGAGATCATAATAATCTGGCTACTCAGTATATATATGTATGTATATATATATATATATATATATATATATATATATATATGTATATATATGTACATGTATATAATATATATGTATATGTATATATATTATATATATATATATATATACTGCTTCTAAAGTACATAAAAATGCTATTACGAAGAAATATAAATTCATGTAAGACATCACTGAGCTAGTTTCATTTTGTAATCACATACTAGTATACACTATAAAAATGGCTTTTACCTGTATAATTATCGTTAGATATTTATAATGATTTGATATTAAAAACTAAAATGTCTTCATACTTTACATTAGAAACTACTGATTCCTAGTAACATCATTCTCCTTGAATTTTTAAATTAAATACTAGGTGATATATATTTTAGTCCTCTCTTTCTGGATGTCGTAATATGTACTCTAAGTGGTGGTTGTTGCCACTGAGAAAAGGGATACAAGATACTAGGAGTAAGAAAACAGGACCTGGCTCTGGCCTGTGTGGCTCACTAGTTAGAGTGTCGTCCTGTGGACCAATGAGTCCAGGTTCAATTCCTGGTCAAGGGCATGTACCTGGGTTGCAGGCCCAATCCTGGCCTGAGTTGGGGCATGTGCAGGAAGCAGCTTGTCCATGTGTCTCTCTCACATCAATGTTACTCTCTCTCTCCTCCCTGCCTCCCACTCTCTCTAAAAGACAAGTATCACCATATCTCACCTGTATGTGGAATCTAATGAACAAAAACTAGCAAACAAAATAGAATAAGAGGCATGAATACATGGAACAGAGTGACAGCTATCAGAGGGGAGGACTGGATGAAAGAAGGTAAAGAGATTAGTCAAAAAACATATATGCATAACCCATAGACACAGACAACAGTGTGGTAATGGCCAGAGGGAAGGGAGGGTTTGGAGGGCAGAGGCTGGGTGGAGGCAGGCAAGAATGGGGGGAAAATAGGGACATCTGTAATAGTGTCAAATAAAGTTTTTAAAAAAAGAAAACAGGAGCAGGACAACAGTAGACATTCCTGAGGACAAAAGAAAAGGCCTGCAAAGGATGGATAGAGGACGGACAACAGATAGCTGTATTTAGGTTTGTGTGTGCACGTGTGTGTGTGTGTGTGTGTATTGCATGTTCATGCTTGCTTATTCTCTGCCTCCAAATGATTTGGGAGAAAAAGGAAAGGGAGAAAACTAGCCTATGCTATGTCCCTTCCTATTGTATTCCAGGCACCATTTATTTTTTATTTTTTATTTTTTTTAGAATTTGTATTTATTGTTGAAAGTATTACAGATGCCCCATTTTTCTATTTAATTACTCAAAATCTTTCTGAAGTTAGCATCATTCCTCACCTTTATTTTATAAGTAAGTATGCTCAATTCCAGGTGACTGAGCAAATTCAAACACCAAATTGGTGAATCAAATGGTTTTGAAACTCAGGACTGACTGACTGCAAACCCATATTTGTTCCCCTGTAGAGAAGTGCCTCTTGAATCTTTATCACATGTACTATGGAATTCAAGCAGATGTATGATATTGTCCCAGAACCACTAAGTATTTACCAGAGCTGAGATTCCAAATTTATACTGCTTCAGATTTTCTATCAAGTGCAACACAAGTACATTTTGTTGAGAGGGAAATTATTTAGTTAAACGTACTGTTACCTTAGAAGAAATTTACTTGGAGGGCCAATATAATGGCTATATTGACAGAACACTGCCCCTCTACCCCAATCACAGACAAATATTAGGACTTCATGCGTGCATGCATGCTGAAAATTCACTTTGCACCTGCATGCGTGCTGCCCAGAGGCTCGGAGTGGCTGGAGCGTGGGGCCTCTGCCATCGTTGTCGGGTTAATTTGCACACTCTCTCCTGATTGGCTGGTGGGTGTCACAAAGTGATGGTCAATTTGCATATTTCTCTTTTATTAGTGTAGATAGGGACTCTAATAGCACTAAAATTAGGATAATTAGACTTAATAACTAAAATATAAAATTTACAAACTTTTGCAGAATTAATATGTTGTCAAACCATATAAAGTGTCCTAAAATGAGATTAGCTCTTCCTAAGGAGCCTAGGACTTATTTTGTAACTTCTCTAAACCTCATTTTTCTTCTTGATAAAATGGAAATCCTATATAATAAAAGGCTAATATGCAAATAGAATGAATGGCGGAACAACAGAACAACTGAACAACTGGTTGCTATGATGTGCACTGACCACCAGGGGGCACGCGTGGAACATGGCAGGCATCGGCAGCAGGTGGCAGAGTGCAGAACATAGCAGGCATCAGCCGTGGTGGGATGGTGGAGCAGATGAGTGGGGGCACCAGACCAAGTTGGGGCACTGGTCGCTGTTATCAGGGCAAACCTCTGATGGTTACTGAAAATTCTTTGCTCCCATGTGCCACAGTCCCACCCAGCTCTCACACCCACTGCCAGCACCAGAGCCACTGCTCACACCCGCTGCTGGTGCCTGGCGCTGGCCCTGATCACTTTACGCCGGCAGTGGGTGCGAGCGGCAGCTGCCAGCCCTGATCACCCCTGAGGGTTCCTCCACCTCCCCCTGCTCCTGAGAGGCAATCAGGGCAGCAACTGCCACTTGCACCCACTGCTCACGCTGGCCCCAATCACTCGGCGCTATCAGCATGTACAAGCGGGGCCAGCACTATCAGCACATGGGAGCGATGGCAGTGGGAGCAGGGCTTCTGGCAGACAGGGGACCAGGGGCTGTGGCAGGAGGGGCCAGGCAGAGGTGCAGAGGATGGGCTGAGATCCGCCCCTGTGTCCACTGTAGCCTTGCAGCTCACAGTTCCTTTCAAGGCGCATGAATTTGTGCACTGGGCCCCTAGTATGATACATTTCACAAAGTGTTTTTGAGTATTTGATTGAGTGTTAAATATAGTAGTAATTAAAGTTGATATTTGAACAAGGACTTTCTGCCATGGCTCATTTCACATAATTCTGTACAACTAAGAAGGGTTAAATAGCTTGTGTAATTCATGTAGCTAAGAAACTTGAAGCAGGAGTCAAACCTGGGCAGTCTGATTCAAGAGCATGTGCATTTGACCGCTGCCTTGCACTTCTTGCTATGACCGATCAATAAATGGATGAAAAGTATTCAGTGCATAAATGTTCCTGAAGATTATTATCATGAAAATATTTTAAAATATGATTTCTGGGAATAAAAAACAATCTCTTTTTTAAAGCAATAGAAAAATACATTGAAAAATACAATAGGAAATCATCCCTCTGATTCATTTGTCTCAATCCAAGAAGAAAGGCCAATTTCCCTTGATTTGTACTTAGTGAATGGATTGCTTCCTTTTCTAAATTCACTGAAAGCATTTGTTCCAAATATGGCTGCATGTTGAACTCAATTCTCCTGTTACATTTTTTCTACTTTAAAAGTTAGAAAGCTTTTTATCTCTAGAATTAATGCTTTATGAAAGCATCATGATTTCATAAAGATAACCAATAATGAACTTACAGTAATGTTTGGTAGTTGTTTTGTGCCCTGAAATTTTATCAATGAAGACCTGGACCTTTGGACTTATTGAAAAAATGAGTGCTCCTTTAATAACTTGGTTATCTAGTTCCACTTAAATTTCTTTTAGGCTCTGGAATTTGATGATTGCTCTCCCTGGGTAACAATAGACAAGTCAAATAAGAATTGAAGACTCATTATCTCTTCCATTACATAGAACTGTCTTTTCTTAGACATTTGATCTAGTACTTTCCTGTTCATTTTCTTGCTTAATATGTAACTATTTTCCTTTTGTCATGTCGCTCTGGGTTGCCTAATTTCTTCGTATGCTTTATATTCTTGGTATGATTTTTACAATGTCTTTACAGTAGTCTTTCATTTAAAGTTAGGACATTGTCCCCAGTATTGAAACAATTATTTCATGAAGCAAAAGAGTCATGTATGTTATTCAGGGAGTGAAAATGGGTGAAATTGCAACATTTATATCTTTGTGTTTTCACTTATATGTATTAAAGGAAAATACCCCATATTCATAAAAGAATAGGTAAGACAGCATACATTTCACTAAAAAAATTATCAATAGTAAACACATATCTGCAAAAATTATTATCATGAATTCATATGGAAAAACAACTAAAACTATAGAACAATAGCATGGCAAACTTATTAAAAGAGCTAAAATTAAAAAAACAATTAAAAAAATCAAGAATGTCCTAAGATGTGAAGAAAGGGAACCCTTATACACTGCTGGTTAGAATTCAAAAACAATACAATCAGATTAAATGACAATATGGGAGCCCTAACTGGTTTGGCTCAATGGATAGAGCATAGGACTACAGACTGAAGGGTCCCAGGTTTCTTTCTGGTCAAGGGCACATGCCAGGGTTGCAGGCTCAATCCCCAGTAGGGGGTGTGCAGGAGGCAATGATTATCTCTCATCATTGAAGTTTCTCTCTCTCCCTCTCTGAAATCAATAAAAATATATTTAAAAAATAAAAATAAATAAATTACAATATAGGAGTTTCTTCAAAACTTAAACACTAACCCTGTGACTCAGATGCTGCATTCTAACTTACTGAGAAAAGAAAAGAAACATATCTAGAAATAACACATGTCCATAAACAAACTAATAGTGGTATAATTGAATTAATTGAATGTAATATTACTCACCAAAAAAAAAAAAAAGGATGAACTACTCAGATAATAGCATTGAGGAATCTCAAAGGAGTAATGAAACAAGCATTTCATAAATGCAACCATGTAAATTCTAGAAAATGAAAAGGTATCAATTTTAAGGGAAAGTAAATCAGTGGTTATCTGGAGGGATAGAAGGGAAGAGAGAAAAAAATGATAAAATATGTAAACAAACAGTAACAGATATGGTCATTATTATTACTGTGATCATAATTTCATGGGTTCATACCTGTGTCAAAACTTATCAAATGATATACTGTATGCATGAGCAGTTTATTTCAATATAAATTATAGTTTTATAAAGCTGTGAAAATGATTCTACATTTAACAAAATCAGTGCATCCCAATCTTTTATGAAAATACTATATTGAACCCACCATCGCTCTCCTCATGCCATCTGGGGGTCAGTGTTGGCTCAGTAGAAGCCAATATTGGTGAGCAATGAAGGACATTGCAATCCAGTTCAATAGGAATACTGACTGGATCACAAGAGCAGCAACCTAGGACTACAGAGCCACACTTTTACATCTTTGTATTCCTGTCTCTGCACTATCAGCCTTGAGAAGAATATCACTGAGGAACTACAGAATTCAAAAAAGGTACAGTGGAGAATGGAGTAACCTTCCCTGAGCACACTGGGTTAGTGGCTGGTATACCCTGAAGTGGTAGAGGAAAAATGCCTTCAGCCATAGAAACTGGCAGGGTCATAAATTCCAATCAGATAGATGGCTCCTCAGAGTTCACTTTATTGTTATTACAGTAAACAAGACAATAGCACATTCCCTAAAATCTAAGCATTTATACAGTGTGAACTCTCCAATGTCAAAAGGGCACAGATTTATGACTAAATGATTTCCCACATTCACTACACGCTTAAAGCCTTTAAACAGTGTAAACTCTTTGACAATAATGCAGGACAGTGCTAGTGGTAAAAGATTTCCCACATTCATTGCACTCATAAGGCTTTTCTCCTGTGTGAAATCTCTGATGATAATGGAGGCCATAGATTCTGGTAAAATACTCCCCACATTCACAGCACATGAAACACTGTCTCCTAGTACAAACGCTCTGATCCTGAACTAGTGTGTGGTTGCAGTCAATGGCTTTCTTATATTCTTTCCTGGTGTAATAATTTTTTTTTCATCTTTGAAAAGTCATCCTTGACTTTGAGATTTCATTATCATCAACAAAAAATCATGGATTTACATACATGCAGTAAAAATTAAAAACTAATAGTAACCCTGTAAACATTTCTCCTATTTAAAAGTTAAAGCTAATATACTGAAATATCAACCAAAATTACCCTAGCTGGTTTGGTTCTGTGGATAGAGCATTGGCCTACGGACTGAAGGGTCCTGCGGGGCCGGGGAGGGAGGTTTCAATTATGGTCAAGGGCTATGGGCTTTATCCCCATTAAGGGGTGTGCAGGAGGTAGCTGATCAATGATTCTCGCTCATCATTGATGTTTCTCCCTCTCTCCTCCTTTCTGAAATCAATAAAAAATATATGTAAAAAAAGAGAGTTAAAAATCTAAAACTTAACAGAAATTATTTTTTAAAATCCTGTCGAAATCAAAATAGAAACTCCAGTACCCTACAACTGGCACAATAGTCATAGGAGTGGTCTAACACACCCGGCAAGCTCCTGGCATGGGGGCATTGTACTACTGGCTTTTACTTGTCCAAGGATCAACTTTACGATGTGTCCAAATTGCTTTCTACCCTCCTTTAACTGTGTGCTCCTAAAATTCTCAGGATCTACATGGTTATTCCTATATGCTGCTGTTTTTACATTTCCGCTGCACCTGCTACCTTATAATTTACTATAGTATAGACTTTTTTTTTCTGATTTCCTGGCTATGCCTTCAATAAAGACTTTGAACAAACTTGCCTGAGGACATATTTCTTTATTCACTGATTACAACACAGACCTAGGTGAGCTTCTGAAGCAGATGAGATAATTAGTAAATGATTGTTGAAGCAATCAAACATGGTGCCATGGCATTCCTTCCACTCTTAAATTTTTCTGCTCACACCTTACTATGTCTTTCTCAACTCACCATTTTTTCCTTAGCATTCTCATGAATGAAAAAGACTCACACTTTATATAAACAAGAATTTCCTTGTAGCTAAGCTTCCAGGATAGCCAAGGGCTCAAGGTAATTCATTCACCGCTTAGAACTCAGTGTCCTTTATTTATCATCAGTGTCCCTTACTTACCGTCTGTTAAGACTTACCAGTTCTCAGGTTTCATAGAACCTTTTGTCTCCTAGCTATTTACCAGTAAGTACTACTAATTGTATGACTTTATTAATAATCATTAATGCCTTTCTGTAGTTTGCTCATTCCATAACATTTTCCAGAAATAATATCCAGCCCCCATGCAAACACTTGGTCACTGCATTTACAGGTGACATGATCATTATTTCCCAGTGAGGACATTTGATCATTGAATCCAAAACATTTATCTCAGTTTCAGATACCAACTTTCCACACCTTCATGGACACAAACATTGTAACCATGTTGGTACCAAATGTAAATTTCATACGTAACCACTATCCCCAGGTCTGTGCCATGTTCTTAGAGAAAATAGACCCTATCCCAGAATATTCAGTAAGAAATGTCTTATAGAAAAACAATTATTTTCTACAGTTGGAACACAAATATAGAAAGAGAGCCACATGGGATATATTCTACAGAACTAAAAGGCATAGTACCACTGCATCCACTTGCTTTAGAGCTGCCTAATACCGCCCCTCCATGTTTCCTCTTCACCTGCCTGGTACTCTTGCTCTCATCACTGCATGAACACACAGGGCCTCCTGATGTTCATTCTAAGAGCTTTGCTCCCCATGAAGTGAAGAGCATGAAAACAGTGTGTTTTATTCATTTTTTTGAGTGAACCTTAGTGTCTTTATAGCAATTGTTGGATATGTATATTTGACCTTTTCGTAACATGAGCTAAAGATGGAATCTGAAGGAGTATTTTACTAACATGTCTTTGATGAAGGTGGGCATTAAGACTTCCTGCTGGATTTAGTGAAAGAAGACACACTTCAAAAAACATGCCAATAAAATATTATAAAATACAAATAGCAAGATAAACAGACATGTAAAGATTCTCAAAGCTAGCCCTAACCAGTTTGGCTCAGTGGATAGAGCATTGGCCTGTGGACTGAAAGGTCCCAGGTTCAATCCTGGTCAAGGGCATGTACCTTGGTTGCGGGCACATCCCCAGTAGGGAGTGTGCAGGAGGCAGCTGATCGATGTTTCTCTTTCATTGATGTTTCTAACTCTCTATCCCTCTCCCTTCCTCTCTGAAAAAAATGAGTAAAATATGTTTTAAAAAATGATTCTCAAAGCTAAAGGATGGAGATGATTAGAATCAATGAGTGCAGATTGAACTGTGCCTTCAACTGACCCAATACTCAATCTGTGCTTAGCTCTTACCATGGTTATTATTCTCTTTAAAATGGCCTACATTTAGTATTTGTTATATCAATTGTATCCTCAAAAGTATATTTCTATCAGTTCTCTAGCTGAGAAAACCAGTTTTACTTGACACCAATAATAGGTTACCATGAAAATATAATGGCATAAAAATAATGCTCTAAAGTCCTAGAGAGCTCACAAGGCCTGCTCAGGGGCTGCTCCCTCTGTTGAAATGGGAAATCTGTAACACTTAGAAGGGCTTTAGACATTGAGCACTAACCTAAGACATTCTCCTGACAGCAGTGAGGCAGGAACAAAAATAGGGAAGGAGTCAGTTTTTGGAAGGTGTCCATGCATGCCACCTGATGCCTTTTAAATGAATTGTGTTGTTTAGGAAGATACCTGGAGAGCACTGATGGCAAATATCTCTTCAGGGATACTCCTGACCCACACTCTTCTCTTAGAAAATCCCATTACCCAGGATTCTGCTAACTGGGCTGTGGAGACATTTACCCAACCTAGTTTGGCCAAAGGGCTCCTGTCTCAGGGAATGTGGAGTAAGGATCTCAGTTGAGGCCTGAGTGTGAGGAGCACTGGAGTGATGGTTTGTGTTCAAAGATCCCTGGCGCAGATACAAGGAGAATGGAAAGGATGATGTGAGTCTAGAATATGTTCAGGGCTGCAGTAAAGACATGTTCACATTCAGTCAGTCTGGACAGAGAGGACAGAATCATGTGGGCAGCAGGTCTCTTGCATGGAGGGGAGGTAAGCACTTGAACAAGGAGACCAGGATCCTATAGGTCTCTTGCATCACTTCCAAATAGGAAGTCCCAGGGTACATGTCCATCTGTCCTCATTTCTGCAGAGTGAATGTCAAAACCATGTACCAACAACACCTGAAGAGTCAAACTGAGACATCACATTCACTAAAGTGGATGATATCAGAGCCCAGCAAGGATATTTGTAAAGTTTTCTAGCATCACACCCAAATACATGTATCTCTTAGCCTCATCAAATAGCTATGTCCTCAAAGATCGAACAAACGTCAGCTGGGTGCCTCAGTGCAGCCACTGCCATCGGACTCTGTGGACAGGGTGGGAGCTGTGGGTGACATAGGTATGGTGGCCCCTTATCCTATCCAGGCCCTGATACCAGTCACTGGAGCAGCATTAGGGAACCTCACACCCATATCTGTGTTGGGGAGACCAGACTATGCTTTTTTCACCCAACTCAATGACTAAAAGCTCCTGACTGGGTCTACTGTAATCTTATTTGCATTTATTTTAGGTAATTTCTCCCCACCTCCATTTTGGTATCTCTTAAAGTTTAGCTTTAAAATGTAAGCATAGCTTTATGTTTTCTACAGATGTGTATTTTTTTCCTTTAGGGGTCTTACCTAAATATGCCTAAATACTTACTTAAATGCTAGAAATAAACTCAGCATTTTATATTGTTTTGAAGAGGTAGGTGTATGTGTGTGTGTATGTGTGTTTAAGAGCTGCTATTCATGATACCACACTGCCTATCCATGCTTTCATTTTTTACTTGTTCTTATCTTGAATGTGCTTTCCTAGTATTTATAGTATGTATCTGCTTCTCGCATTTCATTTTTTCTTAACACATGAAAATTGACAAGCTTTCCACAGCTTTCATGCCGTCCATCAGCTTTGTTGTTTTCAAACACAAAATTGAAAGTAGACATTTTCTCTATTGATTCCCTTAGCTTCTGAGTTGGATTGTAGTAAAATAGAAAAGACTTCACATGCTCTCATATTAGCAGAATGAGGTTTCCATTTATACATAAATGAATATTGAAGTCCCTCTTAGAGATGTACCTTATACACATTTTATTGAATGTTGAGTCTTGAAATCAATATGTCATTGAAATACAAGTCAAAGTTAAAGCCACACATCTATATATCAGAGTGAGCTTTTTATGTATTTGTCTAAAGTTAATTTTATTCAACATTTTAGAAGGGAATTTTGAGTTTGGTATTATAGTATTCAGGATTGTCAGCTCTTACTTTGCTCCTACAGTCACTGTAACTCATATTAGCAAGGTTAAATAGTGTAATGGGCAGATAAATGAGCATAATTCCCCAAACTGTTTACTTTCAACCCTGGAAATGAAGGAGGAAGGTATTTAGGGGCAACTCAATTTCTCTACAACATATACCTCTTCATATTATTTGTATTGTTTATTATGTCTGTATCAAAGGCAATTTTTTTGTTAATTCTCACCTAAGTATATTATTTCTATTGCTTTTCTAAAGAGAGAGGAAGGGAAAGAGAGAAACATCAATGTGAGAGAGATACATCAATTGGTTGCCTACTCAAGGGCAATTTTTAATGATATTGCACATGGTTTTGGAGATATTTCTCCTCTGGTTTGAGGTGGTCAAGTTGACAGTCTGATTTTAATTATCTTCAAAATATATAAATAATTCTTAAGTTGGAATTTTTATTACAAACCATGGCTTAAAAACGATAAAATAACTAGTAAATTCTATCTTTAAAATTTATATTCTAATATTATAAATATTAGAACACAAAACAAGTGTACAAAAAACAAATTAAAAATTAGAGTTATAATCTAATCTCTTCTTTATATTAAAAACTAGCGGCCCAGTGCATGAATACGTGCACGGGTGGGGTCCCTTGGCCTGGCCAGTGACTGGGGCTGTCTCTCCCTGTCTCGATCAAGGCCCATTGGGGCCAGCCAGCCAGGGGAAGGGACCAAGGGAGGTTGGCTGTGGGAGCACACTTACCACCAGGGGCAGCACCTATGTCGAGCATCTGCCTCCTGGTGGTCAGTGTGTGTCATAGCGACCGGTTGAGTGGTCATTTGGTCGACTGGTAGTAATGATCACTTAGGCTTTTATATATATAGATTTATAAGTATTTTCCAGCTATCTAAAGTTATCTAGGTAATACAATCTCTTAATATGTGTATTACCTCACAATCTACTTCCCTATTTGTTTAACTATTTCAAAATTACTAAGAATTCATTTTATACATCAACATCTTCATAACTATCAATTATTGTTGCATTATATTTTATAATTACAATATTTATACTATTCTTCTACATTTATACTTCAGCTGACAGAATATTTACAATGTTTCACCTGGAATGCTTACTTATAATTGAAAGTATACATAGAGATATTAAGTATACATAGAATGTCATGCTCATTCATATTAGTGACATAGTTATGCTTAATAGAGATGATATTAACCTACTTGACTGTATTATCATTGATTACTTGCCAGAGCAGGGAATTCATAAATGACCTTTAAGTAGACATTCTGCCTCCAACAACCATGGGCAACACAATTAGAAATATTAGACTGATTACTGAGGCAGAAACCAAACCTTGTTATTGGGTTCTATCCACTCTTACCTATGTTCTACTTTTGTACAGTTTTTTGGGACTGCCTTATATTTACTTTCCATTTGCTAAGTTGAGACTATATTTTCATTCAATAACTATCCATTTGTCCAATGTGCTAGTTGTTTCATCTACATATCATGCAATTTTATGCCAATATTATAGTTGCTTTATTATTTCCCCCTTAACAAGTGTTCAAACTGGAACTCAGCAAGTTTGCATAAGTTCCCCAAATTTACATAGCTTGATTTGAATGCATTTCTATCTGCTACATCATATTTTGTCTTTATATTCTCAATCACATATCTTATTGAATTTTTGTTTATTGTATTCTCTCATTTATTGATTTTATAATTAATATAAAATTAGCATATATTAGTTTTAGGTATACAATATAACAATTTGATATTTATATATATTGAGAAATAAACACAATAAGTTTAGTTAACATCTGTTACCACACAGTTACAATTTTTTCTGACTGTTCCTATTTTAATGGAACTCATATTGGCTTCCTTAAATATGAATATTAAAACCTAGTTTGTATTTTTAAATTGGATTTGATATCATAATGTTTATATGACTCTTATCTCTCATCTTTTGGGGAATTATGCTAATTTATCTGCCCATTACATTGTTTAACCTTGCTAAGATTGAAGACAGTACTTGTTAGGTTAAAATTTATGGACTATAAAATATATTTTCGTAAGTGAGATGAGGTAGCAACTTCATTGATATCTTATACAAAAGGTTTAACTTTAAGTTTTTATTTTATTCCTCAAGTTATTTTAATGGGAAAATGGAATTTTTGATGAACACTAGCCCCATTTGAGTATTTTGACAAGTTGTGTTTGCTTTTCATTTTATCCCATGAGATCACAATAGTAATAGTCTACAATTTACCCAGAGATAAATGTTTCTCATATGCAAGAATAATCAGATTCTTGAAATGCTACTAGCTTCTTAATAGGAAATGGTATTCAGTACATGCAGGAGAAAATGTGTTAAGACATTGCATTGGTGTCCCTGTTTTCATGTTTTGATTGAGGCTTTCAGTTTAAATACTTTTTGCTTAGTTGTTTGCTAATCCTTTTAATAGTTTAGCCAGCTAAAAATGAAGAAAAAAATAGAAATTAGAAGAGTTTTATCTCTCTTACTCACTATGGATTTAGAAATGTATAAATGGGTTTCTCATTGGTGGTGATGGATTGGATTTTTTTCAGTATATTTTATTGATTTTTTTTTTTTACAGAGAGGAAGGGAGAGGGATAGAGAGTTAGAAACACTGATGAGAGAGAAACATTGATCAGCTGCCTCCTGCACACCCCTACTGGGGATGTCCCACAACCAAAGTACATGCCCTTGAATGGAATTGAAACTGGGACCATTCAGTCCGCAGGCAGATGCTCTAGGCACTGAGCCAAACCGGTTAGGGCTGGATTGGATTTTTAAAATGACTAAGCAATTAGATATCCTATCTAATAAAGAGGGAATATGCAAATTGACCGTTGCTCCGCCACAAAGATTACAGCACCCATAGCCACAAGATGGCAGTGCCCAGTCCTCTCAGCCCCACTGGAGTCCCCCAGTCCCTGGGGGCAGCCACTGAGAGTGGACAGCATGAGCGGCCTGGTGGAATGCTTGCTTCGTTGCTGTGGTGACGAAGCAAGCATTCCACCCCGGCTGCAGAAGGCCTCTGGGCAGCGGGCATGGAGCGGCCAAAGGCAGGGGGCCCAGGCGCCAAACGCTTGTGTTGTCACCCTGGCAACAAGGCAAGCATTCCACGCCCAGCTGCGGATGGGCCTCTGGCCAGGGAGGGCAGTTGGGGGCCATGAGACCAGCAGTGGAGGGCAGTTGGGGGCAATCAGATCAGTGGGGGGAAGTTGGGGGTGAGCAGGCTGGCATGGGTGGCAGTTGGGGATGAGCAGGTCAGTAGGCAGAGTGGTTAGGGGTGATCGGGCAGGCATGCAGGTAAGCGGTTAGGAGCCAGCAGTCCCATATTGCAAGAGGGATGTCCGACTGCCGGTTTAGGCCCGATCCCACAGGGACATCCCCTGGCAGTTGGACATCCCCCGAGGGGTCCCAGATTGGAGAGGGTGCAGGCTGGGCTGAGGAACACCCCCCTCCCCATACACAAATTTTGTGCAGCAGGCCACTAGTATACCATATAATATATTAAGATATGTCTTTTTTGCAAATATGAATTATTTATATGCAAATTTCTTAATTTAACCATGGGCCTTCTAAAGGACCCATTAACACATTATACATAACCATTCATGTATTACACATTAATACAATATACATGTTCTTAATGATTATGCTTTAACTTACAAAATGTCATAACTTGACTCATTAATGAATTAATCATAATTAACCAGATTATTTACTACCAGTCTGGCATGATTCTAAATATTTTGTATGTTTTAATTTTTTAAAAATCTTTATTGTTCAGATTATTACAGATGGTCCTCTTTTTTCCCCCCATAGCTACCCTCTACCCGATTCCCACCCCACTCCAGGCCTCCCCCCAACCAATGACCTCGTCCATAGGTGTAAGCTGTTTGTCCAATCTCTTCCCGCACCCCCCACAACCCCTTCCCCCCCAAGAATTGTCACTCTGCTCCCTTTCCATGCCCCTGTTTCTATTACATTCACCAGTCTGTTCTGTTCATCAGGTTTTTTATTCATTTCATTTTTAGGTTCACTTGTTGATAGATATGTATTTGTTGTCACTTTGTTGTTCATAATTTTTATCTTTACCTTTTTCTTCTTCTTCCTCTTCTTAGAGAATACCCTTCAGCATTTCATATAATACTGGTTTAGTGGTGATGAACTCCTTTAGCTTTTTCTTATCTGTGAAGCTCTTTATCTGACCTTCAATTCTAAATGATAGCTTTCTGAGTAGAGTAATCTTGGTTGTAGGTTCTTGCTATTCATCACTTTGAATATTTCTTGCCACTCCTGCTGGCCTGCATAGTTTCTGTTGAGAAATCAGCTGACAGTCATATGGGTACTCCCTTGTAGGTAACTAACTGTTTTTCTCTTGCTGCTTTTAAGATTCTCTCTTTGTCTTTTGCCCTTGGCATTTTAATTATGATGTGTCTTGGTGTGGTCCTCTTCAGATTCCTCTTGTTTGGGGTTCTGTGCACTTCCTGGACTTGTAAGTCTATTTCTTTCACCAGGTAGGGGAAATTTTCTTTCATTATTTCTTCAAATAGGTTTTCAATATTTTGCTCTCTCTTTTCTTCTGGCACCCACATAATTCAGATGTTGGTATGCTTGAAGTTGTCCCAGAGGCTCCTTACACTATCTTCATATTTTTGGATTCTTTTTTCTTTTTGCTTTTCTGGTTGGGTGTTTTTTGCTTCTTCGTATTTCAAATATTTGACTTGATTCTTGCGATTCACTAGTCTTCTGTTGGATCTCTGTATATTATTCTTTATTTCAGTCAGTGTATGCTTAATTTCTAGTTGGTCCTTTTTCATATCCTTGAAGGTATCACTAACTTTCTCAGAAGTTTCTAGAAGATTCTTGAGTAACCTTATAACTGTGGTTTTAAACTCTATATCCAGTATTTTGCTTTCCTCCATTTCTTTCGTGACTTGTTTCTTTGTCTCCTTATGTTGGCTGCTTCCCTGTGTTTGTTTCTATGTACTGGGTAGCTGCTAAGTCTCCTTGAGTTGATAGAATGGCCTGTGTGGTAGGTGTCCTATAGGACCCAGTGGCTCAGCCTTCCCAGTCACCTGAGGTGGACACTCTTGGTGCACCCCTTTGGGTGCTGTGTGCACAGTCTTGTTGTAGTTAATCCTTGATTGCTGTTGGCATCATTGGGAGGAATTGACCACCAGGCCAATTGGCTGTGATGACCAGCTGTGGCTACACTGGAAGATCTGTTGCACAGGAGACACCCTTCTGGGGCAGGACTTGCTTCAGTGGGGCTTTGGTGCTCACTGAGTCTGCCCCTTGAGTTTGTCTCTTATGGATGTGAAGAGTTGTAATCTGGTATGGTCTCACTCTGACCACTGGCTCTTGGATCTCCAAGGAGGTGCAAGGTCAGCCCATGTCTGGGGCTGCCCAGCAGGAGCTACAGAGAGATCTGCAGATTCCTCCTCTTTGTATGGGGTTTGGAAGTACCCAGATGAGGCCCAGCTCTGAAGCAAGGCACACTGCTTCTGCCAGGCCTTGGGCCTGCTTTTGGAAGCTCTGGTGCTCTCTGACCCAGCTGCAGATTGACAGGTTTTATCCTGAGTAAGGACAGGCCATTCATATGCAAAAGCTGATGCACACAGCTTGGGTGGGGTTGTAAATTGGGTGGGGCGGGGTCTTTAGGAATCACGAGGGTGGAGCAAACAGCAATGGTTGCCAGTCAGCCCTGCACCAGAGAGGTCTCCGGGTCTCCAAGTCCCAAGCCCCCATGCAGGAACAATGATAGCTGCGAGCACCTCTGTGAGAAAGCCGCCCTTGCGTTCCTATCCCGATGCCAGACAATCCAGGTTTTCCCTATATGTGTCTGGGTCCCCCAGAGTCTTGTACAGAACTGGAGTTCAGAGAAAGCAGGAGCTTGTATCTCCCTCCTGATGAAAAGAGCAGCACATCCAGGTGCCAGCACTTTCCATGCCTCCGCACCTCTTACCAGTCTCAATGCGCTTTCTTCACCTCTCTAGTTGTAGAACTTCTACTCAGCCTGCTTTCCCGCAGTTCCTAGTGGTCGTTGTTCTGCCCTTTAGTTGTAATTTTGATGTGGTTGTGAGAGGCAGCAAGTATAGGTGTTTACCTATGCTGCCATCTTGGTTCTCTCTGTATGTTTTAATTTTTTAATACTCAAGATAGTCTGTGTTCTTTCCTCAAAGAAACTGAGTCAAATAGTGGCAATTGACTTTCCTAAGGGCATACTGTTTATACGTGGTAAATCATGACTATCAACCGAGACAGTCTGTGTTCAGAGTCTACACAGTTAATTATTGTAAAATGCTGTACCCATTTATCTTGGTATTGGATATACTGCACAGATAAAACTATGGTGATTATATAATTTCCTATAAAATATTTCTAGTTAATACTTCAAGTTTTTTTTTTTATTATTCCTTTGATAGGATACCTCACAAGAATATTAGAGTGTGTCTAGAATCTGAACCTATGGTAATAAATACATGGCTTAAATTGGTCTAAATGACTAAAAAAATGTACAAAATAGCATTCTGTTGTTTTTTTTTAACTTTATGAGTAGGTCTTTTAAAATAATGTTCTCCATGGATTATTTTAGCAGGACTCAATTGGAGAAGTTCAGTAGAATTATCTATCCTACCTGGATGAAATTTGTGGTGGGGGTGGATGGTCGAGAGGATTAGGAAAACCAGGGCAGCCGAATCCGGTTTGGCTCAGTGGATAGAGCGTCGGTCTGCGGACTGAAGGGTCCCAGGTTCGATTCCGGTCAAGGGCATGTACATTGGTTGCGGGCACATCCCCGGTGGGGGTTGTGCAGGAGGCAGCTGGTCGATGTTTCTAGCTCTCTATCCCTCTCTCTTCCTCTCTGTGGAAAATCAATAAAATATTAAAAAAAAAAAAAAAGAAAAGCAGGGCAAACTATACCAATCCCATGGGCAAGTTTGTCATAACTTAGGGCCCTAATTGCTTTTTGTTACATTTGTACCAAACACCGTAAATGAGGGTGTTAATTATTTAATAAACCAGGCTCATGTTTCCTAAATGATGAATCCATCAATTCTATGAGTAATGCTGCATCAAAAACAGGTTTAAGAGTCCTCAGATGTGAAAAAAAAACCTGCATTTTGTGTCAAGTCTTTGGTTTGTAAGTTTATGAATCAAAAATGAATAATTTTCAAGAGAATTTCACTAATATGAGAACACCTCATTGGGATAACAGTAGCTAATACTATAACAACTATAAGATCTGAATATAATAGTGTCTTAGATGTATGACTTGCTTTAACAAAACTTAAAATTTGAAGAGAAATGTTTAGAAAATATTCATGTATATGTTCTGAAGCTACTGTGAATATTTTGTAAAGAGTAAATATAGCTAGATAAATCTTTTAAAAAATGTTTTACACATAATATTCTTTTTCTAGTTTTCAGGGATATTTTTCTCTGTCCAAGGAGCAACAAAATGATTCATCTCTGGCAGGAGTGAATGCAGTTTTTATTTTTTGTAACCAATATAACAGTCCCAATTTTTAAAAACAAGAGTTTTAAAGAAATATATATTAAAGTCCTTTATCTGTCATTTAATTTGGTTATTTGGGGAGTTGTTTGGTTTTCTTTTGCTCTTTGTCAGATAGATGGTTTAAAAATAATTTCTCCCATTCTGTAGGTTGCTTTTTAATTCTGTTGATTATTTTCATTGCTGTGCAGAAGCTTTTTTCGTTTGATGTAATCCCACTTGTCTTTTTTTTTTTTTTTTTTTGCTTTTGTTACCTCTCCTTTTATTGCTATATCTAAAAATCATTGCTAAGGAAAATGTTAAAAAGCTTTTCCTTATTTTTTCTTACAGGAGTTTTACAGTTTCAGGTCTTACATTTAACTCTTTCATCCATATTGAATTAATTTTTGTGTATGATGTAAGATATGGATCCAATTTCATTATTTTGTATGTGGATATCCAGTTTCCCCAGGCCCATGACTTGCAAAAACTATTTATTCCCCATTGTTTACTCTTGGCACTTTTGTTGAAGGTCAGTTGACCATATATGCATGGGTTTATTTCTGGGCTCTGTAGACTGCTTTATTGGTTTCTGTGTCTGTCCTAATTCCAGTACCATACTGTTTTGATTACTACAGCTTTGTAATATACGACTTTGCTTGGGGCAATGGGCACACAATGCCATGTGTAGATGATATTTTACTGAGTTGTGCACTTGAAATTTGTGTACAACCAGTTTTCCAAAGCAGTGTTATCCCAATAAATTAAATAAAAATAATAATAAAATTAAAATAATTCAAAATGAAAAAATCGAGAAGTGACATGATTTTATTCTTCTTTCTCAATATTGGTTTGGCTGTTTATGGTGTTTTGTGGTTTCGTATAAATTTTAGGATGTTTTTGTAGTTTTATAAAAATGCCACTGGGTTTTTTGATGGAGATAGCATTGAATCCCAGTACTACACATGGTGAACAAATGACCAACAGGTATATGAAAAGATGCTTAACATCACTAATCATCAGGGAAATGTGGACCCCAATCACAATGAGGTATCACTTTACAACTGTTAGAATGGCTATTATTTTTTTAAAGATAAGAAGTGCTGATGTGGATGTGGACAAATTGGAACTTTTGTGCACTGTGGGGTGGGAATATAAAATAGTACAGATACTATAGTAAACAACATGGAAGTGTCTCAAAATAATGAAAAAATAAAGCTACCACATGATGCACCAATACCACTTTTGGGTATCTATCCTAAAGAATTTAAATCAGGACCTCAAAGCAATATCTGTACTCCCATGTTCATTTAAGCATTATTTATAATAGCCAAGACATGAAAACATCCTAAATGCCCATCATGAGATCAATAGATAAAGAAAATGTGATTTGAAAAAATAAAATAAAAAATGTGGTAGATAATATATTTTTCAACCATTAAAAATAATAAAATCCTGTCATTTGTGACAAATGGATGAATCTGGCAGACATTATGCTAAGTGAAATAAACAAGTCATAGAAGATAAATACTGAATTATTGTGTTTGTATACATAATCTAAAATAGTGAACATCATAGAAATGGAGAGTAAAATATGATTGCCAGGGGGTGGGGTAGGGGAAAGAAGAATGTTGCTGTTCAATGTGTATAAAGTTTCAGGTTTATGTTCTAGAGATATGTACAGCATAGTGCCTATAGCTAACAGTTAGCACTATATACTAAAACAGGTATTGAAAGATTTAATGTTAAGTGGTCTTACCATAAAAAGAAAAACAAAGCAAAACAAACAGGCAGGATGAAACTTTTTTTTTCATTGACTGGATTTTATTCTTTAAAGATAAGGGTCACAAAGCCAAAAACGTCAGCAGCCCCCACCCCTTGTTTTGCTTGCCCTTCTAAAAGTCATTGGGTTGTCAGTACAGACCAAAGTTCAGCAGTCATGGCTCCATGATGGTGTGGGATCCACAGCAGGTGTCAGGGGCTGGGCAGGATGGCTCATTTGGACATCGTCAGCTGAAACTCCTTCTGGTACACATCTGGGATCTTCCCCAGGGTGGAGTCAATCATCTTCACGGTGTTTTTGCCGAAGAGTTTGAATTCATAATGAATTAGCTGCACCCAAAAGCCGACATTCGGGCGTATGATGGGACGGCAGGCCTTGGTCCAAGTGTGAGCTTCTAGGAGCGACATCAAATGGTATTTCATCAGGAAGGCCATGCACACCGTGGCGGAGCGGCTGATGCCCGCGCGGCAGTGCACCAGTGTGCGGCCTTGGCGAAGCTCTACGCTGTGGATATAATCGGCGATAGTATCGAAGAAATCGCCTATGCGCGCTCTGGGGGAGTCGGTCACGGGTACCTTCAGGTATTGAATGCCCTCAATAAACGTGTTCATTTCCACTGAGATATTGACGACTGTAGTGATGTCATTAGTGGACAGCAGGTACCTGTTGTTAGCGGCCACGGCATTACCTATGTAGAGGCTGCTGGTGAGCTGGGAGAGCCCATGGGTCCTCAAGGGCTGTGGGAGGGCTTCAACCGGCAACGGACATCGTGGTGGTGGTGGTGGTGGTGGTGGTGGTCGTGGTCGTGGTCGTGGTCGTGGTCGTGGTGGTGTTGTCATCGAGGCGGCAGGCAGGGTGTCTCTGGGCCGGTTTCGGGGCACCACTCACACTGCAGTGCTAGGAAGCCTCTGGCGGGGATCTGATAGACAGTGGACAAGTTATTGGTTATTACCCCTCCTGCCCCCAAGCGTCACAATTCCCTCCCTGCCTACGCCACTGGTTTCCATGGCAATGGCAGTTAGCCACGTGGAGGACTTGGCCTCCCAGCCAAGTGTTCAGATAAGCCACTCCCTGCCCCAGAGTGTCACAGTCCCCTACCACCAGCCCAGTGGTTTCCATGGCAACGCAGTTTGCCACAGGGAGGACTTGGCCTCCCAGCCAGGTCTTTAGAGAAACCCCAGTTCTGTTATTTTTTGTCCTTTTCTTTTCCAGATCTATTTTCTTTTTTAAATTTAAATTATATTGTTTAAAGTAATAGCTAAGATTTGGAAATAGCCAAAGTGACCATCAGTAGACGAATGGATAAAGAAGCTGTGGTACATTTACTAGTACACCATGAAATACTATGCTGCAGAATTAAAGAATGATCTCTTACCCTTTGAAACAGTATGGAGGGATCTGGAGAGCATTATGCTAAGCAAAATAAGCCAGTCAGAGAAACATAAATATCACATGATGTCACTCATTTGTGGAATATAATGAACAACATAAACTGATGAACAAAAATAGGTCCAGAGACAGAGAAGCATGGGACAGACTGTCAAACTTCAGAAGGAAGGCAGGGGAAGAGGGCTTGGTAAGAGATCAAGCAAAGGACATGCATATGAGCATAACCAATGGATACAGACACTAGGGGGGTGAGGGCATGTGCTGGGCGGGGGGTTGCCGGGGAGAGGTCAATGAGGGAAAAAAGGAGACATATGTAACACTTTAAACAGGATGAAACTTTTAAAGGTGATGGATAGGTTACTTAGATGTGGGACTGGCTACATTGTAACCATGGCGTGAGTAACAGCAGAATCTGCAGTTGATGCCTTGCCTGTTGCCAGTGGAGCCCTGTGACATGACAGAAGGTTTTAATCCCTCTATGTCCCCAAGGATGCCTCAGGAATACTTGAGGCGGATCCACATCAAAGCCACTCAATGTCCAGATGTTATGGTAGCTCAAAATGACCCAAAGAAAGTTGAGAAAAAAAAAAAAGGCAACATGCTCCTGAAGGCTATCAGGCCACACTTCAGTGGCAACAGCAAGTGACACAATTTTCAACTGTTCAACAGAGTGTGAACAGACATATAAGTCACTGGAAATCACAACAGTTGGATAGTAATGTGACTGTGCCAAAATGTGAACATGAATAAAGCTAGAAAACTTTTTATATGGGTGAAAGGTTATATTCTGGAGGGGCTGTTGGACCAGTTAAAAAATCAAAGTCCTAGAATAGATCTTTATAAATTGGTTTTCCTCCCTTGGTTAGTATTATTAGCAGAATGAATCAGGCAACAGTAACCAGTACATTGGGATATCTGAGTAATTGGTTTGGAGGAAGAGAGTTTACTCCAGAATTGGGAAGATGTTTATGCTTTATTGACTTGTCTTGAAAAGCCTTTATTACCTGAGGCTCATTCACTGATTTGGCAGCTTGCAAGAAGATACTCTGAAGTAAGGCTCTTAGTGAACAGCAAAGATGATGAGAGGGTTCCTGCTTTGAATTTATTAATCTGCTTGGTTGGCAGGCATTTTGACCAATGTAATTTAGCTGATGAGCCAACTTGATATAGCTTATCTTTTGGGAATAGAAGATAGTTGTGATGAAGACAGCCTGTCTGAGGAAGTACAATGCCAATTAAACTGCAGATTGCATCACATTTTCACCATTATGTAAGGGGTCTTCATCTTAATTTGTGCAACTGAAGTTGATATACAGAATGTTGAGTGTATAGATTTAAACATATGTAGTATCTTTGGGTAATCTCACTAATTTCTAATGAACAGTTTTCTATTACCATGTGCAAAACGTTATGATGAAATTTTACAAATATCCTTGGTGGGGCGTCATTGTTTATTTACAAATATATACATAAAACTTTATTGAAAGTGTATTTTGGTTACTAAAATCTTGTTTGACTCTTGAACAAAACAAAAGACAATAGAGAGAGGTTCTTAAAATTAAAAAAAATAATAAACTAGATTAAGTGTTCTGAGCAACAAAGTAATCAAGCATTTTTCTTTTTTTTTTTCCATTTTTTTATTAAGGTATTATATGTGTACATATCTTACCATTGCCCCCCCCACCACACTCCCATATATGCCCTCACCCCCCAGAGGTTTGCGTCCATTGGTTATGCTTATATGCATGCATACAAGTCCTTTGATTGATCTCTTATCTTCCCCACCTCTCCCTAACCTTCCCGCTGTAATTTGACAGACTTTGATGCTTTACTGCCTCTGTATCTATCTTTTTGTTCAAGTTTTTAATGTTCTTTATTATCCATAAATGAGTGAGATCATGTGGTATTTTTCTTTCATTGACTGGCTTATTTCACTTAACATAATGTTCTCCAATTCCATCTAGGTTGCTGCAAATGGTAAGAATTCCTTCTTTTTCATGGCAGCATAATATTCCATTGTGTAGATGTACCATAGTTTTCTGATCCAGTCATCTGCTGATGGGCACCTAGGCTGTTTCCAGATCTTAGCTATTGTAAATTGTGCTGCTATGAACATAGGGGTACATATTTCCTTTCTTATTGGTGTTCCCAGTTTCTTAGGATATATTCCTAGGAGTGGGATTACTGGGTCAAATGGGAGTTCCATTTTCAGTTTTTTGAGGAAACTCCATACTGTTCTCCACAGTGGCTGCACCAGTCTGCATTCCCACCAGCACTGCACGAGGGTTCCTTTTTCTCCGCATCCTCGCCAACACTTGTCGTTTGTTGATTTGTTGATGATAGCCATTCTGACAGGTGTGAGATGATAGCGCATTGTTGTTTTGATTTGCATCTCTCTCGGATAATTAGTGACCTTGAGCATGTTTTCATGTGTCTCTTGGCCTTCCTTCTGTCTTCTTTGGAAAAGATTCTATTTAGGTCCGTTGCCCATTTTTTTATTGGATCATTTATCTTCCTTTTATTAAGTTGTATAAGCTGCCTGTAGATGTTGGAGATTAAACCTTTATCAGTGATGCCATTTGCAAATATGTTCTCCCATGCAGTGGGCTTTCTTGTTGTTTTGTTGATAGTTTCTTTTGCTGTAAAAAAGCTTTTTATTTTGATGTAGTCCCATTTGTTTATTTTCTCTTTAGCTTCCATTGCCCTAGGGGCAGTATCGGTGAAGAAGTTCTTTTGACATATGTCTGAGATTTTGCTGCCTGTGGATTCCTCTAGTATTTTTATGGTTTCCCGTCTTATGTTTAAGTCCTGTATCCATTTTGAGTTTATTTTTGTGTATGGTGTAAGTTGGTGATCTAGCTTCATTTTTTTGCATGTGTCTGTCCAATTTTCCCAACACCATTTATTGAAGAGACTGTCTTTATTCCATTGTATGTTCATGCCTCCTTTGTCAAATATTAATTGAGCATAGTGGTTTGGATCAATATCTGGATTCTCTATTCTGTTCCATTGATCTATATGTCTGTTCTTGTGCCAGTACCAGGCTGTTTTGAGAATAGTGGCTTTGTAATACAGCTTGAAATCTGGTATTGAGATCCCTCCTACTTTATTCTTCTTTCTCAGGATTGCTGTGGCTATTCGGGGTCTTTTTTTATTCCAGATGAATTTTTGGAGAGTTCTTTCAAGGTCTGTGAAATATGCTGTTGGTATTTTAATGGGGAGTGCATTGAATCTATAGATTGCTTTGGGTAGTATGGACATTTTAATGATGTTGATTCTACCAATCCATGAACATGGTATGTTCTTCCATCTGTTTACGTCTTCCTCTATCTCTTTTTTCAGTGTCCTGTAGTTTTCCGTGTATAGGTCTTTTACCTCCTTAGTTAAGTTTATTCCTAGGTATCTTAATTTTTTTGGTGCGATGGTAAATGAGATTGCCTTTTTAGTCTCTCTGTCTGTAAGTTCGCTATTGGTGTATAGAAAGGCCATAGATTTCTTGGCGTTAATTTTGTATCCTGCTACATTGCCAAATTCATTTATTAAGTCTATTAGTTTTTTGACAGAGTCTTTCGGATTTTTTATGTACAATATCATGTCGTCTGCAAATAAAGACAGCTTTACTTGTTCTTTTCCAATTTGGATGCCTTTTATTTCTTCCTCTTGTCTAATTGCAATGGCTAATACTTCCAGTACTATGTCAAACAGGAGTGGTGAGAGTGGGCATCCCTGTCTTGTTCCTGTTCTTAGGGGAAATGTGTTTAGCTCTTGTCCATTGAGTATGATGTTTGCTGTGGGTTTATCATATATAGCTTTTATTATGTTGAGGTATGAGCCTTCTATTCCCACCTTGTTGAGAGTTTTTATCAAGAAAGGGTGTTGGATTTTGTCAAATGCTTTTTCTGCATCAATTGATACGACTATGTGATTTTTATCTCTCAATTTGTTTATGTGATGTATCACGTTTATTGATTTGCGGATATTGTACCATCCTTGCATTCCTGGGATAAATCCTACTTGGTCATGGTGTATGATCTTTCTGATGTATTGCTGGAGCCAATTTTCTAGAATTTGGTTGAGGATTTTGGCATCTATGTTCATGAGGGATATTGGTCTGTAATTCTCTTTCATTGTGTTGTCCTTATCTGGTTTTGGTATTAGGGTGATGCTGGCTTCATAGAAGGAGCTTGGAAGTGTTCCTTCCTCTTGAATTTTTTGGAATAGTCTGAGGAGGATAGGTTTTAGTTCTTCCTTGAATGTTTGGTAAAACTCTCCTGTGAAGCCGTCAGGCCCCGGGCTTTTGTTTGCCGGAAGCTTTTTGATGACTTCTTCAATTTTGTCCATAGTTATTGGCCTATTGAGCTGTTGAGATTCTTCTTGATTGATTTTTGGAAGGTTGTATTTTTCTAGGAATATGTCCATTTCCTCCAGGTTGTCCAGTTTGTTGGAATAGAGCTGTTTGTAGTATTTTGTAACAATCCTTTGTATCTCAGCGGGATCTGTTGTTATTTCACCTCTTTCATTTCTGATTTTGTTTATTTGGGTCCTCTCTCTTTGCTTCTTGGTGAGCCTGGCTAGAGGTCCATCAATCTTCTTTATCTTTTCAAAGAACCAGCTCTTGGTTTTGTTGATCTTTTGTATTGTTTCTTTGGTCTCTATGTCATTTATCTCCGCTCTGATCTTTGTTATTTCCTTCCTTCTGGTTACACTGGGCTTTTCTTGCTGCTCTTTTTCTAGCTCTTTGAGTTGTAGGGTTAGGTAATTTATTACCATTGTTTCTTGTTTTTTGCAATAGGCTTGTAGAGCTATGAACTTCCCTCTCAAGACTGCATTCGCTGTGTCCCATAGATTTTGGATTGTTGTGTTTTCATTGTCATTTGTTGCCATGATGTTTTTTATTTCTTCCTTAAACTCTCTGGTGACCCAGTCCTTGTTTAATAGCATGCTGTTTAGTCTCCATGTGTTTGATTTCTTTGGATTGTATTTATTGTAGTTGATTTCCAGTTTTATGCCACTGTGATCTGAGAAGATGCTTGATATAATTTCTATCTTCTTGAATTTGAAGAGACTTTGCCTGTGACCCAGCATATGGTCTATCTTTGAAAATGACCCATGTGCACTTGAGAAGAATGTATATTCTGTGGCTTTGGGGTGAAATGTTCTGAAGATGTCAATTAATTCCATCTGGTCTAGTGAGTCATTTAGGATTGATGTTTCTTTGCTGATTTTTTGTTTAGAGGATTTGTCCAATGGTGATAGTGGGGTATTAAAGTCTCCTACTATGATTGTATTGCTATTAATCTCTCCCTTGATATCGTCCAGGAGTTTTTTTATGTATTTGGGTGCTCCTATATTGGGTGGGTGTATGTTTACCAGAATTATTTCTTCTTGTTGGATTTCTCCCTTTAGTATTATGAAGTGGCCTTCCTTATCTCTTGTTATGGCATTTACTTTGAGGTCTAATTTGTCAGATATAAGTATTGCTACCCCAGCTTTTTTTTCATTTCCATTTGCCTGGAAGATATTTTTCCATCCCTTCACTTTCAATCTGTGTGAGTCTCTTGTTCTGAGGTGGGTCTCTTGTAGACAGCATATATGTGGGTCATGCTTTTTTATCCATTCAGCCACTCGATGTCTTTTGATTGGAGCATTTAGTCCGTTTACATTTAAAGTTATTACTGAAAGGTATTTGTTTGTAGTCATATCTATTTTTGTGTCTGTATTCCTTCTTACCTGTTTATTTCTTCTTTTTACAGTATTCCCTTTAGCAATTCTTGCATTGCTGGTTTGGTGGTGATAAACTCCCTGAGTCTTTTTTTGTCTGCAAAGCTCCTGATTTCCCCTTCAATTTTGATTGATAGCCTTGCTGGATATAGTATTCTTGGATTCAGTCCTTTGCTTTGCAACACTTTGTATACCTCCTTCCATTCACTTCTAGCTTGTTGTGTTTCTGTTGAGTAATCATTTGACAATCTGATGGGTGATCCTTTGTAGGTAACTCTCTGTCTCTCTCTTGCTGCCTTTAAGATTCTCTCTTTATCATTTATATTTGCCATTGAGATTATGACATATCTTGGTGTGGGTCTTTTGGGGTTGATCCTGCTTGGGACTCTCTGTACTTGCGTAACTTTTATCTTTCCTATATACGGGAAGTTTTCTGTCATTATTTCTTCAAATAGATTTTCTAATCCCTGCTGCTCTTCTTGTCCTTCTGTTAGCCCTATTATACACATGTTATTTCGCTTCATGTTGTCCCGAAGCTCCCTTAGGCTTTCCTCCTGCTTTTTAATTTTTTTCTCCAATTGCTGTTCAGATTGAGCTTGTTTCTGTACCTGATCTTCTAACTCACTAATTCGGTCCTCTGCTTCTTGTAGTCTACTGTTGAAACTTTCCATGGTGTTTTTGATTGTAGCTATATCACTTTTCATTTCTTCCTGATTCTTGCATAAGTTGTTGATTTTCTCATCCATTCGATGTATAAATTCCACGACCATTATTCTGAACTCCTTTTTGGTCATGTTGCAAGCTTCAGTTTCACTAATTTCCTTTCTTGGCGACTCCACATTTTCTTTCCTCTGTGAGTTATTTCGTTTCCCCATTGTGGCTATCACCAGAAAGCTCAAGCTTCCGTTTGTGTGGACCTCGGCTGTGCACTCTGGGGACTTCGCTCCACCCGAGTTTCAGTGAAGTGCTCTGACACTAGGACGTGTGGCTGCCTTTGGTTGGTGGGAACCAGACTTGCCCAGGGTCAGTGTCCCCAGTGTTCCGTGTGGTCTCGTGTGCACACTTAGAATCAGGGGCCCTGTCAGCACCACACTGTTGGTATGTGCCAAAAATGAGATCCTTAGCATGTGCCAGGAGTCAGAGTTTCCCTGTATCTGCACCAAGAATCGAGTGTCAGAGTCTCTGTTGCCTTGTGCAGTTTCTCGTTGAGAATCAGGGTCCCTGTGTGTGCATGCACCAACAATTGGGGTCGTTGGCTCTTAGTGTGAATGCGCTGTGAGTCAGGGATCCCAGGCAGCTGTGTCCGGAGTGCCAAATTCCCTGAAGTGGAGCTGCGTCCTGTGTGTTCTCTCACTACTGAGCCAAACCAGCTAGGGCGCACACTCTCAAATCCCTGAAGGTGAGCTGCCTTTGTGCACTCTCCCAGAATCCCCGACGAGGGGCGGAGTCCGTCCTGCACGCCAAATTCCCCAAAGGGAAGGCCCTTTTTGCACGCTCTAAGATTCCCCAAAGGGGAGCTGTGACCCGCAAGCCAAATTCCCTCCAATTCCCCAAAGGGGAGCCCTCTGTGCGCACTGACAGATTTCCCCAAAGGTGAGCTGCTTCTGTCCTGCGCGCCAAATTCCCTAAGGCGGAGCGCGTCCCTGCGCAAAGCTCTGCAGCTTGGGCGAGGGGCGTGACTATTAGTTACTGTGGCGCTATCCACGTGCGCCTGCGGGGAGGGGGATAGGCTCTTTGACTCAAGGGAATCTGCCGGGAAGTCTGGATTCTTGTTGTTTCTTCCTCTGAAGCTGTGATAGCAGTTCTCTGTCCCCAGTGGCTGCAGGGTCCTGGTTTGTGTCAGAAGCCAGGATCCGAGTCTCAGGCAGCTCTGTTTCTCAAGATGGTGTGGTCTCCGTGTCCACACCAGCCGCTGAGAAGTGTCCGCTTTGTGCGCGGGGCTCCACCGTCTAGGACTGCCCGGTTAGGCAGCCCCTTGGAAGACCTGCAGAATCTAACTGACCCTAGCTCATACAGACACACACACCACACACGTCTACACTCTCCTCTATGGGTTCCTCACTCACACTCTCTCTCTCCCTACCTCCTTGCTGGTCGCCATCTTTCCTAATTAGCCCCAAGCATTTTTCATTTAAGTTCAATAATTTTATTTAAATGCTTTATTGCACAAAACTTTTGTTAACCAATTATTTTAAGTACCCTAATAGGTTGACTGATTTAATTTTTCTGTCAAATCTTCTATTCATATATAGTTGATATATCAGGTAGAAATGTTTTCTACTTTAAGTAACAGAAGATCCTAGTAGCAATGGTTTTCCAAATAGGGGTTTATTTTTCTCACATAACAAGAAGTGTAGAGGATCTGGCTACTGGCTCATTGGTTCAATGACTGCATAATACCAGGGTCTCTTATACTTTTGGCCTTTCCCTCATGGTAGCAAGATGACCACTGCAGTTAAAGGCTATGTGTCTATTTTCAAAACTCGAAAAAGGGAGAAGGAGGCAGAGCCTTTAACATCTGATTCTTTCTCATATAAGTAACACCTTCTCCAGAAATCCATAGCAGATTTGTGTTCATTTGTTGGCCACAACTACATATGATCACCTATAGTTCCAAGAAAGTTCAAGAAATGAAATTGTAGCCGAGACCGGTTTGGCTCAGTGGATAGAGCGTCAGCCTGCGGACTGAGGGGTCCTGGGTTTGATTCCGGTCAGGGGCATGTACCTTGGTTGCGGGCGCATCCCCAGTGGGGATTGTGCAGGAGGCAGCTGATCGATGTTTCTATCTCATCAATGTTTCTGACTATCCCTCTCTCTTCCTCTCTGTAAAAAATCAATAAAATATATTTAAAAAAAAGAAAAGAAAAGAAATGAAATTGTAATCCTTCCCAGGTTTCTAATAGAGGTGGAAAGGAAAAAGGGGGGTTGGGAATAACTGTGGATCAGGGAACCAATAATTTTGCCACTGGTTACAGATAAAGCAGACATAAATTTAAAAAGTAAAGGTAATGGATATGTTTATTAATTTGATTGTGGTGATGTTTTCATGTATGTATATGTATCTTCAAGCTCACCAAATTGTATGCATTAGTTATGTCCAGGTTTTTTTTGTATATCAATTATATCTCAATAAAGCTGTCAAAAATAAAAGAAATAATTGCTTAAATTGTATTTTTATCAATTAATAATGTATATTTCACTCTAAAATGATGTATATAGAAGAAAATATGTTTTGGGGGTTGTATATTTGTGATTTTTAATTTCTTATTCTCCTTTACATATAATGAAAGTACACTATTTTAAAAATAAAATACTAAGAATTTTTGTAATGGTAAATTATTAATTACATCTGTAGATTTAATCATATTGACTTAATTAGGCAAATTAAATCAACATTTTGTTACAGCAGTATCTCAGAATGAGTCCACATGTTCCACTAAGTTTTTGAATATGTTTTTTGATGAATACAAACTGCTTAAACTGTGAAAATTTTTAAATATTCACATAATTGAATTACTAGCTTCAGAGTTAAAAAATTATTACTTTGGAGATAATTACTTTTAATAACTTGCTATAAAGACTGAATTTTTCAACAGTCTTGTGCTCTTCTCGTGTGTATTAATTATATAATAAGGGCATATCTGGGAAAAGAAAAAAGTACATACTATACTAAACAATTTCTAAGTAAATTTTTATCTGTCTTAATTAGCAACCAGACTGCAAGTTAGTTTTTAAGTTCTATATTGGCTGTAGGATTTTGAAGTCATGAGTCTGCCAAACATTATGAAAATCATCAAAGACAGTAGGTTGCCAATTTGTTAAAGATCATGAGAATTTGTTAGAATTGGATTGGATTTAGAGAATTTATATATCAGGAACTACATTTTCCCACTAATACCATAAAAACTGAGAATAATATATTAAGGTTGGTGAGGTTTCTGCCACCAGGTGCCTCTGTAAATATATATTTCAGAGTGGAATGGAGAGATAGAAACAGCAATGATGAAAGATAAACATTGATTGGCTGCCTCCTGCATGCCCCACACTGGGGATTGAGCCTGCAATGCGGGCATGTGCCCTGACTGGGAATCAAACCATGACCTCCTGGTTCATAGGTTGAAGCTCAACCACTGAGCCAGGCAACCAGGTGCCTCTTAATGCCTTTCCCAGTTATGATAGTTGTAGGATTGAGTTATAGGCTGTATCCTTAATTTTGGGTAATTCATTTAGTTATGTAAAGGTAAATATTTTAACAATTTTTTTCTTAACTTATGAGCAGTACATTAGAGTGAATTTCAGGACTACTTTATCTGGTAAAGCATTCCTTTCAAGATAACTCACTTCTTCTATAATATTGGAATATATTATAAATGTCTTAGAAATGGAATGCTTAACTATAAATTTCCCCTTTTCTGTTAAAAGTTTACTTGGGAGAAAAAGAACAGAATTTGTCTAGTACTGCTCATAGATTCAATGTGGCTCTTGAATATGGTTTTAGTGGGAATGGATAAAAGGAGAAAGCATGTTAGCTGAGTCCCCAGATATCCCACTTCCCATCCACACTAAGGCAAAAATGTCCTACAAAGGACAAATTCTCCCACTTCCCCCACCCCCCATCCTGAAAAAAAAAAAAGGCATCAATGATGAGAATTGATGGACTGGAACTATTTGAGCCCAGAATATACCTCCAGAGGTATTGTATCTTCAGATATATTTTCAGACCTACTCCAGAAACTTATCAGGAGGCACACAAATTTGGGAATAGCTTTAGTCCTCATTACTGAATGTAAGTTATAAACCAAGGTTTAGAAACAACAGGCAGTATTATTGATGATAGCACTTCTGACAGGTATGAGGTGATATCTCATTATGGATTTACTAGTAATTTGTATTTCTCTTACAATCACTGACATAGACTGCTTTTTCATATGTCTATTGGCCATTATCTGTATCATCTCTTTGGAAAAGTGTCTATTCAGGCCATTTGCCCATTTTTAATTGGATTGTTTATTTCTTTTGTGTTGGGTGGTATAAGTTCTTTATAAATCTTGGATATTAACCTCTTATCAGATGTATCATTGGCAAATACAATCTCCCATTCAGCAGATTATCTTTTCATTTTGTTGATGATTTCCTTTGCTGTGCAAAAACATTTTAGTATGATGTACTCCCATTTATTTATTTTTTCTTTTGTTTCCTTTGCCCAAGGCAATATATCAGAAAAAAATATTACTCCAAGAAAAGTCCAAAATTTTACTGCCTATATTTTATTCTAGGATTTTTATTATTTTGAATCTAATATTGAAGTCTTCCATAAATTTTGTGTTTATTCTTGTATATGGTGAGAAGAGGTGGTATAGTTTCATTTTTTGCACCTATTTGTCCAATTTTTCCAACAGTATTTATTGAATAGACTGTCTTTATCCCATTGTATGTTCTTGTCTCCTTTGTCAAATAATAAATTACCATAGAGGTGTGGGTTTCTGTTCTGTTCCATTGATCTATATGTCTATTTTTATGCCAGTAGCAAACTGTTTTGATTACTATGGCCTTGTAGTATAGTTTGATATCAGGTAGCATGATACCTCCAACTTAATTGTTCTCTCAAGTGTGCTGAGGCTATTTGGGGTCTTCTGTGGTTTCATATACATTTTTGAAATATTTTTTCTAGATCTATAAAATGTACCATTGGTATTTTGATAGGGATTGCATTGAACCTATAGATTGCTTTGGGTAGTATGGACATTTTAATAATGTTAATTCTTCTTATCCATGAATATGTATGTGCTTACAATAATTTGTATCTTCCTCACTTTCTTTCTTCAGTATCTTACAATTTTTTGAGTACAGGTCTTTTAAGTCCTTGGTAAATTTATTCCTAGGTACATTATTTTTGTGTTGCAATTGTAACTATGATTGTTCTTTTAGTTTCACTTTCTGATAATTCATTACTTTTGTATAAAAATGCCAACAATTTCTGGATATTAATTTTGTACCCTGCTACTTTACTGAATTAATTTATCAGTTCTAGTATATTTTTGGTGTAATCTTTAGAGTTCTCTACATATAGTATCATGTTATCCACAAATAATGACAGTTTTACTTTATCCTTTCTAATGTGGGTACCTTTTTATTATTTCTTCCTGTCTGAATGCCCTGGCTAGAATTTCCTGTACTATTTTCAATAAGAATGATGAAAACAGACATCCCTGTCTTATTCTTGACCTTAAGGGAAATACTTTTACTTTTTGCCTGTGTGTTTGTCATATATGGCCTTTATTGTGTTGAGGTTTGTTCCCTTTATTCCCACTTTGCTGAGAGTTTTTATCATAAACGGATGCTGGATTTTATCAGATGCTTTTTCTGCATCTATTGATATGATCATGTGGTTTTATCCTTCATTTTGTTTATGTGATATATCACTTTATTGATTTGCAAATATTGTACCAACCTTGCATACCTGTTGGTGAAGATGTAGAGAAAAGGGAACCCTCCTGGACTGTTGGTGAGAATGCAGATTGGTGCAGCCACTATGGGAAATAGTATGAAGTTTCCTCAAAAACTTAATTATGGAACTGCCTTATGACCCAAAAATTCCACTTCTGGGAATATATCCAATGAGACCCAAAACACTAATTCAAAATAAATATACTTTTATGTTCATTGCAACATTATTAACAACTAGAGGCCCGGTGCACGAAATTCATGCACGGGCGTGTGTCCCTCGGCCCAGCCTGCACCCTCTCGAATCTGTGACCCCTCGAGGGATGTCCGACTGCCTGTTTAGGATCCCTGGTAGTTTTGGGCCTAAATGGGCAGTCAGACATCCCTCTCACAATCCAGGACTGCTGGCTCCCAACTGTACACCTGCCTGCCTTCCTGATTGCCCCTAACTGCTTCTGCCTGCTAGCGTGATCACCCCCTAACCACTCCCCTGCCAGACGGATTGATGCCTAACTGCTCCCCTGCCAGCCTGATTACCCCTAACTGTCCTCCCCTGCAGGCATGGTCACCCCTAACTGCCTTCCTCTACAGGCCTGGTCACCCCTAACTGCCGTCCCCTGCAGGCCTGGCCCCCCCCAACTGCTCTCCCATGCAGGTCTGGTCCCCCCAACTGCTCTCCCTTGCAGGCCTGGACACCCCCAACTTCCCTCCTCTGCTAGCCTGGTCACCCCTAACTGCCCTCCCCTGCAGGCTTGATTGCCCACAACTGCCCTCCCTTGCAGGCCTGGTCCCTCCCAACTTCCCTCCCCTGCTGGCCTGATCACCCACAACTGCCCTCCCCTGCAGGGCTGGTCCCCCCAACTGCTCTCCCCTGCAGGCCTGGTCGCCACCAACTTCCCTCCTCTGCTGGCCTGGTCACCCCTAACTGCCCTCCCCTGCAGGCTTGATTGCCCACAACTGCCCTCCCTTGCAGGCCTGGTCCCTCCCAACTGCCTTCCCCTGCTGGCCTGATCACCCACAACTGCCCTCCCTTGCAGGTCTGGTCCCTCCCAACTGCCCTCCCCTGCTGGCCATCTTGAGGCAACCATCTTGTGTCCACATGGGGGCAGCCATCTTTGACCACATTGGGGCAGCCATCTTGTGTATTGGAGTGATGGTCAATTTGCATATTACTATTTTATTAGATAGGATAAAGTCCTGGTGCACGGGTGGGGGCCAGCTGGTTTGCCCTGAAGGGTGTCCCGGATCAGGTTGAGGGTTCCCTTGGGGCATGGAGTGGGCTGGGCGAGGGCCCTGTGGTGGTTTGCAGGCTGGCCATATCCCCTGGTGACCCAAGCAGAGGCCCTGGTATCTGGGATTTATTTATCTTCTATAATTGAAACTTTGTAGCCTTGAGCAGAGGCCAGGGCTGGCCAGGAAGCTTGGGTTCCTCCTTCGCCAGGGAAACCCAAACCTCCTGCTCGCTCCGTGGCTGCAGCCATTTTGGTTGGGTCAATTTGCATACTCGATCCTGATTGGCTGATGGGCGTGGCTCGTGGGCGTAGCAGAGGTAGGGTCAATTTGCATGTTTCTCTTTTATTAGTGTAGATAGCTAAGATTTGAAAGCAGCCCATGTGCCCATCTATCCTAGCTAATATAGAGGGAATATGCTAATTGACCCTCACACCATCGCAAAGATGGCAGCGCCCACAGCCAATAAGGAGGGAATATGCTAATTGACTACCCCACCCTCAAAGATGGCAGCGCCCACAGCCACAAGCTGGTGGTGCCCAGTACCCTCAGCCCCACCAGGGTGGCAGGCATGCGGCAAGGCTGGGCCCACCTCATGTGCCTGCCTCCAGAGTCCCCCAGTCCCCTCAGTCTCCCAGCCACCCAAGGCCAGTCCGAGGCACAGGCAAGCCTCAGATGTCGGCTTCCCAGCCTCCCAGGGTCGCCTGAGGCTCAGGTAACCAGGGCTGGCCAAGGCTTGCGTTGCTGGCAGTGGCAGCAGCAGAGGTGTGATGGAGGCATCGCCTTCCCCTGATTGCCAGGTCGCCTCCCACCCCTGAGGGCTCCCAGACTGTGAGAGGGGACGGGCCGAGCTGAGGGACCCCCCCCATCCAGTGCATGAATTTTTATGCACCAGGCCTCTAGTATATATATAAAACCCTAATATGCAAATAGACCAAACGGCGGAACAATTGAACAAATGAACAACTCATCACTATAATGTGCGCTGACCACCAGGGGGTGTGCACAGAACTTTGCAGGCGTCAGCAGCAGGTAGCAGAGTGTGGAACATGGTGGGTAGCAGAACGCAGAACATGGCAGGCATTGGCTGCAGCAGGATGGTGGAACAGGTGAGCGGGGATGCCAGATCCAGGCACAGCACTAGTCTCTGTCATCAGGGTGAGCCTCTGGTGGTTATTGAAAATTCTTTTCTCCTGCATGCCACAGTCCCACCCAGCACTCGCACCTGCTGCCGTTGCCAGCCCCACTCACACCCACTGCCAGCACTGGAGGCCCCGCTCACATCCGTTTCCATAGCCTGGTGCCAGCCCCAATCACTTGGTGCCGTCAGCAGGTGTGAGTGGTGGCTGCTGGCCCTGATCACCCTTTTGGGCTTCACCACCTCCCCCTGCTCCTGAGGGTGATCAGGGCAGGCAGCTGCCTCTTGAACCTGCTGCCAGTGATGGCCCCACTAACACTCTCTGCTGGCGCTGGAGTTACCATGTCAGTGTCCACCCTGCTCACACCCACAGCCAGCGTTGGAGTCGCCACTTGCACCTGCTGCCAGTGCCTGGCACTGGTCCCAATTGCTCGGCGCCATCAGCGGGTGCAAGCAGCGGCTGCCAGCCCCAATCATCCCTGAGGGCTTCTCCACCTCCCCCTGCTCCTGAGGGGCAATCAGGGCAGCAGCTGCTGCTTGCACCCACTGATGGCACCAGCCCCGCTCTCACCCACTGCTGGCGCTGTCCCCAATTGTTCCGTGCCAGCTGTCAGCGGGTGTGAGCGGGACAGGCACTGTCAGCATGTGGCAGTGGGAGTGGGGCTACCAGCAGACAGGGGACCAGGGGCCGCGGCAGAAGGGGTCAGTCGGGGGTGTGGAGGATGGGCCGAGACCTGCACCTGTGCCCACCGCAGCCTTGCAGCCCACAGTTCCTTTCAAGGTGCACAAATTCGTGCACTGGGCCTCTAGTGAGTAGGTAAGTGGATAAAAATGCTGTGGTACAATTACACAATGGAATACTACTTGGCCATATAAACAAAGGAAATCTTAACCTTTTGTGACAATATGGATGGACCTAGAGAGTATTATTCTAAGTGAAATAAGCCAGAGAAAGACAAATACCATATTATTTCACTTACTAGAGGCCCAGTGCATGATTGAATCATGCACGTGTAGGGTCCCCTACATGCTTTCGCTTTCGATTGCGGTGGAGCTGGGTGCCTGTCCACTGGTGCACCAGGCCTTTCAGAGGCCTCTGGCTCAGTGGAGGCTTCTGAAAGGCCTGGTGCTGGAGCAGTTAGGCACCCAGCTCCCCCGCTTTTGATGGTCCGCGGTGGGACATGAGCTTGCTGCCCCAGAGGCCCCTTCTGTTCCGCAGCACAGCCATGGCGCAGACGCTGAGCTTGTGCCACCGCTGGCAATGTGAGCTCAGCATCCCATCAGCCCAATCGGCTACCCTGGCCACTCCAAGTCCCACCCCCTGCGCCTCCCACTGGCCCAATCGTGGGCATAACGGAGTTATGGTAATTTACATATTACCCTTTTATTAGGTAGGATATTTGGAACCTAATGAGCAAAATAAACAAACAAAATAGACACAGACTCATAGATACAGAAAATGAACTGACAGCTGTTAGAGGAGAGGTGAGTTGGGGGACTGGGTTAAAAAGGTTAAATGATTAAGCAAATAAAAAATCAAAAAACTATAGACACAGATAACAATATGGTGATTACCAGAGGGAAAGGGTGTTGAGGGAGGTAGAAGAGAGCAAAGGGGGGATAATTGGTTATGGAAAGAGATTTGACTGTGTGTGGTGAATACACAATATACAGGTATATTATAGAATTGTGCACTTGAAACATATATAATATTATTAATGAATGTCATCCCAATAAATTCAATAAAAACATTTTAAAAATAAATAAATGCAATACTGAAACAAAAAAGAAACAGGAGGAACATTAGCCCTTTCAGGAAAACAAGATGCACAAAGAGTTGCAGCATTATAAAAGACAGCAAAATAACCATTTTATACTGGACAAACATATTTAGTGAACCAAATAGAAAAAAAGTATGTGAAATTAATGTTATGAATTTCTTCAAAGTAATAAAACATGATGATAACATGAAATAGAAAAAGTACATTATAAAATAAATGAACCAATTGGGAATGCATGTGTCAAAATATATTATGGTAAAAATAAGAAGTCATTAGATGAGTTGAAGAGCCAGATGAATATTTCTGGAGGACTACTTATCTCAAAGACAAGGTTAAGTAACTTTCTGAGTACGTTTCCTGAAAATGAGGAGGCACAAATAGAATTATAAGCTTCTCTAAATTATGAGTTCCAACCTGACAGGTAGGAGGTAATAATCTCATTGTGGTTTTGTTTTATATTTCCGTGATGATTAATGACATTGAGCACTTATCCATATACTTTTTGGGCATTTCTTTGTCTTCTTTGGATAAATGTCTTAAGTCCTTAGAGCATTTTAAAACCAGATTGTTAGTGGGATTGTTGTTGTTTTTTATTGTTTTGTTTTATTTTTTACTATTGAGTTGTAGGAGTTACTTATATATTTTAGAGATTAACACTTTTTAAGGTGTATGGTTTGCAAATATTTTGTACTATTCCATTGGTTGCCTTTTATTTTGTTGACTGTTCTTTGCAGTGTGGAAGTGTGCTTAGTTCGATATAGTCCCATTGTCTATTTTTGTCTTTGTGGCCTATGGTTTTAGTGTCATACCCATGAAACCATTGCCAAGACCAAGGTGATAATGCTTTTCCCTCATGTTTTCTTTTAACTGTTTTTACATTCTCTGGTCTTACATTTAATACTTTAACCCACTTTGAGTTTATTTTTATGTTTGTTATAAACTATTGATCTAATTTTATTGTTTTACTCGTGGGTATCTAGTTTTCCCAGGGCTATTTATTGGAGAGACTAGTTTTTTCACCTTTGTTTTTGTTCTTGGCAACCTTATTAAAGATAAGTCAATCCATGTATATGTGGATTTATTTCTGCAATCTCTATTTTTTCCATTGTTCTATATGCCTGTCTTTATGCCAACACCATACTGTTTTGATTACAGTAAATGTATAATATGTTTTGAAATCACTAACGTTTCCTGAGATAATTTATTCAATTTGATGGAATGCTTGTCTTATACTCTTGCGTGCCTTCTTTCAAAGCCTTTCAGTTTGAATACTAAGTTCCAATTATCCAAACTAACTAGAAGAAAATATCTGGCACTTAAACTATAAATATAAGAGTTGTTTAGTGTGACCAAAAAGAAGATTCCTGAAAACTTGACTCTTATATAGGACAACAGTATTTTCAATTGAATAAATGACCTTCTTTTATTACCATTTGGAAAATATGCACATTTTGCATATTTTCTCTAAGTTAAAATAGATGTTAACATTTGTTGTTTATGATTTTAAATTTAAAATTTTCCCAATTTATTTTTATTCCTCTTATCAGAACCTGCTAATATTTGAGGATATCTGAGAGACTATAATGCTATCATTGTAGACAGTGTCAAGATCGGATCTATGATATATATTTAATATATTTATTGTTATACACCTTTCATTCTTCATCTATCCTGTTTTGCTAAAATTTCACTATATAAAATAAAACCTAAAATATTCTTGTGAACACAAGATAAGAATGATCACATCTACACTTCTCCTGCATGTTTTATAGTATAGTTTACTTTAAGTAAACTTAACACTTGATGGCACATTTCTTACAAGGAAGGTATAGTTATGAGATTGAGACTCTAAATCTCTAGACATAAACTTTGAATCCTATTATTTCTTCCTTACAAAACTTGGGTCTCCAGTTGTCCCATTTCCTAGCTTTCTTGGCAGAACAATATATGTTGGCTTAATACAACTCACTTTTCTTTCATTCACAAGTGTAATTTAAAAAATATTTGGCCAGGTTTACAAATAATGTCTTTGTTACTAAGTATGTCTGTATCATCATCTTTTCTAATTTTTGTTTGTATTGACATTCTTGAATAACCCATTGCATACTTTAGAACTCTTCTTTTTGAAGTGACACAAAAATCCCAACTCAGACTGACTTAAACAAAAGTGGAATTCATTGATACTTATAATAAAAGCAGCAGCACCAATGCAGAGCCTAGTGTGTGTCTGTTCTGCTTCCCTCTTTTTTTACTCCATCGGGTGGTTCCCAGAAAGAGTGTGGTCTCCACTTATGGTTATAGAAATCAAATAGTTGGACAATTCTCAGAAAAAAAGACTCATATTAGTATTGGCTTTGACTGTGTCACATGATCATTCATCAACCAATAACTGACAGGAGGATTAGGTTTCTCAAATAAATCAGGCACATACTCAAAAACTAGACGTATGTTGTTAGATAGCAACGCCGTGTAAAAATCAGGTGTGAGCCTGAGAGGTAGTAGTTTCCCAAAAGAAATGATGTGCTCTTTTCCATAAGAAGAGACCAGGATGCATGCTGGGTGGCAAAATCATTTGTTTTATATACAATTAAAATGTTTTATCTCTTGACTCCCATTAAAAATCACTCTCCCTTGGTTTTCTTCCATCTTCTTGGCAGTTTTCACTTTGCCTTTTATCTTAACTTTATAATTATTGTGTCTCATCTTTAAGTGCTGGTATTTCTTAAGTCTCTATTCTAATTACCTTTCTCACTCTACATAGTTGTTATCCTATACTATGTTGATGGTCTGCAATTCTATATATCTATTCTGATTCTTTTCTTGCCCCATAAACTAGAGAACTGTGATATCTCTCTGACTGTTTCTAACTGAATAATTTCAAACATCAAAAGTCCTACACTTTATAAACAGCACTCATAAACCCAGCCCTTCTCAAACCTGTGTTCTCATATTTTCTACAATTCATCAAATAGTAACATTACTCACCTTGATGTCCATTCAAGACACCAAGAAGTCATCTCTTTGTCTTACTCTGTTTCAACTCCAAGGAATTTACTAAAGACTTTTAACTTATTTTTTTTCTGGTAGTTCTTAGATCTGTCCTACTTGGCTCCTTTCTTTTTTAAATCCTACCTTATTTCAGGTCTTTATTGAGCACTCTTTTTGACATGTGGATAATATCCAAATGCCTTAGCATAGTGTATGATCTGTACTGGCCCCAGAACACTACTTCAGCCTCATGTTTCAGTATTATCCACCTCAAATCACATGCTCTCTATATCATGCTGCTTGAAGTCCCTTGAAAACGACCATCTTATTTCATGCTCCCACGAGTATACATGACCACCTGGTCTCTCTAATTCTCTGGCTTGCTTTTTGCCTATTTTGCTTCACCTTAGATAATGCTTACTTATCCTTTAAAGATTTAGTTCAACTTTCATGCCTTACAAGAAGCCTTGGCAAATACTATTGCCTCCATGTCTGGGTTAGATGCCTCTTACATGGTTTTCATACCACCCTGGGAATAGCTCAGACCTCATTACTCTTGACTCCAATCATCTATTTATTCGTTCATCCTTTACAAAATGATATTTCTTTGGAATAAGGAGGACTGGCACATTTCCTCACTAAGTATTCATCAGTAATGTAATTCAGTGATTTTTACAGGTTGTCACAACATAGAAAATATCTATTTCTTAAGCGTTTTCTTTTTTGCTAAATTTTTCATAGTTCTAAGCTATTCAAAATATTGCTACTTATTTATTATGTGTTGATACATAACATTTATATTCCTGAAGTTTCTTATTTTAACAAGCTAATTTGTGTGGTATTTTGCATATTAACATTATCAGAACATGGCACTTTTTCATTTTATACATTTCCACTGAAATTACATTCTAAGATAAATATTTTTGGAATTATATGTAACTTAGGTGTTCACCTTTGCCTCATACATTCAAAGAAACCCCTTTTTCCTTATACTCCATATCATAAACATTACATATTTTCTTCTATACATTGTCCAATAAAGCCCTTGACATCATTTTATAAACCATTTTGTGTATATTAGTTTTCCCATTTTATAGATTTTTGGTATAATATAAGGAACACTATAATTGATTGAGACTGAAGAAACCTAAATTTGTGTCCTGAATATAACCCCAATTCTGTTTGTGGATCAATATTTTTATCTCTCCATGTCTCAGATTGTTTCTCTGTAGTACTACATTTTGATAATTCTGTATTCTGTACTTTTATGTTTTTATGATACTTTCATTTTTCTAGTGCATCAAATATTAAGCCAGAGTAAAAGTTTCCACTCTCATACAGCTTACATTCTAAAAGAGAGGAAATATATAAACCAATATGTATTATATCAAAGGTGATAAATGCAGTGGTTGCCCTATATGTGCAGCTGTCATTGAGTTAGGCAAGTGTTCTGTAGTCCATGAATGTCAATTTTTTTAGGACTAAGTGAAATAACTATTTTATTAAGGTTTATACACTGACCAGAAAAGCAATGTAATCTCCACTCTGTTGATAACTTGTGTGAAAATACTCATGACTCCTTTAAATTTATTTATCAACTGTATTATCTCCCTTTGGTACTTAAGGCACATTCAGCCATTGTATTTCAGAAAAAAATTAAGGAGCTTCACAATAAGCTGAAAAATTAGTTATCTATTTTCTTGTGGTTTCCCTGATCTTTTAATTATTTTTTAAAAATATATTTTATTGATTTTTTACAGAGAGGAAGGGAGAGAGATAGAGAGTTAGAAACATCGATGAGAGAGAAACATTGATCAGCTGCCTCATGCACACACCCCACTGGGGTTGTGCCCGCAACCAAGGTACATGCCCTTGACCGGAATCGAACCTGGGACCTTTCAGTCCGCAGGCTGACACTCTATCCACTGAGCAAAACCGGTTTTGGCTGATCTTTTAATTATTATTATGCATTACCTGAGTTGTATGTTTATAGGTAAAGAACATATATATATAAAAGGCTAATATGAGAAGTGTCCCCTTGGGAGTTTGACTGGGAGACCAGGAGTTCGATCACTTGCTTTGATGTGCACTGACCACCAGGGGGTGGCGCTGAATGAAGGAAGGCTCAGCCAGCAGCTAGCAGCCAGGGAAGGAAGGCCCTGGCCAGGAGCTGGAAGGCCCCAATTGGCCCTGATCGCCAGCCAGGCCTAGGGGCCCTACCCATGCATGAATTTCATACACTGGGCCTCTAGTTATAATAATAATCCATTGTATTTTGTGTTTGTGGGCCAATAGTTCAGTTGTGCTTTAGCTGAATCCTTTGCTCAGAGACTCACAAAAATATAATTAAAGGTATCAGCTGTCCTGTGTTCTCATCTGGGACTCAGCAGCATCTTCCAGAGTTATATGGTTGTTGGCAGAATTCAGTTCCATGTGGTTGCAGGACTGAAATCCCCCCTTTTGTTTTACAAACTGTTCACCGGAAGTCACTCACCACTCTTAAAGGCCCTCACAGTTCCTTGCTAAATGGCCCTCTCAAAACCTCACAACGTTCTTCTCCAAGGCCATTAGGAGACACTCTCTTGCTTTCCTCTGATGGAAAAGAGTCTTAGATAGTGTAATATAGCCAAATGAATTATTATATCACCACCCTTGCCATATTCTATTGGATAGAAGCAAGTCATAAGTTCTTCCTGCCATTAAGGGGTAGAGATTATACAAGGGTGTGACTCTTTGGGGGTCATCTTATTATTCTGCCTACTACAGCAGTGATAAAATTAGATTTTCCCAGATTTGTCAGTTTGTACTAGTAAACAGGATGTATGTGACAGGATTTATTTATTTTGCTTTCAGAGAGGTGGTGTGTGCTTCCATGAAATTTGATGAGGTGCAGAATGATCCTTTTCTAACCTAGAGATATATCACTATGGTGAGCCTGTTCTAGATTAGGCAAGAAAACAAGATTTTCAGAAGGACATAAAGTAGAGATGGTACCATAAAATCAGTATCAGCAAAGGCCTTGGTATTTTGAGCCCTGGGGAAGAAGTAGCCAAATGCAAACCTTGTTATAGGTAGGCTCTAATTATGTTTTTGAGTGAGTGAATCAATGTACATATATAATCAAAGGTTCTTGTTCAAGAGTATTTATGTGGACACTTCCAAAACAGAATTGTAACCCAGTTACAGTCTCCGTGGCTGTGGGATCTGTCACTAAACCAGACTTACTCCCTCTTGCCTCTATTGCTCTTCAGAGACCTGTTCTGAATGTATATTACAATTCTGAAAATACGGAGTCCTGCCCTAGATCATACACTACTATAAGAATTTTGGAAAGTTATTGACTAGAACTTAAGTGTACCTCTATGCCTGTATTTTTCTTTGTTTTTAATATTGTATTATTATTATTATTATTATTATATTTTATTGATTTTAGAGAGAGGAAGGGAGAGGGATAGAGAGATAGAAGCATTGCTGAGAGAGAAACATTGATCAGCTGCCTCCTGCACACTCCCTACTGGGGATTGAGCCCCCAACCTGGGCATGTGCCCTGACTTGACTCGAGCCATGACCTCCTGGTTTATGGGCAAATGCTCACCCACTGAGCAATACTGGCCAGGATTATTTTATTACTAGCATTCCCATTGCAGGAAAAATCCTGCAATAGGGTTTCCTGCTGCACTCTACCCCGCCCCGCCTGCTCTCATCCCTTCTCCCCCACCCCGCCTTCTCTGCCAGCCAGCCTGCTCTCCTTCCTTCTCCCGTGGCCCCGCCTCCGCTCCTCCCTTCTCCCCCCCCCCCCGCTTGCTTGCTTCTCCGCAGCTTTGCTCCCTTTTGCAGCTCTTGGCTTCTTTCTATGCTGTCTTGATATGCAAATTAGCTGCCATCTTGGTTGGGGTAATTTGCATACCCATCCTGATTGGTTGGTGGGCGTGGCTTGGCTGGTGGGCGTGGCTTTGGCATAGCAAAGATGCGGTCAATTTGCATATTTGTCTATTATTAGGTAGGATTGTTTTTAGAGAGAAAGGAAGAGAGCGAGGAGAGAGAGAAACATTGATGTGAGAGCAAAACAGATCAGCTGCCTCCTGCATGTACCCTGACAGGGAATGGAACTGGCAACTTTTTAGTGCATGGGTCACCATCCAACCAACTGAGCATCACTGGCCAGGGCTATGGCTGTATCTCTAAAAATATTTTGAGTTAAAATTGACATATAACATTGTATTAGTTTCAGGTGTACTATGTAATGATTTCATATTTGTATATATTGAGAAAGATCATCACAATACTTCTAATTAACACCCACTACCACACATAGTTACACCATTTTTACTTGTAATGAGAATGTTTAAGATCTACTTTCTTAGCAGCTTTCAAACATACAATACAGTATTACTAGCCATAGATACCATATTGTACATTATACCCCCATAACTTATAACTGGAAGCTTGTATCTTTTGACCACATTTACCCATTTCACTCACCCCACCTCCCCTGTCCCCCTGCCTCTGGTAACCACCAATCTGTACTCTATGAGTTTGGTGGGAATTTTTGTTTGTTTTTAGATTCCACATATAAGTGAGATCATAGGGTATTTGTTTTTCTCCAACTTATTTCAGTTAGCATAATGACCTCAAAGTTTATCCATGTTGTTGCAAATGTCAACAGTTCCTTCTTTCTATGGCTGAATAATTTTCTAATATTATAGACTAAAGGCTTGATGCACGAAATTCATGCAAGGGGCTTAGCCTTTTCAACCTAAGCAGTTTGCCTCGGCCCTCACAGCCCTGGCTTTGTCTGGAAGGTTGTCCAGAAGGACAACTGGAAGGTCATTTGGCTGTCCTGTCTAATTAGCATATTATGCTTTTATTATTAAAGATATATACAACATTTTCTTTATCTGTTCATCCATTGGGGGACACTTAATTTGCTTTGATGTATTAGCTATTGTAAATAATGCTGCAATGAACATGGGAGTGCCAATATCTTTTGAATTAGTATTTTCATATTCTTTGGGTAAATTCCCAGAAGTGGGATTTCTGGATCATATGGTAGTTCTATTCTTATTCTTTTGAGGAACCTCCATAATGCACCAATTTACATTCCTACCAATAGTGTACAATAGTTCCCTTTTCTCTACATCCTTGCCAGCACTTGTTTGTCTTTTTTATAATAGCCATTCTAACAGACGTGAGGTGATATCTCATTGTGGTTTTGATTTACATTTCCCTGATTATTAATAATGATTAGCATCTTTTTATATATCCATTGGCCATCTGTATGTCTTCTTGGGAGAAATGTCTATTTAGGTCCTCTACCTAGTTTTTAATTTGTTTGTGGGGGTTTTTCCTATTTAGATGTTTGGGTTCTTTATATATTTTGGACATTAACATATTTTTAGATATTATGCTTGTATTTTAAAATTTTTTTATTGTTAAACCATATAAAATTGCCATTTTTGTCAAAATGGGTTTTACACTGACAATTTTATAATATTCAAACTTCACGTGACTTTTAGAGTTTTGAATTCATGTTAAATAAATTCCTCTGCTACTGGAGAAGCTGTAGTTCTGTGTTACTAAGTTAGCATAAAGAGGCCCCAGACCTGGTTCATTCAAGTAAAAACAAATATTTATCTATGACTAGGAGCTATGGTAAAGATTGATGGCATCTTAGAATATTTTTAGTTTGAATTGAATACTTCCATTGTGTGAATTTGATTATAAGGAAATCATGGAAGTCTAAGTTACATTATTTTAATATGTATATGTGTGAGAAGGCACACATGTGTATGCATGAATACAGATGTATGTGGGTGCACTTATATATCCATATATTTGGTTTTAATTAAGATGTTTAAGGTCTTTCCAGTAGACATCAGTAACAATCATCCTAGAACAAATATATGTTTAGAAGGAATGTATAAGAACATTTAATATATTTTCTTGAAAAGAAGCCTATAGATCTGAATGAAGAAAATATAGTGTGAAGATTTTATATTTAGTTTATAATCAATAGCATAAATGTTTTTTTTTAATGGCTTAGAGTTAGCTGCCTCTAGAGATTAAAGGAGAATAAATTAAATCATAAAAAAATAAAATCAGGATTAACTTGTAACTTGTAATATTTGATGATTTGTACCCACTGATAATCACATGGGTAATTAATCAAGTTTGATGTGATCTATCAATTAGCAGTAGTTAAAAACCCCTTGCATAATAAGTAGGCAAACAAGCATGAACTTGAAAATCTTAGAAGCAAAAAACTCAAAATAATACATAGTATGTTCATTTCTGGTCTTTTAAGATGAAAAGTGTTGTCTTTAACATAAAGAGAAGTTTGGAAACTTGGAAACACATCTTTCATTCTGTGATTTCGGTTCTACATACATTTTGGTTATTTTTCCTTTTTGAATAGTACTATGTATTTTTTTTTCTAATAACGTTAAAATGTATAGATGATAAAAGACTTGGAGGACTATGATAACACAGATACTACACAGTTTCCAATAGTTGAATATGTGTATGCATATGTGAAGTGTTTGTAAAAATTTTATTTACTTTGCTAAAATTTTATGATCTAGACCAAAAAGAAATTTGAAAGTAAAATCAGGTAGTCCTATAACTTTTAACATTTGGGCTTTGCATCTTTAGATAATGACATCAGTAAATAAGCTTGCGGTATTCAAATAATGTAGAGTAGTTAGGAAAAAAAAACGACTCTTTCAAAATAATGGCCAAATAGTCAAACAATCATGAATCACAATGTCTTTACCTGGGTTCACTTACTAGTACATTCAAAGACATTGTGATTCATGATTGCTTGACTATTTGGCCATTATTTTGAAAGAGTCGTTTTTTTTTTCCTAACTACTCTACATTATAAATAATTCTCAGGAGTCCAGATGGACAATAGAGGTTTCAGGAATGGGGAAAATACGTGTTAGGACGTGAATCTATATAGTTCTTTAGAAAAGAGTAGAAGGAGAACCTCCTTGTAGATAGGTAATGCTTTCTAATGGGGAATTTAGGAATCGGTTCGTAGTAACTGATGGCAGCAGGACCCCAAACACAATCCTGCTATTCAGATTTTTGTTTTAAGAGAAGTCCCAAGGTAGTGCCAGAGGTCTATATGAATTAGGGTATCAGGCAAATTTACAAGACTATAGGGCGAGTGAGCAAGTGCTCTATTATAAGGAATCAAAATTAAAGACAAAGGTCTGAATTCCTACACTTATGCTATCCATTCTCTACCATACACTAGAACAGATATGATTTTCCAACTAAACATGTCCATGACATGATTTTGGTGTCTACCATGTTGTGATGAGCTGTGTTAATATTCACAAGAATTCTCATAAAAGCACTTATTTTTCCCTACATTTTAGATAAAGAAACGGGCACTCAGATATTAAATAACCCAATGATTCAAAGTTAGTCAGTCTGAAAAGTGAGATTATAGCTTAGATTTTTCTGTTTCTCTAATACTATGGTTTTCCACTTTTTAAAACATTAATTTACATGTGACGTTATTTAACATAAGGAGTCTTTCTTCACAAGACATTTACAAATATAAACATAATCTTTGGATGAAGAATCTTTTATGTTGAGAAATTTTCCTTTACTTTTAAGGGACATTTTATAGCTTTATCTCCATAGTCTGGTGAAGTACCTTATGTAAAACTATGTCTCATATTTTTGACACTAAATTGGGCATACATGCTATTTTCTTGCAGGCTTCCATTCACATCCAGGTGAACATTATGATTATGTGTATTTTTTAAAAATATATTTTATTGATTTTTTACAGAGAGGAAGAGAGAGGGATAGAGAGTTAGAAACATCGATGAAAGAGAAACATCGATCAGCTGCCTCCTGCACACACCCCACTGGGGTTGTGCCTGCAACCAAGGTACATGCCTTTGACCGGAATTGAACCTGGGACCTTCCAGTCCGCAGGCCGACGCTCTATCCACTGAGCCAAACCGGTTTTGGCTGATTATGTGAATTTTATTGATACTTTTTAAATTCAGGATTCTACAAAGTAATTTTGGGCACAGATGATTTACTTATTCATATAAATTATTTTGACTTATAAAATTAAAATTCATTGTTGCCTATCTGGCAAGGGATGCTTGAAGATGTATTCCTTCAGTTTTCAGGCAACATATTCTCTTTGATTCTAAGACTTTAGTTTGTAAAAAATAAACTATTAAATTTTGAGGGCCTATGCTTGGGGAATATTTTAAAATATGCTTTTATTGACTTTTAGAGATGAAGGGAGAGGGATAAAGAAATGGAAACATCAATAAGAGAGAAACATTGATCATCTGCCTTCTGTACACCCCCTACTAGGGATCAGACCCACAATCCAGGCATGTGCCCTCACTGGGAATCAAACCATTGACATCTTGATTCATGGGTCAGCGCTCAAGCACTGAACAACTCCGGCCAGACTGCTTAGAGAATATTAACGAACATTTGCCCTATTTATTTTATTTTATTTTATTTCATTATTTTATTTTATTACTAGAGGCCTGGTGCATGAAATTCATGCAATGGGGAGGGGTTGTCCCTCAGCCCAGCCTGCACCCTCTCCAATCTGGAACCCCTCAGGGGGTGTACAACTGCCAGTTTAGGCCCCATCCCGCAGTCAGATATCCCTCTCACAATCTGGGACTGCTGGCTCCCAACCACTCGTCTGCCTGCCTGCCTAATCACTCCTTAACCACTCCCCTGCCAGCATTATCGATGCCTAACTGCTCCCCTGCTAGTCTGATTGCCCCCAACTGCCCTCCCCTGCAGGCCTGCTCTCCCACAACTGCCCTCCCCTGCAACCCTGGTCCCCCCCAAATGCCCTCCCCTGTAGGCCTGGTCACCCTTAACTTCCCTCCCCTGCAGGCCTGGTTGCCCCTAACTGCCCTCCCCTGCCATCCTGGTTGCCCCTAACTGTCCTCCCACACTGCCCTCTCCTACAGGCATGGTCGCCACCAACTGCCCTCCCCTACTGGCCGGGTCACCCCTAACTGCCCTCCCCTGCCAGCCTGGTCGCCCCAACTGCCCTCCCCTGCAGGCCTGGTATCCTCCAACTGCCCTCCTCTGCAACCCTGGTCCCCCCCAACTGCCCTTCCTCCCCTGCTGGCCTAGTTGCCTCCAACTGCCCTCCCCTGCTGGCCTGGTCGACCCCAACTGCCCTCCTCTGCTGGCCTGATCGCCCACAACTACCCTCCACAGCAGGCCATCTTGCAGTGGCCATCTTTAACCACATGGGGGTGGCCATCTTTGACCACATGGGGCACCATCTTGTGCAAGGGTGTGAGGGTCAATTTGCATATTAGCTCTTTATTACATAAGATTTTTCTCATTATTGATTAAGGTATTATATATGTGTCCTTATCCCTCCATTCCCCCCCTGCCCCACCCCCACTCATGCCCTCACCCCCTGGTGTCTGTGTCCATTGGTTAGGCTTATATGCATGCATACAAGTCCTTTGGTTGATCTCTCTCTCTTACCCCTACTCTCCCCTATCTTCCCTCTGAGGTTTGACATTTTGATTGACGCTTCTCTATCTCTGAATCTGTTTTTGTTCATCAGATTATGTTGTTCATTATATTCCACAAATGAGTGAGCTCATGTGATATTTATCTTTCTCTGATTGGCTTATCTTGCTTAGCATAATGCTTTCCAGTTCCATCCATGCTGTTGCAAATGGTAAGAGTTCCTTCTTTTTTATAAAAGCGTTGTATTCCATTGTGTAGATGTACCACAGGTTTTAATCCACACATCTGCTGATGGGCACTTAGGCTGTTTCCAAATATTAGATGTGGTAAATTGTGCAGCTATGAACATAAGGGTGCATATGTCCTTTCTAATTGGTGTTTCTAGTTTCTTGGGATATATTCTTAGAAGTGGGATCACTGGGTCAAATGGGAGTTCCATTTTCAGTTTTTTGAGGAAACTCCATACTGTTCTCCACAGTGGCTGCACCAGTCTTCATTTCCATCAGCAGTGCACAAGGGTTCCTTTTTCTCAGCATCCTCAGCAGCACTTGTCATTTGTTTATTTGTTGATGATAGCCATTCTGACAGGTATGAGATGGTACCGCATTGTCATTTTGATTTGCATTTCTCAGATAATTAGTGACTTTGAGCATGTCTTCATATGTCTCTTGGCCTTCCTGATGCCTTCTTTCAAAAAGTATCTATTTAGGTCCATTGCCCATTTTTTGATTGGGTTGTTTGTCTTTCTTTTGTAATTTATATGAGTTCTCCATAAATGTTGGAAATTAAACCCTTATCAGAGATAACATTGGCAAATATGTTCTCCCATGCAGTGGGCTTTCTTGTTGTTTTGTTGATGGTTTCTTTTTCTATGAAAAAGCTTTTTATTTTGATGTAGTCCCATTTGTTTATTTTCTATTTACTTTCATTGCCCCAGGAGGTGTTTCCGTGAAGATATTATTTCGGCATATGTCTGAGATTTGCTGCCTGTGGATTCCTCTAGTATTTTTATGGTTTCCCGTCTTATGTTTAAGTCCTTTATCCATTTTGGGCTTATTTTTCATCTAGTTTCATGTTTTTGCAAGTATCTCTCCAGTTTTCCCAACACCATTTATTGAAGAGAATGTCTTGACTCCGTTGTATGTTTTTGTCACCTTTGTCAAATATTAATTGAGCATAGTGATTTGTGTCAATTTCTGGGTTCTCTATTCTGTTCCATTGTTGTATATGTCTGTTTTTGTGCCAGTGTCAGGCAGTTTTGAGAACCGTGGCTTGGTAATACAGCATGATATCTGGTATTGAGACCCCTCCTACTTTGTTCTTCTGTCTCAGGATTGCTGCAGCTATTTGGGGTATTTTTTTATTCCAGATGAATTTTTGGAGAGTTCGTTCTAGGTCTATGAAATATACCATTGGTATTTTAATGGGAAGTGCATTGAATCTATAGATTGCTTTGGGTAGTATGGACATTTTAATGATGTTGATTCTGCCAATCTATGAACACGTTATGTTATTCCATCTGTTTATGTCTTCCTCTATCTCTTTTTTCAGTGTTCTGTAGTTTTCTGAGTATAGGTCTTTTACCTCCACAGTTACGTTTATTCCTAGGTTTCTTAATTTTTGGGGGGCAATGGTAAATGGGATTTTTTTAAAAAATTTTTCTTTCTGTAAATTCACTATTTGTGTATAACAATGCCATAGATTTATTGGCATTCATTTTGTATCCTGCTACATTGCTGAACTCATTTAGTAAGTCTAATAATTTTTGGAGTCTTTAGGGTTTTCTATGTACAGTATCATGTCATCTGTAAATAATGACAGTTTTCCGTATTCTTTTCCAATTTGTATACCTTGTCTTTCTTCTTCTTGTCTAATTGCTATGGCTAATACTTCCAGTACTGTGTCAAACAGGAGTGGTGAAAGTAGGCAGACCTGTCTCATTCCTGTTCTTAGGTGAAATGGTTTTAGTTTTTGCCCATTGAGTATGATGTTGGCTTAGGTTTGTCATATAAGGCTTTTATTATGTTGAGGTATGATTTCTCTATTCCCACCTTGTTGAGAGTTTTTATCAAGAAAGGGTGTTGGATTTTGTCAAATGCTTTTTCTGCATCAATTGATATGACTATGTGATTTTTATCTCTCAATTTGTTTTGGTGATTTATCACATTTATTGATTTATGGATATTGTACCATCCTTGCATCCCTGACATAAATTCTACTTGGTCATGCTGTATGATTTTTCTGTTGTAATGCTGGATCTGATTTGCTGAAATTTTGTTGAGGATTTTTGCATCTATGTTCATGAGAGATATTGGCCTGTAATTCTCTTTCATTGTCTTGTCCTTATCTGGTTTTGGATTAGGGTAATGCTGGCTTCATAGAATGAGCTTGGACATGTCCCTTCCTCTTGAATTTTTTGGAGTAATCTGAAGAGGGTAGGTTTTAGTTCTCCTTTGAATATTTGGTAAAACTCCCTTGTGAAGTTATCTGACCCTGGGTTTTTGTTTTCTGGGAGCTTTTTGATGACTGCTTCAATTTCCTCCATAGTTATGGGACTATTGAGAAATTTAGATTCTTCCTGATTGAGTTTTGGAAGGTTGTATTTTTCTAGGAATATGTCCATTTCCTCTAGGTTGTCTAGTTTGATGGAATAGAGTTGTTCATAGTATTTTTTAACAATCCTTAGTATTTCTGTGGGGTCCGTTGTTATTTTGCCTTTTTCATTTCTGATTTTGTTTATTTGGGTCCTCTCTCTTTGCTTCTTGGTGAGCTTGGCTAGCGGTTCATTAATCTTATTTGTCCTTTCAAAGAAACAGCTTTTGGTTTCATTGATCTTTTGTATTGTTTTTTTTTGTTTTGTTTTGTTTTTTATTGTTTAGTTTTTTGTTTTTTTTGGTCTCTATGTCATATATTTCTGCTATGATCTTTATTATTTACTTTCTTCTGCTCACTCTGTGATTTTTCTTTTTGCTCTCTTTCTAATACTTTAAGTTGTAGAGCTAGATGATTTATTAACATTTTTTTGTTTGTTTTTTGAGGCAGACCTGTAGTGCTATAACATTCCCTCTCAGGGCTGCTTTCAGTGTGTCCCATAGATTTTTGATTGTTGTGTTTTCATTGTCATTCGTTTCCAGGATGTTTTTAACTTCTTTTATCTTTTTGGTTACTCAATCATTGTTTAATAGCATGCTATTCAGCTTTAAGTGTTTGAATTTTTTTATTGTTTTTATTGTAGTTTATTTCTAATATTATGCCACTGTGGTCTGAGAAGATTCTTGATATGATTTCAATCTTCTTGAATTTGGAGAGACTTTGCCTGTGACCCAACATGTGGTCTATCTTTGAAAATGTCCCATGTGCACTTGAGAAGAATGTATATTCCGTGGCTTTGGGGTGAAATGTTCTGAAGATGTCAATTAAGTACATCTGATCTAGTGAGTCATTTAGTATTGCTGATTTTTTGCCTAGAGTATTTATCCAGTGATGTCAGTGGGGTATTAAAGTCCCCAATTATGATTGTATTATTGTCAAACTCTTCCTTGATCTCTTCCAGTAGTTTTGTTATGCATTTGGATGCCCCTGCATTGGGTGCATATATGTTAACTAGGGTTATATCCTCTTGTTATATCAATACCTTTAGTATTATGAAGTGGCCTTCCTTATCTCTTGTTATTGTCTTCACTTTGAGGGGTCTATTTTGTGAGATTTAAGTATTGCTACCCCAGCTTTTTTTTTTTTTTTTCATTTCCATTTGCCTGAAAGATATTTTTCCATCTCCTCACTTTCAGTCTGTGTGAGTCTCTTGTCCTGAGGTAGGTCTCTTGTAGACAGCATATATATGGGTCATGTTTTTTTGTTCTGTTTTGTTTTGTTTTTTGTATCCATTCAGCCGCTCAATGTCTTTTGATTGGAGCATTTAGTCTGTTTACATTTAAAGTTATTATTGATAGGTACTTGTTTGTAGCCATTTTTATTTTTTGTGCCTTTGTTCCTTCTTTCATTTTTCTTTTTCTTTTTATAGCAGTCCCTTTAGCATTTCTTGCATTTCTGGCTTGGTAATGATAAACTCCCTTAGCCCCTTTTTGTCAGTGAAGCTCCTGATTTCCCCTTCATTTTTGAATGATAGCTTTGCTGGATAGAGTATTCTTGGATCCAGTCCCTTACTTTGCATCACTTTGTAAACCTCCCTCCATTCATTCTGGCCTGATGTGTTTATATTGAGAAATCATTTAATAATCTAATGGGAGATCCCTTGTACATAACTTTATGCCTCCCTCTTGCAGCCTTTAAGATTCTCTCTTTGTCCTGAACGTTTGCCATCGTAATTACGATGTGTCTTGGTGTGGGTCTTTTTGAGTTCATCTTGTTTAGGACTCTATGTGCTTGTGTGATTGTTTTCTTCCCCACATTAGGGAAGTTTTCTGATATTATTTCTTCAAATATGTTTTCTAACCTTTTTCCTTTTTCTGTCGTTCTGGCACCCCTCTTATTCATATGTTACTTCGTTTCATGTTGTCCCAAAGCTCCCTTTGTCTTTCTTCCTTCCTTTTAATTTTTTTCTCTAATTGCCATTCCTTTTGGGTGTGTTTTGCTTCTCTGTCTTCTAATTCGCTAATTTGGTCCTCCGCTTCTCCTAGTCTACTGTTGAAACTTTCCATGGCGTTTTTTATTGCAGCTATATCACTCTATATTTCTTCTTGATTCTTTCATAAGTTGATTTTTTTCATCCATCCAATTTATGAACTGCATTCTGAATTCTTTTTCTGACATATTGCATGCCTCTGTTTCACTTAGCTGCTTTTCTGTCAATTCCTCCTTTTCTTTCCTTTGTGGGTTTTTTTTTTGCCCCATTTTTGCTCTCACCTGAAGGATCTATATTTCAAGTTATGCAGGGGCTGCTTCTCTGGTGGCAGTGGCTCCTCGGGTGGCGGCTGCTCCTCAGGCAGTTGCAGCAGCAGCTGCTTCTCAGTTGGTGGCAGCTCCTCTGGTGTGCGCTGCTTGCAGCAGTGGTGGTGCCTCTGGCTGGTGGGGTCAGGCTGCTTGCACAGTTGATGCTCCTCAGACGGGGGCGGGCCGCACGTGGGGCTACTGCTTCTTGGAACGTGGCAGGCTGCGTGAGGTTGCTGCCCCTTGTACTGAGGTGGCTGTTCACGGAGCTGCTGCTCCTTTGATGTGGCTAGGGTGCGTGAGGCTGCTGCTTCTCTGACTGGGGTGGGCTGCTTATGGGGCTTCTGCTCCTCAGATGGGGGCAGGCTGCTTGTGGGGATGCTGCTCCTCAGACAGGGGTGGGCTGCTGGTGCGGCTCCTGTTACTCAGACAGGTTTGGGTTGCTCACATGGCTGCTGCTCCTGTCATGTGGGCGGGTTGCTCATGGAGTTGCTGTTCCTCAGACAGGGGCTGGCTTTTTGCACAGCTGCTGCTCCTTGGATGGGGGCAGCTGCTCATGTGGCTGCTGCTCCTCAGATGGGGGCGGGCTGCAACGTTTACCCTCTTATAGTTTAAATATTTTCAACTAACTTATGCTGACATGAAATCTGTCTAAATTATTTGCTTGTGCATAGTGAGTTATAACAGTGATTCAGACACTTTTCAAGCTATGTGAACAATAATACCCTATAATCTCCTATAATTCAGTTAAAAATGATGTATTCAGCTAATGACATATATTTATGTAGTGATACAATGAATTAAGGTGTGGATTTAGTGCCTAACATTAAAAGCTAAAATGATGAGTAACCTAGTAATTTTCTGTGCACGGTTACAGTGTTTTAGATAAATGGGTGATAGATCTGTATGTTTTTTAACTAAAATATTCTCTTCTAGCCATGACCATGTAACTCAGTTGGTTGAAGCATTGTCCTGCACACCAAAAGGTTGTGGGTTGGATCCCTGATAAGGGTACGTACAGGGGGCAACTGATAGATATTTCTTTCTCTTTCCATTGCTCTCTCTGTAAAATCAATAAAAATATGTCCTTGGGTGTGTATTAAAAAATGTTCTCTTTTATATTTTACAAGAGAATTCCAGCAAATAAAATAATGTACATTTTCACAGGGGCATATTATGACTTAAACAGCTGAGCTTTTGTAATAAGGAGTGGCCAATATTCAACCTACCCAGGAAGTAGCCAGCAAAATGTCTCCTGAGCTCTAATTTAAGAGGCCTCTGTGGAGTTTCCTATACTCCCTTATTTCCTCCATAATTTCATCCTTGCTTCTTGCCCATCACTGGCGAATAGAGGATATATTATTATATTTTCAAAAGGGTGGGTAATCCTCAACAGTTAAGAACTACTGACCCATAGGAATCTTTAAGCTTAATCTATTTACCAATAATGATAATACACAATGCAAAATACAATGACTAGCCAGATTATTATGCGTTCAGAAATCATAATAATCTGGCCACTCATTGTATATTAAGCTATGTGTATAGTACCTTAATTATTCAAATGTGGAAACATGCTTAAAATAACAAATGATGTACTTTAACATTTTCTTAGTAATACAGTACTCATAAATGTTCATATTAAGAAAAATTGATTGGGCCACACTCAGTCTGAGATTGAAAACTAAGTACTTGGAGAGTATAGTTAATGTAGATGGAAAAGATTATAAAAGTGTGATCGGTTTGTTACTAAAAAAGTACAACACAGTTCTTAAAGATACTAAATTGTGTAAGCAGTGTGTCAAAAATTGTGTCTGACAATTATGTTGGGCTTCTTTTAACTGTGAGAGAGAAACCTAAAACATGACATATAAAGCCAAGGCTTAAGGAATTCTTAAGGGGTATTTATATTCTATTGGTATAATGGGACAAAAGTATTTTTACAAAGATACCAGTAATTTATATTTGTTCCCCATTTAGCTCATATTTCAGTTTTGAACAAGATGTCAAGAATAGAAAAAACTTAATCAGGTCACAAAACCAACAGTAAAATGGTTAAAAAGGAGATGTATGCTCCTTTTAGTCACCAAGGTTTCTCTGTCTTTGTTATTATCTACTCAGTTAGCACTCAGTTGCAGTCTAATTAAGAATTCCCACACACTCATATCTAATCTAATGAGTTAGTCTATATTGTAGGTTATGATATGTAATAATCAAACATAAAATCACAGTAGCCTGTAAAAACAGGTATTTCTTTTTCTCTCTTGGCACATACCTATTGCACAACTCATGTCAGACTATGGATTGGTATATACTAGTATGTTCTATTCATATGTCTCTTCTTTCCAGACTGAAGAATGAGTTCCAACTTGGAATTTTGTAATTTCATGCAGAGGACTGAGAGGGAAAAGACTTGAAAATCAGTAATGCCTCTAAACATTTTTGTTTAGGTATTTTAAATATTGTGTTTGATCACCTTCCACTGGCCAAAAAAGCCAAAGTCAGTAGGGCAGAAACTTATAACTCTACCTACATGGAAGGATAAAATGAATAGTTTAAAAAACAATAATAATATATACCATATCCATGTGTTCTCCAGAGTTGTTTGGTATATCTATTTAAGTGGTTCTTCAAATTTGTCATGCATTGATTTCTTTCATAACCTGTCATTATTTGAATAGTAATTATAAATTAAGCAGAGAAAAATTACCAATATGAAAAGGAAGTCAATATTGATAGTAAAAACATTACATTTATGCCAACCTAAGTCTCACACATCATCTTTTTCCAGGTGTCAGTAACCAGGAAGTAAACAAACAGATACTATGTGCTACTAAGTTTATCCACTACATATGATGGATTGTATTCATAAGAAAACAACCAAATAGTCTCTGTTGTGAGTTTATCTATTTTTACTTTGCATATATTTTTGTGATTATTTTCTCAACCTAAGTCTTACTAGAAATACATTAAGAGCAATAACAATGACACGGATATGAATTGACAGCTGACAACCTGAAATGAGAGAAAAGACTTGTGATAAATTTTATTATTGGTCCTAACATTACACCCTTTCTTATTTCCCTTTTCTTTTTAATCCTCACCCAAGGGTATTTTTTTCCATTAAGAGAGTGAAAGAGAGAGGGAAAGACAGAGAGAAATATCATATCGATGTGAAAGAAACACATAGATTGATTGCCTCCTGTATGTGCCCTGACCAGGGCCTGGAAAGGGGAGGATCCTGCATCCAAGGTAGATGCCCTTGACTGGAATCAAACCCAGGATCCTTCGGTCTGTAGGCTGATGCTCTATTCACTGAGCCAAACTGACTAGGGCCACCCTTTCTTATTTCATACCATTTTCATGTGACTTCATAGTTCTTCCCTAAATGTAGATTATATTTCTCTATATCCTTGACATTGCACTTGGTCATGTGACTTGTATTCAAAATAGAATGAAGCAATTGTAAAAGTGTGGGTTCCAAACTTAGGCTTTAATATTCCTAGTTGCTCCCTCGTGACTCTTCCATCAATACGAAATGAACTTGCCTCTGCTAACCCATTAGTCTTAAGGAGGATGAAAAATACATGGAGCATAGCTGACTTATCTGACCAAAGTCAGATCAGCCCAAACTCAGCTACCTTATGTATGTATAGTGATTATTGTATGCCACTGAGTATTGGGGTATACTTTTATTTTTTGTATTTTCAGTAATCATTAATAATCTTTAGAACATGACAAAAACCTGAAAAGCATATTTTTCTAGACTAGAATTCTCCAGTATTTTACAAAAGGATAATAGCAATTTAATGAAAGGGGAATATAAGATCAAATGTGTTTAAGAGTATATAGGTTAAATAAAACTATGCATTATGTATATGTATATATAATTGAGAAAGTTCAGTAGGTTCTGTTAATGTCCAAGAAATAGAGTTAGCTGGATTTTTAAAATAGATTTGACAACAGAAAACTAACAATAATGTAAATAACGAGTAACATCTCCCTAAACACAATTTAGGAAATAAAGGTTGTTTCAGAGTCATTTAACAGAGTAATCAGTAATCACATTGCCCTGGAGAGCATATTTGTTAGACCTCTCCACATCAGGCACTATTTATGCTGAAAATAATGCAGTGTAATTGAGAAAAATTTAAGAAAACTCAACAAGCCTTAAGATTTATAAGTTTATATATATGATTTTTTCCTTCATTCCATTAATGACAAACCAGTGGATATAGGTGATAACAGGAGATGATCAAATGTGTTATCCACAAAGCTGTGACTGAAGTGGAGAGTATAGAATGTTTGCTAAGATATGTGCTGTTTCCATCACTAAACACCTCTTGAACTTTTGAACTTAATTTTCATAACACTGTATGTGGCATTTGAGGCAAAAAAACAGTATGTGTGGGAGGTATTTAATTTTTGTCACACACAGCAATCAGGTATGAACAAAGCTGAACGGCAGGTATTGGCTGCCTTAGATATAAATTGAAGATATTATAAATAGACTATGAATAAGGTACTTTAAGATTTCTCACTTAACCTATGAGAATAATTATGGTATTTTATCCCATTTATCTGCAATTCATAATGACAACAAGTTAAAGGGTTTCTCCTATTATAGAAACTAAAATATTGCTTCACATCATTTTGTATAATAGCCTAGTGCTGGAAACAGCCAAAATATCTATTAGGAGTAGAATAAGTATGTAAATAGTACAATATCCATAGAGTGGAATTCTATACAGCAATGAAAGTGAATGGACAACAACTATATGTATTAACATGGATGAACTGTGCATATAACAGCCTGTGTGACTCAATTTACATACTTTTAAAATAAGGCAAATATGATTTTTTTTCCTGTGGTAAAATATACATAACAAAATTTACCAATTTAACCATATTTAATTGTACATTTCAGTGGCATTAAGTACAATGACAATCCTGTACAATAATCACCACTCTCCATTTCCAGAACTTTTTATCATCCCAAACATAAGCTCTGAGCTCATCCTATCTAATAAAAGAGTAATATGCAAATTGACCATACTTCCACTATACCACAAGCCAAGCCCACCAGCCAATCAGAAGCAAGTATGCAAATTAACCCCAACCAAGATGGCTGCAGCCATGGAGAGAGCAGGAGGCTTGGGTTTCCCTGACAATGGAGGAAGCCAAGCTTTCTGCCAGCCCTGGCAGGCCCAGACCTCCACTCAAGGCTACAAAGTTTCAATTATAGAAGATAAATAAATCCCAACAAAAATGGTGGCAGCAACAGAGCTGGAGAGAGCAGGAGGCTTGAGTTGCCCTGGGCGATGGAGGAAGCCAAGCTTTCCGGCAGGCCCAGGCCTCCACTCAAGGCTACAAAGTTTCAATTATAGAAGATAAATCCCCCCAAAAATGTCTGTGGCCACAGAGGGAGCATGAGGCTTGGCTCCCATCAAGGCTACAGAGTTTCAATTATAGAAGATAAATAAATCCCAGATGCCAGGGACTCCGCTTGGGTTGCCGGGGGGCGTGGCTGGCCTGTAAACCACCACAGGCCCCTTGCTGAGGCTACCCCATGTCCCAAGGGAACCCCCACCCTGATCCGGGACACCCTTCAGGGCAAGCCATCCAGCCCCCACCCATGCACCAGGCCTCTATCCTATCTATAAAAGAATAATATGCAAATTGACCATCCCTCCAACACACAAGATGGCTGCCCCCATGTGGACACAAGATGGCCACCACAAGATGGCCAGCAGGGGAGGGCAGTTGGGAGGGACCAGGTCTGCAAGGGAGGGCAGTTGTGGGTGATCAGGCCAGCAGAGGAGGGAAGTTGGGGGTGATCAAGCCTGCAGGGGAGGGCTGTTAGGGATGACCAGGCCTACAGGGGAGGGCAGTTAGGGGTGACCAGGTCTGCAGGGGAGGGCAATTAGGGACAAACAGGCTGGCATGGAAGCAGTTAGGCATCAATCAGGCTGGCAGGCAGAAGCGGTTAGCGGCAATCAAGAAGGCTGGCAGGCGAGCAGTTGGGAGCCAGCAGGTAGGATTGGGCCTAAATGGGCAGACGGACATCCCTCGAGGGGTCCCAGATTAGAGAGGGTGCAGGCTGGGCTGAGGGACACACATACCCGTGCATGAATTTCATGCACCGGGCCTCTAGTCCTATATAATAAAAGGCTAATATGTAAATTGTCCCCTTGACCAAGAGTTTGACCAAGAGTGCAACTGGGAGTTCGACGAGAGGGTGGGGCTGGCAGGTGTCCCTTACCCCTGGCCAGCCCCGCCCCTGACCACCCACCACCACCCTGATTGGGGGCGGGGCCATCTGGCCAACTGCCCGTGGCCTCTTCCCCAACCCCGCCCCCGCCCCCCGGTTGGCCTGGCCCCGATCAAATTCCTGCACGGGGCCTCTAGTTAAACAATAAATCCTAATCAACAACCCTCACCCTCAACTCAGTTCCAAGTAACCTCTATTCAGCTTTTTGCCTGTATGGATTTACTTATTTCAGGTAACTCATAAAAGTGGTATCATATAATATTTGACATTTTGAGTCTGACTTATTTCACTTAGCATAATGTTTTCAAGATTCATCCATGTTGTATTATGTGTCAGAGTTTCATTCCTTTTATGGCTGAATAATGTGTGTGTGTGTGTGTGTGTGTGTAAATAAAATGATAAAATTCGCAGTCTTATAATGTAAACCTTCAACATTGTTTCTGTGGAGGAATGAGAGCTTAGAGTCTTCTAGTCTCCATTCTAGTCCACCATTCTGCTGAAGTCTGGTTTTAAATATCAGCATCCTGTTGAGCCAGCATGGCTCAGTGGTTGAGAATCAACCTATGAACCAGGAGGTCATGGTTTGATTCCTCATTGAGGCATATGCCTGGATTGTAGGCTCAATTCCCAGTGTGTGGTGTGCAGGAGGCAGCTGATCAATGATTCTCTTTCATCATTGATGTTTCTATCTCTATCTCCCTCCTCCTTTCTCTCTGACATTTTATTATCCTACCTTATAATAGAGAAACATGCAAATTGACCGCACCTCCGCTACGCCCACGATTGGGCCAGCAGGAGGCTGGGGGCGGGACTCTGGGTGGCTTATCTGGCTGTTGAGAAGATCAAGATGGCGGCGCCCAGTCCTCTTAGTTCCAGGGGTTGCTGGGAAGATCTATGCCCTGAGAGGTGAGGCTGGGCTGCCCAGCCTCTCCCGGGGGTCCCTGGGGAGATCGCAACCCAGGGGGGCATGGCCGCCCTGCCCAGCCGCTCCCGGGGATCCCTGGGGAGATCAGCAACATGGGGGGGCGTGGCTGGCCCGCCCAGCCTCTCCCTGGAGTCCCTGGGGAGATCAGCAACCTGGGGGGGCGTGGCCGGCCCGCCCAGCCTCTCCCGGGGTCCCTGGGGAGATTGGCAACCTGGGGGGGTGTGGACAGGCCCATCCAGGCTCTCCCAGGTGTCCCTGGGGATATCGTCAACCTGGGGGGTTGTTGCTGGGCCTCCCAGCCTCTCCTGGGGGTCCCTGGGGTGATCGTCAACCTGGGGGGGCGTGGCCCGCCCGCCCAGCCTCTCCCAGGGGTCCCTGGGGAGATCGTCAACCTGGGGGGGCGTGGCCCGCCCGCCCAGCCTCTCCCAGGGGTCCCTGGGGAGATCGTCAACCTGGGGGGGCGTGGCCCGCCCGCCCAGCTTCTCCCAGGGATCCCTGGGGAGATCGTCAACCTGGGGGGCGTGGCCCGGCCTGCCCAGCCTCTCCCGGGGGTCCCTGGGGTGATCCGCAACCCAGGGGGGCATGGCCGCCCTGCCCAGCCGCTCCCGGGGGTCCCTGGGGAGATGTCAACCCGGGGAGGCGTGGCCAGCCGGCTCAGCCAGCTCCCAGAGATTGGCAACCAGGGGTTGCCAATTGGCCGGACCCGCCCAGCTGTTCCTGGGGTCCCTGGGAACATTGCAGACATGTGGTTGCTGAGACCCAGACCAGGCCTCTGGCCACAGATTCATAGCTTTGCAGAGACCTAGGGCAGGGATCTGCCTCATCTGCAGAGAGACAGAGGTTCTGCAGTGCCCCCAAGACGTGGGTGGGCCCAGCCAGGGATCAAGGGGCATGGAAGGACCCCTGGCAGAGGGGCAAGGACCCTCACCCCTAAGGCGGGGGTTGAGGGGTGGTGCCACCTCAGTGGAGGGGTGCTGAACTGCAGGGTACTGGACTGACTGATGTGATTCAGAGAAGCTCCCAGTGCTAACCAGCCTCGCTCAGGCGGCCTTCACACTTCAGAGGCAGTGACTCCTGCTCCTGCCTTGACCCAAAAGCAAGCTCGAGACACCCTGCCACATGGCAGAGCATGCCTAGGCAGTGAGTGGGAAGCCTTCCACCTGCTTCGGAGAAGGGGGGGCAGTAAAGAATGGGGGGAGAAGAAAGAATGTGGAACATCCACAATGAAGAGGTGCTTGAGAAAGAGGCTCGGAAGCCTGACTGGAAAATTTGTTTTGTTTGCTGGGCAGCTGCCCCTTAGGGAGCGCAAAGAGCATGGCTCTGAGGGCTTCCTGTGTGCTGAGTCAAGTTCCACAGCCAACTGGAATTGGCCTCAGTTTCCTGGTCTGTAAAATGGATTAAGCATGTCCCAGTGCCTTCACTGAGCTTTGATGGCCAATTGAGATACTATATAAAGAAAATGAGGGAAGAAGTGAGAAAGAAAAGGGAGGACGAGCAACACAAAAGAAAGACTGAAAGGAACCTGTAAACCGATTGTCACTTAAATAGGGAATATAGTCAGTGTTGTAATGATGGTATGATGCCAGGTGGGTACTAGAAATATCAGGGAACACTTTGTAAAGTATATGATTGTCTAACCACTATTCTGTAACTAATATAAAACCTGAAACCAATACAAAATAATGTTGAATGTAAAGAAATGAAAATTGGAGTGAAATTTTTATAAATTTCAAAGTTTAAATAAAAGCTGTAAAGGAAGGAAGGGGAGAATAAAAAGTGTTTTTCATTTTACCACTTCATTAAAATGACAATTGTCTTTATATGGTGCTTTTATACTTTTCTAAGTCATTATCTCATTTTAATTTCCGGGCAACTTAAAGACAAGATAAGTATTCCCTCCACTATTCAAAGAAAGGAAATCTTGGTGTCTGGTCCTAATGATTCAATCGTCAAGCCCTTATTGTAAAGCAGGGTTAGTAAAATTTTCTGTTCAGGGTCATATCTATACTAATAAAAGCCTTGGGGGTGACCAGGCCAGCAGGGGAGGGTATTTGGGGGCAATCAGGCCCGCAGAGGATCAGTTAGGGGGCAATCAGGCCAGCAAGGGAGCAGTTAGGGGGCAATCAGGCAGGCAGTTGAGTGGTTAGGAGCCAGCGGTCCCAGATTGTGAGAGGGATGTCCAACTGCAGGTTTAGGCCCAATTCCACAGGGATCGGGCCTAAACCTGCAGTTGGACATCCCCCAAGGGGTCCCATATTAGAGAGGGTACAAGCTGGGCTGAGGGACACCCTCCCCAGTGCATGAATTTCGTGCACTGGGCCTCTAGTTATTATATAAAATATGAGCATCCTGGTTACCTTTGCAATAGAGGATGGTTCTTGAGTTTAAGATTCCACATACCACTGGGACTTTTGCTGTGCTGGTAACTGACTACTTCTCTTGCCCTAGTGATGCTTACATCCATCTGTTATTTTTGTGTTAAATCATAGTGCTGTACACGTTTGTGCAATTTTCTTTGTTCACTGCAATAAAACTTTTTAAAAAGAATGTACCTATGTGGCAATAAAAATAGAACAAACTAATGCTAGTAGATTACTCTCAAAAGCTAAGTGAAAGGATCTAAATACCAAGGCTATATACTGCATGATTCAACTTACATGAACATTCTAGAAAAGACAAATTTATGGGAACAGAAACCAGATTGGTGATTCTTAACAGTTGGAAGTAGGGCTGAAAAAATAGCACAGAGGGGTATAAGAGAAAGTTTTGAGTTGATAGACATATTTTATATTTTGAATTTTGTAGAACTTATAGAACTGAATACATTTTGTTGAAACTCATAGGACTGTACATCTAAAAAGCATGAATTTTATTTTAAAATACACTCCAATAAGCATGATGTTGAGAACAAAAAATAGAAATAACCTGAACAAAGTCCCTTTACATCAGGACATAGGAGACTCTATGAAGAGAATAATAATGTTATTAGATACATGACTTCCAAGTAATATTTCATTAGCTAGTGATATATTTCCCATTTCAAATTAACTGTACAGGATGTTTGACACCTGCAATGCCATAATTCAGAAATGGCATAAGGTGACAGAAATATTGGTGAATTAATGTGCATTTCAGATATAACATGGACTCTTTTCCACATGGCAGAGTTCCCTGTTATTAGGTAATTTCTAGAAATCTTAATTCTTTTTTTTTATTTTTTTATTTTTTTATTTTATTTTTTTTAATTTCTTTATTGATTGAGGTATCACATATTTGTCCTCATCCCCCCATTCCCATCCCTCACCCCTCCCCACACATGCCCCCACACCCCTGTTGTCCTTAACCGCTGGTTAGGCTCATATGCTTGCACACAAATCCTTTGGTTGATCTCTCCCCTTTGCCCCCACCCTTCCCTACCCTCCCCCTGAGGCCCGACAGTCTGATCCATGCCTCCTTGTTTCTGGGTCTGTTCTTGTTCATCAGTCTATGTTGTTCATCATTTCCCCTAGATGAGTGAGATCATGTGCTATTAGAAATACACTTATAAGAACCGAAAATGAGACAAGCAATAATGGTTATGGTGACAGGCAAATGAATCAGTGTGTAGTGAGTTTCTTTCTGGGCCAACAGTTCTTTTGAGACCCAATTTCAATGTCCACCAGTTCCTTATGTGTACATGTCAGCAATGGCATTTCAGTTCTGGATGGTGGACAAATGGTGGTAATGCAGGTCCGACTCTGTCTGGTTTGGTCCTGGGCAACCTGCAGTGATGCACAGCTGTTAACTGCTAGTATGGGAAGGCCACATCAGCGTCTTCCGTCTCTGGACTGCTTCTCTTCTGTCTTCATGGCTGGAGTAGTCCTGTCGATTCCTCTCTGTTGCTGGAATCCACATGGTCTTGGAGTTGTTTTCTGAAAATATACAAACATATTCTCGACCAAAAGTTAATAAAGTAATATTTTCTATAAATTTGACTGGGGATCCTTTTTCATTTTTTGCCCAAATGATTTTCCTCTGGCTTGTTTTGTCATCTTGTGTGTTTTTCATGGGTGTCTTGCTTTTAGCCTTACAATTAATTTTCTAAAGTATTAATTTTCTAGATGTAATTTACTTACAGGATATTTTTCCTTACATGATATTCCTCTACTATCCCCTCCATTTTTGATTTAAATGTTAGGAGGCTTTTGAAAATTTTATAATGTAGTCTTGATGGCTTTTAAATTTTAATTTTTTGCACTATAATATTACTGTTTTAGGTTCATTACATGGTGCACAATTTTATCATGAGATGAAGTACCAATAAAGATTTTAGTTAACACTTTAGGAACACCTTTTTGTCCAGTACAATTAATTTTTCTAGAATATTCGCTTGTTTCAACTAGCCAATTTAAATTTGCCTGAAAACTTGACTACTGTTTTACTATCATATTTATTACTCTAACAACAATCTTATTTTACCCTGTAAATATTGGTGGAAGGGATTATTTGCCTTCTTGAGTAGGTCCTGAGCATACCTGGTGGTAGGCTGGATTTAGATATCGTAAACCCACTTCCCTGCACCATGGGTACAAGACAACTCAAACAATTCTTGTTGGAGTGAGAGGGCAGCTGCTGTCGGCCAAGTCTCTGTCGGTCACCTGGGTCCTGATCTGACCTGGGCATGGGAAGCACGAAGCAGCCATGGGGGCAGGAGACCTCCCTCAGAAGGGACTATGATTCAGGCCCCTGCAATGTTGGGGGGGTGAGGGTCTGTGCCCCACCTCTGTTGATCCCCAAATTCTCTCCTGATGGCCCCTCTGCGACTGTGCCTGTCTTAGGTTGTTCCTTCCTTGAGGAATCTTACCCGTCTCTGGCTAACCAGCCATCCTCCGGGGCCAAGCAGGGTGACGTGAGGTTCAGTTTTGTCTCCTTGGTAGCCTATGCCCCCGTGGCCTCCATGCCCAGCACCTGCCATGGGATCCCCTCGCCTGCTGGCGGGGCCCCAGCACTGATCACATATCTTTTGGAACCCGGGTTTCTTCTCCAGGGAGGGCTCAGTTTGTCCCACTGGGTGAGAGACAGATCCATGGCACCAGTCATCACGAGACTTCAACCTCGACATGAACAGAGAGCTCATGCAACAGCTGTGAGCAATTGAATTGTGAGAAGAGGGTCTCTCTTGGCCTAAAGGGTAAGAGGGACCAATATAGAATGCTCAGGTGCCTTCCCAGGAGGCCATCTACACAATGAAAAGGATTAAATCCTTACATGTCCTTTTTAAATTGCTACCAGACATTCAAATAATTAGTTTGTACATTTGCTTGGAATAATTGTATATTATGCTGTAGTAATTCTAAAGTATCGAGAGATATGTTAAGTTTGTCTCCAAGCACCAAACAGATGACTTTTTTTCTTTTTTTTATCCCCAAGGGTGCGAGGAACTATTACAAGTACTGGGGGTGATCCAAATCTGGGAAAAATGTTAATGATAGTGTAGAATAATATCATGCAAGGATATTCTTTGTTCTAGTCCATGGGAATTCCTTTTCAAACTGGCTGTACGTTTCTTTTTATATAGACAAGGTCTTAGTTACATTTTCTGCACCTCTACCGGGGGCACGTAGTGATAATAGTGACACCCTTTCTTTGGTGTCCACACAAGCCAGAAACCTCTCTTTAATTGTACACACAAAGGGGCATTATTTTGATTTCGTGTCATACAAAAAGGAAGATGGGTGGAGACCCCTGTGTATTTATACTTTCTTGCCCCACCCATGGACCTCCTGGATGTCCAGGGTGTTTGGTATTATTGGTAACTACATTAGTCAGGGGATCAGCCCATGTAAGGGGTCTTACCCATGAAGGGTCAGGAACATAAGACCAAAATACTTACCCTCTTGTCCCAGGTAAAATTACCGTACATCTGATGGTTGCTAGCATGGCTAGAAAGGCGTTCTCAGGCATTCTTGAGTTTAAGATTACCTCACAATTTCTTCCCTGAGGTTTGATGTTCTGATTGATGTTTCTCTGTTTCTGGATCTATTTTTCCCCCCATCAGTTTATGTTGTTCATTATATTCCACAAATGAGTGAGATCATGTGATATTTATCTTTCTCTGCCTGGCTTATTTCACTAAGCATAATATTCTCCATCTCCATCCATATTGTTGCAAATGGTGAGAGCTCCTTCTTTTTTACCGCAGCATAGTATTCCATTGTGTAGATGTACCACAGTTTTTTAATCCACTCATCTGCTGATGGGCACTTAGGCTGTTTCCAAATCTTAGCTATGGTGAATTGTGCTGCTATGAACATAGGGGTACATAAATCCTTTCTGATTGATGTTTGCAGTTTCTTGGGATATATTCCTAGAAGTGGGATCACTGGGTCAAATGGGAGTTCTATTTTTAGTTTTTTAAGGAAACTGCATACTGTTTTCCACAGTGGCTGCACAAGTCTGCATTCCCAACAGCAGTGCACGAGGGTTCCTTTTTCTCCACATCCTCGCCAGCACTTGTCATTTGTTGACTTGTTGATAATGGCCATTCTGACAGGTGTGAGATGGTACCGCATTGTTGTTTTGATTTGCATCTCTCTAATGATTAGTGATTTGAGCAGGTTTTCATATGTCTCTTGGCCTTCCTTCTGTCTTCTTTCGAAAAGTGTCTATTTAGATCAGTTGCCCATTTTTTGATTGGGTTGTTTATGTTCTTTTTGTTAAGCTGCATGAGTTCCCTGTAAATGTTGGAGATTAAACCCTTATCATTGACATCATTGGCAAATATGTTCTCCCATGTAGTGGGCTTTCTTGTTGTTTTATTGATGGTTTCCTTTGCTGTGCAAAAGCTTTTTATTTTGATGTAGTCCCATTTGTTTGTTTTCTCTTTAGCATCCATTGCCCTTGGAGCAGTATCAGCGAAGAAGTTCTTTTGGCATATGTCAGAGATTTTTCTGCCTGTAGATCCCTCTAGTATTTTTATGGTTTCCTGTCTTATGTTTAAGTCCTTGATCCATTTTGAGTTTATTTTTGTGTATGGTGTAAGTTGGTGGTCTAGTTTCATTTGTTTGCATGTATCTGTCCAATTTTCCCAACACCATTTGTTGAAGAGACTGTCCTGACTCCATTGTATGTTCATGCCACCTTTGTCAAATATTAATTGAGCATAGTGATTTGGATCAATTTCTGGGTTCTCTATTCTATTCCATTGATCTATATGTCTGTTCTTGTGCCAATACCAGGCTGTTTTGAGAACAGTGGCTTTGTAATACAGCTTGAAATCTGGTATGGAGATCCCACCTACTTTGTTCTTCTTTCTCAGGATTGCTGTGGCTATTCGGGGTCTTTTTTTATTCCAGATGAATTTTTGGAAAGTTCGTTCTAGGTCTGTGAAGTATGCCGTTGGTATTTTAATGGGAAGTGCATTGAAATTATAGATTGCTTTGGGTAGTATGGACATTTTGATGATGTTGATTCTACCAACCCATGAACATGGTATGTTCTTCCATCTGTTTATGTCTTCCTCTATCTCTTTTTTCAGTGTTGTGTAGTTTTCCACGTATAGGTCTTTTACCTCCTGAGTTAAGTTTATTCCTAGGTATCTTAATTTTTTTGGTGTGATGGTAAATGGGATTGCTTTTTTAGTCTCTCTTTCTGTAAGTTCATTATTGGTGTATGGAAATGCCATAAATTTCTTAGCATTTATTTTGTATCCTGCTACTCTGCCAAATTCATTTATTAAGTCTAGTAATTTTTTGATGGAGTCTTTAGGGTTTTCTAAGTACAGTATCATGTCATCTGCAAATAAGGACAGTTTTACTTCTTCTTTTCCAATTTCGATTCCTTTTATTTCTTCTTCTTGTCTGATTGCAATGGCTAGTATTTCCAACACTATGTTGAACAGGAGTGGTGAGAATGGGCATCCCTGTCTTGTTCCTGGTCTTAGGGGAAATGGTTTTAGTTTTTGCCCATTGAGTATGATGTTGGCTGTGGCTTTGTCATATATGGCTTTCATTATGTTGAGGTATGATCCTTCTATTCCCAGCTTGCTGAGAGTTTTTATCAAGAAAGGGTGTTGGATTTTGTCAAATGCTTTTTCTCCATCAATTGATATGACTATATGGTTTTTATGTCTCAAATTGTTTATGTGATGTATCACGTTTATTGATTTGCAAACATTATACCATCCTTGCATCCCAGGGATAAATCCTACTTGGTTGTGGTGTATGATCTTTCTGATGTATTGCAGGATTCGATTTGCTAGAATTTTGTTGAGGATTTTGGCATCTATGTTCATGAGGGATATTGGCCTGTAATTCTCTTTCATTGTGTTATCTTTATCTGGTTTTGGTATTAGGGTGATGCTGGCTTCATAGAAGGAGCTTGGAAGTGTTCCTTCTTCTTGAATTTTCTGGAATAGTCTGAGGAGGGTAGGTTTTAGCTCTTCCTTGAATGTCTTATAAAACTCCCCTGTGAAGCCGTCTGGCCCCGGGCTTTTGTTTGCTGGAAGCTTTTTAATAACTGCTTCAATTTCTTCCATAGTTATCAGCCTATTGAGATTTTTGGTCTCTTCCTGAGTAAGTTTTGGAAGGTTGTGTTTTTCTAGGAATGTATCCATTTCCTCCAGGTTGTCTAGTTTGTTGGAGTAGAGTTGTTCATAGTATTTTTTGACAATCTTTGTATTTCTGTGGGGTCTGTTGTTATTTCACCTCTTTCATTTCTGATTTTGTTTATTTGGGTCCTCTCTCTTTGCTTCTTGGTGAGCCTGACTAGAGGTTCATCAATCTTGTTTATCCTTTCAAAGAACCAGCTCTTGGTTTTGTTGATCTTGTGTATTGTTTGTTTGGTCTCTATGTCATTCATTTCTGCTCTGATCTTTATTATTTCCTTTCTTCTGCTCACTGTGGGCTTTTCTTGTTGCTCCCTTTCTAATTCTTTGAGTTGTTGAGTTAGATGATCTATTACCATTTTTTCTTGTTTTTTGAGGTAAGCCTGTAGAGCTATACATTTCCCTCTCAGGACTGCTTTCATTGTGTCCCATAGGATTTGCAATGTTGTGTTTTTATTGTCATTAGTGTCCAGGATGTTTTTAATTTCTTCTTTGATCTCATTGATAACCCAATCATTGTTTAGTAGCATGCTATTCAGTTTCCAAGTGTTTGAATTTTTTGGAATGTTTTTATTGTAGTTTATTTCTAATATTATGCCATTGTTGTCTGAGAAAATGCTTGATATGATTTCAATCTTTTTGAATTTGGGGAGACTTTGCTTGTTACCCAATATATGGTCTATTTTTGAGAATGTCTCATGTGCACTTGAGAAGAATGTATATTCCATAGCTTTGGGGTGAAATACTCTGAAGATTTCAATTAGGTCCATCTGATCTAATGTGTCATTTAGAATTGCTGTTTCTTTGCTGATTTTTTGTCCAGAGGATTTATCCATTGGTGTCAGTGGTGTATTGAAGTCCCCTACTATGATTATATTGATGTCGATCTCTCCCTTGATATCTTCCAGCAGATTTTTTATGTATTTGGGCGCTCCTGCGTTGGGTGCATATACGTTTACCAGAGTTATATCTTCTTGCTGGATTGCTCCCTTTAGTATTATGCAGTGGCCTTCCTTATCTCTTATTAAAGCCTTTACTTTGAGGTCTATTTTATCTGATATAAGTATCGCAACCCCAGCTTTTTTCTCATTTCCATTTGCCTGAAAAATGTTTTTCCATCCCTTCACTCTCAGTCTGTGTGAGTCTTTTGCTCTAAGGTGGGTCTCTTGTAGACAGCAAATATATGGGTCACGTTTTCTTATCCATTCAGCTACCCTATGTCTTTTGTTTGGTGCATTTAATCCATTTACGTTTACTGTTATTATTGATAAGTACCTGTTTGTTGACATATTTTTCCTTAGTGTTTGTGTTTCTTCTTGCCTTTCTCTTCTTTTTACAGCAGCCCCTTTAGCATTTCTTGCATTGCTGGTTTGGTAGTGATGAACTCTCTTATCCCTTTTTTGTCTGTGAAGCTTCTGATTCCACCTTCAATTTTGAATGATAGCCTTGCTGGGTATAGTATTCTTGGATTCAGTCCCTTGTTTTGCATCACTTTGTATATTTCATTCCATTCCCTTCTGGCCTGGTGTGTTTCTGTTGAGAAATCAGTTGATATTCTGATAGGAGATCCCTTGTAGATAACTTTCTGTTTCTCTCTGGCAGGCTTTAAGATTCTTGCTTTGTCGTTGGTGTTCGTCAATTCAATTATGATGTGTCTTGGTGTCGGTATTTTGGGGTTCAACTTGTTTGGAACTCTGTGTACTTCTTGGACTTGGATAGTTTTTTTTCTTGCCAATGTCAGGGAAGTTTTCTGTCATTTATCTTCTAACAGGTTTTCTATTCCTTGCTTCTCTTCCTCTCCTTCTTTTATCCCTATTATTCAAAGGTTGTTTCGTTTTGTGTTGTCCCAAAGCTCCCTTAGGCTCTCCTCTTGCTTTTTAAGTCTTCTTTCCAGTTGCTGCTGTGTTTGTGTGTTTTTTCCTACCTTGTCTTCTAATTCGCTGATGCAGTCCTCAGCCTCTTCTACTCTACTCTTTAAGCCTTCCATTGTGTTCTTTATTGCAGCTATGTCGTTCTTCATCTCCTCTTGGTTTCTTTTCATGTTGTTGACATTTTCATTCAGCTCCTTATAGTTCTCATTGAGTTGTGTGTATTTGTCATCCATCCTTTTAAACATCCTTATAACGAATACTCTGAATTCTTTCTCTGTTAAGCTGCTAGCCTCAAGTTCATTTAACTCCCTTTCTGGTGATTCCTCTTTTTCCTCCCTTTGGGAATTTCCTTTTTTTCTCCCCATGTTTTCCTGTAATTTTTTAATTGTAGATCCGCTTGCTTTGCTACCCAGGTTCTTTTGGGGATGGTGCTACTGGTGTAATCTCTCAGTTCTCCTGGGCTTGGTAATCTAGTGTAGCTCCCTACTTGAGCTACTTGGGTTCTCTTGATGTAGGCCTGCAAGCTTGAGAGGCACAACTGTGGTGTCTAAAAGTCAGCAGCTATGGAGTGTCCCAGTTTTTGCTGTCTTGCACCCTTAGTTGAAATCGCGCGTGTCCAGTGGGAACTCACAGTGGCACCCAGGAACCGTCTGTTGGGAGAGCTCCCAGTGGCTCCCACTAGCACCCTGTGTGTAGATAGGCTCAGGGTGCCTGCCTGTTGTAAATTCGCTTCTGTGGAGGTGTGTTTGCAGGAGCACAGCTCTGATGCACTTTGAGAGACTCTGGCACTGAAGTTAAACAGCTAGGGTGTATGTGGGAAGTTATTCAGGAGAAAGGAGTTCAGAGTTTCTGCTGTGGGACAGTGCGTCCTTGGCTGTACAGAATCACACTCAGCAGGGGCTCAAAGAAGCTCCCCAGAGGACCCTGTGGATATATGGGCTCAGGGCGCCTTCCCTTGCTGTGGCTGTGAGTTTGCCCGCTCTGGAGTGTGCGCGAACTGGTGGCGCACCCTCCAACGCACAGCTCTGAAGCAATTTGAGAGACTCTGGCACTGAAGTTCAACAGCTAGGGTGTATGTGGGAAGTTATTCAGGAGAAAGGAATTCAGAGTTTCTGCTGTGGGGCAGCGCGTCCTTGGCTGTACAGAATCACACCCAGCAGAGGCTCAAAGCAGCTCCCCAGAGGACCCTGTGGATATATGGGCTCAGGGTGCCTTCCCTTGCTGTGGCCGTGAGTTTGCCTGCCCTTGAGTGTGCGCGAACCAGTGGCGCGCCCATTGGCGCAAAGCTCTGATGCACCCTGGCCCTGAAGTTGCACCGCAGGGTGTCCGTGGGCAGTTATTTAGGAAGAGTCAGGTCAGAGATTCTACTGCAGGGCCGTGCACCGTTGACTGTGCAGAATCATCCCCTCGGGGGCTCTCAGTGGTTCCCAAGCACTGCCTGGGTAGTGGATTGCCTGGGTGCCTATGGGCTGGGGACCCGGCGAATCCTGAGTTCCAGCGCTGGGGAGGGGGAGGTTGTACTTACTTCTTTCAGAGGCGCACTTTTGGAGGTGGAGGTCTCAGGGTTCGAGCATCTGCAGCTGGGGTGGCAGGTCTTCTACCAGAGTGGCTGTAGTGACCAGGTTTGCTTCCGAGACCAGACTGGGTGGTGGTAAGGTTAGGATTCTAGTCTCTAGCAGTTCCGTTCTTAAAGATGGCGGGGTCTCTGTGCCACTGGTGTCCTCCCCGGAGTGTTTGCAGCGGCCATGGGGTTTTGCCAACCAAGACTGCCTGGATTGGAACCCCCCTGGAAGAACTGCAGGGTCTAACTGTCCCTATTTCACTCACACACACACCCACACTCGTCCACACACACCTCTATCACTCCTTCACTCGATCACACACTCACCCTCCCTACCTTCCTGCCGGTCGCCATCTTCCCCCTCTAGAAATCTTAATTCTTACTAAAGCAGCTTACATCCCATGTCGGTTACTGCTGATTATGTAAAGAATCACACCAACAGTGGTTTAAAAGGTATGTGATTAACTACTATTTGAGGTTTATTAGTTGGCTGTGTGATTATTTATTTATGGCCTGTCTCAATTGGGGCTGAATGTTCTAGGAAAGCCTGACTCTGGTGCCAACTGCAGGGATGGTCTCATCTCCCAGTAGTATCTGGATATGTCACATTTGTTATCATCTACTTGACCAAAACAAAGCACATAGTTAAATCCAAAATCAAAGGTTGGAAAAATGAATTCCATCTCTTGATTGGAAGAAAGGCAGACTCACGTTGCCAAAATGTATACTGTAAGTCATGAGGGCAATTTTTAATGGTATTATTTATAGTTTTATTGGAGTATAATTTATACACCATGAAACAGAGCAACACATATATTGTCAACTGATTTTCAAAATATCTATGAAGGTAATTCAATGGAGAAAGAAAAGTCTTTTCAATAATGTGTACAGGAATAACTGAATATCCATGTGGGGAAAATTGATGTTGACTCTTTTCTCAGACCAAAAGTAAAAATTCATTTTAAAAAATCATAGACCATAAAATTTCTATAAGAAAACATAAGAGAAATTTTGTATAACCAATGGCTAGTCAAAGATTCCTTAGATATAAAACCATAAAAAAACACATACAATTAAAAAAATGGATTTGTTCAAAATTGCAAACTTTTGCTTGTTAAAAGACATCACTAACTTTAAAGGTGACATAAGAAAATAACAGAGTAAGAAAATAGAAAGTCTGCCCATCCATAAAAGCAAAAATAACAAAAACTAGGCAATAAGTGTCAAATTCAGCTTTTTTAAACTCTGGAAATTAACCTATTTCAGCAACCACGGGGATTCTTATTCAAAAAAAGGGGTCTGATTTTTGGTAAGAACAAAAAATTTTGTGGTGTTTTAACTCGCCCCAGGCCCAACACCTACTCTCCAGCTTAGCAGTAGACCCAGTGCACAACCTGGCCCCAAATGAAGCAAGGAGACCTCATTTGCAAATAACTGGAACTGTCTATAAAGTATAGCATAGGGAATATAGTCAATAATATTGTGATAACTATACTAATATATGGTACCTGGTGGGGACTGCATGTATCAGGGGAAACTCTTCGTAAACTTTTTATGATTATCAAACCACTATACTGTACACCTAAAATTATCCCAGTGTTGCTTTGCCCACAGTCCCTTTATGATAAATCTTAAAATCAGGTAGCACATGTCTTCCAAATTTATTCTTTTGCAAAATTACTTCAGCTAGTTAGGTCCCTTGCCTTCCTATACAGATTTTGAATGAGCTTGTCAATTTTTACCCCCCCCCCAAAAAAAAAATCCCAACTCGGATTTTGATTGGAAATGCATTTAATCTATTGATCAATTTGTGGATAATGATCATGTTTACAATATTGTCTTCCAATTCTTGAATATGATAGAACCTTTTAAATATAATAGACCACACTTGTCTATACTGCAGAGATTAATAATCTAGGAAATCCTTTAAATCTGTGTGCCTCAGTGTTCAGTGTTCTCAAGTGATTTATCACTTGTAATGACTATCAATCTGAAGAGTTTCCAGGGAATCAAAATACAAAACATTAAGGAAAATACTGAACCCCTGCCTTTGTGACATGTTTTCTGTTCCTTTCCTCTATACACTGATTACTTCTCTTCTCCACGTAGTAACCTTCTCTTACTCATCATTTAAGATACAGCTGTTTTCCTCCTATAGGAAGTTCCCCCTCCCTGTCAGGCTCTTGAGTCACTCAGTACCCTCCTGCCAGGATCTCCATCTCTGTGCTTAATTTTCTACCCCTGGGAACCTTCAGCGGTTACTCTGTTCACACATGTAGCAAGCCAGAAGATCTAGGGAATTGACACTCTAAGCAACCTCAACCAATGATTCTCAGGAGTCCCCTAACAATTCCAGTGCAAACATTCTGAGATGTAAATTTTACACTTTTTTCAGAGTTTCACACAGGATTAATTTCAGTTCAACTGCTCTGATACCTTGCTTATCATCACATCCTTCCTTACCTATCTTCCCTTTTATGTATCCACTGCCCAGCAGGCATTTCCTGTACTTCCCAAATAAACTACATACACTCAGATTCTTGTTTTTGATGTGCTCAAACTGAGGTACTACTTATTACTCATATCCTATTTTCTCCATGTTCTTTTGAGTTAGCATGAATTAAGAGTGTGGTATATATGCACATATATTCGTTATATGAACATTGTCTCTTGTTTCCTATTTCTTTATTTTCCCTTCTAAGCACTAATAACCATTTTTGTATAATGGTTACTTTATTAAAATGTAATTGGCTAATCTGATACACCTGTAACATTTTTTCTTCTTTGTATGTGTTAAGAGCCATACTGCTTTATGAGAGGAAAGTTTATGCTTAAAAGATCAGATGAAAAAGAAGAAAGCACATTTAAGAGAACATGCGGAATCTAGGGAGAAGGGTAGAAAACAGAAAGAAGATATTGACTCTGGAGATTTAGACTTTTAGGAATTTAGAAATGTGGTTTCAGTTATCTGGATTATACTAGTCTCTGAACTGGAGTTTCAATATTGCTTCAGTCTAAATGGGTAGCAGCTGGATAGAATGATTTTTTTGTTTATTAGACTTTATCCCAATAGATGTTTCCTCACAGTGAGAAGTGTTTAGAGAGGTACTCTATCAACATACTCACATGAGCTGCAGGTCTCTGTGTGTCTTAGTTTGCAGTAAACTGAACAATTTTCAAATTTATACAAAGTTAAAGCAGAATAATGATACCATTTACATTTTTTATTCTTTTTATTTCAGTGAGAACAAGGAAGAACATGAACAGTTCTTTAAACAATGTTTGTATAGGGCAGTTAATTCTATTTGAATGAAATTAGGACAAAGATACAAGATATATAAATATCAAGAGATTCAGTGAGAGAGAAGATTGTGGGATAAGCCCTGCAATGAGGAGAAGGTCATTTTCTAGGATTCAGCTGTTTGATTCTGAGAAAATCAGTGGGTATTTGGTAAATCTGTGGATATAGGAGGAAGGGGAAACCTGTACTCAGCCAATCTGTCCTACATATCACTTTCTAAAAAATTGGACCCTGATTTTAGAGCTAAGAAAATAAATTGTATAGATGTCTTTTATGTCACATGTAGACACATAATTTAAAACAATGTTTGTGCCCTTATGTTTATGAACTTCTGAGTAGGCACGTGGAAATTTTAAAATTACCAAGTAAAAGAGACACACATTTAATTTTTACAATATTTAAGAGCTACATTAATTATTATTTGCTCAAGCAATAGAGTTGACATTCCTATAAGTGGTTGCCAGTTATGATAAATGCACAGCTAAAATCATACTCAATGTTAAAGATTGAAAGCATTTCCTCTAAGATTATGAATAAGAAACACGTGTCTACTCTCACCACTCCTATTCAACATAGGACTAGAAGTTCTAGCTTAAGCAATAAGGTATAAGAATTGAAAATAAGGAAACTTGTTTCTTTTGAAGATGAAATTATTTTATAATGTAGGAAATCCTAACGACTCAACCAAAAAACTTGGAGGTAATCAATGAATCAAGTTTCAGGATACATGATTAAAATACAAAAATCAGTAGTGTTTCTGTACACTAACAAAAGTTTTTCTAAGAAAAAAATCACATTAACATTAGCATAAAAAATTAATAAATTTAAGGAGGTGATAGATCTTTATTCTGAAAACAAATCATTGATGAAAGAAATTGAAGAATGTACAAATAAACGGTAAGATATTCTGTGTTCATGGATTGGAAAAATTAATATTGTTAAAATGTCAATATCACCAAAAGCCATCCATAGATTGAGTAAAATCCCTATCAAGATTTCAATGGCATTTTTTACAGAACCAATAATGTATATGTATGTATATATCCGTGCTTCACACTTGGACCTCTTCTTTCTTTGTTTCCTTCTTGATTGCTTCTTACTTTCATCCTTCATTTCTATGAAAAAAGAGTATATACTATCTACTGTAGAGAATAGGCACTGATCTACATTTTGGGGACACAGCAGTAAACAACATTAAAAAGGAGAATAAGGAATGTTTTATGAAGGTTATATTTATGTAGAATAAGGTTGACATTTGCCAAATACAGATGATATCTCAATTATTGATAAGTACTATAGAGGAAATTAAAGCAAGGGTGGGGGTGGGTAAGGGCTCCCAGGAATGATGAATATAATATATTTAAAAATCTGTTTCATGGAAGGTTTATTTAGATAGTGACTTTTGAGCAAATACCTGTAGTCAGTGACAGAGGGAATTGTGTAGTGATCAGAGGGAAGAGCTCTACATATAGAGAGAGAACAGCAAGGGAAATGACCGGAAGGCAGAAGCAAGCTTGGTCGATTTAAGGGGCAACAAGAAGGTCATTGTGCTTGCAAAGAGTGAGATAAGGGGAAAGAAGAGATGAGATCAAGTGTTTAGAGCTTTGAGTGGACATTGTAAAAATGTTGTCTTTTATGTATTTTTTAAAGAATAACCCTGGATATTGTGTGGAGAAGAGATGAAAAGGTGCAATGAAGTCATCAGGAAGCCCAGTTGGATGGCTTTTTTATAAACTAGACAATCATTGATGGTAGCTTAGAAGAGGCTGGTAAAAACAGAGGTGAGGAAATTTTTTCTGAGTTCCCATATACTTTTCTAGTGTGTGAATTGTTAGTGATGGATAAATACAGCTTCTCCCGTTAATTCAGCGCCTGTCCTTTAAAATATTGGTTAGGCATTTGGTAACCATTTTTGCTGATTTTTTTTTTTTTTTGGTTCATGAGTATATTCTCAAGCAGTTAGAATATTAAATGTCTTCCAACTGAATGAGTCAACATAATAAATGGACTACTAGTAAATATTTGTATTTTCAGAGCATCTGGAAACTTTGGGGCTAAACTGTTACCTGGAGAAAGTATAAAGCAATTGCTGTCTTGTAGCCACCAAATTGTTAAACAACAAACTTCTAACTCATCATAGAGTAGACTTGCTCTAATTAAAGGAGTGAATTAATAGCGAGTCCCCTTTCTTTTTTTACCTCCTAGGTAGGAGTCAGTGAAGATCAAGGATCTGTTACGACAGGAATGCACTTATAACCTAATTAAGACTCACTTTCAGAGGGACCCGACATGTTGCCTCCACTTCTCCAATTATACAAATAGACTATTGCTCTTTCAAGCAGGCTTGCCTTAACACTGTTCTCCATATCTTCTTTTTCCCCCCAGCTTTATTGAGATATAATTGACATATAACATTGTGCATTGTGCAAGTTTAAGGTGTACAATGTGCTTATTTGATACACTTAAATATTGCAAAGGCCATCCTGAATATGTTGTTTCTTACCGGAAGTCTTTCTCTGTATCCCATTCAATTTTTATGCATTATTTAAATTACACACCAAGTTTTATTTTCTTTCTTAAAATGTCCAATAATAATGTACAAAGTGATTATTATGTGCCAGATGTAGAAGATACCTAAATAGTTATGTTTCCTTCCTTTTGGCACTTTTGGAGTATGGTAGAGATACATGCAAGGATGTATACTTTCAAAAGAAAGTGATAAACACAGTTATGCTGACATGCACAGGGTACTATGAGAGAATTAAGGGCAAAAGCCTAGCCTAACCTGTGAATTGGTGAGCGAGCATCAGGATTGTTGTTGGGTGAATTAAAATCTAACCAGAGATACAGAGGACATAGGTTATGGTTGAAAAGAATGTTTGTGACGTGAATCCCTTTGGCAGTCTGATAAAACCCAGGAATTCCTTCTAAGGAAAATGCTTTTAAATGCAGAATATAAAATACAAGGGCTTATAAGAGAACTTATATAGTTATACAGTTAGAAATATATTAAAAATTTGTAATATAATGATATATATTATTTTATTGTATTATATAACGTGGTCTAGCCAATCACAGATTTAATAACTATAATAATTTTATAGTAGTCCATTAATTGTATTATGTCTATGAGGTCTAAACTCCAAAAATTTCAAATACTGCTATTACAAATGTAAGTTGTCTACATCATAATTGAAGGAAATGTTAGAGATTAATGTAAATACAGATGTAAATTTTATTCCCATCTATGTTTATAGCCCCCTCTCCTCCAAATTTGAGCCCGCTTTACATAGAGTTTACAGAGTGGATTTAAGGTGAGCTGAGGGTGGGCAGAGAGAAACAAAAAAATCTATAGTAAGTCCTGAAGAGTGATGATAAAAGCCTAAAGGTTTTTAGCTGCTCTAGTATACAGTGTTATTTCCTGTCACAAAGGTATTTTTACCTTTTACTTCCCCACAGGATTTAAGATTTATATTATAATGGCTTCTTTAAATTATCTTCTAATTTTTAAGCCTTGCCTTATCCATATGATGATAAATTAGATACTTTGTTATTCAAAGTATGCACTATGGATTGGTGGCCTGACTTCAGGGATTTTATTAGAAGTGCAGAATCTCAGGCCTTATTCCAAATCCACTGAATTCAAATATGAAATTGGATAAGATCACTAGATTATTTCTATAAAAATTGAAGATCGATAAGCACTGGTGTAAATTACAGGGATTCTGAATGAGAGTCCATTTGTTTTCTCCTAAGACACTTGGAAAATTTAGTCACATAGCTTCTAATACACACTTAGTTGGACAATTAAACCAAAATCACAAACAATTGATTTGGAAAGTAAAAACTTTCCTCTCAACTTTAGAAATAGAGTTTATAAATAACATTAACAATCCTAATGTGGTATTTAAAGCAGTGGATGATATTTCTAGGTCAATGTATTACTATGAGCAGATAAAGTTATCATAAATGACCTGTCATTTGAATGGGCATCTTAAAACCATACATTTATCACCTAGAATGAAACATTCCTGCTCATGTGGTATCCCACCTACATTATGAAAACAGAACATAAATTGAGAATCTGTTGTCTCACTTCTATATGGTTGTCAGGAATATCAATTCACATAAAGTTTTATCATTCAATAAAATTAGTGGCTGGAGAAGGCATACACCATATTTCATGGCATTCAGTCCCTGGCACTGGCTTGGGAATCCTTTGAAATGTTTTATTAGGTGTCTTTGTTATAGGAAGATAAAATAGTAACTATGGAATAGAATTGTGGCATTAAAGATTGCCAAATATTTCTAATAATATGTTCCATGAAGCATGTGATTTATGATTTCTAAATTATAAGGCAAAATACGTTGAATGAAGTTGTGAACAAAATATTGCCATTTAATGTCACCTACTGTATCTAAAAGTCATTGGAGCTGAATTAGTTGGACAGGGGCTTTGAGTAGGGAAGAGGCAAAAGCTGGAATGATGAAATTATGAGAATTAGAAGCTGTTTACAAAGATACCTTTCACTTGTGAAAGAAAATATTTAGCTTTAGTTGTCTATTTATGCTAATCACTTAACAATGATTTTTCATGGTTTGGATAAAATTTGAGAATACTATCTATAAATATTTACTAAGTTCAATGTTCTTTATGTTGTCCAAGTTGAAGTAGAAAAATCCTAAGAAATATAGAATAGCTTGTACCATCACCATTATTCTAGATAAGAATTCATTGTATTTACTGTGCAAATAAAGGATTGTTATTTATTATTCATTTATTGACTGCTTACCTTGTATCTGGCAATGTGCAAAATATTTGACATGTTATCTCATTTGTTCCTTATTCTAATTCTATTAATATTTCACAAATTACCTGGCACTCAAAGATAGTAAAAACTTTTCCAGGGTTATACAACTGAGAAGTCTATCACTTAAATACTTTATTTAATTTGACTTATCCAGGTTACCATCAAATTCATATTCTCAGCCACTCTTTTACTGATTCATTTTGGATTTTACAGTTTAACTTTTTGTTGTTATCTTCACATGAGGATATTTTTCAAATTGATTTTCAGGGAGAATGGAAGGTAGAGAGGGAGAGGGTAAGAGAGAAAAACATTGATGTGAGAGAGACACATACACTGGTTGCCTCTTGCATGCACCCCAACTGGGAACAGGAAGAGAACCCACAACCTAGGTACGTGCCCTTGAGTGGCAATCAAACCCATGACCCTCCTGTAAGTGGGCCAACACTCTGACCAATGAGCCATACTGACAAGGGCTATTAAATTCTTTTATAACTTAAGAATTCATTAGCAGCAAGGGAAAAAGCAGAGGTTCAAAGATAAATTCAGGTTAGAACCAAGATGGTGGCTTAGATAAATGACAGCACTTGCCACCTCCCACAACCATGTCAAAATTACAACTAAAATACAGAACAACCATCATTCAGGACCTCCTGAAAGCTGTCATATTGGAAATCCTACAACTAGAGAAGTAAAAAAATAAAGTGCATCCAGACTGGGGTGTCTCCTGCACAGCAGCTCTTCCACTGTAATCGCAGCTGGTCCTCACAGTCAATTGGCTCGTAGGTCAATTCCTCCCAGTGACACCAACAGCAATCAAGTTTCAATTGAATTTATTGTTTTAAGGATAAAGGTCATTTGATATTCATTTTCTAAGATTTAGATAGAATTCAAAATTATCTCTTTTTTAAAAAAAATACTCAGAGACTATCAGAAAAAAATTTAGATGCTTGTAATTCTCAATATTACTTTGGCTAATACATTTTCAAAAATAAGAGGGAAAACATTTTATGTGAGAAGTGTGTTCTTAGGAAAATAGCATGTACCAAAAGACAACTGCATTCAGCTCTTCCTGATAAGAAAACTCAAATCACAGGGTTGGTGAAAAATCTATACATTTAGCTTTCAGGTTCTAAAAATGTGTGTAAAAGTTTGCAATTTTATAATGAGCCAATGTAACTCAATTTCCAGTGCATTTGAGCAAAATCAAATGGAACTAAACTTTGCTAAAAGCTTTCTTAGAGCAATAATCAACTCTGAACACTTAAAAAAAATACTTGAATTTTTAAAATTCATTTTTGTTGATTTCAGAGAGGAAGGAAGAGGGAGAGAGAGAGAGAGAAACATCAATGATGAGAGAGAATCATTGATTGGCTGCCTCCTGCATGCTCTCCACTGGGGATCGAGCCCACAACCCAGGCATGTGCTCTTGACCAGAATCGAACCTGGGACCTTTCAGTTCGCAGGCCGACGTTCTATCCACTGAGCCAAACCAGCTAGGGCAACTCTGAACACTTTTTAACTTCTATATTTAGAAGATATTCCATTTGAATGTGAATATTTAAATAATTTATAAACAGGGTGGCATCATATTTTTTTCAGATAAAAAATTCCAAGAACAAAAAGACATTCATCTAAGGCAGTGGTCGGCAAACTCATTAGTCAACAGAGCCAAATATCAACAGTACAGCGATTGAAATTTCTTTTGAGAGCCAAATTTTTTAAACTTCTTCTAATGCCACTTCTTCAAAATAGACTCACCCAGGCTGTAGTATTTTGTGGACGAGCCACACTCAAGGGGCCAAAGAGCCGCATGTGGCTCGTGAGCTGCAGTTTGCCAACCACGGATCTAAGGTATTACAGTCAGCTACACTGAAAATGAAATGAGTATCTCCTGATGGCAAAAGCATATTCACTAAATGAGTACTTCTAAAGTAGTTATCACAAGTCACAAATAGTTGTTGGAATAATAATAATGTCAAAAAGATTTTAGGTACAGAATGAATGTCTCTATAGGAAAAGAAGTATGTAAAACAAAGATATGTTAGCTTATGATCTGATGGTGATGGGAAGAAGCTTCATTTGGAGAAAGTCCAGTAGTACTCACTACTATTTTTAAACATTGTTATTAAGGTATAATTTATATACCATAAAATGTATTAGCATATGTATACAATTCAATGATTTTTAGTAAATTATCAAGTTTTCCAACCATTATTACAATGAAGTTTTACAGCATTTCCTTCACCACATGTGCAGTTATAATTAATGTGTTTTCATCCCCAGCCCTAGGCACCCACTAATTTGCTTTCTATCTCTACAGAATTTCCATTCTTTGAATATGCTGTATAGTTGGAATCATAAAATATGTTATCTTAAGTGGCTGGCGTTTTTCACTTAGTATGATGTTTAGTTTCATTATGTTGTAGCATATACTTGATTCTTTTTTGTGTATGTTTATCCACTCATCAGTTGATGAATGCTTGGATTGTTTCAAGTTCTTGGCTGTTATGAAGAATGCTGCTATTACTAGTATTTAAACAGATTTAGCCATGGTGGTTACTATTTGCAGAAGCTGAGATCATTAAAATTATCACTGAATGTGGAGAAGGAGGAAGAACTTTGATAAGCATTATTAGGTGTGAGAATTGAGAACAGGGTAGTGTGAATAGAAAAGAAAAAAAATTGGTTAATAGTAGTTAGTAAAATTGTTTTCTTTTCTCTTGGAAAAGTACAAATAAAAAACATTTAAATAAATGTTAATTAGGCACCTCCTCTGTGTCAGGTACTGAGCTAAAAATTATGGTGAAATACAGATTGAAGGAAATTATCAAACTAGCAAATGAATCTGAATGCTTTATATAGGAACAATAAAATATTTTTGAAAAGGGGAACATTGCTAACTAGTTAAAAATAAAAAAAAATAATGAAAGCAAATAATTCATATTCTTCATGTAAGATAAAGCTTCTGATAGCCTTTTTTCCCCATTCAGAAAATGGGAACTACCTATTTGGTATTTGTGTAAGTATCTACTTGATTTCCTCTAAGGAGGCACCTTTACAGGAATGGTTCATGTAGATCCTGTAACATAGTTGTCAATTCTGTTATTTACAATAAAGCAATCCCAAAATGTGCTCTAATGCTTATTTAATCAAGTTATCAGGAACCTTGTGTTACCTTATAGGTTTTAAACATGTCTCTTCCTTCCTAATATGAAAAAAGCCAAATGACTATCCTAATAATAGATTGTGATAATGTACTTTATTGATAATTTTATTTCCAGATGATTCATTTAGCTCTTCTGGTTACTTTGTAGCTAAGCAACAAGGCCTATACAAAGACACCTGATTTACCCAAGAGAGAGAGAGAGATGTGAATGATTGTTGTGATCATTATTTTCTGAAATGATATTGAACTTTCTAGAATGGTCTTCCCAAAAAGAAATAAGAATTTCTTGGTTAAGTAATTTTGGAATATCTTGCATCTCTATTGAAAATTCACAATGTATTAGAAATTAAGATTCTGAGGAATATTTCTGGAAGCAGGTATGTTAAATTGGTTACATCTAGGTATTTTCCAAGGTTGTTTTACAACACAGCTGTATTTTTACATATACCAATATATAGACTAAGGAAGTAGTAATTTGTGGTAGACCCATATTTATCATTTAATGATTTCTAGGTAATGATGTATTAGAGAAACATAACACAGCTTCATTTTTATTCCTGTGCCTGTTACTAGACCTATGGTGATAAAGGGAGGGGAATTGGAAAGAGCCACATCACTTCTTCCTATTCCTTAATGAGCAAGGAAAGCCAGGGCAGTATGGGTCTCTTATCTAATCAGCTCTGAGCTCAGCGAGCATAGCATTTGAGATCTGCTTAATTTCTTTTTTTTTAGTTGAATTTATTAGAGCCTCATTGGTTAATAAAATTACAGTTCCCATCAGTAGATGAGTGAATAAAAGAAGCTGTGGTATATTTATACAATGGACTACTACTTGGCTATGAAAAAGAAGAAAACCTTACCCTTTGAGACAGCATGATTGGATCTGGAGAGTACTATGCTAAGTGAAATAAGCCAGTCAGAGAAAGCAAGTACCATATGATTTCACTTATGTGTGGAATCTAATGAATAGGATCTGCTTACTTTCTTACACTTACATTTGCCCATTTTGAAAAAGACTCTCTATCCACCAGAATATTAACCTCTTAGTACTGGAGTTGTACTCGGTGATTTTAAATCCTGGCTCCCCCATCTTCAAGTTGTGAGATTTTGAGCATGTTTTTTGAATCCTTTTTTAGTCATCTGTAATCTATACATATAAAAAGCCAGCGACCTAAATGCCGTAATAACCAGAACGACCAGTAGCTATGACACCCACTGCGGCCAGTGAACCAGCTCGATTGGGGGGTGGAACCAGCTGGCCAACCTCCCACAGCTGGCTCCAGCCATGATGGGCCCCCACCACCCTGATCGGCCTGCAGCCCCTCCCCCTGCCTGGCCCCACCCCAGATCGGCTCCCCACCCCAGTCAGGGGCAGGGCCAGCTGGCCAACTGCCTGAGGCCCCTCACCCAGGAAGGCCCCACCCCTGATGGGTCCCCACCTCCCCAATCGGCCCACAGCTCCTGCCCCCAGCCAGCTCTGCCCCCAATTGGACCCCCGATGCTGATCAGGGGCAGGGCCAGCTAGCCAACCCCTCATGGGCCCTCCCCCAGGCTGCTGGCCCCAAATTGGCCCCCCAATCCATTCAGGGATGGGGACGGCTGTCCCACTGCCCACAGCCCCTCCCCACAGCTGGCCCCAGCCCTCATCAGCTCCCACTAACCCAATTGGCTCACAGCCCCTTCCCCCAGCCAGCTCTGCCCCTGATCAGCCCTCCCACGCCAATCAGGGGCAAGGCTGGCAGCTACCACCCACAGCCCCTCCCCCCAGCTGGCCCCACCCATGATCAGCCCCCCCACACAAATTGGGGATGGGGCTGTCCAGCCAAACTCCCCAGGCCACTGACCCCCAATTGACCCCCCACCCCGTTTGGGGGCAGGGCCCACCAGCCAATTGCCCACAGCCCCTCCCCTGAGCCAGCCTGGCCCTGATCGGACCCCAATCAGGGTGGGCTGGCCGGCCAACCTCCCACCATCTCCTCCTCCCAACAGGCCCAGCCCCAATCCGCCCCAATTGGGGCTGGGCTGGCAGGACCACACCTGTACATGAATTCATGCACTGGCCCTCTAGCATCTATACTAATAAAAGAGTAATATGCTAATTAGACCATGAGACCTTCCAGACATCCTTCTGGAAAAAGCCATGTTGGTGAGGCCAGAGCAGAGGCAATCAGGAGCGATCAGACTGGCAGGGAGGGGCAGTTGGGGGTGATCAGGCTGGCAGGCAGAGTGGTTAGGGGAGATCAGGCAGGCAGGCAGGTGAGCAGTTCAGAGCCAGTGGTCCCAGATTGTGAGAGGGACAGGGATTGGGCCTAAACCAGCAGTTGGACATCCCCTGAGGGGTCCCAGATTGGAGAGGGTGCAGGCCAGGCTGAGGGACACCCCCCATGCACAAATTTCGTGCACCAGGCCACTGGTAGAAATAATAATGATGTAAACCTCATAGAGCTGTTGTAATGATCCAATGAGATAATGATTCACTAAGAACAGCACCTGTCACATACTGAGCACTCAAATATTTATATCTGTCATTATCACACACTCTCATAAAAATGGCTACACATACTCTTTACAATGAGAAAAACTGTGTCTCCTGTGATAGTCATGTTAGACCTGTCCTGCTTTTAAAACATAACAAAACCAAAAACAAATTAATACCTTTAAATTTATTAACATGACAAAGAACACATTCCTTATATAAACTAAGCTGACTTTTATTATCTCAGCTGTTATCACACAATCAGTCTATACTTCTTTTTTATGACTTTCCACCTAGATGGTGAGCTCTTTTGATGGGAGTATGTCTTGGGTATCTTTAAAACATATATCTGGTAAATAAAAAGTGCTCACCATAATTTTAATAAATCAGGGAGGGGGAAGATACTATGTGCTAGTCTGCTATTTTGTTTTAAGTTTTTAAATTGTGATCTTATCAACAGTTGCTAAAAGAATGAGATTAAACCCACTTTAGTGGGTCTTATTGTTGGAGGGACAGTAGTAGGTATCATCTTGAAGTAAGTATAACTATAATACATAGGATGCCACTTCTAAGCTGGTGTCAGAGTAAGATAATTTAGGAAGAGACAGTGTCAAAGTGTCTAGAATTACAAACTGAGAGGCTAATGAGCCAAAGTGGTTTTTCTGCTGTTTTCTTGAAGTATCAAATTGGAGGCTGTGTACTGTACAGCTTGTGATCTTAATGTTCATAGTAATTTTCCTATATACAAGCTATCCATAATTCTCTTGTATATAATAATAGCAATGAGAATGATAATACCAGTTATGATATATCACAGCTAAAGCAGAATACCTGGCTGGTCACTTGAAAACACAGCATTGATCTTGTGAAGGATATTGGTGCATTGGGCTACAATACTTTACTTTTAGGACTAAGCAGCTCTTCTTTTTCAGCAGAACTCTTAGTGCCATCCATAGAGATAAGATTTATGCTCCAAGACTCACATAAGAATAGCAAATAGATTATGAGTTCTTCCTATATACCAACAATTTTCCAAGTGATTTATATTCATTGCTCTTATCAATGCCTAAATACCTTAGAAGGCAAATAGTATCCCATTTTTCAGATTAAGTAATTGAAATTTAGAGAGGTAACTCCTCCAAAAATTATCCAAATAAGTGGCAATACTAGAATCTGAATCCATACCTGCCTAAACAATTACCAATTATGCAATCTACTATATTTCAATTACTATTAAAACAGGCAAAACTCTAATATGGAAAGAAAGCTGGATAGAACAGGACACAGAAGGCATAGGATCTCCACCTGGCTTTGTAACTTACTGTATTGATAACTACTGAGGTATCTTAGGTACTCTAAGCTTTAATTTCCATACCTATATATTGGAAATAATACAACCCATTTTACATCCTATCTAATAAAGAGGAAATATGCTAATTGAACCTCACGCCATCACAGATTGTGGCACCCACAGCCAATAATGAGGGAATATGCTAATTGACTGCCCTGCCCTCAAAGATGGTGGCATCCATAGCCACAAGATGGTGGTGCCCAGTCCCCTCAGCGCTGCTGGGGCAGCAGGTGTGCAGCAAGGCCGGGCCCGCCCCCAGGTGGGCCCTGCTGCTCCACACGCCTGCCTCCAGAGTCTCCGCGTGCCTGCCTCCAGAGTCCCCTCTGCCCCCCAGCCACCCAGAGCTGGCCCGAGGCACACACAAGCCTCAGATGGTGGCTGCCCAGCCGCCCAGGGCCACCCTAGGCTCAGGTAACCAGGGCTGGTTGAGGCTTGTGCTGCCAGCAGTGGCAGCAGCAGAGGTGTGATGGGGCATCACCTTCCCCTGATTGCCAGGTTGCCTCCCGCCCCTGAGGACTCCCGAACTGTGAGAGCGGGTAGGCTGGGCTAAGGGAACCCCTCCAGTGCATGAATTGTCATTCACTGGACCTCTAGTATCAAATAAGGCTGTTGGAAAAACATTTAATTCTGTGTACATGGAAGTGTGTTTTATATTTTGAAGCTTTATAAAAATTTGTTTTTAAAAGATTTTTGCTGCTGGTTATGTTTTAATAATCTCAATAGTCCATGAAGGTCATTTATTTAACAGGTGAGAAAAGTGAAACTGAAAGATAAAGTAACAAACTCTAACTTACAAGCTAGTAATGATATGATAGCAACCCAGATAATACAGTCCCATTTCTTAACCAAGATAGGATACTGCCTGTCTAGGTAAAGTAATACCATATAGATTTTGCAGTTCTTGATTTCCAGGGAAGACTAAATATTTGGGGCAGAATGAAGTTTTTTCTTCACATGTGGTCACTTTGAAAACTGATGCCTGGCCAGTGGGGCTCAGTTGGTTGAGCATCACCTGCCCTTGTACCAGGAGGTCAGTGGTTCAATTTCTGTTCAGGACACATGCCTGGGTTGCTTGCTCAACCCATAGTAGGTGGCAATGCAGGAGGCAGCTAATTGATGTTTCTCTCTCCCTTTCCCTTCCTCTTTCTTAAATCAATAAAATCATATTAAAAATAAAGAAAAACTATTAACACAATGGAATACTAATGGTTGTAAAAAACAAAACAAAACAGAAAATCTTAACTTTTTTTGAATATTATGCTATGTGAAATAAACCAGTCAGAGAAAGACAAATATCATGTAATCTCACTTATATGTGGAATCTAATGAGCAAAATAATTTAATAAACAAATAGAAACAGAAGCATATATACATAGAACAAACTGACAGCTTTCAGCAAGGAGGAGTTTGGGGGCCTGGATGAAAAAAAGTGAAGGGATTAAGCAATATATATATATATATATATATATATATATATATATATATATATATATATATATATATATATATATCACATAAACATAGGCAACAGTATGGTGATAGCCAGAGAGAAAGGGACATGCGGGGGTAGAGGTGGGCAAAGGGGGTATAAAAGGTGATGGAAAGAGACTTTACTTTGGATGATGGGTGCCTGATGCAGTGTGCAGATGATGTTTTATTTTGTTGTACTCTTGAAACCTATATAGTTTTATTAACCATTGTCACCCCAATAAACTCAATGAAAAATAAAAACTATTGAAATTATTTTTTTATTTTTTTAAATTTCTTTATCGATTAAGGTATTACATATGTGTCCTTATCCCCCTATTGCCCCCCCCCACTCATACCCTCGCCCCCCTGGTGTCTGTGTCCATTGGTTATGCTTATATGCATGCATACAAGTCCTTTAGTTGATCTCTCCCTTACCTCCACCCTCCCTTACCTTCTCTTTGTTTGATGGTCTGATCGATGCTTCTCTATCTCTGGGTCTGTTTTTGTTCATCAGTTTATGTTCATAATATTCCACAAGTGAGTGAGATCATGTGATATTTATCTTTTTCTGACTGACTTATTTCGCTTAGCATACTAGTAATGCTCTCCAGGTCTATCCATGATGTTACAAATGGTAGGAGTTCCTTCCTTTTTATAGCAACATAGTATTCCATTGTGTAGATGTGCCACCTTTTTTTTTTTTTTTTTTAACCCACTCATCTGCTGATGGGCACTTAGGCTGTCTCCAAATCTTAGCTATTGTAAATTGTGCTGCTCTGAACATAGGGGTGCATATATCCTTTCTGATAGGTGTTTCTAGTTTCTTGGGATATATTCCTAGAAGTGGGATCACTGGGTCAAATGGTTCCATATTTGTTTTTTTGAGGAAACTCCATACTGAGGGAACTCTCCACAGTGGCTGCACCAGTCTGCATTCCCACCAGCAGTGCACAAGGGTTCCTTTTTCTCCGCATCCTTGCCAGCACTTGCCATTTGTTGATTTATTGATGATAGCCACTCTGACAAGTATGAGATGGTACCTCATTGTCATTTTGATTTGCATCTTTTGGATGATTAATGACTTTGAGCATGTTTTCATATGCCCCTTGGCCTTCCTTCTGTCTTCTTTCAAAAAGTATCTATTTAGGTCCATTGCCCATTTTTTTATTTGTTTGTTCATCTTCCTTTTGTTAAGTTGTATGAGTTCTCTGTACATGTTGGAGATTAAACCCTTATCAGAGATAACATTGGCAAATATGTTCTTCCATGCAGTGGGTTTTCTTGTTGTTTTGTTGATAGTTTCTTTTGCTGTGCAGAAGCTTTTTATTTTGATGTAATCCCATTTGTTTATTTTTTCTTTAGTTTCCATTGCCCTAGGAGCTGTTTCAATGAAGATATTGCTTTAGCATATGTCTGAGATTTTGCTGCCTGTGAATTCTTCTAAGATTAGTAATTGAACGGTATATGTATATTAAATCAAAATGAGTGCTATCCTATATGGAAGCACAGAAATATAGGTGAGAAAAATGGAAATGCATATCAAAAAGCAAGCCTTGTGATTATTATGCTAATACTTTGTAATCTCTTCTTTATTCCTATTGTGAACTCAGAATATTAGTATATCCCTTTTCCCCTCAGATAACTGTACTTTCATCTACCCGGTAAACCAAATTCAGAATCCTCTTGAACTTACTTTTCTCTTACCTCACCTTTAACATTCCAGGTTGCCACTAAATCTATATTTTGCACTCAGAAAACAACAGAAAGTTCTTAAATTGATTCTTACCTCCAGATTCTCCTCATATCATCCCCACTGTTGCCATCAGGGTTACTGTCCTTAAAACAAGAACAGGTTCTACCTCTGCTTCAATATTTCTGTTGAGTCTATTATTTTCAGGGTAAAATCCAAACTCCTTATCATGTTATGTAAACCCTTTTGTATTCTAGGCACAATTTTTTCTCCACTTATAGAAACCTCATAAATCTGGTAGCCCTGAATATGTCCTTCTTGTCTAAAAACCTCATGTCCTTACCTGTCTTTCCATCTGTTTATAACTACTTTCTCAGGCAAGCTCCTATTCCTCTTTTGAAGCCAAACTCAAACATTGCCTCTTCTTAAATCTTTTCCTAGGGTACAAAATAAAATAAATATATGAGAGAAATAAAGAATTAAATTCTTTTTATTCCCCTGATCCCTCCCTAGGTAGATAGTCACACTTTCTTCTGCGCTGTCCTGGCATTATGTTTTTATATGACATTTTTATTTTAGGATAATTTTAGATTTGTACAAAACTGTCAAACATAGTAGAGAGGGTTTCCATAAACTTCATATTATTTCCCCTGTTAACATCTTATATTGCTATGGTACATTTGTCACAAATAATGATTCAATATTGATACATTATTATTAACTAAAGTTCAGACTTTATTCAGATTTTTTTTTTTTTCAGTTTTCCCGACTGCTCATTTTCTGTCGTACGATTCCAGAGGATACCACATTATATTTAGTGGTCATGTCTTTTTAGACTCCTTTTAGATGTGGTAGTTTCTCAAACTTTCCTTATTTTTTATTATCTTGACAATTTTGAAGAGCACTGGTCAGGTGTTTTATAAAATTTCTCCTCAATTGGAATTGGTCTGATGTTCCTCTCAAAATAAGATGGGTTATGGGTTTCTTGGGGTTGTATAACAGAGGCAAAGTGCTGGTCTCCTCATGTGATATCAAGGATATGTGCTATCAACATGACTTCTCATTGTGATGCTGACCTTCACCACATGGCTGAGATAATGTTTGTCAAGTTTCTTCATTAATAGGTCACTCTTTTATTTTTCCACACTTTCCCCTTTGGAAGGAAGTCACAATTAAGAAGTGAGGAATTAAGCTTCATCTCCTTAAAGATGAAGTATCTACATAAATTGCTTAAAATTCTGCATGGCCTATTTCTCTACTCTCCCCCAATATACAAATTTCTCAAGCTTTGACCAAGGGAACGTCTTTTAGTTGGTTCCTGTATCCCTTTGACATGGCCACATCTGGGTGTGTGTGTATGTATGTATGTGTGTAGGGGACACTTCTTTACTTTTTGTTTCCAGGCTCATCTTGAATATTCGCCACCTCAGTCGTTCCTAGAATAAGCCATTTCTTCAAACTCTGATCCTTTTATTAGAGAAAGGTATTGGAAATCAAATCTGGATATCAGAACCCAATATTATATTTACATTCCTATTATATAACCCTCATCAAGTTAAATTTTACTTATTTTTTCTCTCCCATGAGAATGTCTTACAATGGCCATATCCTCCTGTATAGTAATAAAGCCTTCTGTTCTTTTTTAAATAAATCTTTATTGTTGTGATTATTACAGTTGTTCCTCTTTTTTCCCCCCATAGCTCCCCTCCACCTGGTTCCCACCCCACCCTCTCCCCTTACTCCCCCCCCCCACTATCCTCATCCATAGGTGTACGATTTTTGTCCAGTCTCTTCCCGAACCACCACACCCCCTTCCCCCGGAGAATCGTCAGTCCATTCCCTTTCTATGCCCCTGATTCTATTATATTCACCAGTTTATTCTGTTTGTCAGATGTTTTTATTCACTTGACTTTTTAGATTCATTTGTTGATAGATATGTATTTGTTGTCACCTTACCTTTTTCTTCTTCCTCTTCTTAAAAAATACCCTTCAGCATTTCATATAATACTGGATTGGCAGTGATGAACTCCTTTAGCTTTTTCTTATCTGTGAAGCTCTTTATCTGACCTTCAATTCTGAATGATAGCTTTGCTGGGTAGAGTAATCTTGGTTGTAGGTTCTTGCTATTCATCACTTTGAATATTTCTTGCCACTCCCTTCTGGCCTGCATAGTTTCTGTTGAGAAATCAGCTGACAGTCATATGGGTACTCACTTGTAGGTAACTAACTGTTTTTCTCTTGCTGCTTTTAATATTCTCTCTTTGTCTTTTCCTCTTGGCATTTTAATTATGATGTGTCTTGGTGTGGTCCTCTTTGGATTCCTCTTGTTTGGGGTTCTCTGCACTTCCTTAACTTGTAAGACTGTTTCTTTCACCAGGTAGGGGAAGTTTTCTGTCATTATTTCTTCAAATAGGTTTTCAATATTTTTCTCTCTCTCTTCTTCTGGCACTCCCATAATTCGGATGTGGGTACGCTTGAAGTTGTCCCAGAGGCTCCTTACACTATCTTCATATTTTTGGATTCTTTTTGCTTTTCCAGTTGGGTGGGGTTTTTTTTGCTTCTTCTTATTTCAGATCTTTGACTTGATTCTTGCGATCCTCTAGTCTGCTGTTGGATCTCTGTATGTCATTCTTTATTTAAGTCAGTGTATGCTTAATTTCTGATTGGTCCTTTTTCATATCCTTGAGGGTATCACTAAATTTCTCAGAGGTTTCTAGAAGATTCTTGAGTAACCTTATAACTGTGGTTTTGAACTCTATATCCAGTATTTTGCTTTCCTCCATTTCTTTCATTTGTGACCTGTTTCTTTGTCTCCACATTTTGGCTGCTTCCCTGTGTTGATAGAGTGGCTTTGTGTGCTAGGTGTCCTATAGGGCCCAGTGGCTCAGCCTCCCTAATTACCTGAGGTGGACACTCTTGGTGCACCCCTGTGGGTGCTGTGTGTACAGTCTTGTTGTAGTTAACCCTTGATCGCTGTTGGTATCCCTGGGAGGAATTGACCTCCAGGCCAATTGGCTATGAAGATCAGTTGTGTCTACAATGGGAGAACTTCTTTGCTGCAGACACCCTTATGGGGCAAGACTTGCTTCAGTGGGGCTTTGGCGCTCACTAAGTCTGCCCCCTGAGTGTGTCTCTTAAGGATGTGAAGAGTTGTAATCTGGATGGTTTCACTCTGACCACTGGGTACACTGGATCTTGGATCTCCAAGAAGGTGCAAGGTCAGCCCCTGCCTGAGGCCACCCAGCAGGAGCTACAGAGAGATTTGCAGATTCCTCCCCTTTGTTTGGGGTTTGGAAGTTCCCAGATGAGGCCCAGCTGTGAAGCAATGCAGGCTGCTGCTGCAGGGCCTTAGGCCTTCTTTTGGACACTTTGGAGCTCTCTGACCCAGCTGCAGTTTGTTAGGTTTTAGATTGCAAAAGGCAAGGCCGTTCATATGCAAAAGTCTCTGTGCACAGCTTGGGTGGGGTTGTAAATTGGGTGGGGCGGGGTCTCAGGAATCACCAGGGCAGAGCAAACAGCAATGGCTGTCCAGCAGCCCTGCCCCTAAGAGGTCTCTGGGTCTCTGTGTCCCGCGGCACCATGCAGGAACAATGATAACTGCGAGCACCTCTGAGAGAAAGCCACCCTCATGATCCAGCACGATCCCAGACAGTCCAGTTTCTCCCTGTATGAGTCTGGGTCCCCAAAGCCTCACCCAGAACTGGAGTTTAGAGCAGTAGGGAGATTGTATCTCCCTCCAGACTGAAAAAAGAGAACAGCGTACCAGTTGCCAGCCCTTTTCTGCACAGGCCTCCATACCTCTGCATGTCACTTCAGCAACCCCGCACCTCCTCCCAGTCTCAGTGTGCTTTTCTCTTTCCTTCTAGTTGTATAAATTCCACTCAGCCAGCATTCCCATGGTTCTGGATGATATACATTTTGTTTTTTAGTTGTAGTTTTGAAGTGGTTGTGTGAGGCAGCAAGTTCAGGTGTTTACCTATGCCGCCATCTTGGTTCCTCACTATTCAGCAAATCTTTGTAACCTTCCGTTCTTCTTTGGTTATTTGGTGCATTTGTAGTCTTTCTTCTGTACTAGATTGTAAAAGTCATTTAAATATTTCTTATATGCCTTACTAAGCCCTGCATCAGTCAATTATGTTTTATGATTCTAGGGCTGAACTCTGTGCTGGTACCTTTCCCAAATTCTTTTCTTTTGAATCAAAAGTTATCTTTCTATGTTTACCTATTCTAATAATGAATATGATGGTTTGAATTAAAACTTTGGCAAGTGACTAACCCTTTACACTGTAGCCTGGCACTTGTTATGGTGTAAAGAATAGAGTACAGGACCTTCATTCATTTTAATGAAAACCTTCTGTTTGTTCAGTAATACTTATTACTTACTAGCTAGCTCATGAGAAGAAAGGAGATGTATTAGCTCACAAAAAAGAAAACAGAATTCAGTCAAGGTTGAAAATTATGTCATTAAAAGTCTTTTTTTGACATATTTTATTGATTTTTTTACAGAGAGGAAGGGAGAGGTATAGAGAGAGTTAGAAACATCAATCAGCTGCCTTCTGCACACTCTCTACTGGGTATGTGCCTGCAACCAAGGTACATGCCCTTGACCAGAATTGAACCTGAGACCCTTGAGTCCACAGGCCGATACTCTATCCACTGAGCCAAACCAGTTAGGGCTCATTAAAAGTCTTCATTGTGTCTCTTGCCTTTATACTGATTATCTTTGAACATTGTCATTTCTTTTCCTGTCTCCCATTATATTATGTAACTCTGTAACAGATCATATTCTCATATTAAATGCATGTTTGTACTAATATTATTCAATGACTAGACAGACCTCTGAGGGCATATTTTATATCTCTGATTTACTGCATCTCTCCTGGAAGTGGCAAAAATTACTTTTAGCATCTGTATATTTTCCATTTTCTTGAACTCTCAAAGACAAATAAATCTAAAAAAAAAATATGTGTGACCCTTATTAGGTTATCCACACAACCATAAATCAATCAGTGAGCATATTCAAGGTTTTTGAGTACCCTGGTCAGAAAGGGTCATTTGATTATCACTGTAGTTGAATGTGCCTGAAGCATACAGTACTACACAGTACTTGCAACTCATTCAAACCACAATCTAATGCAAAATTTTGGTTAGGTCCGGTGGCTCATTTTAGGTATCGCATCATATTGTTCTTTAAGATGAATTTTCCAAATAAAGTAATTTTAATTCCACATCCTTAGTACAATCCATTTACAACATATCCTAAAATATCTGTTGCCTGTGGCTTTGTAACAAACCATCCAAAATCTTGGTGGCTTCAATAAATATCTATTTCTCATTTTCCTGCAGTGTTTAGCTCTTCTAAGTTGGGATTAGTTGGGAAGCTCTGCCACTTTAGACTTGGCTTATTCATAAACCTGAAGGTCAGCCGACTATCATTTTAACTAGGCTGGCCTTGATGATTTGAATGACGTAGCTCTGCTCCACATGCCTCTCATCCTCCAGCAACTGAGACTGGGCATGTTTTTAAGTATCATATTTGAGTACAAGGTCATTTGGTAGAGCATGTTATTCTGCCCTTGACTGGAGAAATGCAAAGTTACCCAGAAAAGAGTATGGGTACAGGGAAAGGGAAATGAATCATGGACATTGGTGGAATCTACCACAACCATGTGATTTAAAAGAATGAAATAAAGGATCAGATCTATGACATGCTTTCTGGATGCTGATTATTGAAGGGAATAGCAATGCAAATATTACAAGAGACTGTTAGTGTCATTAAATTTACAGAGTAAAATGGGAGAAAAAAAGAAATCACACCCAATTGGAAACTGAGACTTCTGGGGGAAAAAGACATTTTATCATATTATAGTTATACAGTAAGAACTTGGGTGAATAATATAATTATTACAATGATTTTTAGAATAATTGTTAAAAAACAAAATGATTATATGGATTGACATATATAACTTAACTATATTTTAAAAGTGAATTAAATAAGCTTATTAAACTGCTAATGTGTCTTCTTTAGTAAATAAATATTCTTAGAAAAACAAGCTCTAGATACACCATTTCATACTTTAATTTTTTACATATTAGGTAAAGTTAGTAAGAAATTAAAATAATACTTATAGTCAGTAGCTTGTTATTCTGTAAGAATTTTGACACAGATAATTTTTATTTGTGAAAAAGAGTATGTGTACATTTTAGACATATATTTATTTGCCTTTTGGTGAACAATAAACCTCTATTTTACAGGTTCACAAAACTATAGTTTTTTTTTTTCTTCACAATTTGATTATCTACTCATTTCTACTTATCTGAGGATTGAGATGGGACCTTAGTGAAGACAAATTCCTCATCCTCCCTCCCCACCGCTGAATACAGTTTGTTCTTAAATTAGGCGAGAATATATCTAAACAGACTTTTATCTCTAATCTGAACATGGAATTTCATGTATGTCTTCTACAAAGAATACACATCAAGAAAGACCTTAAGAGGAAAGAGCAATGTAGCACAATTCAAGAGTCACAGAACTTTCTTAAGTGGGGTCATTCATAGAAGAAATCCACAGAAGAAGCAGTGATGCCATGCACTTCATATAGCACCATATGAAAATATCATACACGAACTATTTCTCAAAAGGAGTGGCCAAATATGAGAATAGAAAGCATGCTGTATATCTTTATAGCTTATGAAACTTTATATATTTAATGTATGATATATAGAACAATGGTAAAAATTATGGAATCATTAGATTATAGATTGTACTTCAAAAGATATGGAAAATAAAATTACATGGAAATTGAACCCTTTGCACAATTTTAAAATCCCAGTTCACTTTCAGAAAAATAGCCATAATAGGTGCACAGAGATGCTTAAATATTTTCCTAGTAAATTTTCTCCCTATTTGAGAAATGTTAAATTATGTGTTAGTTTTGAATAGAGCATAATTCTCTCATATACACAGGTGTGACATCTTTACTAGGAATTTTGCTCTAAATAATATCTTACTTAGGTGTTCAAGAGAGCAACAGGAATTTGGAAAAGATATTACTGATTACTACCTTTAAAAGGAAGAGTAGATGTATCTCTATAATTTCTTTCTTCCTCTTTTTCTTACACCTGATTTAAGATAAACTGAAAGTGGACCTGAGCTGAGTGAAGTGTGATGATAATAAGTATCTCCTATCCTTTCTTTTCAATGCAGGATATCATTGCCCATTACTTTAGAAATATTTTTACTAGACTCTCCATTCCTTTGATTTCTGGCTAGAAATAAAAAAATTTCAAGAAAATCTGAAGGCATTGAAAATACCATCCCTACTTATGTGATAGGAAAATCACCAGCAAGTATGTAAGAATCATATGTTGATGAAAAATAAAAAATACATATTTAAGATACTTTTTACACTTACTGATTTAAAACTACTTTATTTTTCAGAGAAAAAAAGTAAATGTGTATGATTTGATTAGTTCATTAAATTAGTATGGCATACATTTTATTTATAAAGTCATTATGAATTTAGTTGTTTTAGAAATGTTATTATAGAAAATTGGAATCTGCTGATCTTCAAACAATTTATTATAAATATATATATATGTATGTATATATATATGTATGTATGTATACATACATATATATATACATACATATATATATACATATATATATACATATATATATATATATATATATATATATATATATATATATATATATATATATATATATTAAATTTAAGTAGAGCAGAAAAGAACTGGAAGAGAAGAACCCATAAATTTTATTGTAAAACAAAGAAGATTCTTATGTTTCCTGGACTTCTTGCTCTTAACAATTCAGAATGCCCTTTTTCATAAAAAGTGCATTTTAAATGGTAGACCAAACTCATCTTATATGAATGTTATACTCAGAAATATATATGATTATTTTCCTTTTCTTAAAGAGGCTGCAAAGTAATTTGCTTCCATCTTGGAGGACAGAATTTATCTGTGAAGCTCTCCAAACTCAGTAGACCTGATTAAGTAATGATAGAGAGCTGCCACTGTAACAAATCAGCACAAAAAGACAAACAAAAATCAAGCAAACTACAGATACTAGGAAGGAGCACCCTAGTGTTCTAAGAGCAGGGCTTTCAATACATTGCATTGTAAAAATACAGTTTTTCACAGAAAATACTATTAATAGAGACACAAAGATATCTGGGAAGAGTGCATTCTGACATGTATACTGTTTTATATACTACTAACAGCCCAGTGCATGAAATTCGTGCACGGAGGGGGGTTGTCCCTCAGCCCAGCCTGTACCCTCTCCAATCTGGGACCCCTGGAGAGATCGGGCCTAAATGGGCAGTCGGACATCCCTCTCACAATCCATGACTGCTGGCTCCCAACTGCTTGCCTGCCTGCTTTCTTGATTGCCCCTAACCGCTTCTGCCTGCCAGCCTGATCACCCCCTAACCACTCCACTGCCAGCCTGGTTGATGCTGAACTGCTCCCCTGCCAGCCTGTTTGCCCCCAACTTCCCTCCTCTGCTGACCTGGTCACCCCTAACTGCCCTCTTCTGCAGGGTTGATCACCTCCAACTCCCCACCTTGCAAGCCTGGTCCCTCTCAACTGCCCTCCCTTGCAGGTCTGGTCCCTCTCAACTGCCCTCCCTTGCAGGCAGGGTGCCTCCCAACTGCCCTCCCCTGCTGGCCATCTTGTAGTGGCCATCTTGTGTCCACATGGGGGCAGGATATTTGACCACACGGGGGCAGACATATTGTGTGTTGGAGTGATGGTCAATCTGCATATTACTTTTTTATTAGATAGGATAAAGGCCTGGTGCAGGAGTGGGGGCCAGCTGGTTTGCCCTGAAGGGTGTCCCATATCAGGGTGGGGGTTCCCTTGGGGCATGGGGAGGCCTGAGTGAGGGGCCTGTGGTGGTTTGCAGGCCGGCCATGCCCCCTGGCAACCCAAGCGGAGGCCCTGGTATCTGGAATTTATTTTCCTTCTACAATTGAAACTATGTAGCCTGGAGCAGAGCCAAGCCTTCTGCTCCCTCCGCCGCCGGCAGCCATTTCTGTGGCAGGTAATTCACCTCCTATAATTGAAACTTTGTAGCCTTAAGCGGAGGCTGGGCCCGGCCAGGGTGTGCGGAAAGCTTTGCTTCCCCTGTTGCCGCCGGCAACCCTGGCTTGCTCTCTCAAGCTCCGTTCTGCCGCCATTTCTGTTTGAATTTGTTTACCTTCTATAATTGAAACGTTGTAGCTTGAGTGGAGGCTTAGGCCTGCAATAGCTCCTGGAAAGCTTGGCTTTCTCTGTTACCTGGGAAACCTTGCTCTCTGTGGCTGTAGTCATCTTGGTTGGGTTAATTTGCATACTTGCTCTGATTGGCTTGTGGGCATGGCTTGTGGGTGTGTCGATGGTATGGTCAATTTGCATATTACCTTTTTATTAGGTAGGATAAACATTTATATAGAAAAGGGTGTTAAAGCAGAGCTGAGATTCCTCATACTCTTAGATCACTCAGTTAATGAATGGTCCATCAAATGTACCATCATCATTACCTAGGAGCCTGTTAAAAATGCAGAATTCTGATCTCCATCAGGTACACAAACCAGAACCTGCAATTTATAAAGCTTACTCAGTGATTGATATAGACTTTAAGCATTAATGCTCAGTGAGATACTGTTTTTAATAGCAGAAGCTTTTCATCAATTCTATGTATAAATCAAATACTTAAAACTGTAAAAGTGGAGCATCCCTAGAAGAAGGATTCCCAGATCACACTAATCTAAGCCCCTGCTTGTTCCTTGGGGTGACCCAAAGCATCTGTAAATCTTCTCCAGATCCACAATGCACAGTGTTGAAACCATTTATCCTCGTCCTATAGAGCGCTGGCAGGACAACTGTACCTCAGGCCCACAAAACCATGTTGATAAACTTCTAAATTAAACCCTAAATTGTCTAAAAGAATTGTACATCCATCTACATTTCAGCTTTCGATTTAAGTCTGTATTATATCAACCTCCTGTTGGACATGAGTGGCTCCAAGGGCAATCCAAAGATTGGCAAACAATATGTCTGAATTTATTTGTTTCGTAGGGAAGGGTGAATAGGGGGAATAAATAAAGCAGTCTGGTATCCATGAAAAAGTCTCAAAGCTTTAGAAAACTAGTAATGTATGTCTTAAATATACAAAATTAAGGAAATAAGATATACATGCACGTGAGCATGTGTGCACGCACACACACATACCCCTGGGTTCCATGAATAAATTTCAAAATGTCATATAGAGATCCTAAATTTAAAATCATGTAAAATGTATGTGGAGAGTAAAAAGAAACTTGAATAATCTTAAGTAAAGACTGCAAGGAAGCTAACAACATAATAGTGGAATTAAGAACTTCATCAGGGTGCTTATAACAAAAATAAAATTACAGAAAATTGAATCTGTAGAGAATAGAATTGGGGAACTAATCCTTTTGCAATGCAGACCAAAAAATGTAATTATAAACCTGTAAGTGATATAGAAAATAAAATGAAGGAGAATGTTTTGTACAGTTGTGTTTGCCAAAGACAAAACCACAGCCAATGAAATAGATGAAAATTGAATTGAGCTGTAAAAAAAGTTTCATAATTTTTTGAAGAATCAACCTGGTATTTTAATTTTATTTGCTGCAAACATCTAACTATAACAAGTTAATAAACCAACGAAAGATGTGTACTTAAGTACAAAAATCAAGTAGGTCTTAGATTTCTCCAAAACATAACACTAGAAATATTCAAAGCAATGTCTAAATTTTAATTGAAAAGAATAATAAAATTCATAAATTTATGTTTATAAAAGTCACAGAATTTCTTGTATATTCAGTGACTCAAAATATTTAGAATCAATACAAAAACATCAGAACACATTGTACTTGATTGCTAGATGAATGAAAATAAAGTGTTCTTTCTTTATCTGTAATATAAAAATAATGCAAATCCATTCTTTGATAATATAATAAAGAACTTTTCAAAAATATCTCAGAAAGTAAAATATTCAATTGTGACGCTCAGAAACTTCTTTAGCTAATCAGTAAAATAGTATATCTTTTCTATAAGACCTTTTCTTTATACCAAAATAAATTTCAGATGGAATAATGGAGAAAAAAGAGAAATGTTGCTATATAAAAGTGTGGGAAAATATATGATAAAATTTGAGGCAGATAAGATAAAACTTATTCCAGGTAAATAGTTTACCCATCAGCAGATGAGTAGATTAAAAAACTGTGGTACATCTACACAATGGAATACTACACTGTGGTAAAAAGGAAGGAATTCATACCATTTGCAACAGCATGGATGGAACTGGAGAGCATTATGCTAAGTGAAATAAGCCAGTCAGATAAAGATAAATAGCACATGATCTCACATATTTGTGGAATATAATGAACAACATAAACTGATGAACAAAAAATAGATCCAGAGACAGAGAAGCATCAATCAGACCATCAAACCTCAGAGGGAAGGTAGGGGAGGGTGGGGGTAAGGGGGAGAGATCAACCAAAGGACTTATATGCATGCATATAAGCCTAACATAGACACCAGGCGGGTGAGGGCATGAGTCGGGGGGGCAATTGGGGTTTAAGGACACATGTGTAATACCTTAATCAATAAAGAAAAAATAAATAATTTAAAATAAATAATGACAAAAATTTGAGAAAGTAATTAGATAAAGAGAACACATGATATATGTGTGTGTACACACACACACACACACATTAGTAAAAAAATCAGTGTCTAATAAAGCATTCAAATATTAATGAGATTTTTTTTGTGTTAATAGGTATGGTTTTTACCAAAAAAAAAAAAATGGCAGTAGTTATCAAATGCTAGGAATTGAAATCAAAGAAAAAAGATTTAGATGCCAAGGTGTTTATTATTGCTTCATTAACAAAAATGAAAATTAGAAACAATTCAAGTCCTTAATAGCAGGGAATGTTAGTACTATGGTTTTCAAAATATCTCAACATTTCTAAGCTATTATAAAAAATAACATAGATTTAAAGTAAGGGAACTAATACTTTTTTATTTGTTTTTTCTGAATTTCTAAACAGGCACATTTTTTGACACTTCATTATTCTGAAGTGCTTTAGGGTTTATAAATTATTATCCTGAACGTACCATTTTAGTCTTAAATCTTCCCTGTGAGCCAGGCAACTCAGATAATTATTATTTCTACTATTTCTTGGATAATATAATTGATTTATTAGGCAAAATATATATAATTTTTTTTTTTGCTTGCTCACCCAATTTTACTCCGTACCTTTCGCCATACTGTTTGTTTAGTACTATGAGATCTGTCAACCAGCATCTCTGTACTCTGGCTTCTGGATACATCCACCCAATGGAAGTCACTGGCAAGAGAGGAGGGCATTGGAGGAGAAAGAGATATTCATAAACCCTGGATCACTCCCTGCTGACCTATAGGTTAAGGGGGCCTGAATTTTCTAAGAGAACTGCTATTGTGCAGCCCCTTTTCCAAAGATCAACTCTCACTGGGCTCCAGTATTCACATGCCTTTCCATTATCCCTTCAGGCCTTGCAAGGTAAAAGCTTTCTAATATTACTAGTTCCTATGTGCTTCACAATCTTTATTGTTTAATTGAACCCTGTCTACCTGACTTCACTTATCCCACTATGTGGTGTGCCATCTGTATACAGAAAGGGCCATGATGGGTACAGATATCCAAAGAGTTAATGGCTCTTTCAATTATATTGTAGAAGAAAATGTCACAACCAGGTTAGAGACTCCAACATTTGTAATCTTTCTGTATTTAAGGGGAAATTTTTGTTTTGAATACTAGAAATAGGATAGACAAAGATATGGTTTGGGGCTATTAAAAATGTGTCTGTGGATAGATGAAGTTTATTACATTCATCCACTGGTACAGAGGTTCTTTTTACTGTGTAGAGTACTCAAATTCTTCTGTCATGCCACTGGTCTTCCTGTCACTGATTCATTTATACTGAAATTAGCGGCCCGATGTATGAAATTCATGTAAGGGTAGGCCCTTGCAGCCCCAGCTACTGCCTCGGCCCTCGGCTTCATCTGGAAGGTTGCCCAGATGGTTGTCGGGAAGGTCATCTGGATGGTCATTCTGCTGTTCAGTCTAATTAGCATATTAGCTCTTTATTATATAGGATTATATAGGATACTATGTCACTTGAGGGCAGCATGAAGCCTCTGTGAAGATAGGCAATATGAGGAGCAAGGAAACCAGTGACATGGACAGAACTGCAACACAATACCTTTAAAATTAATTTCCCTATGAGAAAGTGCCCAGAACAAAACAAAAACCCTTGTAGATTCTTGGAAAGAAAAAACAAAAACAAAAATTTGGACACATCATCTGGCATGAGGCAAATCTTTGAGCAAATCCAGTGGAAATTATCTGAGACTATTCCTTCTTTTTAAGTTCTGAAATTAGTGTATTTTGTTGATACTGTGAGTTACATCTTTAGTAGATAGTTATGGGGTACTTTATAAAATAATTAACTTCTTTTCCTCACCCAAGGATACTTTTCCATTGATCTTTTAGAGAGAGTGGGAGAGGGAAAGACAGAGAGACACATCAATGTGAGATAAACACATCGATTGGTTGCCTCTTGCATGTGCCCTGACCAGGGCCTGGGTGGGGGAGAAGCCTGGAACCAAGGTACATGCCCTTGACTGGAATTGAACCCAGGACCCTTTGGTCCACAGGCTGATGCTCTATCCACTGAAACAAACCAGCTAGGGTTAAATAATTAACTTTCAGTAAAGCTGCTAAGTTTACTAAGCTGTTGATTTGCTGAATCAAAATTTTAGCACCAGCCCTGGTTGGTGCAGCTCGATTGAGTGTCCTCTCATGCACTGAAAGATTGCCAGTCAGGGCACATGTCAGGGTTGCAGACTCCATCCCCAATCATGGCACATGCCAGGGGATATGAAGGAGGCAGACAATTGATGTTTTGCTCTCACATCAATGTTTCTCTCTCTCCCTTCCTCTCTCACTGGAAAAATCAATTAAAAAAACTTTTTAAAATGTTAGTACCATTTTTATAGATATTATATAAGTCAGAATTCAGAGTTTAATATTTGTTTTACTAAGGATAACAGACATTCAAGTAACTGGTGGAGGTAGCAAAGGCAAAGTAAAGAGAGGGTTGGACAGAGAAAAAGTAACTCACATCAATTGTGAAATTCAAAGGATAGCACTTAGAGTTGTTGCAAAGTTGCAGTTGCAAAAAAAATTGTAACTAGGTATTGTGATGAATGTTAACTAGATTTATTGTGGTGATCATTTGGCAATATATACAAATATCAAATAATTATATTGTACACTAATATAATGTTACATGTCAATTATAACTCAATTAAAATATCTGTAATAATAAAAGCATAATATGCTAATTAGACCAGACAGCCACACCACCTTCCAGACAACCTTCTAGATGTAGCCGGGGCTGCGAGAGCCAAGCCCCTTGCACGAATTTCATGCATCAAGCCTCTAGTATCTATATATATAAAAGCCTAAGTGACTGGTTGACCAACCAGTACCTATGACACACACTGACCACCAGGGGGCAAATGCTCAATGCAGGAGCTGAAACCACAGGCATGGAAATGTGGAACAGACTGATGAATCTCAGAGGGAAGGGGGTTGGGGGATGGCGGGAAGAAATTAACCAAAGGTCTTATATGCATACTAGAGGCCCAGTGCACGGATTTGTGCACCAGTGAGACCCCTTGGCCTAGCTGGTGGGGATCGGGCCAAAACTGGCCCAGTGTACCAGTGGGGTCCCTCAGCCTGGCCTGTGGGGATCTAGCTGAAATTGGCTCTCCAACATCTCCCGAGGGATCCCAGATTGCCAAAGGGCTTAGGCCAGGCCGAGGGACCCCACCAGTGCACAATCTGTGCGCCGGGCCTCTAGTATTATATTTAATAAGTCAGATGGAAATAAAGAAGGATAAGGAAAAGAAGGCTGGGATTATTTTGGGGGGCTAGGAATAGGGATGTTATTTTCTAAAGGATGGTCAGAAGGAATCTCTGAGGATGTAACCTTTATGCAGAGTCTGAATGCAAAGATGTGCTGCTAGATCCTCCTCCAAGGAAGGATTCTGTCCCAGTTGCTGGGGAGTTGTCAGCAGACAGCCTTCAATGGAAGGATGTTCAGGGATTGTCTCAGCTGCAAAGAGCCTCTCTCTCAAGGGCATGTTCTTTCTATGGGTGGTCTACTCCCAATGATTGATCCAGGTGGAGCTAAAAAATGCAAACAGGACCTACCTGATAGATGACTTTCCTTTCAGAGTCTTCCTGGGCCAGTGAAGGCTGTTGAGCTTACATTGCTTCCTTGCCTTCCTTTCCACAGAGATTTCAAGACTACCTCCACATAAACATCTTAAGAGCAGAACTAAAACAAACAAACCAAAGACCCATAACACTTGAAAGCTGTTGCATTTCTTTTGACCAGTCACCCTCTTTCAGTGTTTCTCAGTTTTCCAATGTATGCCAAATCTCTTCCCGCCCTCCCCACTCCCTGCTTCCCTCTTAGATTCATCAGTCTGTTCTGTGTTTTATATACACCAAGTGGCCAGATTATTATGATCTCTGAACGCATAATAATCTGGCCACTCAGTGTATATCCTATATAATAAAAGGCTAATATGCAAATTGTCCCCTCAACCAGGAGTTCGACCAGCAGGCAGGCCTGCCAACTGCCCATGTCTCCTCCCCCTGGCCAGGCTGGCTGGACCCCACCCATGCACGAATTTATGCACCGGGACTCTACTATATACACTGAGTGGCCAGATTTTTATGACCACCTGACGTTTGTAGGCAAATTAGCTGTACACTGCATCATATAGGATATGAAAGCCAAAGGCGCGTTTGAACACATTTGCTGTCTGCAGTTACCATGATAAAACGTCTCCAATTTGCACAGGAACACAAGAATTGGACAGTCGAGCATTGGAAAAAAGTCATGTGGTCCGATGAATCACCTTTCCAGTTGCATCATGCAGATGACAGAGGGAGGATTTCGCAAAAACAGCATGAAAGCATGCACCCCACATGCATGAGAACAACTCTTCAAGCTGGTGGGGACAGTGTTATGGTTTGGGGCATGTTTTCCTGGCATGATTCGGGCCCTTTAATTTGCACTCGGATGTCGAGTGTGACTCGACACGGTTAGCATTAGAATAAAGGAATCGAGAAAAAAGCAAGCGAGTGCAAAGGGTTAATTCATGTGGAACAATGTCTGAATAGCACAACATACCTAAGTATCGTTGCTGATCAAGTTCATCCTATCATGTTGTTGGCTGATCCTAATGGAGATGGCTTCTTCCAACAAGACAATGCACCATGCCACGGTGCTTGTATTGTGCAGGAGTGGTTTCAAGAACATGAGGGAGACTTTACCTTGCTTAGGTGCCCCCAACAATCACCATATCTCAATCCAATTGAGCATTTGTGGGACTAAGTTAAAAGAGCTATCAGGCAGCTGGTTCCACAACTATCAAATCTCACAGATCTGGACAGTGCTATTCATCAGGTGTCAGATTCCTCACATCACCTTTCAGCATCTCGTGGAGTCAATGCCAAGAAGAATCGCCATAGTATTGAAGGCAAAAGGTGGCCCAACGAAGTACTGATGGGGTGGTCATAATAATCTGGCCACTCAGTGTATATATATACTAGAGGCCCGATGCTTTAAGTAGTAAACACCACAATCTCTGTACATAGTAAGTATTCAATAAACGTTTTTTTGGTGAAAATATATTAATAAGTCATCAAGCAAATCAAAGCAGAAAGAAAAAAATATATACTTCATGCATACAGGCCTACTTCAGTGCATGCATACATGCTTGGGATTTTATTTTCAAAGTTTGTTAAAGCAAAGCAAAGCAAAGGAAGATGTAATCAGATACCTCTTAATTATTAAAGACATAGAATATTCTAGTCAGAAAGGGTACAAAAAACATTTCGTTTAAACTTTGTATATGAGCTTTCAAGTAAAAGTAAATAGACTAAATAAGTCCTCAAAAATATCTCTTTGGTAAAACCAATAGAATATACACTAAGGATGTATCTTGTACTTTTACTAAACCAATGGTAGGACCTAACACCTAAATGCCACTTATTAAGCCTGATTGTTCAGGAGAATGAGATTTAAATCAAACTCAGTCCACTTATTAAGTATAAATTTGCATTGTATTTTTTAATAAATAGTATTTATACATGAAGCTGAGGCTTACAGCTATATTCATGAAAGTTAAGGCCCTCCAGATATATGCAAAAATATCAAACTAGACCACCTTTTTACACCATACACAAAAATAACTCAATATGGATTAAAGACTTAAATTTAAGACTCAAAACCATAAAAATCCTAGAGGAAAACATAGGCAATCAAATCTTGGACATTTAATGTAGCAATATTTTTTCTGATATATTCCTAGGCAAGGGGAAAAATAAAAAAAATAAGCAAATGGGACTACATTAAACTAAAATGTTTTTGGACAGCAAAGAAAGCCATCAACGAATTAAAAAGACAACACACTTCATGGAAGAACATATTTGCTAATGATACATCTGATATGTGGTTAATATGCAAAATATATAAATAAAAACTTATATAACTCAACACCAGGAAGACAAACAATCCAATTTAAAAATGGGCAAAGGACCTAAGTAGACACTTCTCAAAAGAGGGCATACAGTTGGTCAATAGACATATGAAAAAAATGCTAAATGTCAATAATCATTAGAGAGATGCAAATTAAAACCACAATGAGGTACCACCTCAGACCAGCAAGAATGGCTATCATCAATAAATCAACAAACAAGTGCCTGTGAGTATGCAGAAAAAGGAAACCCTAATACACTATTGGTGGGAATGCAGATTGTTGTAGCCACTGTGGAAAACAGTGTGGAATTTCCTTAAAAAATTAAAAATGGAACTGCCTTATGACCCAGCAATTCCACTTCTGGAAATGTATCTGAAGAAACCTGAAACATTATTTCAAAAGAATATATATACCCCTATGTTTATAGCAGCATTATTCATAATAGCCAAGATCTGGAAACAGCCCAAATGTCCATCAGTAGATTAGTGGATATAAAACCTGTGGTAGATTTATAGAGTGGAATACTACTGGGCCATAAAAAAAAGAAAATTTTCCCTTTGAGACAGCATGGATGGACCTGGAGAGCATTATGCTAAGTGAAATAAGTCAGAGAAAGACAAAATACCATATGATTTCACTTATATGTGAAATCTAATGAACAAAGTAAACAAATAAAATAGAAATAGATTTATAGATACAGAAGAGAGACTAACAGCTGTCAGAGGTGAGTGTTGTTGGGGGGCAGTGTGAAATAGGTGAAGGGGTTAAGCAAAAAAAAAAACAAAACCATAGACACAGAGAACAATATGGTGATTATCAGAGGGAAAGGGGTGGGGGAGATACAAGAGGGTAAAGGGGAGATAAATGTGGTAATGGAAGGAAACTTGACTTTGGGTGGTGAACACACAAAATAATGTATATATGATGTATTATGGAATTACACACTTGAAACCTATATAATTTATTAAACAACTAGAGGCCCAGTGCATGAAATTTGTGCAAGGGTAGGCCTTCTCAGCCCCAACTGCCAGGGCCCTCATGGCCCTGGATACCTCATGGCCCTGGCTGCATTGTGGCCCCACCCCCCGCCCGCACCTGCCTTGGCCTGGCGCTGCCCCCCACGACCCCCCAGTTCCCCAGTTCCATGGAGCCTGCCAATCAATTGCTCTGCAGAGGGTGGCCTGGACCTCCCTTTTGGGGCAATTGTGGAGACCCCAATTGATCACCCCCAGACCGATGGCCTGGGCCTCCCTCTGCAGGGCGATCGTGGGGCGATGGCAGGCACCCTGACCAATTGCATCACACCTGCCTTGGCTGGCCTGAAGCCAGTGGTGTCATAGTGTGGTCATTTGGAAGGTCATCCAGATGGTCGTTCCACTGTCAGGTCATTGAATTGATTTGCATATTATGCTTTTATTATTATAGATGTCCCCCCAATAAGTTCAATACACATATGGATTCTAATGAACAAAATAGGTCCAGAGACATTGGTGCATGGAACAGACTGAAAGATCTCAGAGGGAAGGGGGAGCAGGAAGAAATTAACCAAAAAACTTACTAGGTGTACGGGTTAATAATAGCGGATTTTGTCATCAAAGAAAACACAATAATTTCAAGAGAAACATGAAAAGTGCTTTATTCAAAGTAATGTCCATCACTAGCTACACATTTCCCCATCTTTCAGGTAATTTGTGGATACTGTCCCAATAGAACTTTTCTTGTTTTGAGGCAAATCATTCACAGACCCAATTGTCCACTTCTTCGTACGTTTTGAAATGCTGCTCAGTAAGTGCATGTGCCATAGATCAGAACAAGTGGTAATCTGAAGGAGCAAGGTCTGAGGACTATAGTGGGTAGGTTAATACTTCCCAGGCAAGATCTTTTAACGTGTCTTTAACTGCTTTGGAAGTGTGTGATGGTGTGTCATCATGAAGCAAAATTACTTTGCCGTGTCTTCTGGAACATTCTGGTTGTTTCATGATCAAAGCATGGTTCAAATTGATTATTTGTCCATAGCGATCAGTATTAACAGTTTCACCTAGTTTTAGAAGTTCATAATACACCACACCTTCCTGATGCCCCCAAACGCAGAGCATTGTCTTCTTTCCAAAGCGATTTGGCCTTGCAGTCCATGTTAATGGTTGACCTGGATCAACTCATGATTTTGTGCATTTGGGATTCTCAAAAAAAAAAAATCCACTTTTCATCGCCAGTCACAATTCGATGCAAAAAAGACTTTCTTTTGTGCCATTGAAGCAACATTTTACTGATGACTTTTTGGTTATCCATTTGTCTTTTATTCAGTGACGCCCATTTTCCTTAATTTAAAATCTTTCTCATTGCTTGTAAACAATCAGAAATTGTTTGCTGAGCAACGTTTAATCTTTCTGCAAGTTGTTTTTGAGTTTGACACCCATCTTCATCCAATAATGTTTGTAATTGTTGGTCTTCAAGCTTTTTCAGTTAACCCGGGCATTCTTTGTCTTTCACATCGAAATCATCACTTTTGTAGCATTTAAACCAGCGTTCACAAGTATCTTGAGATGGAGCATGTTCACCATGAGCTTCCCTAAGTATTCAGCAGCACTTTTCTTCAAAATAAAGTAATGCCACTGTTCTCAAAACAGCCTGGTACTGGCACAAGAACAGGTATATATATCAATAGAATAGAATAGAGAACCCAGAAATTGACCCAAGCCACTATGCTCAATTAATATTCGACAAAGGAGGCATGAACATACAATGGAGTCAAGACATTCTCATCAATAAATGGTGTTGGGAAAATTGGACAGATACATGCAAAAAAATGAAACTAGACCACCAACTTACACTATACACAAAAATAAATTCAAAATGTATAAAGGACTTAAACATAAGACAGGAAACCATAAAAATACTAGAGGAATCCACAGGCAGCAAAATCTCAGACATATGCCGAAGCAATTTCTTCACTGATACTGCTCCTAGGACAGTGGTCAGAAAACGCGGCTCGTGAGCCACATGCGGCTTTTTGGCCTCTTGAGTGTGGCTCTTCCACAAAATACCATGTGTGGGTGCGCATGTACAGTGCGATTGAAACTTCGCGGCCCATGCACAAAAGTCGGTTTTCGGCCTGGGCGAGTCTATTTTGAAGAAGTGGTGTTAGAAGAAGTTTAAGTTTAAAAAATTTGGCTCTCAAAAGAAATTTCAATCATTGTACTGTTGATATTTGGCTCTGTTGACTAATGAGTTTGCCGACCAGTGTCCTAGGGCAATGGAAACTAAAGAGAAAATAAACAAATGGGACTACATCAAAATAAAAAGGTTTTTCACAGCAAAAGAAACCATCAACAAAACAAGAAAGCCCACTGCATGGGAGAACATATTTGCCAATGTTATCTCCAATAAGGGTTTAATCTCCAACATTTACAGGGAACTCATACAACTTAACAAAAGTAAGATAAACAATACAATGAAAAAATGGGCAACGGACCTAAATAGATACTTTTCAAAAGAAGACAGAAGGAAGGCCAAGAGGCATATGAAAACATGCTCAAAGTCACTAATCATCTGAGAGATGCTAATCAAAATAACAATGTGGTACCATCTCACACCTGTCCGAATGGCTATCATCAACAAATCAACAAATGACAAGTGCTGGCGGGGATGCTGAGAAAAAGGAACCCTTGTGAACTGCTGGTGGGAATGCAGCCTGGTGCAGGCACTGTGGAGAACAGTATGGAGTTTCCTCAAAAAACTAAAAATGGAACTCCCATTTGACCCTGTGATCCTACTTCTAGGAATATATCCCAAGAAACTAGAAACACCAATTAGAAAGAATATATGCACCCCTATGTTCATTGCAGCACAATTCACCATAGCTAAGATTTGGAAACAACCTAACTGCCCATCAGCAAATGAGTGGATTAAAAAACTGTGGTACATCTACACAATGGAATACTATGCAGTGGTAAAAAAGAAGGAATTCTTACCATTTGCAACAGCATGGATTGAACTGCAGGGCATTATGCTAAGTGAAATAAGCCAGTCAGAGAAAGATAAATAGCACATGATCTCACTCATTTATGGAATATAATGAACAACATAAACTGATGACCAAAAATAGATCCAGAGGCAGAGAAACATCTATCAGACCATCAAACCTCAGAGGGAAGGTAGGGGAGGGTGGGGGTAAAGGGGCGAGATCAACCAAAGGGCTTACATGCAGGCATATAAGCCTAGCCAATGGACACAGACACCAGGGTGGTGAGGGCATGAGTGGGGGGATGGGGGGTTAATGGGGGGATGGGGGGTTAAGGGGGAATAAGGATACATATGTAATACCTTAATCAATAAAGAAATTAAAAAAATAAAGTAATGAATTATAACTTCCAGCAAATGCTCTTTTTTGGCATGAAATTTGACATTTTTAAGCGTAAAAATATCTGTTAACACGTTCAGCAAATTTGATATATGAAGTTTTGAAGCTTGCTGTCAATACAACATAATAGCATACATATCAAATCGCATATATATCAACATATGTGTAACTCCATCTATTGAAAAAAATCCGCATTATTAACTGGTACACCTAGTATATGCATATATGCATAGCCCATGGACACAAACAAAAGTGCTGTGAAGGCCTGGGATAGAGCAGAAGCTGGTTGGAGAGGCAAAGGGAGTGGGGTATGGGGACCATCTGTAATACTGTCAACAATAAAAATGTTTTCCCTAGTCTGTTTGACTTAGTGGATAGAGTGTCAGCCCACAGACTGAAGGGTTCCATGTTTGATTCCAGTCAAGGCCACATACAAGGGCACATACCTCAGTGGCAGGCTCTATCCCTGGCCGTTGTTGAGCACGTGCAGGATGAAGCCATCCAATGTGTTTCTCTCACACATGGATGTGTCTCTCTTTTTGTCTCTCCCCCTTCTTTCCACTCTCTCTAAAAAATCAATGGAAAAATATCCTTGGGTGAGTATTAATAACAACAACGTGTTTTGTTTTTTTTTAATTAAGATCCTATAGAGAGTTCTAGGGGCCACCACCAAGTATGAAGGTGTAAAGTACTATGTCCCAAGCATTAGAGTTTGATTTTTAAATGTTGTAAAATTCACTGTGATAGAAGGATGAATGTACAATATTTATAAAAATGTAACTCTATTAACTGGGCCGAGGAACTGGTTTGTGTTCTTTGTCAAAATCCTCAAGTCTAGGATACTGATGAATAAGAGAACCAGATAGGCTGATAGAAAATATAGCATTACAGTGTGGATATTAAAAATATGCCAGGGATCTGTCTTGGATGGATGGACTACTCCTGGAGAGCTTTTACTGAGCAAGGAAATGAACAGCAGATAGAATTAGGATTCATGTTGAAAAGAAATTATTGCTATAAGAAATCAAAACTTAGAATGCAAATCATTTTCATCTTGCACACCAGCAGGAATGCACTGTAGAGTTGGGAGGAGGAAGTTGTGAAAGATATTGAGTTTTCATCCAGTATTTTTGGAAAATGTGTCATGATTCATTGATAATGCAATGTCTGGGCACAGAGGACAAATAAGCTTCAGCTCGAATGCTTTCCTTGTCAGTTCCTCAGTGAAGGCTTCCATTAAGACCATACTTAAAACGTGCCTGCCTCTAGTTTTATTCTTCATCATATGACTCTGATTATTTAATTCTTAACATTTACTAAAATCACTAAATGTATTAAAATGATTTTATTTGTGGGCTTGTTGCTTGATTGCTTATTGCCTATCTCCTCTCAAAAGGTATGTTACTATGTCAGTCCTTTTCTTACATCTCTGGCACCCAATGTGTAGCAGATGCATAACAAAATATTGTATATTTACCAACACTGTTTTAAGCTCTACCATGATGTCATTTATCATTTTGACCAATTCTATTTTTTTCTCATATATCTTGAAGGAAACCTGGGCAAGTGTATTATCTCATAAGCTGCTATTAGTCAAAATAAAATAGTGACTCAAAATCAGAGGAAGCTTTTCCCCAAGTGGTTTTCTCACCTTCAAAATCCCTCATCTTTTATATTATTGTTTCTAACATCCTTTGATTTCTTGGCATTATTCAAGATACCATGTATGACATATGCATCATTAATACAATGGGCCATTCACCTCTATTTTATGCTTTTTTATATGACTGCCATTAACTTTATGATTATGAAGGAATGTCATTTAACTTTGAAATAATTTATAGCAGTATTTTGAGAAGAGCTTACTTCATAACCTAGAAATACTTTAGAAGACACAGAAAATTAGCATTTTAAAGTCAAACACAAAATTCTGTTATTCTCGATTCTGCCCTATAATTAATTTTGAATGAATTCTAAAATAGAATCTCCAACATTTTAATGGGATTGAAAATCCTATGATATGTCTCTATGATCAACTGAAGTTCTCATTAATACATCATTTATAGATATCATAGTAAATGTTGGGGCAAAGAAAATTAAAAAAAAATGAATTCCCAATTATAATACTGATTTTATGATAGATATTAAAATATACTACTAATCTAAATAGCAATAGCTTAACTGTTAATAAGTAAGACAGAATATGTATGTTGGTTATAGAAATGGGTGCTAATAACAATGATAGAACCCATCCATATATTAAGTGGTACTCCTTAAGTAGACAGGAAATACATAATAATAGCTAACACTTTAGTAGCATTTCCTATTACCAGGGTCTCTTCCAAGCACTTGACATACAGAACATATACCGTATAATCTCTCTAATGACCTGTGAAGATAGTGTTAGTATCTTAACAGAGGAGGAAACTGAGCTACAGGGAGAAGAAATACCATGCTCAGAGGCAAGCTATTGAGTGGCAGATCTGGAATCCAAACCCAGACCATCTGTAAACAGTGTATATGCTCTCCAAAGCTGGGGTATACATACAGTTTGATCATATTTGAATATTTTAATGGTAATGACATGATTTACAGTCACCAAACGTTTTAAGGGATATGACAAATTTAGAATTTTCCAAAAATCACTTGTAATTGTTTGATTTTAGGCACATACTAAGACTGACAATGGAGAAATTTATTCAACTGAACCAGTGTTTTCATTGTTATCCACAGCAGGTTGTTAGGAATTGAGTGTACCCAGATATTCATTTTTTCAAGAGTAAACACTAACTCATTTTTATAATTGCTTACTGACTTTATAATTTACTATACTTCATTATCTTAAAAGCATGGATGCATTTAAATAATGAAAATCAGTGGAGGTGCATCAACAAAATAAAGATGGAATCACCATATGATCCAGCAATTCTACTTTTGAGTATTAATCCAAATAAAAATGAAAACACTTATTCAAAAAGATATGTGTACCCCCATGATCATTGCAGCATTATTTACAATGGCCTGGATAGGGAAGCAACCTAAGTGTCCATAGATTGATGAAGAGATAAAGGATAAAGTTAATGTGATATATATGTACATTGTATGTATATAGCCTTTATCCATACACCCACACACACACGCACACACACACTCACACTCACACTGAAATACATTCAGCCAGAGGAACCTTAAGGGCATTATACTAAGTGAAATACATTGAAAAGAGAAAGAGAAATATCATATAATCTCACTTATATGAGAAAATTGGACAACAAAACCAAGCTTATAGATGCAGAGAATAGATTGGTGGTTGCCAGAGATGGAGGTGCAGAGTGGCTGAAGCAGGTCAAAAGGTACAAACTTTCAGTTATAAAATAAATAAGCCATGAGGATGTAATGTATAGCATGGTGACTATAGTTAACAATACACTGAGTGGCCAGATTATTATGATCTCTGAGCGCATAATAGTCTGGCCACTCTGTGTACTGTATTGTGTAGTTGAAAATTACAAAGGGAGTAAATCTTAAAAGTCTTTATCATAGTTTGTTTGTTTGGTGACTATATATCTTGATGGATTTAACCAGGCTTATTGTGGTGACTATTCCAAAATATGTAAAATATAAAATCATTATTTTGTACACCTGAAACTAACATAATGTTATATGTCAACTATGCCTCAATGTAGAAATATTATTTTCTAAAAAATTGTGAGAGTAAGAAAAGGAAATAGAAATGATGATGGGATTTTTTTTCCTGAGGTACAGAGTTTGACACATCACAAGGTTATGGGTCCAGCCTGAAGCTGACAATGAGGTCTATGGATTAGGGAAGAACTTTGGAATAAAGACACAACTATCAGAGCCCATTCTTATTGATGTGATCATTGAAATTGCAGCTTGATGTGAAGCTACCAAGGTAAAGTATGTAAAAATAGAAGAAAGTCAATAAGTGTCATAATAATGGCCATCATATATCAAAGTACTGATACTGTATTAAGGGCACAGTGCTAGAAGTCACAGAGATAAATCCTGGCTTGATTTGAAAACACACTGCAACACTTTCTGGCTCTATGACTTTGGTGAGTTAATTAACTTCACAGAGCTTCAGCTTCCTCTTTAGTAAAATCAAGAGAGTAATCTCTATCTCTTAGCATCATGGTGCAGAGTCATTGAATAAGCCTGGGAAGGATCAGATACAGTGGACAATATGCAGTGTAACTTATAAAGGACTAGCACCCTCATCCAATATAATACAAAGTAGATAAGACTATTATTATTGCCGCTTAAAAATTACTGCTCTTGCCTACTACATATATTTCCTTTAGATCCTTATGACAACAGTATATATAGGCTTTATGTAATTGTGTCCATCATTTATTTGAGGAAATTTAGGTTTAGAGGCAAGTAACTTGACTAAATTCAAAGCAATTAACAGATACCTGTCAAACCTCAGTGGCTTACTAGTAACAGAACAAAACTTTATTTCTTATACTACATCTTACAGCCAGTTTTGTTTGGGGAGCAATTCTGGGTGACTTTTTCAGACTCATGGATTCAGGCTTCATCCATAATATGATGTCACCATCTTTAAAACTTGTAATATATGATCATTTATGAAAAAATAAAAGAAAAAGGAAGTATGATCAAGCCAGGAGTTTATAGTTAGCACTGACAGGAACCCGCATACCTTTCACACACAGTCTATTAGCTAGAAACCAGTCAGATGTCAATCCACAAACTAAATTTCAATTAAAACTTAGTAATGTAGTCTTCTTGCCCAGGAGAAGAAATGAAATTGATGAACAAAACTTTGCCATGGGCGACCAGCAAGAAGGTAGGGAGAGAGAGAGTGTGAGTGAGGAACCCATAGAGGAGAGTGTAGACGTGTAGACGTGTAGACGTGTGTGGTGTGTGTGTGTGTGTATGAGCTAGGGTCAGTTAGATTCTGCAGGTCTTCCAAGGGGCTGCCTAACCGGGCAGTCATAGACGGCGGAGCCCCGCGCCCAAAGGGACACTTCTCGGCGGCTGGTGCGGACCCGGAGACCACACCATCTTGAGAAACAGAGCTGCCTGAGACTCGGATCCTGGCTTCTGACACAAACCAGGACCCTGCAGCCACTGGGGACAGAGAACTGCTATCACAGCTTCAGAGGAAGAAACAACAAGAAAACAGACTTCCCGGCAGATTCCCATGAGTCAAAGAGCCTATCCCCCTCCCCGCAGGCGCACGCTGATAGCTCCATAGTAACTAATAGACACACCCCTCGCTCAAGCTGCAGAGCTTTGCTCAGGGACGCACTCCGCCTTAGGGAATTTGGCACGCAGGACAGAAGCAGCTCACCTTCAGGGAAATCTGTCAGTGCTCACAGAGGGCTCCCCTTTGGGGAATTGGGGGGAATTTGGCTTGCGGGTCACAGCTCCCCTTCGGGGAATCTTAGAGCGTCCACAAAGGGCCTTCCCTTTGGGGAATTTGGCGCCCAGGACGGACTCCGCCCCTCTTCGGGGATTCTGGGAGAGTGCACAAAGGCAGCTCACCTTCAGGGATTTGAGAGTGTGCGCCCTAGCTGGTTTGGCTCAGTAGAGCGAGCACACACAGGACGCAGCTCCACTTCAGGGAATTTGGCACGCCAGACACAGCTGCCTGGGATCCCTGACTCACAGCGCATTCACACTAAGAGCCAACGACCCCAATTGTTGGTGCATGCACACACAGGGACCCTGATTCTCAACGAGAAACTGCACAAGGCAACAGAGACTCTGACACTCGATTCTTGGTGCAGATACAGGGAAACTCTGACTCCTGGCACATGCTAAGGATCTCATTTTTGGCACATACCAACAGTGTGGTGCTGACAGGGCCCCTGATTCTAAGTGTGCACACGAGACCACACGGAACACTGGGGACACTAACCCTGGGCAAGTCTGGTTCCCACCAACCAAAGGCAGCCACACGTCCTAGTGTCAGAGCACTTCACTGAAACTCGGGTGGAGCGAAGTCCCCACAGCACACGGCCGAGGTCCACACAAACGGAAGCTTGAGCTTTCTGGTGATAGCCACAATGGGGAAACGAAATAACTCACAGAGGAAAGAAAATGGGGAGTCGCCAAGAAAGGAAATTAGGGAAACTGAAGCTTGCAACATGACCGAAAAGGAGTTCAGAGTAATGGTCGTGGAATTTATACATCGAGTGGATGAGAAAATCAACAACTTATGCAAGAATCAGGAAGAAATGAAAAGTGATATAGCTACAATCAAAAACACCATGGAAAGTTTCAACAGTAGACTACAAGAAGCAGAGGACCGAATTAGTGAGTTAGAAGATCAGGTACAGAAACAAGCTCAATCTGAACAGCAATTGGAGAAAAAAATTAAAAAGCAGGAGGAAAGCCTAAGGGAGCTTCGGGACAACATGAAGCGAAGTAACATGCGTATAATAGGGCTAACAGAAGGACAAGAAGAGCAGCAGGGATTAGAAAATCTATTTGAAGAAATAATGACAGAAAACTTCCCGGATATGGGAAAGATAAAAGTTACGCAAGTACAGAGAGTCCCAAGCAGGATCAACCCCAAAAGACCCACACCAAGATATGTCATAATCTCAGTGGCAAATATAAATGATAAAGAGAGAATCTTAAAGGCAGCAAGGGAGAGACAGAGAGTTACCTACAAAGGATCACCCATCAGATTGTCAAATGATTACTCAACAGAAACACAACAAGCTAGAAGTGAATGGAAGGAGGTATACAAAGTGTTGCAAAGCAAAGGACTGAATCCAAGAATACTATATCCAGCAAGACTATCAATCAAAATTGAAGGGGAAATCAGGAGCTTTGCAGACAAAAAAAGACTCAGGGAGTTTATCACCACCAAACCAGCAATGCAAGAATTGCTAAAGGGAGTACTGTAAAAAGAAGAAATAAACAGGTAAGAAGGAATACAGACACAAAAATAGATATGACTACAAACAAATACCTTTCAGTAATAACTTTAAATGTAAACGGACTAAATGCTCCAATCAAAAGACATCGAGTGGCTGAATGGATAAAAAAGCATGACCCACATATATGCTGTCTACAAGAGACCCACCTCAGAACAAGAGACTCACACAGATTGAAAGTGAAGGGATGGAAAAATATCTTTCAGGCAAATGGAAATGAAAAAAAAGCTGGGGTAGCAATACTTATATCTGACAAATTAGACCTCAAAGTAAATGCCATAACAAGAGATAAGGAAGGCCACTTCATAATACTAAAGGGAGAAATCCAACAAGAAGAAATAATTCTGGTAAACATATACGCTCCCAATATAGGAGCACCCAAATACATAAAAAAACTCCTGGAGGATATCAAGGGAGAGATTAATAGCAATACAATCATAGTAGGAGACTTTAATACCCCACTATCACCATTGGACAAATCCTCTAAACAAAAAATCAGCAAAGAAACAGCAATCCTAAATGACTCACTAGACCAGATGGAATTAATTGACATCTTCAGAACATTTCACCCCAGGGCCACAGAATATACATTCTTCTCAAGTGCACATGGGTCATTTTCAAAGATAGACCATATGCTGGGTCACAGGCAAAGTCTCTTCAAATTCAAGAAGATAGAAATTATATCAACATCTTCTCAGATCACAGTGACATAAAACTGGAAATCAACTACAATAAATACAATCCAAAGAAATCAAACACATGGAGACTAAACAGCATGCTATTAAACAAGGACTGGGTCACCAGAGAGATTAAGGAAGAAATAAAAAACATCATGGCAACAAATGACAATGAAAACACAACAATCCAATATCTATGGGACACAGCGAAAGCAGTCTTGAGAGGGAAGTTCATAGCTCTACAAGCCTATTGCAAAAAACAAGAAACAATGGTAATAAATTACCTAACCCTACAACTCAAAGAGCTAGAAAAAGAGCAGCAAGAAAAGCCCAGTGTAACCATAAGGAAGGAAATAACAAAGATCAGAGCGGAGATAAATGACATAGAGACCAAAGAAACAATACAAAAGATCAACAAAACCAAGAGCTGGTTCTTTGAAAAGATAAACAAGATTGATGGACCTCTAGCCAGGCTCACCAAGAAGCAAAGAGAGAGGACCCAAATAAACAAAATCAGAAAAGAAAGAGGTGAAATAACAACAGATTCCGCTGAGATACAAAGGATTGTTACAAAATACTACGAACAGCTCTATTCCAACAAACTGGACAACCTGGAGGAAATGGACATATTCCTAGAAAAATACAACCTTCCAAAAATCAATCAAGAAGAATCTCAACAGCTCAATAGGCCAATAACTATGGACGAAATTGAAGAAGTCATCAAAAAGCTTCCGGCAAACAAAAGCCCGGGGCCTGACGGCTTCACAGGAGAGTTTTACCAAACATTCAAGGAAGAACTAAAACCTATCCTCCTCAGACTATTCCAAAAAATTCAAGAGGAAGGAACACTTCCAAGCTCCTTCTATGAAGCCAGCATCACCCTAATACCAAAACCAGATAAGGACAACACAATGAAAGAGAATTACAGACCAATATCCCTCATGAACATAGATGCCAAAATCCTCAACAAAATTCTAGCAAATTGGCTCCAGCAGTACATCAGAAATATCATACACCATGACCAAGTAGGATTTATCCCAGGAATGCAAGGATGGTACAATATCCGCAAATCAATAAACGTGATCCATCACATAAACAAATTGAGAGATAAAAATCACATAGTCATATCAATTGATGCAGAAAAAGCATTTGACAAAATCGAACACCCTTTCTTGATAAAAACTCTCAACAAGGTGGGAATGGAAGGCTCATACCTCAACATAATAAAAGCTATATATGATAAACCCACAGCAAACATCATACTCAATGGACAAAAGCTAAAAAAATTTCCCCTAAGAACAGGAACAAGACAGGGATGCCCACTCTCACCACTCCTGTTTGACATAGTACTGGAAGTATTAGCTATTGCAATTAGACAAGAAGAAGAAATAAAAGGCATCCAAATTGGAAAAGAACAAGTAAAGCTGTCTTTATTTGCAGACGACATGATATTGTACATAAAAAAAATCCGAAAGACTCCGTCAAAAAACTAATAGACTTAATAAATGAATTTGGCAATGTAGCAGGATACAAAATTAACGCCAAGCAATCTATGGCCTTTCTATACACCAACAGTGAACTTACAGACAGAGAGACTAAAAAGGCAATCCCATTTACCATCGCACCAAAAAAATTAAGATACCTAGGAATAAACTTAACTAAGGAGGTAAAAGACCTATACACGGAAAACTACAGGACACTGAAAAAAGAGATAGAGGAAGACGTAAACAGATGGAAGAACATACCATGTTCATGGATTGGTAGAATCAACATCATTAAAATGTCCATACTACCCAAAGCAATCTATAGATTCAATGCACTCCCCATTAAAATACCAACGGCATATTTCACAGACCTTGAAAGAACTCTCCAAAAATTCATCTGGAATAAAAAAAGACCCCGAATAGCCACAGCAATCCTGAGAAAGAAGAATAAAGTAGGAGGGATCTCAATACCAGATTTCAAGCTGTATTACAAAGCCACTATTCTCAAAACAGCCTGGTACTGGCACAAGAACAGACATATAGATCAATGGAACAGAATAGAGAATCCAGATATTGATCCAAACCACTATGCTCAATTAATATTTGACAAAGGAGGCATGAACATACAATGGAATAAAGACAGTCTCTTCAATAAATGGTGTTGGGAAAATTGGACAGACACATGCAAAAAAATGAAGCTAGATCACCAACTTACACCATACACAAAAATAAACTCAAAAAATGGATACAGGACTTAAACATAAGACGGGAAACCATAAAAATACTAGAGGAATCCACAGGCAGCAAAATCTCAGACATATGTCAAAAGAACTTCTTCACCGATACTGCCCCTAGGGCAATGGAAGCTAAAGAGAAAATAAACAAATGGGACTACATCAAAATAAAAAGCTTTTTTACAGCAAAAGAAACTATCAACAAAACAACAAGAAAGCCCACTGCATGGGGAGAACATATTTGCAAATGGCATCACTGATAAAGGTTTAATCTCCAACATCTACAGGCAGCTTATACAACTTAATAAAAGGAAGATAAATGATCCAATGAAAAAATGGGCAACGGACCTAAATAGAATCTTTTCGAAAGAAGACAGAAGGAAGGCCAAGAGACACATGAAAACATGCTCAAGGTCACTAATTATCCAAGAGATGCAAATCAAAACAACAATGCGGTATCATCTCACACCTGTCAGAATGGCTATCATCAACAAATCAACAAACGACAAGTGTTGGCGAGGATGCGGAGAAAAAGGAACCCTCGTGCACTGCTGGTGGGAATGCAGACTGGTGCAGCCACTGTGGAGAACAGTATGGAGTTTCCTCAAAAAACTGAAAATGGAACTCCCATTTGACCCAGTAATCCCACTCCTAGGAATATATCCTGAGAAACTAGAAACACCAATAAGGAAGGATATATGCACCCCTATGTCCATAGCAGCACAATTTACAATAGCTAAGATCTGGAAACAGCCTAGGTGCCCATCAGCAGATGACTGGATCAGAAAACTATGGTACATCTACACAATGGAATACTATGCTGCCATAAAAAAGAAGGAATTCTCATCATTTACAGCAACCTGGATGGAATCGGAGAACATTATGTTAAGTGAAATAAGCCAGTCAGTGAAAGAAAAATACCACATGATCTCACTCATTTATGGATAATAAAGAACATTAAAATCTTGAACAAAAAGATAGATCCAGAGGCAGTAAAGCATCAAACAGTCTGTCAAATTACATCAGGAAGGTTAGGGAGAGGTGGGGGAAATAAGAGATCAACCGAAGGACTTGTATGCATGCATATAAGCATCACCAATGGACGCAAACCTCTGGGGAGTGAGGGCATATATGGGAGTGGGGTGGGGGGCAATGGTAAGATATGTACACATATAATACCTTAATAAAAAATTGGAAAAAGAAAACTTTGCCATGTCTTCTAACTGGTAAATGTGAGACTTTAAAGAAATCCTACATACTGAGGTTGAAGGAGAGAGAAAGAAAAGGTCTGACAAGTAAAAAGAGACCAAATATAGGTTTCCTGTTCTGAGAGACAAGAGAAGAAAAATTCTATATACTAATTAAATCCTCTGTTCCAGGCACTGTGCTGGTTCAATTTTAAATCATGAAAAGGTAATAATCATGATGAAGATTTGGAAATGGCCATTGGCTTCAGCAATTGAACATCTAAGGGATTTGTCACAGGAGGGATGGGTAAGGGGCAGGGAAGGAATTAAATACATCTATACATACATAGTAATTCACCAAATTAACAAATTAAAACCCTAAAATCATTTCAAAAGTTGCAGAGAAATAATAAAATCCAGTATTAATAACAGGGTAAAAATTTTTAGTAAACTAGGATGAGAAGGGAAGTCTTTTCATCTTACTGATTATAGTAAAAACTGAAAGCTTTCTCGTGGAGATTGAAAGAGGAAGATGGCTACTATCACTAACTGTATTTACCATGGTATTAAAAATCTGAATCAGTGCAATAATGCTGAAAAAGAATAAAAGTCATAGAATTGGGAGAATAAAATAATCATCTTTATTTGTGTATTCTACCATTATATTCCTGTAAAAACAGAATAATATTCAGGAAAAAATTGAATTAAAATTTAGAAAGATTTATGAACTTAAAAATGTCAGTATAGTAAAATTGGGTAGTGATTTGAGAAAAAATGCAAAATAAGCACTTTCATAAATACACCCTACACAAAAGTAATAAAAGCATGGAAAACATTCTCAGAATCATATTTTTCCAAACTCTGGAAACTAAGCAAAGGCTTTCAGCAATCTAGGCAGTTTTTATTCAAGAACTATCACTGAATCTTGGTAAAATAGCAACCCTGCACTTCCTTTTCTGAAGTAACTCTTAAAACAAGAAACCTGGGGGAAGAGTAAGTTTGGAGCTTCTTTAAGGTCCTATTTCCATAGAGTTGTCATTATTTTCCCTGTCTGGTGGATCCATGTGATACCATTGTAATAGTCTGGTTATTATTTAATAGGAAAGGAATAAAGGGAAGACTCAATAATATAGGCATGAGGATAAAAATTTAGGGAAACAATCCTATTTAATAAAGAGGTAATATGCAAATTGACCCTCATGCCCTCACACAAGATGGCCGGCCCCATGTGGTCAAAGATGACCTCCCTCATGTGGTCAAAGATGGCCTCCACAAGATGGCCGGCAGGGGGGTAGTTGTGGGCGACCAGACCAGCAGGGGAGGCCAGTTAGGAGTGACCAGGCCAGCAGGGGAGGGCACTTGAGGGTGACTGGGCCAGCAGGGGAGGGCAGTTGGGGGCGATCAGGCTGGCAGGGGAGCACTTAGGTGGTGATCAGGCTGGCAGGCAGGCGAGTGGTTGGGAGCCAGCAGTCCTGGATTGTGACAGGGATGTCTGCCTTTTGGTTTAGGCCTGATCCCTATGGAAGTCGGACATCCCTCAAGGGGTCCCAGATTGGAGAGGGTGCAGGCTGGGCTGAGGGACACCTCCCCAGTGCACTAATTTTGTGCACCAGGCCTCTAGTAAGATAATAAAAAAGTATCTAGGAAACAAGATACTTTGAGAAGCTCCAGTATCTTACTGGGAATCAAGAAGGCCATGCATATACACAGAGCTTTCTGCATCTTTATAACTGTACACAGCACAAGAAAGACCTGAGTACACCCTAGTCTCTAACTTCTAGCTGAAATTAAACTATGCAAATGCAGGAAGTGAATATAAGACAGAGGTGTACACTACCTTGCTGAGTGGTAAAGGTATCAACACAGAGCCCTTCAGGAAAAATGAGAAGATTTATTGGTTCCAGGAATTTAACAAAATATATTTTAAATTTTTTTTTTTTGTCTAAAATTTTACATATGTCTCCTTTTTCCAGATTGACCTCCACCGCCAGCCATTCCCAACCCAGGCAAGCCCCCACCGCCCCAGTGTCTGTGTCCATTGGCTATGCTAATATGCATGCATACAAGTTCTTTGGTTGCTCTCTAACTTCCCCCCACACACCTCCCCTGCCATTTATCTCTGGATATATTTTTGTTCATCAAATTATGTTGATCATTATATCTCATATATGAGTGAGATCATGTGATATTTATTTTTCTCTGGCTGGCTTATTTTACTTAGTATTATGCTATCCAGTTCCATCCATGCTGTTGCAAATGGTAAAAGTTCCTTCTTTTTTATAGCAGCATAGTATTACATTGTATACCACAGTTTTTTAATCCACTCATCTGCTGATGGGCACTTAGGTTGTTTCCAAATCTTAGCTATTGTGAATTCTGCTTCTATGAATATAAGGGTGCATATATCCTTTCTGATTGGTGTTTCTGGTTTTTTGGGATATAGTCCTAGAAGTGGGATTACTAGGTCAAATGGGAGATCCATTTTTAATTTTTGAGAAAACTTCATACTGTCTTCCACAGTGGCTGCACCAGTCTGCATTCCCAACAGCAGTGCAAGCGGATTCCTTTTTCTGCACATCCTTGCCAGCACTTGTCATTGTTGATATGTTGATGATAGCCATTCTGAGAGGTGTGAGATGGTACCTCATTGTTATCTAGATTTGCATCTCTCAGATGATAAGTGATTTTGAATATGTTTTCATATGTTTCTTGGCCTTCTGTATGTCCTTTTTTTAAAAGTGTCTATTTAGGTCCTTGGCCCATTTTTTATTAGATTATTTATCTTCCTTTTGTTAAGTTGTATGAGTTCCCTATAAACTTTGGAGATTAAACCCTTATCAGAGATAACATAGGCAAATATGTTCTTCCATGAAGTGGGCATTCTTGTTGTTTTGTTGATGGTTTCTTTTGCTGTGCATAAACCTTTTATTTTGATGTAGTTCCATTTGTTTATTTTCTCCTTTGTCTACATTGTCCTAGGAGCTGTATCAGTAAAGATACTGCTACAACATACGCTGAGTGGCCAGGTTATTATGATCTCTGAACGCATAATAATCTGGCCACTCAGTGTATATCCTATATAATAAAATGCTAATATGCAAATTGTCCCCTCGACTAGGAGTTCGACCAGCAGGCAGGCCTGCCAACTGCCCATGTCCCCTACCTCTGGCCAGGCTGGCTGGACCCCACCCATGCACGAATTCATGCACCGGGCCTCTAATATATATATATATATCCTGAGTGGCCAGGTTATCATGCGTTCAGATATCATAATAATCTGGCCACTCAGTGTATATCTGCTATTTTGCTGCCTATGGAGACTTGTAGAATTTTTATGGTTTCCCATCTTCATTTAGGTCCTTTAGCCATTTTGAGTTTATTTTTGTGTATGGTATAATTTGGTGATCTAGTTTCATTTTTTTGCATGTATCTGACCAAATTTCCCAGAACCATTTATGGAAGAGACTGTCTTGACTGCATTGTATGTTCTTGCCTCCATTGCCAAATATTAATTTAGCATAATGGCTTGGGAATACTTCTGGGTTCTCTGTTCTGTTCCATCAGTCTATATGTCTGCTCTTAGGCCAATACCAGGCAATTTGAGGACAGTGGCTTTGTAATAGAGCTTGATATCTGCTATTGTGATCCCTCCAACATTGTTCTTCTTTCTCAGGTTTGTTGTAGCTATTCGGGGACATTTTTTTATTCCAGATGAATTTTTGGAGAGTTTGTTCTAGATCTTTGAAATATGCTGTTGGTGTTCTAATGGGGAGTGCATTGAATCTATAGATTGGTTTGGGTAGTATGGACATTTTAATTATGTTGATTCTGCCAATCCATGAACACGGTATGTTCTTCCATCTGTTTATGTCTTCCTCTAACTCTTTTTCCAATGTCCTGTAGTTTTTTGAGTACAGGTCTTTCACCTCCTTAGTTAAACTTATTCCTAGGTATCTTAATTTTTGTGTGTGTGTGCAATGGTAAATGGGATTGTTTTTTTAGTCTCTTTCCCTGTGAGTTCATTATTGGTGTATAAAAAGGCCATAGATTTCTGGGTGTTAATTTTGTCTCCTGCTACATTGCCGAAATCATCTATTAGGTCTAGTCGTTTTTTGATGAAGTCTTTGGGGTTTTCTGTGTATAGTATCGTGTCATCTGTGAATAAGGACAGTTTTACTTCTTCTTTTCCAGCTAGAATGCCTTTTATTTCTTCTTCTTGTCTGATTGCTATGGCTAGCATTTCCAGTACTATATCAAACAGGAGTGGTAAAAGTGGGCGTCCCTGTCTTTTTCCTGTTCTTAGGGGAAATGGATTTAGTTTCTGCCCATGGAGTATGATGTTGGTTGTAGGTTTGTGATATAGGGCTTTTATTATGTTGAGTTATGACCCATCTGTTCCCACATTGCTGAGAGTTTTTATCAAGAAAGGATGTTGGATTTTCTCAAATGCTTTTTCTGCATCGATTGGTATGATTATGTGATTTTTGTCTCTCAATTTGTTTATGCAATGTATCACATTTATTGATTGGCGGATATTGTACCATCCTTGCATCCCTGGAATAAAAATAAATCCCACCTGGTCATGGTGTATGATCTTTCTAATGTAATGCTGTATCTGATTTGCTAGAATTTTGTTGAGGATTTTAGCATCTATGTTCATCAAGGATATTGGCCTATAGTTCTCTCTCTCTCTCTCTCTCTCTCTCTCTCTCTCTCTCTCTCACACTTTTGTGTGTGTGTGGTGTCTTTATCTGGTTTTGGGATTAGGGTAATGCTAGCTTCATAGAAAGAGCTTGGAAGTGTACCTTCCTCTTGGATTTTTTGGAATAGTCTGAGAAGGATAGGTTTTATTTCTTCTTTGAATGCTTGGTAAAACTCCCCTGTAAAGCCATCAGTACCAGGGCTTTTTGTTTGCTGGAAGGTTTTGATAGCTGCTTCAATTTCTTCAGTAGTTATCAGCCTATTCAGGTTTTTTTATTCTTCCTAATTGAGTTTTGGGAGCTTGTATTTTTCTAAGAATATGTCCATTTCATCTAGGTTGCCCATTTCAATAAAATCAAGTTATTCATTGTATTTTTTCATAATAGTTTGTATTTCTGTGGGATTGGTTGTTACTTCACCTCTTTCATTTCTGATTTTGTTTATTTGGGTCCTCTCTCTTTGCTTCTTGGTAAGCCTGGTTAGAGGTTCATCAATCTTGTTTATTCTTTCAACAAACCAGCTCTTGGTTTTGTTGATCTTTTGTATTTTTTTTTAGATTCTATGTTGTTTATTTCCACTCTGATTTTTATTATTTCCTTCCTTCTGCTTATGCTGGGCTTTTCTTGTTGATCTCTTTCTAACTTTTTGAGTTGTTGGGTTAGATAATTTATTACCATTTTTCTTGTTTGTTTGAGATAGGCCTGTAGAGCTATGAACTTCCCTCTCAAGACTGCTTTCACTGTGTTCCATAGATTTTGGATTGTTGTGTTTTCAATGTCATTTGTTGCCATGATGCTTTTTATTTCTTCTTTGATCTGTTTTATAACCCAATCTTTGTTTAATAGCATGCTATTTAGCCTTCAGATGTTTGATTTTTTTCATTGTTTTTATTGTAGTTGATTTTTATGCCATTGTGATCTGAGAAGTTGCTTGATATGATTTCTATCCCCTGAATTTGAAGAGACTTTGCCTGTGTCCCAATAGGTGGGCTATCTTTGAAAATGACCCAGGTGCACTTGAGAAGAATGTATATTCTCTGGCTTTGGGGTGAAATGTTCTGAAGATGTCAATTAATTCCATCTGATCTAGTGAGTTATTTAGGATTGATGTTTCTTTGCTGATTTTTTGTTTAAAGGATTTTTCCAGTGGTGTTAGTGGTATATTGAAGTCCCCTACTATGACTGTATTGCAGTCAATCTCTCCCTTGATATCCTCCAGAAATTGTTTTATGCATTTGGGTGCTTCTGTATTGGGTCCATATATGTTTACCAAAGTTATATCTTCTTGTTGAATTGCTCCCTTTAGTATTATGAAGTGGCCTTCCTTATCTCTTGTTATGGCCTTCACTTTGAGGTCTAATTTGTCAGATATAAGTATTGATAACCCACCTTTTTTTTTCATTTACATCCACTAAAAAACCTTTTTCCATCCTGTCACCATCAGTTTGTGTGAGTCCTTTGTTCTGAGGTGGGTCTCCTGTAGACAGCAGATATACAGGTCATGTTTTCTTATCCACTCAGCTACCCTATGTCTTTTGATTGGGACATTTAATCCATTTACATTTAAAGTTACTATTGATAGGTACTTGTTTGTCACCATTTTTATTATTTATGCCTGTGTTCCTTCTTTCCTTCCTTTTTCTTCTTTTTACAGCAGACCCTTAACCATTTTTTGCATTGCTGGTTTGGTGGTAACAAACTCTCATAGTCCTTTTTGTGTGTGAAACTCCTGATTTCACTCTCAACTTTCATTGATAGCCTTGCTGGGTACAGTATTCTTGGATTCAGACCCTTGCTTTGGATGACTTTGAATATTTCATTCCATTCTCTTCTTGCCTGATGTGTTTCTGTTGAGAAATCAGTTGGTAGTCTGATAGGAGATCCCTTGTAGGTAACTTTCTGTCACTCTCTGGCAGCCTTTAATATTCTTACTTTATCATTGGTGTTTGCCAATTTAATTATAATGTGTCTTGGTGTCGGTCTTTTGGGGTTCATCTTGTTTGGGACTCTGTGAGCTTCTTAGACTTGTGTGAGTTTTTTCTTCTTCTCAATATCAGGGAAGTTTTCTGTCATTATTTCTTCAAACAGGTTTTTTATTCCTTGCTCAGTTTCCCCTCCTTCTGGCACACCTATTATGTGGATGTTGTTTTGTTTTGTGTTGTCCCAAAGTTCCCTTAGGCCAGTGGTTCTCAACCTTTTTAATGCCACGCCACTTTAATACAGTTCCTCATGTTGTGGTGACCCCCAACCATAAAATTATTTTTGTTGCTACTTCATAACTGTAATTTTGCTACTGTTATGAATCATAACATAAATATCTGTGTTTTCTGATGGTCTTAGGTGACCCTGCTAGCAGTTCTCAACCTGTGGGTCGGGACACAGGTTGAGAACTGCTGCTGTAGAGCCTAAGACCATCAGAAAACACAGATATTTACATTACGATTCATTAACAGTAGCAAAATTACAGTTATGAATCAGCAACAAAAATAATTTTATGGTTGGGGGTCACCACAACATGAGGAACTGTATTAAAGGGTGGTGGCATCAGAAAGGTTGAGAACCACTGCCTTCGGCTCTCCTCCTGTTTTTTAAGTGGGTTATTTTTCCAGTTGGTGATCTTCCTGGTTATGTTTTCCTACCTTGTCTTCTAGCTCACTGATGCGGTCCTCCACTTCTCCTAGTCTACTGTTGATGCTTTATATTGAGTTCATTGCAGCGATGCCATTTTTTATTTTTTCTTGGTTCTTCTTCATTTCCTCTTGGTTTTTAAAAATATTGTTGAATTTGTCTTCCATCCTTTTCAGTGTTGTTATGACCATTGTTCTGAATTCTTTCTCTGAAAAATTGCTTGCCTCCATTTCGTTTACTTCCTTTTCTGGTGATTCCTCTTCTTTTGTATGCGGGCTGTTTTTTTGTCTCCCCATTTTTGCTCCTCTCAGGGTGTCTGGTCATGTAGCTCTCGCTCTTTCTCCTGTGTTGACTTAAAGGCACAAAATACAACACAACAGGACACAATGCACAGGGCACCAAACATAAATGTCTTCACAATATTAATAACACCAAATAAAGGTAACCATCAGAGAAAAGATAATTAGGGCATAGAAAAGAGTGCAAAAATCATATTGAGAAAAGGAAAAATAAATGTAAGAGTAAAAAGAAAGAGAAGAAAAAAGAAGGGGGGAAATATATGTATATGAGGAGAAAACTCCAAAAACAACAACTAATCCAAAAAATGCAAATAATAAACACCCAAACAACAAACACCCAGATGAATCTGAGGAGGCAGAGCTTTCCCTAGGTGATCTCTGACCTTTCTATCCATGAATTGCCTCACAAGCTGTGTTTAATTCATCAATTCTGGGTGGATGTTATTGGATTCAGCTGTTTCTTCTATCTGCCCTTGAGAAGGCACATGACCCATCCGTCTATTCGGCCGCCACATTGTCTCCCCATGGACAAATGTTTTAGGTGCCCATGGCCATAGAGGCTGAAGTCTTGGTGTTTATGGGTTCACAGCTAAGGCAGCTGGTCACTGGGCATTGTGGCTATAGGGTCCCAGGTGGTATCCAAGATCTGCCTGGGTGAAGGTAAGGCTGGTCTTCTGATCACAGCCACTATCCATTTCAAGATGGTGCAGTCTCTGATGCAGAGCCGGTCACCCCAGCATCGATTTCAGTGGTAGTAGAGGCTGCCTGGCCAGGGGAGCCTTGTCCACCAGTCCCCAACAGTCCTGTAGAATATAACTGTCCCTCACTCACAAATACACACACTCCCCACATGTCCACACACTCTCCTTTTGCTTTCTCACTCACTCACACTACCTTGCTCACTGCCATCCTGTCAGCCGCCATCTTGGATCTCCTACATCTAGTTTTTTAACATTATTAAATTATTGGGGTTACATCTGTCAATAAAATTATATTCCACATATGAGTGAAACCATATGGTTCTTGTCCTTTTCTGTCTAATTTTATTTAGTATGATGCTTATAAGATACACCTATGTTGTTACAAATGGCAATTGTTCATTTTTTATGGCTGAATAGTATTCCATTGTACATATGAACCACATCTTCTGATTCAGTCATTCATCTAAGGACATTTGGTTGTTTCCATGTCTTGGCTATTTTGAATAAAGCTGGAGTGAACATAAAGGTGTACGTATATGTATGAATAAACTAGAGGCCTGGTGCATGAAATTCATGTACAGGGGGTAGGGATATCCCTCAGCCCGGCCTGCACCCTCTCCAATCCAGGACCCCTCAGGGGATGTCCGGCTGCCTCTCGTAATCCAGGACTGCTGGCTCATCACACTTAAACCCTCTGATTGCCTGCCTGAATGCCCCTAACCACCTTTGCCTGCCTGCCTGATTGCCCCTAACTGCTCCCCTACTGGCCTGATTGCTCCTAACTGCTCCCCTTCTGGCCTGATCGCCCCTAACCACCTCTGCCTCAACCCACACCTGGGACCCAGGATTCCCTCCCTCTGGCCGGCCACAGGCACCCAGCACTTGGGCCGGCTTTGTCTGAGTCAGCTGCCGCCACAGGGTACCATGGGCAGGTGGCTTTGCTCAGGCAGCAGCCGCAGGTGCCTGGGACCGCAGGATGGGTGGCTTGTCCCTCTCCTGGGCTGCAGCTACAGGCACTGGTGCCAAGAACCGTGGGGACTGTGGGGCATGTGGATTGCCCCTCTCCTGGACTGTAGGCACAGGCACAGCCGCTGGTGCCTGGGTCTGTGGGGCATGCAGTTTGTCCCTCTCCCAGGCTGCAGGAGCAGGCGCAGCTGCTGGCACCTGGGACCATGGGGTGGGCAGCTTGTCCCTCTCCTGGGCCACAACCCCAGCACTGACGCCCAGGACCACAGGGCAGGCGGCTTGTCCCTCTCCCAGTCCACAGCGTGGCTGGTCCCCATTCCTCTCTCACGAGCTCATTTGTGCCTGGCTGTTCCCCATTCCTCTCTCCCCAGTGTTGAGTGCCTGATCCATTATGGCATGACGGTGTGAGGGCATGATGACCATTTGCATATTGGCTCTTTATTATATAGGACTAGTGGCCTGGTGCATGAAATTCGTGCATGGGGGGGGTGTCCCTCAGCCTGGCCTGCATCCTCTCCAATCTGGGACTCCTGTGGGATCAGGCCTCAACTGGCAGTCGGATAACCCCCTCGCAATCCGGGACTACTGGCTCCTAACCGCTCACCTGCCTGCCTGCTTGATTTCCCCTAACCACTCTGTCTGCTGGCCTGCTTGCCCCCAACTGCACCCCCCTTGCCAGCCTGATCAGCCCCAACTGCCCTCCCCTCCTGGCCTGATCACCCCTAACTGTTTCTGCCTCGGCCCTGCCACCATGGCTTTGTCCGGAAGGATATCTGGAAAGTCTCATGGTCTAATTAGCATATTACCCTTTTATTAATATAGATAGGATATGACATACTGCCATAACTATAACATATCTACCAGTATTACTCTATGAGAATACATACTTCATGTGATAGGAAGACATCTAATACATTACATTGTATATGTTGAAAGTAGTAGGAAATACTGTATTCGTAGCAATAATATACACCCTGTGACTTCCCTTTCTGATCTGGGAATGGTTCCCCAGTTCTTTGAACGTTTCCTGGCCCCTAATGTATTTTTTTTTTTTTGTCAGTGTAACTTTATTTACTCTTTATTGCACATTATTTTTTTTTTCAGTGTAACTTTATTTACTCTTTATTGCACATGATTTGAGGTCTTTAATTTCTAACCACCAAAGATTAAAAGAACTATTTTTTCCATGAAGCTTAACATTAACATTAGTGAATTCGTGTATTCATGTGTTTTTATTGTAAACATCTGAATTATTCACATTGTCATAGATCCTGAACTCATAAGCGTGACCATGCACAGGCTGGCAGCAAGCCAGGAAGCCACTCTGCAAGCAAACAAATACTCTGCATAAGGAGAAAAGTCATAGCACAACATTTAATGTCCAACCTGAGTCACCTCAGAATGTTATGTATATTGACTTCTTAATTCATACAGTATCGGGAACTCAACTGCTTGGCTGGTAATGGGGTTGACCTGGTTTTGGGAGGATTATTCCTGAAATAATTAAGGAAAGGGGGGCTCAATCTTTCTTCTTGGTTGCTTGCTCCTCCCCAGCTACCTTCATCTTCTCGTCCTCAGCTTCTTGGGCATCTTCTCCTTCACCTTCACCTCCTTTGCATCCTCAAATTCTTCTTGACACCTTCTTCCTCTTCCTCTCCTTCCTCTTCCTCAGCCTCTTCTCCTTCTCCTCTTCTTCAGCTTCTCCTTCAGAAGGGGGTTCATCCTTAGCTTCCTCAGCTTTTGCAACCTCAATTGTCTCCTCCATCTCGATCTGCTCCTCCTGAATGTGGCTGGTGTATTAAGAAGGGAAGGAGCGAGCTGACATCAAGTAGGAACTAGTGCCAGTGATGGCGAACCTATGACACGCGTGTCAGCACTGAAAGGTCCCAGGTTCAATTCTGAGGCGGCCGCATGCCGAGGATGAAACATTTGCTGCTCCTGAGGATGAAACATTTGCAAAATAATGTTTTTTCCTCAAAGTGACACACTACCCAAGTTATGCTCAGTTTTTTGGCGAAGTTTGACACACCAAGCTCAAAAGGTTGCCCATCACTGAGTCTTTAAACCACCCTAGGCAGACCACCAAAGACCTGGGAACTCTGGGAGTAGCCGCTGGCTATGCTTCCCATGCTGGTAAAACTGAGCAGGGTCTCCTCACCTTCCAAGAGTTTCCTGTAAGCTGCAATGTCAATGTCCAAAGCCATCTTCACATTGAGGAGGTCCTGGTATTCTTTTAAATATCATGCCATTTCATTCTTTGTAGTTCTCAACTCATTTTCTAATTTGTTGATTGTGTCCTGCATAGCACTAAAGTCGGAGTTCTGCTTATCCTCCAGCTCTTGCAGCTGCTTTCCCAGCGCTTCGTTCATGCCCCAGCTTGCTTCCATCTCCAGGGTCTTGGCCTTGAGCAGTTGCTGGCCCGCACTGTGTAGGTGTTCTTGGCAGCGCTCTCGGTCAGCACGGTGAAGCGGCTCTTGTACCACTATTCGGCATTCTGCATGTTCTTGGCAGCCAGCTTCTCGTACTGGGCGCAGATGTCCTTGAGCATAGCGGAAAGGTCGGACTTGGAGAACATGTCCATATCCATGGAGATCTGAGCATACTGGATCTGTGCCTGTAGCTCTGTGATCTCCTCTTCGTGCACCTTCTTCAGAAAGGTGCTTTTGTCCATCAGGCTGTTGATGCACTTTTCCAGCTCAGCGCCAGCAAGAGCCACCTCATCTGCACCTTTGCACGCCTCCATCAGCCAGCCCTCTGCATCCTCATGTTTCAGCACCTCTTCCTGGTAGCATGCCTGCAGGTTGTTCCCAGCCACTGCGGAGGCCTGGTGCCTCCTAACTGCCCAGTTCCCTCTCCTCTCCAAGGACAGGGTGCGGTGGAGCGGGGCACAGGTATCCCATTTTAATTAAAATGTTCAACCCGGGCCTGCTCCACCAGTGTCCTCAGGCGGCCCAGGGGCAGACAGTGATCCTGGGGACCCTGGCCACTCCTGCCTACAGACCCCGCAGGCAACGTCAGGTGCTGCCCATGCCTCCTGCCCAGTCCCGATTGCCCCCTGGACCCCGCAGGCAATGTCAGGTACTGCCCATTGGGCCTGCCCAGTCCGATCACTGCCTGGACACCGCGGGCAGTGTCAGGCACTGTCCATGCCGCCTGCCCGGTCCTGATTGCCGCCTGGACCCCGTGGGCATTGTCAGGCACTGCCCACCGGGCCTGCCTGGTCTTATCACCACCTGGAACCCACGGGCATCGTCAGGCGCTGCCTGCTGGAACTGCCCGGTCCCGATCGATGATTGGACTCCACGGGCAACGTCAGGCTCTGTCCGCAGGGCCTGCCTAGTTCCAATCGCCGCCTGGACCCCGCGGGCAGCGTCAGGCACTGTCCATGCCACCTGCCTGGTCCCGATCGCTGCCTGGACCCCGCAGGCAGCATCAGGCACTGCCTGCTGGAACTGCCTGGTCCCGATCAATGCCTGGACTCTGCGGGCAATGTCAGGCGCTGTCTGCTGGGCCTGCCCGGTCCTGATCGCCGCCTGGACCCTGTGGGCGATGTCAGGCGCTGCCGCTGGGCCTGCCCAGTCCAGATCGCCGCCTTGACTCCCCGGGGGCATCAGGCGCTGCCTGCCAGGCCTGCCGGGTCCATGGCGGCCTGGACCCTGTGGGCTACATCAGGCGCTGCCTGTCCCGCCTGCATATGCAAATTTATCCACCATCTTAGTTGGGTTTATTTGCATATCACTTCTTATTTGCTGTGTGCGTAGTGGAAGTACCGTCAATTAGCATCTTTCTCTTTTATTAGTATAGATGTTTTCAAATTTTTCAGGTACATACCCAAAAGAGGATTTGCTGGGTCATATGGAAGCTCTATTCTCAGTTATTTCAAGAATATCCATACTGCTTTTTATAGTGGCTGCAACAATTTACATTCATACTAGCAGTGTGTGAGGGATGGTTACCTTTTCTCCACATCCTCTCCAACAGTTCTTATTACTTGTATTTTTTATAATAGCCATTCTAACAGGTGCGAGGTGATAATTATTTGTGGTTTTGATTTACATTTCCCCTATAACTAGTGATATTGAGCATTGTTTCATATATCTGTTGGCCACTGGTATATCTTTCTTAAAAAAGTGTATATACATACATTTTGAATAAAAGATAAGTGCTGATTCCCTGACCTTTTCCATGTTTTGTTTCATTTTCCTTTTCAAATTGGGTCACTATTCTATAATAGAAATTTTAAATATATGATAATCTAATTCCAGGTTATAAAACACTATGTTTTTGAAACATCCATATTTAAATTAGAAAACATTTCATTTTATTTCTCTGTTTTAAAAATATCTTTTGATATACCTTGTTTTTTTCTTTTAACTTATAACTTTATTTATTAAATTGATTGTGTGACATTGGTCAAATGAATAGGTTTCATGTATGAATTTCTATATTACAATATCTGTATATTGCACTGTGTGCTCACCACCCAAAGTCAAATCTTCTCCTGTCACCTTATATTAGGACCCCCTCTTCCCCCACCCCCTTCACTCTGGCAACTACAACATTGCTGTTTGTATTCATAAGTTCAGTTTTATATCCCACATATGAATGAAACCATTTGGTTCTTAGCTTTTTCTGTTTGATTTATTTCACTTAACATAATGTTCTCAAGGTCCATCCATGTTGCTGCAAGTGGCTCTATTTCATCTTTTCTTATGGCTGAATAGGATTATATATATCACATCTTCTTTATCCAGTCCTCCATCATGGGACATTTTGGCTATTTCTATGTCTTTGCACCATGAATAATGCTGCAATGAACAGAGGGTTGCATATATCTTTGTGAGTACATGATTTTGAGTTTTTCAGGTATATAACCAGGAGTGGGATTGCTGGGTCATATGGAAGCTCTGCTCTTAATTTTTTTGAGGAATCACCAGACTGCTTTCCATAGTGGTTGTACCAGTCATAAAGAACTTTTTATGAACTTGACCCCATACACAAGAGAAGTACTAGTAAAGGCAAAAATTAATGAATGGGACTATATCAAACTAAAAAGCTTCTGTGCATCAAAAGAAACAGACAATAAAAAAAACAGTCAGCCAACCAGATGAGAGATGATATTTATAAAGAGTAGCTCCGACAAAGGTTTAATTTCCAAAATATATTTTAAAAAACTTGTAAAACTCAACACCAAGCAAACAATCCAATCAAAAAGTGGGCAGGGGACCTGAAAATATACCTCTCCCAAGAAGACATATGAACCGTCAATAGATATTGAAAATATGTTCAACCTCACCGGAAATTAGGGAAATGCAAATCAAAATTACAATGACATACCACCTCACACCTGTTAGTGGCCATTATCAACAAGACAAGCAATAACAATGTTGGAGATGTTGTAGGAGAAAGGGAACCCTCATTCACTGCTGGTGAGAAGGTATAACTTGTGATATATTTTACACTGAAAAACTTTCTAACTTTTACAATATTACTAAAATTTATTTATTGGTTCAGTAGAGCATATACTTTTCATTATACACCTTTTCATTGTGCAGTAGTTCCTAGAATAGTATTTCATTCATCCTGAAAAAATTGAGAGTATTTGCAGAAGTGGGAATGATATGCACTTGTTAGTTATTGTGGATCAAGAGAAGGTGGGATAGCTGAAGGTAGGAGATCAGAAGTAAAATTTAATGCCAGATGTAGATGGATGTGAGCCAAGTAGCTGGTATATGTTTAAGTTATAGGAATATGTGTTGTGTACTCCTACATTGTACCATTTACTGAGATGCAACTTTCTGAGTTCACCTAGTTCTTATGGAATAAATTGCATAAATGCAGTGTGTAATTTGTGTTATGCTTATATTGTTCCCTAATATATCAATCACATTGAAACAAATTTGCGTGCTCAAAACAAGTTATATAACAGAACTGATTGTACCTCTTTTTTTCCTCCCCAAAATGAAAGATTTATAATATGATTCAGTAAGTGGGTATGCTTTATCTTTCCAAAGGAATACTATGTCTAAACTTGTATACAATTCATTTAACCTCAAATTTCATACATGTGTAACATTGAAAATATCTCTGCAGGATCCATGTAAGCTATTGTACTTTATTTTGTTCACAGGTAACTTAATGTTTGCCAAATTTGTCAACTTCCAAATGTAGCAGTAGAAGGAAATGCATGTATTAAATTATAAATTCGTTATTTTTAAGAGTATGTATGCTGTATCCCACAAATATAATATAATAAAAATTTTCTAAATGTATTTAGAAGCATTTACAGGGTCCATATTTAGGTGTAATTTTGTCCTTGCCTATATGAACACAGATCTTTATAAAATCAAATCACTGGGGATGGCATATGCATCCAAGAGCAGAAGATAGTCATAATGCTGGTAAGAGCTTTAATGTTCTGGGGATCAATAAGATACCTAAGTGCATTCTTAAGATGTTGATTGTGCAGTATTTATTGCTTTTGATTGATTACTAAAATACAAAATACTGCATTTCCATAAGTAGTTATTTTTTCTCATAAACAAAGTACAAAAATAAAAGAGGAAAATCAAGCTCTCAAAGAAGACTTGAGACTTTTTCTTCCACAGGATATTATTATGAATTAAGTAAAAGAACAGAAACTAAGTACAAAAGCTTAATTTGGAAATGTTAAAAGCCAGTATGCTGTCAGTGTACCATTGTCACATATACTATATAATTAGAATAATGCAGAAAATAACTATTGCAAATATTTAGCATGATGTGTTTTATAATATTTAAAGTAAAAAATTGATAACAGTATATATACTATTTCCTTGGCTTTTAATCTGAACAAAACTAGACATAAAATATATTTATAGCATTGCAATTTAAAAATACTTTTCAGTCCTCCAAATAGCTAGCACATTTTAAGAACCAGAGCTACTGAATATATTAAGTCCATTATTATTAGCACATATTGAAAATCAAGTATTTTTATTTATTAAAACTATACTAGAATTAATCAGAATTTTTTTATGTCTTTATAATATTTTATATTAAATTCTGTTTACATTTATTTCATTTGAGCTGCCCAATAATCATGGGAGTTTGACCTGGGTTCTTAAAAATAGAAATGATTTTAGAATTAAGCTCATTTTAGTATTAAGTAAACTGCGACATATAGGAGAAAAATGAACTTTTTTCACATTCAGGATTAGAACTGATTCTATATGAATTTTACCTTTCATTTTGTTTCTTAATTGCTGTACTTTGTTATTAATGGCATCAGAGAAATAAGCAAAAAATAAGACATAGCAACTCAATAGGTTCTTTTTATAATTTGATGATTCCATTATTTTTTAAACAATTTCTATGTTCTGGAAATGATGAAGAACTTCAAAAAATCCCTTTGATTAATCAAAATCTAGCTGATGAGAGATTAATCATATAAAACAAATAAGAAGAACAAGAAAGCAAATATAACAAATCAAAATGGAAGACACAGAGAGTGGGTGAGACGTCTTGATGTATATGGACAAGGACATACCTTTAGGGTCAAAGAATTCTTGGTTCATGTCACAGCTCCTTTACATGAGTGATTTCTTTTTACCTTGAGTAAGTTACTTCTCAGTTTATATTTTCATGTTTTCAATGTTAGAAAGGCCATCCTTTCATTTTATTGTTTTAAAGATTGAATGAGACTCAATTCACTCTCAAGTTGGCCCACATCCACTAAAATGTGTACTTTTCACTTCTTTCACAGCATTGCCTGCACCCTGGCCTCTTTATTGTTCTCTATCTGAATTAAATTTGCTTTGTTCGGAAAAAAAAATGATTTAATGAAATAATATATGAAACATACCTGTCCCCAACTACAATATGGATTCCTAATATAAGGATGTAGCATTAACAGTTGCCATCATATGTACTAAGAAAAAAGAAGGAAATACTGTGGCACAATTAGAAAATATATGATTTGCTTTGGTTATAATAGAGCTAGGGGTAGATGGGAAATTATTGATGGGAAGACAATTCATGATCACAGAGACTGGGTAAGCTCATTATAAAGATGCAGGAAATAAAATTATATATTTTGATGATGAATAAGAGAGCAGAACTACCACATATATAGAAGCAGGCCATATAATAAAAGGCTAATATGCAGATCAACTAAATGGCAGGATGACTGGTCACTATGATGTGCACTGACCACTATGGGGCAGACACTCAATGCAGAAGCTGCCTTCTGGTGGTCAGTGCACCAGGCCTCTAGTCTACACTAATAAAAGAGAAATATGCAAATTGACTGTCACTCTGCTACACTACCAGCCAATCAGGAGTGAGTATGCAAATTAACCCAACATAGATGGTGACACCCATAGCGGCTAGGTGATGCTGGGAATGCTGGGGGCCAGATCAGAGACACAAACACGCAGAGGTGCCTGGCATCCAGCAGCCCCAAGCCCCGCCACAGTGGTGCTGGAGCTGCTGGGGGCCAGATGGGAGACACAAACCTGCAGTCGTGGCACCCAGCAGCCCCAAACCCCGCCACCGCGGAGCTGAGGCTGCTGGGGGCCAGATTGGAGACACAAACCCACAGGCCCAGCAGCCCTAAGGCCCGCTACCACAGTGCTGGGGTTCTGGGGGCTGGATCAGAGACACAAACTTTCAGGCCCGGCACCCAGCAGCCCCAAGCCCTGTGGCCGAGACACTGGGGCTGCTGGGGGCGGGAGGACAGCAGAGACACAAACCCGCAAGAAACCTGTGGAAAGGGAGATAAACTATCATAATTTTATCTCTCTTTCCACAAGATGAGAAAACTGCCCCTGGTTTATTTAGTGATGTGGCCCCACACCTTTCTACAAGCACAGGGTATGTTATGACCACTCCCAGGAAGGTCTGGTCAGAATACCATCTCCAGGGAATAATGCTACTGTGGCAAATCATCTAAGAGAGGAATCAAGCTTTTATTGGGTTTATTCTGAAGGTCAGATAACATGCCACCCCAACATATGCTGTGTTGTTATATTGATGATCTTGAGCTGTAGATGCTTGAAAAACAGCAAATGCATGCAGAGGCTTTCACTGAAATCTCCTGATCTGCCTAAAATCATAACCCCCAAAAGGAGCTTAAATGTCATAAGTCCCCTTGATGGGAGAAGTGCCATCAGGCAGAGTAGACTGACTCCTGTCACAGGACAGGAGAGTAGAAGTTGACATCACACCCAAACTTCGTTACAAACTATTTCCCCCCACCCCCCTTCATCTTTCCTAAAAATCATTTACTCTCCTCTAAGAGGCCTACATCTCCCGCCCCTTTCCCTAGGAAGAAGGTATTTAAATCTGCATTCTAAGCCACCTTGGGGAGTTACTCATTTTTCCCTGGGATCTCCCACATATACATGAGCTACACACGTTAGTGAACTTTTGTATTTCTCTCGGTGATCTGTCTTTCATTACAAGGGCCTCCACTAAGAACTCAGAAAGTTAGAGGAAAACTATTTTTCCTCCTCCATAATTTATCTCGGGAAATCAAGTCCCCAGCTGAACAATGAGGTTGGCTCAAGTACCAAGCAGTCCCGGCTGACAGGAGGGAAGCTTCTAGGGAGAAATCAATGATATTGGCATCAAAATGGGATGGAGGGCACACGCATGGTTGCTGGTGGGAGTTTAAAGTGGTTCAACATTTTTGGAGGATGATTTGGCAAATTCGATAGAAATGTTCAAGGTACATATAAGAGTCTTCTAGGAATCACATCTGCTGAGATAAAGCACAAGCACATAAGCCCTGGGCAGAACCCAGGATGATACCGTGGGCTCCCCTTCCATGATAGGAAAACCTGGGAACAAACTGCATTTTTAGGACAAGGTGGCATCTATACTAATAAAAGGGTAATATGCTAATTAGACTGAACATCTTCCAGACGTCCTTCCGGACAAAGCCATGTTGGATGGGGCCAAGGCAGAGCAGTTAGGGGGATCAGGCCAGCAGGGGAGAGCAGTTAGGGCCAACAGGCTGTCAAGGGAGAGCAGTTAGGGGTATCAGGCCAGCAGGCAGGTGAGTAGTTAGCAGCCAGAGGTCCTGAGGGGTCCCAAATTGGAGAGAGTGCAGGCCAAGCTGAGGGTACTCCCTTCCTGTGCACGAATTTCGTGCACCGGGCCTCTAGTGGTATATAAAGATCAAAGTAAGTGAGCATCAGATTGTAGAAGACAAAACTCTAGAGACATAGTTTAGACCTGAACTCATGGTTAGTGGAGAGCATATAAATGTTCTTAAATAACAGAGGTGGGTAAGTGGGATTTACAGGGGGAAAATTATTGGAAATCAGGAAAAAAAATACATATTTATAATTGATCTTATAAATTTAGGGTCTATGTATTTTATAATCTTGTAACTAATTGAATTCTGTACTGTTTAAAGCCAAATTTAAAAGGGTTGAAATCAACATTTCAGATTAAACTCTTATCTAGATAAATGATTTGTACATTTATATCGTTTGCCAATGTAGGTTTAGATTGGAAGATATAATGAATATAAACCCAATTCTGTGACTCTGGAATTAGACAAAACATGCATTTAACAAATTTACTATAGAACAAAGCTGGACATAAAATATAAATAGTATTATGGGCCTTTTACTTTCCTCTCATTTTTGAGCACATACCCTAGAGAAAGCTAAAGCAAGAGATATGAATTTGCTGTTGAAAATTCACAGGATACTGAATTTTCATGTACATCTCAGACTAAGAGTACTTCATTTTCTTGAGTGTGAGTCTTATAGCATGGCCTCTAAGAACAAACTAATTGACTATTTCTTCAGGTACCCCATTGAATAAGCCAGCTGTACCCATGGTGAAGGAAAAATTGTCTGGTGGCACTTAAAATATGAGATGTTGGTCCTCGATACAGTACCTTAATTGAGCAATGTTGGTTTCCAATATGATGGGTCTCTAAGGAATATTTAATAATAAATTTTAATATTTATATTTTTGTTTAATTTCAGAATCTAACTCTTTTGTTATGAGTTGGCTGTATTTTCATAGTAAAAATAACTAGCAAAGAAGTATACATACAGGAGTGGGTAAAAGTAGGTTTATAGTTTTTGTGTGAAAAATAATGCAGTAACTTATAATACAAGAATAAACAGTTCTTTTTTAGTTATGTGCATCCTCATGACTATAAACCTACTTTTGCCAATACCTGTATTTTGTCATAGATATATCTAGTATAATATGCAATTTTGACTAAAAAGTAAATGTGATAATCAGCTTGGTTTTCTTTGAAGCAATTACCTTATACTTTCCTTTCCACATGTCATTATGCACCTCTTGGTTTATATCAGAAATCAATTTTAGTAGTTAGCATACTTTAACTAAAAAATAAAATGTTTAAGAGAGTCCCTAAATTTCAGGAGATCATCATTTTAAACGTTGGTGTCAGTGTATATAGTGCAATATGTGTTTTCCATGCTGTATCCCAGAACCTTCATGAAATCTTTATAAACACTGTCTCTCGTCTCATCTGAGGTGATTATCCTATTTTGAATAACAAACAAGTCTAAGAATAGATAAATTGACTACAGATATATAGGGCTTGGGAGATTAGTTTAAGTAGATGCATTCAAATAAATAACAACTATTATATCCAAGATTAGCTTAATTATAATGCACCCAAGAACATACCTGCAGAATGCTGGGTCCAATGTGATGAATTAAAGGTAGACTGCTAAATTTGTTCTTATAATATCACAATCTCTTAGTTTAAGCCATTTGAAATGTTATTATTTTTATGGACATTAGCTGAGCTTCCATTTTGAATTAAAAGAGTAGAAGATATAATATAAAGGTATAATCCCCTTGAGGTATAATATTAATCTTTTGTTCAAAAGTTAAATGTTTAAAAACATGAAATACTGGCAAGACCAGCTACTAATTTTAGTAACCCAAACTTAATCTCTGTATCCAGTCATGTAGAAAATAAGTTTCAGCTTATGACTTTAATATCAGATTGAGCTAAGGAATTTGCAGGAATTAAGTATAACATTTTACCTTTATCAATCTAAGCACTTCTGTAGGTAGGGGTAGAATAATTTGAAAGTGGGGAACTCATTAAACTGTAGATTGTATACATTATATGTCTCAATTTTTTAAAATGCTTAGATTCTTGAAAAGTGCTTAAAGGAGAGTTAAATTAGCTTATTTGTTTTATGTATAGAATAATACATGTATTTCCTTAGTAATTCAAAGCTTTTAAAATAAATTAAGGAAAAAAAAAACAACAGCTTCATAGATACAGACAAAAGCATGGTGATTACCAGAGGGGAAGGGAGGTGAGGGGAGGTAGGTAAGAGTAAAGGGGGATAAATGATGATGGAAGAAGACTTGATTTGGAGTGGTGAGCACACAATACAATATACAGTTAATGTGTTATAGAATTGTACACTTGAGACCTATATAATTTTATTAACCAATATCACCCCAATAAATTCAATAAAAAGTTAAAAAAATAAGTTATCAAATGCATTTTTCATGGCTTTCATCTTTTGATAAAATGCCTTTTCAGATTTAGCTATAAAAATAATTTCATGGTCCAACATTTATCATTTCAAAATATTTGCCCTGGCTGGTAAGGCTCAGTTGATTGGGCATCATCCAGTGAACAGAAAAGTTGCTGATTTGATTCCTGGTCAGGGCACATGGCCAGGTTGTGGGCTCAGTCCCCAGTAGGGAGCATGCAGGAGGCAGCCACATTGATGTTACATTTTCACATCAATGTTTCTTCTCCCTTACTCTCTCTCCAAAAATAAATAAATAAATAAATAGTAGACACCCTCTAAAACCCAGCACTATGCTTGACATAGGGATAAAATGATCATAGAAAACATATGTCAGTACTTTCCTGGAGTTAATGGTGTGGTAACTATACCCTAATCCAATATACACTAGTATGTCTGAAGACATTATGATTGTCAAAACTTGGTGGTAGACAGGAGGCAGTGTGCTATTTGAAATCTAGTGATTAGAGACCTGGGTGCTTATAAACATCCTAGAATGTACAAAATGGCAACCCACCACAAAGAATTATCCAGCAAAAAAATATCAGTGATGTCACAGGTGAGAAACTTTGTTAGTTGATTACATATTTCCTCATGAATTCATGGATAACATCCAAGATAAGCACTTAGATAAATAGGAAACATAGTTTTTATGAAAACAGGTAGTAAAGAAATTCAACCTAAACTGGGGTCATTATAGCTCTCTCTAAGTTATCTGAAGTTTATTTGAAGGATAAAGTGTTTTTGTGCCTATAATGGTGGGGAGAAGAGTATAAGAGGAGGGAGGTTCCAGAAAGTAAGGCTAATGGTTGGAAGAAATAGTAATTATAGCAATTATATAGTAATTATAATAATAATTATAGTAATGGGGCAGGGGTATATGAGATAAGTCTGGTAGGGTAGATAAAACCACCTATGGTTGTGTTGATCCTTTGAGGGATACAAAGCATTGAAACATTTTACGTGAAGTGAGACTTGATCAGATCCACAGGTTTGAAAATATTCTTCCTGCAGTACAGAGGGAGGAAGATTAGAAGAGGACAGAGTTGATGAAAGGAAATTAAGAGATGTTCTAGCAGGTACTATAGCTATCCCATATAATAAAAGCCTAATATGCTAAGTGCCTGGTTGTCCAGTCATCCGTTCAACCAATAAAATCATAATATGCTAATGATATGCTAAGGCCACTCACCTACTCGCTATGACATGCACTGACCACCAGGGGGCAGACGCTCCAACTGGTGGGTTAGCTTGCTGCTGAGGTCCAGCCGATAGGGACTGAGTGAGATGGGCTGGACATTCCCTGGAGCCCTCCCGCAGTCCCTCCCCAGGTGGCCAACCTCCCGCTTCCCTCCCCGGCCCCAATTGTGCAGCAGTGGGGTCCCTTGGCCTGGCCTGTGTCCTCTCACAATCTGGGACCCCTCAGGGGATGTCAGAGAGCTGGTTTTGGCCCAATCCCACAGGCCAGGCTGAGGGACCCCACTAGTGCATGAATTTGTGCACCAGGCCTCTAGTAAATTATAACCTGGATCAACTGTAAGAATGACTGTAACAATATTCATGATTGTTTAACTCATAAATGACAAAGGTCTTTGAAACCATGACCGCTAAAGTAAGATGTGTGCTTTTCATAGAGGGAGGATGGAAGTTAAGTATTCTGCCAAAAGTATATGTAAGCAAAGACTTATGTCCCTCTTTTTAAAATTTATTGTTCTTGCCAAAGACATTGAAATGCAAGGTACATTGAGTTAGCAAAGGAAAATATTGCAAAATAAAAAAACAACCCAACAACAACACAGATTTCTGTCTAGTGCTTAAGAACATGATTCAAGATTAAAGCCAAGGAAAACCACTAAGTGGTTAATATTTTGGTAAAGTGGGGCTATAACTTTACTTTCTCCAGAATCTATGTTGGTTGAGTAAGCCATTTCTGCCTTAGTGCAGAGGGAGCAGATTAAATAGTTAGCCTTCTCTGAGCTTTCTGTTTTGTTCATAGGTAGTGATGAAATATTGGAATTGCTGGTACAGTGAATGACTAGAGGCAAAAGCACTTCTGTTTATTGTAGAAGCTATTATTTTTCAATCTTTCCCAATAAAGTGAGGGAATTACCAAATCCTGATTTAGGAACTGTTAGCTGATCTAAAAATACAATGTTAGTAGGAAAGTTGGAGATAGCAGTGAAGAAACATAAGCATCATGAATTGTAGCCAAAATTTAGCTCAAACTAAATATTTTTCTAACCTTAAAATAAATATTTTTAATTCAAAATATTTAATGTTGACATTATTGCAACTTTAGTACTCCCCATCCCCCCCTTGCACATCTCCACCCACCTAGGCCTCCCCCTTCCTTGGCCTTCACCACACTATTGTGCTGTCCTTGTGCTGTGTATATATGTTCTTTAGCTAATCCCTTCACCTTTTTATCCAGTTACCTCACCCCACTCCCATCAGGCACCGACCAGTCTGTTCCATGTATCCATGCTTCTGGTTCCATTTTTTTCATCAGCTGATTTTGTTCATTAGATTCCACATATAAGTGATATCACATGGTATTTGTCTTTCTCTGATTTGCTTATTTCACTTAGCATAATAATCTCCAGGTCCATGCATGCCATCATAAAGGATAAGGATTCTTTTTGTAACCACATAGTATTCTATTGTGTAAATGTACCACAGCTTTTTTATCCACTCATCTACTGATGGGCTCTTGCACTGTTTCCAGATCTTGGTTATTGTAACTATTGGTGCTATGAACATAGGGGTGCATATATTCTTTCTGACTGCTGTTTCGTGATTCACGGGATATATTCCCAGAAGTGGGATCACTGGGTCAAAAGGCAGTTCCATTTTTAACTTTTTGAGGTAACTCCATATTGTTTCCCACAGTGGCTGTACCAGTCTGCATTCTCACCAACAGTGCACTGGGGTTCCCTTTCCTCCACATCTTCACCAGCACTTGTTGTTTGTTAATTTATTGATAGTAGCTACTCTGACAGGTGTGAATTGATTCATCATTGTAGTTTTAATTTGCACCTCTCTGATGATTAGTAATGATGAGCATTTTTTCATGTCTATTGGCCAACTGTATATCCTCTTTGGAAAATTGTCTATTCAGGTCCTTTGCCCATTTTTTAATTAGATTGTTTGTCTTCCTGGTGTTGAGTTGTATAAGTTGTTTTATATATTTTGGAAATTAACTTCTTATTGGATGTATCATTGGCTAATATGTTCTCCCACACAGTGGGTTCTCTTTTCATTTTGTTGATGGTTTCTTTTGTTGTGCAGAAGCCTTTTATTTTTATGTAGTCCCGTTTGTTTATTTTCTCCTTTGTTTCCTTTGCCCTAGGAGATATATCTGAAAAATATTGTTCTGAGAGATGCCTGACATTTTACTGCCTATGTTTTCTTCTAGGATTTTTATGCTTTCATGACTTACATTTAAGTATTTTATCCATTTTAATTTATTCTTGTGTATGGTGTAAGGTGGTGGAAATCTCTGGAAGTTTTTCAGCTTCTACTACATATTTTTGTAAAGGTGGTAGGAAGTAGAGACAAATGATATTGATTCATGTATAGAGTTGAAACATAACCCCTGTTTATAAGATAACATTAACTAATTATACTCACACAGAGAGAAAGGTAAATTCTTCCACAGTGTGCTATGCAGATACTGACTAGATTCTAAACAACCTCAGAGTAATGGAATCAGATCTGATTGGTTCTGGGAATGAGAAGACTGTAGCTTCTTGTGATTTAGACATTATATTTCTTCTATTTCATTACATGAAGTCTGGCCTTATTAGCAGTTAGGATTTATAATGGTTTTACTAATAAGGATTAACATTTCACTAACTGATTTTACTTTTGATATATTTACTAATGAGTTGATTAAAAAAGAGTGTAGGCATAACACTGTGTAAATCTAATTTAAATCTAATTTCTACAATTATTTATCAAAGCTTTCCATATAATTTCATAACTAGATGATATTATGGTTCAGTGATCTTACAACTCCCAGAATATTTGTACGCAAAGAGTACTGAGGGTTAATGAATTTAGTTTTGTACATGTTGGTTTCTATATTTCCATGAGCCCTTCAAATAGACCCGTTTTGAAAAATTATATCTGTATGAGGCTCAGAAATTGGTGAAGACTGTTGTTATATTTGGGGAATAATATGCATAAAGGTGATTGCTGCAACTTTATGTTTGATTAAAACAAAAAAGGAGAATGCACAGGTTGAGTAAGTATGAGATCTGAATATGGAATGCTTGAACATTCTGATTTATAAGAAGCAAAGCCAGGAAATGAAAATGAAAAGATGCATTCAGAGGTAGAAGAAGGAAATCACAAGAGTGATGTCTCAGAATCTCACATGGGAGTGTTTTAATTAGCCAGGAGCGTGACCTCCGGTATAAACCAGGCAGAGAAGTTTAATAACATAATAACTAAAGTGTGGATATCAGATTAAGCAATTAGCATGAAATTGATGACCTTGGCAATAACTGTCAGTGTAGTAAGAAATTTTAATGAATTGAGGACTGAATGAGAATTGAGAACATGGACACACTAAGTGAAATACACATTAAAATTCTTGATTTTGATGGAAGAATTTGTAGTTGCTGGAAAGGCTATAGTTTAGATATCCAAGTCCTAGATGGAGATGAATAATCAATAGATCTAAAGATGAAAATAAGGAGAGTGAACCTGTGATCAAGTTCTCAAAGATATTTATATGAGAGTGTTGAACAAACATTGAAAAGTTTAGTAATAGCAGAACCAGAACCCTATGGAGGGAAAGGTGTAGGAGAAGCAGCATTCACTTTTGAGGGACTCTTGGAAAAGTGGTGTCTTTCTGGGAAAACCAATCAGTTAAGACAATGAGGGAAGGAGCATTCTGAGAAATAAATTAGAGTATGCTGGAATCTTTTTTCCTGTGGAATAGGTATTTAAGAATTCTGGAGGTAGGATACAGAAGGTAAATCTGATGAAAAATTGGGGGTGAAAAGAGCAATGAACAGTAAAGAGATCCCCAAAACTTAGTATTTGTTTGTTATTTTAAAAATTACACAATGTGAAGCATGTGTGAATGTAGAATCTAAAGTTAACTTGATAAACTTAATTCTGTGTCCATGCGTACTACCTGCCATAGGCCAATGGCATCTATAGTTTTCCTTGTGCTCATGGTATTAAATAGAAAACACTGATGAAAAATTCTGACAAGGATGGAAAGAGTGACTAAGAGCAGAGAGACTATTATAATTCATTCAAAAATAATATATTTTAATTACTCATCTCTGACTCATGAAGTATCTATAACTAAGCTAATTTTATAATTTTAAAATTATTCCTCCACCCACCATTTTCTCAACACATTGATTCCTTTTGAAATCCCAAATCTCCCCTAACTTCAGTGTTTCTTCTGTGGGTTCACAGAGTCTTGGATGAAATTCAGGTAGGAAGCTGTGTTATAATCCTTCTATCACACTGTGGTCTTGTTGCATTTGGCAAACATGCTAAAACAGAACAAAAAAAATGAGTGGAAGGAACAGCTTAAAGATTTTTTAAAATTGAATAAGTTGATAATGGCAAGAGGAAAATAATTTTAGTGGGTAGATGGAAACATTGTATTGTCCTTTAAATTTTGTCTTTCATGAATGGAATCTTCTTATGCTAGAGGGGCTAAATAGCTCAGAATGAAGTCCTTTCTTATATTGGCCTGATGTCACTAATGCAGACAAACTAATTTATTGTTGATGACTTGTGATGCTTTTTTATTTGTGTAAGTTTCAGCACTTCTGATATGTTGGTTAAAACTTATTGATTCATCCATGTTTGGATTTTATGATAATTTACTGAAAGCGAGACTTGAAGAAAGGTTGGAGAAGAAATGGACATTTTTCAGATTTTACCCAAGTGGAATAAAAGGAACACAAAAGGTCTGTTTTTCTCCAATTGAGTTAATGATTCTGCTAGGATTTAACTTATTTATGGGTGGGTCAGGGTTAATGGAGAAAGGATATTGTTAGATGTGGAGTGATACTCATCATTATTTAACATTTAATGTTAATGGTAGATTATGCATCTTAAAAAGCATAGGAGTTGAACTTGAAAGGCATGATTCAATTTAGCTTTTTAAAAAATGCAAAATTTCTCTTTGAGAGGCCTTAGTGTGTTGTGATAAAGGTTTTTTAAATTGGTAGGCAGGCATGGCTCAGTGATTGAGCCTTGACCTATGAAAGAGGAGGTCACAGTTCTATTCCGGGTCAGGGCACATGCCAAGGTTGCAGGCTTGTTCCCCAGTGTGGGGCATGCAGTAGGCAACCAATCAATGATTCTCTTTCATCATTGATGATTCTATCCCTCTCTCCTTTCCTCTCTGAAATAAATAAAATATATTTTTAAAAATAAAAAATAGATTATAGTTTGAAATATATTTCTGTTATCCCTGCATTAGAAGCATCTGAAAAGTGAAAGCAAATATCCTGTTTTATCTACTATGTCTTTTCATATAAATGTACAATTTGTCTTGATTAGATCTAAATTGTTAAGCAGAGAGAATACATGCATCTTCTTTCCATGGCCCTTATGGGACATCAAATTGAAATCTCCTGTGTATTGTTCTGGCTTGACTACATTTGTCCATTTTTATCTCTGCTATGCAAAAAGATTACTGAGTTTTATCTTCCCAATGGGAAACTGACAAAACAATATTCTTCACTTTATTAACACGCTTCTTCCAGGAAAAATGCAACTAAATAAGTTAGGTTTAAACAGCAGATAAGAGAATCCTAAACACTGAATAAAAGTGACACTCAGTAAAGATCATTTGAAACCTGGATAGACTACCGAGATGCAGCAGATCAGGGATTAGAGGAAAAAAAATACTATCATCTGATGAGAAACAATTGAACACAAAGTGAGCACAGAGCTTTCAATTTTATCAGTAATTATGTACAAGTTCTATCAATCTTATTACTATAAAGCTAGCCTTTAGCTTCTGTGCAGAAAAAGAGCAAATCACTAAAGTTATAGAGCTGTACTACTTAGATAATTTATTGAAGGAAATTACAGTATGCTTTAACCATCTTATTATTATAGTCTTGAGCTTTAAAATTGCTTTTGGTTACAAAAAGGTGTGAAGAATTGAAAAATAAGTAAGAGAAAATAAGAATGTTACATTGTTAAAAGTAGGTATTTTCTATTTAGTGACTATTGAAGATAATAAACCAAAATTTTAGAAAAGGTTTAGTTTCTCATTCTCAATTTTATTTGTAAGTTATTTTAAACATACTTGAGATCAATTAAAATTTTCTAAAGTATAGGCTTTTGCCATGACTTCATTTAACAACATTTTTATCAGTATGCATATGTGGGGAGGGGGAGACATTATGTGCAAGATACTTTGTTACACATGGGGGATATAAGGAAATATAAGATATCATCCACATTTGCATGTTCTTTATATCTAGTTGTTGAGATATTTCATATATTGAACTTACTTACATTTTATGTACATAATACCAACTTAGTGATTACATCAGGACATATATGGACAGTTTATTGCAGTTTGGATGGAGAGAAAATGGGCAGAGGGAGAGGTATAGAAGGGAAGGCTTCTAGGAGGTGATGAGATTTGAGTTGACCCTTGACATTTTTAGGACTCTAGATAGTAATGATGTGAAAACTGTGGTTGGAGGAAGAGTATGGTAATTAGTTAGGAGTTATGGTAGCATATAGCATTTGGGAAGCATCTGAAATTTCAAAATACGGCTTATTTTAGATTGTAGAAACATGCATTTACCAGTCTCCGGAATTTGGACTTTATCTGATGTTCTCTCTGATATGCCTAAAAGAATTAAAAATATTTACTACAGAAAATAAGCACAATATTCTTCCCTAAAGCTGTAGAAACAACAGGATCAGAACAAGTGAAATAGTTTATTAAATATCTTTTAAGCTTGTAGTTTGTTTGCTGGAGTTCTACCTATAAACTTTTAAGTCCTACATGTAGTAAATATCCCTTGGTAGAAAGAGGTTAAAATTAATCAGCACTTGGAAAAGAGAAGAGAAAGTCATTATATGCTTATGGACTTGTCAAGTATGGACAAAGGAACGGTATATGGGAGAAAATATTAGAAAATTAGCTAGTAAATTATAGGATTGGTAATTAGCATTAATAAAGAAGAAAACAAATTAATAAAAAAGACATATTCTATGAAGATGTTAGCAGATATATAGGTATTAGTGGACACATCTGTGTCAGAGACCTATGATTACAGCTAGATTGAACCTGTTTTTAAATTTGTATCATAGTAGAAGATTTAAAGTGTGAAGGGAGGATACCAATCCATTTTCAGCACTCATCAGAAACTTAAAGGATTCATACTGGGGGGAAATGCCATAGTACTATGGTGATGGAAGGAAACTTGACTGGGGTGTTGAACAAACAATACAATATACAGATAGTATGTTATAGAAGTGTACCTGTGAAACCCACATAGTTTTATTAACCAATGTCACCCCAATACATTTAATAAATAAATAGAAAGAAAAATTACATAGTACCATCCTCATGAAACCCATATTCAAGTTAGGGTATGATCATCACTATTTCCAATTTGCTGAATAAGTGACATGATTTTGGGGGTACCATGAGCAACCTGTTATTGAAGATTCAGCAAAATAAAATACATTTGATGAAAGGATATAGCTATTTGCCAGAAAATACTTCTACTAGCTGCTGAATAAATGGTCAGAGACATGAAAGGCAAAGATAGGACTATGATTGAAGAAGAAACTCTACATGTGTGAACCCAGGCATGAATTGTTTTCCTAGAATGGACATTGACATTCTCTTCCAGATCTTAATTGTGGAATGCATTTTCCTACTTCTTTCCATATGATGACTTTTTTTTTTTATTGTATGATGGACATTGTGATACATTGTGGAGAGTCATCCTCCATTAAAGGGCATTGAGCTTTGCTTAGGCAATTAGTTAAATTATTGGTAATTCCTTTTGCATATATTAGATGTGTTTTATTCTTTACTAGAGGCACTGGGGGGTCCCTCAGCCTGGCCTTCCCCCTCTCGCCGTCCAGGACGCTCCTTACCACCTGCCTGCAGCGGAGGCAGGAGAGGTTCCTGCCACCGCCACTGGGCTCGCCAGCTGTGAGCCCAGCTTCTGGCTGAGTGGCGCACCCCCTGTGGGATTGCACTGACCACCAGGGGCAGCTCCTGCCTTGAGCGTCTGCCCCCTAGTGGTCAGCACACATCATTGCGACCGGTCATTCCACAGTGTGGTCGATTTGCATATTATGCTTTTATTGTATAGAATTAGCTTGATACTATTTTGTATTTTTTTTTTTATCAATGATACTTTGGACATGAACTTAGTCCTAGGCAATGGCCCTTATTCTGGATCATAGAGCATACTGCTAAGACAAGGTCTTCTTGGGTGTACCAAGGGTGGAGTTCATCAAGGTGTTCAATGAAGTCTCTGTCTCCTCTCTACTTCAGCCAGAATACCAAGTTCCTAGTATTACATGACCTTTTATGTAACTGATCAGGTCTCAACAAAATAAGAGGTGATTTTTCCTGAGGTTCTCAGAGACTCACACATATGGAACAATACTCTTGGATATGGAGAAATAGCAAATGCCCATGCAGATTTCCTGAGCCATCTCTTTGCATAGTTTCCTCTTCTCTGTTACCTGCTGCACAGATTCCAGCAGATTAGACTTTAGAACTCTGCCTCCTTTATTCATGGCATCTACCATAATTTGGGGTGTATTATCCTGCCCTAAAGCAGGAATGTAAATCCAGACAGAAATATAGGGAGTTTTTGTTGCTTACTCTGTGCTTTCCTTTTCTGAGGTATCACAGTCCTGCCATTGTTATTGTCCAGTGCCTGAAGACAGTTTCCTCATGTATTTTGTTAAGTTATATTTTCCAGTGACAAGACAAGTCTGTTTCCATGTACTTTTTTTTCTCTTCCCATTCTAAACACATAGAAAGGGCTAGGACTGATTGTCCAAAATCAGCTTATATCAAGTTGAAAATGCTTTGTTATATGTTTTCTTATTTCCTTACCTGATCTGAGGCTGAGTGTATCACAAAATCAGTTTCATGAATGATTTTTGAGTAGAGTATCTTTTAAACAGTCAGCAGGTGAAAATGTTCACTAAGGTTACCCATTTTTATGACTATTAAATGTTAATCATTTAAAGATCTATCATATCTCTCAGGATGGTTTGTAAAACATAATAAAGCAAACAAGACAATAAATGAAATTTTTGTCTCTTTGTTTAGAGAGCTTCTCAGAGAATAAATATGTTTATTGTTCTGGTGTCTATTATTTCCACATTTAACCAAGATTTGAATACCAGCTTTGAAAAAGTGAGAAAGAAATTTCTCACTTCCCAGAAAAGGAGGTATACTAACTGTGCTTAAGTTACTTTGTGTTGTTATCTGACTACCAAGTACAAATATTTCCTGTAACACACCAGCCATTTACCAGCAGTAACTCAAAACTCCCTATCAAACTCAAGAAGATAATTTAATAGAATTGAATATCAGCACTGCTGAGGAGATTAAATCTTTAAAATGATTTAATAACATTTTTTATAAAATCTTCCAAAATATACTAGTATAAGAAGGAACACTTCCCAAATCATTCAATGAGGGCAGTGTTACCCTAATGGCAAAAACAAACAAAGATATCATAGGAAAACTAAAGGCCAATGCATCATGTTGATACAGATGCAAAAATCCTCAACAAAATTCTAGAGAAAGAAATCCAGCCCTAGCAGTTTTGGCTCAGTGGATAGAGCATTGGCCCGCAGACTGAAGGGTCGCAGGTTTGATCCTGGTCAAGGCCATGTACTTCTATTGCAACCTTGATCCTGGCCTTGGTCAGGGCTCATGTGGGAGGCAACAAATCAATGTATCTCTCTTACATCAATGTTTATCTTTCTTTGACTCCCCCTCCTTACCACTCTCTCTAAAATTCAATGGAAAAAATATCCTTGGATGAGGATTAACAACAACGAAAAGAATTTAAGAAGGATTATATATACCATGACCAAGTGGGAATAACCAAAGAATGCAGGGTTGGTTTCACACCCCAAAACCAATTTATGTAATACATTATAGGATTAAAATAAAGGAAGAAACCATATCATCTTATTAATAAATACATAATAGTCATTTAAATAAATACAACACCCATTCCTGATAAAAATACTCAACAAACAAGGAATGCAAAGGAATGATAAAGAAGCATCTATGAAAAACCCACAGCTAATGATTCACTTAATGGTGAAAGACTCAACTCTTTTCCCTGAAATCCTGGAACAAGGGATCATATCTGAGTTTCCATCAACCTGGCCCACACTGTTTTCCCCACCCAGATGATTCCCTGAGATCCTGCCCAAGCCAATGTGCAGTCCAACCCAGGCTGTTTGCAGTGGCTTTTCCATATGAATGGCCTTATCTGGGCTATAAGGGAACTCCCATAATACTGTCAGCTAATTTATCAACAGAAACTTTGAGGGCCATAAGGGAGGGGAAAGAAATATTCAAAATGATGAAAAGTAAGGACTTACAACCGAGATTACCCAGCAAAGCTATCATTTAATTTTTTTTATTAAGGTATTATATGTGTACATATCTTACCATTGCCCCCCACCCCACTCCCATATATGCCCTTATCCCCCAGAGTTTTACATCCATTGGTTATGCTTATATGCATGCATACAAGTCCTTCGGTTGATCTCTATCATTTAGAATTGAAGGTCAAGTAAAGAGTTTCACAGACCAAAAAAATAAACAAACAAAAACTAAAGGAGTTCATCACCATCAAACCAGTATTACATGAAATTTTGAAGGGTCTTTATTAAGAACAAAGAAAAACATAAAAAACATGAACAATAAAATGGCAATAAATAAATATGTATCAACAATTGAATCTAAAACTCAAAATAAACAAACAAGGAATCTAATGAGCAAAATAAACTGATAAATAAAATAGAATCAGAGTCCAGCCAGTGTGTCTTGATGGTTGAGCGTTGACCTATGGACCAGGAATCACAGTTCAATTCCTGGTCTGGGCACATGCCTGGGTTATGGGCAAGATCCCCAGTGGGGGATGTGCAGGAAGCAGCTGATCAATGGTTATCTCTCATCATTTATGTTCCTCTCTCTCTTTCTCTCTCTCTCTCTCTCTCTCTCTCTCTCTCTCTCTCTCTCTCTCTCTCTTCCTCTCTGAAATCAATACAAAATCAGAGACATGAAAACATGGAACAGGCTGACAAATCTCAGAGGGAAGGAAATTTCAGATGGGGAAAATATTAACCAAAAAACTTATATGCATATGTGCATTACCCATGGACATAGACTGTAGGGTGGTGAAGGCCTAGAGTGGGGTGAGATCTGGGCAATGGGGGGAAAAGGGAGGAGACATCTGTAATACTCTCAATAATACATATTTTAAAATAAATAAATACAAATACCAAAAAAATAATACATCCTGAAATTTTATTTACTCTCTTTTACCCTAAAATTATTTCCTTTGGATCAAGTGCATAAAGTGTTAATATTTTAAATATGCTGGTCTCATGTAGCAATTTACATTTAGACTAATTAAAATGAAAAAATTTAAATTCAGTACTTGTCACATATCAGCTGCTCAATAGCCATATGTGTCTAATGAATATCTTATTGGATAAGGCAGCTATAGAACATGTCATCGTCACAGCAAGTTCTATTAAACTGTTTTAGTTGATTTTATGGAATTGGAGATAGAGCTTTGCTGAAAATTTTCCACAATCCAGTGGTGAATACTGAGGCTAGTTTTTGGAAACAACTAAAACTCAATCTTCAACACCATGCACTTAAAGTGGCCTTTTACCATATTTCCACTTTTTCTTCTGGTTTTAATATGTTGTTTAGGCTTTCTCTTTAAGTGTGAGAAAGCTGGCTTATGGGTCTAAGTAAAGACAACAGTTTACTAGAGAAAGATCCACAGATGAGAAAGCTAATTTAGGGGGAAGGTAAAGTAGATGTAGAGAAAAGAGACTATGAGAAATCAGCTCTGGAAAGGACATATTAGATTACATCATTATTTCATAATTTTTTTTCAAAATGCAGAATCAACAAGATAGTCGCTACTATAATATAGGCACAAACTGGAAAACATGTCTAATTCTCCTTTATCCTGATAAATTTGGTGAGTTTATTACCAACTAAAGATATCCATACAGGTTTACATATCCAGAGAGAAGAAATACAATTTTATAGATATTTACATATTTTCATTTTTACTAGGTTACTGTATTATTTTGTATTAGTTTCAGATATGCAACATAGTGGTTAGACAATAATATACTTTACAAAATGTTCCCCCTGCTATTTTTAGTACCCATGACTATTTTGTAGCTACCATTTTGATGCTTCTAATCCTTTACCTTTTTCACCCAGTCCATAAAGCCCCTCCTCTCTGGCATCCATCAGTCTGTTCTCTGTATCTGTGAATTTGTTTCTGCTTTGTTTGTTAATTTATTTTTTTCATTAAATTCCACATATAAGTGAAATCATATGATATTTGTCTTTTTCTGACTCACTTCACTGAGCTTACTATCATCTAGGTCAATTCATGATGTTGCTAATTGTAAGATTTTTATGGTTGAGCAATAGTCCATTCTATACATGTACCACCACTTTTTTATCCGCTTGTTTATTGATGGGCACTTGGGTTGCTTCCATAGTATGGCTATTGTAAATAATGCTGTAATGAACATAGGGATGCAATATTCTTTTGAATTAGTATTTGGGGTATCTTTGGGTACATACACTGAGTAGAATTGCTGGGACATAAGAAATATTCTTTTGAGACAATATATTTTAAATGTCATATTTTGTGTGTTGCTTTAAAGTATTTTTACTTTTATATTATTAAGACTATACATATAACTAGTATTTTTATGTTCAACATCAAAGAGTAAATACATTAATATTTTACAAATAAAGTAAACTAATGTAGCCATAAATAATTGTGTGACTCTGTTTACAATCTTTTTAGTTTTTAAACGGATAATATCTACTAACTTTTATAAAAACGTTCTTTTGGGATGATGCGTTTTATTATAAAATCTTTATAGATTGTGGTGATAAATGACATTCTGTCAAAAATGGACTTTAGAAATATTCTTTTAGTCATGTCATAGAATATGTTGTTTATTCACAACTATTCCCTTTTAACAAAGATTTATTAAATACATCAGTTTTCAAAGGTCTAAATGCATTCTGAATCTTTTGCTTCCCTTCTTTGGTTCAAAGGTTCCAAAAGACCTTTCATTTCTAGGTTGTAAATTCAAATATGATTTTAGTTGATCTATGACAGTTGCATCACAACCTGCACTTTAAAAGATGTTACACTCAATCTACCATCCAATGTTAATGTGACACAAAATATAATCACATTTGACATTGATCAAGGAAGTTATTCTGTAGAATATATGACAGAGAGACTGTTATCATGTGCTTTTTACAGTCTGTCTCTATCTCTCCCTCTCTCTCTCCCCTTATATATGTACACATATATATGTATATGTATATATATTTAAATATATATACATATATACTACATATACACATTCATATAAATATACATACATATACATGCATATACGTATACTAGTATAGTTAAAGGTGATATTTTCTGGACAGTTTTGTTTTTCTGGGGATGTGATTCAGGAAAATTTAGGAATGCATGTATATTGAAGTTGGATAATTATATCATAACTTAGTTTTAGTGTAAGAAACATAGAACAAGGACTTCTAGATATCCTATATAATAAAAGCATAATATGCAAATCGACCGAATGGCAGAATGGCCGGTTGATATGTTGTGCACTGACCATCAGGGGGCAGATGCTCAAAGCAGGAGCTGCCCCCTGGTGGTCAGTGCACTCGCACAGGGGGGAGTGCCACTCAGCCAGAAGCCAGGCTCACAGCTGGCGAGAGTAGTGGTGGTGGCGGGAGCCTCTCCTGCCTCTGCTGCAGGTGGGCTGTAAGGAGCGAGGGATCCCAGACTGCAAGGGGGAGCAGGTCGGGCTGAAGAACGTGCCCCCCAGTGCACAAATCTCGTGCACTGGGCCTCTAGTATGATATATGAGTGAATTTCATGTAGTGTTTTTACACATTTGGAAGCCAAATTACTTCTTAAAAATATCTTTGTCAAAACTGAAACAGAAGGAGGTTCCTACCAAGCAGATTCCCATACTGGAGGCATTCTCAAGTCATAGCCTTGAGAGATCAAGGAATACAGGCCTCTTCTTGCCCTCCATGTAGGGGAACCAGTTTCAGATATCACCTGGGAAGCTCCTGAGGCTGTGAAATAATAGATGGCCTTTTATTTTTCCATTTTTCTCTAATGTCTGATCAAGTGACTAGCATGTAATAGAAATTTATTCCAGTTGATCATTGAACAACACCAGCTTGAACAGTGCATCAAAGTAATTTAAACACTCTCCCAGGACCAAACTGGAATTACAACTAAAATATAGAAAAACCATCCTGAATAATCAACTGAAGCCTAACTGGAACCCTTATACCAAGGACATAAAGTGTAGACTGCATAAAAACTAGTAGGAAGTGTGGAGGCACAAGAGTGCTGGCTAGGCTCCCACCAAAAGCAGTTGAAATTCCAGAGGGAATCTCAGTGTGAGGGGTTCCCACTGAGAACTCTGGGATCTAAAACCCAAGCTGGACTTCCCAACTCAGAGCACCAGAACTAAGGAAGATGCCCACATAACATTTGGTAGTGAAAAGTAGTGGGGTTGCTGTCTGCTAGGGAGAGATGGCTAGAAATGCAGGCACCATCTTAAAGGGCCAGTGCACAAAATTTTTGTGCAGCCACTCACCTTGGGCTCCATCAGAGGGAAGGAAGAGTGGACTAATACTGTGTGAGAAGAATCTAGGGTTGAGGGCTCTGGAGTTAGAGCTTGGAAGGCAGCTCCCTGTGGTGACTCATTTCCCCCATACAGCATAAGACATCTTTGTCAGACATATCTTTACCATGCGTGCAGCAATTGGCTCACCCTGTTGGAAAACCTCTCACCCAGACCTATAGAGTCCATCCACACCTTGTTGTGGACTATAGCCAGAGGCTTAGTAAGAGGCTAAGAATAACAATTAGCCTGCAGGCAGAGGCAGATATCTTGATGCTTTGAGTCTTTGCCTGATCTGTTTCTGGATGAAGGGCTAGGAAAAGCAGACTTTGGTCACATCTTGGTTCATTCCAAAGGCATCCAGCCCCAGCAGAGGGAGGCAGAGGCTGGTAGATTACTGATAGCTCCAAACACAGTAGTCAGGGCCAGTCATAAACAGCATCTAACATTGTCCTGTACCAGAGACCCTCAAAAAAAAAAAAAAAAACAACAACAAACAACTGGGAGGCATAGCAGATCTACTTATTACACTTAGAAACAAACCCAACCAGGCTGCCAGAATGGGGAGACAAAATAACAAGCCCCAAATGAAAGAATAGGAGAATTCTCCAGAAGAAGAGCTAAATGAAATGGAGTTAAGAAATGTATCAGATATAGAGTTCAGAATAATGATTACAAGGATGATCAACAGCATGAGAAAAGATATAGAAACTAAGAAAAAAGACCAGTCAGAAATGAAGAATGAAATAGAAGTAATAAAGAACAATTAGAAGGAATACACAGCAGTATAAGGGAAGCCAAGGATCAGAACAGTGAATTAGAAGATAAAGTAGAAAATAATCACTCAATCAGAGAACTAAACAAAACAAAACAAAAAAAACAGGAGGAAAACTTAAGGAAGCTGTAGGACAACATGAAATATAAAAATATTTGCATCATAGGAGTACCATTAGGTGAAGAAAGTGAGCAAAGCATAGAGAACCTGTTTGAATAAATAATGGCAGAAAACTTTCTTAACATGGTGAAGGAATAAGTCTCACAAGTTCACAAGGTACAAAGAGTCCTAAGCAAGAAGAAACCAAACAGGCCCATACCCAGACACATTATAATTAAAATGCCAAACATTAAAGACAAAGAAAGAATCCTGAAGGCAGCAAGAGAAAAGCAATTTGTTACCTACAAAGGAACTCACATAAGGCTTGTCAGCTGATTTTTCATCAGAAACTCTATAGGTCAGAAGGGAATGGCATGAAGTATTCAACGTAATAAAAAACAAGGGTCTGTAACCAAGACTATTATATACAGCAAGACTATCATTCAAAATAGATGGTGAAATAAAGAGTTTCCCAGACCAAAAAAAAAAAAAAAAAAAGCTAAAGAGTGTATCACCACCAGGCCAGCATTGCAAGAAATGATAAAGGGACTACTGTAATAATAAGAAAAAAAGAGAGAGAAACATAGGCATAAAGAATTAAAATGGCAATAAATAAGTACCCATCAATAATAACTGTACAGGTAAATGGTTTAAATGCTTAAATCAAAGACATAGGATAGCTGAATGGATGCAAAAACATGACCCAAATATATGTCATCTATAAGAGACCTACCATAGAACAAAAGACTCACACAGGATCAGAGTGAAGTGATGGATAAAAATTTTCCATGCAAATGGAAATGAAAAAAAGCTGGGGTAACAATAGTCATATCTGACAAAATAGACTTGAAAATGAAGGCTATCACAAGAGACAATACAGGTCACTATATAATACTAAAAGGATCAATCCAACAAGAGGATATACTAGTAAGCCTGACAAACATAAATGCACCCAATATAGGAGCACCCAAATATATAACAAAAACTTCTGGAGGACTTAAGGGAGAGATCAACAGCAATACAGTCATATTAGGGACTTTAACACCCCGACTGACTTCACTGGATAGATCTTCCAGACAAAAATTCAACAGGGAAATAGTGATTCTAAATGACACACTAGATCATATGGATTTAATTGCCATTTACAGAACAATTCACCCCAAAGGTACAGAAAATACATTCTTCTCAAGTTTACATGTGTCATTCTCAAAGATAAACCACATGTTAGGAGAGAAAACAAGTCGCTACAAGTTCAAGAAGATTGAAATCATATCAAACATCTTCTTGGATCATAATGGCATAAAATTAGAAACCAACTACAGTAAAACGCTATAAAACATTCAAACACATGGAGGCTAAGTAGCCTAATATTTTTAAAAAAATGAATTGATTACCAATGAGATCAAGAAAAAACTAAAAATACTTCCTGGGAAAAAAATGAACACACAACAACTAAAAATCTCTGAGACACAGCAAAAACAGTCCTGAGAGGGACGTTCATAGCACTACAACACTACCTCAAAAAAACAACATCAACAAATATTAATAAACTAACCATAAGCTTAAATAATTAAAAAGAGAATGAAAAGAAAAGCCCTGAGAAGTAGAACAAAGGAAATAATAAAGATGAGAGGGTTAAATAAATTTTATAGAGAATAAGGAAAAGAAGGAAAAAGATAAATGAAACCAAGAGCTGGTTCTTTGAAAAGATAAACAAGTTTGATGTACCCAAATTCATTAAAAAACCAAAAGAGACGATCCAAATAAAATCAGAAACAAAATATGTTAATTAATAATTGACACCACAGAAATACAAAGGATTGTTAGCAAATACTATGAACAACCACATGCCAACAAGCTGGACAACCTGGATGAAATGAAAAATTTCCTAGAAAAATACAATCTCCCAAAACTGAATCAGGAAGAACCAGAAAACCTAAATAGGCCAACAACAACTCATTAAATTGAAGCAGTCTTCAAAAGACTCCCAGCAAGTAAAAGCCCTAATTGACACAGCTTCACGAGGAGTTTTACCAAACATTCAAAGAAGAAATAACACCTATTCTCTTCAAAGTATTCCAAAAAATCCAAAAGGATGGAACACTTCCAAGCTCTTTATATGAGGCCACCATTATCCTAATTCCAAAACCAGATAAAGACACTACAAAGAAAGAGGATTACAGGCCAATATCCCTGATGAAAACAGATGCTAAAATCCTCAATAAAATATTAGTAAATCAGATCCAGCAATACATTAAAAAGATCATACACATTGAACAAGTGGTATTTAATCTGGATCTGCAAGGCTAGTACAATATTTATAAATCAATGAATGTTATACATCACATAAGCAAATCTAAAGACAAGAAATCACATGACCATATCAATAGATGCAGAAAAATCATTTGACAAAATCCAATACCTATTTTTGATAAAAACTCTTAGCAAAGTGGGAAATAGAGGTATCATACTTCGACGTAATAAAAGCCATATATGGCAAACCTCCAGCCAGCATGATACTCAATGGACATAAACCAAAACCATTTCTCCTAAGAACAGGAACAGGACAGGGACATTCTTCTTATCTGATCGCTGAATAGCCATAGCAATCATACAAGAAGAAGAAATAAAAGGCATCCAAATTGGAAAGGAGTAAGTTAAAGCTGTCATGATCCGCAGATGACATGATATTGTATGTAGAAAACTCTGAAGACTTAATGAAAAACTACTAGATTTAATGAATGTATTTGGCAATGTAGCAGAATATAAAATTCATCTCAGAAATCAATGGCAGTTTTATACACTATAATTAATTATTAGAAAGAGAAACTAAAAACAACAACAACAACAACAACAATCCCATTTACCATTGCAACAAAAAATTAAGATACTTAGGAATAAACTTAACCAAGGGGATAAAAGACCTGTACTCATAAAAATACAGAACATTGAAAAAAGAGATAAAGGAATATATAAACAAGAGTAAGAATAAACTATGTTCATGATTTGTAGAATTAACATCATTAAAATGTCCATACTACCCAAAGCAATCTACAGATTTGATGCATTCGCTATTAAAATACCAATGGCATACTTCGCACATCTAGAACAAACATTTCAAAAGTTTATATGGGACCAAAAAAGACCACCGATAGCTGCAACAATTTTGAGAAAGAAGAACAAAGTTGAGGGAATCACAATACCAGATATCAATTATACTACAAAGCTACTGTAATAAAAACAACTTGGGCCCTGCCCTAGCTGGTTTGGCTCAGGGGATAGAGTGTCGGCCTGGGGACTGAAGGGTCCCAGGTTCGATTCCGGTCAAGGGCACATGCGTGGGTTGAGGGCTCAGTCCCCACTGGGGGGGTGTGCAGGAGGCAGCAGATCAATGATTCTTTCTCATCATTGATGTTTCTATCTCTCTCTCTCTCTCTCCCCCTTCCTCTCTGAAATCAATGAAAATATATTAAAAAAATAAAAAAGCTTGGGCCCTGACTGGTTTTGCTCAGTGGATAGAGCATCGGCCTGCAGACTAAAGAGTTCTGGGTTTGATTCTTGTCAAAGGCACATGCCAGGGATTGCTGGCTTGATCCCCAGTAGGGGGCAAGCAGGAGTCAGCCAACCAATGATTCCCTCTCATCAGTGATGTTTCTAGCTCTCTCTCCCTCTCCCTTTCTCCCTCTCTAGTATATATATATATGTATATATATACATATATATGTATATATTTATATATATATATGTATATATATATAGTATCAATATAGTATCAGTATATTATATATATAATATCAATATAGTATCAGTATAATTATATATATATATATATGTATATATATATATATATATATTATCAGTATATATATTGGTACTGGCACAAGAATGTGTATATTGATCAATGGAATAGACCAGAAACCCCAGAAATCAACTCAAGCCATTACACACAATATTAGACAAAGGAGGAAAGAGCATAAAATGGGGTAAAAATAGACCCTTCAAAAAATGGTGTTGGAAAAAATGAACAGGTTCATGTAAAAAAAATAAAACTAAACCACAAACTTACACCATACACAAAAATAAACTCAAAGTGGATGAAAGACTTAAATGTGATTTATGAAACTATAAAAACCCTAGAAGATACCATAGACAGCAAAATCTCAGAAAACTCTCATAGCAATATTGTCTGGTACATCTCCTAGGGCAATGGAAATAAAGGAGAAAATGAATGAATGGGACTACATACAAACGTAAAGGTTTTACACACCAAAAAAAAAAAAAAAAAAATCAAGAAAATGGAAAGGGAGACCATTGCATGAGAGAACATATTTCCAATAATACATTTGATAAAGGTTAATATCCAAAATATATAAGGAACTCATACAACCTAACAAAAGGAAGACAAATAATCCAATTAAAAATGGCCAAAGGACCTAAATAGATAATTCTTCAAAGTGGATATAGAGGAGGCCAAGGGATATAAGAAAAAATGCTCAAAGCCCCTAATCATCAGAAAAATACAAATAAAAACACAATGAGGTATCTCCTGACACTTCTCAGAATGGCTGTCATCAACAATTCAACAAATGACAAGCGTTGGCAAGGATGTGGAGAAAGGGAATTTTAGTGCACTGCTGGTGGGAATGCATACTGGGAGCCACTGTGGAAAACAGTATGGATTCTCCTCAAAATTTTAAATATTGAACTACCATTTGACCTAGTGATCCCACTCCTAGGTATATATCCTAAGAAACCCGAAACACCGATCAGAAAGAATAGATGCACCCCTGTGTTTATAGCAGCTCAATTTATAATAGCTAAGATTTGGTAACAGCCCAAATGCCCATCAGTGGATGAGTGGATAAAAAAGCCGTGGTACATTTATACCATGGTATACTATGCAGTGATAAAAAAGAAGGGCCTCTTACCCACTGAGACAGTATGGAGCAATCTGGAGAGTTTTATGCTAAGCAAAATAAGCCAGTAAGAGAAAGACAAGTATCACATGATCTCACTCATGTGTGGAATCAAAAGAACAAAATAAACTGATGAAAAAAATAGATTAAAAGACATAGAAACATGGAACAGACTTGAAATCTCAGAGAGAAGGTGGGGATGAGTTGGTTGGTGGGGAGAGATTGACCAATGAACTAATATGCACATTTGCATATTAGTGGACACAGACATTAGTGTGATGAAGGACTGGGTGGGGGTCAGGTGCAGGCTAGTGGGGTCAATGAGGGAAAAGGGGAAACATATGTAATACTTTCAACAATAAAGATACATTAGGAGCCTTGGTCTAATGGCTCACTTTGTTGGATCACAATAAAATCTTATTGTTGGGTGAGGATTACAAAAAAGGGAAATTGGAGCACGAACTTTTGTAAATTTATTCCTTTTACAGAATTTTTCTCTAGAACATATATTTTACTTTTATATTGCTTTAAAATACGATGTCTCAAGCATTGGCATTTATGCTACTGAGCATAAAACCAAGGCTTGTTTTCTCTTTCATTCAAATACTAATATGGATGAGAAAAAGGATATGCATTGCATTTGTGATTTTATCCTTTTTCTGATCATAACTGGGAAAGAATAGAGATCAGTGACTAAATACATCACTGATATGTTTTACTTTAAGTATTTTGAAGAAACTTAGAATTATTTTCTCCACTTTGCTATTTTTTATATAATACTAGTAGCCTTGCACATGAATCCATTGAGCCAGTAGGTTGCTGCCGCCCTCCTTAGCTCTCCGCCCACTGCCCTGCCATCCTGTAGCTCCCCCTGCCCCCTCCCTCCATCCCCCCCTCATAGATTGCTGCCCTGCCCCCTCCTATAGCTCTCGCCCACCCCCACTGCTTATAGTTCGTTGCCCCACCCTCCTGCAGATCCGTGATCTGGTTGTTGCGCAGTCAGTCATTACACCTCAGGGAATAACGGATAATTAGCATATTCCTCTCTTATTATATAGGATTTGCTACAAGAAACTCCTTGTACTCTCTACTCACACCCAAATTAGATCAGAGAGGCATCTTTTACCCTCTTGTAATTAAGATTCCTTTTTCAATTCAATTAGGTTCTTGTGATTTTAGTTTCTAAATTGTGAAGTAGACATTTTAATATTGTCTTTCATGATTTAGCCCCCTTGATATTTTTAGAGAAGAGTACATTACTGAGACATTATGTACTACATGCATTGTGTGTGTGTGTAGAGGGGTGGGCAAAATAAATTCATAGTTGTGAGTATGCAAAATAGACTTTATTCTTATACTAGAGGCCCGATGCACAAAGATTCGTGCAAGAATAGGCCTTCCTGCCTCTGGCTGCTGGCACCACCTTCACTCCAGCTGGAGCTGCCTTTCCACCTTCACTCCAGCTCGGAGCCGCCTTTCCACCTTTGCTCTGTCCCGGAGCTGCCTTCTACCTCTTGCCTTGTCATATCAATTTGCATATTCCCTCCTTATTGGCTGTGGGCACTGCCATCTTTGTTGAGGAGTTACAGTCAATTTGCATATCCCATCTTTATTACATAGGGTTATTATTTGTTAACTAGAGGCCCAGTGCACAAAATTCATGCATGGGGTGGGGGGCGGAAGGGGTGTCTCTCAGCCCAACCTGCACCCTCTCCAATCTGGGACCCCTTGGGGGATGTCTGACTGCCTGTTTAGGCCCGATCCCTTTCACAATCTAGGACTGCTGGTTCCCAACTACTCGCCTGCCTGCCTTCCTGATTGCTCCTAAACGCTCTGCCTGCCAGCCTGATCACCCCCTAACCACTCCCCTGCCAACCCTATCTATGCCTAACTGCCCTCCCCTGACACCCCAGTCACCCCCAAATGCCCTCCCTTGCATATTCCCTCTTTATTAGATAGGGTTTTTTCCTTAGCATATTGGACAGTCCTAACTAGTTTGGCTCAGTGGATGGAGCATTGGCCTGCAGAATCAAGGGTCCTAGGTACAATTCTGGTCAAGGGCATGTACCTTGGTTGGGGGCACGTACCCAGTCGGGAGTTTGCAGGAGGCAGTTGATCGATGTTTCTTTCTCATAGATGTTTCTAGCTCTCTATCCCCTTCCCTTTCTCTCTGTAAAAAATCAATAAAATATATATTATAAAAAAAGCATTTAAGATTCCTCCATATCTGCCTGGCTGGTGTGACTCAATGGTTGAGACCCCAGGCTGCCACTGCTGGAGGGGTTCGGGCCCTGGCCAGGCTGAGACCCCAGCCCAAGGCTGCCACCTCAGCCCAGCCAGGTTGAGACCCCTGCCCAGGCTGCCATCTCAGCCTGGCTGTGGATAGCCCGGTGGATGCCTTCCCTGGCCTGAAGATCTTGCATTGGGGGTGCACTGCGCTGCCAGCCTGACACCCCGGCCCCAAGCCCCGTGGCCCGCTTCTCCCCGGATCACGTGTAGCTCGGGGGCGGATTGCTGCCTGCCTGACACCCCGGCCGCAAGCCCCGCGGCCCGCTTCGCCCAGGATTGCGCGCGGCTCAGGGGCAACCAGCCGGACACCCCGGACTGCCGCCACTGGGCTGGGATTGCTGTGTGTGGGGCGGGTGCCTCCCAGCTAGACACCCTGGACTGCAGCTGCTGGGCAGACTTGGGGACTCCGCTGGGGCTCGGGGCTAAGAGGACTGGGCGCCGCCATATTGTGGCCATGGGTGCCACCATTTTTGTTGCGGAGTGATGGTTAATTTGCATATTGCCCTTTTATTAGATAGGATTATTGTCTTGTTTTCCATACATACAACTATAAATCTATTTTTGTCAACCCCTGTGTGTATATATATTTACTATTTCTCATTTTAAAAATTTATTATAGAATAATTTTGTATTTTAAAACTAGCTTTTTAAATGCACGTTTGAGAGGAAACATTATATAAAACATTATCATCATTCAAATAAAGTTAATTTCAAATAACTTGTATATTTGCCTTTAAACCAATACACTGAAATGTTACCCAGCATCACTAGGAATGTAGTTATAATTTAAGAAAATATTTAACTGGTGTTTAAGTTTAAGTTCAGTATACACTTGTCTTAATGTCCTATTGATAAGTTACTAGAGCTATTTTCAATTGCTCATATTTTTATGAACACATTACTATTTTGATATTGGAGTTACATAGGTAAAAAAGGAAAACTGCTTATATCTTCATTATATAATAACACTCTTCAAAGGTATTGCTGCAGGGTCAGGGAGTGTGTGGCATGATCTTGGCACATATATTGAAGTATCTACTAAGTTTCTTGAATATTTTGTATTAATGCTCCATCTGGAATCTCATCACTGGTACTTATAATCTTAGAAAAAAATTCTGCTTGCAGCTACCTGTATTAGAGGGATCATAAAAACTTAGGTTTCCCAGGCTTCAAATTGTTGTTGATGTTGTTATTGTTAAATGAATACAATTTGGGTTTTGTTAATGAGTTGTTGAATAAAAAAAGTATAGAAATAATGTTTTAGGACATCCATTGCTATTTAATAAATTTAATGCCATATAACTTTAAATAATTTTTGTGCTTGTTCTGCTTTGTGTAAACCACTTATTCACATTGAAAGTTGTACTTCCCAGAGAGGTGTATGGGAAATTGTGGGGTAAGTCCAATATGCAATGCATCCTGTAGTGCACTGTTCAATACTGCCCAGTAGAGAAGTGTCCTTCTATTCCACACAACTTTATAACACCCTACAGCCAAATATTCATGTAATCAAGAAGCCTGTTTATATATGTATAAACATAGGCACTAACTGTTTTCTGTAGCAACACAAAGCATGTTTTCTAGTCTTTTAATATTCTTTGAATTTTCCAATGATTAAATGATTGTATACAGTCAGAGAATCTTGTACTTGATTTTGTTTCAGAATAATCAGGAAGTAAGGATTTAGAAAATATCACTGATGGTAATAGTATAGGTTGTAATACTTAAATCACCAATATGGTGTTTTCATTCTGATGCCTAATATAGATTATTATCCTTTAGTATTTCCATGATACTTTCCTTATATTTTTTCTATAATAGTACAGTTGAGGCATTATATAGTATTTTTCTCTAATTTTATGTGTAAGCATATGTTTTATATGTGAATTTCATGATAATACCAAAAAGCAATGCAAAATACAGTGGTAGGCAAAAGTAGTTTTACAGTTGTGAGTATGTAAAGCAGTTTATTCTTATACTAGAGGCCCAGTGCATGAAAATTCATGCACTGGAGGGGGGTCCCTCAGCCTGGTCTGTCCCCTCTCACAGTCTGGGAGCCCTCAGGGGCAGGAAACGACCTGGCGATCAGGGGAGGACAATTCCCCACCATACCTCTGCTGCAGCCACTGCCAGCAGCACAAGCCTCGGCCGGCCCTGGTTACCTGAGCCTCGGGCGGCCCTGGGTGACTGGGTAGCCACCATCCAAGACTTGCCTGTGCCTCGGGCTGGTCCTAAATGGCTGGGGGGCTAAGGGGACTGCGGGACTCCATAGGCAGGTGTGCAATGGCGTGAGGGTCAATTAGCATATCCCCCTCTTTATTAGATAGGATTATCCTATATAATAAAAGGCTGATATGCAAATTGTCCCCTTGAGAGTTTGACTGACCAGGGGTTTGAGCACTCACTATGATGTGTACTAACCATCAGGGGGCAGTGAGGAAAGAAGGAAGGCCCTGGCCAGCAGCCAGCAGCCAGCAGCCAGGGAAGGCAGGCCCCAGCCAGCATCTAGCAGCCAGGGAGAGGAAGGCCCCGATGGGCTCTGATCACCGGCCAGGCCTAGGGACCCTACCTGTGAACAAATTTCATGCACCGGGTCTCTAGTTATTTAATAATTATTATATTACTTATTTTTGTTATTTATTTTATTATTGTTCTTATTTCATAACTTTACTTATGATTCATCTTTTAGATAATGATGACTGGTAATTTAACCTACTTTTGCCCACCCCTGTATTTGCTTAAAATTGTCAAAAATTTTGAGATAAATGACCTTGATGTCTTTAACTCTCAAGTGTTTCAGCAGTATTAATCATGTATGTGTGTATGTATGTGTGTGTGCATATTTAGTAAGAAGAGTGAGATAATGCAAGTTTGGCAAAAAGTTAACAATTGATGAAGCTAGTTTGAATGGATACATGAGTTCATTGTGCTGTTTTTACACTTACAAATGAAATATTCCATTCTTAACATATTCCATATTATTTAAGCTGCAAGATTCAGAAACCCATTTCTGAATATGGAACATTTGTTTATTTGGTGGGTTCAGTGCATTTTATTTGAAGCATCTTTGTTGATGAAAGAATGTCTAGGCCCCTGCTAGAGGCTCTTCCCACTGGTAAGTCTTCATTCTGGCAGATGTCTGTGTGGGGCTGACTTTAAGCCAGAGCTGACAAGAAAGCATCACTCTGTCAGAAAAGAAGATGTGACTACTTTGGGGCTCACTTAGAAGGTAATTACCATTTATTATCATGTTGAATTACTCAAATGTTAGATGTATTTAGGTAGCCATGGTAACATTGCCCTCAGCTTCATTTCTTAACTAGAGGCCCGATGCACAAAATTCATGCAAGAGTAGGCCTTCCTTCCCCCAGCTGCTGGCACCAGCTTCCCTCTGGCACCTGGGACCCGGCCTTCCCTCCAGCCACCAGCAGGTATCTGGGACCCAGACTTCCCTCGCAGCCCCAGCTTCGTCCGGAAGGACATCTGGTCTAATTAGCATATTACATTTCATTATTATAGACTAGATGCCCAGTGCACAAAATTTGTGCACGGGGGGCAGGGTGTCCCTCAGCCCGGCCTGCACCCTCTCCAATCCAGGACCCCTTGGGGGATCCCTGTGGGATCTGGAGTAAACTGGCAGTCGGATATTCCTCTCACAATCTGGGACCGCTGGCTCCTAACTGCTCACCTGCCTGCCTGCCTGATACCCCTAGCTTCTCCCCTACCTGCCTGATTGCCTCTAACTACCTCTGCCTGCTAGCCCGATCACTCCTAACTGCCCTCCCCTGCCAGCCTGATTGCCCCTAACTGCCTTCCCTTGCCTGCCTGATTGCCCCTAACTGCCTCTGCCTCGGCCCCCACCACCGGGGCTTTGTCTGGAAGGATGTCTGGATGGATGTCCGGAAGACGTCCAGTCTAATTAGCCTATTACCCTTTTATTAGTATAAATAATACCTCAGTAATGTGTTAGAGTAAATTCTTCCCTAATCCTGCTTATTGCGCCAATTGTGGGAGTACTTACTCCTTTATCCTGCCTAACTACACCAACTATGGGAGTACAGGTCCTCCTCTGCTAGAAACTGGACCTTCATGGATGCCAGGTAGTAGATGGAGAAGATAATATGAGCAGTTGTAGGCATATAAGAGAGCCTTTATTGTAGCCTAAGTAGCCACTGCTACTAAGGAACAATTAGACAAAGCAGTTCTTGCTAACACAGTAGCAAACATAGGAGCCATTGTACATACAGTAGCCCTTGCTAATATAGTAGCAAACACAGGAACCATCCTAGTAAAACAGCTAGCACCGGCTGGTCAGTAATACATATTCCTAACACATACTTTATACTAACTTAGGCAAAAGAGGCTTCTTGCCAAAATAGTGACATCATTATTTTAGGGTATAGAAGGGCAGTACTACATAGTACAGTACAATTACTGTGTCCTTGCTTTTTCACCTGCATATAGCAAATTAGCCTTGAACACTCTGATTAGGATTCCTATGTTCAGATTGGCCTTGAACATTTGGCGTACTCTGTACAGAGCCCCCACATTGAAATTGGTCTTGAACATCTGGTGTGCTCTGATCAGGGTTCCCACAGGAATGGAAGAACAAATTTCCCAACTGAGGCAAATTATTAAATACTTAGTTAATTGGCATGAGATTACAAGTTTACAAAGACGAATGTTTAAGGAGTGTCATCCTTAGGAAAGTGCCTACAATTTTTAAATCACAGAATATAAGCAATGGCAAAAGAGTATGGAAAGTTCATTGAACGACAACAGGTTTTATACTTCAGAAAAATTCATTGTTTCTTGAGGTGGTTGGGGACCAAACTTTGAGAACAAATATAGAACATACCTAAGAGATATCTCAGCAGAGGGACAGGAAGCTGTGGTATTATTTTTCAGTTTCTATCCATCATTCACTGAATGCTGTGCTGTGCCTTGGGCATTAACTTGCTAGCACTTTGGGCCAGCACTTTGGGTGCACCTAACATAGGCCCTTAGAGAATAGCAGGTTTTTTTTTTTAATATGTTTTTTTAAATTGATTTCAGAGAGAGGAAGAGAGAGGGAGAGAGATATAAACATCGATGGGAGAGAAACACCAGTCAGTTGCCTCCTGCACACTCCCTAATGGGGATTGAGCCTGCAACCTGATCATGTTCCCCAACCTGGATTGAACCAGCTATATCCTAGTGCATGGGTCAATGCTCAACCACTGAACCACACTGGCTGGGAAAGAGAGTGGCAGGTTTTTGCAGTAGGACTCCATCAGCATGAACTAAAATGGCAAGTTCAGGGGCTGGGGGAGGTTGTGTTTGGAAACTCAACACTGTGCTTATATCTTTAGATTATAAATGAGGAAATTGAAGCAGAGATAAGTTGATTAACTTTCTCATAAGTTAAAAACTACTAACTGGTAGAATGGAGATTCGAATTCAGGATTAAAATTCAAACATCAATATTTCCTGGAAACGAATATATACAGAATGAATACACTGAGTGACCAGATTATTATAATATCTGAACACATAATAATCTGGCTACTCAGGGTGTGTGTGTGTGTGTGTGTGTGTATATATATATGAGGCCTGGTGCACGAATTCATGCATGGGTGGGTGGGTAGGGTCCGGCCAGCCTGGCCAGGGGGAGGGGACATGGGTGGTTGGCTGGCCTGCCTGCTGGTCGAACTCCTGGTCAAGGGGACAATTTGCATATTAGCCTTTTATTATATAGGATATACAATGAGTGGCCAGATTATTATGAATTCAGAGATCATAATATAATAATCTGACCACTCAGTGTATATACTGTATCTATGTGTGTGTGTGTGTGTGTGTGTGTGTGTGTGTGTGTGTGTGTAAAATCTGTTTTAGTTTTATATATATTTTCATTCATTCTTGGGTCCCACTCCAGACCTACCAAAATTGACATGGGGAGTGAGCCTGAGAAGTCTGCATTTTAACAAGCCCTCCAGGTGATTGATATAATCTCAAATTTCAAAACTACTAGTTTTTCATGTTCTTATGTCCCACATTATACAGTATTAGTTCTTTAACTAGAACCTCATTAGGTTTAATTTGTTTCTCTCTTTTTTTGTTTTAATATATTTTATTGATTTTTTACAGAGAGGAAGAGAGAGGGATAGAGAGTCAGAAACATCGATGAAAGAGAAACATTGATCAGCTGCCTCTTGCACACCCCCTACTGGGAATGTGCCCGCAACCAAGGTACATGCCCTTGACCGGAATCGAACCCGGGACCCTTGAGTCTGCAGGCCGACACTCTATCCACTGAGCCAAAACGGTTTTCGGCTGTTTCTCTTTTTTTAAAAAATCAAAGAGAAAATGAATGGTAACTAATTGCCATTTATATATATGAATCTATGTGTCTGACACACATGTCAATAGACATCTATATACACTTCTACATTTTTTAAATCTAGAATATTTGTTCTTAACAACATAATTGTCCATGTTTCCTCTTGTTAACAGAGTAGGTCTTTTCAAGGAATGAAGAGTATATCTCTAATCCACTCATCTGCAGATGGACACTTAGGCTGTTTCCAAATATTAGCTATTGTAAATTGTGCTGCTATGAACATAGAAGTGCATATATCCTTTCTGATTGGTGTTTCTAGTTTCTTAGGATATATTCCTAGAAGTGGGATCACTGGGTCAAATGAGAGTTCCATTTTTAGTTTTTTGAGGAAACTCCATACTGTTCTCCACTGTGGATGCACCAGTTTGCATTCCCACCAGCAGAGCAAGAGGGTTCCTTTTTCTCCACATCCTCGACAGCACTTGTCATTTATTGATTTGTTGATGATAGCCATTCTGACAGGTGTGAGATGGTACCTCATTGTCGTTTTGATTTTCCTCTCTTGGATGATTAGTGACTTTGAGCATGTTCTCATATGTCTCTTGGCCTTCTTTTTTTAAATGTCTTTATTGATTAAGGTATTACATATGTGTCATTATCCCCCCCATTGCCCTCCACCCCCCACTCATGCCCTCAACCTCCTATTGTCTGTGTCCATTGGTTAGGCTTATATACATGCATACAAGTCCTGTGGTTGATCTCTCCCCTTTACCCCCACCCTCCTGTACCTTCCCTCTGATATTTTCTTTATGTCTTCTTTTGAAAAGTATCTATTTAGGTCCGTTGCCCATTTTTTGATTGGGTTGTTTACCTTCCTTTTGTTAAATTGTATGAGTTCCCTATAAATGTTGGAGAATAAACCCTTATTGGTGATAATATTGGCAAATGTGTTCTCCCATGCAGTGGGCTTTCTTGTTTTGTTGAAGGTTTCTTTTGCTGTACAGAAGTTTTTATTTTGATGTAGTCCCATTTGTTTATTTTCTCTTTAGTTTCCATTGCCCTAGGAGCTGTATTGGTGAAGATATTGCTTCAGCATAAGTCTGAGATTGTGCTGCCTGTGGATTCCTCTAGTATTTTTATGGTTTCTCGTCTTATGTTTAAGTCCTTTATCCATTTTGAGTTTATTTTTGTGTTAGGTGTAAGTTGGTGGTCTAGTTTCATTTTTTTTCATGTATTTTTCCAATTTTCCCAACACCATTTATTGAAGAGACTGTCTTGACTTCATTGTATATTCTTATCTACACAATGGAATACTATGCTGCTGTAAAAAAAGGAGGAATTCTTACCATTTGCAACAGCATGGATGGACATGGAAAGCATTATGCTAAGCGAAATAAGCCAGTCAGAGAAAGATAAGTATTACATGATCTCACTCATTTGTGGAATATAATGAACAACATAAACTGATGAACAAAAATAGAACCAGAGTCATAGTAGCATCGAGCAGACTGTCCAAACTATGAGGGGAGGTGGGGGGTGAGAGAGTAAGAGATCAACCAAAGGACTTGTATGCATGCATATGAGCATAACCAATGAACCTAGACAGGGGGAGGGGGAGGGCATGTGCTGGAGGTTGGGGGCGTCCTGGGAGAGGTCAATGGGGGAAAGCGGAGACTTATATAACCCATTAAAAAATAAAGAAATTAAATTAAAAAATCAAATCAAATAAATTAACCTCTTTTAGCTTTAATTTAATTATTGATAAAAATACACACTTTATAAAGTTATTATGATAAAGGGAAAAGAATATGTATATGCATTTAATACTGTGCCTGACACATAGCAAAATTGCAGTGCATGTCAGTTTTATTATTACCATTGGCATTGTCATCATGATTATCTTATTTGGGCAATAGTGATACTTTCTTGTCTAGTGAATTGAACATTAAATGTGATGATTTATGAATTGCTGGGCAACCATTATGAATTTACATTGCTTGTATCTTATTTTCATGTTGATATATTATAAATGAGAAATAGAAAATCATTTTCTATTACAAAAGTGTATTAATAACAATAAAGTAGGAAAATTGTTTAAAAAATGAGGTGGTACAATAATCATGTAAAGTAGAAGCTGTGTGTTTAGTATCTTTACTGTATATTTTTGTATAATATACTCTTCCTGCAAATGATATTAATCATTTTTATTTCTAGGAATTTTACAAATTTACAAATATATGAAATATATCACATCTTTATACATACTTATTGCTCCCATCAAATAAGAACTAACTTACTTTCTAAAATTAGAAGGGTATGGCCTAATTTAAATACTGTTACCTCTCTCCCTTTTGGAAAATAAGAACAGGCATATAGATCAATGAAACAGAACAGAGAACCCAGAAATCTACCCAAGCCACTGTCCTCAATTAATATTTCACAAAGGAGGCAAGACAGTCTCCTCATATAGATCAATGGAACAGAATAGAGAATCCAGATATTGACCCAAACCACTATGCTCAATTAATATTTGATAAAGGAGGCATGAACATACAATGAAATAAAGACAGTCTCTTCAATAAATGGTGTTGGGAAAATTGGACAGATACATGCAAAAAAAATGAAGCTAGATCACCAACTTACACCATACACAAAAATAAACTCAAAATGGATACAGGACTTAAATGTAAGACGGGAAACCATAAAAATACTAGAGGAATCTACAGGCAGCAAAATCTCAGACATATGCCAAAAGAACTTCTTCACCGATACTGCCCCTAGGGCAATGGAAGCTAAAGAGAAAATAAACAAATGGGACTACATCAAAATAAAAAGCTTTTGCACAGCAAAAGAAACTATCAACAAAACAACAAGAAAGCCCACTGCATGGGAGAACATATTTGCAAATGGCATCAATGATAAAGGTTTAATCTCCAACATCTACAGGCACCTTATACAACTTAATAAAAGGAAGATAAATGATGCAATAAAAAAATGGGCAACGGACCTAAATAGAATCTTTTCAAAAGAAGACAGAAGGAAGTCCAAGAGACACATGAAAACACGCTCAATGTCACTAATTATCCAAGAGATGCAAACCAAACCACAATGCAGTACCATCTCACACCTGTCAAAATGGCAATCATCAACAAATCAACAAACGACAAGTGTTGGCGAGGATGCGGAGAAAAAGGAACCCTCGTGCACTGCTGGTGGGAATGCAGACTGGTGCAGCCACTGTGGAGAACAGTATGGAGTTTCCTCAAAATACTGAAAATGGAACTCCCATTTGACCCAGTAATCCCACTCCTAGGAATATATCCTAAGAAACTGGGAACACCAATAAGAAAGGATATATGCACCCCTATGTTCATAGCAGCACAATTTACAATAGCTAAGATCTGGAAACAGCCTAGGTGCCCATCAGCAGATGACTGGATCAGAAAACTATGGTACATCTACACAATGGAATATTATGCTGCCTTAAAAAAGAAGGAATTCTTACCAGTTGCAGCAACCTGGATGGAATTGGAGAACATTATGCTGAGTGAAATAAGACAGTCAATGAAAGAAAAATACCACATGATCTCATTCATTTATGGATAATAAATAACATTATAAACTTGAACAAAAAGATAGATACAGAGGCAGTAAAGCATCAGTCTGTCAAATTACAGCAGGAAGGTTAAGCAGAGGTGGGGAAGATAAGAGATCAACCAAAGGACTTGTATGCATGCATATAAACATAACCAATGGATGTAAAACTCTGAGGGTGAGGGCATATATGGGAGTGGGGTGGAGTGGGGCAATGGTAAGATATGTACACATATAATACCTTAATTAAAAAAATTGAAAAAAAAAGACAGTCTCCTGTCGTCATACATTGGAGCAGAGATAGTCTCTTTAATAAATGGTGTTGGGAAAATTGGATAGATACAGGCAAAAAAATGAAACTAGTCCACCAACTTACACCATGCACAAGAATAAACTCAAAATTGATAAAATACTTAAATGTAAAACATCTATAATAATAAAAGGATAATATGCTAATTAGACCAGATGTCATTCTGGACGTCCTTCCGGACGGGAAGCCTGGGTCCAAGGTGCCTGCCAGTGGCTGGAGGGTAAGCCCAGGTCCCGGGTGCCAGAGGGAAGCCAGTATAGGCAGCTGGGGAAAGGAGGGCCCACTCTTGCATGAATTTCGTGCATTGGGCCTCTAGTGAAACCATAAAGGTCCTAGAAGAAACCATAGGCATCAAAATCTCAGACATCTCTCACAGCAATATGTTTAATGATACATCTCCTAGGACAATGGAAACTAAAGTGAAAATAAATGGGACTATATGAAAATAAAAGGTTCTGCAATGCAAAAGAAACCATCAACAAAATAACAAGAGAGCCCACTACATGGGAGAACATATTTGCCAATGATTCATCTGATAAGGGGTTAATCTCCAAAATGTATAAGGAACTCATACAACTTAATAAAAGGAAGACAAACAATCCAATTAAAAAGTGGGCAAAGAACCTAAATAGACACTTCTCCAAAGTGGACATACAGAAGGCCAAGAAGCATATGAAAAAAAAATGCTCAAAGCCACTAATCATACAAGAGATGCAAATCAAAATGACAGTGAGGTACCATATCACACCTGTCAGAATGGTTGTAAAGAAAAGGAAACCCTAGTACACTGCTGGTGGGAATGAAGACTGGTGCAGCCACTGTGGAAAACCATATGGAGTTTCCTCAAAAAATTAAAAATGGAACTCCCATTTGACCCACTTCTAGGAATATATTTTAAGAAACCTGAAACACTCATCAAAAATAATGTATGCATCCCTATGTTCATAGCAGCACCATTTACAATAGCTAAGATTTGGAAACAGCCTAAATGCCCATCAGCAGATGAGTGGATAAAAAAATCAAACTATGGTATACGTACACAATGGAATACTATGAGGCAATTAAATAGAAAGAACTCTTACCATTCACAACATTATGGATGGACCTGGAGAGTATTATGCTGAGCGAAAAAAGCCAGTCAGAGAAAGATAAATATCACATTATCTCACTCATATGTAGAATATAATAAACCAAATAACCTGATGATCAAAAATAAACCCAGAAATATAGAAGTGTGAACAGACTGTTGAGCCTCAGAGGAAAGGCAGGGGACGGTGGGTTAAAAATCAACCAATGAACTTGTATACATATATGCATAACCTGTGAACAGACAATGGGGTGGGGAGGGCCTGGTTGCGGGGTTGGGAGTGGGCTGGAAGAGCTTAATGGGGAAAAAAGGTGGACCTATGTAATACTTTCACCAATAAAGATTTTTTTAAAAAATTAAAATACTTATTCAAGAGAAAACTATAATTTCACTTCTCATATTTCCATTTCATCTTTGTTAGCATAATTTATCCCCAAACATTTATGATTTGAAATTAAAACTTGAATGTTATGCAAATGAATGTAAGGAAACCTGATTGCTTTGGACAAAACCAGAAAATTGGTAGCATTTTGTACTTTTTGAAAAATCTATATATATAAAAGCCAAGCTACTGGAATGCCGGAACGACTGGAACAACCAGTTGCTATGATTCGCACTGTGGCTGGCCAACTTCCCACGGCCCCTCTCCCGGGCCGGCCCTGCCCCCAATCATCTCCCCACCCCAATCAGGGGCAGGGCTGACCAGCCAACCTCGCATGTCCCCTCCCTCCAGCCAGCCCAGCCATATAGGCACCCATTGTGAGGGGGGCTTTGCTAGACCCCACCCGTGCACAAATTCATGCACCAGGCCTCTAGTAATCTATAATAAACATCACCAAAATATAGATAGTGAGGATTATTGCAAACAATATACTTCTCCTATCAAGAAATCGATTTTTGAAATAAAATTTGTTAAAATATTAAATTCAACAAAGTCTACAAAGATAAATGATTTAAAATCTTTTTTTTCCAAGCATTTCTCTAGTATGTAGAATAGAAATTTTACACATGTTGGTAACTATACATTCTCCACTCATTCTGAATATAACTTCCATTTATATGACATTCATCTTTTCCCTTATGATAATAGCAATAACAAGGAGAATGGTAGGTAATTGAATGCAATATTTGCTATTATCATTCCCCGCATTAAGCACTTTTATCTGTGTTGCCATAATTGACCCTTACAACTACTTCATGATGGAAGTTACTGCTATTTTCTGTATTTTCAGATGAGGAAACTGAATAAAAGAGAGATTGAGTAATTAATAAAATTAACACAGCTAGCAAGAATCAGAAGTAAGGTAGGAAATTAGATTGCATGAATCTAAGAATGTGCCACTGACCACTAGGACATACCACCTCTATATATGCTCACCTCTAAAAAAACAAAAATACTTCAGAACCAGAGAAGGAACTGGAAAGGCTATTTGAAGTAATAGGGAAGTATAGGTACTGCCATGTGAGTATAAAATCTTTAATAAAGGACTTAGTGGAAGGCAATGGCTGAAATCTAGCATATGCTAAACTTGTCTAAAATTACTGAGAGTATCTGACCTTCCACTCTAAATGATAGCTTTGCTGGGTAGAGTAATCTTGGTTGTATGTCCTTACTTTTCATCACATTCGTGCCACTCTCTTCTGGCCTGCAAAGTTTCTGTTGAAAAATTAGCTGACGGTCATATGGGTGCTCTCTTGTGGGTAACTTTCTTTTGCTGCTTTTAAGATTCTCTCTTTGTCTTTAATTTTTGTCACTTTAATTATGATGTGTCTTGGTGTGGGTCTCTTTGGGTTCCTCTTGATTTGGACTCTCTGCACTTCCTGGACTTGCATGTCTATTTCTTTCACCAGGTAGGGGAAGTTTAATATCATTATTTCTTCAAATAGGTTTTCAATTTCTTGCTCCCTCTCTTCTCCTTCTGGCACCACCATGATGCAAATGTTGGTACAGACAAGAAAAAGCTAAAGGAGTTCATCACCACCAAACCTGAATTACAAGAAATGTTAAAATATCTTCTTTAAGAAGAAGCAGAAGAGAAGAAGAGATAAAAAATGAAATGTGAACAATAAAATGGCAATAAAATATCTGTTAACAATTTAATATAATAATCAAAATAAACAATGAATCTAATAAAAAATAAACTGATTAATGAAATGGAACCAGAGGCATGGAAACTTGGAACAGACTGACAAACCTCAGAGGAAAGGGGGGAGTGGGTAGGAAGAGATTAACCAAAGAACATATATGTATATATGCATTACCAATGGACATAGACAATAGGGTGGTGAAGTCCTAGGATGGGGTGGGATCTGGGTGGATAAGGGCAATGGGGGAGGCAAGGGGAAGACATCTATAGTACTCTCAACAATAAAGATATTAAAAAGAAAGAAAAAAATAAAATTTCTAAGGGTAGAAATGAAGTTAATCTGGTCCACCTGATGCCAGGACAAAGAAGTGCTTTTCAGCTTGGAATAGTGACCATATTTATACAGCCAATAGACTTTTACATCTTTGATGAGTAGATGAGGAAAATATTTCAGTGTTATGTTAAGCAAATGTAAGCATGTCTTTTCTAAATGTTCTGCTGTGCTGCTGTGTTTAACAAAAAAACTAAATATTATTCTTTTTGTTATAATTTGAATGTGTGGAATATATTAATACATTAAAACTAAATATTGGTCAATTTGATATCATATTATTGTAGGGAATACCGTGTTATAAAGATAAATGTTGGTGTTTATTATGAATATTAAATTTGATATACGTGACTGGATTTTTCTTAATCAAAGGTAGTCATGCAAGTTTCATTCTTAATGTATTTTACATCCTTGTTTTAAAAGGAAAGTATGCTAGTCTTAAAGTGATTGTCACTTATCATACACAGGAGATGATTGTTTTGTTGTTGTTTTTAAGTTATGAAGAACTTGAATATCAATTGATGTTTAAGAACTTAATAGCATAAAAACGAGCTCCCTTTCCCTTGGCAACCTTCTCTTTTCATCCTTTGCTTCAAGCATTTCTTTATATGGACCTATTTAAAACATTTGGGATTCATTCAGAGTTGATGTACATGTGTAACATTGCTGTTAATGACAATTAAGACAGGAATATTCCCTCTTCTCACATCCACAGGGAAAAGTGAAATCGCTCTGACAGCATAAGAGAGACCAGCTGTAAAATTTATATTTCTGAAAGAATGGCAGAAAAGCAAATAAAAGGGTAAAAGCCCAATTTCCCTTCCCTTGAAACAAATCTACTGAATTTTTAGCATTTACAATGAAACATAGAGATAGATTTTTTTTTCTGTTCCAAAGCTACTGTCTTCCTTTTATATATAAAAATATTATAAATAAAAGTTTTGTTTCCTATAGAAATTGCTCTGCACTTAACCAGATCTCTTCAGAGGTAGCAATATCCAAGAAATAACTGTTATCTATAAGTCATTGCCCTTTTTCATAAAATTGGAACTAAATTTCTACTCTCACGAATCTTCCAATATTTTGGAAAAAATAATATTTATACAGAAAGAGCTACCACACAGAGAAGAGTGTGGATAATGCCAACAGATTGGATAGAGGCATAACATCAAGCCAAGTGCTATACATAAATTATATTTCAGTAGTAAGGAGGAACCACTAATTGATTTCAGCATATCCTGTTAAAATGGTAGCAGATGCCAGTTTGAGGGCTTGAGTTGTAAATCCTTGACTTTAACTTTTTTTTTTCATGTTACCTGTATCACTAGGGAGAAGTATATGGTGGTAACAAATTCCAGTATCTCTTGTTAACACAAATTTCTATAAATGGCAAACACTTAGTGTTAAGAATCGGTGGGCAGAGATGCAGGCATCTTTCTTTCCCCATTATGCTTAGTAAGATCACTCTGCTATTTTTAGATGTAAAACATGTAGGCTAAAAGTAATTTTCAGAATTGTTATAACTTTTTCTTAGAAAATATCTTAGAGTTATAAAAATATCTCATCTAACCTTTAAATTATTTTCCTTGTCCACTATGCTTTGGCACTCATGATTGACTCCTTTTAACTGGAAACTCCTGAGAAGTCCCCTTCCAATGACCACATTATCTCAATTATATTACTTATCATAGAATTATGTTCTTCCTTTATGACAAATTATTTACCACCATTGTGCATTATCTACTAGTATCTCCATCACTAACCTGTTTATAGCATGAACACAGGACTATGCGTATATTTCATCAATCCACACTCAGTACATAGCAGAATGCCCATAACATAATATTTAATCAATAAATGTTTGTTGAATAAATGAATATTTTCAGGATGTTACAAATTAAGGTCTACTACTTATTAAGGATATATTTCATTTTTATAGTGCTTCATGCAATATGTTGAGTGGGTGGAGAGAGGAATAAGATGAGTAAATCATATTCACAAGAAACTTGCACATGTATTTCAAGTGGTACAATATTGTCACAGGCATATGGATATCTCTGTTTTAATTTTTCTAGTCAAATTATGTAAAAGAATTTAATCTTGAATGATAATTCTTAACAATTAAAAATTATTAATAGGATTATACTGGGAATTTTTTTTCCAGAAGCCAAACCCTTCTCATTGTCTTAGCCCTTATTCAAAACAGTGAATTTGGATTCTTGTTCTTCCCAGAGTTTTTATATTTATGATAACACCTAATGCTTTCTCACAACATGTGGCTGGGTATCTAATTAGCATTTAATAAATAGTTAAATGTCTCCTGTAACTAACAGATGCTGCCAATGAGATTTTAGCAAGCCCTTGATTCTGTCAGTTTATGGCTGAAATCCTTGACAGCCCAAAGCTCCGATTATCTGTGGTGTTGACTAAAGAGAGAGCCATGTGCTTTAGGGCCTAGGCATGCTCCTGACAGAATTGGCATTCTGCTTTAAAATGTAAGATAAATGACATATTTTTGCTCAGATGCATAACTGCTCAATTTCCCTATACAGATGAACTGTATGGGGTCTTTGGGGGAAGTAATTATTTTATTAATGGATAATCAAACATAGTTAAACCCTAGGCACTGTTTAATATGGTCTAGGTATTTTAAGACTAACACTATAAAGGAGTAGAATATGTTTGCTGTTGTTTCGAGGTTTGATTTAGCAATGATACTGCCTTCTGTTCACCGTTAGTACTTTCTGCATCACATGGTTAGAAGATTTTCTCTATCTGGATCTTATGTAAGATGCTATAGTACATTCAGGCTCCTATATCAAAATACCATAGACTGGGTAGCTTATAAACAACAGAAATGTATTTCCCATAGTTCTGAAGCCTGGAAAGTTCCAACATTAAGGCACAAGAGATTCGGTGTCTGGTAAGAACCCACTTTCTGGTTGAACATGTCTTCTCATTGAGTGTTCACATGGAGGGAGTGCAAGGGAACTCTTTGGGTTCTCTTTTGCAGGAGCACTAATACCATTCATGAGGGCTCCACCATCATGATCTAATCACCTCTCAAATGCCCACTTCCAAACACCATTACATTGAGGATTAGGTTTCAACATAGGAATTTTGAGAGGACACAAACATTCAGTCAATAACATAAAGTCACATATCAGCCTTGTACTTCTATACAGTATATCTCAATTCTCTCTTCTCATCATCACACGATGGAATCTCGATCATACACATATTCTACTGGTCACTTACCTGTAAGTGTTTGTATACTAAAGCCCATTTATCTTTTTTCTAACTTGCAGTTGAAATTTGCTAAATAGCAATAGCTCTAAGGCTAGATTCTTCTAGTTTTCCCTTCCATATTACAGCACCCCCATGAGGTATGATTTTCTGAGTGGTTTTGACCAGTGTTTAGACTCATTTAACTTGTAATCAGTTCAAATTCAGTTTAAATGATTAGCATAAAAACTAGCTCCCTTTCCCTTTTATAGCATGGCTAATATTAAATAAATATAATAATTTAATTTGCCTATATGTAATATTTCTGATAAGCTACAATTGACTTATTATTGGTTTTGGAGAAAATTGATTTTAAAAATGATGGACATTTTATTCTAGACTCTTCTGAGAGTTATACACTTATTTGAGTATTTTCTTAAAACAGAGCCTAATTTTTAGTTACATTGGTTACATAGTCCCTTTTTGAAATGACTGAGATTCTTATGAAATTTCCTAAAGAAAATCCTGGAACTGTTAACAGTGTTCAATCCTGGAATTTATGGTTAGGAACAGATGGAGCAAGAGAGAATGAAAATATGGAGAAATGTTATATAATTTATACTTTACAATGTATTATTTAAAATTTTACAGTGAAGGTATGTAACATAACCTTCTAAGAGTGAAAATTATAGGAGCAATATTGAAAATGTTCAATATTTCATCACCTCATTCATTCATTTATGCATTCATTCATTCAACCCATATCTATTGGGTACTTAATAAGTTATCACTCTGATGAGTAAAAGGAAAATAAAACATATTCTCTGCTAATAGACCAGAGAACAAACATATGGACACTGCAATGATTCTGGTACTATGCCATAAAATTAGAAAATTATTGCATTTTAGTGGCTAATAAGGTGAGCTATATTGTTATATGGCTTTGAATCCTGACTATTATTTACTAGCCATATATTGGAAATGTTGCTAAAACTCTATGTATCCCATTTATACCATCTGTAAAGTAGAAATAATTAAAGCATTACCTCATTATGTTGATGGAGAGATTAAATGAGTAAATATCTGTAAAGTACTTAGACCATGTTTGACAAAGAGTAAATAATCAATAATTTTAAGGTATTTATCCTAGAAGTAAAAACAAACATCAAAAGTACTTTTTTTGTAGAGAGGAAATAAGAGAAGGCTCCTTTAGTGATTATGGTAACTTAAGTTAAATACTTAAGAATATTTAGGGACTTTCTATGTGAAAAAGACTGCATGGTCTGATGAGCTTGTGACGTAGAATCCATGCTGCTAAAAGATTCATTTTATTTGTTGAACATTTTAAGTTTATAAATATTATCTTAAATATTAAACATCATGACATTTCATACAAAAATCAGATCTTATATTGTATACAGATGATTTATTATAGATTGTACACTTGAAACCTAAATACTTTTATTAACCAATGTCAACCCAAAATTCAATAAAAATGTCTAAATTAAAATTTTTAAAAATCAGATATTGAAAAATCAGATCTATTAAACCTGTGCCCAGGTGGCAGTAGTTGGTCAGAGTAGTAGGACTGCTGCATATGGTCCTTAGGTGAGGTCTTCACTTTCTATTTCACTAGCATACCTGTTAACTCCTTGGAACTGGGAATGAAAAAAAAAAATGCACTTGTGTTATTGTTTTTCTTTCATGCTGTGTCCTCTATACACACCCTGAAGCATTTTAGTTGTTGACCCATGATCAAAGTGATCTTATGGGTAGTAGCTGAAGTAGATGATTAAGAGCTAAGCCCCAAACTCATAAAGGGCCTACTGTTTATGATTGTAGGAATAGAGATTGTAACTTGAACATTTCAGGAAGGCACTGATGCTTTTAACAAAGGGAATTGAATGATGAGAGGAGCTCTTTGGAAAAGACCATACTGGCATCACTTGGGAAGATAAATAGTAGAGGAGTTTAGATGGGTGTCCATTTTTTTAATGCTGAATTTGAAATGCCCAAGAGATATGTGCAAGCTAAGGTAATATGTGAGTCCTACGACCAACTTTAATAGCTTAAGCCCTAGAATTTATGGGGTTACCCAGATAGGGAAGGGGAGAGGCTTGGGATTGAAAAGAAAGAAGTATCTACAATACTCAGATATATAGAGAATGGAGGTCTACAAACAAACAAAAGTACTTTGAGACCTCAAACATTTTCTAGTTTTTCTGAAGTATAGTTTATATACAACAAACTTGACCCCTTTTAAGTGTTTAGTTTGATGAATTTTAGTAATTGTGCGCAGGCATACAACCACCACCACAATTCAAATCTAAAATATTTCATCACACTAAATTTTTCCTTCTGTCCTTTGATATCCTTCTGGTCTTTGATTCCCATAGCTAAAATGTGGAAGCAACCTAGGTGCCCCATTTGTTTATTTATTTATTTTTAAATTCTTTATTTTTTAAAGTATCACACATAGTAGTACATATGTCTCCTTTTTTCTCCCATTGACCTGTCCGTAGCCACCTCCACCCCCCCCCCGAGCCCATGCCCTCAAGACCCTAGTGTCTGTGTCCATTGGTTATGCTTATATGCATGCATACAAGTCCTTTGGTTGATCTCTTACCCGCCCCACCCTCCCCTGCCTTCCTTCTGAAGTTTGACAGTCTGTTCAATGCTTGTCTGTCTCTGGATCTATTTTTGTTCATCAGTTTGTGTTGTTCATTATATTCCACAAATGAGTGAGATCATGTGATATTTATCTTTCTCTGACTGGCTTATTTTGCTTAGCATAATGCTCTCCATGTCCATCTATGCTGTTTCAAATGGTAAAAGTTCTTTCTTTTTTTACAGCAGCGTATTATTCCATTGTGTAGATGTACCACTGCTTTTTAATCCACTCATCTCCTGATGGGCGCTTAGGCTGCTTCCAAATCTTAGGTATCATAAATTGTGCTGCTATGAACATAGAGGTGCATATATCCTTTCTGATTGGTGTTTCTGTTTTCTTGGGATATATTCCTAGAAAAGGGATTACTGGGTCAAATGGAAGTTCCATTTTTTAATTTTTGAGGAAATGCCATACTGTTTTGTATAGTGGCTGCACCAGTCTGCATTCCCACCAGCAGTGCACCAGGGTTCCTTTTTATCCACATCCTGGCCAGCACTTCTGGTTTGTTTATCTGTTGATGATAGCCATTCTGACAGGTGTGAGATGGTATCTCGTTGTTTTGATCTGTATCTCTAGGATAATTAGTGACTTTGACACCATACACAAAAATAAATTCAAATGGATAAAGGACTTAAACATAAGATGGGAAACCATAAAAATCTTTGAAGAATCCACAAGAAGCAAAATATCAGACATATGTTGTAGCAAAATCTTTACCGATACAGCTCCTAGGACAATGGAAACTAAGGAGAAAATAAACAAATGGGACTACATCAAAATAAAAAGCTTCTGCATAGCAAAAGAAACCATCAACAAAGTAACAAGAAAGCCCACTGCATGGGAGAACATAGTTTTGCCAATGTGATATCTGGTAAGGGCCTAACCTCCAAAATTTATAGAGAACTCATACATCTTAACAAAACGAAGATAATCCAATCAAAAAATGGGCAAAGGACTTAAATAGACACTTTTTGAAAGTGGACATACAGAAGGCCAAGAGACATATGAAAAACATTTGTTTATTTTTGCTTTGGTTTCCCTTGCTCAAGGGGACATATCCGAAAAGATACCACTATGACTACTAATGTCAAATAGTTTATTATGTTTTCTTCTATGAGACATTACCATGATACCAAAAGTAAACAAAGAAACTACTCTCTCTCTATCTCTCTTTTTCTCTCTCAATGAATCTCAGCCTAGTACCCCTGATGAACATTGTATTCTTTTGTTACCCATTTAATTTTTGTAGGATCTGCAGTGATGTATTCTTTAATCCCTAATATTGGTATTTTCTGTTGTATCTCTCTTTGATTTTTTCTTTTTAGATATAAACTTAGAAATTTTATTTACTTTTTCAAAGAACCAGCTTTGGTTTTATTTATTTTTTCTATTATTCTTTTTTATTTTTTTGATTTCTACTCAGCTTTATTAAGACTTTCCATCTGCTTATTTCTAGTTTAATTTTCTTTCTTTTCTTGATTTCTTAAAGTGATATTTCAGATAATTGATTTTAAATTCTACTCTTTTCTTACATGAATATTTAAAGGTATAAATTTTCCTCTAACACTGTTTAAGCAGCATCTCCCAAATTTTATGTGTTTTATTATCATGCACTTCAACATATTTTCTGATTTCCTTTTTGGTTTGTTATCTAACTAGTCTGTTATTGAGAAATATATACTATATTGATTTCCAAGTATTTGAAGGGTTTTCTAGTTATCTTATTTATACTGATCTTTATTTATGTTGTGGTCAGAGAACACACTGTGCACGATTCCATTCTTTAAAATGTAATAGTAGCTCAACAAGTATGGCTCAGTTGTTGAGTGCCAACCTGAGAACCAGGATGTCACTGATTTGATTCCTGGTCAGGGCACATGGCCGGGTTGTGGGCTCGATCCCCAGTGTAGGACATGCAGGAGGCAGCCAATTAATGATTATCTTTCATAATTGATGTTTCTATCTCTTTCTCCCTCCCCTCCTCTCTGAAATCAATAATTTATATATACATACATATACATATATATGTATGTATATATAAATGTAAAAATATATTGGGTCTTGATTTATGGTTCAGTGATTGTTTATCACAGTAACATGCTATGTACACATGACAAAATTTTGTATTCTTATTATTGTGTTTAAGTTCTATAAATATCAATAAAGTCCAATTGATAAATATTTTTTTTAGTTTTCTATGTCTGATTTTTTGCAGTTCTTTAAAATTATTTTTAAATTAATAATTTAAATATATATATATATTTAAGATGTGCAATGTGATTTTTGATATAAGTATACATTGTGAAATGATTACCACAATAAAATGTATTAACATAACCATCATCTTCCGAAGTTACCATTTTTGTGTATGTGTGGTGAGGACACTTGAGATATACTCTCTACCCTTAATCACTATCTTCCCTTTTCCCATCGCCAAACCTCTGGTAGTTACTATTCTATTCTCTGTCAATATGAGTCAAATGTTTTATCTTTTTAAAAATTCCTTATGTAAATGAGATCATGCAATATTTGTCTATTTGTGTCTAGTTTATTTACTTAGCATAGTTCTATCAACTATTAAAATCTTCAATTCTGATTTGGTAATTATTTTTTCTTTAATTATATTAATTTTTGTATCATTCATTTTGAAACTCTATTATTAGAGGCATACATATTTATGATTGTTTTCCTATATAATTGACACTTTATGAAATATTCTCATTATATTTAATTGTATTTTGTATCTTGATATTATTTCATCTGTTTTTAATATGACTACTTAAACCTTCTGATACTATTTTTATGGTATATCATGTTCCATCTATTTTCTTACTATCTATTAGTGACTTTATATTTAAGGTGTGTCTCTTGAAGACAGTAAGTTAGGTCTCTATTTAACTCTTTCTTAAAATCTCTGATTTTTTACTGTCATTTGTTAACATTAAATGTAATTATTTATAAGGTTTTGTGAGTACAGTTTTATTATTTGTTCCCTTTTTGTTTATTTGTTTTTCATTTCAACTTTTCTCCCCTCATTTTGGGGGATTATTTTAAACATTTCTAGAATTTTGTTTTCATTTTCCTACTGCCTTTTTAGCTTTAAGTCATTGTACTTTTAAATGGTCATTCTGAGAATTATGATAAGTATCTTTTATAGTTTAATATCCAGTTACAGTAAAGAGTTTACCATTTCATACAAACTGTAGAATCTTTGAAACCCTAGAGGTACATATATCCCTCAACCTTTATGCCAGATTTAACAATAGCATAACTACCTATTTTGTAAATAAAGTTTTATTACAACACAGCCATAACTATTCACTTATGTATTATCTTCTGCTGCTTTTGTACTACAATGACAAAGTTGAGTAGTTGCTACAGAGCCCATATAACCTTCAAAACCTCAAATATTTATTATTTGACCCTTTATGGCTTTTATATGTGTTATAATTTTATACATTATAAACTCCCCAAAATGAAGTCATAATGTTTGCTTTAATTTGATATGTGTATAATATTTAAACTGAGAAAGAATAAAGCAAATAGTCATTTGCATATCACCAGATATTTGATTTCCAATGCTTTTTATTCCTAGCTAAACATATGAGTTTCAATCTAGTGTTACTCTACTTCAGTTTGTAGAATTTTCTTTAGCTTTCCTACATGTCTGCTAGCAACAAATCGTCTTATGTGTTTTGTTTTTTTATTTCCTGATTTATTTGCTAAATTTGACACTGTCTTCATTTTGCTGTGACTCTTAAAGAATATTTTATGGAATATCCTGTGCATAGAATTCTGGCTGAACAGTTTTACTTGTGTTTTTTGGTTGTTGTTATTTTGTTCTAGCTCTTCATCTTCTTTATTCAATTCATTGGGGTGACATTGGTTAATAAAATATATAGGTTTCAGGTGTACAATTATATAATACATCATCTGTATATTGTATTGTGTGTTTACCACCCCAAGTCAAGTCTATTTCCATCACCATTTATACCTCCTTTGTCCTCTTTAACCTCCCCTTTCCCCCTTTCCCTCTAGTAATCACCATACTGCTGTCTGTGTCTGTAAGTTTTTTGGTCGTTTTTTTTTTTAGCTTTTTTCCTTCACCTTTCACACAGCTCTCAAACCTGCCTCCCCTCTGAAAGCTGTTCTAGCACTTTACTTGTGCTATTTCCATCTCTTCTTGTGTCTACCATGTCTGGTGAAGAAGTCAGTTGTTAATTGCATTGTTGCTCTGTAGGTAATGGGTTGTTTCTCTTTCTGCATTCAACATTTTCTCTTTTCTCCACCTTTCAACAGTTTAATTGCTGTTACTTTTATGTAATCCTATATAATAAAAGGCTAATACGCAAATTTTCCCTATGGGCGGGAGTTTGACCGACCAGGAGTTAAACTTGCACTGACCACCAGGAAGAGGCGCGGAACATGGTGGGCATCAGCTACGCGGCACTGTCAGCAGGCGGCAGTGGAGGTGCTGCCAGCCTTGATGGCCCCTGATGAGAGCTGGACCTTGGTGGGATGGTGGAGCAGGTGAGCGGGAAGCACCAGGCCAAGGTGGGTACAAAGGGAGGCCCTGGCAAGCACCCAGGGGAAGGGAGGCCCCAGCCAGCAGAGGCGGCATGCAGTCGGGGGAAGGGAGGCCCTGGCCAGCAGCCACTGGGGACCCTACCTGTGCATGATTTCGTGCACTGGGCCACTAGTCTGATTATAATTTTCTACTTGTAATCAGACTTGGGAAATTTTGGGGTATTATTTCCTCAGGTTTTTTTCTAACTTTTTTTTTCATTCTTCTTCTGGGATTCCAATTATACATAGATCAGACTGTTTAGTATTACCTAACAGGTATTTGAGACTCTGTTCATTTATTTTCAATTTTTATTTCAATTAAAATTTAAAGGTTGCATAATACCCTATGAGGTAGGTATTGTTTAACAAACTGTGCAGATGAAACTGAAAGAATAATCACTAAGTTATCCTACCTATATGATATCCTATACAATACTAAAATAATCTCTAGATAGAAATCAATTATATCCCTGGATAGAAGTTTCTTTTCTCTTAAAAACACTCATATTTCATAAATTATAATAAAATGAAATCTTAGATTCTGATTCCTAGCCTTCCCCTCTGATTTCCATTATATACAAAAGAAAAATTGTCTCTGTCTTGGTAGTGAGAGTGTTAAAAATATATCTCTGCTGCACTGATATTTATTTTCTCTGTTTCTGAATTAACTGTTTAAATTCACTCAGGGGTTACTCTAATGATGCACTAGCTATGTATAAGTATTAAAAAGAAATTAAAGTAGTGTTTGTGCAGGGAAGTAATTATAAGTTCCTAACACATTTCTAAGAAAAAATATGTATCTTTTTAAATGATATTGAGCCCCCCTACAGATATTTCATGTGGCCTCTACTCTCAAGATGATATCTACCATCGAGAGAATTTACCACAAGACATATATACTTCACTAGAGGCCCAGTGCATGAAATTCATGCACTCTAGGGGTCCCTCAGCCTAGCCTGCACCCTCTCCCCATCCGGAAGCCCTCGGGGGATGTCTGACTGATGGCTTAAGCCTGCTTCCTGTGGGGAGTGAGCCTAAGCCAGCAATCAAACATCCTTAGCACTGCCACAGAGGAAGGAGAGTTTCCCACCACCGCCACTGCACTCAAGTAACTTAAAAAAAATTTAAATATTTTGGGTAACATTGGTCAATAAGTTTATATGTTTCAAATGTACAATTCCATGGCACATCATCCATATATTTCATTTTGTACCTACACCCAAAGTCAGATCATCTTCTGTCACCATGTATTTGACCTCCAATACTGTTTACTTCCCACCTACCCTTCCCTTTAGTAACCACCATACTGTTGTCTGTGTCTATAAAAGTTTGTTTTTCTTGTTTCCTTCATTAGTTGCTTTCAGTTTTATATCCCACATATGAGTGAAATTGTATGGTTCTTAACTTTTTCTTTCTGAATTATTTCTCTTAACATGGTATTTTCAAGCTCCACCCATGTTGTTGCAAATGACAGTATTTCATTTTCTCTTATGACTGACTAGTAATCCATTGTATATATGTGCACATCTTTATCCAATCATCTATGGAATGACATTTCTATTGTTTCCATGTCTTGGCCACCATGAATAATGCTGCAATGAACATGGGGGTGCACATATCTTTGCAAATAAATGTTTTCAAATTTGTGGGTAGATACCCAGAAGGGGGATTCTGGATCATATGGTAACTCTATTCTTAATTATTTGAGGAGCCTCCATACTATTTTCCATCGTGGCTGTACCAATTTACATTCCCACCAGTAGTGAATGAGGGTTCAGTTCTCTCCACAACCTCTCCAACACCTACTTTTACTTGTCTTGTTGATAATAGCCATTCTAACAGGCAAGAGGTGGTATATCATTGTAATTTTGTTTAGCATTTTCCTAGTAGCTATTGAAATTGAGCATCTTTTCATATATCTGTTGGCCATCTGTATGTCTTTTTGGGAGAAGTGTCTGTTGATGTCCTCTACCCATTTTTAATTGGATTGTTTGAGGTTGAATTGTATGATTTCTTTATATATTTTGGATATTAAGCCCTTGTCAGAGCTTTTGTTTGCAAATATCTTCTCCAATTCAATTGATTGCCTTTTAGTTTTGTTGGCAAGTTCTTTTCCTTTGCAGAAGCTTTTACGTTTGAAAGAGTTTAATTCATTTATTTTGCCTTTACTTCCCTTGCCTTTGGGGTCAAATTCATAAAATTCTCTCTAAGACCAAGGTTAATAAGTTTGGTATCTGTTTTCTTCTATGTAAAGTGTTATTCAGATCTTATATTTAGGTATTTATCCATTTTGAGTATTTGTTTGTTTGTTTGTTTTTTATTTTTACAAGGGGACAAACTGACTCGTTTCATTCTTTTGCATGTGGCTTTCCAATTTTCCCAGCACAATTTATTGAAGAGGCTTTCTTTTTTCCATTGTTGATGTTTGGCTCCTTTATATAGAATTATTTGTCAGTAACATGTGCGTTTATTTCTGGGCTCTCAATTCTGTTCCATTGGTTTGTGTGTCTGTTTTTCTGCCAAATCCATACTCTTTTGATTTTTTTCACTTTGTAGTATAATTTGAAGTCAGGGAGTGTGATACCTCTAGCTTCATTCTTTTTTCTCAAGATTGCTTTGGCTATTCAGGGTCTTTTGTGGTTCCATACAAATCTGATGATTTTTTAGTTCTATTTATTTTTAAAATGTTATTAGGATGTTGTTGGGAATTGCTGTACATCTTTATATTTCTTTGGGTAATATAGACATTTTATTATATGACAAACCCTCATCTAATATCTTTCTCAATGGTGAAAAACTGAAAGCCTTTTCTCTATCAGGAACAAAACAAGAATGTCCACTCTCACAACTCTTATTTAACATAATATAGGCAATCCTAGTCAGAGCAATCAGGCAAGAGATAGAAATAAAAGGCATCCAAATTGGGAATGAAGAAGTACAATTTTCACTTTTTGCAAATGGCATGATTCTTTAGATAAATGCTAAAGATTCCACCAAAAACTATTAGGAACAATAAATAAATACAGTAAAGTTGTAGCATATAAAAATCAATGTATAAAACAATTCACTATATTCCCATATACTAACAATATAATATCAGAAAAATAAAAAAATCATTTTCAATTGCAACCAAAAAGAATAAAATAGCTATAAACTTAAATAATGTAAGGGACCTGTATACTGAAAATCACAAAGCATTATTGAAAGAGAAACATTTTCCATGTTTATGGATTGGATAAATTAACATGTTCTGGTTACTTTTAAATACCCGTAACTATGGACTTTACATCATGAGATGCTCAGATCGTCAAACTTCATAGTAATAGTATATGACTCCATCTCTGATGATTGCAAACATCTTTAACTTGAAACCTAATCCCATAATAACTAGCATTTAAAATGGAAAGTATTTTGGGTAATCTAAAGAAGCAAGTACCCTCAAATTAGCAAGAAAAGTTATTTCACTGAGGACAGAAATGTGAAGACTATCACAAAGTGTTACTTTACTAGTAAATAGGCCATTGTCTTAAATTTTGTTTATTTTATTAATCTCACACTAAATATTTTTAAAATATATATTGTTATTGATTACAGAGAGGAAGGGAGAGGGAGAGAGAGATAGAAACATCAATGATGAGAGAGTCCCCACTGGGGACAGAGCCTGCAACCTGGACATTACTCTGATTGAGAATTGTACTCTGACCTCCTGGCTCATAGGTTAATGCTCAACCACCGAGCCACACTGGCCGGGCTTAATTAAATATTTTGAGGCCTTGGAAAAGTTAGCACTTTTGAAAGGTATTATAATTTCTAATTTATGGGCAGTTATTGACATGGTCACACAGCAGCTGAGGCTTAGGCTCAGCCAGAAAATCAGTTCCTTGACTGGATTTATATGTGTAACTGGAGAATAAGAAGGAACTTTAGAGTTCCTCGAGGAAAGCCCTATATTTTACAAATCCATAGAGAAGAGAAATGTAATTATCTAATTAGTAGTTGAGAGCATGTGGCTACATTTCTGGAGTTTGGAATTGTTTTAAATTTTGTGACATTGTACATTCAGTTACTTTAAACTACCCAGACATGGTTTCAAGAACAATCAATACCCCATTTCTCCCTGCTACTATAACATATATCCCATTATGCCCTATTCCATCACATTTTGTGGAATTTATAGATTTATACATATAAATATTTTTGTGTGACTGATGCTTCCAAAACTTTAACAGATTTATTGAGGTATAATAGATATGCAGTCAACTATACATATTCAAATAGTAAAGTTTAATAAACTAACAAATATATGCATGTGTGAAACCACCATCACATTTAGGGTCATAAAAACATTCCTCACTTCTAAAAGTTTTCTCCTGCCCCTTTCTTTTATCCCTTCCAACTACCCCTTCATTTCACTCCCACCTCCAGGCAACCACTGATCTGTTTTGTCACTGTATATCTGCATTTTCTAGAATTTTATATAAATGGAAGCATATGGTATGTACCCTTTTTATTATTTGACTTATTTCACTCAGCATAATTATTTTCAGATCAATTAGTGCTATTGACTATATAAATAATTAATTTTTGTTATTATTGATGCTTAGTAATATCCCATTATTTGGATATACCAGAACTATTTTATCATTCACCTATTTATGGACACATTTGAGGTTTAGGTTATTGGTTTTATTTTTTACATTTGAAAGAAAGCTGCTATGAACCTTTATATTAAACTCTTTGTAAACACATATGAGTTTACTGCTCTTGGGTAAATAAAAAGGAGCATAAGGGCTGGTTGTATTATAAGTATATATGCTTTGAACTTCTTTTGAAAATGATTGTACCATTTTGAATTCACACCAGTAGAAACAGATAAAGATTCCAGTGATTTCACATTCTTGCCAACTCTTAATATAGGGAGTTTTATTTTGGTTTGCTTAGCTTTAGCTATTCTGAAAGGTACCTCAGTGAGATTTCAATTTGCATTGTAGACCATCTTTCTTTTGCATATTTGCCATCTGTATGTTATCAAAGACCAACATCATTTTTTTTACTATTTTTTCCCAAAATCTGACCTGTTTTCTATTTTTTCATTGTCTAAAGTTTTACATATGTCTACTTTTTCCCCAATTGACCCCCCCACCAGCCATTCCCACCCCGTGCAAACCCCCACTGCCCTAGTGTCTGTGTCCATTGGTTACGTTAGTATGCATGCATACAAGTCCTTCGGTTGCTCTCTAACCCCCCCTCCCCTGCCATTTGTCTCTGGATCTATTGTTGTTCATCAAATTATGTTGATCATTATATCCCACATATGAGTGAGATCATGTGATATTTATCTTTCTCCGATTGGCTTATTTTGCTTAGCATAATGCTCTCCAGGTCCATCCATGCTGTTACAAATGGTAAAATTTCCTTCTTTTTTATAGCGGCATAATACCCCATTGTGTAGATGTACCACTGTTTTTTAATCCACTCATCTACTGATAGGCACTTAGGCTGTTTCCAAATCTTAGCTACTGTAAATTGTGCTGCTATGAACATAGGGGTGCATATAACCTTTCTGATTGGTGTTTCTGGTTTCTTGGGATGTAGTCCTAGAAGTGGGATTACTGGGTCGAATGGGAGTTCCATTTTTAACTTTTTGAGGAAACTCCATACTGTCTTCCACAGTGTCTGCACCAGTCTGTATTCCAACCAGCAGAGCAGGAGGGTTCCTTTTTCTCCAAGTCCTGGCCAGCACTTGTGGTTTGTTGATTTGTTGATGATAGCCATTCTGACAGGTGTGAGATGTTACCTCATTGTTATTTTGATTTGCATCTCTTGGATGATTAGTGACTTCTTTTGTTTTTGATTTTGTTTTTGTTTCTCTTTCTGTGAGTTCATTATTGGTCTATAAAAAAGCCATTGATTTCTAGGTGTTAATTTTGTATTCTGCTACATTGCCAAATTAATTTATTAAATCTAGTAGTTTTTTGTAGTAGTTTCATATGTCTCTGGGCCTTCTGTATGTCTTCTTTTGAAAGTGTCTATTTAGAACCTTTGCCTATTTTTTTATTGGATTGTTAAGATGTATGAGTTCCTTATAAATTTTGGAGATTAGACCCTTATCAGAGATAATGTTGGCAAATATGTTCTCCCATGTAGTGGGATTTCTTATTGTTTTGTTGATGGTTTCTTTTGCTTTGCAGAAGCTTTTTATTTTGAGGTAGTCCCATTTGTTTATTTTCTCCTTAGTTTCCATTGCCCTAGGAGCTGTATCAGTAAAGATATTGCTATGACATATGTCTGATATTTTGCTGCCGATGTATTCTTCTAAGATTTTTATGGTTTCCCATATTATGTTTAAGTCCGTTATCCATTTTCAATTTACTTTTGTGTATGGTGTAATTTGGTGGTCTATTTCATTTTTTTGCATGTATCTGTGTAATTTTCCCTACACCATTTATTGAAGAGACTGTCTTGACTCCATTGTACACTCTTGCCTCCTTTGTCAAATACTAATTGAGCATAATGGCTTGGGTCGATTTCTGGTTCTATGTTCTGTTCCATTGGTCTATATATGTGTTCTTGTGCCAGTACCAGGCAGTTTCGGAACAGTGGCTTTGTAGTATAGCTTGATATCTGGTATTGTGATCCTTCTAACTTTGTTCTTCTCTCTCAAGATAGTTGCGGTTGTTTGGGGTCTTTTTTATTCCATATGAATTTTTGGAGAGTTTGTTCTAGGTCTGTGAAATATGCCATTGATATTTTAATGGGGATTGCATTAAATCTATAGGTTGCTTTAGGTAGTATGGACATTTTGATGATGTTGATTCTACCCATCCATGAACACAGTATATGCTTCCATTTGTTTATGTCTTCTTCTATCTCTTGTTTGAATGTCCTGTAGTTTTCTGAGTACAGGTCTTTTACCTTTTAGTTAAGTGTATTCCAAGGTATCAGTATCTTAATTTTTTTGGTGAAGTGGTAAATGGGATTTTTTTGTTTTTGTTTTTGATTTTGTTTTTGTTTCTCTTTCTGTGAGTTCATTATTGGTCTATAAAAAAGCCATTGATTTCTAGGTGTTAATTTTGTATCCTGCTACATTGCCAAATTAATTTATTAAATCTAGTAGTTTTTTTTTATGTAGTCTTTAGGGTTTTCTATGTACAATATCATGTCTTCTGTGAATAATGACAGTTTTACTTCTTTTCCAATTTGGATGCCTTTTATTTATTCTCCTTGTCTGATCGCTATGGCTAGCACTTCCAGGACTATGTCAATCAGAGTGGTGAGAGTGGGCATCCCTGTCTTGTTCTTGTTCTTAGGGGAAATGGTTTAAATAATTTCAACAAATATTATTTGTTTCAAAATTAAGAATAGTACTTTGATTTTATATTACATGCTTTAAATTGAGATCTGCAGGTATTTGAAAGTGAAAGTTCAATACATTAGTTATTTTCGTTCAGGATGAAATTCATTCACATTTAACAGGCAGTTAAAACCTATGAGTGCCCCTTAAAATTGGTGGGCAGGTAGATACATAAACTTTTGCTTGCAGACCCTGAAAACTATAGAATATAATAAGGGAAAAGGAAATATATGAGACTCATGTCAAGAGGGACTTCCTTTACTTTGAGGTAGAAGGACTATCACTGTGTCCTTTGTTGTAGTGGATGAGACAAGATGGATAGAGAATAAAGAGTGATAACTATTCTGAAGAATCCTGGCACTTCATGTGATTGATCCCATTGTCCACCTGGAGTGTGTTGTTTACAACAAGATTGTAATTATATTTTGGCTTGACTTGTTTATCCTAGAAAACATAATGAAAAATTCTAGTCATGATATGTAATTTCCAAAAATATGTGAACATGGCTTTTTAAAATATATTTAAGTATGCTAATTATTATTTTTAGTTACTTTTCTTCATACAGATTTACAACTTTTACTCAATCAATAGTGACAGTAGACAATAGAAAAATAGAAGCAAATTCAAAATATATTCTGGTTATTTACCACTGCATGAGAAACCACCCCAAAATTAGTTGCTTAAAACAACAATATATTTATATCTCTAACAGTTATATGGGTTAACTAGGTTCACCTAGTTGGTTCTAACTGTTGTGGCTTATTCATTTGCACTCAATAATGGCTGGGTAGATCTTCAGTAATGGTGGTTAGAGGAGTTCATCAAGCACTCTCCTCTGGACAGACATCTACTGAGTTCATAAAAAGTAACAAAGTCAGTCACTCAAAGTTTCTGGAGATTCATTAAAGGGCTGATAGCAAATTGAGAAAATTATTAAATAAAATCTATGGAGATGGGGTAAAAGCAATATGAGTCCATGGCATTTGAGTTAGTGACTGCAATTATATCCCTATGTCTCTGCCTTACAAAATTACTCTTCCAGTAACTTCAGTAGCCAAGTAGCAGCTCTAATTCCCTTAGACTCCTGGGGTGTAAGAGCTGTTTAGAGTGATTTTGGTAGCCAGCGAACATTAGCAGATGTCCTTTTCATTTCTCTGAGCTATGGAAAGTTATATCATGTGGCTGGCAGTGGCTGTGTGGGATCCAGTTCTCCACCTGAAACTCTTGCTAGGTGGAATGGATCTGGGTCAGGAATTAGATGAAATTAAAAAAAAATCGTTTCTCACACTGTTTTATATGTTCAGGAGATCTGTTCCAGATGGCTTGGCAGGCATGTGGTAGTTCCATTATCTCCAGCTTCCTAGAAACTGTTCTAGCATGTCAAAAATGGCAGATTCTCATTTTCTGCAACCATGGGCTGTAGAATATTAATAGTGGGTGGTGTCAGCAATCAACAAACAACACCAGTTCCCCCTTTGCATGTGCATGCAGGTGTACCAACAGTGATTAGAGAGACAGAGAGACAAGAGAGGGAGAAAGGGGCAGGAAAGAGAGAGAGAGAGAGAGAGAGAGAGAGAGAGAGAGAGAGAGAGAGAGAGAGAGAGAGAGGAAGAGGGAGAGAGAGAGAGAGATATCCCCACAGAGAGAATCCTGGTGGGGAAGCTAGTGAAAATCAGGTTTTCTCACATCCAGCCCCTGCTCCGTAGCACCGAGCTATGCATAGGTGATGGATGGAACAAGCCTCAAAGACAGGCAATACCTGACAGGCAGGGATTCAATGTGAAGAAATTTATTCCTGAGAACATTCTTTAAAACAATAGAGCAATCAGCTAGAGTATAGTGGGGGCTAATATCTTAGTGGGATATCTAGCCAGGAGCATAATATTCAAGTCAAGAAAACAGAGACTCAAAGAGAGCACAGAGACCAATAACAACTAATGAAATTGAAGCAGCAATTACAAAAAAAAAAAAAAAAAAAAAAACTCTCAGCAAACCAAAGTCCTGGACTGGATGGCTTCACAGGCAAATTCTACCAAACTTCAAATAAGCACTAATACCTATCCTCCTCAAACTATTCCAAAAAATTCAACAGGACAGAATGCTTCCAAGTTTTTATGAGCCCAGCATTGTCCTAATTCCAAAACCAGATAAGGACGCTACAAGAGAATTACAGGCCAATATCCCTGATGAACACATATGCTAAAATACTCAACAAAATATTAGGAAATCAGATCCAGCAATACATTAAAAAGATTATACATCATGACCAAGTGGGAATTATTCCAGGGATGAAAGATTGTTACAGTATCAGCAAATCAATAAATGTGATACATCAAATAAACAAAATGAAGGATAAAAAGCCACACAGCCACTGCCAGCCACATTATATAGACAAAGAAAGAGCATTTGACAAAAGTCAGTACACATTTATGATAAAAACTCTCACCAAAGTGGGACTAGAGGGATCATATATCAACATAATAAAGGCCACATATGAAAAACCTACAGCTAACATCATACTCAATGGGCAAAAACTAAAATTGTTTCACTTGAGATAAGGAACAAGACATGGATGCCCACTTTCACCATAGTATCTTATCAACATAGTACTGGAGATCCTAACACAGCAATCAAACAAGAAGAAAAAATGGTATTAAAATGCCAATGGCAGATTTCACAGATCTAGAACAAATATTCTAAAGATATATATGGAACCATAAAAGACCCTGAATAGCCTCAGCAATCTTCAGAAAGAGGAACCAAGTTGGAGGAATCACAATACCGGATGTCAAACTATACTACCAAGCCACTGTAATCAAAATAGCCTGGTACTGGCACATGAACAGGCATATAGATCAATGGAACATAACAGAGACTCCAGAAATTGACCCAAGCCATTAAACCCAAATAATATTTGACAGAGGAGAAAGATAGTCTATTCAAAAAATGGTGTTGGGGAAAATTAGACAGATACATGCAATAAAGTGAAACTAATCCACCTTCTTATAACATACACAAGAATAAACTCAAAAGAGGTAAGAGACTTAAATGTAACTCATGAACCCATAAAAAAATCCTAGAAGAAAACATAGACAGTAAAATCTCAGAATTCTCATGTAGCAATATGTTTATTGATACATCTCATATGGCAAAGGAAACTAAGAAGAAAATAAATAAATAGGACTACATCAAAATTAAAACTTCTGCACAGGAAAAGAAACCATCGATAAAATAAAAAGAGAGCTCACTGCATAGTAGAACATATTTGCCAATGATACATCTGATAAAGGGTTAATTTCCAAAACATATAAGGAACTCAGACAACTTAACAAAAGGAAGACAAACAATCCAATTAAAAATGGGCAAAGGACCTAGAAAGACAATTCTCCAAAGAGGACATGCAGATGGCCAAGAGACATATGAAAACACTAGAGGCCTGGTGCACGAAATTCGTGCATGGGGGTGTGTGTATTTGTCCCTCAGCCCAGCCTGCACCCTCTCCAATTTGGGACATCCCTCTCACAATCCAGGACTGCTGGCTCCCAACCTCTTGCCTCCCTGATTGCCTGTAACCACTTCTGCCTGCCAGCCTGATCACCCCCTAACTACTCCCCTGCCAGCCTGATTGATGCCTAACTGTTCCCCTGCCAGCCTGATTCCTCCTAATTGCCCTCCCCTGCCAGCCTGGTCACCCCTAACTACCCTCCCTTGCCAGCCTGGTTGCCCCTAATTGTCATCCCCTACAGGCCTGGTACCCCCAACTGCCCTCCCCTGCAGGCCTGCCCCCCAACTTCCCTCCCCTTCAGGCCTGGTCCCCCCCAACTGCCCTTCCCTTCAGGCCTGGTCCCCCACAACTGCCCTCCCCTGAAGGCCTGGTCCTCCCCAACTGCCCTCCCCTGCAGGCCTGGGTCCCTTGCAACTGCCCTCCCTGCAGGCCTGGATCCCCCCAACTGCCCTCCCCTGCAGGCCTAGTCACCCCTAATCAGGCCTTGTCCCTCCCAACTGCCCTCCCCTGCTGGCCTGATCACCCACAATTGCCCTCCCTGCTGGCCATGTTGTGGTAGCCATCTTGTGTCCACATGGGGGTGGCCATCTTGTGTGTTGGAGTTATGATCAATTTGCATATTACCCTTTTATTAGATAGGATGCTCAAAATCACTAATCATCCAAGAGATGCAAATCAAAATGACAGTGACTTATCACCTCACACCTGTCATAATGGCTGCCATCAACAAATCAACAAATGACAAGTGTTGGTGAGGATGTGGAGAAAAGGGAACCCTAGTACACTGCTGGTGGGAATGCAGACTGGTGCAACCACTATAGAAAAAAGTATGGAGTTTCCTAAAAAAATACAACATGGAACTGCCATTTGACCCATCGATCCCATTTCTGGGAATATATCCTAAGAAACCTGAAACAACAATCAGAAAAAATATATGCATGCCTATGTTCATAGCAGCACTATTTACAGTAGCTAAAATTTGGAAACAGCCCAAGTCCTCATGAGTAGATGAGTGGATAAAAAAGCTGTGATACAATTACACAATGGAATGCTATAGGACTATAGAAAGGAGGAACTCATCTTTTGCAACAGCATGGATGGACAGAGTGAAATAAGCTAGTTAGAGAAAGATAAATATCACTTGATCTCACATGTGGAATCTAATGATCAAAATAAACTGGTGAGCAGAATAGGATCAGAGTCATGGATACATGGAACAAATGGACAGATCTCAGAAGGGATAGGGGTGGAGGGAACTGGAAAACATTTATCAAAAAACATATATTCATAGCCCATGGACATACACAATAATGTGGTTAAGGCTTGGGGTGGGATGAGGTCTGGATGGAGGGGGGTAAAGGGTGGAATGGGGACATCTGTAATACTATCAACAACAAACATTTTAATTAAAATAAATAAATAATAAAAGAGAGCACATCAAAAATTAGAAATAGCCCTAGCTGGTTTCATGCAGTGGATTGAGTGTTGGCCAATGGACTGAAGGGTCTCAGGTTCGATTCTGGCTAAGGGCATGTACCTTGGTTGCAGGCTCAATCCCCGGTCTGGACATGTGTGGGGGGTGACAAATCAATGTGTCTTTTTCACATCTATTTTCTATCTGTCTCTCCCACTCCCTTCCACTCTCTTTAAAATCAATGGAAAAATAACCTCAGTGAAGATTAAAACAATGAAAAACAAATTCATTGACAGGAAGACAATGTCCATCCTTAGGAAAAATACCAAGGTTGCACACTATAGGAGAAAGAGACTGATAAAGAAGTACATACAAGTCATTAAAGAAATATAAAATCAGATATCAACTACAAGAAGCTTGTGAGGACCAATATTGATAGTTGCTACATTGTATTATCTAAAATGTCCACTCAATAATAATATGAGATATTCACAGAAACATGAAAATGTGACCCATACACAGAATGAAAAATGGGCAATAGAAGTTACCTTGAAGGTCCCCAGATGTTGGACTTACCAGATAAATGACATAAAAAAATAACAAATATGTTCAAATAGCAAAAATTCATATTAAAAATTAAAAGAAGATATGATGGCAATGTTTCATAAGATAAAGAATGTCAGTAAAGAGAAATTATAAGACTCAAAAGGAAATTCTTGAATTGAAAAATAACCCTCGTGCAATGCTGGTGGGAATGCAGACTAGTGCAGCCACTGTGGAAAACAGTATGGCATTTCCTCAAAAAAATTAAAAATGGAACTCCCATTTGACCCAGTAATCCCACTTCTAGGAATATATCCCAAGAAACCAGAAGCACCAATCAGAAAGGATATATGCACCCCTATGCTCATAGCAGCACAATTCACCATAGCTAAGATTTGGAAGCAGCCTAATTGCCCATAAGCAAATGAATGGATTAAAAAATTGTGGTACATCTACACAATGGAATACTATGCTTCAGTAAAAAAGAAGGAATTCTTACCATTTGCAACAGCATGGATGGACATGGAGAGCATTATGCTAAGCGAAATAAGCCAGTTGGAGAAAGATAAATACCACATGATCTCACTCATTTGTGGAATATAATGAGCAACACAAACTGATGAAAAAAAATAGATCCAGAGACAGAGAAGCATTGAACAGACCGTCAAACTTCAGAAGGAAGGCAGGGGAGGGTTGGAGGGGGGATAAGAGATCAACCAAAGGACTTGTATGTATGCATATAAGCATAACCAATAAACACAGATACTAGTGGGGGTGAGGGCATGTGCTACGGTGTAGGAGTGGTCGGGGAGAGGTCAATGGGGGCAAAAGGAGACATATGTAATACTTTAATCAATAAAGAATAAAAAAAAATGTACCTTGATGTAAAATATATAAATAGATGAACAAAATGTGGTATGTCAGTAGAATGAAATATCATTCAGTCATAAGAAGTAATGAAACATTTATATACGCTACAACATGGGTGAACACTGTAATCATTATGTGAAACAAGCTTATTAATAAGTACCACATATTTGCCAAAACCGGTTTGGCTCAGTGGATAGAGCGTCGGCCTGCGGAATGAAAGGTCCCAGGTTCGATTCCGGTCAAGGGCATGTACCTTGGTTACAGGCACATCCCCAGTAGGGGGTGTGCAGGAGGCAGCTGATCGATGTTTCTCTCTCATCGATGTTTCTGGCTCTCTATCCCTCTCCCTTCCTCTCTGCAAAAAATCAATAAAATATATTTTTTAAAAAATTAAAAAAATACCACATATTTGATTCCTTTTATATGAAACTAGAAGCCTGGTGCACAAAATTCATGCACGGGGAGAGGGGGGGTCCCTCAGCCTGGCCTGCACCCTCTCCAATCTGGGACCCTTCGGGGGATGTCCGAATGCTTCTCGCAATCCAGGACTGCTGGCTCCTAACTGCTCTCCTGTCTGTCTGCCTTATCGTACCTAAGCCCTCTGCCTGCCTGCCTGATTGACCCTAACTGCTCCCCTACCAGCCTGATTACCCTTAACTGCTTCCCTGATGGCCTGATCGCCCCTAACTGCTTCTGCTTCACCCCACACCCAGGACCCATGATTCCCTCCTCTGGCCAGTCGCAGGCACCCAGGACCTGGGCTTCCCTCCCTCTGGCCAGCCACAGGCACCCAGGACCTGGGCTGCCTTCGCCCAGGCTGGTGGCAGCTTCAGGGGACAGTGAGCAGGCATCGTTTCCCAGGTCCCAGCGGCAGGAGCCCAGGACCACGGGGCGGGCAGCTTGTTCCTTTCCTGGGCTGCAACCACAGGTGCTGGCACCTGGGACTGTGGGGTGTGCTGGCTCCTGTGACCACAGGGACTGTGGGGCATGCAGCTTGTCCTTCTCCCAGGCCGCAGGTGCAGGCACTGGCACCCAGGACCATGAGGTGGGCGGCTTGTGCCTCTCCCGGGCCACAGGTGCAGGCACAGCCACTGGCACCCAGGACCATGGGGTGGGCGGCTTGTCTTTCTCCCAGGCTGCAGCCTAGCTGGTCCCCATTCCTCTCTGCCCAGTGTTGAGTGTCTGAGCCATTATGGCATTATGGTGTGAGGGCGTGATGACCATTTGCATATTAGCTCTTCGTTATATAGGATGTCCACAATAGCTAAATATACAAATAAAGTAGATTTGTGATTTCCTAAAGTTGAGAGTGGAGGGAGGAATGTGGAATAACAGCTATTGGGTATGAGGTTTCTTTTCAGGGTGATGAAAATATTCCAAAATTAGATTGTGGTGATTGTTGTACAACTCTGTGACTATACTAAAAACCATTGAATTTTACAGTTAAATGGTGTTTTATGGTTTGTGAATTAGATCTCATTAAATACTAGAAGCCTGGTGCACGAAATTCGTGCACGGAGGGGGGTTGTCCCTCAGCCCATCCTGTACCCTCTCCAATCTGGGACTCCTGGAGGGATGTCCGACTGCCCGTTTAGGCCCGATCCCCCAGGATCGGGCCTAAATGGGCAGTCGGACATCCCTCTCACAATCCAGGACTGCTGACTCCCAACTGCTTGCCTACCTGCCTTCCTGATTGCCCCTAAATGGTTCTGCCTGCCAGCCTGATCACCCCCTAACCACTCCACTGCCAGCCTGGTTGATGCTGAACTGTTCCCCTGCCAGCCTGTTTGCCCCCGACTTCCCTCCTCTGCTGGCCTGGTCACCCCTCACTGCCCTCTCCTGCAGGGTTGATCACCTCCAACTGCCCTCCCTTGCAAGCCTGGTCCCTCTCAACTGCCCTCCCTTGCAGGCCGGGTGCCTCCCAACTGCCCTCTCCTGTTGGCCATCTTGTAGTGGCCATCTTGTGTCCACATGGGGGCAGGATCTTTGACCACATGGGGGCAGCCATATTGTGTGTTGAATTGAGGTCAATCTGCATATTACTCTTTTATTAGATAGGATAGAGGCCTGGTGCAGGAGTGGGGGCCAGCTGGTTTGCCCTGAAGGGTGTCCCAGATCAGGGTGGGGGTTCCCTTGGGGCATGGGGCGGCCTGGGCGAGGGGCCTGTGGTGGTTTGTAGGCCGGCCACACCCCCTGGATACCCAAGCGGAGGCCCTGGTATCTGGAATTTATTTTCCTTCTACAATTGAAACTTTGTAGCCTGGAACGGAACCAAGCCTTCTGCTCCCTCCGGGGTGGCAGCCATTTCTGTGGCAGTTAATTCACCTTCTACAATTGAAACTTTGTAGCCTTAAGTGGGTGGTCCTGGCCAGGGTGTGCGGAAAGCTTTGCTTCCCCTGTTGCTGCCGGGAACCCTGGCTTGCTCTCTCAAGCTCCATTCTGCCGCCATTTGTTTGAATTTGTTTACCTTCTATAATTGAAACTTTGTAGCTTGAGTGGAGGCTTAGGCCTGCAACGGCTATGGAAAGCTTGGCTTGCTCTGTTACCTGGGAAACCTTGCTCTCTGTGGCTGTAGCCATCTTGGCTGGGGTTAATTTGCATACTCACCCTCATTGGCGTAGCTTATGTAGTGGAGTGATGGTTAATTTGCATATTACCATTTTATTAGAGAGGATGTTTTTTAAATGTAATACCAGAAGAGGAAACACTACATAAGATGGTATAACTGGATATTCTAGTTTGAATACTGGATTCTGTGTGGCTCTCATTCCCTGGTTGCTGGTATTGAACTGATCCAATTGACTGCTTTTGGCCCAATTGTTTTTGTTTGTTTGTTTGTTTTTTTTAATGACTCAGTAATTCTGGAAATCTAGCTCAGCAGATCTGTGTGCTGACCCCAGAAAGTAATTAAATGTCTATGTTGTTTTCAGGACAAACCTGTTTTTAGGTGCCAATGAGTGTTAGACAGTCATCAGAAAGGATGGCTGAATAACCCTCTAATTAAACAATTTAGCAATTGATAAAATTGGCCTTTCCACAATTAGACCAGCCTTCAGTTTTATAAGTGATTTGTAAAACTGGATTAGAATCTGAAACCTGTATTTTACCATTAGACTTCATCACTCTCCTCCCATTTATAATTTGTTTCCATACTTGACGAAAGCAGTGGTAATCCATTTAGCAGTTTCAAAATAATACAAGGAGAGAAGCTAAACAAACAAAAATAGTTACTAGCCTTACAGACTTATGAAGGCTAGACTAGACTCTATGTCCGAGATGGTCAACTCACATGGCTGACAGCTGATGCCATCTGTCAGCTGGAAATATAGCTGTAGCTGTCAACCATAAAACTACACATGGCCTCTGTATTTATCATGGGCATTTCATAACATGGGGAAATCTCTCTCTCTCTCTCTCTCTCTCTCTCTCTCTCTCCTTTTTCTATCATGCCAACTTCCAACCCCAAATAATTTCCCTAGACATACAAATAAACTCTAGGTCAAAAACAAAACAAAACAAAACAAAAACACAACAAACATTTTCTTATTCTCAACTCCAGCTATTGCCACACCTATCTCCTGATTTCAGCTATTCTTCAGATGTATCTTATAAATTAATTTTGTTTTTATCTCAGCATACCATAACTCTTTTTTTCTCCTTTAACCAAACTCTTTTATTTCCACCTCTTGTCCTTCTCCACACTGTTCTCCACATTATTGCCAAATGTTTCTAAGAAAGAGGTGTTCCAGGTGTTTTCTTCTGAGTCGAGCGAGATACTGCTCTTTTAATCTTGGCTGCTTATGGGCATCACCTGGAGAGTTTAAGCAATCGCTTATGCTTGGATTCCACTTTCAGAGTGTGAACTGAGTATTGGGATGTTTACTAGTAAAAGTTCTCCCAGATGATGCTAATGTGTGGCCAAGATTGGAAATGAACCCATCATCCTCTGAGTATTTTTTTCACCAGTCTCTACCCTTTGCCTACAGATAGATTCCATTTCTCTTACTGGATTGAGTTCCTCAAGGGCAGTGACCATTTCTTATTCATTTTTTTAATAGTAAAGTCTCTGGAGTCTGACCACCTAAGATTAACATAGCATGTACTCATAGGTTCTTACCATATTATTGTCTTATACCAATGGTCAGAAACACAAGTTAAAAAATAATTTGTGTTTGTGTTAAAGAATAAGTATCATCTTTGACTAGTTCCTGATTTTAAGAGGAATGTATCAAGTTTGTCCATTAAGTACGATTTTTGCTGTAAACTTTTGAATATAACTATTTATCAAATTCAGTAAGTTCTTTTTGATTCAAATTATTATGAGAATTCTACTATTGAGATAATGACCATATTTCTCCTTTAAAGTTCAATATGGAGTATAAATTCCCTAATGTTGAAACTATACATTATATGATACATTCTTAAGAAAAAAATCTATCTGAAAATATGTTTATAAAATATAATCATTGGATTTACTTAACTTAGATGTGATTTCTATGTTTATGGGTGAAGTAAGCATATAATTTTATTTATTTTAATATCCTTAAAGTCTTCTGGAGCCAAGGATGTATACTACCATATAAAATTGTCAGCTTTCCTTTTGTTAAATGTGATTTATTTCTCCCCTTTATTTGTTTTACATAGTGTATTTCTTGTTTTATTTTAGTTCATTACTGCCTTACATTGTATAGATAAAATGTCTTTTGCTGGTAGAAGCTGAAATAACTTATTTTTATTGTTCTCATTGTTTTTTGTGGGGTTTCCAGTTGTTCAGTAATTAATCAACTACTTCTATAATTTTGCTTCACACTTTATACAGAGAGAACTTATTTATTTATTTTTTTAAAGTTAACCCATCCCCCATCCACCTCCCCTTTGGCAATAATCAGCTTGCTCTCTCTATCTATGGGTCTGTTTCTGTTTTGTTTTGTGCATTCATTTATTTTGTTTGTTTTAGATTCTACATTTAAGTGAAATCATGCAGTATTTGTCTCTTTCTGTCTGACTTGTTTCACTTAGCATAACGCTCTCTAGTTCCACCATGTTATTGCAAAAAATATTTCATTTTTATTGATAAGCATATTTCATTGTAATATGTATACCACATTTTATTTTTGTGTTTGTCTATCAATGGACATCTGTATTTCTTCCATATCTTTGCTATTATAAATAACTAGAGGCCCGGTGCATGAAATTCATGCATGGGGGTGTATGTCCCTCAGCCCAGCCTGCACCCTCTCCAATCTGGGATCCCTCTCACAATCCAGGACTGCTGGCTCCCAACTGCTCGCCTGCCTGCCTGATTGCCCTAACTGCTTCTGCCTGCCAGCCTGATCACCCCCTAACCACTCACCTGCCAGCCTGATTGATGCCTAACTGCTACCCTGCCAGCCCAATTGCCCCTAACTGCTCACCCCTGCCAGCCTGGTCACCCTTAACTGCCCTCCCCTGCCAGCCTGGTCATCCCTAAATGCCCTCCCCTACAGGCCTGGTCCCCCCAACTTCCCTCCCCTGCTGACCTGATCACCCCTAACTGCCCTCCCCTGCCAGCCTCATTACCCCTAACTACTCTCCCCTGCTGATCTGGTCCCCCACAACTGCCCTCCCCTGAAGGCCTGGTCACCCCTAACTGCCCTCCCCTGCAGGCCTGGGTCCCCCCCAACTGCCCTTCCCTGCAGGCCCAGTTTCCCCCAACTGCCCTCCCTTGCAGGCCTGGTCCCCCAAACTGCCCTCCACTGCAGGCCTGGTCCCTCCAAACTGCTCTCCCCTGCAGACCTGGGTCCCCCCCAACTGCCCTTCCCTGCAGGCCTGGTCACCCCTAACTGCCCTCCCCTGCAGGCTTGATCGCCCCCAACTACCCTCCCTTGCAGGCCTGGTCCCTCCCAACTGCTCTACCCTGCTGGCCATCTTTTGGCAGCCATCTTGTGTCCACATGGGGCAGCCATCTTTGACCACATGGGGGCAGCCATCTTGAGTGTTGGAGTGACAGTCAATTTGCATATTACTCTTTTATTAGATAGGATAGAGGCCTGGTACACGGGTGGGGGCCAGCTGGTTTGCCCTGAAGGGTGTCCTGGATCAGGGTGGGGGTTCCCTTGGGTTGTGGGGTGGCCTGGGCGAGAGGACTGTGGTGGTTTGCAGGCTAGCCATGCCCCCCGTGACCCAAGCATAGGCCAGGGCTGGCAGGAAGCAGGTATCTAGGATTTATTTACCCTCTATAATTGAAACTTTGTAGCCTTGAGCAGAAGCCAGGGCAGGCCTGGGTGGGCGGGAAGCTTGGCTTCCTCCATCACCAGGGGCAACCCAAGCCTCCTGCTCGCTCCGGCTCTGTGGCCACCGCCATATTTGTTGGGATTTATTTATCTTCTATAATTGAAACTTTGAGCCTTGAGTGGAGGACAGGGCCAACCAGGAAGCTTGGCTTCCTCCATTGCTGGGGCAACCCAAGCCTCCTGCTCACTCCATCACCATGGCGGCCACCATCTTTGTTGGGATTTATTTATCTTCTATAATTGAAACTTTGTAGCCTTGAGCGGAGGCCAGGGCCGGCCAGGGCGGGGGGAGGCTTGGCTTCCTCCATCACCAGGGGCAACCCAAGCCTCCTGCTCCCTCCAGCTCTGTGGTGGCCGCCATCTTAATTGGGTTAATTTGCATACTCGCTCTGATTGGCTGGTGGGCAAAGCGGAGTGATGGTCAATTTGCATGTTTCTCTTTTATTAGTGTAGATTCTGCAATGAACATAGGACATATTTTTAAAATAATTTTTGAATTAGTATTTTTGTTTTCTTCATATCAGTATCTAGAAGTGGTATTTCTGGGCCACATGGAAGATGTATTTTTTTAATTTTTTAAGAATCTCCATACTGTTTTCTTTTTTTTGTAAATATATTTTATTGATTTTTTACAGAGAGGAAGGTAGAGGGACAGAGAGTTAGAAACATCAATGAGAGAGAAACATCGACCAGCTGTCTCCTGCACACCCCCCACTTGGGATGTGCCCACAACCAAGGTACATGCCCTTGACCGGAATCGAACCCGGGACCCTTCAGTTCGCAGGCCGACACTCTATCCACTGAGCCAAACTGGTTTCGGCTCCATACTCTTTTCTTTACTAGCTGTATTCAAAGTTCTGTCTGCTCCTTTTTAAACAAGCCCACAAAAATTGCATAAATTTTGGGCACTGCACAATGTTTAACTAACCCTGTAAGTCAAGGAAGAAAGACAGGTTGCGGAGATTAGAATCAGACAGGATTACTTGAATATACAATGCATGGCTACCAATCAAGACAGGGTTATGTGGGCAGCTTTTAGCTTCTCCAAAAGAACAGTGTCTTTTGAAGGGGTTCAGGAGCACTGTGGAGTGTGAAGACAAGAAAGAATGGTGATTATGGCCATATTATTAGCTATTATTAGGTAAAAAATTATACATTTGCAATTCTGTACATCCCACACAAATACACATCCCCATGTGTGGCAATACACAAACTTTCTAATCCTTACAGCAAACTGATAACTTAGCTGATTATATTTCTATTTTGTGCCTACAGAAACAGCAGATATGAAGATTATTTTAATTGTCTAAGACCTCATAGCTAGAAAATAGCAAGATTATGCAGTGTTCATTCTTTCTGTATATCACACTCTCTCCCAAAATGAGGTTAAGCACATTCTGAGAAATAAATTGAAAATACATGTACTTTCCAAGATCACTGTTAAATTCCTGCTGTTGAATGTTATTTTCTTTATTGTTTTGTTCTCCGTTTTAGTCCTTGAAACTTCAAATGGATTTCATTGTTTTGTTTTGGCCATTTAATTACTTCTTACAGCCAAGATTTGGAAGCTTCGCAAGTGCCTCTGAGTAGATGAATGGATAAAAAAATCTGTGGTAAATATGTCAGCCATAAAAAAAGAAATCTTACCTTTTGGGACAGCATGGGTGGATCTGGAGAATATTGTGCTAAGTGAAATAAACCAGTAAGAGAAAGACAAATACCATATGATTTCACTTATATGTGAAATCTAATTAACAAAATAAACTGACTTGCCCTAGCTCAGTGGTTGGCAAACTGCGGCTCGCAAGCCACATGCGGCTCTTTGGCCCCTTGAGTGTGGCTCTTCCACAAAATACCACATGTGGGCACGCACGTACAGTGCGATTGAAACTTCATGGCCCATGCACAGAAGTCAGTTTTCGGCTCTCAAAAGAAATTTCAATCATTGTACTGTTGATATTTGGCTCTGTTGACTAATGAGTTTGCTGACCACTGCCCTAGCTGGTTTGGCTCTGTGGATAGAGCATCGGCCTTCGGCCTGAAGGGTCCCGGGTTCAATACCGGTCAAGGGCACATGCCTGGGTTGCAGGCTTGATCCCCAGTAGGGGGCGTGCAGGAGGCAGCCAATCAATGATTCTCATCATTGATGTTTCTATCTCTCCCTCTCCCTTCCTCTCTGAAATCAATAAAAATATATTTAAAACAAAACATAAATAAATAAACTGACAAACAAAATAGAAACAGACCCACATATACAGCGTACGTAGAACAGACTTACAGCTGTCAGAGGTGAGAGGGTGGGAGTTAGGTGAAAAAGGTTAAGGGATTCAGAAAAAACAAACAAACCCTTCATCACAGACAATGCTATGGTGCTTACCAGAAGGAAAGTGTGGTGTGGGGAGGTAGAAAAGGGTAAAGGGGATAAATGTTGTTGGAAGTAGACTTTATTTTGGGTGGTGAATACACAGTACAATATACAAATGATGTATTATAGAATTGTTACACTTGAAAATAATCTAATTTTATTAACCATTGTCACTCTGATAATTTCATATAAAAACAAAATAAAATCTATATTGATCTTTCCATATCAGTGCATTATGAATTTCTTCAATATTTCTTAGGATACTATAGTGTTTCATTTTCTAGATATACCATAATTTACTTAGCCAATCTATTACCATGGATATTTAGGTCACTTCTGACTTTTTCTTAATACAAACAATGCTGAAATAAATTACCTTTTATTTATGCCATTTCACATTGGTGCATTTATGTTTATATGATGAATGCCTAGAATTGAATTTGCTAGGTCAAAGAGTATGTGTGCATATGAATGTTATACTTTTGTACTCCAGTCATTAATACATAAAAGTTCATTTTCACTCTTATGTTCATGAATATAGCATTTCACCAAGCTTTTCAGGTCTTTGTCAATCTGATAGTTGAAAATGCCCTTTCAGTAGAATCTCAACTTTCATCTTTTCTTTTATGAGTTAATTTAGCAACTCTTCATATGCTTAAGACCTATTTTTATTACATTTCCTTGGAACCGTTTTTTTTTTTTTTTTTGCTACTTTTTAATTATATAGTTAATCTTACAGTTGTTTTTTTTATTGAAGGAGATCTTTATAAAATAAGGATATTATCACTTTGTGAAATGTATTATTAGGGAATATCATACTTTATTGTATCAAAAATATCCCCAAATGGTTAAATGTTGTAGAAATATGTTTTTTCCTTTCACGATTCTACTAGATACAAAGTCCATGAATCAACAAATAGCTTCTAATTATGGGCCCAAGGTGACACCTCTGATTCTTACTAACCCCCAGAGATCAAGAAGAATGGAGAGATCCAGAAAAGTCTGCCCACAATATTTTAATGGCAAGACTCAAAGATTTTATGCCTTACACTCACTCAAACCCTGTTGGCCAGAACTTTGATTAAGGCCATATCTAGATGCTCATGGGACTGGTAAATATAGCCTTTAGGTTGGCAGCCCTGTGATAGTGAACCTAATACTATAGGAATAAGCCCTGACTCCTGTGGGCAGAGATGGCAACAGGGCAAATAACGGGCTGTGAAGGAACATGGCTGTAGCAATCACAAGGCTGGGGCAAGCATGTAGTGGTCATGGGGCTCCCATAGCGGTCAGGGCTATAGGAACCACTCAGTAACATGGAGGAGGAGGACAAGAAGGACAAGAAACCTGGAATTATGTCGGCTATTAAGCAAGTCATCTTCAAAGGTGAAAAGAGCAGAGAGAAAGTGACAGAGCAGTGCTCTATGCACATTGTGGTGCTGCGTGAGTGAGTGGAGCCTGACAGATTGTTGAACAACTACATTGAGAAGGAGATAAAGTATTTGGGTAAGTTAATGTCCATAAACCTAAAACCATCCAATAGGACAGAGATCCTGCACCTCATAGACCAGTGATGGCGAACCTATGACACGCGTGTCAGCACTGACACACATAGCCATTTCTGATAACACGCGGCCGCTGAGGCAGCTGCATTACGAGGATGAAACATTTACTGCTCCTGAGGATGAAACATTTGCGACTAGAGTCTTGGATAACTCGCAAATGTTTCATCCTCTCCTATTAGACACTCTGTGCTGGAGGTCTGTAGGCCAAAACAACAGAAGTCCGGCACAGAGCGTCTAGTTCTGGGACTTCCGGTTAATCCGGGATCTTTGCCCTCACTTCCGCTGGCAGAGCAGGGAACAGCGGAACGCAGCGAGGGACGCATCTCTGGGGGCCCTGCCATTACCAGTAACCAAATAACAGTTAACCACAGCAACCATTATCTACTGTTCTGGGGTGTCATGGATTTCTAATCCATCATTACTTAGATAAGTGAGGGGGGGGCTGGGAGAGGCAAGGGTTTGTGGCGTGCTATGGGTGCCGATTCCTGCCATTAGAAATAGCGGCAGCCATTTTAATTCACAAAAGGAACACCATCTTGCACCATAGTGCAGACTCCATTTCACCACTATTACTGTTGTGCATCCTTATTAACCCCTATTTCTGCTTATTAACCCTGCCCTTTCCTAAAAGACAGTTATATGCACCATTTTGTGGTTAGTTAGGCTAGTTAACCCCTAATTGCCTTCAGGCCTAACAAGCTATCTATAATTCTATCTTCTGTCACTGCCCCCCTGATGGAGAACCCAAAAAATAAAAAACTAAGGTTAAGTAAAGGAAGTGGTAGTAGCAGTGGCCGACCCTTTCAAGAGACATGGACTGAGATCTATGGCTTTATAGAAAAAAATGGCAGATCATTTTGCGTTCTATGTACTGAAACGGTAGTAAGCAGAACGTGGAATATAAATAGACATTTTGAAACTAATCATTCCCAGCTCTTGGAAAAAAGTGAGGATAAAGGAAGGAATACATTTCCAGGCAGCTACACCTTTATAAGAGCTAATCTAATTCCATCCTTAAATTTATGAAAGGCTCTACAAATTTAACATCTGCAAGTTTGAGCATTGCTCACTCTATAGCTCAGCGTGGAAAAGCGCTCAGTGAGGGAGAATTTATTAAAGAAACTCTCCTAAGATGTGCACCAGTTCTATTTCATGATATGCAGAATAAAGATGCAATTATTAAGAGAATATCTGAGTTACCACTCAGTAGAAATATCATAAAAGACCGAATAATGAGACTGAACACAAACGTACAACATCAATTAAAGAGAGACATAAGGAAGTGTAAATATTTTTCGATCTCTCTTGATGAAACTACTAATGTCACATCACATGCTCAGTTGGCCATTATTGGTTGATATTCTGATGGTCTCACAATGAGAGAAGAGTTGATAAAGTTAGTATCAGTGTCAACAAGTAAATCAGGAAGCGGAATATGTAAGGTTGTTATACAAACATTTTGTGACCTAAGCATTGATATCTCTAAAGTTGTGTCAGTGATGACAGATGGCACACCAAATATGCTGGGGAAAAATGTCGGATTTGTCAAATTGTTTACAGAAGCTATTGGACATCCGATTATGCCTTTTCATTGTATTATCCATCAGGAGGCTTTATGTGCCAAGGCAGGATTCACCGACTTAAACGACTTAATGTCAGTTGTTACAAAAATAGTTAATTTAATAGCTGCTTGCCCCCTTCACAAGCAAGAATTTTCGGCACTTTTACTGGAGGTTGATTCCACCTACAGTGGACTGCTGATGTACAATAATGTAAGATGGCTGAGCCGAGGCAAAGTTCTTGAGCGCTTTGTGGAGTGCTTTGAAGAAATTAAGGTATTTCTTGATGATAAGGATCTGGGAAACTTTCCTCAGCTTAATGATGATAAGTGGGTCAACACCCTGATGTTTCTAACAGATCTCTCTGTTCATATTAATGAACTGAACTTAAAGTTACAAGGTTTTGGCAAAAGTATTGACGTTATGTTTGGATACATAAAAGCTTTTGAAAGTAAAGTTAAAATTTTCAAGCGAGATGTAGAAACTAAAAGTATAAGTATTTTCCTCGAGTAACAAAGTATTTTGAGAAGGCCAGTGCAGCTGTACAAAATGAAATGGAACTCTTTCATATGAAGTACCAGCATGTTTTAGACTCATTACTTGACCAGTTTAGTGATAGATTTAGTCAATTTAGAAGTCTGGAACAGACCATGAAAATAATTAAGTATCCTGATATAGTAGTCTACAGTAGTTTGGAATTAAATGGTTTCCAATGGATGCAAATTGATGATTTGGAGATGCAACTTGCAGAATTTCAAGACAGTATCTGAGCCCAGGTGTTTGTCCACTTGAGGTCAAAGCTTGAGAATCTGGAAAAAACAGGAAATTTGGAGTGCCTGGAACCAACTACCAGACACTTTTAGCACCCTGAAAAATATAGCAATGTCTTTACTCACAATTTTTCCCTCTACATACTTTTGTGAGGCCTTATTCTCAGCGTTAAATAGTATCAAAACCAACAAAAGAAACAGATTGACAGATGAAGTTAGTAGCGCTTGCTTGGGACTAAAGTGTACAAAATACCAACCTTCAATTGAAGATTTATCAATGAAATTCAGCAACAAAAGTCACTAATAGGCAGGTTAGTTAAAGAATTCCCCCTCCCCCTCACTTATCTTAGTTCACGGCACCCCACACAAGCTAAATAATATCAAGACCAACAAAAGAAACCGACTGCTGGATGAACAAAGAAGTCACTAAGCAGGTAAGTTTAATATTTAGTTTTTGGTTTATTAAATACAATTATATATAACAATTATACATTTATGTTATTTAAACTATAAATATCGTGAAATAATGTTTTTTCCTCAAAGTGACACACTCCCCAAGTTATGCTCAGTTTTTTGGCGAAGTTTGACACACCAAGCTCAAAAGGTTGCCCGTTACTCTCATAGACAATAAAAAGAGATCTCACCAGCTCCTCAGATAGTTGATCCAGGAGCATGATGAGCTCATCAGCCTGTCTGCCTAAAATGTCAAGCTGGCCTGGAGGGACAGGGAAGAAAGCATCTTCAGGGTCCCCATTCATGACATCAGGCCATGTCCTATATGTGGCATGATGCCTTGCACTTGGTGGTCCCGAAAACACTAAAAGACCTTAGTGTCTCCCTCAGCCAGAGTATGTGTGTGAAAAGTTCCAGAAGCCTCACCACAAGCTCCATGTTGGAGAGTGGAGTGGAGTCTGTGGAGGTCTGTTGCCTGGTGATGCTTGCCCTGGAGAGCCAGGTGGCAGTAGAGGAGCAAAGGCAGGTCTTCCAGATCATGTACACCGAGTCCATCATCAACTTTCTGGACAAAACCATATTTGATGGGACCTCGACACCAACTACCACCTGTCCTCCCACAGTAGTGATGACTCTTCCACCAAGGTGGACGTGAAGGAGTCATACAAGACAGATGCAAGCACCTTCGCCTTTCCTGAGTGCAGCACACAGGTGAAATCTTGTCCTGCATGTCCACAGTGCCCCATGCCAAGACACTTCACAAGAGCAAGCTGAGCACTGTGGCCATGGAGCTACTATAGACTACATGCCATGCTGCATAACAAGCTGTCCTCTCAGGAGATCCAGCAGTTTTCAGCTCTGCTTCATGAGTACCTCAACAGTGTTTGGTGCTCAAGTACTGTGTGAACCTGCTGAAGTTCTGTGGGGACAGCTGTAAGTTCCTGCTGCTCAGTCTGCGGCCCTTCATCCCTGAGAATGACAGCCAGCACTTTGAGAACGCCCTCAAGACAATCAGGGTGAAGGAAAGCCACAACATCATCACTGACAGCTTCAGCCAATACAGGCAGGCCATGAGCTCCACCTTTACTTCCACCTCCAATAGGAAGAGGGAAGCAGGCAGTTCCAACAACCAATCCGTGACCTTCAATATGAACTAATGGGACCACATGATCGCAGACATCAGCAATGACATCAAGGTTCTGGGCTCCAGGATGGACCAGGACTTGACCTGACAGTGCCAAAGCTCCCATGGGTCTGTCCTCACAATGTGGAGCTGGTGATGGACCAGCCCCCTGCCTCTCCCAGCTCCCCCATCCCCATCCCCAACAAATATGGCCCTCTATTGTGAAATAGACCCTGGTGGGGGCAGAGGCTACCCCAAGCCACCTGCACACAGCTATATCAGGATATCCTGTAGGCCAGACCCCACACAGCTGTTGGTTTTACACATAACGTTCCTATTGAAACTCTTAAAAACCTTTAAAGAAGTTGACTGCAATGTGAAAAAAAAAAAAAGAATAAATGCATACTTGCTATTGTGGACAATTATCAATTTTCCAAAACGTATAATTTTTCTAGTCCGTCCTTTTGCTTTTGCTTATTGTGGATTGTAACTTGCAAAATGATAATTTATTGCTATACCTGAATTTATCATTTTTGATGGTTTCTGGAGTTAGTGTCACCTTTAAAAATATCGTTTTCATTCTTTGATTATCTTTTGAAAAACTTCTATCATTTCTTCTAAGAAATATTATAGGAGTGGTGGCAGCAGTTCCTGCTGTTTCTACCTCTTCTTCCCTGTCTTATTCTTCCTCCTTTGACATTTGAAATTTAAAACATTAAAATATTAGTTTCATTATCAGTCAAAATGTATGACACCAGAAATAACATTTATATTCTATATTTTGGCATTATATATCCACACAAATACTAGTCTTAAATATTTTCTAAGATTTATTCCATTAGTATGATCATTCTTCATGGACAAGTTTCAAGATATAATGAATTCCACTTATTTGTTTACTGCATTTATGTCCTCAATCTATTGCTGTTTGGAAATTAAAAAGAACTGGTGGCGTGTAAGGAAACACAGACAACAGCTTAGGGAAAGACACAGGAGAGTTTGCTATGTTCATTAAATTGAATTAATAATTGAAATAAAAGTAATATACTTTATAAAAGGTGATTTAATCACTTGGAAAATTTAATTATGGTGATCTGATTAAATTAAAGTATCATGAAACATTGGTATCATCAGAATTGATTTTAAACTGATGAAGCTACAGCAAGATATACAATAATTTTTCCCTTCAGTTGAAAGTCAAAGGACTGAAGTTGTGATACAAAAATGTATGTATGATAACAACATTTTACCTCCTCTCTCCCCCCTCTCTCTTTCTTTTCTCCCCTCTTGTCTCTCTTTTATTTTTCCCTATCTTATTTCCCATCTCTTCCCCTTTTTCTCTTACATTTTGGGCTGATTTCCAACTTCTACTGTCATACACCAATTATTCTGATTGCAGAAATTAAGTTCTTTAATTTTCTATTTGTGTGTCAGAGCAGGAAGGTGAGAGTGGTCCTTATTACAAATCTCATTACCACTCAAAAGAACAACTTTGACTCATTTATTAAAGATTATGTTTGTTATTAGCTATTAGTGATATATAAAAAATTATATCTTGATACAAGTATGAAAGTGGTTAATTTATAAAATACTTTTTTGATATACCATTTTAAATTAATTAATGTTTTATTGAATGTATTGGGGTGACGTTAGTTTGTAAAACCATACGAGTTTCAAATGTACAAATCAATAAAACATCATCTGCACACTGTATCATGTGCCCATCACCCAAGCAAAGTCTCTTTTTCCCCCATTCCTCCTCCCTTTGCCCACCTCCACCTAAACCCACCCCCTTTTCCCTCTAACTATCACCATACTGCTGTCTGTGTCTATGTGATATATATAAATACATAATATGTTTTTTTGCATACTCCCTTCAAATTATAACTTATTTTCATTGTCAGTTAATGTATGCTAATCTTCGCTTTGAAGTCAACCAAAGTGTTATATACCCCAATGTTTCCCTTCTTCACTTATGGGTCAAGTATTTTAAAACACAATTTTTAATACTTTAATGTCAATCTTACACTTATTTTTATTGTGCTAAAATGTACATAATATAAAATTTACCATTTTAATAAATTCTAATTGTAGAGTCAGTAACATTAAATATTTTACATTATTGTGCAACCATCATCATTTTCCATCTCCAGAACTTTTTCATCTTCCCAAACTGAAACTTGATATGCATTAAGCGATAATTTTCCAATACCTCCTCCTCTTATACCCTGGCAGGCATCATTCCACTTTCTGTTTCTGTAAATTTGAGTATTCCATGTGCTTCGTAAAAGTGTAATCACACACTATTTGATTGTTTGTGACTGTTATTTTATTAAGCATAATGATTTGCAATCCATCCATGTTATAGCATTTGTCAGAATTTTCATTCTTTTAAGGTTAAATAATATTCAATTTTGTATATATCACATATTATTTATCCATTAATTGATATACACTTAGTTTGCTTCCACTTTTTGGCAGTAGATAATGCTGCTATGAACAAGGTTGTATAAATATGTGTTCAAGGTTTTGCTTTAATTCTGTAGGGTAGATATCTAAAAGTGACATTACTGAATCATATGCTAATTCTATGTTTAATTTTTTTAGGAACTATCATCCTATTTTTTATTGTGGCTGCACAATTTTACATTTCCAGCATCAGTGTAAAAGGGTTCCAATTTCTCCACGTTCTTGTCAACAGTTGTTGCTTTCTGTCTTTCTGTGGGATTGCTCCTCCTCACCAGGTTCGCAAAGGTCATATATATGATATTTGCAGGAGGTCAACAATTTGTATGTTTATTTAAATTTTCATATAATTTAATTAAAAATGTTGTTGACAGTATTACAGATGGCCCCCAATTACCCCCCCTTATCCCCCTCCTCTGAGCCTTCACCACACTAATGTCTGTGTCCATTGGTTATGCGTAAAAGTTCTTTGATTAATCTCTTCCTGTCTCTGTTGCTCCCACCTGAGATATATTAGTTTGTTCCATGCCTCTGGACCTATTTTGTTTGTCACTTTATTATGTTCATTAGATTCCACTTATAAGTGAGATCCTATGATATTTGTCTTTTTCTAACTGGTTTACTTCACTCAGCATAATAGTCTCCAATCCATCCATTCTGTGGCAAAGGGTAAGAGATCCTCCTTTTTTAGGGCCATGTAGTATTCCATTGTGTAAATATATCATAGCTTTTTTAGCCACTCAACTACTGATGGGCACTTGGGATGTTTTCAGATCTTAGCTATCCTCCTATATAATAAAGAGGTAATATGCAAATTGACCATCACTACAATACACAAGATGGCCACACCCATGTGGTCAAAGAAGGCCACCCCCATGTGGTCAAAGATGGCTGTCCCCATGTGGACACAAGATGGCCACCACAAGATAGCCAGCAGGGGAGGGCAGTTGGGAGAAACTAGGCCTGCAAGGGAGGGCAGTTAGGGGTGACCAGGCTGGGAGAAGAGGGCAGTTGAGGGGCACACAGGCCTGCAGGGGAGGGCAGTTAGGGGTGACCAGGCTGGCAAGGGAGGGCATTTGGGGGCAACCAGGTTGGCAGAGGAGGACAGTTAGGGGCAACCAGGTCAGCAGGGGAGGGCAGTTAGGGGTGACCAGGCCTGCAGAGGAGGGCAGTTAGGGGCAATTGGGCCAGTAGGGGAGCAGTTAGGCATCGATCAGACTGGCAGGAGTGGTTAAGGGGTGATCAGGCTGGCAGGCAGGTGAGTGGTTAGGAGCCAGCAGTCCTGGATTGTGAGAGTGATATCCTACTGCCCGTTTAGGCTTAAACAGGCAGTTGGACATCCCTCGAGGGATCCTAGATTGGAGAGGGTGCAGGCTTGGCTGAGGGACACACCCCCCCCCCGATGCCCCGTGCACGAATTTCGTGCACTAGGCCTCTAGTTGTAAATAATGCTGCTATGAACATAGGAGTGCATATATCTTGTCTGATAGGTGTTTTGGGATTCTTAAGATATATTCATAGAAGTGGAATCACTGGGTCAAACAGTAATTCCATTTTAATTTTTTTTTTTTTTACTAAATTTCATACTGTTTTCCATAGTGCCTGCACCAATCTGAATTCCCACCAGCAGTGTATTAGGGTTCCCTTTTGTCCACATCCTTGCCAGGACTTGTCGTTTGTTGATTTTTTTTTTAATTTAATAAATCTTTATTGTTCAGATTATTACAATTGATCCTCTTTTTTCCCCCCATAGCTCCCCTCCACCAGGTTCCCACCGCACCCTCTACCCTTACCTCCCCCCCACTGTCCTCATCCATAGGTGTATGATTTTTGTCCAGTCTCTACCCGCACCCCCCACACCCCTTTCCCCCTGAGAATTGTCAGTAAACTCCCTTTCTATGCCCATGATTCTATTATATTCACCAGTTTATTCTGTTCATCAGATTTTTAATTCACTTGATTTTCAAATTCACTTGTTGATAGATATGTATTTGTTGTTCATAATTTTTATCTTTACCTTTTTCTTCTTCTTCCTCTTCTTAAAGAGTACCTTTAAGCATTTCATATAATACTGATTTGGTGTTGATGAAATCCTTTAGGTTTTTCTTATCTGTGAAGCTCTTTATCTGACCTTCAATTCTGAATGATAACTTTGCTGGGTAGAGTAATCTTGGTTGTAGGTTCTTGCTATTCATCACTTTGAATATTTCTTGCCATTCCCATCTGGCCTGCATAGTTTCTGTTGAGAAATCAGCTGACAGTCGTATGGGTGCTCCCTTGTAGGTAAATAACTGTTTTTCTCTTGCTGCTTTTAATATTCTCTCTTGTCTTTTGCTCTTGGCATTTTAATTATGATGTGTCTTGGTGTGGTCCTCTTTGGATTCCTTTTGTTTGGGGTTCTGTGCACTTACTGGACTTGTAAGTCTATTTCTTTCACCAGGTGGGGGAAGTTTTCAATCACTATTTCTTCAAATAGGTTTTCAGTATCTTGCTCTCTCTCTTCTTCTAGCACCCCCATAATTCTGATGTTGGTATGCTTGAAGTTGTCCCAGAGGCTCCTTACACTATCTTCACATTTTTGGATTCTTTTTTCTTTTTGCTTTTCTGGTTGAGTGTTTTTTGCTTCTTTGTATTTCAAATCTTTGACTTGATTCTTGCGTTCCTCTAGTCTGCTGTTAGGTCTCTGTATAATATTTTTTTATTTCAGTCAGTGTATGTTTAATTTCTAGTTGGTCCTCTTTCATATCCTCGAGGGTCTTTCTAAATTTATAAGCCTTTTCTAGGAAATTCTTGAAAAGCCTTATAACCGTGGTTTTGAACTCTATATGCAGTTGTTTGTTTTCCTCCATTTCTTTCGTTTGTGATCTGTTTCTTTGTTCTCTGCATTTTTGCTGCTTCCCTGAGTTGGTAGAATAGCTTTGTGTGCTAGGTGTCCTATATGTCCCACTGGCTCAGCCTCCCCAGTTACCTGAGGTGGACACTCTTGGTGCACCCCTTTGTGGACTGTGTGTACAGCCTTGTTGTAGTTAAGTCTTGATTGTTGTTGGTATCACAGGGAGGAATTGACCTCCAGGCCAATTGGCTGTGAGGATCAGCTGTGTCTATGCTGGGAGAACTTCTGTTCTGGAGAAAGCCTTATGAGACAAGACTTGCAAAATTGCAAAAGCCTCTATGCTCAGCTTGGATAGGGTGGAGTCTCAGGGCTGAGCAGACAGCCTTGACTTCCCATCAGCCCTGCCCTATGAGACCCCTGGTTCTTAGTGTCCCTCGGTAATTGCTGCAGTCCTCCCTGCACAAACTCGTGTGTTCTCCTCCAGACCTCTGCCCTTTGCGGCTCCCCTGAGTTTCCGTGCGCTCCTCTCCCTTCCCAACAGTCCAGACTCCCCCCGTATGATTCTGGGTCCCCAGGGTCCCACCCAAAACTGGGGCCCAGTGCAGTCGGAACTGGAGTTCAGCGCAGTTGGGAGCCTCCATCTTCCTCCTGCTAGAGAAAGCCAGCGGCACACTCAGCAGTCAGTCCTCTCTGCGCGCGCTCGCACGCGCGCCTCCAGACCTCCGCCCCTCACGGCTCCCCTGAGTTTCTATGTGCTCCTCTCTTTTCCCGACAGTCCAGACTCTCCCCGTACGAGTCTGGGTCCCCAGGGTCTCACCCGGAACTGGGGTTCAGTGCAGTCGGGAGCTTCTGTCTCCATCCCGCTAGAGAAAGCCAGCCATGCACTCAGCCGCCCGTCCTCTCCACGCGCATGTCTCCGTACCTCAGCCTTTTGAAGCTGCTCTGATTCTCCATGTGCCCCTCTCTTTCCTTCTAGTTGTAGAATTTCCACTCAGCCAACTTTCCTGTGGTTCTGGATGATGTCCGTTCTGTCTTTTAGCTATAGTTTTGAAATTGTTGTGTGAGGCAGCAGTTTAAGTGTTCACTTATGCCGCCATCTTGGTTTCTCCCCTTGTTTGTTGATTTATTGATGGTAGCCATTCTGACAGGTGTGAGGTGATATCTCATTATAGTTTTAATTTGCATCTCTCTGATGATTAGTGACATTGAACATTTTTTCATATGTCTGTTGGTCATCTGTGTGTCCTCTTTGGAGCAGTGCCTATTCAGGTCTTGTGCCCATTTTTTAATTGGTTATCTGTCTCCCTTTTGTTGAGCTGTATGAATTCTTAAAATTTGGAAATTAACCCCTTATCAAATGTGTCATTGGCAAATATGTTCTCCCATAGAGTGGGTTCCCTTTTCATTTTGCTGATACTTGCTTTTCCTATGCAGAAGCTTTTTAGTTTGATGTAGTTCCCTTTGTTTATTTTCTTCTTTGTATCTCTTGCCCCAGGAGATATATTGTTGAAATTTCTGCTATGTGAGATGTCTGAGTTTTTGCTGCCTATGTTTTTTTCTAAGATTTTTATAGTTTCATGACTTACATGAGCATCTTTTAAGTTTATTCTTGTGTGTTGTATAAGTTGTAGATGTAGTTTCATTTTTATGCATGTACCTGTCCAATTTTCCAAGCACCATTTATTGAAGAGACTGTCTTTCCTCCATTGTATGTTCTTGCCTCCTTTGTCATATATTAATTGACCCTAATGATGTGGGTCGATTTCTGGGGTCCCTGTTCTATTCCATTGATCTATATGCCTGTTCATGCCAGTACCAGGCTTTTTTTTAAATTATACTGGCTTTGTAGTATAGTTTGATATCTGGTATTGTGATCCCTCCAACTTTCTTCTTATTGCTCAAGATTGCTGCTGCTATCCAGGGTTTTCTTATTTTATTTTATTTCATATACGTTTTGGGAATATTTGTTCTAGATCTGTGAACTATGTCATTGGTATTTTAACAGGGATTGCATTGAATCTCTAGATTACTTTGGGTACTAGAGACATTTTAAAGATGTTAATTATTCTAATCCATGAACACGGTATATGTTTTCACTTGTTTGTATATTCCTCTATTTATTTTTTCAATGTCCTGTAGTTTTCTGAATACAAGTCTTTTACCTCCTTGGTTAAGTTTATTCCAATGTATCTTATTTTTTTATTGTTGCAATGGTAAGTGGGATTGTTTTGTAGTTTCACTTTCTAAGAGTTCATTTATTGGTATATAAAAATGCCTTTAATTTATGGTTGTTGATTTTGTATCCTACTACATTACCAAACTCATTTAGTAAATCTAGTAGTATTTAAGTGGAATCTTTAGGATTTTCTATATACAATTTCATGCCATCTGCGAATAATGACAATTTCACTTCTTCTTTCCAATTTGGACAATCACCCAAGAAAATCTTGCAGAATGTGTCATTCTGGTTTGTCATTGGTTCTCATGGAACTTTATTTTATTGTATTAATGTTTTTTTTAATTTATTTTTATTGTTGAAATTATTGCAGGTGTCCCCCTTTTCCCTCCATTGACCCCTCCACCCCACTCTCATGGAACTTTAAAACATGGCCAGATCCAGAGACAAAGAAGCATCCATCAAACCATCAAACCTCAGAGGGAAGGTAGGGGAAGGTGGGGGTAAGGAGGAGAGATCAACCAAAGGACTTGTGTGCATGCATATAAACCTAACCAATGGACACAGACACTAGGGGGAGTGAGGGCACGAGTGGGGGAGGGTGAGGGGGCAACGGGGCAGATAAGGACACATATGTAATACATTAATCAATAAAGAAAAATATTTTAAAAAATGAGCACCTCAATGATCTGTGGGTCAATATTGTACAGCCTAACATATGCATGTTTTTAGTCCTGGGAATAAAATAAAATATTTGGTAAAATAAAGAAAAGAAAAAAAGCCAATGCCTTGGGCCCAAACCCAGAGATTCTGTTTTTATATCTGAGGGTGGCAGGTGTTTCTAATATTCAGGGAAATTTTAGAACTGCTAAATAATGTGATAAATCCATCCTTAAAAGATCAACATGCAGTTCAGCCAACAATGCCCTGTATTTTCTTTTTAGCAAACACCTTCCACAATTTAAAGAATCTGGCCTCTGGTCCTAGATTATCTGAATAATTTTCTCAACTCATCACTCCTCTTAGCTCTAAAAGCACGAGAACTATTACTTATTTCTAAAGTCAGTTACACTATCATTCCCATGAAAAAGTACTGTACAGCTTTATCATAATTATCATTTTATTTTTTGTCTAGGGCCTCTGGCCATTTAATGGGGGAACGGGGAGGGAGTGGGGGGAGGGCAGGAGCCCCGAGGAGCAGCGGAGCCCTGAGACCAGTCCCAGGCCCTGCCCTCCACGCTGGTCACAGTCAATGAAGCAGCAGCAGCACGCCCAAGGCCAGGCAGGTGGTGACCACTGCCTTCAGGCTGCCTGCAGGGGTGGGGGCCCTGTTACACAGTTCACCATAATGGCAGGTAAAGGTGAGGCTGAAGGTGATGCCCTGGTAGGTGATAGGCTCTTCAAGAGGACCGTATGAACTGATGTCCATGGTGCCTTTGTTGATGATGGGGCCGAGGCCTGTTGCCATCCCTTTGCCCATGAAGCACTCCTTGTCATCGCCACAGGTCATGGGGATGCCAGGGTAGCTGGATGAGTTAGTCAGCTCACAGAAGATGCAGTCCATGGCACCTGTCGTGACCAGGGGAAGAGCCATCACCAGGAGCAGTAGCCAGCCAAGGACCATGGTGACCTGATGGCGGTGGGCCTCCTGGAACTGCTGAATGACACTCCGCACGCCCAGGAGACTTCTGCCCCTGGTTCTGGCCTCCCCGGGTCAGCACTTGGAGTGTCCTTGGTTCCCAACGCTCCGTGTCCCTCTCAGGAGCTTTGGTGTGACCACGGCTCCCGAGTCCCAGGGTCTCAGCAGCTTTTCAGGGACAGAGACAGCCAGTGTATGCTGCCCCACGAGAGTGCTTGTGGAGCGGAATGGGGTGACCTCACAGACCCCTCAGGGTTCCACTGGCCACTCTGGGGGTGAGGTCATGGGTGGGGGAGGGGTGTAACAATATGAAGGGCAGGTTGTCCCACTGACCTGCCAGGGAATGAAGTCATTTCCACCCCACCGAGGTAAGAATGCTTCACCTAATACTTGCCATCCTGGCCACTCAGTCTTCAGCTCTGCTGGGAGCCAGGTGCTGCTCCTGCCCAGTGCCCATGGTGAGCCTGTTTCTCAGATGGGCAAACCAAGGCTCAGGAGGAGAAAATGATATGTCCAAAGCCTTAGGGCCAGTATTAGATCCATGTTTATTGAATTCCAAAGAGGGCATTTATTGAGCCCCTGCTGTGTGCAAGACCAGTAGTGGATGCATTAAATAGCCACCACTGTGATGACAAGACTCAGAAGGGCAGGGCTCACCACAGCTCCCAGGCTTCTAACATTGGGCATCGTGCAGGGAGCTCCACCCATGTTCTCCCATTGGAATCTTTCTACCTATTACCTGTCTCTCAAATGAGCAAACAGGCACATGGAGCAGGCACAGCCAGAGCCTGGCACACAGAAAGCTTAAAAAATGGGGGTCATTATAGGAAGCAGCTGAGTATCAGAAGAGTCCCCATGGGTGTCAGAAAATGAACTCCATCTCTTGCCAGAGGGACAAACTAAGTCATCTCTCAATGGGAACAGGCAGAGCCCAGGTTTAAACTTAAGGATAAGTGCAGATGAAAATTTAAGTATCTTAACGTCTTGTCCTCATAGGGTAGGTACCTTTGTGTGCCCCATTCTATAGGGGGGTGATGCTGAGTCTAGAGGATGGCAGGATTTTATTTTTTGTTTAATTTTTTCATTATTGTTGACAGTATTACAGATATCCCCAAATTTTCACCCTTTCTACCCCTTTCCTTCCAGCCCTTGCCCCACCTAAGGTCTTCCCCACACTATTGTCTGTGTCCATTACTTATACATATGCTAGAGGCCTGGTGCAAGAAATTCGTGCATGGAGGGTGTCTCTCAGCCCAGCCTGCACCCTCTCCAATCTGGGACCCCTCGAGCGATGTCCGACTGCCCGTTTAGGCCCGATCCCAGTAGGATCGGGCCTAAACGAGCAGTCAGACATCCCTCTCACAATCCAGGACTGCTGGCTCCCAACTGCTCGCCTGCCTGCCTTCCTGATTGCCCCTAACCACTCTGCCTGCCAGCCTGGTCACCCCCTAACCACTCTGCTGCGAGCCTGATTGATGCCTAATTGCTCCCCTGCCAGCCCAATTGCCCCTAACTGCCCTCCCCTGCAGGCCTGGTCACCCCTAACTGCCCTCTCCTGCAGGCCTGGTCCCCCCCAACTTCTCTCCCCTGCTGGCCTGGGTCCCCCCCAACTGCCCTTCCCTGCAGGCCTGTTTGCCCCCAACTTCCCTCCTCTGCTGGCCTGGTCACCCCTAACTTCCCCACCTGCAGGCTTGATTGCCCCCAACTGCCCTCCCTTGCAGGCCTGGTCCCTCCCAACTGCCCTCCCCTGCTGGCCTTATCGCCCACAACTGCCCTCCCTTGCAGACCTGGTTCCTCCCCTGCTGGCCATCTTGTGGCAGCCATCTTTTGTCCATATGGGGCAGGATCTTTGACCACATAGGGGCAGCCATCTTGTGTGTTGGAGTGATGGTCAATTTGCATATTACTCTTTTATTAGATAGGATAGAGGCCTGGTGCATGGGTGGGGGCCGGCTGGTTTGCCCTGAAGTGTGTCCCGGATCAGGGTGGGGGTTCCCTTTGGGTGTGGGGTGGCCTGGGTGAAGCGTCTGTGGTGGTTTGCAGGCCAGCCACACACCCCGGTGACCCACGCGGAGGCCCTGGTATCTGGGATTTATTTACCTTTTATAATTGAAACTTTGTAGCCTTGAGCGGAGTCTAGGACAGGCCAGGGCGGGCGGGAAGCTTGGCTTCCTCCATTGCTGGGGAATCCCAAGCCTCCTGCTCACTCCATGGCTGCCACCATTTTTGTTGGGATTTATTTATCTTCTATAATTGAAACTTTGTAGCCTTGAGTGGAGTCCACGGCCGGCCAGGGTGTGCGGGAAGCTTGGCTTCCTCCATTGCCAGGGAAACCCAAGCCTCCTGCTCGCTCAGTGGCCGCAGCCATCTTGGTTGTGTTAATTTGCATACTCACTCCTGATTGGCTGGTGGGCGTGGCTTGTGGGTGTAGCAGAGGTACAGTCAATTTGCATATTACTCTTTTTTTAGATAGGATGTATATAAGTTTTTAGTAACCTCTTCCCATCTACCCCCTCCCCTGTGAGCTATATCAGCCTGATATATCATGCTTACATGCCTCTGGACCCATTTTGTTCACCAGTTTATTTTGTTCATTAGATTAAATTATAAGTGAGACTTATATAATCCTACATAATAAAAGGGACGTATGCAAATTAACCATCACTCCACTACGCCCACGATTGGGCCAGCAGGAGGCGTGGGGGGGTGAGACTCGGGGTGGCCAATCGCTCTGGCAGGAGGAGCTGGGAGCAGAGACTCGTGAGTGATCCCTGGCAAGCCGAGCCGGCTTGGGCTGGGGGATCTCAGGCCGCCAGGCCTCGCCCCCAAGCCGAGCCGGCTTGGGCTGGGGGTGTCTCAGGCTGCCAGGGCCTCGCCCCCAAGCGCAATGGCTCGCAAGCCACACCAGTTTGGGCTGGGGGTCTCATGCCGCCAGGCCTCGCCCCCAAGCCGCCCGATGGCTCTCAAGCCGTGCCGGTTTGGGCTGGGGTCTCAGGCCACCAGGCCATGCCCCCAATCCCCGCGAGTGATCCCTGGCAAGCCTCACAGGCTTGGGCTGGGGGGTCTCAAGCCGCCAGGCCTCGCCCCCAAGCCGCGCAATGACTCACAAGCTGTGCCGGCTTGGGCTGGGGTCTCAGGCCACCAGGGCCACGTCCCCAATCCACGCGAGTGATCCCTGACAAGCCGCACAGGCTTGGGCTGGGGGTCTCAGGCCACCAGGCCACGCCCCCAATTCCTGCGAGTGATCCCTGGCAAGCCACACAGGCTTGGGCTGGGGGGTCTCAGGCTGCCAGGCCTCGCCCCCAAGCCGCGCGATGGCTCGCAAGCCGTGCCAGCTTGGGCTGGGGTCTCAGGCCGCCAGGGCCACGTCCCCAATCTGCAGGAGTGATCCCTGGCAAGCTGTACAGGCTTGGGCTTGGGGGTCTCAGGCCACCAGGGCCACGTCCCCAATCCACACGAGTGATCCCTGGCAAGCCGAACAGGCTTGGGCTGGGGTCTCAGGCCACCAGGGCCATGCCCCCAAGCTACGTGATGGCTCGCAAGCCACGCCGGCTTGGGCTGGGGGTCTCAGGCCACCAGGACCTCGCCCCCAAGCCTAGCTGCTTGGGCTGGGGTCTCAGACCGCCAGGGCCCCGCACCCAAGCCGCAGGATCCCCTGGCCATGAGGACAGCTTGGGCTGGGGTCTCAGACCTGCAGGGCCTGGCACCCAAGCCTCGTGATCCCTGGCCGAGGCGGCTGCCTGGGCTGGGGTCTCATTCCTGAAGGGCCGGGCACCCAACTGCATGATCACCCAGCGAGCAGCAGCGGCAGGGTGGTGCAGCCCCACCAAGCTATCTTCAGGCCAGTGAAGGCAGCCTGGGCTGGAGACGCACACCTGCACCGGGCTATCCACAGCCCGGCTGAGATGGCAGCCTGGGCAGGGGTCTCAGCTTGGCTGGGCTGAGGCAGCAGCCTGGGCTGGGGTCTCAGCCTGGCTAGGGCCCCATCCCCTGCCAGCGGTGGCAGCCTGGGGTCCCAACCATTGAGTCACACCAGCCAGGCAGATATGGAGGAATCTTAAATGTTTCTTTTTTTTATAATATATATTTTATTGGTTTTTTACAGAGAGGAAGGGAAAGGGATAGAGAGCTAGAAACATCTATGAGAGAGAAACATTGTTCAGCTGCCTCCTGCACACTCCCCACTGGGTATGTGCCCCCAACCAAGGTACATGCCCTTGACCAGAATCGAACCTGGGACCCTTGATTCTGCAGGCCAATGCTTCACCCATCCACTGAGCCAAAACAGTTAGGACTGTCCAATATGTTAAAGAAAAAACCCTATATAATAAAGAGGGAATATGCAAGGGAGGGCATTTGGGGGTAACCGGGGTATCAGGGGCTGGCAGGGAAGTGGTTAGGGGGTGATCAGGCTGGCAGGCATAGCGGTTAGGGGCAATCAGGAAGGCAGGCAGGCGAGTAGTTGGGAGCCAGCAGTCCTAGATTGTGAAAGGGATGTCTGACTGCCTGTTTAGGCCCGATCAGGCAGTCGGACATCCCCCAAGGGGTCCCAGATTGGAGAGGGTGCAGGTTGGGCTGAGACACACACACACACACACACACACACACACACACACACACACATGCACAAATTCCGTGCACTGGGCCTCTAGTAGCCTAATAACTATCCAAAAGGGTGTGAAGTGGCATCTCATTGTTTTGATTTTCACTTTCCTAATAGTTAGTGATGTTGAATATATTTTCATGTGCTTATTGGCCATAGTATATTAGAGAACTATCTGTTCAAGCCTTTTGTACAATTTTAAATATTTTTGGTTGTTTTGTTGTTGTTGTTGAGTCATTGGAATTTTTTATATATTCTATAAATTAGCCCCATATTCAGCATATGAGTTGCAAATATTTCTTACCATTGTGTGGGTTACCTTTCACTCTTTTGATAGTGTCCTTTGATGTATAAAATTTTTAATTTTTATATAGTCCAATTTATCTATTTTGTTGTTGCTTATGCTTTTGGTGTCATTTCCAAAAATCAATGGGAAATCCAATGTCATGAAGCTTTTCTCATATGTTTTCTAAGAGTTTTTGGAGTTTTAGCTCTTACATTTATGTTTTTTGACCCATTCTGAGTTATGTTTTTTTTTATTATTATTATTGATTTTTTTAAGAGAAGAAGGGAGAGGGATAGTGAGTTAGAAACATCAATGAGAGAGAAACATTGATCAGCTGCCTCCTGAACACCCCCTACTGGTGATGTGCCTGCAACCAAGGTACATGCCCTTGACCGGAATCAAACCTGGGACCCTACAGTCCGCAGACCGACACTCTATCCACTGAGCCAAACTGGCTAGGACCTGAGTTATGTTTTGTATATGATGGATGGCAAGGATCCAGCTTCATTCTTTTGCACGGGAATATTGTTTTACCAACACAATTTGTTGAAAAGGCTTATGCTTATCTTCATGTATGTTTCCAAGTTCTATTTTTTTAAAGCACTATAGATGAAAAAATCATCACCTGATGCAGTGATCTTTTTGTTTTGTTTTCAAAATTTTTAAATCAACTTTAGAGATAAAGAACTCAATTGCATAGTAGTAAATTTTAGAAATGGAATAAGTCATCCTTCAATGATACTACTAATTGTTGTCACAAGTGCTACTCTGATCTCTCAACATTGTCACCATTACCCCAACACTGAACTATTAATAGAAGAAATGAAAGAAATTATATATAGGTTGATAAGTATGCAGGCAGGCAGACTGAAAGAGGCACTTTCATTATTGATTAGCATTGCCTTCACAATACACTAGTTAAGGATCTAAACCAGGCTCTTGCCAGTATGGCTCAGTTGGTTGAGCATTGTCCCATGCACCATAAGGTCGCCAGTTTGATTCCCAGCTGGAGTTATGTTTTAAACTCAGATTACGGATTCGATCTCCAGTTACGGTTTGTGCAGGAGGCAACTGATCAATATTTCTTTTTCACATCAATGTTTTTCTCTCTTTCCTTCTTCCTTCCTCTCTCTCTAAAAAAATATTAAAAAGAAATCATAAAGAACTTAAAGGAAAAAAAAACAAAAGAATCCTAAACCACATAGCTCTTCAGCCTACACAGTCTAAAGAATGGACCTGGGTAAGAAAAAAAAGATAAATAAATAAAAATAAAATAGACATTTTTATTTTTAAAACACCTCTTTTTGAGCCAAAAGAATCATTCCTTTGCATTACTTGCAGAGTGTCACACAGAAGATACTGTAGCTTTGGGGAGCATGCATATGGCCGGGGCCTTTTGCTTTGTTCTCATATCACCTCCGCTTCCATTAGAAACAGCATATTTGGGGGAGGATAAGGAGGTAAAACAGGCAGCAAGCCAGAGTTCAGGCAGCAGGACATCAAGACACACAATGCTCAGAAGCCTGGGAAAGTGCTACTGAACTAGAGCACAATCAACATTGGTCTTAAGGCACATGGCAAAGAGGAAAGATCCTGTGGGTAAGTTGAAATGATCAGTGGATGATGAAAGAGCAATAGTAGGTGGCTATCATAGACTTTGTCTTAGCAGGGCTTTGCATGCTCTGAAAAAACAGTTCTGTGGCGAGCCAACAAGTAGGAACTATATTAATGTAGGAACAGTTAGGTATCTGTTTTGAAATAATAGAAATATATTTATTTAAAATAATTTCCTTATGCCAAAAGAAGCTGTGTGCAAAGTGACAAAAACCTAGATATTGAACATAAAGGTCAATAAGATAGGGATTCAAACTCTGCTCATCCTATTCCCTGGCCATATAACTATGTATACATTTATTTTTCTTTATCTAGAAAATGGCAAGAAGCATATTTAGTATACATAGTAATAACCCAAGATAAGAGATATAAATCTTACTGTATAATGTCTGCCCCAGAAACTAAAGATAATTGACATTCATTGTTTTTGTGGTTCCAAGACAAACAAACAAGAGGATTTTGTCAGTATTGTTACAAACAATGAATTGTATATGATCTGATCATTTAAGTGTACAGTCACAACCAAGTTGAAGTGGATAAATCAATACAATGAGATTTATATTGTACACAAGTATAGAAACAGGATCACCCTGAACTTCAAACAGCAGACTGAAAATTAACTTAAAATAGTAACTAAAAGCATCCATTCTGATATTTTTTAAAGTGGCAGAACATAAAAATGCCAAAGGTTAAGTCCAATCGGCTATGTAATGTTTAAATTTTGCTCCGTTCATCCTTATATGGACCATGCCTACCCTGGTTTTTGAAGCTTAATTTAAGCATTTCAAATTTTCATCTTTTGGAATTTTTTTTTTTACTTTTTATTGAATTTATTGGGGTGACATTGGATAACAAAATTATACAAGTTTCAGGTGCACAATTCTACAACACATTATCTGTACGCTGTATTGAGTGTTCAGCACCCCAAGTCAAGTCTCCTTCCATCATCATTTACCCCCATATATCCATTTTAGATTTTTCTTTCCTATATTATTTTGAAGCACTTAAACATGTCAATATAGCAATTAGTTTCCATCAATTATGAGTCTTTGAACCCAAGATTTTCCCTTTCTAAGACTTAATCTGAACAAAGAATAAATAAACCAAACATCAACATCTTGTTTAAAAATTGAATTTATTTGGGTGTCATTGGTTTGCAAAACTATACAGGTTTGAAGTGTACAATTTAATAAAACATCATCTGCACACTGCATTGTGTGCTTATCACCTAGAGCCAAGTCTCTTTCTATCCCCATTTTCTTCCCTTTGCCGACCTTCACCTACGCACATCCTCCTTTTTCTCGGGTTATCACCACACTGTTGTCCATGTCTCTGTGATGTGTGTGTGTGTATGTGTGTGTATGTGTGTGTGTGTGTGTGTGTGTGTGTGGCTAATCTCTTCACCTTCTTTCATCCAGTCACTCCTCCATCCTCCTTTCTGACATCTGTCAGTCTGTTCCATGCATCAATGCCCACCAGCATCTTAAAAAAATATTTAAATGATAGAGGAGTTAGTGCCAGATTAGTAAAACACTATTGCCTTACGTTAGAGTTCAACCTTGGTAGATATTAATATTCAAACTGTTAGAAACAGTAATGCTACTATTTTAATAGTTACCCTTTTGTGTATAGTAAATATTGCAAGATGAATTTTTTGAATAAATCTTTATTGTTTAGATTATTACAGTTGTTCCTCTTTTTTCCCCCCATAGCTCCCCTCCACCCGGTTCCAATCCCACCCCATGCCCTTACTCCCCCCACTGTCCTCATCCATAAGTGTAAGATCTTTGTCCAATCTCTTCTCACACATGCCACACCCCCTTCCCCCCGAGAATTGTCAGTCCACTCCCTTTCTATGTCCCTGATTCTATTATATTCACCAGTTTATTCTGTTCTTCATATTTTTTATTCACTTGATTTTTAGATTCACTTGTTGAAAGATATGTATTTGTTGTCACTTTGTTGTTCATAATTTTTTATCTTTTCCTTTTTCTTCCTCTTCTTAGAGAATACCCTTCAGCAGGTTTGGTGGTGATGAACTCCTTTAGCTTTTTCTTATCTGTGAAGCTCTTTATCTGACCTTCAATTCTGAATGATAGCTTTTCTGGGTAGAGTAATCTTGGTTGTAGGTTCTTGCTATTCATCACTTTGTATATTTCTTGCCACTACCTTCAGGCCTGCATAGTTTCTGTTGAGAAATCAGCTGACAGTCATATGGGTACTCCCTTGTAGGTAACTGTTTTTCTCTTGCTGCTTTTAAGATTCTCTCTTTGTCTTTTGCCATTGGCATTTTAATTATGATGTGTCTTGGTGTAGTCCTCTTTAGATTCCTCTTGTTTAGTGTTATCTGCACTTCCTGGACTTGTAAGTCTATTTCTTTCACCAGGGAGGGGGAAGTTTTCTGTCATTATTTCTTCAAATAGGTTTTCAATATCTTGCTCTCTCTCTTCTTCTGGCACCCCCATAATTCAGATGTTGGTATGCTTGAAGTTGTCCCAGAGGCTCCTTACACTATCTTCATATTTTTGGATTCTTTTTTTTTTCTTTTCCAGTTGGGTGTATTTTGCTTCTTCATTTCAAATCTTTGACTTGATTCTTGGGATCCTCTAATCTGCTGTTGAATCTCTGTGTATTATTCTTGATTTCAGTCAGTGTATGCTTAATTTCTGATTGGTCCTTTTTCATATTCTTGAGGGTCTCACTAAATTTCTCAGAGGTTTCTAGAAGATTCTTGAGTAACTTTATAACCGTGGTTTTGAACTCTATATCCAGTATTTGGCTTTCATCCATTTCTTTCATTTGTGACTTGTTTATTTGTCTCCACATTTTGGCTTCTTCCCTGTGTTTGTTTCTATGTACTGGGTAGCTGCTAAGTCTCCTTGAGTTGATAGAGTGGCTTTGTGTGGTAGGTGTCCTATAGGGCCCAGAGGCTCAGACTCCCCAGGCACCCGAGGTGGACACTCTTGGTGCACCCCTTTGTGGGCAGTTTGCACAGTCTTGTTGTAGTTAACCCTTGATCGCTGTTGGTATCACTGGGAGGAATTGACCTCCAGGCCAATTGGCTGTGATGACCAGCTGTGCCTACACTGGAAGATCTGTTGCACAGGAGACACCCTTCTGGGGCAGGTCTTGCTTCAGTGGGGCTTTGGTGCTCACTGAATCTGTCCCTTGAGTGTGTCTCTTATGGATCTGAGGAGTTGTAATATGGTATGGTCTCACTCTGACCACTGGGTACACTGGCTCTTGGATCTCCAAGGAGGTTCAAGGTCATCCACTGTCTGGGGCTGCCCAGCAGGAGTTACAGAAACATCTGCAGATTCCTCCTCTTTGTATGGGGTTTGGAAGTGCCCAGACGAAGCCAAGCTGTGAAGCAAGGCCACTGCTGCTGCCAGGCAGTGGGCCTTCTTTTGGAATCTCTCGGGCTCTCTGACCCAGCTGCAGTTGTTTTTTTTTGTGTTTTTTTTTTTTTTTAAGCAAAAGCCGCTGGTCACAGCTTGGGTGGGATTGTAAATTGGGAGGGGCGGGGTATCTGGGAATCACCAGGGCAGAGCAAACAGCTATGACTGCCCTGAACCGGAGTACTCCCAGGTTTTCTGTGTCCCACATCCCAGTGCAGGTACAATGATTGCTGAGAGCACCTCTAAGAGTAAGCCACCCTCGCGTTCCTGCCACAATGCTAGGCAGCCCAGTTTCACCCTGTATGTGCCTGGGTCCTCCAGAGTCACCCCTGGAATTAGAGTTCAGAGCAAGTAGGAGCTTGTATCTCCAAGTTTAAAGATCAGCACATCCAGGTGCCAGCACTTCCTGAGCCTCCGCACCTCTTACTGGTTTCAGTGCATTTTCTTCACCTCTCTATTTGTGGAACTTCCACTCAGGCAGCTTTCCCACGGTTCTGGATGGTAGTTGTTCTGCCATTTAGTTGTGGTTTTGATGTGGTTGTGAGAGGTAGCAAGTATAGGTGATTACTTATGATGTCATCTTGATTTCTCTTCAAGATGAATTTCACATTTGATAAAGCAGGCTTGAAAAAAGGTTTGTAAAAAAGCATGCTTCCATTTCAATACTAATTTAAATTTAGAGAAAATGAACATAACCTCTTGCAATTGCTGTTGATATACAGTGATAGAGAGTAATTTCAAATACTAAATTATCTGATGCCCAGCATGACTTCTGTTCCTGCCAATAAGATAAGCAATTAAGACAATGAGGATAATCATGAAAGGGCACTCCCAATGGCAACACTACTCAGTGTGTTATTGTGATCCAACTGTAATCCTTCCACAGATGCAAACTTCAAACTTGAAAACCTGGACCCATGAAAACTTTGAATATGTTGACTGAAGAGGCATTTGTGACATGAATTTTTTTCTTAAGATTATACTTATGGGAATTTCCAATGGTGGCTTGAAAGGCTCTCAGTGGAAGCTTTAAAAGTGGGATCTCTGGTGTCACATAGAATTAATTTTATTTACCTGGATTTCTTATAGGAAAAACAGGCTAGAACTTGCATCCATTCCAAAGAAGAGTGACATTTTTGCTGCAGAGTTCCAGTGTGGCTAAATGAGAATTATAGCTCAGGGGTCTTTTTAGGGTTGACATTGATGCTCTTGTCACAGTTGCCTTATAGCTTTCTCGTATGTGATGATTAGTTGGTACTTCATGCTATAAGGAGACCAGTTCCATTTGTAACACATGTACAGGGTGGGGCAAAAGTAGGTTTGCAGTTGTGAGTATGTGAAACACAGAATTTATTCTTGTATTATTAGTTATTAATTATTGTATTATTTTCCATACAAACAACTGCAAGCCTACTTTTGCCCCACCTGTACTGTATTTTTAAGCAGTTACACTTTCTGGGGAACTAGTAGGCTTTGGCCTTGGAGGTGTTGTTGGGAAAGTCGGTTCTTGTTCACAGAGTGTTTTTTCCTTGTTGAAGTTATTAGAAACGTATTTCTGGATAGTAACTTCACGGAGTTAAATAGTTATATAATGCTTGTATTCATCTCTTGCCTCTGACACACCTGTATTTTTCATCTCTGTCTGACTTGATATCAGGTATGGATTCCAACATATTGATTCCTTTTGCACTTGTGATGGGCGAATAGCTGTGTCTGACAAGTTGTGAATAAAACGACATTTGGACACTAACGTGTTACACTACTTATGAAATTGGGGACCGATATATATCCTTACTCAAAGCAATCACTGTACTGACATCAGAAGCATTATCTTTACGACAACAAATGCTCTTCAGTTCTTCTGAATTAGATGGTGAATTCAAAGTCACATTTTTATCACCACTTTTGTGTGATAGTTCCTCAAGAGGGCAGTTTGAGAAGTCATCCATTGTGCAAGCTGATCAGTATCCAGTTTTCACCATAAACACTGCAGATGTACTGTGCACCAGCATTGCAAGCAGCAGCAGGAGCAGTTGCCTCCTCCAAATATCACCCAGGGATGCCAGTGACATGAGTGGTGGGGTGGGAGGCCCAGATAGGTTTTCCTTGCACCTCTACCATCTGCCAACATCTTTGATATATCTGCCTACATTTGGAAGTTAGGGAATAGGCAAAAAGACCAGTAGTCCAGGGGTTAGAACTTGGCAAGGAAGGAAACATGCCAGCAAAATCAATATGCAGCCTTCCTCTTTGGCCTCAGTAGCATGGGCCCTGCAAACGAAGAAATAGACCCGGGTGGCACAGAGAGCTTTGCCTATCCCATGACCACAATCATGTCAGCTCCCTGCTGTTTTTGTTATGTTTAAGCTTTCACACTTAGATAAGCCTTCTACTTCAAAGTGACTGAATGGGTCAGGTCTTCTGTTATGGCCATATCCTATCTAATAAAAGAGTAATATGCAGATTGACCATCACTCCAACACACAATATGGATGCCCCCATGTGGTCAAAGATCCTGCCCCCATGTGGACACAAGATGGCCACCACAAGATGGCCAGCAGGGGCAGACAGTTGGGAGGCACCAGGCCTGCAAGGGAGGGCAGTTGAGAGGGACCCAAGCCTGCAAGGGAGGGCAGTTGGAGGTGATCAACCCTGCAGGAGAGGTCAGTTAGGGGTGACCAGGCCGGCAGAGGAGGGAAGTTGGGGGCAAACAGGCTGGCAGGGGAGCAGTTAGGCATCAATTAGGCTGGCAGCAGAGTGGTTAAGGGGTGATCAGGCTGGCAGGCAAAAGCAGTTAGGGGCAATCAGGAAGGCAGGCAGGTGAGCAGTTGGGAGCCAGCAGTCCTGGATTGTGAGAGGGATGTCTGACTGCCCGTTTAGGCCTGATCCCACCGAGATCGGGCTTAAATGGGCAGTCGGACATCCCTCAAGGGGTCCCAGATTGGAGAGGGTACAGGCTGGGCTGAGGAACACACCCCCTCTCTGTGCACGAATTTCATGCAACGGGCCTCTAGTGTGTGTGTGTGTGTGTGTGTGTGTGTGTGTGTGTGTGTGTGTGTGTATGCGCCTAAGCGACGGTTCAACCAGTAGCTATGACATGCACTGTCCACCAGGGGGCAGACACTCAATGCACAGGCATGGAAACATGTAACATACTGATGAATCTCAGAAGGAAGGGGGAGGGGGGAGGACAGGAAGAGATTAACCAAATATCTTATATGCATACTAGAGGCCCGGTGCATGGATTTGTGCACTGGTGGGGTCCCTTGGTCTGGCCTGCGGGAATCAGGCCAAAACTGGCAGTTCTACATCCTCCGAGTGGTCCTGGATTGCAAGAGGGTGCAGGGCCTCGAGCATCTTATTATTTGGCAAAGTGAGCCATTAAAGGATTCAAATACTGTATATGGCCTTTTAAATAGTTATTGCCAATAATGGAACTGTTTTTGCATATGCCTTATTATACTTTTCCTAACTTTCTTAGTTCTTCCAGAAGATAACTCTAATGTGGATTTTAATTTGCAGAATAGTTATTAAGTGATGGGATAGTTATCAGGCCCTGTTTAGGAAGAGAACAAAGTAGAAGCCTAGTTGTTTTTTATATTGGGCCTTAACGGTCATCATGGGGGAGTTCTGGAGAGCCAGGATCAATGCACACTGGGCCTAAAAGGCCAGTCCTTTACACAACTGCTTCCATCAGTCATTGGATTTGCGACTACCTGATAAGGGTGTAACCTTGAAAAATGTGTCTCTTCAGAGTAGAGGAATTCCCTGAAGTAGATGATAGATGAAAGCTGGGGCAAAATGTCCTTCCTTGAAGAAGGATCTTGGTGGTTCATTGCATTCATCACATAAGCAATACTCTGAAAAAATGATGCACCAAAATATAGGCTAAATTAAAGTATCTCTGGGTTATTTGTTTTCAAATATATTTTGAAAACTATTGTCTTTTGATTTTGCAATTAAAAACAAAGTATTCTTTAGTTAGAGATAGGTGTGTTTTATTATAAAGCACTGCTTTATTTTCTTTTAATATCTTCATTGATTTAATAATATAAACAGATATTGACATCCATGATTTTACGTTGATCCTCTATGTGTCCTCCAAAGATGTAAAGCCTCATTCTTATTATTTATGGATACCTAAAAATAATAAGACAAAATAACAAGTCTCTGATTTACTTAGAATTAATGTTCAATTGAATGCTTCGTGTAATTTGCTCTTAAATAATATCCTGCATTTATGTGGCTTTATAGACTATGTTTTGGAATATATGTTTTCCTCTTTTAAATATAACTGCCTAAATATTGCTTTTGTTAGTCATTCAATGATTAGTAGCAAATACTAGACTAAACTAGGTGCCCTACAGACCTATTTATATAAAGCCTGTTGCCTTGGTAACTAAGTGCTTCTCATTTAGAAAATAAACCAAATTGGAGGTGAAAGAAGGTTAGTGGCCCAAGGGATTCTTGCCATGTTAAAAGCCTGTTTGCTAGGAGTAGAAAGGGGAAAATAGAGAAATGATTCTTCAGTCGCACAGTAATTCTTAGTAGCTATTCCTGGGTCAACTTATTAAAGAATCAGTCATGTAAAAAAGGGAGCTTGTCTTAGGGTTTCATAATACTTATGATATTCATCATTTCATCTATTTGCCAAATAAACTGTTTTCAAAAAAGGAGTGATCGTAAGAATTGAACAAAAATCATTATTCTTTGCCACCAAATAAAATCATCAACCCAATCTCATGTAGCATTTAAGAAATATATGGTCAAGTCTCTTAGCTTTGTTCAATTATTTTTAGACTGCTTTGTTTGTTAATGTTTTTTACTATTGTTAGAAAAATGAAGAAGTCAGGGGTTTTAAAACATAATTTAAGAATTGAGAATTTGTCCTTAAAATGAAAGCACCCTGTGTGCTCTGTCATGCTCTCAGGTGTTTTACCTGAGGCTCCTAACATTCTTTTTTTTTTAAAGCTTTATTTTAATTGTTTTAAAAGAGATTTAATTCTTTCTTTTTTTAAGTCTGAAATGTAAAAGAAGTCTTACAAATTTTATTTTTATGAAGCATGAAAACAAATATTTCCCAATAATTTTATGTAAAATATTTTCCTATTTGATCTCTATTTTTCTGTCTCTCCTCCATCCCTTATATTTGTCATTAATTAACTTAAACTTCCAAATTGGTGGCAAGATTTTAATGTAGAAAAAAAGAAATTTTACTAACTAAATGTTGCATGTTAAAATGTATTTTGACATTTTAAATGAAATACTTTAATTTGGTAATGCAGTCATGAAGGATTTCTGAAGGCTGAGATAATTATTTAATTGAAGTTTTCTCAAGCACTGAAATCAACCAGGTGGCAAAAAAATGGGTTGCTTCCTTCAGTGTGCATGATAGGACCATTATAAAGTAGTTAATTCTTATGAGGAGGCAGTTGAATCAAGTCAATGATTCCTTTTTTATAGCAAATGGTTTTTTTGTAGACTGTATTAGGAAAGGTCATGACATCATTAGTGTGAGGAAAATAATCATCAAGAAGCCATTTCAGGCTTACCTAGCAGGTGCTAGCTGTATTTCATTATGAATACAGTTTATTTTTCCCTCCATATTGGTATAAGTTAGGATTTGAATCTATTTGTTGTTTGAGTATTGACCCTAAAAGTTTTCAAAGAGTTCATATATTGTGATCCTTATAAATGAAAGCATCAGTAAGTCATTTGCTACCAAAGAATTACTTCAATATTCAAGATTGTGAGTATTCAGAATCCAAAATAAACTGTGCTTTGTTTTACTATAGCCTGTTTGGATTTACTTTTTGTCATTTAAGTTGAGGAAGTTTATGCAAAATTAGCTAGAGGTTAACAATTTATCTTGGCAAAATACTTGTTTAATTTGTTAGTGTTATTTTTCACTGTAGTAAACTTATTATGAAACTCATTAACAGAGTGTTTTTCCTTGCTAAATTATATATATATACTAGAGGCCCGACCTGTACCCTCTCCAATGCAGAAGCCCTCCGGGAATGTCCAACTGTGGGCTCAGGCCTAAACTGGCAGTTGGACATCCCTCTCGCAATTCAGGACCTCTGGCTCCTAACCACTCACCTGCCTGCTTGCCCAAACCACTCTGCCTGCCAGCCTGATCCCCCTAACTGTTCTCCCCTGCTGGCCTGATCCCCCTAACTGCCCTCCCCTGCTGGCCTAGTCACCCCTAACTGCCCTCCCCTGCTGGCCTGGTCACCCCTATTAACTTTTTTTTTAAATCTTATCCCTTCACACACAATTGTATTTAACTTCCTTATTGGATTCTCCCTCTCACACAATTTTTCTCTCTCCTTTATTGTAACACTTTTTCCTACTGACTCATCACTAATAAACTTTTCTTTACTAATTATTTCCTATTTCTATTCCATCATCCTTCTTCCCATCTTTCTCCTACCCTTCCTCCTTCCCCACATTCATTCTTTCCTTTATCTTTACCCCTGCCCTCCCTCCCCTTTTCCTTCCCACCTTAATTTTTTTCTTCACTTCCTCCCTCGGACCTGCTTTGCTCCCTGACCCATTTCTTCCTTCTTCCCATTCTCCTTTTAAGCTCTACTGGCTCCTTTTTAAAACTTTTCTTCCCTACCTCTTTCTCTCTCACCCTACCTTTCCCATACACTCTTCTCTACTTCCACTGATTTAATATCTATCTATCTACCTGCCTAATCATTCACTATCATTTATCTTTCTTCTTTTCTGACTCCTACTTTTAAAATATGTCCCCAGTACACAACTACACTGAGTGGCCAGATTATTATGATCTCTGAACGCATAATAATCTGGCCACTCAGTATATATATATTAGAGGCCCGGTGCATGAATTCGTGCATGGGTGGGGTCTGGCCAGCCTGGGCAGGGGGTGGGGACATGGGCAGTTGCCCGGCCTGCCTGCTGGTCGAACTCCTGGTTGAGGGAACAATTTGCATATTAGCCTTTTATTATATAGGATATACACTGAGTGGCCAGATTATTATGCATTCAGAGATCATAATAACCTGGCCACTCAGTGTATACTTGATTTTCATTATACCTCCTGCAGTTCACTCATACATCCTCTTTCCTTCTTTAACTTTGTTCTCTACTGATGCCTTTATAAAGTTCTTCTCTCCCTCCTTCCCTTCTTCCCCATCTTCCCCCCACCTCCCTCACTCTTTTACTCTTTTTACAGGCTAATTAAAAATTCTATGCTTTTTGTCCTTATTACTGACTGCTTTCCTCTCTGCGACCTGTAGCTGCCTCTGTTTGGACACTCGGGCCCCTCTCACACCGGCTTTGAGGGGCCGAGTGATGACGCAGCTGTGTCTTGCCTACTGTGCCCGTGCCTCCCCCCTACGAGTTGGGGGAGGGTCCGGCCGGCCAGGCCAGAGACCATTGCGGGGACCACTGCATAACGTGCACGTGCATGTGCATTCATGCATGCTTGAGGCTTTTCTCCCATTGAGTGCTGAAGGGAGGGTGACGTGGAGGCCTTTCCCACCCCCCATCATGCCAGCTCCCACTCCTCGAGTGGCTCTCCGTCCACTCCCCTCCAGAATTCTCAGGTGACGGGTGTGCTTACGCAGGCATGGGCGGACCCGTCTTGTCCTCAGGGGGTGTTCCGCCCAAGATGTGAGCCCTGGTCTGGGTTGGACCAGGCAGATGTATGAATGGACGGATGGAGAAAGCCGTGACGCCTTCCCTGTGGTGTGAGGGTCACTGGTGCACTCTCTGTTATCGCTCCTGGGCCCTTCCTTCCTGGTGTTGGGTCCACACCCTCTCTATTTGCATGCACGACCCATCCCTGGGGTCACCGCCAATGCGCACACCTCCCAGTTGGCATCTGCCGATCGCACCCCAAGAACCAGCCTTCTGCCGTGCGGGTGTCACCCCTTGGATCCCCCCACCTCAGGGGGGGGGGTTAGTGGCATCCCCTGGCAGAGTGCTCTCGGAAGGGATGCGGTGTTGCAGGGGTGTTTGTCGGGCACATGCACCCAGGAGAAAAAGAGGACTCTGGCGCTGGGGGCCAGGAAGCAAGCCTCACGCAAGTCCCCTTTTGCGCACGTACCTGCTGGTATGTCAATATGCAAATTGGTCATTACTGGGACAGCGTAATGGACAATTAGCATATTACCTCTTTATATGTATATATCCTATCTAATAAAATAGTAATATGCAAATTGAACGTCACTCCAACACACAAGATGGCTGCCCCCATGTGGACACAAGATGGCCACCACAAGATGGCCTACAGGGGAGGGCAGTTGTGAGCAATCAGGCCAGCAAGGGAGGGCAGTTAGGAAGGACCAGGCCTGCAGGGTAGGGCAGTTGGGGGGGATCCAGGACTGCAGGAGAGGACAGTTAGGGGGTAGCAGGCCTGCAGGGGAGGGCTGTTGGGGGCGACCAGGCCTGCAGGGGAGGGCCGTTGTGGGGGGACCAGGCCTGCAGGGGAGGGCAGTTAGGAGTGACCAGGTCGGCAGGGGAGGGCAGTTAGGGATGACCAGGTCAGCAGGGGAGGGCAGTTAGGGGTGACCAGGCCAGCAAGGGAGGGCAGTTAGGGGCAATTGGGCCAGCAGGGGAGCAGATAAGCATCAACTAGGCTGGCAGGGGAGTGGTTAGGGGCAATCAGGCAGGCAGGCAGGCGAGTGGTTGGGAGCCAGCAGTCCTGGACTATGAAAGGGATGTCTGACTGACCGTTTAGGCCCAATCCCACCAGGATCGGGCCTAAATGGGCAGTCAAACATTCTTCGAGGGTCCCAGATTGGAGAGGGTGTAGGCTGGGCTGAGGCCCACCCCCTCCCTGTGCACAAATTTTGTGCGCCGGGCCTCTAGTGTGTGTGTATGTGTGTATATATATATATATATATATATATATATATATATATATATATAATTTATAATGTGTGTATTTATACACTGAGTGGCCAGATTATTGTGATCTCTGAACACATAATAATCTGGCTACTCTGTATATATATATAGAGCCCCGGTACATGAATTCATGCATGGTTGGGGTCCAGCAAGCCTGGCCAGGGGGAGGGGACATGGGCAGTTGGCCAGCCTGCCTGCTGGTCAAACTCCTGGTCGAGGGGACAATTTGCTTATTAGCCTTTTATTATATAGGATATACACTTAGTGGCCAGATTATTATGCCTTCAGAGATCATATTAATCTGGCAACTCAGTGTATTTCTCAGAGTCCTGTCTCTCTTGATTTTAAATCTTTAGAGCACACCTTAGAGAATTTGTTGTAACAAATTTAAAATTGAAAAATATAATATTTTAAGGATGTGGGAAGAACTAGGAAAACATATGATTCACATAGTTACAATATTTAAAATAGTCCCAATATTTTTATCATGATTTGGATTATAACTTGTGAAAAAACTGTACTCAGTAAATGTCTATATGGAAACTTATGATTATACATCCCAGTTTTTGTCATTCCTAAATATTTTCTTGAGAATTTTCATTTCTACCCTGTCTGGGTAGCTCAGGTGGTTAGAGAATTGTTCTGAAACACCAAGGTTTTGGTTTTGATCTCTAATCAGGGCACATACACGAATCAACCAATGTAGGTAAAAATAAGTGGAACAACAAATTTATGTTTTTCTCTCTCTTTTCCCTCTCCTCCCTCCCTCTTTCTCTTCCTCCCTCTCCCCACCTCTCTCTCCTACCCTCCCTCCCTTCATCTCTCTCAAATCAATATATACAATTTTTAAAAATATATATTTCCTATGAGAAACATAACAAGATACCACATTTCTTAGTATTGATGTGGTATCCTGTGATGTCAAGTGTATCAGTTAGTTATGTGAAAATTACAAATAAACGTTAGTACCTCAAGACATTTTTTTCTCCCTCACAGCAACTCTGTGTGGCTATTGGTAGCACTAGAATGCAGCTGTTATAAGCAAAGTCTCTTGGATACACCTCAGAATTGACATGTGCTTCTATGAATAACATGGAAGAGGAAGGGCAAGATCCAGAATGTAATACATGAATGCTGCTTACATTTTGTTGGTAAAAGCAAATTATGCAATCTTACCTAATTTTAATTGAGTGGGAAAGTTATATCTGCTCTGGTTTTGGCGAGAGGAAAGCTGGGCATAATGAGGGAATCACTATTTTATCTCACAGAAAACATCTCTTGTATCAATGGAACATACAGTAACTTCCAGAAAAGTGGATTAACTTTATGATCATTTTAATACGCGTACTATTTGATGAAAGTACAACATAACATTCATGGTCATTCCTTTGATGCTCTTTGACCAGTTTTTGTTGAAGTGATAATATAGAAGAACCAAATTCATGTAGGCTCTTTGAAGTGGACACAAGAAACATTAACATAGTTGTTTTGTTTTTTACATGGCATGGCCTACTTTGGTCTTCATGGGTAAATACCTATTAAATCCCAAGAAGAAAATCATCATCGAAATAAGTGTTGAAAAGGTCACAACAGAGTGTCATTTTTATTTTATGTGTTTTAGTTTTAAAAGCACATTCAAAAAATAAATGTATACATAAGTTTAAAGCCAATATTTGTTCCCCATCTCTCTTTTTTCTGATGAGGACTAACATTTTTCTGTGAATTTTGGTATTTTGTGTTTGGAATTTTAGCATTTATGAAAAGAAGGGAATTATGTCTAAACCAGGAATCAGACACTACAATTCTACAGAAAATCTATGGCACGTGAATGCTTTAGGCTGGCTCAATTTCTGGTGTCACATTGCCTTTGTCACGCAAAACAAAAGAAGATAATGACCTTATAAAAATCAGCCATATATTATACAAATATTGAACCATTATGTTGTATACCTGAAATTAATATGTTATATGTCAATTACATCTTAATTAAAATATCATCATATGAGGCACTTTTGTTCTTAATTTACTTCATCTTCATAATAACTAAATGGTTTGGGAAAGGTTGTTATTTGGAATTCCACAATTAAAATAATAGAAAAATTTCTATCCCTTTGACCTTTTTTGGGGGGGCAGCAGCAAGGGTTACCTACAGTAAAAGAAGCCATCAACAAAATGAAAAGATAACCCAATGAATGGGAGAACATATTTGCTAATGATACATCTGATAAGAGGTTAATATCCAAAATTTATAAAGAACTCATACAACTCAAACCCAAAAAATCCCACAAAAATCCAATTTAAAAATGGTCAAAGGACCTGTATAGATACTTCTCCAAAGAGGACATATGGATGGCCAACAGACATATGAAATGATGCTCAATGTCACTAATCATCCGAGAGATGCAAATTAAAACCATAATGAGGTATCACTTCAAACCTGCCAGAATGGCTTCATCAATAAATCAGCAAACGACAAGTGTTGGTGAGGATGTGGAGAAATGGGACCACTGGTGCACTGTTGATGAGAATGCAATTGTTGTAGCCACTATAGAAAACAGTATAGCGTTTCCTCAAAAAATAAAAAATTGAGCTGCCTTATGACCCAGCAATTCCATTTCTAGGTAGATATCAAAAAGAAATACAAAACACTGATTTGAAAGAACATATGCACCCCCTGTGTTCATTTCAGCATAATTTGCAGTTGCCAAACTATGAAAGCAACTCAAGTGCTCATCAATAGATGAGTGGATAAACAAGTGGTGGTGCATATATATAATGGAATATCCATAAAAAATGAAACCTTACCATTTGTGACAGCATGAATGGAGTTTTAGCATATTACGCTGAGTGAAATAAGTCAGTCAGATGAAGACAAATACCATATGATTTTACTTATATGTGGAGTCTAAAGAACAATGTAAATGACCAAACAAAACAGAAACAGACTCATAGATACAGAGAACAGATTGATGGTTGTCAGAGGGGTGGAGGGTTGGGGGCCTGACTGGAAAAGGTGAAGGGATTGAGAAATACAGACTGGTTGTTACAATATAGTCATGCAGATATAAAATACAGCATAGGAAATATCTATAATAAAAGCATAATATGCTAATTAGACCAGACATCCTTCCAGATGACCTTTCAGACGAAGCCGGGGTTGTGAGGGCCAAGGCAGCTGCCGTGGTTGCCTCAGGCTGAGGCTAGCCACTGCGGCTGTGAGGGCTGAGCCCCTTGCACAAATTTTGTGCATCAGGCTTCTAGTAGTCAATAATATTGTAATAACTATGTATTGTGTCAAATGGATACTGGAAATATCAGGGCAAACACTTAGCAAAGTATATAGTATATGATTGTCTAACCACTATGCTGTACACCTGAAACTAATACAATATGATATTAATTGTAAACTGTAAAAATTTTTACTTGAAAAAATAAAGTAAATTTTAAAAATTTTAAAAGAAAAAATTGAGGAACTGAAAAAAAGGAAAGAATAAATATATATTCCCAATGGAATGTGATTTCCCCCTTGTCTTAATCCCCCTTTATTGTGCTTATATTTCTTGTATAAGAGTATTACCATATTTTTCCATGTATAAGACGCCCCCCAATTTTCCAACCCAAAATTAAGAAATCAATATTTTAAGCATAAAACAGAACACATTTTTATTTAGTAATTAATAGAGCTAATGTTTACATACCAGTACTATAATATTATGCAGCATATCACTTTATTCAGCCTCTGTTGCATCACTGCTCTCTTCTTCATCACTATTAGTTCCAGACATATCAATTTCTTCAATTTCTATTGTATCACTGCTGTCTTCTGAGTCACTGTCTATATATATGACATCATCCTCATAAACTGGTAGCATTTTCTGAGCTAACTTTGTTCATGTTCTCATGGCCAACCCTTCTCTCCTCATGAACTTGAAGCACCATTTTGCCTTTCCTGTAAAATCTACAATGTTCATTTCACTTGCAAACATTCTTGCCTGACATTGAATAAACTTGGTTGGCACACATAAGTCACTCTGGTGCCGCTCCATAAGCCAAGTCTTAAGCGTCTGCTCCAAGTTTGTCCCATTTTGCTGGTTTTCCTAAGGCCTTCTTCTTTTTTGGCAACTTAAGGAGTTGTTCTTCCTGTTTTCTCCAATGTGTGATCATACACTCAGTGGGAGGAGGTCCAAATTGTCTCTCTGTAGCTCTATTTTCATGCTCTTTTGCACAGCTGATTACAATCAGTTTGAATTTTGCAGAGTAAGACAAGCGCTTACCGGTATTTATCTTTTTATTTTTTTACATCTTTATGGGCCCAGAACTCTCCGGTCCCTGTTGCATCAGTGCACTCTCCACCTCCACTTCCAATTTTGGCAACAGCTGACATCAGTAACAATAAGGCTCATGATTGGAGGGAGCCTGTTTGACAAGATATGGGCAGCTATGCACCTACACCTGCAAGGCTCCCTCCTTGGCTAACTTCCTTGTGTAAGACGCCCCTCGATTTTCAATCTAACCATTTTAGAGAAAAACAGTGTCTTATACATGAAAAAATACAGTAATATTCTGCCTTGCATGTGATACTAAGAAACGTCTTACCTAAAAAAAAGGGAAAGAAGAAGAAATAAAAGGCATCCAAATTGGAAAAGAAGAAGTAAAACTGTCCTTATTCACAGATGATGTGATATTGTACATAGAAAACCCCAAAGACTCCATAAAAAAAACAACACAAAACAAACCTACTAGGCTTAATAAATGAATTTGGCAATGTAGCAGGATACAAAATTAACACCCAGAAGTCTATGGCTTTTCTATGCACCAATAATGAACTCACAGAATGAGAAATTAAAAATGCAATCCCATTTACCATTGCAACAAAAAAATTAAGATACCTAGGAATAAACTTAACCAAGGAGACAAAAGACCTGTGCTCAGAAAATTTCAGGATGCTAAAAAAATAGATAGAGGAAGACATGAACAAATGGAAGATTATACCATGGTCATGGATTGGTAGAATCAACATCATTAAAATGTCCATACTGCCCAAAGCAATCTGTAAATTCAATACAATCCACATTAAAATACCAATGGCATACTTCAAAGACCTAGAACAAATTCTCCAAAAATTCATCTGGAATAAAAAAAGACCCCGAATAGCTGCAGAAATCTTGAGAAAGAAGAACAATGTTGGAGGAATCACAATACCATATATCAAGCTATACTACAAAGCCACTGTTCTCAAAACTGCCTGGTACTGGCACAAGAACAGACATATAGACCAGTGGAACAGAACAGAGAACCAAGAAATTGACACAAGCCATTATGCTCAATTAATATTTGACAAAGGAGATGAGAGCATACAATGGAATCAAGACAGTCTCTTCAATAAATGGTGCTGGGAAATTTGGTCAGATACATGCAAAAAATGAAACTAGGTCACCAAATTACACCATACACAAAAATAAACTCAAAATGGATAATGGACTTAAACATAAGATGGGAAACAAAAGAAATCTTAGAAGAAGCCATAGGCAGCAAAATATCAGACATTTGTTGTAGCAGTATCTTTACTGATACAGCTCCAAGGGCAATGGAAACTAAGGAGAAAATAAACAAACGGGACTACATCAAAATAAAAAGCTTCTGCACAGCAAAAGAAACCATCAACAAAACAACAAGAAAGCCCACTTCATGGGAGAACATATTTGCCAATGTTATCTCCAATAAGGGTTTAATCTCCAAAATTTACAGTGAACTCATACAACTTAACAAAAGGAAGATAAACAATCCAATCAAAAAATGGGCAAAGGACCTAAATAGACACTTTTCGAAAGAGGACATACAGATAGCCAAGCGACATAGGAAAACATGCTCAAAGTCACTAATCATGTGAGAGATACAAATCAAAACAACAATGAGGTACCACCTCACACCTGTCAGAATGGCTATCATCAACAAATCAACAAATGACAAGTGCTGGAGAGGATGCGGAGAAAAAGGAACCCTTCTGCACTGCTGGTGGGAATGCAGACTGGTGCATCCACAGTGGAAGATAGTATGGAGTTTCCTCAAAAAGTTAAATATGAGGAAACTTTTTGACCCAGTATTCCCACTCCTAGGATTATATCCCAAGAAACCAGAAACACCAATCAGAAAGGATATACAGTATGCACCCCTATGTTCATAGCAGCACAATTTACAATAGCTAAGATATGTAAACAGCCTAAATGCCCATCAGCAGATAAGTTGATTAGAAAACAGTGGTACATCTACGCAATGGAATACTATGCTGCTGTAAAAAAGAAGGGATTCTTACCATTTACAACAGCATGGATGGAACTGGAGAGTATTATGTTAAGTGAAATAAGCCAGTCAGTGAAAGATAAATACCACATGATCTCACTCATTTGTGGAATATAAAGAACATTATAAATGACTAGAGGCCTGGTGCACAAAATTAGTGCACAGAGGGGGTTTCCTCAGCCTGGCCTGCATCCTCTTCAATCTGGGACCCCTGGGGGATATCTGACTGCCGGTTTAGGCCCAATCCCACAGGGCCTAAACCAGCAGTCAGACATCCCTCTCGCAATCCAGGATGACTGGCTCCTAACAAATTGCCTGCCTGCCTGCCTGCCTGACCGCACCTAACCCCTCTGCCTGCCTGCCTGATTGCCCCTCACCCCTCTGCCTACTGGCCTGATCGCCCCTACCTTGCCCCCCTGCCAGCCTGATCACCCCTACCTTGCCCCCATGCCTGCCTGATCGCCCCTAACCTCTCTGCCTGCCTGCCTGATCACCCCTAACTGCCCTCCCCTGCTGGCCTGATCTCGCCCCCAACTGCCCTCCCCTGCCGACCTGATCTTGACCCCAACTACCCTCCCCTGCCAACCTGATCTTGACCCCAACTGCCCTCCCCTGCCAGCCTGATTGCCCATAACTGTTTCTGCCTCAGCCCCCACCACCATGGCTTGGTCCAGAAGGAAGTCAGACGTCTGGATGATGGCCTGTCAACCCGGTCTAATTATCATACTGCCCTTTTATCAGTATAGATAGATTATATAGGATAGGATTTCTTAAATGGGGGGAAAGCCTTTTTCATGAGGAGGAGATGCTCTTGGTAGACAAAAACACATAATCCCTATATCTGGACTAATAGCCAGCCATATGCACTATACTGCCAAACCAGTCATTAAAAAATTGAATCACTTTCTTACACCTTACACGAAACAGCTGTTGCCCTTAAACCCCACCTCAGCCTCCATCTTAGGTTCTGCCTTCATGGTTCACCCTGAGTAGGTTCTGATTGGTTTGTTTCTATGCCAGTCAGCATCTCCAGGCCTCTCTCTGGGCCTGATCATAGAGGTGGGGCTGATGAGCAGCCACCCCAGGCTTTTGGTAAGTGGGCTGAACTGCTGACCTCTGAGAGAGAGAGCGAAGCTTGGCTGCTGGCAAAACCCAGAGAGAGAAGCAGGGTGATCAGACTGCTTCTCTCTCCAGGCCTCGCCAGCAGCCACTGCCACTGCTGATCAGCCCCGCCTCTCTCTCTCTCTCTCTGAGAGGTCAGCAGTTCAGCTGGCTCACCTGCCGCATGTGCAGCCTGGCATTCGGTCGAGCCTTCTGTTGTTTTGGATGTTATGACCCTGGCTCTTTATATATATGGATTGAACAAAAATAGATACAGAGGCAAAGAAGCATTGAACAGACTGTCAAACTACAGTGGGAACGCAGTGGAAGGTTGGGGTGGGGTAAGAGATCAACCAAAGTACTTGCATGCATATAACCACAACCAATGGATGCAAGACACTGGTCGGGCAGGGGGGGGGGGCATTGAGGGCAAGTGTCGGGGAGTAGGGGAGGCTGGGGGGAGGTCAATGGGGAAAAAAAGGAGACATATGTACTACTATTTGTAATACCTTAAACAATTAAAAAAAGGGAAATACTACTTACATATGTAGGTGTCTGATCTGATCCTCAGGTACTTTATTTCGTGGTCATCTTTTAGGCAAGTGATTGTTTATTGGTTAAGATGTTTTCCTCTCTGCCTATACGTATTTACTGAAAGTCCACCAGTCTCTTCACTTATATACTTTTCCTTTATTCCTACTATTTTGTATTCCCACCTTCTTCATCCATGGTTAAATGAAAGTGAAGATGCATTGGCTTTTTATCTCCTGAAATAAACTATAAATAACAATGTGAAGTTGAAGGCAGTTCACAAATTAAAAATTTATGACTCATAATGTTTGGTTTATTTTTGTTTTCTGGAGAGTTTTCTGTCTTCAAATTTGTAAAATATGTAAAAAGTCAAAAATAAAGCATTTATATATCTGTATATTTGTTTGCTCTTTGAGTAGATTTAGAAAGTTTTTTCTGTTCTGGAAGTTCAGGACCTCTTAAAGCACTATGCTGCTTAATAATTTTATTTTACTTTGTTGTGTTTTCCCATTTATTATGAACTGATTTTGTTAAAATGTATTATTGATATTAGTGTTTAGTATGGAAGAAATTTTCTGGGGTGGAAAATTTTTTCAGGGAGTATTTTAACATAATGGAATGGGTTTTAGATGTCACTGCAGATAATGTTGAATTACTTTGATATTCTTTTTAGGTTGAGTCACTCTTCAAGAATAATCTTTTGATAGGCAGTGACATCTGCTAGAAAAGCGGCAAATGCTGCTTGCATTTGATACACCAAATGAACAAAGATAACTCTAGATAGAGTACATGAGTTTCACTCAGAGAAGTACTTGTCAAAATATCAAAAATTTTCTCTACCTATTCCCTGACCCCCACAGTTTGATCCTAAACTAAAAAAAGCAAATGATTATTCTACATCCATTTACAGTTCTTTGTTCTTCCATATCATTGGGAATTGAAACCCCATGCTTATTAGATGAAGCCTAGAAAAATGAGATATTTTTTTCTCTCATATATATTTATAATATATATATATATATATATATATATATATATATATATATATATATATATATATATATATATATACACACACACACACACACACTGAGTGGCCAGATTATTATGATCTCTGAACACATAATAATCTGGCCACTCAGTGTATATCCTATATAATAAAAGGCTAATATGCAAATTGTTCCCTCGACCAGGAGTTCCACCAGCAGGCAGGCCGGCCAACCACCCATGTCCCCATCCCCTGGCCGGACCCCACCCATGCACAAATTCATGCACCAGGCCTCTAATTCAGAGATCATAATAATCTGTCCACTCAATGTATAATTTAAATATTATGTTTGTGTATATATTTATATTCTGTTTTATGTATGTATATATTTTATATACATATGCATTACCTATACATATATATATATATATATTTGTTTTATATGTGCATACATATGTGTGTATGCACATGAGTATGTATCTTAATAAATATAAAAGTGCTACAAATATAAAGTGGTAGTGCTATTTATTGGACAGACAGGTTGCTGTAATATATAGATCAAAATTTATTCTCAGATAATCTTGAGAAAATTCATGATAGAACTTATTTCATAGCTAGGTACTAAGGTTTCCTTACAAAAAAGAGTTATTTATTTTTCACCCAGCTTCATTGAGATATAGTTGACATATACCATTGTATATGTTTAAGGTGTACAATATTTGATTATTTAATATGTATATATATTGCAAAATGATTAGCACAGTAAGGTTAGTTAAAAAAATCTATAAACTCACAGTTACATTTGTGTGTGTGTGTGTGTGATGAAACTTAAGATTTACTCTCTTAGCAACTTTCAAATATATGATACAGTATTGTTAACTATGGTCAACATGCTGTATATTGCTCCCCAAGAAGTTATTCATCCTATCAGTGGAAATTTGTACACTGGGAGAACCTTCACCCTTTACCCTCCTTCCCAACCCACCTCTAGCAACCCCTAGTCTACTCTTAGTTTCTATGTGTTTGATGTTTTAGATTTTACATACAAGTGAGATCATGCAGTATTTGTCTTTCTCTGTCTGACTTATTTCACTTAGCATAATGCCCCCAAGTTTAATCCATGTTGTCACAAATGGCAAGGTTTCCTTTATTCTATGTCTGGAAAAATATACTTTTTTCTCTATTCATTCATCTGTTTACAGAAATTTAGATTACTTCCATGTCTTAGCTATGGTGAATAATGCTATAATTCTTCAATGAACATGAGAGTGCAGATATCTCTTCAAGAGAGTGATTTCATTTCTTTCAGATATATATTCAGAAGTGAGAATTACTGGGTCATATGGTAGTTTTATTTTCATTATTTTGTTGAAGCACCATACCATTTTATATAGTGGCTATACCAATAACCATTTCCACAAACAATGGTTTCCTTTCTCCACATTTTCTGACCAACACTTTTGTATTTTTGATAATGTTATTCTAGTAGGTGCGAGGTGATATCTCATTATAGTTTTGATTTACATTTTCCTGATGATTATGGATATCGGAGCACCTTTTCATGTACCTGTAGGCCATTTCAATATTTTCTTTTGGGGAAATGTCTCTTCAGTCCTTTGCCCATTTTTAATCAAATCACTTTTTTGTTTGTTTGTTTGTTTGTTTGTTTTTGGCTGTAGTGTTATATGGTTTCCTTATATGTTTTGGATATTAACTACTTATCTCATATGTGGTTTGTGTATATTTTCACCTGTTATGAAGAATGCCTTCTAATTATGTTGATCTATTTTCTGTGCAGAAGCTTTTAGGCCTTACGTGTTCCCACTTGTTGATTTTTGCTTTTGTAGTTGTGCTTATGGTGTCTAAAAGTCAAGACAACTGCCAAGAAGCTTCCCCCGCACCCCGCCCATGTGTTCTTCTAGGAATCCCAATGTTACTTCTCTTACATTTAAGTGTTTAATTGATTATGAGTTTATTTTTTGTGAGAGGTATGAGATAGGGCTACAGCTTTATTCTCCCAGATAAATATCCATTTATCCTGACACCATTTATTAAAGACAATATCCTTTCCCCATAGATTATTGTTGGCTCACATGTCAAATATTATTGACCGTAAATTGGTGGGCTTATTTCTGGGCTCTCAATTCTGTTCCACTAGTGTATGTGTTTATTTTTCTGCCATTACCAGGCTCCATTGATAACTTTAGCATTGTAGTATAATTTGCTCCTCAGTCTCAGATTGCTTTGGCAATTTGAGGTCTTTTTTGATTTCATATGAAATTTAAGATTGTTTTTCTGTTTCTATGAAAAAAAAATGCCATTGTAATTTTCATAGGAAGTAGAATTTATTAACTCTATTGAATTTATACAATTTGTGATATGGCATTTTACATATGTTCTCATCTTATCTTCACAACTGCATATCAAGAAGTATAATTGAGGGTTGAGAAATTATGTAACGTTTTAAGTGGCAAAAGTGTGGAATGTTTACTATGTTCCAAGTACAGTTCAAGTCACTAGGGATATATCAGTAAACTAAACTGAAATAAAAATTCATTCCTCTTCTGGGGGAGCTTTGAATTGAGTTTAAGGTTATTTAAAATAAAATAAGTGATATTTATAGTATGTTAGATGGTGATAAGTGCTGTATAGACAATGAAGCAAGCAAGAAGGATGGGATGGCCTGAAAAGTGAGGAGGTAACTGCCAAAGTGCCCATCAGCAGATGAGTGGATAAAAAAAGATGTGGTATATTTACACATGGAATACCATGTAGCTATAAAAAAAGAAGGGTCTGTTACCCTTTGAGACAGCATGGAAAGACCTGGAGAGTATTATGCTAACTGAAATAAGCCAGTCAGAGAAAGACAAGTATCACATGAACTCACTTATATGTGAAATATAATGAACAAAATAAATTGACTAACAAAACAGAGACAAGGAAGCATAGAATAAACTAATGAATTTCAGAGCTAAGGGGGTGAGGGGATGGGTAAAGATTAACCAAAGAATTTGTATGCATATATGCATAACTGCTGGACACAGACAACAGTGCGGTAGGCCTGGAGTGGGGCAGGGGCAGGGTGGAGGGGGTCAATGAGGGAAAAAGGGGACATCTGTAATACTGTCAACAATATAGATAAATTTTCAAAAATAAATAATAGGGAATGGTATTATTTGAGATAAATAATACTAATTGCCAAAACAGATAAAAGCTGGAAACTCATTGAGTTACTATAATCAAGTATCATTTTTCTGATTGTAGTTTAGGTGGCTCTCCTCCATCTTCTAGCTACTCAGTTTGTTACATTTAGTCCCAAAATCATCACTGACCCTTGGACAGAACTAGTCACATGACCCTAGTGTAACTAGAGGAAGCTAGGAAACGTATTTGAGCACATGGAGTATTTTATCACAGGTGTTGTCTCTTCCAGAGAAGGCTTCATGAACAAGGTATTTGTGCTAAGGCTAAAATAATTTTTCATCTGTATTTTAACATGAAAACATATAAAATGAAAATGCTAAGGGCCCTTAGGATCAATTATCAACACTATATTTTATTAAACTTCTTCACAAGAACAAAACTTCTAATAGTTTCAGATTCATTATGTGCCTTGTAATAGAGATGGATACACTTGTTTCTAAAATGTGTCCTCTTAAATTTTTAGAGATGATATTTAAATTTCCTAGCATATAAATAACATAGCAGGGCAGAAAAGTAATCAAGAAAAGAGAAAAATATAAAAAATATTAAATTAAATATATTGTGTCATTTTAAGCTGCCACATGTTTCTTGTAATAGTGACTACCAACGTGACTATGAAGACCTATTTTCTATGTGCAAGAAACATAGTAGAATATAGTTTGGTGGTGGCATAATTTAGGAAAAGTATGCTATAATATCCATAAGAAGTCACCTCAGCATTGAGTTAACTTGCCATCTAAATTCAGATGAATTTTTTCTCAGAATTGATCATCTAATTTACTGACCAATTTTTATAGACTTTGCAAATAATAAGACCATTTCTGTTATAGTACAGGATAATGAAAAACTAGCCATATTTGATTTACTTGACTGTTATTTTTTAATCAGTATTTTTGTTGCAGAAATTAACAGGCAACTAGAAAACACACAATGGGCACTCAGAAGATTCAGGAAAAACCCTTTATTTGCAGATTCACTAGTGTAGTGACTCAGGGGAGTCAAGCTCCAAAGCCTGAACACTGAATGTGGGGGCGGGGAGGCTTTCCCTTTTTATCCCCTTAGTTTCTTTGTCTCCCAAATATGCACCAAGCTTCTGGACTTTTTGTGGGCTTTGCAGTCCCCATGGGTTGGAATGGGGGAAGTGAAATTATGACCAACCTCTCAGGCTAGCTGGTGCCAATAGTTAATCTTCTGTGGGGGCTTTTTATTGCCCCTGCTGATAAACAGGTTCTGCAAGGCTAGCTAGGCACAAGCAGAAAGGGGCTTGGGGCTAGCAAGCGTATTCATCAGAATGCAGGTTGGGGGTTGCTCAGGCTGCCTTCACATTCCCCCTCAAGATCCTCTAGCTGATTTTCAGCCTTGGGGATTCAATAGAAGACTCAAAGCTAGGGAGTAGGGTGTTCAGCAGCTAGAGTTTGTTTCATCTTCGTCACCCAAGGGATTGTAATGGCAGTCCAGAGATCTGGTCTGGAGTAACATCTGGGGCTTCAGGGCTTACTGATTCTATATCAGCTGTTATAAAACCTGTTGGCTTTCTTAGAGGAAGGAAGAGGGAGTCTATACAGGTTTCTTCATTTCTGGCTTCAGAGCAGTTGGAGTGGTGAGAAGCACGTCTCAGGGTCCCATCCATTTCTCCTCCAGTTGGCCCATCATCCTTGCTCTGCTTATGTCTGTCTAATTGTCTAACACATCCCAACAAGGATCTTGGGTCTGAATTCTTTCAGGGAAAGTGGGCATCAGTGACCTCCACTTAACTGCTTCAATGCTGAGGAGGGAAGAAGGTTTCTTTCAGAGCCAAGAGATCCTTGTTCTCTGTCAGATGGATGATAAGGCCTGGGCACAGAAGGAGGTGGGCTTGTGACCTGGCAGAAACAAACTGTATTATAAAATTTAGTATTATTGAGCAATTAGAACAGCAAGAATTACAACAAATGGTCTGGTGGAAGGGAAAAGAAAACATTTCAGTTCTAATAATTGCCTATTGAAATAGAATTTTTCTCCTTAAAATCACCTTTATTTTTATTAAAGAGCCAAATTAAGACCAATTAATCTATCACATTAAATCTGGTTTCAATTTGGCCTGACCACGTGCATCAACACAAGAATGGTAACTGACCGCCTTTGCTGGAAATTCATGATTGAGTCTCAATGTGCCCCATAGAGCAGAGGAGCCAAGCCATCCAGGTGCCATCACTCCTGCCTGAAATATCTGCTGGGTTAGGTGAATTCCTCACCAAGATCTGTACCTGCAGCGGCTCCACCTGGGCCCACGCCCTAGGCTTAAAGGCCCACCTCAGCAGCCTTCCTACTTGTTGCAGCCTATAGTACATGGGGGGTTTGTCAGGGATGAAGAGGTGCCCTCACTGCTCCCCTTGCACTCTGACCAACCACCAGCAATGGCAGGGTATGGGACTGATGTTCTAGCACCATCCATTTTCAGGGCTACCAAGCAAGATACCAGGATTTCTCCATGGCATTCTTATTGGCTTCAAGTCTTCAGAGTCCAGGCACGACTCTTTTAAACATGATACTCCAAAGTTTTCTGTCAATAAAATCACCATTGGAAACTGGTCTTACTGAATTTATGCAAAGAAGTGCATTGCCATGATTGATTCATTAAGAATTGCCAAATTTTGGAGGGATCACATAGGGAGAAAAATACACTAACTTGCTTTAAGATCTTCTGATTTTCCTTGCCAGTCCTTTCCATGGACTCTTCAGATGATGTAACATTTTCCCAAATGCATTATAACAAAACAGTAACTATCTTCAAATGACAAGAATATATTTAAAATGCATGGTTGTGGATTTCATTATAATGCAGATGACATGGAATAATGTACTTTCTGTAAAACCCAACATTCTATAATATTATAACCAATAGCCATTAGTTATAACTGTATTTGACAAAGGTTCCTATGTACCTTCAGTATAAAATTTTCTGTCATGAGAGAGAAAACAAACATTCAAGGCATTTCAGAGCCTACTGGGATGATCTAAAGCCAAGTCTAGGTCAAGAGAAATTTTCTTAAAGTTCAAACCCTTAAAGGATTGTCAAACTTGGTTTTACCAAAAGATCATTTTCAAAGTGTATTAGACACAAACATAAGCTGGCAAACTTCAGTTCCCATTATTAAAAGATGGCCCTTTTTTATGAAATACCTGATTAATATAACAATCATTTTACTAGAAAAAAATTAACCAAAATAAAGCTTTTTTTCTAACTTCATTTGTCCTTGGGTGTGGACAGCAAATGACACTAGTTGGATTTCTGCTATCAGTCTTCCTGAGTAAATTGACATAAACTATTTACCCTCTGGTTAGGGAGGCAAAATGAAAATCATTTACTCTTAAGTGTCCTCAGTTTAGGGAAGATGGGATTTACTAGATGGCTCCAAATTGCTTGGCATCTGGATTTTCTAGATGGTTGACTATCTCAGTTTCCCTGTTTTTCTTGTCTCGGCTTACTGGCCTGTGTCATTTATATAAATTCATTTTAACATTTCTCCCTACAAACTTTCTATAATTTTCACAAACATTCTTACAATTTTCATAAACATTCATGTAACTTTAACTTACTTTCTTTTTCCTTCAAAGTGCATGTCCATGTCTATACTTTCTCTATTACATTAAAGCCATATTTTCTTTCCAATTAGTTAGAATTCTTAATCTTAATTTTTAGGTGGCATGTACACTGAGTGGCCAGATTATTATGATCTCTGAATGCATAATAATGTGGCCACTCAGTATATATATATATATATATATATATTAGAGGCCTGGTTCACGAATTCGTGCATGGGTGGGGTCCAGCCAGCCTGGCCAGGGGGAGGGGACATGGGCGGTTGGTTGACCTGCCTGCTGTTCAAACTCCTGGTTGAGAGGGAAATTTGCATATTAGCCTTTTATTATATAGGATATACACTGAGTGGCCAGATTATTATGTGTTCAGAGATCATAATAATCTGGCCACTCAGTGTAAGTAATTAACATTGCTCAGATTAGCAATACATTCATATTTTAAGAGTGATTTCAAATAAAACACAAGACTTATTCATTAACAGATTCAACTTCATCCTCTAGATTCTCTAGAGGAGGCAAACTCAGATTAATTAATGTTTCAGTATCCTGTTATTTCAAAATATTTAGATGTTTATCATTTAACCCAGCAATGCTCTAAAGCCTTTAAGTTATCAAAGACTTTGGAAAATTATGTATAGACCTAAGAGGCTGAAGAAAATGGTGTGGGGAGAAGGGAGCAGGCCCTGCAGCCTGTTCCCAGACCTCTAGCTGCTTGGATTCAAAACTGCCACATTTTTCCTTAGAGATAACATGCTAAGGTTTGGGTGATAATGAGTTCAGCTTTATACAGTAGCCAGACTGTTAAGTAAATAAACTGTTCCATGGGAAGCGGGTGAGAATGTGGCCTTGGAATCTAAAGGCTCAGTGAGAGGTCCCTTACTTTTTCTATGTGACCCATATGTCCCCCCTCTTTTGGGTTGTCTGTACTGTGTGGCTTCTGTTTCTGGCCCTCTGGGCCAGCCCCTTCCCTGGGCCACTTGTTCTGCAGTTGTGAACATTATGTTAGCTTCCTTTCTGCCTTTCTTATCTTCTGAGCCTCTTTTAACAGCTCTTCAGAACTTCTATCCTTCCAGTTCTCTAACATTGCAGTTTTCTTGAGATGTCAGGCCAGCTATTGGTGACAAAATATAAGTTTTAATATTTCTTGGCTCAACAGGTCCTTGGGGTCTGGCCCAGAATACTTTCTCATTTGATCTTTTAGTCTTGGTAAAATTTGGAAGGCCCTTCTTCTTTGCATTGCTGAATATTGAAGGCTTTATTTAGGTTCTGATATCAGGGAACTGATTCCCTAATTCCTTTAATTATTAGTTCCCTGAGAGATCTCTCATGTTGTTAAGGTCCCACTGAGACTCCCGGGTTTGGAAATTTTACATCTGCTGGAAGCACATCAGGGCCAGCCAGGTGCTCCCTTTCCCAGATAGCCATAGCCAACCTTCAAATAATTCCCCCTTCTTTTCTTGAGAATAGTATTCCCAAGATAGACATTAACTCAGGTCTATGTATACACTTGTGGGCCCAAAAATGGGTCTAGCTGGTCAGCAAAGCCACGTGGCTCTTCCAGTAGAGGTTTTAACTTTTTTTGTTTGTTTGTTTTGTTTTGTTTTGGGGTTTATTTATTTATTTTATTTATTTATTTATTTTTGCTCCAACTCCTTTCACAACCTAGAAAAGCTGGTTTCTGGTGGTGAAGAGGCCTCAGAGATGGTTGAAGTCTTATCAGGACAGCACTCCTCCTGAGGGGGAGGCTGGGATTGTAAATAGTCATCTTGGCTGTTCCCTCAGATTGTCCCCCAGTTGCATAGGGAGGGAAGGCAGGACAAGGGATCTGCCATTCTCTGTATGCCCTTGTTCTCTTTTAAGCTTCTCTACTTTTACAGGGAGAAGGACGACTGGCCCCATCCTCCAACAGAGAGCATAGTCAATCTCCTCTTGAGCGACTGGACTTTTCTTATTAATATATTTATAATTATTACTCAAAAGCTTTATCATAAATCCTTCATTTTAGTTACAACTATTTATTATATCTTAACAACTCTGAGATTTTAAAGCCAATAATTACCTAAAGCATTTTCTTGACCAAATTTGTAACAGGGATAACTCATTGTGGAAGTACCATTTAATTTTTCTTTATAAAAACAGGAGTGCCCCCACTTTATAGCTAACGGGTACTTCTACAGATCTGTCCTCACAGTGTTATAGGCAAAAACAGAACATTGGGGACTAGTTATAGTTATGGGAAATGTTAATTATGCTGTTAACCATGATTGCCCTTTCTGTTCAAAGAAAGGACATACCAACCCGGCTGGGAGTCATATGCCCCTGGAACCTGGGAGTCACCCTTGGAATGTGGTTCATTCTCATTCAAGAACTGCCCATTATCATGGAAGCATTAACCTGTTGCCCCACCCACCCTGTATAGCAGAAACCAGGGAAGAGCAAAATAAAGTCCCTAAAAGATAGAAAGCCAACATTACATTACAGACACACAGACAGAAATCTTACTAGCTAAGAGTTTCTGGTGGCTAACATTCTGAGAGGGAGAGCAGGAAGAGTTCCCAAGATAAAAAATTCTTGGCAGCTGCTGGGACTTTCCTGGAGTCTCTACCACAAGTTCAGCATCACCACACCTAACTGGGTTTCCCCAAAACAGGAGTTGCTCCATCTTTAAACAAATTAAACAAACATCAAAGAGACACAAAACATCAACAAACATTCTTATACAGGTTCATGCAACACACTAACGTTTACACCACGCAGCAATGTCTTCTGTCCCTGGTTTGTGAACTGCCCCTCCCCAGAATCTCAGCATTCTCCACAATGGACTATTTTGGGAGAATGTACTTCCCAGGCCTGGAATTTCTGTTTTTCATCCTCAGCCATAAGCTGGGGGCCCCTGGTTTTGAGTAGAGGCATCTGCATTGCAGGCAGTGGTCTGGGCCCTTCTTAAAATTCTTTAGCATACATTCTAAGGCAGTGAGTTTAGAGGAAATACTTCCCATGTTTGTGTGTGTAGTCCCTCCCAGTTGAATGGAGGCATAGGACAGATGCAAGGAAACTTTTGTTTCACGCAGATTCTCACACTCACATTCACACACCAGTCAGTCTGAGTTTGACTTCCACACATGGCAAGTCCCTGAACTGAGGCAAATATTGGGGCTAGCAAGCATATGCATCGGAATGCAGGTTGGGGGGGATCAGGCTGCCTTCACACTTTAACTTGAGAAGAACTCAAATTATATTATTTTTATAGCAGTGGAAAGAAGAGTGAAATAATATGTCCTCTCTCCCTGCTTTCTCCTGCCTCCATGAGGAATGTAGATTTTAGAGGATATTTAGATAACCATTGGCTAAATGACTCCAGTATTCCAAAGAATGTCAAAACAGATGCCTATATGGTATTGAGAATATAGAGAGATTTAATTATTTCTGAGTACCTGCTGCCCTACTCCTTTCAAAAGCACTGGTACATATCCACAATGGATTACTATCTACACTAATAAAAGAGAAATATGCAAATTGACCATACCTCCATGACACTCATAAGCCAGTCAGGAGTGAGTATGCAAATTAACCCAACAAAGATGGGTTAATTTGCATATGCAGGTGCAGAGCGGCTGGGCAGGGCAGGTCGCCAGCTATGAAGGGGAGGGTGGGGGGTGGAGGGAGCTACAGGAGTGGTGCTCTGACTGGGCAGCCTGGGGCAAGGATCTGCAGGCTTCTGGGAGGCCAGGAGTGAAGCCAGGGGAAGGAAGGCCTATTCTTGCACAAATCTTCGTGTAATGGGCCTCTAGTTAATCCATAAGATGAAATAAGTCAGAAAAGGCTAAAAAAATATATGATTTCACTCATATATAGGCTATAAAACTGAAACTCTTGGACTTAAACACCAATGTGGTGGTTTCCAGAGGGAAGGAGGTAGGAGGTAAAGGGGGTCCTAATATATGGTGACAGGAGAAGATCTAACTTTGGGTGGTGGACACAGAGTGCAATATACAGATCTGGGTTTTTTGAAATTTCTCTTTATTGTTAAAAGTATTACAGATGTCCCTTTATTTTTTCCATTGTCTCCCTCCATCCTACATCCATCCCTCCCATGCCTTCTCCACTCTATTTTCTGTGTCCATGGCTAGGCATATCTATAATAATAAAAGTGTAATATGCTAATTAGACCAGACAGCTGAATAACCTTCTGGACATCCTTCCAGATGACCTTCCGGACGAAGCCAGGGCTGCAAGGGCCAAGCCCCTTGCATGAATTTTGTGCATTGGGCCTCTAGTCTATACTAATAAAAGGGTAATATGCTAATTAGACTGGGTCAACCAGACATCTTCCAGACGTCAGACTTCCCTCCAGACAGTTAGGGGGTGACCAGGCCAGCAGGGTACCAGTTAGGGTGACCAGGTTGGCAGGGGACCAGTTAGGAGGTGATCAGGCTGGCAAGCAGATGTAGTTAGGGGTGATCAGTGAGGCAGGTAAAGTGGATAGGGGTGATCAGGCAGGCTGGCAGGGGAGCAGTTAGGGAGCAGCCAGGCTGGCAGGGGGGAAGGTAGGGGTCGACCAGGCCAGCAGGGGCGCAGTTAGGGGGCAACCAGGCTGGTATGGGGGCAGTTAGGGGGTGGCCAGGCTGTGAGGGGGCAGTAAGTGGGTGACCAATCTGGCAGGGGGGAAGTTATGGGGTGACTAGGCTGGCAGGGGGGCAGTTAGGGGGTGACCAGGCTGGCAAGCAGAGGCAGTTAGGGGTGATCAGGCAGGCAGGCAGACAAGCGGTTAGGAGCCAGTGGTCCTGGATTGTGAGAGAGATGTCTGTCTGCAGGTTTAGGCCCCATCCTACAGGGATCAGGCCTAAACCGGCAGTTGGGACTGAGTGAAACAGGCCCAATCAGCCCCAATTGCAGGCTAGGCCGAGGGACCCCACCTTTGCATGAATTCATGCCCCGAGCCTCTAGTATGCTTATAAGTTCCCTAGGTTAATCACTCCTGACCCACCCACTTACCCCAGACTTGCTACTGAGAGTCCTCCATGCTTCTTTGTCTCTGGATCTATTTTCTTCATCAATTTATTTTGTTCATTAGATTCCACATGTGAGTGAGATCACTTATCGTGGCTATAGTGTATAATACTACAATAAACAGTGATGTATGTATCTTTTCAAATTAGTATTTTCATATTATTTGGATAAATACCCAGAATTAGAATCGCTGGATCATATGGTAGTTCTATACTTAATATTTCGAAGAGCCTCTGTACTGTTTTCCATAGTGGCGGCACCAATTTACATTCCCACAGACAATGTACAAGGGTTTCCTTTTCTCCACATCCTCTCCAACACTTGTTATTTCTTGTATTTTTTGGTAATAGACATTCTATCAGGTGTGAGGTGATAAGCAATGAAATATTGCAATCTGAGACAACAGGAGTGAACCTTGAAGGTATTATATTAAATGAAATAAATCTGAAAAAAACAAAAACTATATGATTTCAATCATATGCGGAACATACACAAAACAAACAAACAAACAAAATCAAACTCATAGCTACAGACAACAGATTGGTGATTACCAGAGGGGAAGGGACTAGGAGGAAGACAAAATGGCTAAAAGAAGTCAAATGTATGACAAAGGATAGAAACTAGGTTTTTAGTGGTGAGGACACTATATTATACTCAGATATCAAATTATAATGCTTTATACCTGAAACTTTATAATGTTATTAACCAATGTTACTTCAATAAAAACTATTTTTTCAAAATATTGATTCTAATACTTTCTAATTGTATGATCATGGACAAGTAGCCTAACAGCATATTGGCAAATAAAGTGTTTGAATCTAGGTTTTCTCATTTCTAAAATAAATATTTTAATCCTTATTAACGTGTTTTTATAATATCACTCCCATGTGATCCTTGTAAGTTATTCAATTAATCTTCTTTTTTCTTTCCTTTAAATTCCTTTAAATATTGACCAGTGATTTAAAAAAATATATACTCATAATGCAATTATTAAACACAAGTGGAGAAACAGGAAGGATAGAGGTCTGACTATGTTCAGTGAATGGTGATTAATAAAGTTTTTTAAGTATATAATCCTATCTAATAAAAGAGTAATATGTAAATTGACCATCACTCCAACACACAAATTGGCCGCCCCCATCTGGTCAAAGATGGCCACTCCCATGTGGACACAAGATGGCCACCAGAGGAGGGCAGTTGGGAGGGACCAGGCCTGAAAGGGAGGGCAGTTGGAGGCTATCAGGACTGCAGGGGAGGGCAGTTAGGGGTGACCAGGCCTGCAGGGGAGGACAGTTTGGAGCCACCCAGGCCTGCAGGGTAGGGCAGTTGAGGGGGGCCAGGCCTGAAGGGGAGGCCAGTTGTGGGGAACCAGGCCAGCAGGGGAGAGCAGTTAGGGGTGACCAGGCCAGCAGGGGAGGGCAATTGGGGACATCCAGGCTGGCAGGAGAGGGCAGTTGGGGGTGACCAGGCCAGCAGGGGAGGGCAGTTAGGAGTGACCAGGCTGGCAGGGGAGCAGTTAGGCATCGATCAGGCTAGCAGGGCGTGGTTAGGGAGTGATCAGGCTGGCAGGCAGAAGCAGTTGGGTGCCATCAGTCCTGGATTGTGAGAGTGATGTCTGACTGCCATGGGATAGCCGTCAGGTGGACATCCCCTGAGGGGCCCTTAGTGCTGCTGAGGAGGCAGGAGAGGCTCCTACCAGCGCCGCTGTGCTCTGAGCTGTGAGCCCGGCTTCTGGCTGAGTGGTGCTCCCCCTTTGGAAGTGCACTGACTACCAGGGGGGCAGCTCCTGCATTGAGCATCTCCCCCATGGTGGTCAGTGCATGTCATAGTGACTGGTCATTCTGCCATTTGGTTTATTTGCATATTAGCCTTTTATTATATAGGACAATAGTATTATATACTAGAAGCCTGCTGCACGAAATTCATGCACGGAGTGGGGGGTCCCTCAGCCTGACCTGCACCCTCTCCAATCAGGGACCCTTCGGGGGATGTCCGACTGCCAGTTTAGGCTTGATCCCATGGCAGTCAGACATCCTTCTTGCAATCCAGGACCACTGGATCCTAACCACTCGCCTGCCTGCCTGCTTGATTGCCCCCTAACTGCCCCCCTGCTGGCCTGGTTGCCCCCCAACTGCCTCCCTGCTGGCCTGTCTGGTCTCCCCCCAACTGCCAGCAGGGTTGCCCCCCAACTGCTCCCCTGTGGGCTTGGTCACCCCCTAACTTCACCCCTGTCAGCCTGGTCACCCCCTAACTGCCCCCCTGTTGGCCTGGTCGCCCCCTAACTGTCCAGAAGGAAGTCAGACATCCAGAAGATGTCCGGTCACCTGGTCTAATTATCATATCACCCTTTTATTAGTATAGATAGTATTACTAACTATATTTACCATGCTGTACATTGTACATCCATAACTTATAACATTATTGTATGTTGTGTGAAATAACTTTGGAGCAAAACTACACTACAGCTTAAGATCTTTGGCAGTTGTCCTCGGCTCTTAACATTCTACATGGTCAGACATTCTTGCCTAGAATGTTCACTGAAGTTTTTATAGAAGTCACCATTTGGTTATTTTGGATTATCCAAGGTTTTAAATGCATGCGTCTAATGAGATCAGTCTGTTTTATATGTCAGTGGACATATAAAACACTTGGCCTCAATCCTCAATGTGATTTGATAAATTTTAGACTAGTCTTTAGTCACTAAATCATGTGTTCTGTTAAATAAAAAGAATCGTAGTGAATGAACTAGGCTTGAAGTTTAGAGAATTTAGTTCTCATTTATCTATAGTCATTTTTCATGTGTATACACAAATAAATAGAGTGTGGGTAGTGCTTTCCTATGGCCTGCATGTGATGCTTGAATTTCATTTAGAAAATTGGTGGCAGAATAAGCAGACCAGTCATACATCTTGTCCCAGGGCCAGACTGGAAATACTACTAAATTAGAATAAATTCACTGGAATTACTAACTGAGGTCCAGCTGAGGAGGAGACCTGTATCAAGAAAGGATAGAAAATACCTGGAGACTGGTAGGAAGGGTGAGGTAGAGAGAGGAGCTGACGCAGTTCAGGTGTGGCAGGCTAGCAGGCCAATTATGAGAAGGAAATCCCAGCTAAGGGAGAGTATGTCCCCTCAGAAGATAGAGACCCATAACCCAGGCTGGGCTACACAGCCCAAACATTAGAACAGAGACCTGCATCCCCTGTAACACCCAGCTGTGAAAAGGCAGGGCTGCTGACTTTAGCACAGCCTGGAGCCCCTAAACCAAGCTGGTTACAGAGAAACCTGCAATTTCATAGTTTCATTTTTATGTGTGTGTGCGTGTGTGTGTGTGTGTGTGTGTGTGTGTGTGTGTGTGTGTGTGTGTGTGTTTCTAAACCCAGAGCCTAGGAGTTTTCATTTGTAACTACTTATGGAGGTTTTTGTGCAGGGAGGGCAGATGTGGACTCCAGGTACCTAAGGAGAGGCTGGGATGGGAAGCATTGTGGGGAGACTTGGGAAAATAGAAGCCAGGAGCATTTGGTCTTAGGATAAGGTGACCAGATCGTCCCGCTTTTGGCAGGACAGTCCCGATTTTTAACAATTTGTCCCGCGTCCCACGGCATTTTGAAAATGTCCCTATTTTAATCTTTCCAAAAATAGGGACTTTTTTAAAATGCAGTGGGACACGGGACAAGTTGTTAAAAATCGGTTTTGTCCCGCCAAAAGCAGGACCATCTGGTCACCTTATCTTAGGACCCAAAACAGAAGCATTAATTTTAACTGAGAGGAGCTAGCCTCTCCCAACAGCCAGAGGGCAGGTAAAGAAAAAAGCCTTGCCCTAGGTTATAGAGCCCTCCCCACCCTCAGGAGTCCTGCCTGCCACACCCTGTATTTTGAGCTTTTCAGAGGAAACAAAAGTAGAGGCCAAACTTATAGGTTTGAACAGTCTCCAGGAGCCCTCAGTGACTGGATTGGGTGAGGGGCTTTAAGCACCACTATTCTGGGAATCTACACTAATAAAAGAGAAATGTGCAAATGACCATCACTCTGCTACACTACCAGCCAATCAGGAGTGAGTATGCAAATTAACCCAACAAAGATGGTGATGCCCATAGAGGTCAGGCAATGCTGGAGCTGCTGGGGGCCGGATCGGAGACAGAAACCCACAGGCTAGGCACCCAGCAGCCCCAAGCCCTGCCACTGTGGTGCTGGGGCTGCTGGGGGCTGGATCAGAGACACAAACATGCAGGGAGGTTGGTGCCCAGCAGCCCCAAGCCCCGCCATGGCAGCGCTGGGGCTGCTGGGGGCCAGATCAGAGACACAAACCCGCAATCCCAGCACCCAGAAGCCCCAAGGCCACAGCCAAGGTGCTGGGGCTGCTGGGGGGGGGGCAGCGGAGACACAAACCCGCAAGAAACCTGTGGAAAGGGAGGTAAACTATCATAACTTTATCTCCCTTTCCACAAGATGAGAAAACTGACCCTGGTTTATTTAGTGATGTGGCCCACACCTTTCTACAAGCACAGGGTATGTTATGACTACTCCCAGGAAGGTCTGGTCAGAATACTGTCTCCAGGGAATAACGCTACTGTGGCAAATCATCTAAGAGAGGAAACAAGCTTTGGTTGAGTTTAGTCTGAAGGTCAGAGAACATGCCACCCCAACATATGCTGTGTTGTTATATTGATGATCTTGAGCTGCAGATGCTTGAAAAACAGCAAATGCATGCAGAGGCTTTCACTGAAGTCTCCTGATCTGCCTAAAGTAGGACCCCCCCAAAAGGAGCTTAAATGTCATAGGTCCCCTTGATGGGAGAAGTGTCACAGGACAGGAGAGTAGAAGTTGACATCACACCCAAACTTCATTACAAACTATTTCCCCCTACCCCCCTTCATATTTCCTAAAAATCATTACTCTCCTCTAAGAGGCCTACATCTCCCGTCCCCTTTCCCTAGGAAGAAGGTATTTAAATATGCATTCTAAGCCACCTTGGGGAGTTACTCATTTTTCCCTGGGATCTGCCACATATACACGAGGTACACATGTCAATGAACTTTTGTTTTTCTCTTGGTGATCTGTCTTTCATTACAAGGGCTTCCACTAAGAACTCAGAAAGGTAGAGGAAAACTATTTTTCCTCCTCCATAATTCTATCTCGGGAAATCAAGTCCCCAGCTGAACAATGAGGTTGGCTCAAGTACCAAGCAGTCCCGGCTGATGAGAGGGAAGCTTCTAGGGAGAAATCAATGATATTGGCATCAAAGTGGGACAGAGGGCACACACATGGTTGCTGGTGGGAGTTTAAAGTGGTTCAACATTTTTGGAGGATGATTTGGCAAATTCGATAGAAATGTTCAAGGTACATACAAGAGTCTTCTAGGAATCACATCTGCTGAGATAAAGCACCAGCACATAAGCCCTGGTTAGAACCCAGGATGCTACTGCAGGCTCCCCTTCTATGATAGGAAAACCTGGGAACAACCTGCATTTTTAGGACAAGGTAGCATCTATACTAATAAAAGGGTAATATGCTAATTAGACTGAACATTTTCTGGACAATCTTCTGAATGTCCTTCTGGACAAAGCCATGTTGGCGGGGCCAAGGAAGAAGATGTTAGAAGCGATCAGGCAGGCAGGGGAAAAAGCAGTTAGGGGGATCAGGCCAGCAGGGGAGTGCAATTAGGGCTAACAGGCTGTCAGGGGAGAGCACTTAGGGGGATCAGTCCAGCAGGCAGGTGAGCGGTTAGGAGCCAGAGGTCCTGAGAGGTCCCAGATTGGAGAGAGTGCAGGCTGAGCTGAGGGGACCCCCTTCCCATGCACGAATTTTGTGCACTGGGCCTCTAGTGAAACTAATATTTTCCCAGCATGGGAGAACTGATAAAAACTCCAGGTTTCCAGCCAACCCTGTTGGTCTCCATGCAAGGATCTATATACAGCCTAGGGCAGAGTAATATTTTGAGCCACTTGCAGAGGAGTAGCTCTGGGACACGGAAACACACCCACCATATTCCCTGTAAGATAAACAGCACCTCTCCAGCCTAAACCCTTTTCAGAAAAAGACTTTTGAGTGACTAAGATTGACAGCTGGCTAGCAGGCAAAGGCAGGCAGAGGTAGAGTGGGAGAACCTGGAAGTTTACTGACTCAGCCCTGGGTCCTGTGCTACTAGCAAACCTACTTTGGAGGGCAAATTGGCCCCTTCTGCTCAAGGCCCAGGCCTTTGGAGACAGACATAAGCAGTGGATCATTGGATCACTTGGAGCTTCAAGCAGGTTGCTGAACACCAAAAGACAGTGCCTGACAGTGATTAGCTCCTAAGTACCTAACAGGAAGCCCAGAATTGGCAGACAGAATGAAGAGTGGGATCCAAAGCAAGCTAACATGGGGCATTAAACTCAGCTAAAACAAACACCACTTTTTTTTCTCCTTTTTCTTGTTCACTCTTTTTCCCTCCCTTTTGTCTTTTCTTTTTAATTTTCCCTCTTTCCCTTTTTCCCATTTTTAAATGTATCTTATTTATCTTCTTTCTTTATTTTTTTAGTCTCTGATGTTTTGTTAATGTATCTATTTTTTCTCTTCCTTTCCCTACTCATTATTTTCCATTTTTCTTTTTTTCACTAGTCAATTTTTTTCTCTCTTTACTTTTTCTCTTGATTTCTCTTTTTTTTTTCTTTTTCTTATTTTTGGTCTATGTGCGTTCTCCTCTATTTTCCTTTTCAAATGTTTTTCTTGTCTTTTTATTTATTTTCTCCCTTTTTTAAATTTTAAATCATGTTCCTTCCCCTATTCCTCTAATTCTTTATTCTTATTTTCTTTATTTCAGATCTGCATCTACATATTCTGTTCCCTCTTTTCTTGTTTTTGTTTTGTTTGTGCATTATATTGTTTTGTTTTAATTTTGTTTCTTCTAGTATTTTTTTCATTTTTTTTCTATCATCCTGCTCTCTTTTCTTTTGCCTACTTCTCTCTTCTATGGTGGCTGCTTTTGTTGGTGCTGGAGTGGTCTTGCGAACATTTTTGTTTTGTTTCTTCTGCTTCGTGTTTTGTTTTGATGTATTTTGTTCTGTTTGGTCAGAACTCACGATAGCTTGCATGATGTGGTCAGGGTGAGCCACATAGTTAGCCAGCCTGAGAGGAGACTCTATCCAAAAATGGGACAAGAAACATTAAAGACCCAACTACAACAGAATACCACAAATAACTCAACTAAGGGGCTTTCCTAGAGCACCTGGCTCAGGAGATCAGAGAGCCTGCACCTGGGTCCCACAAAACACCTACTACATAAGACCACCCCGCAAAATCTGGACGTCATAGCAGTTCAATATAATACATAGAAATAAATACCAAGGGACAGCAAATATAGGGAAACAAAGAATCAACCCCCAAATGAAAGAAAAGGAGGGATCACCAAAAGTGGAATAAATGAAATGGAGGCAAGCAATTAGCCAGTTAAATAATTCAGCATAATGGTAATAAGAGTGCTCAAACAATTAACTGAGAACTGCAAAAAACTTAATGACATTTATAAATTAATTAATGAGAATATTAAGGTCCTTAATGAGTTCTACACCAACATGAAAAGGGAGGTTGAAAGAATAAATAAGAATAAATTGTAAATCAGGAATGACATAGCTGAAATAAAGAACACCCTGAAGGATTCAACAGTAGACTAGAAATAGCTGAGGACCAAACCAGTGAATTAGAACTCAAGGTAGGAAAAAAATACCCATTCAGAGCATCAAATGGAAAAAAAATTAAAAGTAGGAGGAGAATTTAAGGGATATTTATGACAACATGAAACATAACAACATTCATATCATAGGGGTACCAGAAAATGAGAATCAAAGCAAGGAATAGAGAACCTGTTTAGAGAAATAATAGAACCTTTTGCTAACCAGGTGAAGAGAAAAGTCACTCAAGTTCAGCAAACACAGAGAGGCCAGCTAAGATGAACCCCAAAATACCCACACCTAAACACATAATTTAAACGGCAAACAGTAAAGACAAAGGAAGACTCTTAAAGGCTGCAAGAGAGACACATAAAATTACCTACAAGGGAGTTCCTATTATACTGTCAGCTCTGTCCTTAGTATAAAAACTTTAGGCTAGAATGTATGGCATGAAGTATACCAGTAAAAGGTAATGAAAGTCAAGGGGCTGAACTCAAGACTACTCTGTCCAGCAACACTATTATTCAAAATCAAAGATAAAATAAAGAGCTTCACAGACAAAAAAAAGGCTGAGATTATTACCACCAAACAAGCACTGCAAGAAATGCTAAAGGGACAGTTGTAAGAAGATGAAATAGAAAGAGAACAGCAAAGAATAAGAATGTCAATAAATAAGTACCTATCAATAATAACCTTAAATGCAAATGGCTTAAATACTCCAATGAAAAGAATAGGGTAGTTGAATGGATAAGAAAACATGACCCATATATATGCTCTCGCCAAGAGACCCACATCAGAAAAAAGGACTCACACAGAATGAAAATGAAGGGATTACAGGGCTGACCAGCAGACCCTGAGCAACAGATGAATGTATTACTCTGACACAACGTTTGCTGTAAAAGAGAGGGATAAGGGACTGCCTGGCTAAAGGAACCAGACAGCCTCAATTGCCTGCCTCATTAGGCTTTTATTGTAGCAGAAGTATGAGATAAAATTTATCTTTTAGGTACAATCAGTAGGGTAAGTCCTTGGTCGGCAAACTGCGGCTCGTGAGCCACATGCGGCTCTTTGGCCCCTTGAGTGTGGTTCTTCCACAAAATACCATGGCCTGGGCGAGTCTATTTTGAAGAAGTGGCGTTAGAAGAAGTTTAAATTTAAAAAATTTGGCTCTCAAAAGAAATTTCAATTGTTGTACTGTTGATATTTGGCTCTGTTGACTAATGAGTTTGCCGACCACTGGGGTCAGTAATATTGGGAGGACACATGTGTTTGTAGTATACTTTAAGCAAGGACACCCACAGATTAAGCATAATGATTCCCGAAACACCCTGGGGTCTGCACATGCACAGACTTGTTAGGAAAGGTCAAGGAATAATTACCAGGTAGGGGCGCCACCTTCATTACTCCCCAAAGTCGGAATTCTAATAAACAGGGTGGGTGGCCTTCCACACACTTCCTTTTTCTTAGAATGTCCTCTTTCAAACTTTCCAACCAAGTCTCATGCTTTCCCACAAAGGGATGGAAAACATTTTTTCTCCAGGCACATAGAAATAAAATAAAAGCTGGGGTAGCAATACTCATACCTGACAAAAGAGACTTTAAAGTGAAAGCCAGAATAAGAGATAATAAAGGCCACATCATAATACTAAAGGGATTGATACAACAATAGGATATAACTCTGCTAATATATATGTACCCAATACAGGAGCATCCAAATATATATATATATATATATATATATAAAACTTCTGGAGGATATCAAGAGTGAGAGATTGACAGCAATATAATCACAGTAGGGGACTTTAACACCCCACTGACATCACTGGATAAATCTTCTAGGCAAAAAAATCAACAAGGAAACAATGCTCCTAAATGATACACTAGATCATATGGAATTAATTTATATTTTCAGAACATTTCACCACAAAGCTACTGAACATACATTCTTCTCAAGTGCACATGGAATATTTTCAAAAAATAGACCACATTTTAAGACACAAACTAAGTCTCTACAAGACCAAGAATATTTCAATAATATCAAGCATCTTCTCAGATAGCAATGCAATGTTATTAGAAATCAAGTACAGTAAAAACACTCAAAAACATTCAAACACATGGAGGCTAAATAGCATGTTATTATTATTAAAATAGTAATGGATTACCAAAGAGATAAAAGAGGAAATTTAAAAAAATACTGGAAACAAATGAAATGAACACAAAATATCCTAAAATCTATGGGACACAGTGAAAGCAGTCCTGAGAGGGAAGTTCAATGCACTTCAGGCCTGCATCAAAAACCAAGAAAAACTTTTAAGAAGTTATATAACATTACAACTTAAAGAATTAGAAAGAAAAGAACAAGAAAAGCCCAGTGTTAGTAGAAGTAAGGAAATAATAAATACCAAAGTGGAAATAAATGACATACAGACTAAAAAAAAACAAAACAATAAAATCAAGAGCAGGTTTTTGAAAAGATAAACAAGATTGATGAACCTCTAGCCAGACTAATCAAGAAACAAATAGAGGACCCAAATAAACAAAATCAGAAATGAAAAAGATGAAGTATCAATTGACCTCACAAAAATACAAAGGATTATAAAGGAATATTATAAATTACTATATTCCAACAAACTGGACAATCTGGATGAAATGGACATATTCCTACAAAAATACTCAATCAGAAAGAATCAGAAAACCTGAATTGGCCAATAACTACTGATGAAATTGAAGCAGTAATGAAAAACAAACAAACAAAAAAAACAACACACACACACACAAAAAAAAACTTCCAGCAAGCAAAAGCCCTGGTCCAGATGGTTTCACATAGGAGTTTTACCAAACATTCAAAGAAGAACTCACACTTATCCTCCTCAAACTATTATAGAAAAATCAAGAGGAAGGAACCCTTCCAAGCTCTTTCAATGAGATAAGCATTACCCTAAATTCAAACCAGATAATGATGCTACAAAGTAAGAGAATTGCAGGCCAATATCCCCAGTGAACAAAGATGCTAAAATCCTCCATGAAATATAAAAAAAAATGCAACCAAGAATACATTAAAAAATCATGCACCATGACCAAATGAGATTTATTTCGGGGATTCAAGGCTGATATAATATTTGCATAACAATAAATGTGAAACAGCACATAAACAGATTGCAAGACAAAAATCACATGATCATATCAATTGATGCACAAAAAGCTTTTGACAAATTCCATCACTGTTTTTTGATAAAAACTCTCAGCAACATGGGAATAGAGGGATCATACCTCAACAAAGTAAAAGTCATATAGGACAAACCTAGAGCTAACATCATATTCAATGGGCAAAATCTAAAACTATTTCCCCTAAGAAAAGGAACAAAGCAGGGATTTCCATTTTCACCACTCTTGTTCAACATAGTACTGGAAGTCCTAGCCATAGTGATGAGACAGGAAGGAAAAATAAAAGGCATTCAAATTGGAAAGGAGGAACTAAAACTGTCATTATTCACAGATGACATGATATTGTACACAAAAAACTGTAAACACTCCATCAAAAAAACTGCTAGATTTAATAAATGAATTTGGCAACATAGCAGGATAAAAAATTCACAGCCAGAAATCTGTGGCATTTTCATACACTAATAATGAACTCTCAGAAAGAGAAACTAAAAAAAAAATGCCATTTACCATTGCAACAAAAAATTAAGACACTTAGGAGTAAACTTAACCAAGGAAGTAAAAAAACCACACACACAAAAAAAAAAAAAAACACCTGTATTGGGAAAACTACAGGACGTTAAAAAAAAAGAGATACAGGAAGACATAAACAAGTGGAAGAATATACCATGTTCATGGATTTGTAGAATCAACATCATTAAAATGTACATACTACCCAAAGCAATCTATAGATTCAATGCAATCCCTATTAAAATACCAACTGCATATTTCACAGATCTAGAACAAACACTCCAAAAATGTATATGAAACCATAAAAGACCCATTCCAAACTTGAGAAACAACAAAGTTGGAGGAATCACAATATGAGATATCAAGTTATACTACAAAGCCACTTTACTAAAAACAGCCTGGTACTGGCATATAGATCAGTGGAACAGAACAGAGAACACATAAATAGACCCAAGACATTATGCTCAATTAATATTTGACAAAAGAGACAAGAGTATATAATGAAGTAAAGACAGTCTCAACAAATGGTGTTGAGAAATTGGACAAGCATATAAAAAAAAAAAGATGAAACTAGACCACCAACTTACACAATACACAAGAATAAACTCAAAATGGATAAAATACTTAAATGTAAGTGAAACCTTAAAAATCTTAGAAGAAACCATACACAACAAAATCACAGACATTTCTTGTAGTGATATGTTTATCAATACATCTCCTAGGGCAAAGGAAACTAAGAAGAAAATAAATGGGACTATATCAAAATAAAAAGCTCTGTGCAGCAAAATGAGAAGAGAACCCACTGCTTGGGAGAACATATTTTTCAGTGATACATATGATAAAGGGTTAATTTCCAAAATATACAGGGAACTCATACAACTTAACAAAAGGAAGACAAATAATCCAATTTAAAAATGGGCAAAAGACATAAATAGACATTTCTCCAAAATGGACATACAGATGTCCAACAGACATATGAAAAAAAATGCTTTAATTCACTAATCATCAGATAAATGCAAATTAAAACAATAATGAGGTATCACCTCACACCTGTCAGAATGGCTACCATCAACAAATCAACAAATGACAAGTGCTGGTGAGGATGTGGAGGAAAGGGAACCCTAATATATTGCTGATGGTAATACAGATTGGCGCAGCCACTGTGGAGAACAGTATGGAGTTTCCTCAAAATATTAGAAATGGAACTGCCATTTGACCCAGTGATCCTACTTCTAGAAATATAACCTAAGAAATCAGAAACACCATTGAGAAAGGACATAACAGTGCAATTTATAATAGCTAAGATTTGGAAACAGCCCAAGTACCCATCAGCAGATAAGTGGTTAAAAATGCTGTGGCACATTTACACAATGGAATACTACATAGCTGTAAAACAGAAAGAACTCTTACCATTTGCAACTTCATGGAAGGACCTGGAGAGTATAATGCTAAACAAAATAAGCCAGTCGGAGAAAGATAAGTATCACATGACCTCACTTATATGTGGAATGTAGTGAACAAAATTAAATGATGAACAAAATATATCAAGATGTATAAGCAATGACTAGACTTTCAAAACTCAGAGGGAAGGCGGCAGAGGGTGTCTGGGTGGGAAGAGATCAACCAAAGAACTTATATGCATATATGCATAACCCATGAACACAGACAATATGGTGGTGAAGGCCTGGGGTGGGGGTGGGGGATGAAGGCGAACTAGAAGAAGTCAATGGGGGTAAAGGGGACATATGTAATACTTTCAATAATAAAGATTTAAAAAAATATATTTATATAGAGGCTACACACACACACACACACACACACACATATAGAGATACACACATACATATGTGTGTATGTTTTAAAATAAGTTTGTATTAAGATTAGTCATTTTTAATTCTGTTTCTTCAAATTTTTGCTTCCAGCAAAGTATTCTCTAAAACATTTTATATGTAACTAGAGGCCCGATGCATGAAGATTCATGCAAGAATGGGCCTTCCTTCCCCTGGCTGCTGGCACTGCCTTTGCTCCAGCCAGAGGCACCTTTTAGCTCTTGCCCAGAGCCGCCTTTCTGCCTCACCACACTGCCCAGAGACCCGGAGCAGCTGGGGCAGTGCAGAATGCCTGCGTCATTGCCATGGTGACGACACAAGTGCCCCGCCCTGCCCCTGGCTGCTCGGCGCCTGTGTATGTAAATTTACCCACCATCTTTGTTGGGTTAATTTGCATACTCACTCATGATTAGCTGGTGGGCGTCACAAAGGTATGGTTAAGTTGCATCTTACTCTTTTATTAGTGTAGATAATGTTTCTTCAAATTTTTCCTTCCAGCAAAATGATTCTCTGAAACATTTTACATGTAATAACAAGTGAAAATGGAAACCATCAAATCTGAGAGGTTCTCCACAATGGATTTAGTTTTGGTAGTTAGCTTTCTCAAAAACAAAATTTTTTTTTGTCTTTTCAAGTCTCTGTTGTGACTAATAATGCTTTCAGCCCAAAATAGCAGCTCAAAATATTCAGGTTTTAGGCACTTCTCAATTTAACATTGTAGACTGTGAGACCCATTCATTAGGTACAATTCATGTTGATTTGAGAGTTTCAGTTTTTGTTAATTTAGATGCCCATCACAGTTAAAATTTGAAGTTATGGCTTCTCTGAACATCTCCGAAGTAATTGTTTACCATTGATAATGAAATAATTAAATTCATCTATATTTTTCTTTTTTTCTTTCATGAAAGTCAGTTGGAAATTTAAATTAAAGGTTGTACTAAGTAGCCTGATACTGTATTAAAAATGAATTAGAGTCCTTGCAGGTAGCTCAGTTGGTTCGAGCATTGTCCTGATACACCAAGGTTGCTACTTCCATATGCAGTCAGGGCACATATAAGAATTAACCAATGATTGCATAAATAAGTGGGACAACAAATCTATCTTACCTCTCCTCTCCTCTCCTCTCCCCTCCCCTATCCTCCTCTCCCCTCCTCTCCCCTCCCCTCCCCTCCCCTCCATTTCTCTCCTCTCCTCTCCCCTCCCCTCCCCTACTATCCCCTCCCCTCCCTTCCCCTCCCATCCTCTCCTTTCCTCTCCTCTCCTCTCACCTCCTCTCCTCTCCTCTCCTCTCTCCTCCTCTCCTCTCCTCTCCCCTCCCCTCCTCTCCCCCTCCTCTAACCTCCCCTCCCCTCCCCTCCATTTCTCTCCTCTCCTTTCCCCTCCCCTCCTCTCCCCTCCCCTCCCTTCCCCTCCCCTCCTCTCCTTTCCTCTCCTCTCCTCTCACCTCCTCTCCTATCCTCTCACCTCCTCTCCTCTCCTCTCTCCTCCTCTGCTCTCCCCTCCTCCCTCCTCTCTCCTCCTCTCCTCTCCCCTCCTCTCCCCTCCTCTCCTTTCCCCTCCTCTCCCCTCCTCTCCCATCCTCTCCTCTCCCCCTCCTCTACCTCCCTCTCCCCTCCCCTCCCTTCCCTTCCCTCCCCCCCCCCTCCCCTCCCTTCCCCTTCCCTCCTCTCCTCTCCTTTCCTCTCCTCTCCTCTCACCTCCCCTCCTCTCCTCTCCTCCCCTCCTCTGCCCTCCCCTCCCCTCCCCTCCATTTCTCTCCTCTCCTCTCCCCTCCCTTCCCCTCCCCTCCTCTCTTTACCTCTCCTCTCCTCTCCACTCGTCTCCTCTCCTCTCCCCTCCTCTCCCCCTCCCCTCCTTTCCCCTCCTCTCCCCTCCTCTCTCCCTCCCCTCCTTTCCCCTCCTCTCCCCTCCCCTCCTCTCCTTTCCTCTCCTCTCCTCTCCCCTCCCCTCCTCTCCTCTCCCCTCCTCTCCTCTCCTCTCCTTTTCCCTCCTCTCCTCTCCTCTCCTCTCCTCTCACCTCCTCTCCTCTCCTCTCTCCTCCTCTCTTCTCCCCTCATCTCCTCTCCTCTCCCCTTCTCTCCTCCTCCCCTCCTTTCCCCTCCTCTCCTCTCCCCTCCCTTTCCCTCCCCTCCTCTCTCTCTCTCTCTCTTCCCAATCTCTCCCTCATCAATCAATAAACAAAAAAGAGATGAATTACAATGTGGCCTAAATTTAGAGCAAGAAATTCATCTTTAGGTATTGCAACCATGTGTATTTGAGTTGACACCCCCCATGTTTAAAAAAATTTTTCCCATTTCCCATTGCTCTATATGTTCTCATTGGATAAACAAATCCCTGATTTCTAAGGTAGAAATTTTGACAATCATAAATATACTGCATACATAATTTAATTGACTATGTGATGCAAAAGTGCTGGAATTATTCAGAACCCATAACAACTAAGTGAGCCTTTACTTCTAAGGCAGTAATCTTGAAGTTTCAGCATGCATTGGATTGCCTGCAGGGCTTGTTAACACACACATTGGCTGCCATTCACTCCCAGAGTCTCAGCATCAGTAAATGGTGCAGTACTTGAGAATTTGCATTTGTAACCAGTCTCTAGATGCTGGTTCTGGGACCACACTTTGAAACCCATTCTTCTAAGACATCTCACTAATTGTTTCATCCTACTCCCATCCTCATCACGCTCTCATGAATAACTGCAGTAACCACCTGACTTGTTATCTTACATCTAATTCTTCAGCCTATTGTCCACATAGTATCCAGAGAGAGTCTTTTAAAATCTACATCAAATTATATCTATTTATTAGCCTCTTGTCAGTCTTAAAACAAAATTCAAATTCTTAACTTGGCCGGTGAAGCTCACCATACCTGGCTCTCTGTTCTACCTCATTTCCTACCATTTCACCCCTGACTCACTCTCCTCCCAGTTCACTAGCCTTCTTGATTTTTATTGACTATCTGTGCCAAGGATATTTGTACCTCAGGGCTTTTACACTACATTTTTCTTTTGTTGAGGATGATCACCTTTCTCCCTGCACAGATGTTTTGTATGGTTCCCTATTTCATTTCATTGAGATTATACAGGCTTCCCCCTGGACACCCTATCTAACAAAGCACTGGCTATTTGGTTCTTATACTTTTATTTATAATATTAGAGGCCTGGTCCATGAAATTCATGCTCAGGTAGGGTCCCTAGGCCTGGCCGGAGATCAGGGCTGATTGGGGCCTTCTGGCTGCCAGCTGGCCAGGGCCATCCTTCGTTCTGCACTGGCCCCTGGTTGTCAGCGCACATTATAGTGAGCAATAGAACTCCCAGTCTCCCGGTTGAACTCCCGGGGAGACACTTGGCATGTTAGCCTTTTATATTATAGATGGCTCCCCACCCCAAAATGCAAGCATCTTCAGAGTATGAAATTATTTGTTCACTTCTATGACCACAATGCCAAAACATTCTCTGGCACTTAAGAAGTATTCAATTAGTATATATTGAATGAATAAATGAATGGATGGATGGAGAAATGTCTCTTCACTGCTTCCTTTTCCTCACAATCCAGACAATTAAGTATTTTGTCATATTTCTCTTGCCATCATGCCCTTCAGTATTCTTTTTTCTTTTAAATATATTTTATTGATTTTTTACAGAGAGGAAGGGAGAGGGATAGAGAGTTAGAAACATCAATGAGAGAGAAACATCGATCAGATGCCTCCTGCACACCTCCTACTGGGGATGTGCCTGCAACCAAGGTACATGCCCTTGACCGGAATCGAACCCAGGACCTTTCAGTCCGCAGGCCGACGCTCTATCCACTGAGCCAAACCGGTTAGGGTCCCTTCAGTATTCTTCTCAGTTTATGCAGAGGTTCTCTCAGTCAATTTTTTCCATATGCACCTTACCTGAACCCTAGTTCTTTCAGTGATATAAAAACTTTGGTGATTTAAAAAAAGTCTACCTACACATATGCACACACATAAACACACATGATTGAGGATCTTTGGCTTTTATTTCAGTATCACTTCTTAAAGCATGCATCCCTGTCTCATTTGTGGCTTGCTCATATTAAGTAATGCAGTACTGCAACTTGATATTCTGCTCATTAGACTGCTGGGAGGGAACTGCTAATATATATATAGAACATTAATTGCCAGACCGAGGTTTTGTCTTTTTGTGTGACAATAATTCTGTTCCAGAGCTAGAAAGATGCCAGTAAATGTTATCCTGCAACTGTTTGGTCAGGGCATGGCCTCTTTTGCATGATTTCCTCTTGATCACTGGTTTGATCAAGGAGTGAATTCTGAAGAGACACACTCTATTAGGGCATGTCCAACGGAAGCTACTTAGAATTACGTTTTCACAACAAATTCCTTAAGGCAGAATCAGGCACATTTGATGACAAGAATTATAGAATCAAGATGAAAAATTATTTCCTTTTGATTTCCAAAAGCTTTTAATCTCAACCAAATATTCTGGCCTTTCTCCTTCCTTTACTCAGTAATTTTATATAGTGAGTTAGTCCATGTTTCTCTATAAATTGATTTAAATCTCTGATTTTGGTTTCTTTCACAACCCAAACCTCGCATTGCCTAGTGGTTGTTTCCCCTAAAATACCCATGTAGTTCATCAAACATTAGCCAAAACTGAGTGTATCATCTTTTACCAAAATAAGTTCATATTCATGACCCTGTTTCTGGTAAGGGCACAATTATTTTTTCGCCCACAAACATAGCATTAGGGATTTATAGAGAAGCATGTGCTAGGACACACTAAAGTATATTTAAGCAGTGTGTTTAATTTATGACATGTAATATTTAGTAGTTATTATAACATCATCAGAGTCATATCATTTTCATAAATACCAAAAAGAAAACCTAAATATTTTGGAATAACTCAGATGGTTATGACAATTCAGTAAAGTCATCTTCATCTAACATTTTTATTCACATTGACATGTGCACATTGTATTACTAGGAATATAAATATCATAATCTCTTTTTATATTTCCAGTATTTATATTTCTAGACATATTTGATTGTGAATTTTTATATCCATTTTAAGTACGTGAAAACTATCGTATCAATATGTCTTTCATTATTTTTTTCCTGCCAATTCCTCAGTATCTCTGTCTCTCCAACAGCCTACAAAACAGTGTATGTTTAGGGGGAAGGGATGGGGGGTACCTTTCTTCCCTCCTTTCTTTCTCACAAGGACCTCATCTAGGTCAGAATTTCTGGAAGATATATGACAAAATTAATTATTACTATAGTCAGAAGTAACATTTAATACTCAATCATGTATCAGGACGTTAGATGGTGGCCCATTTCCCTTCATACCTTTTAAAATCTTTGTGGAATTATATCTATCTATTGGCCTCTTGTCAGTCTTAAAACAAAATTCAAATTCTTAACCTTGGCTAGTAAAATTTACCTTTTCTGGCTCCTCTGCTTTCAACCTCTAATTCAATTGCACAGGTCCAGAGAATCTGCCTTAATATTGCCCTATCTTCCTCCTCCCTTATGATAACCAGTGTCATCAACCAGTATTGTGTTCACAAAATCTTTCAAAGCCTCTTAAACGGTCACATAGATAATTTCCTGTATTATCTCCCATTTCTGTTCATTATATTCAGTGGAATTAAAGCTGCCTTTCCAAAAAGTAGATCTAATAGTGATAGCCTTCTGCTCTGCAACCTTCAATGACTCCATATTGCCTGAAGTATTAAATAATTAAATATTTTTCCCTTTGGTGTTTACTGCCTTGACATCAAAATGAGCTTCCATCTTTATGCTTCTGGACTCTTCTGGACACTTTTTCTCTGTTCTACTTCAAATGAACTACATTCACACCCCTCAGGTCACAATAATAGGATAACATTTCAGTATTTTTACAGTATGTGTATACTAGAGGCGTGATGCACGAAATTCGTAAAAGAGTAGGCCTTCCTTCTGCTGGCTGCTGGCATTGGCTTCCCTGTGGCCCGGTACCCAGGCTGGCTCCCCTCAGGCCACCTCCAGGCACCCGGGACCTAGGCTGGCTTTCCTCTGGCCACCCACAGGCACCTGGGACCCAGGCTGGCTTCCTTCCCTGACTTCATCACGAAGGATGTCCAGAATGATGTCTGGAAGGACATCTGATCTAATTAGCATATTACCCTTTTATTATTATAGATGTGTTCTTTCCTCAGAGTAGCATGTCATTTTCAAAGTTATGACTACAAAATTACCCCCTCTTTAAAATTATCTTTGCTCATTCAAGACTCTGCTACATGCAACCTCTTACATGAAATCTATCTTCATCTCACTTTGCCCTGATGTGATGAGCATAGTATTCCTTTCTTTTGAACCACCATGACTTTGTCTGATACTCTACATTAGCATTTACCTTTTATCTTGTATATATCATATAGGTGTGACCATATATGTTACCTTTAATACTATACTAGTCCCCAACCTTTTAGTACTATACTAGTCCCCAACCCTTTAAAACAATGATAATATAATTTTTACCTTTATTTTCTGTACCATGAATGGCCCTGGGTTTAAACACAATTAGTATAAATTACCTTTTGGTGGACACAGAGTATATCCCAGTGCAGGGCTCTGTGAGACCATGATTGAAAATTAATGTTGCATATATGATGAACTGAATTTTTCATTGTAAAAAAAAAATCAAAAGGCTAAGACCACTTCTGCCATTGCCATGCACATACAGCCAAATAGTCATATATTACCAAGATATGTTGGTCTTTTACATTTAAGTCAGATAGTTTGGTCTTCTGATCCCAGTGTCCAATTTGTAATATTGGATTAGCATAAACTGACAGAAGTGCTAACTATTCAAAATCAGAATGATACAGAACATATGGAAGGTCCAAAAGCATGGAGCATCTAACACCTGTGAATTACATCCAGATCAGTTACCAATCAGATTTTGGGCTCCATTCAAGGTGTTGACTTTGATCTTTCTCCAATTGTAAATGTTTCATCCAAAATGACTTCGATCTTGGCACAACTTTTTGCAGGAGATGCCCAGGACAAAAAAAGAAACAAAAAACAAGATTTCCCAAATTAGAACTAAAGCTCATTACAGTCCCATTACTCTGTACATTGTGAGAAAACCCTCAAATTCAGAGGCTTAACCGAATATCATAAATATGAAAAGATTAACTTTCATTCATAAATTCTAGGTTACAATAAAAGCTAATATGTTATTTTCCTGTGATTAAGTTACCATTGTCTAAAAATGTATATTTCCCCCCTAGCTGGTTTGGCTCAGTGGATAGAGCGTCAGCCTGCAGACTGAAGGGTCCCAGGTTTGATTCCAGTCAAGGGCACATGCCTGGGTTGCGGGCTTGATCCCCATTAGGGGATGTGCAGGAGGCAGCCAATCAGTGATTCTCATCATTGATGTTTCTATCTCTCTTTCCCTCTCCCTTCCTCTCTGAAATCAATAAAGATATATTTAAAAACAAATAAATAAAAATGTATACTTCTTTGGACAAGAGCCATCTTAAAATCTGTCATAAATTATTCAAGTATAGAGGCTAAAATAAGAGGTTATCTCTTTAAAAATTACTTATGTTTGGGCATGTTTATCCTTGATTGCTTTCACTGTCTTGGCAAGAGAACTTTGTTATACCTAGTGTAGAGCTCTATCATACATGATATCCATATTTGAATACGTTACAATAGATCTGTGCTTAAAATAATTTGGTGCCATTTAGCTATGTTATGTAACTTGGTGATGGTGCTACCTCTATTTGTGAAATCATTTTAATGCACGTAATTCTATAACTTAGGGCAGGGATGACTTGTAGGTCCTTATTTTCCTGTGTTATTTTTCTCATGATTCCAGTGCCTGAATTTTGTATTCTCATATTTAAAGGAAAACAATACAGTTACAAAGACACTGGATGCAACTGGTGATCGCTGAGGCCAACTTGGCTGTCAGCATGCCTGGCAGTCATGTTTCCCTCCCTCACATTTACATGTGGGATTCCTCCTTGAGCCAGCATGCATGTAGTTTCCAACTCTAAATCAATTGTTTGGAACTTAAGGCAGTTAAGTTCCTGGGTCATCTCACAAGTGGCTGTGTAGCCATAATATAGTCGCTCTCTAGTGTAGACAGTACTAATTTGGTATATGCATTGCAGATTATCTGGATGGTGTGGGGAATGAGGATTGAAGACATATTGGGAGAATACTTTGGGATTTACCAAACTATTTGGGGAGATACCTTCAAATCCACTCAAAACATCACTCTGGTTTCCTTTTATTTTCACAACTTTTTGTCTTGTTTGCATATAATATGCATATCTCTCATATTTCTCAGATGATTCATTTTTTTAAAAGTTTCATGGATATAGCAGATCCCAATTTGATGCAGAGAGTTGGAAAGGTAAAGTATTTTTGTTTTAGCTGCTGTGACCTCTAATATAACTGAATACAATAATTAATTAGTTGACATGGCTGTTTCTCTTTCCTTCCACATTTTCCTATGTTTTCCCTTCCTTCAGTCAGTTAATTGATATAAAACCATGCAAATTGGACACTGTCATTTTGGGAGGGGATATATGACCTACATCCATTTAGGAGAGAAGAACACTGTTCCTTTGGGAGGAAAATGAAGACCCACTGATTATATGCTCCCCTACCTTGAAGCACACGATTCTCTACTTTCTCAATGTCCATTCTGGTGTCTGTTAATGACAAATACGCATTATTATTCATAGATGTTACTACCAAGTATATTATATATTATAGCTTTATAAATCTTAAATTTAATATCTTCAGATTGCATCAAATGAATCAAATACTTTTTAATTATATGACTTCAATAACTAGGTGTTTCTTGCTATGGGATTAGAGATTCTTATTTCTGAATGTATCTAAGAGTTATTGCGTTTTTCTAGCTCTAGCATGTATCAAGTTTATTCATCACAATCTTATGATATTTGAATTATTAAACAGTTTTTAAAGAATTATGATTTCTAAATATCAACTTGAAATTGTTGTTCTTATTTAGATAAGCTTTAGAAAAAAAGGAAGGTGTGTCAAGAAATTTTCAGTTATTGAATCTTGACTTGAATTATTCCCCTGAATTTTAGAAAATAAGAGCATAATTGCTATGCCCCTATGACAACTGGGTGAATGGGCACAGGAAAAGAGGATGCAGCAGATATTGGGGATCTAAATGCTATGAATGTACCCTAGCTGGTTTGGCTCAGTGGGTAGAGCATCATCAGCCTGTGGACTGAAGGGTCCCTGGTTTGATTCCAGTCAAGGGCACATACCCAGATTGTGGGCTTGATCCCCAGTAGGGGGTGTGCAGGAGACAACCAATCAATGATTCTCTCTCATCATTGATGTTTCTATCTTTCTCTCTCCCCCCTCTCCCTTCCTCACTGAAATCAATAAAATATATTATTTTTAAAAATAAATGCTATGAATGTAAGAGTTAACATAATGCAGCTTTCAACTTTGATCAAGCTATTCTTTAAAATAATGGAAAACTTAATTTATATATATACTTTGTGATGCAGCATGCCTAACTAGATTCTTGCCATCTATGTCCATGCTTTAATGACCATGTCATTTTATTTTACCAACATATAAGATCATTTTCTAAATTACAAAACCAGGTCATTGTATGACCAGGAGATGAGTCTTGTAATAGTATTCTTACATAGCCCAACTGTATCTGAAAGTATAGTACTACATGGCTTCATACATTAACTTGAGACACTGGAAACAGTTTTCAATTGAAGTAGCATATATCCAAAGGTGCATAGCAAAGTTAATTGCCACAATAATTATCAACTGAATGCTTCCTAAGAAAGTGTACAGACACACACATGAACACATACATACCCCACACAAATAACTCATGAATGCAGGATTACGTTTCTTCATGAAATACATTTGTGTTCACAGTTTTTACTAATAGTTAATTCATTCAACAATTCCCTAAGTTCTGTAGAAATTTTGAAATGAGATCCCAAAGAAATGGCCCACCACTCTCAGGACTCTGGGCCTGGGATGTATAGAAAGGAACCAGGTCAATCCCACAGTGTTTCACAAAAATCAAAATAAGTACTGATCTCTAATCATAATAAATCCAGTAATATGATGATATTTTATATTTTTGAGAGAAAAATCAATATAAATACATGCCTTGAAAGTCCAAAAGCTTTTTTTTTTATCTACTTCTTCTTATCCCTTTGCAGATCCTCTGAATAAACATTATATTTTCTTAAATTTTTCTTCTTGAATATATTTTAATAGTCTACCTCTTCTCACATAGTAATTTATATCATCAAAATCACTGGCTCAATAGTTGAGCATCGACCTATGAACTAGGAGGTCACGATTCTATTCCCCATCAGGGCACATGCCTGGGTTGCAGGCTCCGTCCCCAGTAGGGGGTGTGCAGGAGGCAGCTCATCCATGATTCTCTCTCATCATTGATGTTTCTATCTCTCCCTATCCCTTCATCTCTCTGAAATCAATATTTTTTTTTTAAATCACTGGTGGCATAGCCCATAGCTAGTTTCTCACCAGGTATTGAGACTATATAGCCCTTTAATTCTCCTATTTCACTATTTCATCCTATTTATATATCCAATTCCATTAAAATATAAATAGATTAGATATTTCTTAACATGAAAGAAATATGTCCATGGATAGAGAGCTAAGATTTTTGAGCTGATTTGTCTAATTTTATCTCCTTTAATCCCTATATATATATATATATATATATATATATATATATATATATACACACATATATTTAAGCAGGTATTGTTACTATCCTTATAAATACTCCTGTAAAGACTAGAGGCCCGGTGCCTGGGATTCGTGCACTGGTGGGGGGTGTGGCCTGCGGGGATCAGCCCACTGTGGGAGCGCCACTCATTCTGGTCAGCTGAGTGGCTATAGACCTGCCCTCTGAGCGGCTGCTCCCTAATCCAGCATCTTCCATGGAACCGGAGCACTAGCCTCTCCAGGGGGCCTGGTTGGTACCGGCCCAGGGACAATAGCACTGAGAGGCAGCAGAGTAGGCCTCTGTCCCACAGCAGCCACAAACCCACCTCCCAGCCTCTGGGGCCAGCTCTGTGAGCCCAGCAGTGGCACTGTGCAGCCTGCGGGCATATGGAGGAGACAACAGGGAGCAAGGAGGAAGATCCTGGGGTGAGGATGCAACAATCACAGCTTGGGTTCCTGCCCTTCGGCCCAGGGTTTGCAGTGGGAGCAGCAACTCATCCTGGTCAGTCAAGCAGCACTCCCACTGTCGGAGTGCACTGACCACCACGGGGCAGCTCCTACATTGACCGTCTGCCCACTGGTGGTCAGTGTGCGTCATAGTGACTGGTTGACTGGTTGTTCTGGTCATTTCACCATTCAGTTGCTGGGCTTTTATTATATAGGATAAGAAGATCACACCTCAGATATTTATATATTCTAATCACTCACCTGTACCTGGGGAATGATTTTAAGATAGTAGGTGTATTTTTTTTTAATCAAGGAAAATAACCATGTATTTGAAAAGTCCTCATATAATGTTGTACATATTCAACATACATGATTCTAATTCAAATTTACCAAGCAATAATGCCCTGTTTTGTACGGTGTGAGGGCATTTGCAATATTGAAGGTGGCATGATTCTTCCTTTATCTCCTTTCAGTGTGCGGATGGGCCTGGCAAATAACGATACTATGAACCACAACATTAGTTATATACATTTTCATTTGGGCATCCAAAGTATGTAGACACACTGTTTTGAATGCCACCATTATATTATCTTTGACTTCAGATTTAGCCTTATCATAAATTGGTGTGGATTAATATCACCATGTTATTATGGTCAGTTCAAAGTAGATGCTCCTGAGCAGAGGTGAATGAGAGTTTTGATAGAGTCAAGCAATAAATTAATAAAAATTTTATAAAGAGGCATAGTTTAGGCAATTGCAAGAGCAAAGGGAATATTGGAATACCCATTGTGTATCTTTAGTCTTTATCTGTATAAAGATTCTCCTTGACTTACAATTGGGTTACATTCTATAAATCCATCATAATCTGAAAATATCATAAATCAAAAATACATTTAATACACCCAACCTACCAAAAATTATAGCTTAGTCTAGCTTACCTTAAATGTGCTCAGAACACTTACATTAACCTACAGTTGGGCAAAATCATCTAACACAAAGCCTATTTTATAATAAAGTGTTGAATAAAATATTGTAATTTATTATGCCTGTTGTTTTGCACTATCATAAAGTCAAAAAATTGTAAGTCACATCATAATTCAGGGACTGTGTGTAGCAAAATTTGCTAAATCAACAAACTCAGATATGCTAAAAATTATTTCTATCATACAATAATCTTTCTCAAGGTCCTTTCCTTCTACCTGACAGAAAATTTTATCTAGTTACTTCCATGTGAAGTGCAATAATTCTTTTTCTTTATTTTTGGTTTTGTTGGTTTCATTCTCCCTCAAGCATTTCAGGTTTCTACTCAACCAGTTTAGTGATTTCTCCCTCCTCCTTTCTCCCCAGGGTTGGCCATGCATTATAGATTGGTGGGGGCAGGATGGGGAGTGCTAGGAACCTTACTATAATAACACTTTGTTGATGGGAAAAATGTATCTTCACTTCTTAGCTATTTCTTCACCCCTCTGAGATGGCACAAGAAATTTAGGGATGCTCTCTGTGGCCAGAGATGTTCTTTGCTCTCAAGCACTATTTCTTTATATGTGCCCTAACATCATTATACTCCACAAATATCATACCACACAAGAATGAAAAATTTCCCTGTAAACCTGCTTCTTCCTTGGACTTCACTCAGAGAATGAATTACAATTCTCTGTTCTTGGATCACCCCAAACTTGTCTGATATTTTCATCTTTCTAGGTTTAAATGACACCACCACCCCCACACACACTCAGGAACACTTTGTTCAGCTCCAACAACCTCGATATAATCTGTGAGGATAAGGTAATTTGAATCTTCTTTTATCTCTTTCAAATCTATCATTTAGTGTACACGTTTTCTGCCCAGTTTCTGTAAGACTTATCTTGAAAATAAAATGACTTGGTTCACAAGATTATTCTCTGCTCTGTATTTCAAAATAATTTTTTAGCTCAAAGGTCAAATTTGATTTGATGAATTACACTAGTTCATTGAGTAAAGGGAGAATATGTTTAGAGGAAATAAATCAGTAAAAAAACAAACAAACCACAATTGGCTATTTGCAAAATGTATTCTATCCCATCTATGTGCATATACACTATTAAAGTTTATAGCAGACTTTATTTTGCTACAAACATAGATCACTTCTTTTTTTTAAATATATTTTTATTGATTTCAGAGAGGAAGGGATAAGGAGAGAGAGATAGAAACATCAATGATGAGACAGAATCATTGATCAATTGCCTCCTGCACATTCCCTACCGGGGATTGAGCCTACAACCCGGGCTTGTGCCCTTGACCAGAATCAAACTCAGGGCCCTTAAGTCCACAGGCTGATGATCTATCCAAACCAGCTAGATCACTTCTTTATAATTACAAACATACATTTATTTCATGAAAACAATATTCTTATCAAATACCAGTAAAATAATTATATTATCTTCAAATGTCAAAATGGTGGTGTTATTTAAGTATTCATTATATTTATTGGCTCTACTAATGTGACAAATACTGATTTTGATTGGAAAAGCTCATTTTTTTGTTCAATTAAGTACTTATTTATTTTAACTTTATAGCAAAATAGTGAAAGATAAATCAATATAATGGTGATTAAAACAAATCTGTATCTGAATATATATGAAAACCCTTTCAGGGGTACTTCCCAAGTTATGCCCAGCTCAATGTCTTCTGAAGACAAGCTTATCTAGCCCTTGAATGTTTACATGGCATTTTGAATTACAGTAAAGCAGGATGAAAAATGCACTCCCGGATTTCTTGACATTACTTAGATATCTGGAGAGGTTGGCTGTTACAGGTTGATCTTGTACCTTCTCCTTGTCACCTCCTGGATGCCTGAAGAAATCAAAGCATTCAAAAGGCACCTGTATGCATTAGATTCACCATGCTAAAAATTCCCTATCATTATCAGACAAGTGATGCTTTAATTTATGGCAACTTTAAGGAACGGAGTCACTGAAAAACCTTTATTTTAATAACATTTTAATTTATTTGGTTGTTTTATTATCTACCTATCTATCACTATCTTTGAGTTAACTTAAACATCCCTTATTAGGTAGAAGAGTATCTTCTCATTCAAAGTCCAGAATACAGATTTCCTCTCCAGAAATGTAATCATAAGCTGTTGACCTGGCCCATTATTCCCTGGCAGACATCTGAGTGCCAAAAATGCTACCAGGTACCACTACTAAAATGTAGATGTATCTATTTTTGTGTGTTATTTTCCTGAGAGAATCATATGTATCTGGAGTGCAACTAAAAGCAAGTAATTTCTAATGTGGAAAATAAACATTTAAAAATCTAAATTCGTCCTAAGAATAGTTGCTAAGAAGCTGACCTGTTTATCTTAATCAACTGCACTCTTGCTAGGCACCATGAACATGGCATTGCTTAGCTAAAATTTTCAATGAATCCCTGTCAATAAATGAACAAAGAACCATTCCTTAAATGCCCTAATTATGAAGGTGAGTACATTTGGTTGCTAAAGTTGTTACCAGCAGTCAAAAGTTTATGTCTCATTTTTTTTCCTTATAAGTCATATGAATATCATGTTACATTTCACAGTGGGTCTGTTGCTGATTTTTATATAACTTGTAGTATAAAGAAATCTTGAGGAAGACATGCTATGTTCTCTACACTGTGATTTTAAGTTCACCATGGCATACCATAAACAGGACATGTAGATTAAAGTCCAATGTCATTAGCCTGGCATTTATATAATTAATGATATTTCCCCAGTTACTTTTCCAATCTCATCTTATCCCAAAACCTGTTTAAACTTTTTATAGATTCCAAAACATATACGCCTTTGCAAATGTTGCTGCTTCTGTCTTAACCATTTTGATGTGTTTACCAGACAACTTCCTATCCACTTTATCTATACTAGAGGCCTGGTGCACAAAAATCGTGTATGGGTGATCAAGGCCTGGCCGATCAGAGCCCAAAGAACCTGGCAGGGTTGGGAGAGGAGGTGACAGTCACTGGGCCAGGCATGGAAGGAACCGATGCCTGACACCGCCACCATGCGGTTCCCCGCCTCCCCGCCTCCTTCCCTCACTACTGCACCACCACCCCGGTAGGCAGGCAGTGGGTTGATTGGGTCCTGCCGGCTGGGGGGAGGAACAGGGCACAGGAGGTTGGCCACTGGCCCCAAGGAGGGAGCCGTCCCTCAGCCCCTCTCGGAAAGGGGCCGCATCTGCTGCCACCCACCCTCAGTTCCCCATTCCATCCCAGGGCCCAGCCTCAATCGGGCTATCGGGGCCTGCTAGCTGGTGGGAGGGACTGCGGGAGGTTGGCTTTCCTGGGGAGGTTGGCTGTAGGAGCTCTCTGACCAACAGGGGACATCTCCTGTGTTGAGGGTCTGCCCCCTGGTGGTCAGTGCGCATCACGGTGACCAGTCGTTCTGGTCATTCTGCCATAAGGGTCACTTAGGCTTTTATGATATAGATAAAAGTAGTACTCACTCAAAATCCCTTGCTGTTTTTCCTTAAGATTAAGGACTTAAAATTAAGTTGTTAAATTTTTGCAACTACTTCATGCAGCCTTGGCAAGGATCACAATCTGTGAAAAACTTTTCAAAAGAACTTCTCTAAATTAATAATTATCTCCTAATTAGGCAGAGAGAAAAAAACAACAACTAATACTTAAGAAAATGAGGAAATGAGTAAAAACTACATACTCTCGAAGTTTATATAAGCACTGCCATGACTGTTTGCCAAGACACTATATCATATGTCCAGTAAGCAAAGTCTGGCAGAAATGCTGATGTAAGATAAATTAATCCAATCATATGATTTTCAAATTCATAGTTTAGCTATGCTTCATCCCAAGGGAAACACTATGCTCTTTTGGACCTAAATTTCTTTCTGATTTTAAAGGCCCACTTTAAAAATAGATAGAAAATTTACATGTTTTAAATCACCATTAAAAGTTTCTTGTTGAACAAAATGTAAACTAAGTCTGCTAAATGTATGTCAACCTTTGATTGAAACAAAAGAGCTTCCTTAAATAGATATCTGAATCTCTTAAAAGGACCGGATTTTGTAGGGATATATATATATATATATATATTACATGTTAAACCTCTAAATGACACAAAATACAGTTTATTTGACATTGTAGTGAAAATATTTCAGTTCCCCATGAATATGTCAATTATATGGTGAAAAGTGACCCAGTTACTGGTTAGCTTCAGAATCCCATGATGCCTGTTGTGCTAAAGTATTTATTCTTTCTGAAAATAATTATTGAATGTGAAATATGGGCTTTTTCTTAAGTTAGGACCTCATTTACAATACAAGATAGAAAATGATAATATAATGAGATTTTTAGATGAGTAATTAATAGCTTTCTTTTGGGGAAGGTTTGGGTGTAGGAGATGGGGATACATTAAAATTAGATCTTTGATATCTAATTATCAACCCAAATTGCTGAATACATAACAATGCAATTCTCAAACAACTACAAAGATTTCCACAGTATTATATCCCCTAAACATGCTACATATTAAAATTCCCTATATAATGTTACTTATGGAGAAGAATAAGACATCATATAAACTTAGTGATGATTAACATTAATTGAGTGTTTACTCCATACTGGGCAGTTTAAATGATTGGCACACATAATCTCATTAATTTTTCACTTAATTTCTATGAGTTCTATATTGTTATCACCTCTTTTAAAGATGAAAAATTGAAGGTCAGAAAAATGTGTATTATGGCTAAGTTAGTATACCCATTGGGTCATAATAGAAAACAGACAGCACACTCAAAATAGTACAATTTGAGGAGAGTTTATTTTCACAGGGGAAATTTGAAAAGTTATACAGTAAGACAGTCCAGAAACCCAAAGCCATTAGAGTTGTTAAAATCCCTGGTTGTTAAATAATTGTGACCTTTAGGAGCTCCTAAAGGATAAGAAGCATTCAGAGTTTTTGTCTCAACATAGTTCCTAACTCTACTTGTGCTGTCATTTGCTTTAGAGGCCTTAGTTTTCTCCTCCATAAATAGAAAGGGTTGAAAGAGATGACCTGAAAGGTCAGTTCCTTCGTTTTTTAATATCCTCTGATTCTATCTTTATGTAACAAAATGATCTAAAGGCTTAGTCCCTCATTTTTTGTAGAATTCTTTGATTCTGTGTTCAGAGAGTTAATTGTTGGCCAGAGATCCATTACTGAATGACTAGATGGATTCATCTGCACATGTGAATAGCTGAGCCATGCATGCAGTTATTGGGCCATCACTGTGCCTGTCTTTGCAAAACTACAGTAAGAAGTGGATATTCTGTGTTTCCTACAATAAAGCTATTGAAGCTGAGTATCTAGAGCCTGATTTTTTAAATGAAAAACAAATTCTAATTTGTCACATACATCGGAGTTATGAAAAACAAATCCTCTGCTTCTCATAGAAGTAACACTTTTACTTTTGCTAGGGAATAATGTCCACAATATTGCATTAGTGAGAAATCTTATTAATTCAAATGCTCAGCATAATTAGAAAGCAAAATGAAAAGTGATCCTTTGAAATAAGTTTTATTTTAATTAAGTGACATAGTCCATACAAACATTTATTTTACTTTATTTAGTTTCTTTAATTTTTATTGAATTTATTGGGGTTATGTTGGTTAATAAAATTATATAGGTTGCAAGTGTACAATTCTATAATACATCCTCTGTATGTTGTGTGTTCACCACCCCAAGTTGAGTCGCCTTCAATCACCATTTACCCCCCTTTACCTTCATTTACCTTCCCCAACCCCACTATCCCTTTGGTAATCACCATATTATCTGTGTCTATGAGGTGTTTTTTTTTTTTCATTTTGCTTAATCCCTTCACCTTTTTTCACCTAACCCCCCAAAACCTGTCCCCTTAAACAGCTGTCACCATATATTTGAGCCCCTTTACCCTTTACTACCTCCCATCCCCTTCCCTCATGTAACCACCATACTGTTGTCTGTGCTATGAGTTTTTTTTGTTTGTTTGTTTTATTTGTTCATTTTTTGCTTTCTGTTCTATTTTTTTCTATATTTCATTTTAAGTTTGGTTGGTCTTTTATTCTCCAAAATACATTATCTTTTGATTGTTTAGAAACAAAAAGAGGACAGAAAAATCATCATTTGTGAAAGGGATTAAAAATGTCATTTGTGAGATGCTGCTTTACATTTCAGAAATCATATATGTGCAGTCTATCACTTTAAGCATTTGGAACAAAACACAAATTTTATTGCATTAACTTATTTTCCTGTGAATTTTTACTTTTCCTTTTCATGAATCATTAGCAACTCAGCTCAAAGGAAATAGGAAAGGGACAAAGAGAAGCATCAGTGAATCCAAAAAGTAAGTTGTCTGCAGTTAAATGACCCAAGGCACAATTATAAACCCTGTTGCAATAAACTAATGGCTGTGGGTTGCAAAAAAAAATGGCTTTGGGTATCTGACCATTTTATTTAGCATCAAAAACAGAAATAATAAAGTTTAAAGTTGCTACATCTCCTGAAAATATGCACAAGAGGAATTCCCTCTTGGTCAAAGTTATATGATGCATTTATAATGACTGTAATTTTTATCAGTGATCTGAAGATAAGGGCAATTTTTGTCATTTATAAATTATATCTGTTAAATGAAAGGTAAGGTAACAAGTGCACAGTGCTCATGGCTAGTGGTAAATTTGCTCCTTTCTTTCAGGTTATTTCTTGGACCAGATTTGCCATTATCTATCATAAAAGAGCTCTTTACAATTACAAGAACATCTGAAAGAACTGATAGTTTTCTTCTACCAACATATATACACATATTTTCAGGTTATTTGGAGCTTCTTTGAAATATTGGAAAATTAGGAAAAAGTCTATTGATTTCATCTATGTGACATATATGATTTTGGTTCCCAGCTGCTGCTTGCTCCCAGATAACATTTGAATACACAGGTTCAACTCAAGCAATATCAGAGTGCTCACTGTGAACCTAGGATAGTTTAATATGTTGCCATTGTGTATTATGAAAAGTGTGATGATCAGTAAAATTGTATTAAGCATTTGCAAAGAATAAATGCGTTTATTATGGCATTTTTATTCAGATTTAACGAATAAGCCAACACTTGATACATAAAGCAATCAAATGTTTATAAGGGAATTTTGGATAATTTCTTCAGAGATTTCAGGCTTGAAAAGGATTGTTAGTCAAAATGAATTGCCACATTTTTAGGCAGAGCAACCCAAGATGTTGACAGAATTGGTGTTATATGCATTGCATGATTTGAGAAATACTTAAAAGACCCATTTGTAACACGTAGGTAGCCTATAATGACATTATTATTTATTATTACAGAATTTGAATTTCCAACATTGGAATCATGTCATAGTTTTTAGAAAAGAAGGGTAATTATTTCATCTCTTAAAGAACAGCTATGAGTACATTGGCTGATGTTACCAGGGAGTGATGTTATCTGTGTATCAAGAATCTCCCCGTATTAGTGGAAATCATTGGGTAGGTTAGTTTTTACATTGGAGGGCACAGAGACAAGAACTAAGTGAAAGAATGATGTCAGTTAGATTTGGAATTAAATAGGTGTAAGAGTCTTCAGCCTGGAACTGTCAGAGAACTTCAATTGATACTGGACCAGTTTTAGGAACTAGAGAGATTGATGGTTCTTAGTAGTAGAGCCAGGAAGGGGAAGCACTACATGATAGCCTCTAAAAAAATAAGCAGAAGACAGGGTGTATACATAGGAGAAAAAAAGTCTCACCTCTAGGACCCAGATATATCATCTCATGTAGAATAGCAGTTGACATTACATTGACCACATAAAATGAGGATGATATTACCATTGGTGTTCCAGTTAATTGGGACAGAATGTGATAGAGCAAATGTCAAAGCTATTAGTGGGATGACCAGTGTTGGAATTCCAGATGGAAAGGAAGTGTTGCTTTTTCTTCTAATTAGTAAGAAATATAGAAATAATGGGAGAAAGTGATAAAATTAGCTCTGGACACAATTTGAGGTGAATCATAAGGACAATCACCAAATTCTGTAAGATTTGACAATATTCTACATAAATCTAGAGTAATAGTTATTTTATTAATTTTATTTTTACAATAATTAGAGGAAAGGCCATTAGCAAATTCACTTCAGAGGAATGAGGAAGATTGGCAGAGAAACAGGATAATCAAATGATGGTTGGATAGAAGGAACAAAAGAGTAGATGCCAGAATCTGTGGCATTTAAGCTTCATATTTTATGTCTTAAATGAATCTGAGGAATCAAAAGAACATCTACCTTCTTTGTCTCACTGTTTTTGGGAAAATTTGATAATATTAAAAAGAAATGAACTCTGAATTGGATAAAATAGCCTGCTTATTAAAATAGTATTCTCAGAGTATTTATGATAAGATATACAGGTAGAAATTTAAAATGGATTTCTTATATAAAGGGCCTTAAAATGAGGAATGGAGTCCCTGTGATTTTGCTATTCATGTGTTTCTTTACTTTCTTCTGGCTACAGTGTAATATGATAAAAGACACAAGTTTTTATTTATTTATTTCAAAACGAATCCTCTAAGTTCCAAACTATATCATGAGTCTTCAACAGATACCTATTTGATTAATGCATAAACACCACTTTTTTTTTTTTACAGGGGAATCGAAGGATGGATATTCTAGTATGCAATTTCGACAAACCAGGGAGAAACAATTTATGTAGAGGAAAGATTATCAGAGCCTTGATTAAAGCAGTGATTATATGGGTGCAGTGAAAGAACATTAATTCATACAAATAATACTTATTTAGCACTAAGTATATGACAGGTACAAAGAATTATAAACGTGAGAATTCAAATAAAAGAGATTGTGGACTGTACTTCCTATGACAAGTAAGGAATTCCTTAAGGAGTTAAGGGGCATGAAAACATTCTCAGATGAAGAAAAACTAATGTAATTTGTTAGCAGTCCTAATATTAAAGAATGACTGAAGAAAGTTTTTCAAACAAAAAGGAAATGACAAAAAAAGGTTTAGAAATTTGGAATGGAAAGAAGAGTGTTGTAATGGGTAAAAATAAGTGTAATTGACTAGCCTTCTCATTAGTTTCTTAACTCATATTTTATGGTTGAAGCAAAAGTTGTAACCACCTGATGTGATGCCTAATGGATATAGAAGAAATAGCTAAGACAATTTTCACAGTGTGGAGGGTAAAGGGACCTAAATGGAAGCAAAATAGCTATGCTTCATTGGAAGAAGTAAAAGATTAAAACCAGTAGATTGTGAAAAATTATGTATATCTATTGTACTATCTAAAGCAGCTACTAAGTACATTTTACAGAGCAATGTGCTAAAAATACTGAAATAAACAAAATTAAAATCTTAAAAATTATGCAGGTAACCCAAAGAAAGAGAAATAGAGGAACAGACTCAGAGAACACAAACAAAAGCAATAAATTGGTAAACTTAAGCAATAACACATTAATATTCATCTTAAATGTAAGTAGTCTAAGTAAAACAATTACAATACTGATATTGATAAAAAGAATAAAGATGATCCACCAATATGCTATCTAGATGAACTCAAACTCTAATGATATAGGTAGGTTGAAGTAAAAGAATACTAAAAGATATACTTGCCTATATTAATTAAAAGAAAGGAGTAGCTAAGTTAATAGATAAAATAAATTTAAGAACAAATAAAATTACAAGAGAAAGATATGAGATTTTTAGATTCTTTATTGTTTAAAGTATTACATATGTCTCCTTTTCCCCTGATTGACCTCTCCCCAGCCACCCCACTTACAAAAGGGTCAGTAGACCAAGAAGCATATCAATCCTAAATGTGTATGCACCAAACAACACAGCTGCACAATATGTGAAGTAAAAACTGATAGAACTGGAAAGAGTAATAGACACATCCACTGTTATATTGCAGACTTCAAACACCTCTTTCAATAATTGACAGAACCACTAGACAGAAAATCACCAAGACTGTTAACTGACAGTATCTATTTAATATTTATAGAACACAAAACAACTGTAGAATACATAATCTTTTTAAAAAATTATCTTTGTTATTGAAAGTATTACATATGTCCACTTTGTTTTTTCCCCGTTGACCCCCACTCACTCCTATCAAGCCCCTTGGAGAGCGGGAAAGACACCTTTGATAGGCATTGAAGTGGCCTTTGCAGTTTTTGCTACAGTCCCAGGCCAGGAAAGGATTGAACTTTATAGTGACCATCTAGCACCAAAAGTGCTACACAATCTTTTTAAGTGCACAAAAAACATATACCATGATTAGATTCTATCCTGACCCCCCGCTACACACACACACACAAAAAAAATTGAAAGCATACACAATGTGTTCTCTCACAACAATGGAATCAAACTAGATATCAAAATCAGAAGAATAACAGGAAAATCTCCAAACCCTTTGAAACTAACAAGAGACTTCTAAATAATCCACGAATAGAAAAGTAAGTCTCAAGAGAGATTTTTAAAAATACTTTGAACTGAGTATAAATGATAATACACATTTTTTTCTAGGATTCAGCTAAAGCTGTGCTGTAGAGGAAACTTATAGCATTAAATGGATACATCAGAAAAGTGGGAAAGTCTCAAATCAATAGCCTAACTCCTATATCAATAAACTAGGGGGGGGAAAGCAACAAATTCCAAGCAAGCACAAGAAAAGAAATATAGAAATAAGAGAAGAAACAGTGAAAATTAAAATAAAATTTGTTTTTAACCTTTATTGTTGAAAGTATTACATAGGTCCTCTTCCCCCCCCCCCACCCCTGTTGACTTCTCCCAGGCCACTCCTGCCCCCTACCCCAGGCCTTCACCACACTATTGTCTGTGTCCATGGGTTATGCATACAAGTTCATTGGTTGATCTCCTCCCACCTTCCCACCCTCCCCTGCCTTCCCACTGAGGTTTGAGAGACTGTTAGATGCTTCTATGTCTCTGGATCTAGTTCTGTTCATCAGTTTATGTTGTTCATTAGATTCCACATATGAGTGAGATCATGTGATACTTATCTTTCTCTGAATGGCTATTTCATTTAGCATAATGCTCTCAAGGTCCTTCCATGCTGTTGCAAATGATAAGAGTTTGTTCCTTTTTACAGCAGCGTAGATGTAGATGTACCACAGGATTTTAATCCACTCATCTGCTGATGGGCACTCAGGCTGTTTCCAATAAAAAATAGAGTAAGTCAATGAATCAAAAGTGATTCAAAGATGAATAAATCAATAAAGTTGACAAACCTCTTGTAAGATTGATAAATAATAAAACACACAAATTACCAACATCAGAAATATCACTAAAGATGCCAAAATAAGATGATGAGGGAATATTATAAAAAACTCTGCACTCATAAAGTTGACAATTTATACAAAATTCACAGCAAGTCAATGGAATAGGATGGTCTTTCCAACAAATGATGCTAAAGCCATTGGATATCTGTAAGACAAGAGGAAAGAAGGAAAAAAGGGAGGAACGGGGGAAGGAAGGGAGAGAAGGAAAGGAGAGAAGAGAAAGAAACTAATTAACCTCATATTCTGATACTTTATTAAATAATCATTTCAAAATGAAGCACATATTTATGTGTAAAATATAAAACTTGTGGAATATAACATAGGAGAAAGTCTTTTGAATCTAGGGCTTGTTCAAGAGTACTTAATTATGCCATGAAAAGCATGATTCATAAATTTAAAATATTGATACATTTGACTTCATCAAATATAAAACAGATTGGCTCTGTGAAATATTTAGTTATGAAGTTGAAAACACAAAGTCTAGACTTGGAAAAACATATGCAAACCACATATCTGATTTAAAAATCAACAACTCTTAGCTAGAATATATAAAGACCTCTCACAACTTTACAGAAAAAAAAATCCAATTTAAAAATGGGCAAAAGGCATGAAGTGACATTTCACTGAAGAGGGTATATGGATGACAAAATGCACATGAAAATTATGTTCAACACTAAAATTAAGAGAAATGCAGAATAAGACCTCATGGAGATATCACTGCACACTTATCAAAAACGCTAAATAATTATTTTAATGACAGTATCAAATGCTGGCAGAAGGTGTACAGAAAAAGTATCTCTCATACATTTCTGGTGGAAATGTAAAATGATATATCCACTTTGTAAAATACCAAATAAATTCAATAAATTTTTTAAAAATAAAAATAAAAATAAAATGTCCCAAGGTGGGGATCAGTTTGGAATGTGTAAGGAGAAATAAGGCTAGTTGGTGTAATTAGAGAAAAATAAGAAAAAGTATAGGAGGTAGTATTGGAGAAGAGAGAAGAAAGCAGTATCAGGGGCATATTACTAAGTGTCTTACAGGCTGTAACAACGGCTTTTGTTCTAAGGATGATGAGAAGCCAATAGAGAGATCTGAGACAGTGCCATGATCTGATGTGTGTGTGTTAGAAATGTGTTAATATCCTTTGATCTAGACTGGGGAGAGGGCTATATTAGATTCAAATTATAAAGCCAAGATTTTCTGCTTTGCATTGATCCAACCATAATTTTAATGAGGTAGTAATTTTTAAATGTTTAGTGACTTGGCTAAATTTTTTATCACATCAAAACTTAATATAGCAATAAGAAGATTTTATGTGGGAATGTGTATTAATATTTTCAGTCTTATTGTCACATTAATTCAATTGGCTCTTAGTCATCTTCCCCTCACACTGTTCACTGAGTTTGATATAATATTCTTTGCTGTGAAATGAGGGTAACTTATAAAATCAATCCTTTACTTTTTATCATTACTTAACAAAATAAGCTTATTCTAAAGTGTATGTAATGTGGAATTATATGAAAATAAGCTAATATTGATAAAAACCTTATATTTTATACAGATGATCATTTTGTAACCAGTCTGATAGTTTCTATATTTTACTGGCTTATATGCTCACAATAAATAAATGAAATTGGATATGTTGGCCCTGGATGGGTGGCTCAGTTGGTTGGAGCATTGTCCTATACACCAAAAGGTTGTGGGTTTGATTCCAAGTCAGGGCACATATCTAGGTTGCAGGTTTGATACCAACTTGGGGCATATATGAGAGGCAACCGATAGATGTTTCTCACATCTCTCTCTCTCTCTCTCTCTCTCTCTCTCTCTCTCTCTCTCTTTTCCTTTCTTCCCCTTCTTCTTTCTCTAAAAAATCAATAAAAACATATCCTCAGGTGAAGATTTAAAAATTGTATATGTTGGACAGGACAAAAGTTTTCTCTCTCTGGAATTGAACAAAAATCAGTTTCCAAGCTGTTCAGAGATAACACGAAGGGATATCAGTAGCAGATGGTGGGAAAATTGTTTTCTGGGGATGCTCATGGTTATTATATGCAGTTGATAGAATTATTTAGAACATACTTTTTTGTTGTTAATCCTCACTTGAGGATTTTTTTCCATTGATTTTTAGGGAGAGTGGAAGGGAGGGGAGAGACAGAGAGAGAAACATCGATGTGAGAGAGATACATTAATTGGTTGCCTCCTCCACATGCTCTGACCAGGGCCAGGGATGGAACCTGCAACCCAGGTGCATGCCCTTGACCAGAATCCAACCCACAACCCTTCAGTCCACAGGCTGACACCCTATCCACTGAGCCAAACTGGCCAGGGTAGAGCATACACTTTTTATTATGAAATTTTGTAGATTAACTTTTCTTTTAAGGAAGTGATAGAGTATTACTTTAACTTTTTAATTAAATTAATATGTCTAAAGTCTGGTAAAAAGGATTTTTTAAAAGTTTTATTGAGATATAATTAATATGTAATAGACTGTACATATTACAAATGTAAAACTTGGTATGTTTTGATATCTCTGTATCCATCCATCTAGCCAGCCATCCTCCATGAAACCAGTACCACAGTTAAGATAGTGGGTATATCCATCATCTCAAAAGTTTCCTCATGATTCTTTATAATCCCTCCTCCATGTTCCTCATTCCTACCTTCCCCAGGTAACCACTATTCTGCTTACTGTCACTGCAGATTAATTTGTATTTTCTAGTTTTGTGTGGGTGAAATCATACAGTATATAGTATTTTGATTTGTCTTCTTTCAATCAGCATAATTATTTTACACTTCATTCATCCTGTTGCATATATCAATAGTCCAGTCTTTCCCATGGCAAAGTAGTATTCTATTATATAGATATAGAAAATATTGTTTATCCATTCACTTAATGATGAATACATGATTGTTTCCAGTTTGGGGCTATTATAATTGCTATGAATATTCATGTACAATGATTTTTGATAGACATATGCTTTCATTTCTCTCAGAGTGGAAAGGGTGGATGACTCTTACTATATGTTTACCTTTTAAGAAACTACCAGACTGTTTTCAAAATGGATTTTCCCATTTTACATTTCCATCACTAAAGAATATGAGTTCCAGTTCCTTTTCTAAAACCTAAGTCCCTGTGTATCTCAGTTATTATTTGTCATAATAATTTAATCTCTGTCCTTCTCAGTAATAATACCCAACAGTCATTGAAAGTTTAACAAATGTCAGACATTGTGCTAAGTATTTTATAACCATTCTTTTATTTAGTCCTCACAGCAAGAACACAAGAGAGCAATTATTATTTCTCTCTTACAGAAGAGTAAATAGAGGATAAGTAACTTACCCTACAAGACATCAATATTAAGCCATAGATTTGTGATATGAACCCAAATTGTCAGACATGGAAGACAATGATATTAACCAATATGTATATTCTCCCATCCTCTAGGCCAGGGGTTCTAGTATGAACCCCTTTGACACCTGGTGAAGCTTAAAGTCCTAACAACTTAAGACTTTTGACAGCTGGTGATGCTTGTGAATGCACAAAATAACATATTTAGGAATACAACAAAAACAATTTGTATTGAAAAACTGTTTTCTAAATATTTTAAAGCTGTGATATAATAATAAATGCATACTTCCTTATTAATACATGAATAATATGATATAGTGGTGGACCTAATAGCAACTATAATTTCAAAGTAATGATAAATGTAAAATATATTGTGAGATATATGCAGCATCTATAAAACAAGCTGAAAAACTTGTCATTTGTATTTGCGTCACATGCTACAGTTTGTAGCCTACAAACAATGAAAATAATGCAACACTGTTTTTAGAGATAAAATGTTTAATTATTAAAACACATTGGTAAATTAAGTCATTTACATGGCAATACTAAGTTGATACATATGGTCATTATCAAACTAAAAACTTTCTAAATACCCCACTAAGCATCAGTCACAAGTCCTTGAAATAGTATAGAATTAACACGATGAGATGATGTGATCACTCAAAGGTAGAATGGGAGACTCAATGTCTATCAGGCACTTGTATTTACACATCCTCAGACTAAAGAAAATAAAAAGTTAATAAAAATGTATATATGGCATGCCAGTTTCATTGGTTTATTTTTCAATATTGCAAGGTCCTACATTGTTCCTACTAAAGGAAATTCTCTGACATTTAAATCTGAAAAACAAAATAGTAAAAAAGGGACAGAGATAATAGTAAGAATTTAAAAAATCTACAGCAAAAATTAATATAGAAATAGTGAAAGATAATAGACAAATGTATTACTTTAGGTAATTCATTTATTATTTAGGTTATTATCTTAAGTTACAAAATAAGGATTTTGTTTTGTAAAAACTATCAAAGAAAGTATCAGTGAAAAGATATTACCTTCATGAACTGTATTGAATGCCCAGGGTGAAAATGCTGCTGGAGCAGAGCAGGCTGACTGGGCATCAAGTTTACTTGTCTTTTATACATGAATCACAGAAAGTTCCATATATGAGTGTAGTGTTTAACCAATTCCTTGCTAATGTCACATCATTCAATATGCATCCTTGGTTTTAACTATAAACTTACGAATTTTGGGGAGGTTGGGGGGTGGCCAAGTGACTCTTTAGAATTTCCTTAGAAATGTCTGTGCACATTACAATGTCCCATGGAGTGAAATACCTTCTAAATCTTGATGAGCAAGCTTTTTAAAAATATTGAACTCATTTGGGGTATAATTGCTTAAGAAAAGTACTAGTATATAAGTTTCAGGTGTATAATTCTATAATACATCGTCTGTATATTGTATTGTGTGTTCACCACCTCAAGTCAAGTCTCCTTTCATCACCATGTATCCCCCTTTACCTTCTTCTGCCTCCCCTCAGTTCCCTTTCCCTCTGGTAAACACCATACTATTGTCTGTGTCTATGAGGTTGTTTTTGTTTTTTTGTTTTTTTTCTTTCTTTTTTTTTTTTTTTTACTTTTACATTTTTTTCCCAATTTTTTTTTTCTTTCTTCTTCTTTTTTTTTTTTACTTTTACATTTTTTCCCCAAATTTTTTATTAAGGTATTATATGTGTACATATTTTGTTTGTTTTTTGCTTAATTTCTCCACGTTTTTTACACACAGCCCCTAAATATCCTCCCCTCTGACAGCTGTCAGTCTGTTCTCTGTATCTATGAGTCTGTTTCTATTTTGTTTATTAGTTTACTTTATTCATTAGAACCCACATGTAAGTGAAATCATATGGTATTTGTCTTTTTCTGACTAGCTTATTTCACTTAGCATAATATTCTCCAGTTCCATCCATGCTGTCGCAAAATAAAAACCCCTTCCTTTTTTACGACTGAGTAGTATTCCACTGTATAAATGTACACCAGCTTTTTTATTCACTCATATTGATGGGCACTTGGGCTATTTATAAATCTTGCCTATTATAAATAACACTGCAATTAACATAGGGGTGCATATACTCTTTTGAATTAGTGTTTCAGGTTTCATCAAATATATTTCCAGAAGTGAGTCATAAGACAGTTCCACTTTTAATGTTTTGATGTAACTCCATACTGCTTTCCACAGGGGCTGCATCAATCTTTATTTCTACCAATAGTGTATGAGGGAAGGGTTCCCTTTTCTCCACATCTTCTTCATCACTTGTTTTTTGATTTATTTATGAAAGCCATTCTAACAGGTCTTTGGTGATATCTTATTGTGGTTTTAATTTGCATTTCTCTGGTGATTAGTGACATGAAGCATCTTTTCATATGTCTATTGACCATCTCTGTGTTCTCTTTGGAGAAATATCTATTCAGGACTTTAACCCATTTTTTAATTGGATTGTTTGGGTTTTGTCATTGAGTTTTATAAATTCTTTATAAATTTTTTATATTAACCCCTAATTGGATATATTATTAAGTCATTATATTTCTTCTAATTTTTTGAACAGTCTTTGATTGGATACCATATTCACAGCTTCAGATGGAAGACCAAGTTTATCTTCTTGTCCTCTTCTATTATTGATTTTTCTCTTACATCTTTAGCTGCTCCTGCAGGACATCACTGATGGCCATGAAGTTCCACTCTGCTGGTGGATAAAAGGGAATGGCAACTGGAGGCCACAGGTCCTGGGAGTGGAGATGGAGGCAGAGTGAGGCATGCCCCAATGGAAGCTGGTATGGGATGTACGGGGCTAGGGTACTGTAGGCCAGAGCAGGAATCCAAAACTTTTGTTAGATGTTGCTGTTCTTTTGTTTTGTTTCATTTTTTTTGTCTTGGATTTCTTTTCCTGAAAATCAATCTATCATTCTTTCTTTTTTACTTTATTTTTATTGTTGACACTGTTACAGATTTCTCCATTTTTGCTCCCTTTGCCCACCTCCACACAGCCCCCAACCTCCTTCCCTCTGGCCATTACCACACTACTGTCTGTGTCTATGCATTAGATGTTAATAAAAAGAAAGATGTTATTTTTTTCATTCAGTTTAACAGATGTCTGAATTCTATCCATGGACCATTCAACCTGAGTTCAGAGCTCTTGTCCTCGCCCATAAGCTCCATGAAACTGGATTTGTGTTTCTTTTGTTCATTGCCATATGACAGTGTATTTCATAAAACAGGTTCTACTGCATGAATGAGGAATGGAACACAGCTATCAAATACTTCACTAAATTTTAGAATTTAGCAATTGACAACACAAACATAATCTCGAGTCTCAAGAACTAATCATATTAACAGAAAATATAAACTATTAAGTAATGTGACCCTAGCCAAGTTTTTAACTTTTCAGAGCCTCAGTTTCCTCATGTGTAAAATGCATGTAATAATAGGGATATTATGCTAAGTGAAATAAGCTAGTCACCATTATAGGTTCAGTCTGAGGATTAAATAAGTATCAATATAGTAGCAATAGATACATACCTACATGTATAGGTATACATATAGGTTTGTGTTGTGTGTGTGAGAACAGTACCAACCACCTTCTGTTGTTTAAGTATTTGCCATGATGATGAAGGGAATGGAAGTATAAGGTGCTATGAAATTGCATAGCAGGGAAATATAATTTTATCTAGGGAATGAAAATATCTCACATAGCAAATTATGTTTCAAGCTGATACCTAAAGGTTTGATGGAAGGTAGGCAATCAAAAGTGAGGGGAAGATTATGGAATGATGAAAGAGAACATGCAATATCTCCAAGACAATAAAAAGCACAGTACTGAGAGAGAAAAAATGTTCCTTGTGCCTGGAATAAAATGAGAAGGGAAGGAGAGGCAAGAGTTGCAGCCGGAGAGGTAAGCACAGGCTAAGGTAGATAGAAAACTGCATGGTATATATTTATGCCTTTCCCAACCCCTAAGATAGATATGATAACCACAAGATGATTTTTTTAAATAACAGTTGATAAAACAGTATTTTCAGCATTGTTATGTGGATTATGTATGTATTATTTTTGAAAACCCGGTGGGTTCAGAGGGACTCAATTTGTCCTGTTTTTTCAGCACTTGTAAATTAAATGTAATAAACTAAGTTACTGATTATGTTTTTTTCTACTATATTTAGTAATTATTGGTGTTTGTTACATAAAAGTTAAAATGGATGTGGCATAGCCAAAGTGTACACACACACACACACACACACACACACACACACACCCCTTAGGAAAAAAGTATTTCAGAACAGTGACATTGGTTTTCTCACATATGCTAGATTAATTATTTAATGAAATACCCAAGAAGCTATTTATTTGTTGTGGATGTGGGGAATAGCTTCCATATTAACCTGAATATATAATAGATGGTTGAAAGCAAATATAAGATTTCATCAATCACCTCATTTAAAGTATTTTACTCACCAAAACACTTAAATTTCCCTGTTTTATCACTTCAAACTATAACTATTAATCCCCCAAGGAAGAGGCATATCCAGAAGTTTAATATAAAATTAATACTGTATTGGTGATGGCAACTGTAACTTTAAAAATACTGATTCATGCATGGTATTTTTATAATACAAAATGAATTTTCTTAAAATGATTCTTATTTACTTGGTAAATAAGTTATGCAAGAGAGTCAACTAATCTAATTCCTTACTTTCTCAAGAAAGCACTCCCCCTAAGTCAAAATATCAAGTAAAAAGTCTACTCTTGAGAGAAACAGAGTCTCTGACTTTAAATATGTCCAATGTACACAATAAATATCTCCTTGAAAAAATCCTCTTATTAGAAGATTTTCCATAGAATCACAAGAGGCAAATTCTATTGGAGAAAGCACATGCTATATTTTATCATAAAGCAGAGATGTGGAGCTGAGCACACAGCATCCGTATTTCAAAAGTACAAGCAGAAGAGATAGTTTTTACCCTTAAAAGGTTGTGATGATAAGTGAAAAGCAGGCAAAATTTCAGTGTGAATGATATGATGTGTGGCAAAGGAACTCCTCTTTTGATATAGTTAGGAAAAGAATGTAATCCAAAGGCTTTGCCTCTGTACAGTGGACCGAGCAGATACTGAAAGAGATTTGCAGATCCCCTGTTTTTTAGGCAGGAAGAATGCTCGTTAAATGCAGAACGCTGCTCTGGCTCCTGTGTTTGCTCTGAGGTGTAGGTTTTGTTCCACTGACGTATCAGATAGTCAGAGTGGTTACCACATCGACGTTGTAGCAGCTGCATAATAAATGACTGAGAGAATCATGTTAGGCATGCCCACCTAACCTAACTTGAATCATGCGAAAGGGGAGCTGTTGGAATTCTATTGACTTTCTGGTTCCCAGCAGTCGGCAGTAATAGAATGCTTTCAGGAAGATGACAGAATCAGGAGAAAGATGCTGTTTTGCACTATCTTGATTTGTTACAGCAGCCAACTTATTGGCATGATGGAGTGACAGGAAAAACAGCTGGCATGGAAGGTAGGATTATTAAAGCTATTACATCATTATGAATACAATTAGAAGCTGACCATGACAAAGCATATGTTTGGACAAGCAGCTGTTGGTAGCTTGGGTTTGTTGCCGAGCTTTTCAAACTCTGCAAACAGTGTTGCTTTTACAGAATGGATTTGAAAATTTCCTTCTTCTGCGTTAGGTTTTTGGGGGGTGTGCTTGCTTCCAACCTCAGGGAAACACTTCTAGGGTAGAAATCAGTATTAGAAGATTTTAAAATAAAGTATTTTTCAGGTAGATGATGACAGGGGGAGAGAAAAATCTATGGGGAAATCTACCCCAGCTCAGTTACATGCAGTTTAGTTACAAGGACTGATTGATATATTGACATATTCAGACATTGAGAGAAATAAATGTATAGAATGTTTGAATTGGTTGAAAATTGTTGCACTTGGTTTCTGTTTTATAAGTAGTTTGGCTGTCAATCTTTTCTCCTCATCAGTTTCTAGCTTTTGACATTTATTCAGTCTTTCTGCATTATATGAAGAAAATACATCAATATCTCCTACAGGGTTTTTCAACAACTCTAGCATCTGCTTCAGCTATTGAACTGTATTCACGTTTTGCCAAGTTGATGTCGACCCAGCTGGTCTATCATTTCTCGCTTGATTACTGCTCTTAATTTCTCTGTATCAGCTTGTTTCAGAGAGGGCTTTGAAAGCTGTTAATGAAAATGACAGAAAATGATAAATTACTGAAAATTGGAACATTTATTTATTTATTTACTTTGGAACCTTCATGAGTTTTTGTCTTACATTCTTTCTTGCCTGCGTACAATTTTAGAACCCTTTTGTTGTTTTGAAATATTTCTTGCCCATGCAATCAATGGATTATACTTAAAAATACTTTAAAATAAATGAAGCATGAACCTGGACTGTATTTAGCTCCAAAAGTAAAGTTTGGGGGAAAAGGAAAACAATTTAAGCTTTTTGTAGAAACTATGCCTGGTTTTTCATATTTTGTCTTCATATGCTGTCATGGGGATGTGTCAGTGAGTATATATTGGACCAAACATATTAAAATGATTCTTTATCACCACTAGGGTAACAAGAAAATAAAACACTCGAAGCTATTTTTAACAAGTGATTGCTTTAAACAGATGTCAAAGTAGAAATAGATTTTTCTGAGTATAAAAAGCATGATGATTGTTAACTATCTATATAAGACAGAATCTTTTCAGCTCTCTTCCCCATCTCCCCAGCAGCTAAATCACCCAAGTTAATAGAATATCATATATGAACATCTAATTTGACCTTTTGGTTTACACAGTTTTGCTCATATGTGCTGTACCTTTTCTGTAGTAATTGTAATATCCCAGTAAATCTGGGCAAGGAACACTACTGGCTGTTATGTAACTTTTTTCCCTGAATGTTAGTCTATGTTTTTCAATTACGCATTCCTCTTAGAAAGAATGACTTAAGACAACATGTATTTAAATATCAGTGAATTAATTAGAAACTGATGGGGTGATTATACTACTTGGATTCATTCAAATTAATCACTAATATGTGTTTTGAAAAACAGTCACAGATTTTGATGAGTACTTTGTAACCTTGAGGCATACATAACTGTGTTTGAATATATAATTCATACATACAGCAGGAAACAAAAGTTTTCTACATATATAGTTTCAGCAGCAAACATTTTAAATAATGTAGTTCAGGCATCTTAATTATTTCCTGGTAATACTTTTGAGTACTGTGTGTGCTTGTGTATAGTCTCTTACAGTACTTCTTTAATCTTTGGGAAGCTCAGAGACAGAGAATTTTGCATCCCGATGATATTGGGATATTTCCTGATCGGTTGACAAAAATCGTCTATTTCTGTACTATTGTTTAAATACAGTTTTCTTGTGTCAATTTTATTTTTCAACTTTATAACCATTTTAAGTGACAATTCAAGTCTGGGAAAACTCTTTTACATTACCTCTTTAGTAGGAATTTCATTTTGTGAATTGTCTCCTGTGAGAAAATGTTCAGCTTCCTGTTAGCCTTACACTCCTGTTACCATAGTTACTTTAAAAAGAAGGCTTTTTCTTTCAATGAAGATAGTGTAATTTAAATCAGCCACTGGATTCCCCAAGCCATGGTTTTTTGTTTTGTTTGTTTGTTTTTAACAATGAAAGGGATTTATTTTACTTTTTAAATGAATTGATTGGGGTCACATTAGTTAATACAATTACATAGGTTTCAAGTATACAATTCTATAATACATCAGCCATATATTGTACTGTATGTTCACCACCCAAAGTGTAGTCTCCTTCTGTCACCATTTATCCCTCCCTTACACTCTTCTACCTGCCCTCCCCTTTCACTCTGGTAATCACTATACTGTTGTCTGTCTATGAAGTTTTGGTGGGTTTTTTTTTTTGTTTGTTTTTGGTTTTTTTTTTTGCTTAATCCCTTCACCTTTTTCACACATCCCCACAACCCACCCTCCATCTGCAGCTGTCAGCCTGTTCTCTGTATCTATGGGTCTGTTTCTATATTGTTCGTTAGTTTATTTTGTTCATTAGGTCCCAAACCATGCCTTTTTCTTTGTAGTTCAGACTGTTTCAGTTGTGACTAAGAAGTGCTCTGTATTTGATTCCACTGATGAATGGAGAGGACCGACACTAGGTGGCACCAGCTGTTGATTATTAATGAAATCTTAAAGGCTTTGGGCAACACACCTGAAAAGCAGGCATACCCTTATTGATAAATGCATTTGTAAGACTTAGACATACTTGTGAATCTTTCTGGCTCTGGAACATAATTAGCATGCAAAGTGACGAGACCATATGAAGTTTCCAAATCCCAGTTGCTTAATTTTGTGTTTTCTAGAGATTCAGAAAAAAAGAAAGGAAAAAAATGCATAAAAATAGAAAGAATGTGTGAAAGAGATGTAGGACGAATGAAACAGATTGTAATCATATACATATTTTAAATATGAAATTGTTGAGTTGCATAAATCTCTGTGAGTTTTACCCAATTCCCTACAAATCTAGATTTAAAAAAAAATAAGGAATTTATACTGTAAAAACAACTATAGCAACTACTTGTCTCTTTTAGGTAAAAATCTTATTGAACATCATTACTTTTAATTCAGAAATGTCCCCTATTTCTCCTTTAATGGAAATACTGTCTATTGAAAATTCCCACTTGGGATTGAATTGCCCACCTTGAAGTATATTGCTCTTCATACAGAAAAATGAGCAGGGGAAGACACTATCAGTTAAGAAATACCTTTGAAATATTTTTTTCTTAGAAGCCTGTTCCTTTCTGTTATTCTCATCTCATCTATCTCTTAAGAATGAAAAAGCAAATAAAGACAAATTGTACAAGCATGTGCACACACACCCCCCCCCCGCAGAGATACACATATACACTGGGTGGTAGGGGGAGGGAGAATCAACACTGGTAAAAAATAATTAAAGAAAGCCCAACCGGTGTGGCTCAGTGGTTGAGGGTCCACCCATGAATCAAGAGAACCCCAGTTTGATTCCTGGTCAGGGTATATGCCTGGGTTGCAGGCTCAATCCCCAGTAGGGGGCATGTAGGAGGCAGCCAATTCATGTTTCTATCTCTCTATCCCTCTTCCTTTTTCTCTCTCTAAAATCAATACAAACATATTAAAATACACACATACACACACCTGTTAAACAAGAGAAAGCCATAACAACATTTTAAATTGAACCTGGAATTAACAAACTAAAATGAAAAAGAGAATGGAACATCCATCATTAGGATGGGGAGATTAAATAACTGGTCATATTGGATTTTTTTTTCTGAGAAAAATAGCAATATTTTTCCCCTCTGTGAGAATAAGGGACAACTCCTGAGGAAGATGGAATTGTTTAGAATGAGGTAATATAGGCCATAGTACTCTAAGATTTTATGAAATGGTATGTGATATAGCTAGTTGTCTTGATTATACCATGAAACTTGTTGAAGATTTTTATCATGTAGTCAAGATGGGGAAATGTTTTCCATTTGATATGTGTGGTAGATTAATTAACTTGCTAAATTATTCTGCCTTTGGTGTGTTAATTAATCATTGCAAAACAGGAAGGAGGACTCTCACAGGACTATGATGTAGTTCTATCCAACTGGCTCTATCTGACTTTGACTGAATTTTTCATAGTGTGCCCTGTAATTCTGACCTTGGCCCTGGTTGTCTTGTGAAATATTAACACTCAAAACATAAAATAAAAATAGTTTGTCTAACTGGAAAAGTAAAAAAACAAAAAACAAAAAAATCCTTGATTTATTAGTATGCCAAAGAATTATGGCTACCTAGAAAATGCAGTGAGGCCAAAAAGATGAAGTTTAATAGAAATAAAGTCCTACACTAAAGTTCAAAGTCAATCTGATGAGTATAATATGTGAGAGAGTTAAAGCTTAACAATAATTCATTGAATAAAACTTAATGATTTTGTTGGCCATAATTTCAGTATCAGTTAGTCTCACATGGCATCAAAACAAAATAAAGTAATGTTGTTAAATATGCATCCTTTTAGAAGGAACCAAAAAGTAGATGACAAATTTTAGAAGAAAAAATTTTCAAGGAGCACCATGGTGTAAAAGGAACTTTAAAATTTAGGAGAGTGTTCAGTGAAAAATGTATGGATGGTGAAAGGTGCTAGAAACTACATGGGAAGGCCATTTAAGGTAATAGAAAAGGGAAAAGTTGAAGAATGTCTTAAGGAATAAGAATAAAAAATTAAACTGGTTGCAAGTATTAGACAAGCTATAATGTAGACGAGGGATGAGACTCCTTTGTACCTCTCTCATAATGAAGAAAAAATATTCTTCCATTTAATTATATAAGCAGAGAATTGACTACTTTGTGAGATACTGTACTCTTTGTGCTCAGTGCTGAGGATAGAGTAATTGAAGATGTCTGAGATAATTTCTAATTTTAAGAATATGTGAGTATAATTATTTCATGAAAAAGAATATTTACCTTTTCATATATTTCTTCAAATGTCCCTGCTACTCCTCTGGAACCTTCCAGGCTAGGAGTCAGCAAATGATGGCTCTTATGACATGTCTCTATATTTGGCCAGCCAGCTAAGAATGGTGTTTACATTTCTAAATGATATTTAATACAAATAATATTATGCGGCACATAAAAATTTCAATCTAAGGGTCTATTAATAAACTTTTATTGGGAGATAGCCATACATATTTGTATACATATTGTCTGTGGCTGTTTTCACGTTAACACAGTAGTTAAGTAGTTGTGACAGAAACTATATGGGTCACAAATCCAAAAATATTTACTATCTGGCCTTTGATAATAAAGTTTTCTGGCCTCATCTCTAGACTCTTAAGAGAAATGTATCTTTTTGCTCATTAAATTAAGTGTCTAGAACAAGCTAGGTAACAATGAAATATCAGCTAAAGACCATCAATAGAAATCCAACCACCCATAGTATTTTAGTACTACAGACTTTGAAAAGTGGTTCAAATATATAAAGGAATTGGTCATGGGAATAGTTTGGCTATTATTCTATTGAGAGATTTTACTTCATGAAGAATGTTTATTATTTACTTAATGTCACTGAAAGAAAATTGGAGGTCTCTGCAATCACTGACATTATAATATCTGCTTTGCCTAAGCCCAGTAATTTTGCTGAACTTACCTATTTGCTAAGGTTCAATTATTTTTATTGTTACTGTTTAGTGATTGTGTAATTTAAATGGACTTACAGAAAGTTCAGAAGTCAATGGAAAAGAAGATAAAGTGAGTGGAATCACTTCTTGCTCCTACCACCATTTTCTCTCTTCATAGGTCTATGAATTCTCTAAGCAGCTTTTGCATTACAGAGTTCTGGAGAGGTGCTCATGTGTAATTAATAAAATATGTTCCAGAGTGGATAAAAGAATAACAAAATAAAATATATGCACTGCACTATAATAGAAAAATGTAAACTGTTAGTACATGATAATAAGAAGGCTGAACTTAAAAGTTATCAGTAAGATATTTATAGATATTAGAAGCCTGGTGCATGAAATTCGTGTGCTGGGGGGGTGTCTCTCAGCCCAGCCTGCACCCTCACCAATCTGGGACCCCTCGGGGGATGTCCGACTGCTGGCTTAGGCCCGATCCCACAGGGGTTGGGCCTAAACCGGCAGTTGGACATCCCTCTCACAATCTGGGACTGCTGACTCCTAACCACTCACCTGCCTGCCAGTCTAATCACCCCTTAACCACTCCCCTGCCAGCCTGATTGACACCTAACTGCTACCCTGCCAGCCCAATCACCACAAACTGTCCTCCCCTGCCAGCCTGGTTACCCCTAAGTGCCCTCCCTCACAGGCCTGGTCCCCCCCAACTGCCCTCCCCTGCCAGCCTGGTCACCTCCAACTGCCCTCCCCTGCAGTCCTGGTCACCCCTAAATGCCCTCCCCTGCTGGCCTGGTTGCCCCTAACTGCCCTCCCCTGCTGGCCTGATCGCCCACAACTACCCTCCCCTGCCGGCCATCTTGTGGCGGCCATCTATGACAACATGGGGGTGGCCATCTTATGCGAGGGTGTGAGGGTTCATTTGCATATTACCTCTTTATTATATAGGATTTCCTTGAACATGTCGATATGAGAAGAGAGTTTTTTTTTTCCAAATCACATGAAAAACCATAATCAGATTCCAAGCATAAAATTAATGGATTCTAGATGTCATCATATATGACATTCGCCATAATTCCATGCTTGCAAAACTAAAATCCCTGGATTTTTTTTTCCTAGGGAAGGGTGTCATTTCTGTTCACTGATATCACTGGACATTCATGTAAAACCCATAGGATTCTCATTTTATTTCCGTGAGGATGTTACTGAGCAGCTATCTTGTGATGCCTATCTCTATGGTAACAGATACAAGGTTTAAGGATCTGAAGGAAATTCTTCATATTGGTTTAGGAATATGGAGCAATGAGGGAGACTTACTGAGGAAGAGGATAAGGCTGAGGGAAGGCAAAAGAGGCAAATAAAAAAAACTGTCATGAGGGAGCTGTTTGGTGTATGATAACAATTTTACTACTTTATCTCAGAATGAAATAAAAACCAACATGCTAAGTAGTTTAAAAAAACAACCTTTAAAAGTATTGTTTTTCGACCATCCAGTGAATTTTATGTAATTTAAGTTACACAGATCTTTTCCTTAGTTGGCTTGTTTTTCACTTTGGAGAAAAAGATTGCTTCTTGCCTGACATTGGTAAGAAGAGGGTTGCTAACCCTGGCACATTTAGTTGTTGTTATTGCTATCAAGAATCTTGATCTTTCAGAGGACTTTCTTTTCTTAATTCCCAGGCTGATAATGTTGAGCTCTGGTTGGCATTTCCTCATAATCACCGAATTTCTCAGGGAATTAATGAAGGTACACTGTCCTTCCAAGATATTATTTTTAGTTCTATTTCTCCTAAAGGCCTGTAATAAATAAAACAAGCATGCTGCTTATTGGAAAATTGAGCATTTTTAAGAGTGTGTTAAGTAAGGTTTTATGTTTTTACATGTTTAACTTGTTCTTATTAAAATAGAAAAGCAAACAAAAAATCCAGATGTTTGAAAATATTTGGTTTTCCATTTATTTCCATTTATTTGTTCCTTATGTTTTACTTTTAGTTAACAAAATAAGAACCCACTGTGATTGAATTGTTTTAGAAAGGAAATAAAGTATATCTTAAAAGTGTTATCAAATAGCCAATAGTATTTAAAATATTTGCGCAACTTATATATCATTCAGGAAAATATAATACACAGAGAAGAGAGATGGTTATCTTACTCTGAAGCTCTATACATACATTAACATAGTGTTGGTGTTTTATTTATCCTGATGTCTTTATACAGTGTGTTAAAGTGTTAGGGTCAAAGGAAAAAATAAAACAATAGCAAGAGAGCAAAATTTCATAACAATGAAAAAATTACATTTGGGGGATTATAGATAAATACATTTCAAATGATACTTTAGTTATAAGATCAAATTAACAAATATTTACTTGTTTATTATTCACAGGCGTAGTGTTTAAAGCTTTAGATGATTTGTCTTTTTATGGTTTATTTTCTGACCTAAAGAAATTTTTAGATTTTCTGTACAGATATAGCTTTTCACAGATTTAATCCACTATTTGTAGAAATTAATAAAAAATAAGATAATGTCTTCAGGACTTGTTCACACGGTCTTTAAATTAAATGAAAAAATAGACAGCCGTAATGTAGCAGTACTTTCTTTGATAATCTAGAAAATAATATTTTTGAAAGAAAACTTTGTTTATAGCTCTCTACATTTTAAATCACAAACAGTAATTGCAAAATAAAGTGAGGTTTCTGAGTAAAGCAAAGCTACTTTAAATATTAAATATACTAGAGGCCCAGTGCATGGATTCGTGCACTGGGAGGGTCCCTCAGCCTGGCCTGTGCCCTCTTGCAATCTGGGAGCCCTTGGGGGATGTCAGGTAGTGAGTTTCTGCCTGATCACTGAAGGCCTGATCCAGACAGGAGGTAGCCCGATCCTATGCATTGTGCATCTGTCCCCTGGAGGTCAGTGTGCATCATAGCGACGGGTTGACTGGTCATTCAGTCACTTAGGCTTTTATATATATAGACACACTCATTTTGGAAGCTGACTTCAATTTAAAAAGTAAGAAACTCTCAATATACTAGTATGTCTAGCATGACTGGCCTCCAAAAAACTTCTTATTTTCTTGGGCTTTGGGCTTGCACTGTCCAAAGTTCACTGTAGAGAATAAGCAAATGAGTAAAAAGATTGTCTAGACAAAAGTAATATGCAAAATAAAGATGAAGAGATAATCTTCTGGAAAATTTTTATACAGAAAGTGGAGGATGGCTGAACTGCAAGGGCAGGTGGTGCACAGAGATTAATCAGTATCCATATACACTTGAAGACAAATGGTGCTTATCAACATTCCCAAAGAAATATTGTCATTACCTGGCAATCCAGAGGCAAATGTTAAGAACAAGTAAGGAAAATAAACCTATAATCATCAATCTACTCTGGTCATGGCAATGATTCAACGGATTGTAGTGCTCTCAGAATAAAACATATTAAGGACCATCATATTCTGATTTTACTGGCACACATTTCTGTTTTACATAGTTAGTAAGCTGGATTATGAAAAGTGATGCTATTGTTAACCTAAAATTTTATGGGTTTTAGGCAATTTTTGGGACTTATTTATGTTCTATGATATGTATAAAAAAGAGGATATTAGCATAATATTCTCAAGGTCCATCCATGTTGTTACAAATGGCAATAGTTCATCTTTTCTTATGGCTGAGTAGTATTCCATTGTATATATGTACCACATCTTCTTTATCATCTATCAAAGGACATTTTGGTTGTTTTCATGTCTTGAGTCATATATCATAGAAATGTACACTTGAAATCTTTATAATTTCATTAACCAATGTCACCCCAATAAATTTATTTTTTTAAAAAAATAGGAGAATGAGTAAATGCCTGCCCATGATGGTAATGTAGAAACATTAATATAGAGAGTATCTCAACTTTATATCCTTTTGACTGCCGACCCATTTATGAACTGGCTGTGGTGGCCAAAGGTGGGGCCCATTTCTCCATTTGGTAATCCAGAACAGGATTAGAGCTCTCTAACTGAATTGGCTGGTTTTCTCTTCTGCTTTCCATTCAACTAATAAATATTTATTGATAAATTATATCAGGTTCTGTGCTAGAGAAAGATGACGAAGATATGATCCCTGAGGAATTTAGAGATGAATGAGCTTTACGTGGATAAGGACAGCAAAATATCAACAGTGACAGCTTACCAGAGGGCAGCACAGCTGTGAATTCAGATAGAAGAGGCAGCTCAGGAATGAGTTAGAGGCTTCCAGGCATCCTGGTTTGAGTGATGTGGAAGAACTGGCAAGTCTATCAAAGAGCAAAATGATAGCTGAAGGGAAAGAACACAAATTCAGTGAAAAAATAGTAATTCAAAGTAGAGTGTGACGTAACATATCTAAACTTTCACTTGAGATGAGGAGCATGCCTACCAGTCATTGCTGATCTTCATTGAAATCAAATCTAGAACGAAGATATAAAAACTGTTGTAAAATTCAATTGCAGACAGAGATTGAACATTTTTAAACCTAGTTGAGTGTGGCCATGCAACTTGCTTTTGGGAGGACTTTTAAAAACCAAGCAAGTATGTCTCTTCGTAGTTTATATATGTCTATCTCTGGAAACTCCTATGCTATTTTTAGGGAAATTATCATATTATTTTATCTCAGTGCGTATTTGTCTTTAGAAGCTACCTGAAAATGTTTCACCTATATTAAATTAATCACAGAGGCAGAGCTCAGAGACTACAAAGAAAATACATAGGTTTATATGTTCATTTACAATAGAAAATAAGCAAGGTATTTTCTGAACACTTGAATTGTCTGGACTGTCACCCTCTCCTCCATTTTCCCCTTCCTCTCTTTCTGTCTCTTTCTCTTTCTTCTCCCCTCTAACTGGTTTGGCTCAGTGGATAGAGCGTCAGCCTGTGGACTCAACTGTTCCAGATTCGATTCCGGTCAAGGGCATGTACCTTGGTTGTGGGCACATACCCAATGGAGAGTATGCAGGAGGCAGCTGATCGATGTTTCTCTCTCATCATTGTTTCTAACGCTCTATCCCTCTCCTTTCCTCTCTGTAAAAAAAATCAATAAAATGTATTAAGAAAAAAAGAATAACATTTTATATAGTCTAGACCTATTACTATATAGAGCTGTAACATGAAGAGATTTTGTTAAATAAGCATGAAGATTTCATCCAACTTCAGCAGCATTCAATTTAATTGATCTTCAGCTTCACTCCTGACTCCTAGGAACTTAAAAATACATAGGTTTATATGTTCATTTACAATAGAAAATAAGCAAGGTATTTTCTGAACACTTGAATTGTCTGGACTGTCACCTTCTTCTCCGTTTTCCCCTTCCTCTCTTTCTGTCTCTTTCTCTTTTTTCTCCCCTCTTACTTCATTTCATTCCTGTTTCCCCTCCCCTCTTCATAATATGTGGATGTGTGGATGTATGCATGCATATATATCTCTATTTCTGACTCTCAGAAGTAATTTAGATATATAGGCAAAAGACAAGGAAAAGTTCCTCCAAACATTTATTATTGAAGTAATGTTCCTTGGTAGGTAAAAGCAATTCTGTCTGGCTTTGTTTTTAAAACTTTTTTTTGAACTATAACACAAATATATAAAGGTTCATAAATCAATAAGTGCACAATGTAATCAATTTTAACAGAGTAAACACATTCCAGTGATTACTCAAAATAAGAAAATAATATTACTAGCATCCCCAAACTGTACTACTGTTACCACTTCTCAGTCAAGAATGCCCCAAAGATAAGCACCATACTAACTTCTAACACACATTAGGTTAGGGTAGTCCATTTCTGAACTACTAGTATATTTTGTTGGGAGTATGCAATATATATATATATATATATATATATATATATATATATATATATATATATATATATATATATATATATATTCCTCACAAAAGGTTATATTTCCATTGATTTTTAGAGAGTAGAAGGGAGGGGGAGAGACAGAGAAAGAGAAACATTAATGTGAGAGAGACACATTGATTAGTTGCCTCCCGCACTTGCCCTGACCAGGGCTGAGGATCAAGCCTGCAACCAGGTACATGCCCTTGACCGAAATCAAACCTGTGATCCTTCAGCCCACAGGCTGGCGCTCTATCTACCAAGCCAAACCAGTTAGGACTGCGGTATCGATTCTTTTGTGTCTGACTTCTGTTTCTCAACATTATGTTATGAGATCCATCTATTCTGTTGCTTGCAGTGCAGTATTGGTTCAATCATTATTGGTGTTGTGTAGTATGTCATGGTATGAATATACTACAGTTTTCTTATCACATCTCCTTTTTATGGACATGTGGATTGATTCTGTTTGGGGCCTCTAAAAATAATGCTACTCTGAACATTTTTGTACATTTTGCATATATTCACATACTTCTGTTATGCAAACACCACGAATTAGAATTGCTGGATCACAGAATAGCCAAGTATCCACTTTTTGTTGATAATGCCAAGTAGTTTTTGAAGGTAGGTAAACAAACTTACTTACCTGCCATCACTATATGAAAATTCTGGATATTTTTGCCAGTGCTTAGTATATTATCTCAGTGTTTAATTTTAGCCACGTGGCTGCTGTGCTGTAGAATCTCATTGTATTTTTTATTTCCATTTTTTCTAATGATTATTGAGTTGGAGAACTTTTATTTTGCTGGTCATGTGTATGTTATCTTTAATAAGTCTTATCTTTATTTTTCTTTTGAGGTGCTACCTATGTTTTTTTATTGATGTGTAAGAGTTCATTATTTTTCTGGATATGAACACTGTGTTATTATATGTATTGCAAAACATAGGTGGATATATTTTATAGAAACCTAGAATTTAAAGCTCAGACACCCATAAAGAATACTTAGTACAGTCTCTTCATTTGACAGGTGAGGAAACTGGAATCTATAGAGATAAAGGCACTTGCTTAAAACCTCCTCTAATCAGTAGTAAGACCAGAAATAGAACAGAAGTTTCTTAACACTGAAGTAATGACTTTTTCTATTAAACCACATGATGATGAATTTTTAGACCCTTCTAATGCAGTGACTCAAACTCTTTGTCTATCTGGAGAGGCCAAGAAATTCATGGCATAGCAATTATAGTAGAAAATACAGAGTTTTGCATGATTAATCTCATTGATTTTGTGAACAAAATATCTCCAACTAACCAATTGTTTTGTAGCATGGCCATGCAAAATTTAAGATTGTTTTTCTTTTGGTATCAGACTTTATTTTTCCTCTTCTATAACTTTATTATTACATTCATCTTCTTCTCATGTTTATTCTTGTTACTTCTATCTTGTTTCAAATTCAAGAAAGTTCAGTTTTTCTGTGGTGAACTAATAAGAATATTCATTTTCTAATATTTTTGTCTCATCAAACAAGGTAATAAACTAATACCTTCCTATTATTTTTTTTACGTTCTAGATGCAACACTATGTACTTTTTATTCATTATTTTAGATATTTTGAACAACTCAAAAAGACGTTTTATTATCCATTTTACTGGTCTAGAAACTGAGCCTCACTGAGTTTAAGCTACTTATGAGACAGCTGGAAATTGAACCAGATTCATCAGAGTTCAAACATCAGACTCTTTGCATGATTTCACTCTACCTGCTTGGGAGGAAACAGATTTAACAATACAGATTTGGGTCTCTACCTGCTTTTAGTGCTTCTGCTGTGGGTCTTAGTGATGTTCATGTGTTCTAACATCATTTAATAATTCCACTTTGTATCCTTTTACAAAATGGTAATCAGAGCAATTGTTTGTATGACATTGATTTTATTCATTTTATTGACTATAAAAGCTTTTTGTTGTTAAGCCTCACCCCAGGATGCTTGTTTTTCATTGAGTTATAGAGAGAGTCGAAGGGGAGGGGAGAAAGAGAGGGAGAGTGAGAGAGAGAGATCAGTGTGAGAGAGACATATAGATTGGTTGCCTCCCACACACACACGGAATCGGGCCAGGGATCGAACCTGCAACCCAAGTATATGCCCTTGACCAGATCGAACCTGCGAACCTCCAGTGTATGGGCCGACACTCTAACCACTGAGCAAAGCTGCCCAGGGCAACAGTAGAAGCTTTTATTAGTACACAACATAAATATTGGTAAGTTCATATTCAGAGACTCTAGTTAATTTTTGTTTATTAAGAGACCAGACCTATTATAAGAGTCTTTGGTTTTAATTCTTTTTATTTTTTTAAATAATTTTATTTCATTTACTTTTTTTTTATTTCCAAGAGGAAGGGAGAGGGAGTGAGAGACAGAAACATCAATGATGAGAGCAAATCATTGATTGGCTGCCTTCTGCATGCCCCCTACAACCCTGAGCCTGCAACCCAGGCATGTGCCCTGACCGGAATTGAACCGTGACCTCCTGGTTCATAGGTAGATGCTCAACTACTGAGCCATGCTGGCAGGCTGATTTCATGTGTTTGTTTTTTTTAGCAATTTATTCTAGGATATGATTATTTCTCATATAGGTTTTAGTTCCAAATATTTATATTTCCTCTTCATGGAAGAGCTGTTCCACAGTTGCCTGAGAATCAGTGTGCTTCTAGTCCTTGGCTTCTAGTCTAGTCCAGAGTCCCCTTGCCACACCTCTCTAGTTTTGTGCAAAGCAGATACACACTGGTGCCTCCATCTAGAAATGTGTATTCACATGAGTTACCAAGAATGTTATTATTCTCTTAAGGTATGAGAGAAGCGCATTTGAACAAATAATTTATGATTATAGTTGGTTCATTGTGCCTGGGAAAATAGGAATGGCTTTACATCAAGAATCTCTAATTCACAGGTATTTGGTAGTAGTAATTAATTAAGTGTAGACAGCTTTACAATTAACAAAACACTTTCTTGATTATTTACTCATATAAAAAAAATGTGAGGTAACCTAGGTAAGAAGTATTATTTCCTCTTTACACAGATCCATGTCTGTTTGTATCTTACATTTCTTTTAGTTCTGCCATTTGATTTCCATACCAGCTGCCAATCACTGCCTTAGTTCAGACCCCTGCAGCTCACATTGAATACTAGCTTTCTAACTTAACTGTGGTCTACCTTGACTCCAATTTGCTCTTCAAAGGCTGCTAGGCTTGTTTCTCTGAAAAGCCAAAGTCAATAGGTTATTCCTCTACTTAAATCCATAGATATTTCCCCATTGTTCTTAGGATATAATTCACATAACTTATATGGGGATGGGAGCCTTTTACAACATTTTCTCTGTTTTGTTTTCAGGTCTAATATTTCACCCACCATATGAATGCCGTGTCCTCACATACAGAGTTCTCTGAATGTAACACAGTTCCCTGCCCTGTGCCCTTTAGTCATATTGACCCCACTCTGAAACAGTTCTTACTGCCACATGTTCACTTGTCACATGTCATATCACCCTCCAAGATAGTGTAAATAGTGCCTCTTCATCTTTGGATGAATCTTATAACCTGTGTATACTCCCATAGTCCCTTCCTCTTACCTCCCAACACTTACCTTTCTGTGCTATACTTTTAAGTTTATTTGTTTATTTATAGACTAGAGGCCCGGTGCATGGTGGGGTCCCTCGGCCTGGCCTATGGGGATCGGGCCGAAACCGGCTCTCCGACACTCCCCAAGGGGTCCCAGATTGCGAGAGGGTGCAGGCTAGGCCGAGGGACCCCACCAATGCATGATTGGGGCCAGGGAGGGACTGTGGGAGGGCTCCAGGGCATGTCTGGCCCGTCTTGCACAGCCCCGATTGGCCGGACCCCAGCAGCAAGCTAACCTACCAATCAGAGCGTCTGCCCCCTGGTGGTCAGTGCACGTCATAGCGACTGTCGAAAGGTCGAATGGTCAGACATTAAGCATATTAGGCTTTTATTATATAGGATTATTGGTGCCTGAGGATTGTGGTTTCTCCTTTTATGCACTACCTGTTGCATAGCACCTAGGGAAATAGTGACTCAACTTTCAGTTAAAGGTGTAATAAGTTACACAGCTGGAGGTAATAAAATGCTCTGATTCTTATGGCAGCATCGTTTCCATTGCATCCATTTTCCCTTCAATTTAACTAACCGTAGTACATGAATAATAGATTTTCAAAATACCTGTATGTCTAGATTATGGAAATAAGTTGAGCCAAGTTATGGTTTTGGTGTATTTTGTGAAGTTGGGATATTTAGTTACAATAGTCTAATAGTTACTGTACATATTAGAAATGGATAGAGCATGTATTTTTAAGCTTTATTTCCTTTGTGATTTATATAATGTATCCCACTGAGATTTTAAATAATTTAAATTACCCATTGAGAAAACAACAAAAATAATTTAATGGAATGATCAAGTAAAATCATAGAAGAATAACATGACAATTAAGTTTATGAGGTAAACAAATTAAGACATCTTAGTAAATTAACACAAAGTTAAAATGTGGCCATTTTTTCTTCCTTTATTACTAATAGAAAATGTTGGACTTCACCAATCAACCAATTGTGCTATGTATGCATCATGGTTATTGTAAAGTGTACCTAAAATTAAAAGCATATATCTAATTCCATTTCCTCACTGAGTTTTTATTAGAAAATGAGAACTGCTTTCTAAGGAATATGAGATTGGAAAGTAGGGGATATACAATACCAGCAATGGAAAAGTAGAGCTAATATGTGATTGGGTTATAGCCTAAAGCTCAGGTCCACATCTGTACAGCCTGCCAGAACACAGGTTCCTTGCAGCTACAAAAAGAGTAAGAATTCAATGGATGTGTCCAATGAAATGGGCTGTTTACATACTACTTGCTCTAATACACAGCTTTGTGATATCAGTGAATAATAAAGAGCACATTTAGATATTTTATAATATCTTAAATCATCTCTGTGGAGGGCAATATCAAAGATGCATAAGTTTATAGAAAATTGGTTCCAAAATTTACCTCTTCTTTAAAATCACAATTCTCTATGATAGGAAGCCACATGCCAGGAGCTATGCATATTTAATTATTTGTTTTGATGCTTTTTGTTGAAATTCTATTCATTCTTTATACACAGTTCTTTTCATACATAAGGACATTTAATGCACTGTGTCTATAAAAAATATTGAGGCTTACATAATTCAGTCATGCACATTACAGTATTAAATTATTTGAGAATGAAGCAAACGTTTGTAGTATTATAGTAGCCAAAGCAAATGATATATTTTATTATATTATTCAAGAAAATCAAATATTGTGACTACATTTACAAAATTCAAATACAATGACACTTCTATTGATATACACCCTAACCATGGGCACAAATCTGGTTGGATGAAAGGTAAGGGGAAGTATAACCATAACCTATAATGGGAATGCATTTAAAACCTGTAATTACACATTAAAGAAACATGCTATAGATGACTACTTGTTTATACTTTCTATTTATGAGAAAATAATGCCATCTTAATATTCATTTTTGCCCAAATCAATCAAGAAAAATGTTTACATTTTTAATGTAGCAATCGTAGAGAATAAATGCTGATCTAAAGTCCATATAGGAAAGTGAGGGAATAGATCATAAGATCAATGCCCTCCATCACTGAGTCAGCCAGTGTGATGGCATCAACCAGTATGGGACATAGTAGTATGGGATCCAGGTAGAAACCATTTTCAAGCAGTTGGATCTGCTAATACTTTTAATTAATTAAAGGTGGATTCCATTTTTTATAAGAAACGTTTTATTTTATTACTAGAAGCCCGTTGCACGAAGTTTCGTGCAATAGACCTTCTTCACCTGGCTGCCGGCACCAGTTTTCCGACAGCACCAGGTTTCCTCTGGCCACCCGCCAATCGGAGCGCCTCCCGCCAGCACGATCGGCCACCCCGAGAGACTCGGGGTAGCCGATCGCGCTGGCGGGAGGCACGATCGACCACCCCAAGAGACTCGGGGTGGCCGATGGCACTGGCGGGAGGTGCTCCGATCAGTGGGTGGCCAGAGAAAAACTGGTGTTGGTGGAAAACTGGTGCCGGCAGCCACGCAATCGGCCACCCTGAGTTCTGCCACCAGCACCTTCTGCCGGCCCCATGGGTCCTCCCGCAGCACCAGCCATTGGGGCCGGTGGGAGGAACGGGGTGCGGGGACTCGTGAGTCCCTGCCCTTTGCTCCTCCTGCCAGCCCAATCAGCCACCCCGAGTCCCGCCCCCAGCCTCCCACCGGCCCAATCGTGGGCGTAGCGGAGTGATGGTTATTTGCATACTTCCCTTTTATTAGGTAGGATTTTTTGGTACAGATGCCTTTTATTGGTCTGACCAGCATGAGAAGTAGAGGATGTGGGCAGAGCTCCACTATCTGTCCTGGCTCCCATCTTCCCTCTCCTGGGAGTTCATGACTCAACCCAAGGGGAGAGGAATATTTTTGGGTACGGGTAGCAGGCATAGCCAGGATAAAAAAATACAGGGTTTAGATTTAAAAGAGGCTCAGGGTGATGTATAAAACATCGGGTTACCAGACCATCCAGATAAAACATCCATCATGTTAAAGCAAGAGTGGGAGAGGTCAGAAGGAAAAGCCTTCCTAGAAGCCTCTTATTGTGTCCTTTGTGTCATCAGCATCTCCTCGATGTTGCCCTTAGCTTTCTTCACACTGAACTCCAGGAAGAATTTTTTTCTGTTCCAATTCTTTAATTTCTTCTGCTACTTTCTGTTTCTCTAACAGCTTATTATGAATTACCACCTTGGAATGAAGAATAAACATTCTTCCTATACCTTCATACATGTTACTTACATCTATCAAAGTCATAATCTCTGTATCTTTAAAATATTCATGCTTTCATTCTGTTTAGCTGTTCAATCTGCATCTCTGCAAGCTTTACCTTCTGTTGTGTGTCAATAACTTTGGCTTGGAGCTCTGTGAAGGCTTTCAACTTCACATCCATGGGCGCTGCCATCTTGGCTCACTTTCTGTCCCTGTCTATCAGAAACGTATTTTAAATGTAAAATGGAACCTGCCCTGAAGGTAGAGAAAGTTTGTATGCATTAAGGCTCATTCTAATACAACTACAATTAATTAATTAGTAATTAATTAGCTAACATTATAATGATAATTTAAGTCTATAAAATTTGATTCAAAGTATACTATCATTTCAACTAAATTGTTTTAAAGTTTATTTCATTTATTTAATTCAATTGAAATAAATTAAAGTGGCATATTTCTAACAATACATGAAAAATTACTAGCTCCCTATAAAAGATGGTCTTGGTTCCCTCCCCTCTATTCTGGGAAATCACCTTTCCCATATATGGCATAACTTCTTACTATAATTTGCGTTTTTGCCTCAGGTTTTTCATTTGATTTTGGCTTAGCTGAAAGTGTCCCAGAGATAAGATAATTGGGAATTGCTCTTAATGCATTACAGATGAGAGGTGATGTAAAATATCCCATATTTCTGGTCCTTCAGGTGAGACAAGTTATTCTTCTAGAGGTCCCAAATTATATTGAGCCTCAGTTTATCAGAGTGACAACATGCTCATCAGCCTACACTGTACTGGTTTTATTCTATTATCACTTGCTCTTACCCACATTTTTTACTGTGCTTTTTGGGATCACCTCTAAAATAAATTATTTGCACTTGAATCCCTTTCCTGGGGCCTACATCTGGGGAAACCCAACCCAAAAGAATATTTTATAAATAGTTTTGTTTCTAATTTTTTTATCCTTTTCATCAGAGAAGTGTATTTTGGAAGAATGTAGGGGCAACTACCAAAAGATACATTGGTTTGGGAATTAAAGAAACTGTTAGATGTGAGACATTAAATTTACCACATTGTGATTTTATAGTAGTCATTACCATATTGGGCTTTTTTATTTTCATATGAAAAATTATAGCATTAGATCACATACGGTTAAAGAAAATAAATAAATTAATAGGAAACATAAAAAACTACCATCACACCATGTGCAGTAGTTGACAGTGGTCAGGGAGAAAAGTCACAGAAAATATATGTCTACTATGATATATCTCCACTCTATCCCTTCACCCTCACTCCTGCTGTTGTGGTCATTGCTACTTACATCATGGTAAAACAAAACATCAGGGTAGCCCTAGCTGGTTTGGCTCAGTGGATGGAGTGTCAGCCTGCAGACTGACGGGTCCTGGGTTCGATTCCGGTCAAGGGCACATGCCCAGGTTGCGGGCTTGATCCTCAGTGGGGGGTATGCAGGAGGCAGCCAATCAATGATTCTCTCATCATTGATGTTTCTATATCTCTCTCTCCCTCTCTTTTCCTCTCTGAAATCAATAAAAATATATTTTAAAAAATCAGGGTAGGAAAAGGTATAGAATTTATAAAGGAAAAAAATGTTATAGTATTATCAGCACATGGTATCTGTTGTGCCATCCCAATCGTCATGTCCTTCTTTGTTCATGCCTGACTTAGAGAAAAGCTTTCACTGAAATTTTAAAAGCAAGAAGTAATATAGCTCCTATTACTGTCCTACATGACTATTTTCATGTCTCCATACAATATCATGAGAGCTGCTGGAGTGGCTCCGATGCTGCCACGTACAGTACTGAACAACTTTTCATTCCATACAGGGTTTAAACTGATCTCTCACCCATTCATCAAAAGTCATATTTTGATAGAGGGAAAAGGTTGAACGTTTTCTTATTATCAGAGTGCAGATCCCACGTTCTTATAAATTTTGTCTTCCCTATAATTCATATCAATTCTGTATACAATGATGTTAGTAAAGATGATAATGATGAAGGTGATAATGATAATGGTTCCTCATAATTTATAACTATAATAGCAGATAGAATGTGGTAAGCACTAAAAAAAAAGAGGTCCTACCAGTGTGGCTCAATGGTTGAGTGTCACCCATGAACCAGGAGGTTCCCACTCAGGGCACATGCCTGGGTTTCGGGATCAGTTCCTAGTAGGGGGCATGCAGGAGGCAGCAAATCAGTGATTCTCAAGGGAGTTCAGAGCATGGCCAGATGACCTTGACTTTTTTTCCTGTCTCTCTAGGCATTTTCAGACAGATCCATATTGCTTGTGTGTGTGTGTGTGTGTGTGTGTGTGTGTGTGTGTGTGTGTGTGTGAATGTGTGTATGGGGGGGCAGGTTTCAACTCAACTCAAGTTAGGGAATTTTGTCTCATTTTCCTGCATACATTATACTTATGGTTCTTTTAATTATTACTCCCCTTGACATTTTCTGATTATGAATAAATGTATTGATATTGATTTTTTATTTCTCATCCTATCTAATAATAACCAAATATGCAAATTGACCATACCTCCGACACACCCACAAGCCACGCCCACAAGCGGCACCCACCATCCAATCAGAGCGAGTATGCAAATTAACCCAAACCAAGATGGCTACAGCCACAGAGAGCAAGGTTTCCGAGGTAACAGAGCAAGCCAAGCTTTCCACCTGCCCTTGCCAGGCCTAAGCCTCCACTCACGCTACAAAGTTTCAATTATAGAAGGTAAACAAATTCAAACAAATGGCGGCAGAATGGAGCTTGAGAGAGCAGGCCAGGGTTGCCGCCGGCAACAGGGGAAGCAAAGCTTTCCGCACACCCTGGCTGGGCCCACCCACTTAAGGCAACAAAGTTTCAATTATAACCCCAACACAAATGGCTACCGGCCTGGGAGGGAGTCCCAAGCTTGGCTCCGCTCCAGGCTACAAAGTTTCAATTGTAGAAGGAAAATAAATTCCAGATACCAGGGCCTTTGCTTGCATTGCCAGGGGGCGTGGCCCACCTGCAAACCACCACAGGCCCCTCGCTCAGGCCTCCCCACACCCCAAGGAAACCCCCACCTGATCTGGGACGCCCTTCAGGGCAAACCAGCTGGCCCCCACCCCTGTACCAGGCCTCTATCCTATCTAATAAAAGAGTAATATGCAGATTGATCATCACTGCAACACACAATATAGCTGCCCCCATGTGGTCAAAGATCCTGCCCCCATGTGGACACAAGATGGCCACCACAAGATGGCCAGCAGGAGAGGGCAGTTGGGAGGCACCCGGCCTGCAAGGGAGGGCAGTTGAGAAGGACCAGGTCTGCAAGGGAGGGCAGTTGGAGGTGATCAACCCTGCAGGAGAGGGCAGTTAGGGGTAACCAGGCTGGCAGAGGAGGGAAGTTGGGGGCAAACAGGCTGGCAGCAGAGTGGTTAGGGGGTGATCAGGCTGGCAGGCAGAAGCGGTTAGGGGCAATCAGGAAGGCAGGCAGGCAAGCAGTTGGGAGCCAGCAGTCCTGGATTGTGAGAGGGATCCCAGATTGTAGAGGGTGCAGGCTGGGCTGAGGGACAAACCCGCTCCGTGCACGAATTTCGTGCACCAGGCCTCTAGTTGTAAAATAATTATCGTTAAATTGTAAGTCAAATTAGATTAATGTCTGAAGAGTGTTCTGTAAACATGAGAATCTTAAGGAGAGAAACATTAGATTTTAGAAGAGAGTAAGGCCAATTCTCTAATTCTTTTTTTTAAAAATATATTTGTATTGATTTCAGAGAGAAAGGGAGAGGGAGAGATAGAAACATCAACCGTGAGAGAGAATCATTGATCTGCTGCTTCCTGCATGCCCTCTACTGGGGATCAAGCCTGCAACCCAGGCATGTGCCCTTGACCAGAATCAAACCTGGGACATTTCAGTCCACAGGCCAATGCTCTATCCACTGAGCCAAATCAGCTTGGGCCAATTCTCTAATTCTTGGGGTAATATATTAATTAATATTGGGGAAGTGAACATGTACATATCAAATTTTTAAGCTTATAAAATAATTTTAAAACTTTTAAATTTTAAATTATTCAAATATAACTTTTAGAATAACAAGTCTGTCCAAAAAATTTTACTTCTCTGGACACATTTTTTTAAATTCATCCAATTATATTTACACCAATAATTTCACTTATCCATCCTTCCATATATACAAAATCTGTATATGTAATATAAACATATAGGTTGAACCATATGAAATGGCTAATATTTTATCATTTTTGACCCCAACATGGCAATTTCTTAGAGTTCTAATAAACAGTTCTACTATTAGTGTGCTTATTAAGTGGGGTGAAAAGGTACTGCACTAGCACCATATCACTACACTTCATCAACACAATAGCCAAAGATACATGAAGCATAACAAAATTTTTGGAAAAGTGACTAATGGCTTTGTAATACAAAATCTGTATGCTCCCTTACTGAAATCAGGAACTGAAAAAGTTCTCTTCTGTAGACCCTTATTAATCCCATGTGATCTTTATACATATATATACTGAGTGGCCAGATTATTATGTGTTCAGAGATCATAACAATCACCGGTGCATGAATTCGTGCATGAGTGGGGTCCGGCCAGCCTGGCCAGGGGGAGAGGACATGGGCAGATGGCCGGCCTGCCTGCTGATCAAACTCCTGGTCGAGGGGACAATTTGCATATTAGCCTTCTATTATATAGGATATACACTGAGTGGTCAGATTATTATGCATTCAGAGATCATAATAATCTGGCCACTCAGTGTATGATTAGTAATAAACAGGGCTGTGAAGAAACAGACAACTGGGGAGTTAACTATGGGAATAAATTTTTCTATATTTAATCAAAGTTACTTAACTTTAAATCAAATAAATTTGGCTGAAACCAAGCAGACTCCTTTCCTACTGAGACAGTGGGCTCTATTATGTGCTGTGGTCTGCCTAGACAACATTATAGTTCATTTTGCAAATATCACTTACTATGTTTTTAAATCAACAGACTATTGGAAAAGGGCCTAATATAAAATATAATTCATAATTTGAGGAGTACAACCTGTTTCTACTGCAATCATCCATTTTTAAATATAGTTGTTAGAGAGTTTGGGATATTTGAATGAAGGGAATTATTAAGTTACCATGACATATTTAGGGAAAATATTACTGTTCAAGAAATTTGTTACCTTAAAAAGTGCTATTTTCTTAAATGTTAGAGTAAAAATAAAATAAGAATAAAATTCTCAATTTATGTTATAAAAATATTACAGTATTTACAGTGTGAAAGGATTTTAATGTATGACAATACATACTTAATGATTAAAATTTAAAGACTTCTTTAGGCCAGCCTTCTTTTAGAGCATGGATTCTGGTAAAGGAGCAATATATTCACTTTAAGAGCAATTAGAATGCTTAATCTTTTCAAATCAGTCCCAAGATTTTTTAGTAGTGAGGTTCAATACCACCTGTAAGAAAAAAAATATCTCAAAATGTTTTTATTAGGTTTTTTTTTCATTACTGCTAATAGGAACATGATATTTCGATTTTTAGGTAATCTATTTTAAAGGAGTTAGACAAAATTAAAGTTGTATTACAATTTTTTCAAATAAAATGAAATATTTAGGTATAAATCTAGCAAAACAAATTATGTGTAGGATGTGCATTCTGAAAACGACAAAAATGCTGATGAAAGACCTAAATAATTGCAGAGACATACCACATTCATGGATTAGAAGTCACAACCTAGTAAATATGTGTCAGTTCTCTGCAAATTTAACTATAGACTTAATGCTAGAAAAATAACCATAAGAGGAATCACTCTACTCAATATTATGACATATTATGTAGGTACAGAAATCAACACAGTGTGATTTGGTTGTTGTGATAAACACAGAGATCAATGGGACTAAATAAAGAACCCAGAAATAGACCTAAACAGATGTGCCCAACTGAATTTTCACAAAGGTGTAAAAGCAATTCAGAGGGGCAAAGATGTTATTTTTAACAAAAAGGGCTGGAGTAAGTGGAAATACATAGGCAGAAAAGTGAACCTTGACCTAAACGTCACATCTAATTGAAACATTAACTCAAAATGATTCATGTAAATCGTAAAAATATTAAACTTTTAGGAAAAAAATAGGATAGAACTTTTAAAATAAAAGGCTTGGTGACTTGACACTGAAAGCACAATTCATAAAAATAAATATTGATAAATTGGGTCTCATCAAAATTAAAAACTTTTCTATGTGAAAGAGCCTACAAAGAGGATAAAAAATATAGGTACAGTATGAGAGAATACATATACAAACCATATATCGGGGAAAATATTTGTCTCTAGAATACAAAAAAACTCCAAACTCAACAAGAAAAAAGGCAAAACTATCCAACTAGGAAATGGGCTAAAGATGTGCACAGACATTTTACTAAAGAAGATATGCAGATGACAAAAAAAAATCACATGGCAATGCAATATTACTGCCATTAAAGACATAGTGTTTTACAAATAATAAGATATCACTGCATACCTACCTATCAAAATTTCTAAAATTAGAAAGTAATGACAATAATGCTGATGATAATGCATAAAAACTATATCACTTATGCCTTGCTGGTAGAACTACAAAATGTTTGCATCCATTCTAGAAAAGAGTGTAGATGTTTTCTAAAACTATACATGTACTTACCATATGACCAGAAATTAGTCTTAGAACTTTTCATTTCAGTGAAATGAAAATTTCTTTCACATGAAAACTTGTACTAATGTACATAGCAGCTTTTATGTGCAAAGCCCCCAAACTGGAAAAAATTAGATGCTATTCAATGAGTGAATCATTGAACAAGCGCATACATCCATACCATGGAATCCTGCTCAGCATTAAAAAACAAAACAAAACAAAACAAAAAAAATCTTAGCACATGGAACAACTTAGATGGATCTCAATGGAATTATGCTGAATACAAAAAGTCAATCTTAAAAGGTTACATACTATATTATTCCATTTATATAATGTTCTTGAAATGACACAATTATGGATACAGAATTATTGCTGCCAGGGTTCTGTGGCTATAAAAGGATAGCAGAGGGTCCTTGTGATGGAAATATTCTGTGTCTTAACTGTGCTGTTATTCATACAAATCTATACATACGATAAAATTGCATAGAACTAAAATACACACTAACACCCAAACACAGAGAAGAGTAGAGATAGAATCGGTGGGATCTGAATAAGGCTAGTGGATTGTATCAATGTTAACTTCCCTCATTGTGCTTTCATGCTATAGATGTTGCTATTGCTGGAAACTGGGTGAAGGGTACATGGTATCTCTCTATTTCTTAGAACTTCTTGTGAATCTACAATTATCTCAAAATAAAAGTTGTAATGAAGAGATGAGAATAGGAAGAAGGAGAGAACGATGTGGAGATGGGGAATGAGAGAAATAATTAGAAAGCATATAAATAACAGTGTTTAGTTACAGTATAGAATGTGGCAATTAAAGGAAACTTATCCTCAACTTGGTTCCCTTGTTGAATATAACAGGCTTAAGAATAGAAATTACTATTTGCAACAATGTGGATGGACAGGGCATTATGCTCAGTGAAATAAGCCAGAGAAAGACAAATACCATATGATTACACTTATATGTGGAATCTAAAGGACAAAATAAACAAACAAACAAAACTGAAACCTACTCATAGACACAGAGAGTGGACTGGTGGATGCCAGAGGAAAGCAAGTGAGGAGACTGGGTGAAAGAGGTGAAGGGATTGAGAAGTACAGATTGGTAGCTACATATAGTCATGGGGATGTAGGGTATAGCATGGAGAGTATAGTCAATAGTGTTGTGATGACTATGTATGGTACCAGGGGGGTACTGGCAATATCAGGGGGAACACTTAGTAAGGCATGTGATTGTCTGGTCACTGTGCTATACACCTGAAACTTATACAAACTAATATTGAAGATAAACTGTAATTGAAAAGTAAAAAATTAAAAATCAAAAATAAAGAATTAAACATTTGTTTACCTAGACTTATCAAAGCAATGCTATTTACTGAAACTGCCGTGACAATCATTAGGCAATGCAGGTATGAAGTCAAAAGCAAGTAATGTTAAATTAAAAACAACATGACTTGCTTTTATTCATTGGAAAAAGGGGTAGCTATAGATGTTTTAGATATTGTTTTAAGCTATCTTTTTCTTATTACTAATATCCTAATATATGAAAACCCAGGATCTGTAACATCCAAAACAACCAAAGGCTCGACTGACTGGAAGTCGCTGACTGCCGCCGCTGCGGGTGCCCAGATCCAGCACTGACTGCTGAAGGGGCTGCAGATCAGGCCTGAAGAGAGGCCTGGAGTGAGAAGCAAGGTCTGATCCATAGCCTCTGTGGCAGCTGTTGATCAGAACTTGCCTCTCTCTTTCACTCCGGTCCTGGGCAGCAGCCGTGCCTTTTTCTCTCGGGCCTCCACTTGGGGCTGCTGATCATCCCTGCCTCTCTGATCAGGCCCATTGATAGGCCCGGAGATGCTGACTGCCATAGAAACCCACCAATCAGAACCAAATCTGAATGAACTGCAAGGAGCCAATGGCTGACTAGGAGGCGGAGCTTTTGACACTGACTGGCATAGAAACCGACAGATCAGAACCTAATCTGGGTGAACTGTGAAGGCAGAACCTAAGGTGGGGGCTGATGAGGAGTTTAAAGGGCAACAGCTGTTTGGTGTAAGGTGTGAGAAAGCGATTCAATTTTTTAATGACCAGTTTGGCAGTATAGTGCATATGGCCGGCTATCAGTCCAGATATAGGGATTATGTATTTTTGTCTGCCAAGAGCATCTCCTCCTGATGAAAATGGCTTCCCTCCCCATTTAAGTAATCCTATCCTATATAATCTATCTATACTACTAAAAATATAAAAGGGTAATATGCTAATTAGACCAGGTCGACCGGCCATCTTCCAGATGTCCGACTTCCTTCCGGACAAAGCTATGGTAGTGGGGGCCAAGGCAGAGGCCATTAGGGGTGATCAGGCCAGCAGGGGAAGGCAGTTGGGGGCGATATCAGGCCGGCAGGTGAGGGCAGTTGGGAGCAAGATGAGGCCAGCAGGGGAGGGCAGTTGGGAGCAACCAGGCCAGCAGGGGAGAGCAGTTGGGTGTGAGATAAGGCCGGCAGGGGAGGGCCATTGGGGGTGAGATCATGCAAGCAGGGGAGGGCAGTTGGGGGCGAGATCAGGCCGGCAGGGGAGAGCAGTTAGGGGTGATCAGGAAGGCATGCATAGTGGTTAGGGGTGATCAGGCAGGCAGGCAGAGGGGTTAGGGATGATCAGGCTGGCAGGCAAAAGTGGTTAGGGGCAATCAAGCAGGCAGGCAGGTGAGTGGTTAGTAGCTAGCAGTCCCAGATTGCTAGATGGCCTAAACCAGCAATCGGACATCCCCCAAGGGGTCCCCAATTGGAAAGGGTGCAGGCTGGACTGAGGGAACCCCCCCACCCTGTGCACAAATTTCATGCACTGGGTCACTAGTCTTATTTATATAAGAGTAAATTGATGAAAGTCCGGGCAACTATAAGAAAGCTCCTGAAAAAGCATCACTACAGCACCATGACCAGGTTTCTAAATGTGAGAAATGTTTTCTTCTGAGAATGTGAAGGATGCCAGAATACATAGAAATGAGAAAAAGCAATAATGGACACTGGATTGCATTGTCAATATAGAATTCACTTGAATTCTTAGAATATTTTGAGTTTTCCATGGAAGTTTACTAGTCTTTCATAGATTTACTTCTATGAAAGTAGCCCAATGTTTAAGTAAATCAATGGTAGGTGTTTTTTTTTTTCCCCTTTTACAAAAGATTGTGTATGTTTGTATGGGTATATGAACATGTATGTAGCTTTGATTTTTGTAGCAATTGAAATTTTTTTGGTTAGATGACTATCTTTGAGGCCCTCCCCCTGAATAAAAAAGAAGTCACTGTTGAAACTCACATAGAAAATCTAAAATGTCATACATATTTTGAGTGTCATATATGCCTGCTTTGCACACTTCTGACTGAAGTCCTGTCTGAAGTTATGCAAAATTGATAGTTAGTTGAAGCTAGCATAAGGAAAGTGTCTTATTGTCTCAATTGATACCAGGTTGGTTTCTTTATCCAAAATAGTTATTAAAGAGAAAGAATGTGTGTGTGTGTGTGTGTGTGTGTGTGTGTGTATGCACATGTGAGTGTGTCCATGTGTTTTCATATCATCCTGGAGTCATGTACCATTTGGGAGTTATTTTTCATAGTCTATATAGTTCACACAGGATATATTTTACTGTACCCTTTTGAATTATCAGTGACACTGACATCAGTAGTGGTTGTTTTATGTCATCTTATTCTCATTTATTTCCTTGTCACCTATTTCCAAATATTCTGGTCTAGTTCTTAGTGCTTGTCTTAGAACTACTGGAAAGTTTCAAACAAGGATAACTTTAAGCATGAAATTACACAGGACAAAGTTGATAGATCATCTCTTTCTTGAGAATTATGTCTTGCCTTTGAATCCAGGCACAGTTAATTAAAACTTATGCAATATTTTTCTTTTCAGAAATAAAAAATAATAATGTCTAGGTTTGATCTGATTTATATAAACTCAAAAGGTCTTCTAAGAGGAGTATTTGTACCTGAACCATATACATACATATCTCAAGAGGAGTATTTCATCTTTTTTAGTTAGAGTTTATGTTAACAATCTTTATGCCTTTAAATATATTGTTATGGGGAGGATTTGGTTTTCCAAGTAGTTGTTTTTCAGTCTCTGGTAGTTAATTGGGCATTCTCATGCTCTTGGTTACCTCTTGTTCTCATAGATGAAAGCAGAGTGTTTTTCCATTGTTTATGGCTAGGCAAAAGCTGATTACATAGTCATTTATGGATAACTAACATGAAAATAATATGGCATTGCTTTTAATTATTTTTTAAATTTTCATTCTGTGTATAGGAAAAAGTAATTTGCAAAAGTTAGAACATTATGAAACAGGTGGTGAATATCTCTATAGAAAACATAATTTGACTCAATAAAGGGACATGTTTTCAAAATCTTTTTATAATATTTCCAAAACTCTTCTAGTCAACGAAATTGAGGTAGTTTGTAGAAAATAAACATCCATTCATGTAGTGTGTTAGGCATAATAATGGCCACCCAAAGATATTCACATCCTAATTCTTGGAATCTATGAATATGTTGCTTACATGGCTGTAGTTGAGGGTCTTCAGGGCCACCCTCAGATTTAATGATTAACTAGGACTCAGATAATTCATAAAAGCTGTTATAATCCTGGTTACAGATTATTAAAGAGTCCAGGGGATATCAGGTGCTAGGTTCCATTTGTTCTCTCCCAATGAAGTCATAAGACAACATTGAACTCTCCCAACAATGATGTGTGATAATACACACAATGTATTGCCAATAAGAGTTTAACCAAGTCTTGGATTCTTTACTTTATTGAGATTGGTAATGTAGTCATGGAGCATTCATGTGGCTAACCTAGTAAATAAGTCCCCAGCCTCTCCCTAAGTAAAATGAATACAGTGTGACCCAAGGGCCACACTACAAATCACATTGTTAGCATAAATTATATGGTGGCCCAAGACCTGAGGTTAAACAAGGCAGTTGTATCAGTGAAGATATTTCCAGGGTTCAGAGGTTATCTTCCAGAAACCAGTCAAGAGAAAGTACTTTTTTTGGAATGTGCACAGTTTGGACAACCCTCGAAGTTTGTAGAGAATACTAGTAGACATGCCTGCTGAGTTCATCTTTTATTGCATAATGGCAAAGGGGACTTTGTAGATGTGATTAAGTTAAGGACCTTGAAATAAAGAGATTATCCTGGATTATCTGGATAAGACCAATATAATCACAAAGATCTTTAAAAGAGTTAGAGAAAAAGAAATGAGAATGAAAAACAGTGTCAGAGCAATATGATGTAAATTGGAAGATGCCATGCTGCTGGCTGGCTTTGAAGTTGGAGAAAAGTGGCCCATAAACCAAAGAAATGCAAGCAGTCTCTAGAAGCTGGAAAAGCAATGAAATGGATTCTCTTCTAGAGCCTCTGGAAATAACACAGGCCTGGGACACTTTAATTTTAGCCCAGTCTCAGATTTCTGACTTTCAGAACTATAGGAAAGTCACTAAATTAATAATAATTTAGATAAGCAACAGGAAAATAACAGGGTAGAATATAAATATTACATATATGAAAATATATACATGTGTATATTTGACATGTTTATTTATATACATATGTATATCTTTGGGTAATAGATTTGTTACCTCCAAAGGTGCTCCCATAAGACTTTCAGCTGATTTTTCATAAAAATCTCTACAGGCCAGAAGGGAATGGCATGACATTTTCAGGTTAATGAAAAGTAAGGATTTGAAACCAAGATGACTATATTCAACAAGGCTATCCTTCAAGATAGATGGTGAAATAAAGAACTTCCCAGACAAAAAAGGCTAAAGGAGTTTATCACCACTAAACCAGCATGCAAGAAATGCTAAAGGGATTACTGTAATGAGAAGAGATAGATAGATAAACAATAGATAGATAGATAGATAGATAGATAGATAGATAGACAGACAGACATTGGCATAAAGAATTAAAATGGCAATAAATAAGTACCTACCAATAGTAACCTTAAATGTAAATGGATTAAATGCTCCATTCAAAAGACATAAGGTAGACTGAATACATACGAAAACATGACTCAAATATATGCTGTTTACAAGAGACCCACCTCAGAACAAATGACTCACACAGGATGAGAGTGAAGGGATGAACATTTTTTTTCCGTGCAAATGGAAATGGAACAAAAAGCTGGGATAGCAATACTTATATCTGACAAAATGGACTTCAAAATGTAGGCCATCACAGAGACAATAAAGGTCACTACATAATGCTAAAGGGAACAATTCAACAAGAGGATATAACTCTGGTAAACATATTCACCCAATATAGGAGCACCTAAATATATAAAATAACTCCAAAGGGCTTTAAGGGAGAGACTGACAACAATACAGTCATAGTAGGGGATTTTAATACTCCACTGACTTCACTGGTTATATCTTCCAGATAAAAAATTAACAAGGTGACTCTAAATGACACACTGGATCAGATGGATGTAATGACAGTTATAGAACACTTCATTTTACATTCTTCTCAGATACACATAGATCATTCACAAAAATAAACCACATGTTAGGACACAAAACAAGTCTCTACAAGTTCAAGAAGATTGAAATCATATCAAGCATCTTCTCAGATCACAATGGAATTAAATTAGAAATTAACTAGAGTAAAAACACTCAAAAACATTCAAATACATAGAGGCTAAATAGCATGTTATTATAGTAAACAACTAGAAACCCAGGGCACGAATTCAGTGCACCAGTGGAGTCTCTCAGCCTGGCCTGTGGGATTGGGCCAAACAGGCTCTCCAATATGCCCTGAGAGGTCCCGAATTGTGAGAGGGTGTAGGCCAGGCCAAGAGACCCCACTGGTGCACAATTGAAGCCAGAGAGGGATGCGGCAGATTGGCCAGTTAGGGAGGGACCACGGGCGGTCTCCAGGGCGTGTCGGGCACATCTCACTCAGTACCAATAGATCAGACCCCAGCAGCAAGCTAACCTACCAGTGGGAGCATCTGCCCCCTGGTGGTCAGTGCACATGATAGAGGCTGGTCGACCGGCTGTTGATCTGCCCTTGATGGTCAGTGGACATCATAGTGACTGGTCAACTGGTCGACTGTCTGCCCCCTTGGTGGTCAGTGCACATCATAGCGAGCAGTTGAGCGGCCTTAGCATATCATTAGCATATTATGCATTGTTTTGTTGAATGGACGACCCGACACTTAGCATATTAGGCTTTTATTATATAGGATGAATGGGTTATCAATGAGATCAAGAAAGAAATAAAAAAATTCCCTAAAAGTAAATGAAAATGAACACACTACAACCCCAAATCTCTGGGGCAGAGCAAAAGCAGTATTGAGAGGGAAGTTCATAGCATTACAGGCCTACCTCAAACATAAGAAAACTTAATAATAAACTATACCTACAACTTAACAAATTAGAAAGAGAATAACAAGAAGAGCCCAGAGTAAGTAGAAGGAAGGAAATAATAAAGATTAAAGCAGAAATAAGTGACATAGAGACTAAAAAACAATACAAAAGATCAATGAAACCAAGAGCTGGTTCTTTGAAAAGCTAAACAAGATTGATGAATCTTTAGCCAGACTTATCAAGAAACAAAGGGAGAGGAACCAAATAAATAAAATCAGAAATGAAAGCAGTGAAGTAACAACTGACACCACAGAAATACAAAGGATTGTAAGTAAATATTATGAGCAATTATGTGCCAACAAGCCAGACAATGTACATGAAATGGACAAGTTCCTAGAAAAATACAATCTCTCAAAACTGAATCAGGGGGAATCAGAAAACCTGAATAGGCCAATAACAACTGACAAAATTGAAGCAGTGATTAAAAAACAAAACAAAACAAAACAAAAAACAAACAAAGAAAACTCCCAGCAAACAAAAGCCCTTGTCCAGATGACTTTACTAAGGCAAACTTTTCAAAATGCTCATCTTACTACTTGCACATCTTACCTTTATACAACAAAAACACTCTCATACACTCATGTGCACACATGTGCACACAGATCTATAACACACCACATTCAGATGTCTTCCTCCAATAACAGCTCACAAATTTGTGAGTAGAATACATTGGTTTTGGTTTAGAATTATGAAATTCATGGTAAACATCATCAAGGCAGATGGATATCTAGGTTTTTCATTTAATTGATGAACAGGTTTTAGTATAAAAAGTGACAGTTGCTATGAAAATCTGGATTTCATACCTTTTTAAAAATAAATTGCCTATAGTCCATTTGCAGGCTCCACATTTTAGAAATTCAGCTTTGTATTTGTTGTGTTTATTACATTCCTTTGCATTTTTCTTATACCTACTTTGCTTAATAAGAAGATACTGAAGTTTTAAGTAGTTCTGTATGTGACTGAATTAATAATATAGTTCTTCAGTTGGTAACAAATATTCTCTTGGAATTATCTTTTTCCTTATTCTACTTACTTGGTAGATTGAGAAGTTTGTAATTCTTTTGCTTAAAATGTTGGTACACCTTAACTAACAGTATTTCTTAACCTTAGTGCTTGACAAAGCCTGGGTATTACAGTCGCAGTGTACAATTTAGCCCAGTGGTTGATCTCTGCTCAGATCATTCAAAAAGAGTAATTAGAGAAAGCCAACAATATACACAAGTCTATAATTTCATTTTCAACACAAATACTATAACTGAAAGGGATGAAAATCATTAACAATTTATTTGCAACTTAAAACAATGTTGTGCTTTACAAAAAGGGTACATTCAATAAGTACACTGATGGAAAGCTTATACAGACAATTACATTTTTCACAGGTTCCATACTTACACATTCTCTGACTTGTTAAAATTTATTTTTAAACCCAATATCAATATTCATGGAACTTTCATTGTCATGTGTGCATATGCACAAAGTAGCAAAAAAATTGAGCTGCCCAGCATGCACACTCCTAGCTGAGGTCAAATAAGATGACACTCTATCTTCTGTTTCACCTCTCATGCTGTATACATGTCCTCTACATGGTCTATGTAATGCCATATTTGGCACAGTTTTTGTGATTTTGCTCTTGATTTTGCTGTTTAAAATGGCCTCCAAGCCTGGTGATGAACTGCTATCTGGTCTTCCTAAGTACAAGGCTGTGATGTGACTTACAGAGAAAACATATTAGAAAAGCTTTGTTCAGGCATGGGTTATAGTGCCGATGGCTATGAATTCAGTGTTAATGAATCAACATTTATTAAATAAGGTGTCCATAAACAGAAACATACATAAATCAAGATTATGTACTGATCGATTCACAAAAAATGTTGTGACTAGATGCTTGTAGGAACCTAACACTGTATTTCCTCTATGATAAATTCTTCAGTAGTCACTAATTCAGTGTTCACAGTGACTTCATAGAACACAAATACTGCAAATAACAAGAAATGACTGTATGGTTGTCATTCTTCCTTCCAAGCCACTGGCACATGTAGAGTCCACACTTCCAAAAGCTGAAAATACAATAGCATTCAGGTTTCCCAGGTTCATTATTTAGCTGTATTTGAGTTTCTAAGAAGTTAATGAAGTTATACATCAGTTAAGCCCCCAGGTATATATTATTTATTCTTTTATTCCATTATATAGAAATTGTATGACCAGTACCAGGAATGTCATAAAGCTGAAATGACATGATTCTGTGTTTCTTAAATAAAACAATACATTTTTCCTTAGCTGGAAAACTTGTTCTTTTTCATCTCATTTTCTCATATCATTTATCATCTTAAATGATCTTTCTCCTTACTGTTCCCCCCCCCCCACTTTTTCTGTTGATTATTTTCTTAGCCATCTGTTTTGTATCTCATTCTTATTATGTTTTTTTCTGTTTTTATTATGCTAGCCACATAAATGATAAAATCCCTAATTTCCAACCCCCTGCACCATTTGGTACATGGAAATAACTCTTTTTTTAGTTATCTTTTTATTTATGTTCTTTATATGTACACGTCTAAAACTGAGCTGTGTACATAGGAGTGCGTGACCAGTAACTAATGACATTGATAAATTGTAGAATCTTCTATCTCTTTCAAAAAAATGCTTTGAAGAAATTCCTTGTGCAGTTCACTAAATTTTACACACACACGCACACACACACACACACACAATATAAAACACTTTAACTCAAATATTAATATATTAGTTCAATATGGTATTTGCTTTAACAGTTAGAAATTCAATCATTTCATTGGTTATTTCAAGTATGATATTTTTATGTTATTAAAATATTATTTTTAGAACATCTTGAGAACTTTGAATTAAAATATCAACTAAATTAAAATAATAAACCTTGATTGGTGATCTTTATTTTATATTTGAAATTATGTTAACCAATTGGAGGCAGGGAATGAAAGAATAATCAATTTTTACAGAATTAGAGCATACTTAGGATGCAAAACTTACATAAATAATTTCTTAATTCACTGTGTCTGCTAAGTAAAAAAATGGAAAATTACTTAATTAAAATGAATAATTTAGATTATATTCTCTGTATTGTAAGCCAGTTTTTTTTATATTTAAATTGATTTCAGAAAGAGGAAGGGAAAGGGAGAGAGAGATAGAAACATCAATGATGAGAATCATCAATCTGTTGCTTCCTGCATGCCTCCTACTCGGGATCGAGCCTGAAACCTGGGCATGTGCCATGACCAGGAATCTAACCATGCCCTCCTGGTTCATGGGTTGACACTCAACCACTGAGCCCACACTGGTGGGGCTGTAAGCCCATTTTAAAGAAGTGAGCTTCTCTTGGAAGAAGGAAAATATTTATTTAATCACTGGTTCCATGTTATTATAGATCTTATGTGTTCTTTCAGAACATAATAATGGCTGGTAATTTTCTAAGCATAATCACTTGAGAAGAGAGTTAATTTAACTCAGATTATCTATAATCTAATGGAATATTGTGGTCATGTTATGTCACAATTTTTTAATTTAAGACATTGATATAAAATATTTAATCATTTGTAGTAAACAAAAATATTTAGTCTTTTATAATAAGCAATTTTGTACTTGACCTAAGATGGGGATGGAGTAGGTAAAAGTTACACTCACCTTTCCCAGGACAAAACTTGAATTACAACTAAATTATAGAGCAATAAGTCTGAATAACTGACTGAAGATTAGCTGAAGAAAAGTCTTATAACCATGGATTTACAGAAAAAGCCACATTGAGACTTGGAGGAAAAACGGAGATGTGAAAAGGGTTGGCTCTGCTTCTATGGACAGCAGCTGAGATTCCTAAGGGATATCTCAGCTGCAATGGTTCCCTCTGATAAGTGTGTGGTTTCAATCCCACTCTTATTCAACACTAGAGGCCAGGTGCATGAAATCCATGCACTTGGGGGGCGTCCCTTAGTGCTCTCTCACAGTCTGGGAGCTCTTGGGGGATGTCCGACTGATGGCTTAAGCTCACTTCCCACAGGCCTAAGCTGTCAGTCAGACATCCTTAGTGCTGCCACAGAGACTGGAGAGGCTCCCACCACCACCACTGTGCTCACCTTGCCAGCCGTGAGCCCAGCTCAGGGCTTCTGGCTGAGTGCACTGACCACCAGGGGGCAGCTCCTGCATTGAACATCTGCCCCTTGGTGGCCAGTGCATATCATAGCGACTAGTTGTTGCACAGTTAGGTTGATTTGCATATTAGCCTTTTATTATCTCTTATAATAAAAGCCTAATATGCTAAGTATCTGGTCGTCTGGTCATCTGTTCAACTAATCAAAGCATAATATGCTAATGATATGCTATGGCCGCTCAACTGCTCGCTATGACATGCACTGACCACCAGGGGGCAGATGCTCTGACTGGTAGGTTAGCTTGCTGCTGGGGTCTGGCTGACCAGGATTGAGCAAGATGGGCCAGACACTCCCTGGAGCCCTCCCATGGTCCCTCCCCAGCTGGCTAACCTCCTGTATCCTTCCCTGGCCCCTATCATGCACCAGTGGGGTTCTTTGGCCTGGCCTGCACCCTCTGACAACCCAGGACCCCTCAGGGGATGTTGGAGAGCTGGTTTCAGCACGATCCCACAGGCCCCACTGCTGCATAAATGTGTGCACTGGGCCTCTAGTATAGGATAAGACTGGAAGTGCTAGCCACAGCAGTCAGATAAGAACTAAAAGGCATCCAATTGGAAAGCCAGAAGTAAAACTGTCATTATTTGCAGATGAAATGATATTATATATAGAGAACCACCAAAAAACTACTAAAACTGATAAATGAATTTACTAAAGTAGCAGGATACAAATTAAATGGCCAGAAATCAGTTGCATGTTTATACACCAATAATGAACTATCAAAAAGAGAAATTAAGAAAACAATCCCATTTATAATTGCATCAAAAATAACATAGGAATATATTTAATCAAGGATGTACTGTATAAGTCTTATATGTATAATCTAATGAACAAAATAAACTAATAAATAAAATACAAATAGACTCATAGATACAGAGAACAGTCTGACAGCTGTTAGAAGGGAGGGAGGCTGGGGGCTGTATGAAAAAGGTGAAGGGATTAAGATAAAAAACAAAACTCATAGTCACAGACAGCAATATGGTGATTAACAGAGGGAAAGCGGGGTTGGGGGAGGTAGAAGAGGGTTAAAGGTGATAAATGGTGACAGATGGAGACGACTTTGGGTGGTAATCACACAATACAATATTCCAACGATATGTTATAGAATTTTACACTTGAAACACATATAAGTTTATTAATTTTTAAATTCAATAAAACTAATTTAAATTAAAAATAAGACTTGTATTTATGAAATCATTTCAACAAAATATTATAAAACATCAGGCAGCTAAAATTGGTTCCATTCATTTTCAAATAGAGTGCATATAGAGTAAAATTATTATTTTTCCATTCAAATGTCATTTTAACAATATTGATGTTTTAAAGAAAAACCCAAAATATTTTATAATATCAGCTACTTGAAAGGAGACTGAATTATGTTGAAGCTTTTCATTGTTGTTATTTTAACTCATACATCTTCTGAGTAGAAAAAAATGCCTTAGTTTTACCTCTGTTTATCCCAGGAACCACACATTAATTATCTTTAAATTTTTCTTTAAACACAAAGCCCGCCTTGGCTGGTTTGGCTCAGTGGATAGATGCTTAGTGGATAGACCATCACCCCTTGAACTGATGGGTCCCGGGTTTGATTCCAGTCAATGACATGTACCTTGGTTGCAGGTGGTTGCAGGCTAGGGTCCCCAGCCCTAGTTGGGGTGCATGTAGAAGGCAATCAATCAATGTTTCTCTCTCTGTGTCTCTCCTCCTCCCTTCCACTCTCTCAAAAAAAATATCAAAGGAAAAATATCTTCAAGTAAGGGTTAACAACAAAATAATAATAATTATAATAATAAATGTGAAGTCCATTTTGCTTTTGAATTTCAGTCATGGATAAGGACATTATAGTTAATGAATGAATAAAAACGAAATATCACAATAAATATTTCCAGATTTTATTCTTGTTGGAAGTGGAAATGGGGGATGGTATTAGAAGGCTTCCCATAAAATTCTGCATTGCTTGAATTTTTACTCTAGCAATATAGTCACTCCATACATGCATAATAAAAAAAATTATTTTGAACACATTGCTCAAGTCTTAAGGTAATAATAACTTTTCACAAAAGGCCAGTGAATGACCTATCTACTGGTAGGTAGGTTTTATACAAATTGTTGTACCTTGTACATCATTTAAAAAATATTGAATTTATTTGGGTGACATTGGTAATTAAAATTATATAGGTTTAAGGAGTACTATTCTATAATATGTCATCTGTGTATTTTATTGTTTGTTCACCACCCCAAGTCAAGTCTCCTTCCATCACCATTTGTCCCCCCTTTAAGCTCTTCTACCTCCCCCATCACCCTTTCCCTCTGGTAATGAATAACATAAACTAACAAAATAGAAGCAGACTCATAGATACAGAGAATAGAGTGACAGCTATCTAAGGGAGGGGGGTTGAAATCTGGGTGAAAAAGGTGAAGGGATTAAGCAAAGAAAAAATACTCATAGACACGTCCTTATTATTTTCAAATAAAAAAGGTGACCTATCTGTCACTTATCCTGAAATAAAAGGTGTGTCATCTCTTTGTCAAAGAATGAATGCAGGTCTATATATCTATGTATAGCTGCATAAATAGATCTGTAGATATACAGATATTTCTTTATGTTTATACTTACATACAGGTGGGACAAAAGTAGGTTTACAGTTGTTCATATGGAAAATAATACAATAATTTAAAAAATAACAATACAAGAATAAACTCTATTTCATGTATTCACAACTGTAAACCTACTTTTGCCACACCCTGTACAGACAGATTTCCAGATTTTAAAATACCTTTGTTCTTCTCATTGAATATTAAGGGATTTAAACCATATACTAGTATTCATTTACCAAAATTGACTAGGGCATAAAGAAAGGGTTAGATATGTAATGTGCATTTCTAATATTAACTAGAATCATTGTTTTGAAGTATAGATTTTAGTTCAATAACATAGCACATCACAGTAGACCAAAGTTATTAACTTCAATTGATAAAGAATTATGAATATAATTATAATCCTATTAATTATTTAGTTCCATGAATTATGCAAATGCAGCAGGTATTATTAATCATCTGCAGGAACCAGAATAATTTCCCTAAAAGAACATATACATATTGAAAAGTCTCACTTGGCTCTTTTGTGTACTTTTAGTGTTTTAGTGTTCCCTTGTGAATAATGTTCGGATTCAGTTCTTCTTTATAAAATAAAAAAATGCCCCAAATGCATCTTCTCCAAAAGCCAAATGAATGTCATTTGATCTCTCTTCTTGTCTATAAAATGTTTACTGACTATGTGGTTTCACATGTTTGTTTATATTGGAGATAGCCCAGCTCTTTTAAGCAAATAGTCTGCAGTGGCTGACATCCTACTCACAAATAGCACACTGTATGGATACCCCTGCTGTGAGACTAACTACGTGTAATAATCTTGGAGCACCTAAGAAAATATTAGAATTTCCAAAATTAACATCATGAACCTTCCTCCAGTAATAAGGAACAATGAAGCATTTAATGGAGAAGTTATGACTCATTTCTATAAATATACTCACCATTTGTAGAATGGAGAGCATGGAAAAAAATAGCGAGAAAAAAATCCATTTTGGAACTTTTGAAGATGCACAGTTAGTAAGAGCCCTAAATATCTACTTCTGTAAACAGATAGTTGTAATTTTTCTGCCAGAAATACTGGCCTTTTCCTTTAAGGAACAGCTTGGAGAAATATTTTAAAAGTGTTTTATAAACAAGGACTTCGTTTGCCTCAGGATACTAGAAAGTAATTTCTGTTTTTCTTTTTAAACCAGTTTCATTTTATTTAAAATATAACTCCATAATTGACTCAGAAGACTTATTTCCTTTAAAATCTCAAAACAGTTTTAACTACAAAAGATTTATATGTCTGTGACCTTAGAATATGATCCTTACTTGGAAAAGGTCAAGGTTGGGTGGGGACTCAGGCAGGAGTTAAGCGAGCAGAAAATAGACCTGTAGAAAGGCAGTGTAGGGAGCATTGTACCATTGACACTGTTAGTCTTAGCTTTTAGAACAGTGTCTGGCCAGGCCGGGGTAACTCAGTGGTTGTGTCAACCTATGAATGAGGAGATCACCATTTGATTCCCAGTCAGGGCACATGCCTGGGTTGCAGGCTGTATCCCCATTGTGGGGCATACAGGAGGCAGCTGATCAATGATTCTCTCTCACCATTGATATTTCTATCTCTCTCTCCCTCTCCTTTCTCTCTGAAGTAAATAAAAAATAAGTAAAAATAATAAAAAAGAACAATGCCTGACATAGAGGGACTTCTGCAAAGAACAGTTTGCTGAATGGCATATGTAGCTTGTAATTTCTGGCACATTCAGAGTAAATGACAGTGTGCATCAACTGTTGATTGGTGGAGGTATCACAGACATGACTGTCTAAACATAGACTTTATACATGTGTTTTCTAGTAAAATAATAGCCTAACTTTACTCAGTACTGGCTAACATTTGGACTTGTGTGTGTGTGTGTGTGTGTGTGTGTGTGTGTGTGTGTGTTTGTTTCCTCACATTTTAAAATTTATATTGAAAAATTTGTGTTCAGAATATTACAGAGTTTGGAAAGGATGTGGCAGAAATCAGTTTGAAGTAAATGGGATTTTTTTGGACTGACTTATTTTTCTTAGCATAATATTCTCAAGGTCTTTCCATGTTATTGCAAATGGCTAAATAGTGAATGCTTTTTGTTCTTGCCTTTCCTGAATTTCTGCCTGTGACTCCCTGCTTTCTGCCCTGGCACTAGGGGCTCTGCTCTCTGTGCTGCCTGCTGTCTGTTTGAGCTATAAATTCTTTCAGCAACATTTCTGATCTTGTTCTCTTTCTGAAGCCTAACCATGAGTAAAATATCAAACTCTTTTATCTTCCCATATTTTTCAGAATTAAAAAATATGAAACTTGTAATATTTTGTTATCCAGTGTTACCCCAATAAATACAACAAAATATATATGTATTATTGGCAAGACATTATAACATCTGAATTTGTATTATATGTAAGTCTGTTCTGTGATAGGTAGAACTAGAATCAACAAGGAGAAACTAAATCCTTTACATGAAGGCTAGTGGATTTAGTTTTGCCATAGAATGAACTGTATAATATATATTGTGTCTAAAGTTAAAATGAACATGTATTCTGCCCTTCTCTATCTTTTTTTATCACTACTGGAGTTCAGAGTTCATCATCTGGAATCTGCTCTAGTCCATACTCGGCACTTACTTAATGAATTCTGTTATTAAAAAGATAATAACATTTTGAGCACTTTACAAAAATTGTCAGACAATTTTCATAATAATCCAGCAAGCTAAATATTCTTAGTATCCCCATTTTTCAGTTAAATAAACTAAGGTATAGAAAAGCTAAGCAACTTGTCCAAAGTCACTAGCTAGATTATGGCACATTCAAACTTAGTCCAGCACCATAGTCTGTGTTCTAAATACCTGATCTCTACTGTTCTGCACTCAGCATCAGAGTCTGGTTCTTTATGGCTACTTAAGACTTTTCATTATTGCCTCAACTTACTGCTCTAACCTCATTTCCAACATTACACTTATATTCCTTTGATCCACACATGTGGAATCTGTCACCTTCCACCTGAATATACCTGGAGTGTTGCACTGTCTGGGCCATTTACCTTCCCACCTCTATGTTCCCCACTTCTGCCACAGCCCTGCTTCTATAATCCTCTCTATGGAAATCCCACATTTATTTTTCAATCAAATATACTGCATATTAAATTATTTATCTCTGTCCCACAAGAAACATTGTGAGGTCAGGAATTACATCTTTATTTGTGTACCCTAAGACCTTGATATAAATTCATTTAAAAATTTTCTAGCCCTGGCCAGTGTGGCTCAGTTGTTTGGGCATCATCCGTGCACTGAAAGGTTGCTGGTTCTATTCCTAGTCAGGGCACATGCCATGGTTGTGGGCTTGATCCCTGGTAGGGGTGTGCAGGCTCTCACATAGATGTCTCTCTCTCTCTCTCTCTCTCTCTCTCTCTCTCTCTCTCTCTCTCTCTCTCTCTCTCTCTCCCTCTCCCTCTCCCTCTCCCTCTCCCTCCCCTTTATCTCTCTAAAAACCAATACAACTTTTTTAAAATGAGTGGAACACATGTAGAATAAAGCAAGAGTTTCTACTCGTGGTCAGTGTTAAAACAGGAGTAAATGGCCAGTCATCACAACAGTGGTAAAGGAAATTCCTGCATGGGGAGAAAGGTTAAGCTGGAGACTTGTCTCTATGGCTCTTTTTAGCTCTCTCATCCCAAATGCATGTCATGCCTCATAGCCATAATGTATCAGTCAGAAATACCTATCCATTGCATATGGCTCAGAGAGACTAGTAGATTATGATCCCCAGGGCCTAGTTCTTAGAAAATTTTGTATCATAGTCCCAAAAGAGCTACTCTCTGTCTCTCTTCCTCACTAAATTTCCTTTTATATTTTTTGACTCTTCAGAAGCTATGTTTGGGTAGAGACTTCTGCAGTTTGCCTCTGTACACAGACATTCAAGTGGCTGATATCTATCACCAGAGATGTCAAATAAAGTGTATTCTTAAATTATTGCTATAATTTAATCCTTTTCACCATGGGAGAGAAACTAATGGTCCATAATGTCACTTACAAGACTGAGATTTCCTATAACATAGGAATAAAGGAAAAGAGAAAACTCTTGAATACATGCTTATAGTGAATTAGTTAAGTAAGCAATTGAACTTCTGATATTACATTATTATTTTCTACTAAATGAATTATAGATTTCTAAATGTTGGAGAGAGAATATTAGTCTCTATTTTGGATGCCCTTTATAAACAGATCTAATACATAATATTTTTATATCATTCTGTATTCTGTTATACCAAAATTTATGAATAAGTTCAAAGACATTTATTAGTACTTATAAGTAATTACTGAAGAATTCACTGACTTAATGGAAAAATAGTTAACACGATTTTTAAAATGCATTGAAAAAAGAGGGAACAAAGTACATCAAATCAATTTAAAATTATAAATATCCAGGTAATACAAAAGCATATTAGTTATCTATATAATTCATTTGTATTTCTTCATATCCCATATTCAAATTACCTAGGAGATAGTGCTAAACCAGATGTCCTATTGAAAAATTGGCACTATGCTATCATTTTAAATTTGCAAGTTGTTATAGCCATGATTCTTAATTGAAGTTTACTTTATTTTGGCTTAATATACAATAGTTTAATTATAGAAAAATTAAAAAATGAAAAGATAACAAATAGCTCACCAAAAATATAAATACTAATGAATATGAACGTATGTTCAAATGATTAATAGAAGAACTAAAGCAAGTAGGTTTTGTTGTTTGTTTTGGTTTGGTTTCTTTGCCCATCAATTGCAAATGGTCAGTAGGGCAGAACAGTCAGTGAGGTGGACATGCCCTTTCTTGTTGATGGGATTATAAATCAGTCTAATGGTTTTTGAAAGCACTTTAGCAATATGCATAAAAAGCATATTTGATCCTTTGACCCAGCAATTTATCTTCTGAGGCTCTTCCCTAAGCATATGATTAAATAATATAGACAAGGTTGTTCTTTTTAATAGGATAAAAGAAGGAAACATCCAATAACTCAGTTGTTGGCAAATAAGTGATCATTTAAATGAATCTTGATATATAACTTCAATGGAACATTATGCAATTGTTAAAATGTTTTCAAGAATATTTACTAACATTAATAAATATTGATCATATAATACCAATCTAAAAATATATGCATCATACCCAATATATATAATTTTTAAATGATTATGTAGAGAAAATAATATTAAAAGAACAATGTCTAATATATTTATACTCAATCTCTGATGTGGTGAGATTTGATGCATTAATTAAGTTATCTTGTGAGTTTTTTATAATAAGAAAAAAACATTAAAACCTAATTTTGTTAAATCCAAATTGAATAAGAAATATGATTTGTTTATAATTTACAAAATATTTCACAACATCATAGTATCATTATGCTTGGTATATCTTCCTTAAAAGAAAAACTACACCAAGCAAAGTACTATTTAGAGAACCACCTGATTCTGTCTGATGGAGTTGTCAAAGTCGCCAGTTAATACCTTGAGAAGGTTCATGCAAATTTGAAATGGAATGAATGAGTATGGTTCCTAAGGCCTTACTGCAAAGTGAATTGATACTTGGCTTCCACAAGTAATATCACTAGAGTGGAAACTCATCCTTCTTCCTAAACCAGATGTGCCTGGCTGTTCTTATAATGTTAATTATAATGGTGTTCTTATAATGTTAATTTACTCTCCTGCTTTTCTACTTCTAGCAGATACTGCCTTTGGTTTCATACAAACTCCCTAAGGAGAAGAAACTCAAAGATACTATTTTTTGTTTGTTTGTTTTTAGTTTCCTTACTATTTATTTATTTATTTGTTTGTTTGTTTGTTATTGCACCTTGTTAGTTGGTCTTTTCATTGCAAGAAAGACATTGTCTCTGAAACCACAATGGTAATGTAACTGGCCCTAAATCTTAGAAATCTTTGGTTTCGTACACTGTATCTGCTACACAGCTATTATGTTTAACCTCCATTGATTAGATTATTGAGTTTTTCACTGTTAAATAGTAAAGAAAGAGACAGTAATTACTGTCAAATCTTCCATGAACCCAGACATCCCTGATAATTTTAAATATCCATTGTATCTGCACTTAGCTTTGTTTCAAATTTCCTTATCAGCAAACCAGGAAGATTTTAGCCACAGAGAAACTGAAAATTTTACTGGGTAATTTTAGCATAGATAGTTGATTTCATGCCTTTTGTTGAATTAAATGTTTCTCATTGAAAACAGAACATCTACCTTTGCCAATGATGGCTTCAAACTAGTGAAAGAGTTCTGGGTGTGTGTTATGTGTAATGAAATCTAATGTGTGCTAACTTGAATGCATTTACAACAAAAATAAAATACTAGATGGCTTCAATTCTAATTTATGCACCATGAAAAGAAAATTATAAATCTTTTCTTCAAGTACACTCTACAGTTGCTGTGAAATGGCTCTTTTCACTTGGAATATGTAGGTAGCATATAAAACAGATAGCCTTTTTGGAAAAGGACTTTCTTGTTAAGGCATGACCACAACCAAGCCATTCTTCCTCTTTTGATTAGTATTCACTGTATCTGCTTAGCTGTCTGCAGTTGGTCCAGGTTAGGAATTGAGCATAAATAAAGGAACTCTCTCATACTGTAGGATGTGAAATATTCTACTTAAGTACAACTGCTATTACATTTAAACAATCATCAGAAATATCAACATTAATGGGGAACTGGAAAAAGCCAAAATCCAAGCAGAGATATTTATATCTTTTAAATTTATTAAAAATATAAGTGTAAAAATGATATGGAGGAAAAGGAAAATGTAAAATATCAACTGTGTGTGAAAAAGCAATGTCTGATAATCTACTAATTGTCAAAATTGCTATAAAAACATGTTCCAGTTATTAATCTAAACTTTCTCAACTTTACCTCTCCCTGTTCTTTACCTGTTCACACCCAGGCTATACCTTTCTTAGATCTTTCTTTTTGAGGCTCTTCCTTATGCATAATTTGGAGAATTAGAACAACTGCCTATACCTTCTTATTTCATTAGGCTTTCTCTTTAATTTGTTGGCAGACTCAAATTCATGGACCTTTTGAAAAACTATACCTTCTTATCAATTTTTAAAGAAGAATCTAAAGCAAAAAGTGATAGGATATAACTTTTTGTAAGCCATCTTTTGTAGGCCCTCTGTATATGTAAATATTAGCTCATTTAATCACTACAACACTCTAATAAGATTTCCCATATTCCTGAGGAAATCTAGGGCTGGGCAGATCCAAAATCTTCTATTAAGTCCTCCAGGTACCAAGAGAAAAAGCCAGGGTTTGACATAGAGCTCTCTGATATTGAGTTTATTATTTTATTTTCTCTCATCAGGTTTTAATTATGGAGTAACATAATCATCCCTACTGTAAGACAAAAAATAAATCACAGTTTATAAACTTTGCTTATAAATATTTAGCTAATTTATATAGACAAAATATCTTGAAAGTTTATATTTAATTAAAAGTTTGATATAAATTATATGTACTCTGTGCCTCTAATAAATAAATCTAAGCAGGTGGTCATTATGGCTGTTGACAGCTATTCTGCTTCTCATTCTTGATACATGTCCCCACCCACTTGAAGATAGGTCTAACTATATGATATGCTAGAAAAATGGAAAGTGATAAAAAAAATGAAATCTTACCATTTGTGACAACATGGATAAACCTAGAAGGTGTTATGATAAGTGAAATAAGACAGAGAAAGATGAATACCATGTGATTTCAATTGCGTGTGTAACCTAAAGAGCAATATAAACAAACAAAATAAAAATGATTCAAGATACAGAAACCAGACTGATGATTGCTGGGGGGTGGGGGGACGGCATTTGAGGGACTGGGTAAAACAGATGAAGAGATTGAGAACTACAGAATTGTAGTTATGAAATAGTCATGGGGATGTAAAGTACAGCGTAGAAATCTAGTCTATAATCTATATATATAAAAGCCTAAGTAATTGAACGACCGAACTATCGAACGACTGAACAACCGGTCGACCGGTCACTATGACACACACTGATCACCAGGGGGAAGACACTTAACACAGGAGCCGCCCCCAGTGATCAGTGAGCTCTCACAGCCAACTTGCCATGGCCCCTCCCCTGGGTCTGCCCACCCCAATAGGCCCTGGGCCCAAATCGGGGTGGGAGACAGCCTCCATCAGTCCTGATCGCCAGCCAGGCCAAAGGACCCACCCGTGCATGAATTCTTGCACTGGGCCTCTACTATTGTTATAATTGTGTATGGTACCTGGTGGTACTGGAAATATGTAATGCAAATTATAATTTTAAAATAAAAAAATTAAAGAAAAATAAAATTTATAAAAAGAAAAATGGAATGTCAATTGAAGTAACCTGTAACACTTCTGGACAGACAATCGAAAAGCCATTGCTTTACCATGTTCTCCTTTCTCTCAGAACAAGCTGCCAATGATACTCAAGATGGTGGCTACTCTATCCTCCTCAGTGACAACAATATGTGGTCATCTTTGCTATAGTGTAATGAGCAAATAGCATAAGCAAGAACTAAGATACTAAGATTTTGGAATTTGTTGTTACAGCACATAATCTAAATTGAGTGATAGACTCAACACCAATGATTGTTTTGCAAAAACAACAGCAAACATGTTTAGGAAATGTGTGTGTTTTTTTGTTTTTTTCAGAAAGACATATTGAATCTGTAGCCCACATTCTGGTGTGATGCTAAAATTTTTAATCTCAAAAAATGCAAATGACAAAAATGTATTTGAATTTTGTTAATGATTCTTAAAATTGAAGATGTCCAGCAATAAGGTCATTTGCCTAAAAGAAAATTGGTTTTTATCACTGAAGATAGTTAAGTAGAATATATATTAAGATTTTTATCATGGAGATATGTGAGGCAAAAAAGATAATTTCCGTGGTAGATAGAATTATCTTCATGTTTGAGAATAAAGTGGATTATAAAATTACTGGGGAAGAATTTTTTGTTGTTGTTGCAGTAATAGAAGGGCAACTATACCAATAGTGAAAAATAGGGACAATCCTTTTTCATCAGATGCTTGTTGCTAATTATCAGTTTTTCCTTTTATAGCTGATGTGATGGCATACTATTAATATTATTTAAAGGTAAATTATTTTCAAGTATAATGAGATTTAAAATTTTCATTTAAAAGCATGGAACAAGGGTTAATGTGACCAATTCATTCAAAAGAAGTCTATTTCTAAATTCTCCTGTTAAGTTTATGTTCTTAATTTGTCACTTTTTGAAAAAGATAAAGATAATGACATAAAGTAATATGTCCCTGTATATTTCACATCTTATAATTCATAAGTCGACACTCAAGCACTGAGATACACTGGTTGGGCCTGATTTTGATGTTTTAATAAAATTTACACTAGAGGCCTGGTGCACGAATTTGTGCATGGGTGGGGTCCCTCAGGGTAGCCTGCGGGGATCAGGTCGAAACCCACAGTCCAACACCGCCTGCTGCTCCTGCCTGCCACTCCCGTTTATCCTGGCCCTGCTGCATCTGCTGTGGGTTCACGCCCAACCCAGTCAGTCCCAATCGGGAGAGGCTCGCCAGGCATTAGCCCTGCATCTGGTGCCCACCTGAGGGGGATAGGAGGTGCAGGATGTGATTGGCCGCCAGGTGACTCCCAACAATGGGTGCAAATGTCAGCGGGATGGATTCAGATCCCGGGTCGGCAAGGGCATCCCACCTCCTGCCTGGTGGAGCATCTAGGGAGGGGAAGCAGCCACAATGCCCAAGGATGACTTCCAGGAGGCTGGCAGCACTGGCGGGATCACACCAGTGGTGCTGGTCTGTCGGTGCCTAGCCCGTTGTCCGGAGATTGGACCTGCAGGACTATTGAGGGAGTGAGTGGCTGCAGCCCGACTGGTGGACTGCAAGGATGGGTTGGTCAGCTGGGCAATGCTCCTGCTGTGAGAGTGCACTGACCACTAAGAGGCAGCTCCTGCATTGAGTGTCTGCCCCCCGGTGGTCAGTGTGCGTCATAGTGACAGGTCGTTTGGTCACTAAGGCATATATATATATATATATATATATATATATATATATATATATATATTTCTTAACATGTGTCAGACTGCTCAAGAAGATACTCTTAATGCATCCGGAAGCATAGAGATATTACTCAAAACAGGAAGTGGCTTGATGCCAAGAAGTGTTACTTCAGAACTGTTACTCCTAAACATTATACTACTCAGCAATTCCTTCTAGCTAAAATTGGTAAGAACAGTTTTATAAAACTTAAAAAGCCAAATTAAATGTAAACTTATGTACATAAATTTAGATTCAATTATTTTTTCAAGGATCAACTAACTTTTTTACTAACATTTTTAAATAGGAACTAAAAGTATTTATGTCTTCCTTTGAGGTATAGGATATGTATGTATATTTTATATATAATCAAATAATAAAATATGTTCAATTTTATGCTTCTGAAAAAATATCATTGGGTCTAACATCATCTGTTTGTAAGGTAAATTATATGCTAAATAGAGTGCTGAATCTAAAGACAAAAAATAAAATTCTCTATTTTCTCAAATGTAGTGATTATTGAAAAATCAGAGCATCTGGTACCTCTTAAACTTCTAATACTCTGTTCTCCTATGATAATAAAACCAGGCTTCATATTAAAAGCCTTTTTTGTTTTTATCATTAACTACATTCTATAGTGTACCCTGGAAGACATAAACCCAAAGATGTGGATAGTTCTAGAAAGGTTATCATGGGATTTAGCAGTTACTTAAAAAAAATACCTGTTATGAAAAGTACAAAGCCACCGTCTTGGACATAGGTGTCTCCTAGGCCCCTGTAGTCACCTGGCTTCTGACCTTGGAGTGTGCTTCCCAGGACTGTGATATGCTCCCCTGAAGTTCAGACACACACAGGGAGAAGGCCATGTGATGGATGAAGACAGAGATGGGAGCGATGCATCTACAAGTCAAGGAACACCAAGGATTGTCGCAGACCACCAGCAATTAGAAGAGAGCAGCCACATTGCCTTCCAGGGAGCTGCAATGGATGAGCCACAATCAGAAGTCATGGATACCCTTCTGAGTCAGGAGACATTTTCAGACTTTTGGAGTTTA